>OX387245.1:96012662-97262662 GCA_947561735.1 Cenchrus americanus | reverse complement strand
GCTTTACGAGATCCAGCTGCACGTCCTCCGCCCCCTTCCCTTCGCAGGTGGTTCATGGAGTGTTGCCACCCGTCAAGGTCGAGTCGGCCAGTACTGCCTGCTCCGTCGATCTCTGAAATCCAGCAACCATCTCGACTCTCCAACACGGGTGAGCACTTCCTCGACTTCCCCTTGTTCTCTTCCCTCCGTTTTGAGCCTCAATCAGACCCCTAGGCTGCCGGACTTCTCTAATCACCACCGGCCAAAAGCTCCTGTAGGTTCCCGTCATGGATCGAACCAAGGTTGAAGGAGATGCTTGTTTTGTGATTAGGTCCCTAGAGAAAAAAAAATCCCCACCAAAGATCTGTGTCTTGCACCTTTTATGGAAAACCCCCTAGAATAATCCCACCATTCGCACATAAATCCCACCCGACTCTTTTATAGATCTAACCCCGAGTTTTATCTTTTTGCGAGCACCGTTTATTGTGTCTTGCAAAACTTTTCTCGCTACCCCCTCCAAATCTACGGTTAATCACGACTAGGTCCTTTCAATCTTGTTTTGCTCATATCTTTTTCGTTTTAGCTCCGATTTAATCCGTTCAAGTTGCGTTAGGTCCATAATAATGTAAAGCACGTGTTAGCGGTGTGTTTTCACCATGTTTTGTTTCTGAAAATAAAATTAATATTAATTTTGATTAATGACTAGCTATGCATGCATTTTATAAATAAAAGCAAAATAGATCTATACGTCGTTTTCATAAGCAAATTTAATTTGATTAATGTTTCTATCACATTTTTTTGTACATAAAAGTTAATTAGATCTTTATCTCGGTTTTCGTAAACCAAATGTTAATTTGTTTAATCGTTAATTAATATTTTCTAATTAAAATTTGATTAGGCTTTTACATCGGCTTTTACAATAAATATTAATTTGATTAATGCTAATAGCATAATGTTTTTAATAATAATATGATCTACTCGAATTACAAAGTTTCGTTTAGATTGTTCATATAGTTTAGTTTTTCTAAATTAAATGCTTAATCGGTTAATTCATATATGAATCTTTATTAATAAAACTTGACTAGTTCTTTACACCGGTTTCATAAATAAAGTTTAATATTGCATTAATGTCAACATAGGGTATTTTATTTCGAAATATCCTTTATATTTGTTTTGTTAATTAAAATGAACCTAGCTCATATCGTTGTTCTCTCATATGTGCAAAACATTCGTTAGACGTTCTTTTCTCGGCTCAATCCGAGTGTAATCTTTCCGGTCCTTGCTCAATCTTTCATAACCATCTCTTTAAAGTTAACCAAGCCTTTCCAAGCACACTTTGTGTTCTTTAGTGATCCATCTAATCAAGCCTATCCTTTAGTGCGTTCTTTTAAAGTTTTCTTTTGATTGGTGCTTTGTTCTTAGTATGCTTGTTTGTTGTTTTGTGTATGTTGTGCCCGATGATTGATGCGAGTAGATTGAACATCGTTCAAGAAGTTTGGAAGAGCTTGAAGTTGAAGATTCTGAGCAACTACTTTGGTTAAAGGCAAGTGTGTCCTTGATCTTTGTCCCAATAACTATGATTAATCACTTTGCATTGCTTTGCATTAATACTGATGGGTCCTATTAAGGTTTGCCTAGTCTTTGTCATCATTCCTTGTCAACCTGGGTTTATGTTTATGTTGGGTAGCTATGCTTAGTTGCTATACCTAGGTTATGGTGGTTTTAATGAACAACAATGATGAACATGCTTTACTTTGATGCTATATATCTCTGGTTAATACAAGATCACCGTGCATTAATCGGAACATGGAGCGACCACCCAGAAAACAAGTACTACCACAAGACATATGGCTCTGTCTTGGCTTATTAATTAGTGAACTAGATGTTAGGTATGCTTTACCGATAAGGGTTGGGGGTGGCGGGTAGTGGCGTATGGACTGCTCGGGCGTAGGTGTGGGCTTGGCTAAGACACGGTACTCGTCCGGGAGCTTTATACGTTGCACCGACCGGGTAACCTAGCGGGCAACCTACATCTGGGGATCTTTGTAACGGCCTCGTAGCGTCCCTATGCAATCACACCTCGGTAGTGTGGTATGATGCCTAGCTAGCATCGCATGGTTGGGTCTAAAGTTCTTCGGGACTTTTACGCGACTTGTGGGTAAAGATGTACGACCTCTGCAGTGTAAAACTAATCGATTAGCCGTGCCCACGGTCACGGGCGGCCCGGACCCTCACATGATAATTAAACTTGAAGATGGATTTAAATCGCTCTCTCTCTTTGGTTATGCTTGCCATGTGCTTATGGCGTACCTCTTATCTTATGCTTAATTGTGGGTTGGTATATACTTATACTTTATTAGTAATCGAGTGCTAATAAAATTTGACCAACTAAAAATTGCTTAAATGCTTATAGCCCGGTCCACTATAAAGCCTTTGCATTCATTCTTTTCTCCACACTTGCTGAGTACGACAAGTGCTCACCCTTGCTATAAATAATGTTGCTCAGAAAGAGGAAGCTGCTATGAAGATATTGCTGGAGCTAGGTGTACGCAACCCCTGGCCGATCGCCCGTGATGTTTGGTGCCTTCGTTTCCGGGATAAAGCGTAAATCTCCGATAATCTCCCTTTTTCTTTACGTGATATCGTTTCGTATACACTTATATGTCACTATATGCATGAAACTTGATCCCGGCATGCATATAGGTTTGCACTTGGTTTTCTTCGGAAAGTCGGGTGTGACAAAGATAGAATTTAAACTATTATTTATAGTATCAGTCCAACATGAATATTTAAACATATCATCATTAATACCAATAATATCTTGAGATTTTAGTGTGTACCTTTGCCTCGGAGCTCCCTCAACAAGAGTGATTTTTGGTTCATCTTGTAGCATTGAAATCAAGTCAATCTCAACAAGTGGAGTTGTCTCTTTATCACCATCTTACAATTTCTTCAACTCATCATGTGGAACATGTAATCCTTCAACTATGTACGCATTCATCTCTTCTTTAAAGTCTTCTTTATCAACCAATTATTTATCTTCAAAGTCTTGCATGTTGCTTTCTTTATCTTCCGTGTACCACATGTCGTCAAGATCGCTCATTGTTGATTCACTCTTTTCTTCATCCTTGAGTGCTTCCATGTCTTGATTTGCTAGTGTGTAGGCTTCAATAGCACACAAGCTATAACCTTGTGGGGAGGGGCCTTCTTCGAATACTTGCTCTATGTTAACTACTTCCCATTCATCTTCTAGCTTGATTCCTATCTTCTCCCATTTGTCCTTCGAGTCACTAGGCTCTTCACGGTTGTACTCTTCTCTTTCTTCATCATAAATATTTGAGTTGTCAAATCGGTCGTTCCATCCTTCATCATCTTCTTCTCTTTCTTCTTCAAATATCTTTTGGATCGACTCTCCACTCATCTCTTGATAAAAATATCTTCAACTCTTTTGGCAACGTGTCGGTGTTCCTCCTTCCTTCGATAGTTGATTAGGAGGGCAAAATCAACTTGAATTTAACCGGGTTGATTGAACTCCGCCAATGGTCTAGCATTCCCCATACTTCGGCCTACATTCATGTTAGTTTCAACATTTTTAATATTTGAAATGACTTCTCTTACCTTGGCAAGTGGATCTTCAATTTATTGTATGATCGGTTCATCTTCCTCGATCTCCGGTTCATTTTTTTCAGAAAATTCAGCAAGCACATTGGGCTTGCTTTTGTCGTTTTGCTCCTCCCGACAACGTCTTTGCCAATCTCATTGCGTTCTTTTTCAATTACTTATCCTTTGTAAGATTTGTGCGGCTTCACTAATTGTTTTATCCATTAAATCACCGCCTGCACACATGCTTACAAAACGAGAAGAGTTAGGGGTTAGTGAAAAATAAAATGTATGCAACATCAAGTCACTCGAAAATCCTAAGTTCGGCCCTTGCTCGAGTAGTTCATTGAAATGGTCCCAAGCTTCATCAATTCCTTCGTTTTCTCCTTGCTTGAAATTGAGCACTTGCCTCCTTAAGTCTTGGACCTTTCTTATGGGAAAGAATTTTGAAAGAAATTTCCTCATGAGCTCACCCCAACTTCCATTCACTTCAATGGACGCAAGTGCATACCACCTTCGCGCTTCATCTTCGAGAGAGAACGGAAAAAAATTTCACTTGAACCAAGCGGCCGGAACTCCTTCTTGTTGCACCGTGTTGCATATCATCGTGAATTACTTAATGTGTCTATATGGGTTGTCGCCACTAAGTTTATGATTCTAGGATTCACTTCGTAGTGGGTTATAGCAAGCATCAAATCTGATTTTTGCATCTCAATGTCCTCCATTGACGACATTGCTAGCTCCCTTAGCGACATCTCGTCCTCCGAAGGTGAGGTGAAGAAATCCATCTAGGCACTAAAAATAAAAAGAAAAACACAAAAGGGTTTTTTTCTAGAAAACGGGGGTTAGATGTTAGTAATCAACAAAACTAATACAAGATTAAACGTAGCAAATTGGCATGCTCCCCGGCAACAGCGCCAAAAAAGGGGCTTGTTGACAGTTGAAACACGTAACAACCTTCGATCCGCAAGCGTACGGACCTACACCTTTTTCACCACGGGGCGACCCCCAAGGTTCTTGTCAATCCATTGAGCAAGGGATTGCTAGCGCTTAACCAAGTACTAATTTAGTTGATGGAAAACCTTTGAAAGGGGTATTAATCTAAAGGTAAAGACAATATAACCTATGTTAATCTAAGATTGAATCTAAGGTTAAACTAGATGGCAAAGGGAGGACACAAGAGAGAGATTAAGATAGATAAGCGTTCCCTCCCTAGGGTTTAAGATCTCATGAACATGCATCTACTACATGAAAAGGGTGTTGCCTACACTAGCTTCATGGCGGTTGTGCGGCCGCTAAGCCTTTTCCCTCCACCATACTTTCACTACGCAAGGTAATCCAACACTTTCACGTATAACCACATCTATACCTAAGCATCCATAGGGTTAATCTAATCACCACGATTACCACAAACCCTACTAATCTGTCTGATTTCAGACTTGTGTGCACAGCTTGCATTTCGGGGGCCATATCTCCTAGCTCCTTGACCCGAATTGGGCCTTCCACATGTCCAAATCGAAGGTATCGTCGAGGCCCACAACTTTGTTAGTCAAACTTTTGCCATTAGAGGCTGCTAGGTCTTCGAATCTGCACCGAAAGATCATGTTGTTCTGGGTTGCGAGAATATCTCTCGGGTTGAGTTGATCTCGTTGGTAAACCTCTAGTCCCTAGAGTTTTACGTGTTGATGCTTTGGTGCTTAGTCCATTTGGAGTCATGTTCATCACGTGTCTTGACTTTTGAAGGGCTTCATGATCTTCTCATAAAGTGCTTGATGAACTTGTTCTGAAAGTCTCCTCTTTAACGTTGATATGTTGCGTAAACAATAAACTCCAAAAACCACATGGAAGTATGAACTTGTTACATAATTAGTATGCCTAGTGGTGGGTTAGTCATAATTCCAATCTCAAACCAAAGTGTAACAAGTGCTCTTGGTTGACGGAAGTCGACCGTCAATAGAGAGTGGCTCTTGGCACTTTGAAAGGTCCGTAGTCCATTGTAGAGCTCTCCCTCTCCTCTCTCTCACTCACTTTGCTTAGTGGTTGCATCTTTGGTGAGATTGAGAGCATCTAGTGCATTGCATCAAGGTTTTGATCTTTGTGACACTAGGGAATCATCAAGCAAGTGATTGATTTGTTACTCTTGGAAGTTGCCGCTTCCTAGACGGCTTGGTGGTGGAAAAATCTGTTGAAGCTCCCAAGTAGATTGTGTGTGGCACCGAATTTCTTGTTGTGAGAGGTCTTGTGCTCACCTCACCGGAGCAGTGAAGAGCAACTCTAGTGGAATCGAGCTACGAAGTGGTTCTTTGGTTCTAACCGGATCAAGATCAAGCGGTGCCTTGATAGAGGAGTGGTTGAACATTGAATCCACCTCAATGTGGATTAGGGGTAACTGGTAAGTCATCGATACCATGAGATAAAATTCGTCTCTTGCGCTCGGTTACTTCTTTGCTCAATTTCCTTTCAAGTACTTTACTTTGAGCAATTACCTTCTAGAGATTAAATTATTTCTTGTCATCCTAGGTTGCAAACCCGCAACATAGGAATAGAATAGCTAGAAATTTAATCCTCCTTGTGGTTCTAATTAAATTTTTCTAGTGTTGTGTTTTAGATTTTAAACTGCCTATTCACCCCCCTCTAGTCGGTATCCTAGATCCTACAGCCATACTGCTATCCAAGTTATCCCTGTCCTGAGTAAGTTGCTCTTGACGTTTTCTTTCTTCCAGCTGATCTTGGGCTTCCTAGACTATGAGCTGCCGATTCTCAATGAAAGCAACTTGGAGCATCTTTGCCTTGAGATCTCTAGGCAACTGGCTTTGGATCTATTTAAATATAGTCCTGATCGGCTCAGCATCTTGCATGAGTTGGCTGATGTTCTGGTTCAGTAATGGAAGCACCTCGATCAGCCTAGTTTTTACATCATCAAGGAGAGCAGCTGCTGTTACACCCTGAACAACAAGAGACAGAGTCGGTGGAACCTATAGAAATGATCATGATGAGCAAAAAGGAGTTGAAAGAGAAAATCCAAGGGAGCCAAGAAATTTACCTCTGCAACAGAAGCTGCCTGCACTTCAACAATCGGATTTTCAACAGATTCTGATTGAGGGACCTCAGCAATTGGTGATAGTGGTTGATCACCAGCCTTTTGTTGGGAATCATCAGAAGGGTTTTGGGAATCAGCTGACGCCTCAACAACATCCTGAAACAAAGACAGGGGATTGAGGATAGAGGAAATAAGAGAGCAATTAATAAAGGTTCTACCTCAATTGCCTCTTCAATCCGAAGTTCCACCCGTTCAGGAGAGCGCTGAAGTTGATCAATAGAAGCATCTGAAACACCAACCTTATGAGTTTTAGGTTGATCAGTCAGGGTACCATCAGGATTCTCCACAACTGGATCTGGATCAGGTTGCTCAGATTCAACCAAGTTATCATTGGTTGGAAGTCCCCGAATTGACTCTAATGTTGGGTCTTGATCAAAATCATCAGCATTGGTCTGAACGGACTGACCAATCAATCCTGAAGACTACACAAGAGATAATCAGCAAAGGGAACGAAGAAAAAGGGTAAAATGTTGGAAAAAGCCAGTACCTCAAAAGCACCCACCAACTTCCCAGCCGTGTCAGGGATGTCAACAACCACAGTGTCAATCTTCTTCTGTTTTCTATGAACAAGAACTTTGTGAGATATGTTCTTCTTCTTAAGCATTGACAAATGTAAATCATCTGAAACAGGATGGGTCTTGGGACCCTGCATGACTGAAGAGATTGAAGGAGCATTATAGTTGATGTACTAAATTCGTCTTGGTGGCCAATAATAAATCGGCTTGCCACTTCTGCTAGTAGCACGGGGCTCAGTGGTTTCAGGCTGAAAAGAGGGAAGGACAGTTAGGACATAGTAAGATAAGTTTATGAAATAATCAAACAAAAGGTACCTCATCTGTCAGAGCATCATATGAAGAATCTAGCTTCTCACAATAAAGTCTCGGGGATGCGCAGAAGAGATGATTGCACCATTCTGCCCACTAGATATTGAAAAGAGGAGAAGAAAAGTTGGAGTACTTCTAGGAATCAAGATCGATGGTGGCAGAATCAGGAACTCGGTCCAAGAAACGCCGATAATGGATATTATCAGGAATAATTTCCCATGGTTTGATCAAATCAGAGAAAAAGAGACCAGTCGGCAATTGACCAAACCCCAATTGACGAGCACTCACTGAAGGATTATAAAAGTCATAAGTAGCTGGTTGATTTTTTCCAAAGATGCAAGAAGGAAGAAGCCATGGTTTAATCATCTCCACAAAGATAATCCTGTTCTCATCATCCCTATGGATATTGTCAAAGCTAAACAAGGTCTCAAAATTGTTGTCGTCATCCCTGTATGCAAACCAGACGATGGATCCTGGATTGAAGCCAAGATAAAAACTCCTGAAATGTTCTGCGATGCGAGATGGAGTCTTCTTGTGTCCTGGAAATACTGAAACTGCTTCTCCAAAGTCATGCATCAATGTTTAACAACTGGAACACCGTGTGGCTGATCTCCCAGAAAATGCATATCAAAAATATTCTGTTCCAATCGGTCTCGGAGGTGAAGGTTCAACCACATGTTGATAAACCACTAAGGACCCCCCGGAGTACCTATCGGGGAATTGGTTGACAAGCTGAGTGCCACTTGATGAAAGAGATTGCACACATCCCCCAAAAGGTATTTGCCAAGAGGGATGGAAGAACCAGTGACTAACCTCTCAGCTACGATCTGATAATTGGAGGTGGGACCAAAGGATTTGCCACAGAAGACAAACTTTTCAAGACACATGTTTAGAAAAGCCACATGTTCTTTGTCACTAACGGTGTCGTCCTTCATATGCTCAACGGTATGTCCAGTCCAGCCACCCACGTTTTTGGTTTTCAGATAGTGAGAATGTTTAGCGTCATGATAGCTAAAAAGGGTATCCAAAGAAGAAATGTCCAAGCCAGTCAATAGAAGAACATCAGCCAAAGTCGGGGTCATCAGCGCATGACCAAATAAGAAGGCATTGAGTGCATCAGACCAAAAATAAGAAGCGGCTATTAAAAGAGACTCATTCCGAGACATCAGACAAGGACAGAGTAATGCACTGGCTAATTTTATACTTCTCCCAGAAACCTCTGTTCTTGGCAGATACTCTATGATGCCAATTTCTCCACCCCTTGGCGTACCCTGTCCAAGACCTTAAGCAACCGTCCCAATCGGCCAAATTCAGAGAAGCATGCTTGAAGGGGATTCGGCCGGTTTCAAAGTTAATCATCTTAATGGGGTCAGTATCACCCATTGGTCCAAGGAAACTGAGCCCGGGCTTGTCATCAACAGGAATGGTGAAATGGGATCTAAGTTCCTGGAGATAAATCTAGGCTTCAGGCAAAGCGGAACGGTGACATTTAGGGACAAATAAAACCAGAAAAAGAAATACCGGGGGAAATGAAGAAAGGGACGCCTTCGAGGGTGCAGAAGCAGAGCAAGAACCTCCAGCGGAACTTGAAGACGCCATAGATCAGTGAAAGTTTTGGAGCTTAGGGTTCGTCACTTGAAAGCTTGAGCTGTTGAAACAACAAGATTTGGGAGAAAGAAAGAGCCAAGGAAGTTGTATTTATGGCCCCTAAAGATTTATTGAGATTCTTCGACCGACTTCGAATTAAGGAAGATAACAGATTCGAGGAAATTTCAGAGCAAAAGATTTTTACTCCGAAACTGGGGGCATGTGTTGACACCGTTTTTTTGGAAAAAAACGTATCAAAAGGGATAAGGAGAAGCAGGCAAGGAGATACAAAGTGCAATTGGCTGATGGAAAAAGGAGGAGGATGGTCAACAGGATTCGCCGATGGTCAAGGAAGCTCAAATCTGTCAATGGGCCAGCGAGTCATGGCCGATAGTCAACCAGAGGATTAACTGATGGAGAGGAAGAAGGTGGTAACCAAGAAGGTACACCAGAAGGAAAGCATGGTAGAGGCTGGTCAATCCACGATTGGCAACGGGTCAAGAGTCAGTTTTTAGAAGGTCTTTGACTCCTGCGAGAGTCCTTTCTATTTTTAGTTGTTTTTGTTTTTCTTTAGATGCAGTAAAAAATGCTGTGGTCGGCTAGGAGTCGGGTTGTCCTCAGGACATAAATAGCGACCCTGCATGGTTAGGAAAAAGTGTACACACCAATATCAAACAAACCGCCTCCGGGCAAACCCTTCACTTTTCAGCATCTACTTTGCAGCATTGTTGCGGTCGATTTTGGTACACCTAGCTATGAGTTTACCATCAAAATTTGCACATTTTTGATATTCTAACTAATGGTACTAACCCCCCGGAGGTATCAAGTTCACTCTTACATGTCAATTTTGAAGTTTGTTGTTTACATAGGAAACTAGCGCTTAAAGGGAGATTTTCAGGATAAGTTCATCAAGCACTTCAAAAGAAGATCATGAAGCCCGGCACAAGTCAAGACACATCATGAACATTACTCCAAATGGCCCTGGGACTGAAGCATGAAGTCCTAAAACTCTAGGGACCTAAACAGAAGATGCTGAAGCTTGTGCGACAAAGACCTCTATAAATTGCCTCTACCTCCGTCGGCCGCCACATCGATCCATTCATCAGAGAGCCGCCGAGACGAAGGAGAAGCACCGAGAGGAAGCCGACAACCATCGCAAGTCCTCGAGTTGCCTAGGAGATGGCTTAGGCTAGACCCTAGCCGCCATGGTTGGCCCTGCGTGGTGAAGCCATGGTGGAGTTCCGGAGCTGTGCCTTGGATTCATCAAGGCACATGTACTTTTTACAGTGATGTCAATCTAATCTTGTCTTTACTTTTGATCTACTTTGATGCATGCCATCTCTCATTCATGTGTGTAGCTAGCATATGACCTGTTGACGGATAAAACTCGTATCCACCAATGATCAGCAAGCGTACGAACCTACACCTTTTTCATCACGGGGATTCTCTAGGTTCTTATCAATCCGCGAAGCAAGGGGATTGCTAGCGCTTAACCAAGTACTAATCTAGTTGATGGAAAACCTTTGAGAGAGGTAGTAATCTAAAGGTAAAGACAATCTAACCTAAGTTGATCAAACAAATCTAAGGTTAAACTTGATGGTAAAGGGTGGACACAAGAGAGAGAGGTTAAGATAGATAAGCGTTCCCTCCCTAGGGTTAAGGATCACATGAACATGCATCTAGTACATGAAAAGGGAGTTGCCTACACTAGCTTCATGGTGATTATGCGACCGCTAAGCCTTTTCCCTAAATTGTACTATCACTACGCAAGGTAATCAAACACTTTCACATATAACCGCATCTATATCTAAGCATCCATAGGGTTAAGCTAATCACCACGATTACCACAAACCCTACTAAGACCACATGTTGCGCAAACATATGTAAACAAAGCATACATGAAGACATAGACCATAAAGCATTGATTGGCATAAGGTTCATGTATAGATTACATATCATGCATCGATCTAACCCTAGAGACGAACGAAGACATTACCCCATCATCTTACACAGATTGAAGCACATAGGGGTGATGGAGACTCCGGAGAACGTCATCGATGAAGATGGCGGCGATGAAGCTTGGGAACACCCCTAGGCCAGCGGCTTGGAGTCCTCCTCTTGCTTCCTTCCCTCCGTCGGCGTTGATCCTTGCGACCAGCTCATCTAACTCTCTCCTTCATCTTGTGGCGGCAGTTTTCTGGTGAATGGCGTCGATAGAATGATTTGTTCGATGTGGAGGTGGACGGAAGAAGAAGCAATAAATAGACGAACACCTAGGGCAAAGGGGGCGCCGAACCGAGCCCGGAGTGGGCTAGGCCGGTCGGCCCAGGCCTGTTTCGGCCCGGTTCGGCCCCGGTTTCCTCCCAGGTTGCTTCTCGTGTGATCCCTTATTTGTGTGCACTTGCATGTGGACCTTTGATGCCGTTTCCTTCACGGTTAAGGCTTGAATCTTGCTACGCAAGCTTTGCCGTTTTATGGTTGAGTCCCTGAAGACTTTTACGTTGACGCTTCGGTCCTCGGGTCATTTGCATTCATGTTCATCGCGTGTCTTAACTCTTGTCGGGCTTCATAATCTTCTTCCAAAGTGCTCGGTGAACTTATCCCGAAAGTCTCCTCTTTAGCATAGATTTCCTGTGTAAACAATGAACTCCAAAATCGACATGCAAGAGTGAACTTGTTATATATAGGGGGTTAGTTCCCATGGTTAGAATAATAAATCAATACCAACATTAAAGGTAAACTCATAGCTAGGTTGACGAAAATTCACCGTCAACATCTCCCCCATGCTTAAACCTTGCTCGTCCTCGAGTAAGTAATCCTCGCTTAAAAGGGAAATCAGCGTTGCCTTCCAATGTTGTCCCAGCACTTAGTTATTCATGACGAGGCAAATTGCTCTCTCTCTTAAGAATTTATTTTTAAACTTCAAGTTGTGACCGGCTTCTTTTTCATTATGGAAATAGACTAACAATAAAGAACAGGCCACATTTACTAAACATCATGCTCTCAAACTTAAGTGAACTTCAAACCATTACCTTGTTACATGGAAGAATTTTCAAAAAGATGCATATCCAACATAAGTGAAAATCTCTTGCAAAAGCTCATGGAAACACTCATCTCATCAAGTGACTCAAGCCTATACTAGATTATTTTCAATTATTTTCAACCTAATCTACTCATATGTGATAGTGGAAGGCTTATATGGAGCTTGGAAGGTTAAAAACAATCCTAGCAAAACATACATGTGAAATATTGTCAAATTAAGAGAGAGATCTATTGGAATTACCGAGACTCGTCAAAATGGCTATGGAAAATAAATGTGGGAAAGAGAGAAAGATGTAACACACACATTTAGAAAGGTGGACATGTGCAAGTGGCAAATGGATGATCCCGAGGCATGAGTGAAGTCCTCGTTATCGGATTGCACATGGTTGGAAGATTTGAGTATGGATTTGTCATCAAGGCACTTGAGAACTTATGAAGCAAAAAGAACCGGGGTGCATCTATATATATATTTTTACTTTTATTTTATTTCCTTCTCATTTTTCTCTCTTTCCCTTTTTTTCTTTTTTCTTCCTTTTTTCTTACTTTTCTTTTCTTCTTATCATATTTTTTCATTTTTCATTTTTTTCTTTTGCTCCTCAGAACTTTTGCAACGTAATACTTACATAGTATTTGTCAGAGATGACTCCTCCCCCATGCTTGAACGATGCTCGTCCTCGAGCATAAAAGTGAGGGGAAATGACTGCTAAAGTAAGTATAAATTATATAATCTTGCGAAATATTTGAATCTCCATTGAGAATTTCACTCCATATTCAAATTGGGTTGTGGACAAGGAGGTGATCACAAAAAGATGTTTTTGGTTTAGGGTGGATGCCCAGCGAAGTTTATGAAATTTTCGATGTGAAAACCCACAATGCATGGACAAAAAGGCTAGCATGAAAAGTTACACAAAGGAATGACCAGCTTCTTAGTCTCGAACCATAAAAATCAATCCTAATCCAACTCATCAAAACATATGTTTGCAATCTACGGGTTTTGTTATCATATATGTATGCGGCTTTGGTAGGTAGAACTTTGCAAGAGCATCACAAATATGTAGATAGCATAAGAGTTAAGTTTTCATAAAACAACAAGTTATCAGGCTATCCATAAACTTAAATCAAAGAGCAAAGATATGTATGTGGGTCTAGAGCATAGTCATTTCACCTCCACAAATAAAAGAGTTGATATTTAAATTAATTTCAGATCATATTATAGAGAGCAATTAGCCAAGACATGTATAACTTCATGTAGGTAAAACAAAGCGGCAACTTTCATCATCTTTCCGTAAGCATAAGCAATATAAAACATTGAGATGAACACATGGTCATGCCTATCTATTGAAAGTAAAAAGAAACCTAGGTTGTCCTCCTAGTAGCCATGTTATTGTTGGAAGAGAAAAACATAAGGTTGCACCTAGTTGAGATTGAAGGCATACCTACAAGCATTTGTGTTTGGAAAAGAGAAGGTCTATGGAGGTGTTACCATCCTTTGTAGTTCTTCGTTGCCTTCTTTCGACATCTCCATGTATCGATGTGGCTTTTGCTTTTGTCTTAATTTACAATGCTCCTAAACTTCTGAATTTGATCTTGTATGCTTAATGGAGTCATTGGTCGCCATTCTCATCAATGTTGTCACCACCATTTCCTCTTTCTTGTTCTCATCATCTCCTTGTTGTCTCTTTTACATGGATTTCCCCCTCTGTCCAGAACAGAATATATATCGAAATATAGCTCTATTGAAAAGTTTATGAAGTTACCTTTCCAACGTGTGGTCATTCATCCAAAACGGAGTTCAAGCAAGGGAGCTATGTCCGTTTTACTTCAGCTCTGTGTGTTGTCGAAAACTGATTTCAGGACGTGTTGCACTCGGTGATTCGGGCATAACCTCTTGTAGGAACCTCCAATTGTCCTGATTCTTGATTTGTTGGAATCGTAACTTCATGGGGCTTCTAAATATCCAAAAATACTCGGTGTTTTCCCATTGAGACCACGCAGAATTTTGATGAGATCAGTGGCTTCTTGCGCATTGATCTGGTGATGTTAACGATCTTGATCATTCTATCTTCTAGAGTGTCATGTTGCACTTCTGTGTTGAAGATTCAGGGTCTCCCCCATGCTTAGAATTTTTCTAGGCATGAAAGAAGAAGATAAAGCATTTTACTTTAGCCATCCTTCAATTTCCTTGTAGTGAGAGTCTTTATCTTGCCTGCAAGACGTTTTAAGCGCACATTCTACCCCAAGGTGACGGTTGGGAGTAGATAGAATTGCCGACAATCCGATGTTTCCTAGGACTCTCAACTTGTGGCATAATTAGTCTAATGAGAAATAAAAATCTAATGAGTACTTGGTGGAAGGTGTGTATGCACATGAGAGGAGAGCATATAAACAAAGACAATGTTTTCACCTAGTTCTAAACACCATGTTTACAACTAGGTTGCCGAATTTCTCCATAGTCACAAAGGTTGATAAATCTAGGGTTAAAACACCATGTCTATCCCTAAATCAATAACTCTTATAGCACAAGAGAAATTAAGTGCATTGCAGGGCTTATAAACTAACCAATGCAACATGAAAACATATGAAAAGCTAGCAAGGTTTATCGAACTTAATGATGATGGTCCGCAATCATGTTTAAACACCACGTTTACAAAAGATCACAAAAGGAAAATGCCCAGCTGGAGCATTAACATGGATATTAAAGCATACATCATTGAGCCTTAAAACAACAAAGCCAACTATATGCAAAACATGTACATGCAAAGAAACATCACGTTGATAACAAAATGCAATGCATGTAAATAAATATATATGAGCATGAACATGATGGTGGTTCTAAAAAGAAAAATAAACTTAGATTAATAACCACAAGTTGATCATCATAAGAAGGTGCCATTCTTTACTCTCTCTAAGAAAGGAATAAAAACATAAAGAAACGGGTTGCCTCCCGAAAAGCGCTTCATTTAAAGTCATAGAGCTCGACTTTCTCACATACCTTCTTTTCGTCGCATAGCCATGGCACATCATGCAAGAAGAAAAGGTACCAATGCAGCTTTAATTTACTTCCCATGTTGTGCTTGATCACTTATAGAAGACTTGCCCAAGGCATCCTTTTGTTTCATCGCTATCTCCTTTATCATCCTTCGGTGCTACCTTCACTCCATGAATTTTTTTTCTTTAATGTCCAGAATAGAAAGTATACCAAAGCTCTACTCCATTGAACAATTCACAAAAATTTCTTTCCAACGAGTCTTTATTTGCCCAAATCGGACTCCGGACAAGAGAGTTATGTCCGTTTTACTTCGGCGATGAAATCTGTCCTGAAATTTCAGAACGCGCAACGCTCAATGTTTTCTCCATAACTCCTTGCACGGGTCTTCAAACTTGTTGGTTCTTGATGTGTTGGAATGGTAACTTGACGGAGCTTCTGGATATCACATTTTCTTCATTTGTACACCTCTGAACAAGCTCTCAAATTTATGAAGACAGCAGCATCCATTGCGGGGGATTTGGAGAGGTTGATGATTTATCTTGCAACTCTTTTAGGCATGACTTCTTTTTTAATTATTCGAGCCTTGTCTACATGGTTAGTGAAAGTCGGGCCTTCGCCCGACATGTAATTTTTTTAAAGTCATTAGCTTGACCAATATTTACAAAACTTATTGTAAACATACGCGTCCATAATTAACACCACATGCGAATTGTAACAACAAGTCAAGGTGTAAATAAAAGAAGCATATGTTTCATGCATAGCACTTAGCTCATCATTAGGCAAAGGTTCTTTAGATGCGAGACTAATTGGTTCAAACATAAATGTTTCCTCTTTTTCATTCTCAAGAAAATCTAGCCTATCAACATGATCATTATTTGAACAAGGCATAGAATTTAAACTATCATTCATACTATTGGTTGAGCATGAGTATTTGAATTTATCAATATCAATACCAATAATATCCTGAGATTTCAGCACGTACCTTGGCCTTAGAGCTTTTTCAACAAGAGTGATATTTGGTTCATCTTGCGGTGTTGAAGGCGAATCAATCTCAACCAGTGAAGGTGTCTCTTTGTTACCTTTTTGCACCCCCTCCATCTCATCATGTGGAACGTGTAATCCATCAACTACATTTGCATTTGTCTCTCCTTTGAAGTCTTCATTGTCATCCCAATATTTATCTTCAAAGTCTTGTATGTTGCTTTCTTTATCTTCCATGTACCACATGTCGTCGAGATTGCTCATCATTGATTCACTCTTTTCTTCATCCTTGAGTGCTTCTATGTCTTGATTTGCTAGTGTGTAGGCTTCAATAGCACACAATCTATCACCTTGTGGGGAGAGGCCTTCTTGGAGTACTTGCTCTATGTCAACTCCTTCCCATTCATCTTCTAGCTTGAGTCCTATCTTCTCCCATTTATCCTTTGAGTCACTAGGCTCATCATGGTTGTACTCTTCTCTTTCTTCATCATAAATCCTTGAGTTGTCAAACTGGTCCATCCATCCTTCATCATCAACTTCTCTTTCTTCTTCAAATATCTTTTGGATCGATTCTCCACTCATCTCTTGATCAAAAATGTCTTCAACTCTCTTGGTGACGTGTCTGTGTTCCTCCTTCCTTTGGTAGTTGATTGGTGGGGCAAAATCAACTTGAATCCAACAGGATTGATTGAACTCCACCAATGGTCTAGCAGTCCACATAATTCGGCCTACATTTATGTTAGTTTCAACATTTTTAACATCTGAAATGACTTCACTTACCTTGGGAAGTGGATCTTCAATTTCTCGTATGGTCGGTTCATCTTTCCTGACCTCCGGTTCATCTTTTTCAGAAAATTCAGCAAGCACCTTGGGCTTGCTTTTGTCATTTTGCTCCTCCTGACAACATCTTTGCCAATCTCATTGTGTTCTTTGTCCATTGCTTATCCTTTGTAAGATTTGTGCGGCTTCACTAATTGTTTTATCCATTATATCACCGCCTGCACACATGCTTACAAAACGAGACGAGTTAGGGGTTAGTGAAAAATAAAAGTTATGCAACATCAAGTCACCGGAAAATCCCAAGTTCAGGCCTCGCTCAAGTAGTTCGTTAAAATGGTCCCATGCTTCATCAATTCCTTCATCCTCTCCTTGCTTGAAAGTGAGCACTTGCCTCCTTAAGTCTTTGACCTTACTTATGGGAAAGAACTTCAAAAAAAATTTCTTCACTAGCTCATCCCAATTTCCTTTTGCTTCAACGAACACAAGTGTGTACCATATTCGCGCTTCATCTTCGAGAGAGAACGGAAAAAGATTTCACTTGAACCAAGCGGTCGGAACTCCTTCTTGTTGCACCATGTTGCATATCATCGTGAATTCCTTAATGTGTCTATATTGGTTGTCATCCTCCAATCCTCTAAATGGTTTTGTCGCCACTAACTTTATTCTTCATAGTGGGTTGTAGCAAGCATCAAATCTGATTTTTGCATCTCAATGTCTTCCATTGACGGTATTGCTAGCTCCCTTAGAGACATCTCTTCGTCTTCCAATGATGAGGTGAACAAATCCATCTAGGCACAAAAAAAAAGTAAAAACAAAAACAAAAAAAGATTTTTTTTCTAGAAAATAAGGGTTAGATGTTAGTAATCAACAAAATTAATACTAGATTAAATGTAGCAAACTAGCTTGCTCCCCGGCAACGGCGCCAGACAAAGGGGCTTCTTGACGGATAAAACTCGTATCCACCTACGATCCGCAAGCATACGGACCTACACCTTTTTCACCACGGGGATTCCCTAGGTTCTTATCAATCCGCGGAGCAAGGGGATTGCTAGCGCTTAACCAAGTACTAATCTAGTTGATGGAAAACCTTTGAGAGAGGTATTAATCTAAAGGTAAAGACAATCTAACCTAAGTTGATCAAACAAATCTAAGGTTAAACTTGATGGTAAAGGGTGGACACAAGAGAGAGAGGTTAAGATAGATAAGCGTTCCCTCCCTAGGGTTTAGGATCACATGAACATGCATCTAGTACATGAAAAGGGAGTTGCCTACACTAGCTTCATGGCGATTATGCGGCCGCTAAGACTTTTCCCTAAATCATACTGTCACTACGCAAGGTAATCAAACACTTTCACGTACAACCACATCTATATCTAAGCATCCATAGGGTTAAGCTAATCACCATGATTACCACAAACCCTACTAAGACCACATGTTGCGCAAACATATGTAAACAAAGCATACGCGAAGACATAGACCATAAAGCATTGATTGGCATAAGGTTCATGTATAGATTACATATCATGCATCCATCTAACCCTAGATACGAACGGAGACATTACCCCATCATCTTACATGGATTGAAGCACATACGGGTGATGGATACTCCGGAGAACGTCGTCGATGAAGATGGCGACGATGAAGCTTGGGAACACCCCTAGGCCAGCGGCTTGGAGTCCTCCTCTTGCTTCCTTCCCTCCGCCGGCGTTGATCCTTGCGACGAGCTCATCTAACTCTCTCCCTCATCTTGCGGCGGCGGTTTTCTGGTGAATGGCGTCGATAGAATGATTTGTTCGGTATGGCGGCAGACGGAGGAAGAGGCAATAAATAGACGAACACCTAGGGCAAAGGGGGCGCCGCACCGAGCCCGGAGTGGGCTAGGCCGGTCGGCCCAGGCCTGTTTCGGCCCGGTTCGGCCCCCGTTTCCTCCCCGGTTGCTTCTCGTGTGATCCCTTATTTGTGTGCACTTGCATGTGGACCTTTGACGTCGTTTCCTTCACGGTTAAGGCTTGAATCTTGCTACGCAAGCTTTGCCGTTTTCTGGTTGAGTCCCTGAAGACTTGCACGTTGACGCTTCGGTCCTCGGGTCATTTGGAGTCATGTTCATCGCGTGTCTTGACACTTGTCGGGCTTCATGATCTTCTTCCAAAGTGCTCGGTGAACTTATCCCGAAAGTCTCCTCTTCAGCGTAGATTTCCTGCATAAATAATGAACTCCAAAATCGACATGCAAGAGTGAACTTGTTATATATGGGGGATAGTTCCAGTGGTTAGAATAATAAATCAATACCAACATTAAAGGTAAACTCATAGCTAGGTTGACGGAAATTCACCATCAACATGACCTTAGTAGGAATAGATATAATCTATGTCTTGTGGATACATTGAAGTAGTGCACGGACCGAGGTTTATCATTTCGTGATGAATATCCTTGCGTAGTGACAGTACGGTGGAGGAAAAAGCGGCGAGCGAACGTGTATCGGACCACTCCATATCGGACTTTAACAAGCCCAACTTCACTCGACCAAGTAGCTGGCTATGCAAAGAATTGCTCTTTAGTGGTAGGTGCTAACCTTTGTTAGTGGCCCAACATAAGCTATTGAGCCCCCACCCAAAGCGAACAAAGATGAACAAGGTATACCTACGTGTGTCAATTAAGTTTTTAAGAAAAATTTCTTTTGGAGGTTTGTATGTTCGAGCTATAGGTTTCGGAAACGACCATGACAGGCACGATGAAGAAGGATTTCATTACCATATGCTCATGCAGCGATGGTAATGACTTTTGAAGCCAAGGGATGCACAACATGGTGCCCTAAAAGACAAGATGAAGACCACACATCTCCGGATCGATAGACGAAAGGATAACAATATCATCGCGATGTTTGCATGAGCCTCAGCAGAAAACAATTAGATATATTTGGATTTTCGGAAGATCCATGAAGTCTATGTTCTAATGAATCAAGCAGCAAGGCAATCGGAGGTTCCTACAAGCAGATATGGCCGAATCACCGATGGTTGCACATGCTGAAATTCTGGACAGCAAGTTATGCTAAAGTGAAACAGCCATAGCTCCCTCATTCAGACTCCGATTAAGAAGAATGAGTACCCGTTGGAAAGGTAATTTTATAAATTTTTCAATAGAACTATACTTTGGTATATGTTCTATTCTGGATGCATGGGTAAATCCATGAGGAAGAGTCAGCAACAAGGCGATGACGACAAGATGGAGGAAATGGACATGATGTCAATAAAGATAAGATGGGGGAATGGTTCCACAACATGTACATCATGAAATTCAGAAGCTAAGGACTAAAACAAACCCTCTAGAGCTTGGATGAAAGAAGACACAAGAGGCACCACTCAACACATGATGATGTTGGATGCGAACCACGACCGATTTCACAAATCAACATCAAGATGCATGGCCACTTTGCATTCTTGCACAAGTAACCATGGCTTTACGATGATAAAAAGGTACGTGAGAAAGTCGAGCTCTATGACTTTAAACGAAGCACTTTGTGGGAGGCAACCCGATCTTTTTATATATCTATATAAACTATGACAAGTCTACATTGTGTTCTTTATTTGAAAACTTCAAGTAACATGTATCATTGCTCTAGTAAATGTCACAACAGCATCTTGTTTTCTTTAATATATATTGAGTGAGAACTTTGCTACTTGAATTTTGGAAAACTTGTAGACCACTTTTTTGTGCTTATTAGTGTTTAGAGTCTGTTTTTGTGTCTTTAGAGAGAAATATGAAGTATGATCCCTTTTGATTCTAAACTTGTGGCTAGTTAACTTAGGCTAATTTTTTCTTTTGATTTAGACCACCACCTTATCATGTCATGTTATTTTGTTCATTCATATCATGTTGCACTTCTTTCAACATTGTTCTCTACCCTTGCATTTTGTTGCATGATGCATATCATCCCCTTTTTGTGAAAACAAAAAAAAATCACATTTGCGTAAACCTTCCTATCAAGCGAACATATCTAGTGGAAACCAACCTCTCTGTGCAAACTATGGAAACTTCAATATAAACCACACGATCTTGATCCAAGGGAGAACTCATGAGAGGTGGGAGGGGTGATTTGCAAAATTCATGGGAGGTGGGAGGGATGATTTGCAAAGGTACTTTTGCAAATCACTCCTCCCACCTCCTCTAAGCGCTCCGTTCGATCAACATCATGTGACTCAGATTGAAGTTTCCATAGTTTCCACGGAGTGGTTGGTTTCCACCTAGCACCCAAGCCAACAAAGGGAGGAATCGACTTGTGTTAATCCGACCAAGTCTATCTCTATTCCTTTTCTAATTAAAATTTTGACTAGCCTCATCCTAAACCCTTAGGAGAAACCCCTCATACCTTTAGTAATCCTAAAACCATAGGTTTGTTTTTCATCCGAAAATCTAACCCTTGCTTTTCTTCTTTTGCAAAACAACCTTAGATAGAATTTCTTGACTTATCTTTTCAAAAATTTTGTCTTAAGCCAAAAATATAGGATACCCATAAGCCTTACCTTAAAACCTTGTTAGCATGTTTTAAGGTCTTTTAATAAAACTATTGACAAGACTCTACCTCTCATGTCATCATTGAGGAACAGCATTGAAAACCTTTTCAAATATTGCTAACCTTTTTTACTAACCCCTTTTTGCATTTGCATTTTGCATCAACCCCTTTGTTCTATCATGCATAGGATAGCTTGGTTTCTGTGTGAAACTTGATGAATGCTTTATTTCCATGATAATCACGTGGGCATTTTCCTTAGCAATCTTGTGTAAATGTGGTGTTTAAACTTGCTTGCAGACCATCATCATTTAGTTCAATAAACCTTGCTAATTTGCATAAGTGCATTGGTTGGTATATAAACTTTACATTGAGCTTTATTTTTCTTATGCTATAAGAATTATTAACCTTGGGATAGACATGGTGTTTTAACCTTGGATAAATAAACCTTTATGGCTATGGAGGAATTTGGAAACCTAGTTGTAAGCATGGAGCTTAGAATTTGGTGTAAACATTGTTTTGTTTATATCCCTTCCTTTCATTTTCTTTTTCACCTACACACACGTACACTCATTAGGTTCTCTTTTCTTTTTACTAGGTAAGATATGCCACACGTTAAGATCTTGGGGATGTATTTGGTATGTTGGCAATTATTTCTACTTCCGACCATCACCCCGGGGGTAGAATGTGCATTTTATTTGTTTTGTAGGCATGAAGAAGTGTTCCCATGAGTTCTTGACCAATTGCAATCAAGGTCATTAGTCATCTACAAGGCTTGAGAGGGAAGTTGTTGTTTCCATCAAGATTTGAGCACGTGTACAGAGATGTACAATGGAAGAAAAGTTAATATTCAGAAGCCCCTTCAAATCTCCTTTCCAACACATCAAGGATCATCAATTTTGAAGACCCGTACAAGGAGGTACGGCAGAAACATTGAGCGCTACGCAGTCTGAAATCAGCCTTGGACAGGTTGCATCGCCAAAGTAAAGTAGGCACAACTCTCTTGTTCGGAACCCGTTTCATGCATATGATGGCTCATTGGAAAGATAATTTCATGAACTTAAACTTTAAGGGTGTTTCAATACATGTTATGTTCTGGAAGTAAAAGAAAATCTGTGGAAGATGAGGCAGCGACAAGGACGGGATGGAAGTCGGTGATGACGATATGACGAAGGATTGGAACCATGGCTTTATGATAATAAGAAGAAGTTGAAGGAAAAATGAGTCACAAATACAAGAAGTGAAGATGATTCTCAAACACATGGCAATAGGGAATTACAAGCAATTCAAGTTCTTCCACACTGAGCAACACGCTAAGCATGGGGGGAGGATTTGAAGGACGAAAGGGGAAAGGCCACGTGGGGTACAAGGATCACCTTCAACACCAGATGCTAATCATACGAGCATTGAAAAGGACGGTAACTCGCCCTTAACTTTATCTTTGTTCATCTCCTTTTAAATGCTTGCACATATATACTTTCAACCATAGACAACCTTCGTATTTATCTCTCGATCAATAACATGGCTACAAGGAGGACAACCTAGGTTAGTTAGTTTTTACTTTTCAATAAATGAATCACCATCTCTTTTGAGCGTACCGCGATAATATCATTTGTATGTCTTGCTTATGGAAAAATGATGAAAGTTGTCGTCTTGTTTTACTTGCATGATGTTGTATATGACTTGACTTTTTGCTCTCTATTAAATGGAACTTAAATTGATAAATACCGGATCTTTCGTTTGTGGAGGTTAAATGACTAATTTCTAAGGCCCACATACTTTATGTTGCTCTTTGATTTAAGTTTACCAATGACCTATGCCTTGTACTTGTTCTATTTAAATTACTATGCTATCTACATTTGTGAATCTCTTGCAAGGCTCTACCTACCAAAGCCTATACACATACAAGTACTTTCATGATATAACCTTTAGTTTGCAAACTTGTATCTTGATGAGTTGGATTAAGATTGATTTCTGTGGTACGAGACTAAGAAGCTGGCCATTCCTTTGCGTATCTTTTCCATGCTAGCCATTTTTGTCCATGCATTGTGAGTTTCTACATTGAAAATTTCACAAACTTCGCTGGGCATCCACCCTAAACCCAAAACATCTTTTTGTGATTACCTCCTTGACCACAACCCAAATTGAGTATGGATGATCTTTCGATGAATTTTCTGAAGATTTTCTAAGAAGATTTCAAGACATATAACATATTGAGGGACTCATCAATGTTGCGAGTTTCGACATGGAGGATGCCCTGGAAGATTGCAAAAGATTTATAGAGGAACACAAGGTTTCGTACTTCTCTAGCAGTCATAGGTCCCCTTACTTCTATGCTCGAGCATGGGGAGGACTGCTATAGCAAGTACTATGTTGATTAAAAGTTCGGATGAGCATAAAAAATGATGAAAAAAAGAAAAAACAATAAAGAAAGAAAATAAGAAAAGAAAAATAAACAAAAAAGAGAAAAAAGAATAAATATGCTCCTCGGTTCTTTTTCACTTTCATTAAAATCTTAGAGAGCTTTGAAGACAAGTCCATACTCAATCTTTTCTAACCATGTGCAATCCGATAACGAGAACCTCATTCGTATCTCGGGATCACCCATTTGCCACTTGCACATGTCCACCTTTCTAAATGCATGTGTTCCATCTCTCTCTCTTTCCAACATTTATTTTCCATGACCTTTTTGACTAGTCTCGGTAATTCCAATAGATCTCTCTCTTAGTTTGACAATATTTCAAGTGTAATGTTTTGCTAGGATTGTTTTTACCTACCAAGCTCCACATAAGCTTTGCACTTTCACATATGAGTAGAATAGGTTGAGAATAATCTAGTGCAGGCTTGAGTGACTTGACGAGATGAGTGTTTCCATGAGCTTTTGCAAGAGAATCTCACTTATGTTAGATGTGCAACTTTTTGAAAACTCTTCACGATGCAACAAGGTAAACGTTTAAAGTTCGCTTAAGTTCGAGAGCACTATATTTGTTTTATTGTGGCATGTTCTTTAACGATAGTCTATCTTCCATAATGAAGTAGCCGGTCAAAACTTGAACGTTAAGTGCTAAATACTTGAGAGAGCAATATGTCTTGTTGTGTATAACTAAGTGTAGGGAAGACATTGAAGGGCAACACTGATTTCTAAGTTAAGCAAAGATCTTGGACTTGCTCGAGGACGAGCAAGGTTTAAGCATGGGGGTATGATGACGGTCGATTTTGGTACACCTAGCTATGAGTTTACCGTCAACATTTGCACATATTTGATATTCTAACTAATGGTACTAACTCCCCGGAGGTATCAAGTTCACCCTTGAATGTCGATTTTGGAGTTTATTGTTTACGTAGGAAACTAGCGCTTAAAGGGAAACTTTCGCGATAAGTTCATCAAGCACTTCAAGAGAAGATCATGAAGCCCGGCACAAGTCAAGACACATCATGAACATGACTGCAAATGGCCCAGGGACCGAAGCATGAAGCCGTAAAACTCCAAGGACCTAAACAGAAGATGTTGAAGCTTGCGCGACAAGGAGCTTTATCTAAACAGGGGAGAAGACAACGTCAAGGGCCCACATGCATAAGGGAGCAAGTCAACAATTGACCGAGAAGCATTGGGGAGCGAACCGGGCTGAAACGAGCCCAGGCCGGTCGGCCCAGCCTGTTTTTGTGCCAGTTCACGACCCCCTTTGACCTACGTGCTCCTCTATAAATTGCCTCTGCCTCTGCCGACCGCAACATCGATCCATTCATCAAAGAGTCGCCGAGACGAAGGAGAAGCACCGAGATGAAGCCAACAGCCGCCGCAAGTCCTCGAGTTGCCTAGGAGATGGCTTAGGCTAGACCCTAGCCGCCATGTTTGGCCCTGCGTGGTAAAGCCATGGTGGAGTTTCGGAGTAGTGCCTTGGATTCATCAAGGCACATGTACTTTTGACGGTGGTATCAATATAATCTTGTCTTTACTTTTGATCTACTTCGATGCACGCCTTCTCTCATTCATGTGTGTAGATAGCATATGACCTTAGTAGGAATAGATCTATCTATGTCTTACGGATACATTCATGTAGTGCATGGACCGAGGTTTATCGTTCGGTGATGAATATCCTTGCGTAGTGGCAGTACGGTGGAGGAGAAAGCGTCGAGCGAACGTGTATCGGACCACTCCATATCGGGTTACTCCATATCGAGTGTACTCCTTATCATAGTACAGGTTTAGATTGGTTTATCACCTTGGCCGGAACGGCAACAAGAAGACGATAGGCTAGGGTTACCTTTTGATGCTTACCTTTATGGATAGGTGGATGTTATCCATATATCCTTTCATGTATGTTTAATCTTTATGCAATCAACGCTTCACATAGGGTTAGACTGGTAGGTTAGATAGAGAATCTTAGTGGTTTGCTTCCGATCCTTGGATTGACAAATCTAGGGAGGACCCTCCTTGATGAAAAAGGCACCAAGTCACCCGTAGGCTTGCGGTGAACTTGTGCACGGTTTTGCACCGTCAACAAGCATCTACTTTTCAGCGACTTCGCCATTGCGATTTTCCTCTTTTCTACAACGCTGTGCTTCGAGTTCGTCAGGCTGCATCAACTGACCTCTGGCAAGCTTGTGAGTACTGTTTTACTGAGTAACCCTAGGCTTTAACCTACGGGTGCATCACTGAGGTTTCGTCTAGTTCTTTATTCACCCCTTATCGATATTAGCTAGATCTACAAGTTTTCGTACCAATGCTTGTGGTTTTAGCTATTATCATTATTATCCCACTCTATATAGATCCTATCGGCTCCTACTATAGCCGGTTCCGACCTACTCGAGTGCTGACGTCACGATCGGCCGATTCCTGCCGATCCTTCTATTCACGAACCCGTGCTTCGGCTGCTCTCAAGCCAGTCGATCCCGCTTTTACCTGTATCGGCCGATTGGCTGGTACACGTGTCGCTACAAGGTCATCGGTTCTCTAGCCGATCCCTAGTATTTTCCATTGTCAATCAACAGGTCAGATTGGCTGGCACGCCTCGCTATAGACTGGGGAGTCACGTGTGCTACGCGCGAAGATGACGTCCTATTTTCGCGTACGAAGACGCTCACAACATGTGTTGATGGTTAATATTTGTATCAAAGTTCGTTTATGACTTGCAAGCGGACAAGTCTCCCGTCGTAGTCAAGGGACCCTTCTTCCCTCGAGTGGTGAACCCAAGGTATCGAATCCGTGGAACAATGTGCAACGCAAGGATTCAATCTAGTAAAGCAAGGTAAAGCTATCTAATGAAGACAAGATGCATCTAATCTACTAACTCATAAAGAAAACGAATCTAATCTAATCTACTAAAGAGGTAACAAGAGAAAGCAAGAGATAACCAATCTAGAGAATCTAGATCATGCTTATGTTGTAGCTCCAAACAAGATAGATGAAGATAGAAAAGCGAATCTCATTAAAAGCATCTTTAAATCGTGGCCTTCCCATCCGACTCCGAAAACATCCGCCTTTCGAGACCCCCGTTCGTCACAACGTATCCCTATTCATGCGGGGAGCTTAGGGCGAGTTCGATAGAACAAGTTGAAATCACTTGGCCGGTCCGGTATGCACCTCTAGCCACCACGGCTACAAGAGCACCCTATGTAATCTAGCTGCAAACTAGATCGTAGAAGAAGCAAAACCAAGAAGAAAACAAAATCATCGAGAAGGCACTTGATCGCTAGAAATCGAATTCACTTACAAACTTCACCATGAATGATTACATGAACAAGATCACCACGGGGCCCTCCCTCGATCTTGATCCTCGCTCCGAGCTCCGACGTGGTCTTCCATGCAAGGTTCCCACGTCGGCTAGGGAGACCCTAGACAACTAGCACGACCCTCATCTTCAAGTTGGTGTCCCTCAAGCTTCTCTGCTCCTCGGCGGCGGATTACGACCTCGGTTGCGCGTGGCTCTCGGTCGGGGGGCTATTTATAGCCTCGAGAAGCAATTAGGTCAAAGGGGAGGCCGATTGGGCCCCGAAAAGGGCCGGGCCGACCGGCCCGGGCCGGCCGGCCGGGCCCAGTCGGCCCATCCCGCGGCTCGCTTCGCCGGTGTTGCTTCCCACGTCTTCTAGATGTTCTCCCCTTTTGCATGTGGGCCCTTGACGTCGGTTTCTCTCCGAATTGGACTCAACTCCTTGTCTTGCAAGATTCGACACTTTTCCGGTTCGGTCCTTGGAGTTTATCATCTTCTCGGGCTTGGTCCTTGGGCTCTTGGAGTCATGTTCACTTCATTGCTTGACTTGTATCGGGCTTCAAGGTCTTGTCATGAGGTGCTTAATGAACTTATCCCGGAAGTCTTGCTTTCAACGTTAAAACCCTGCGTAAACACTTAACTCCAAAACCGACATGCACAAGTGAACTTGTTATACCACGGGGGTTAGTACCAATGAATAAGATACAAAAGTCATGACAACACCGAAGGTAAACTCATGGCTAGGTTGACGGATTTTCACCGTCAACATCTCCCCCATGCTTAAACCTTGCTCGTCCTCGAGTAAGCCTTCGATGGATATCATCATTGCCAAACAATGTTTAAACCTTGCACTTGATCATACATGAAAAAAAAACATAATGCTCTCAAAAGTTTAATTCGTTAAAGTTCCATAATGTACTAGCCTTCACCTCTACGGAGGGTAGATTCTTATTAAGCTTATCCCACAAGTATTAACATGCTCACAAAGTTTAAATAGACCTCGAGAATTTTTGAAATAAAGAACGAGATAAAGAAAAGCTAAACCAAGTTCACAAATTTAAATCATCTTGTATATTGCTCATGAACTCTCATCTCACTTGTCTCTCAAGCCTATATATTCTACTCCTTTCCCTCTCATAACATATATGTGTGGTAGGATTTATATGGAGCTTTGGGAAAGTTTAGTCCTAACAAGATTTTATAAATGAGGTGTTGTCAAAACAAGACAAGCTTCTCATGGTCTTACCGAGACTCGTCAAAAAGGTCATTGGAAAATAATGTTAAATCAAGGAGGGGAAAGAGAAAAATACACACACTTTAGATGAGTGGACATGTGCAAATGGCAAAGAGTGATCCCGAGGCACAAAGGAAGTCCTCGTTATCGGATTGCACATGGTTGGAAAATGAGAATGGATCTTTTTAACTTGAAGCCTTGAGTGCACTCTTAGAGAACCGGGGAGTTCACTTTACGCACATTTTTTTTCTTTCTCATATTTCTCATTCTTTTCTTTCTTTCTTTCTTTCTTTCATATATATTTTTTTTCTTTACCTTGAAAGTCATGAATATCGCTGGATTTTTTTCTTCTTTCATCATCATTTTTTTTAAATATTCCCCTTTTAACTCTAAAACTGCACCGTACCTACCTCCTCCCCCATGCTTAGACGTTGCTCGTCCTCGAGCAAAGAGGCGAAAAATAAGGTAGGTACCGGAATATTTTTCCTTGGAGAGATACTTCAAATCTTCAACGTTGGCACCGTCTTGCGATCTTCCTTGAATTGATGATCCATTCTCAACGATAGGTTGTGGTCAAGGAGGTAATCACAAAAAATGATATTTGGTTTAAGGGTGGATATCCGGCGAAGTTTGTGAGATCTCCGATGCGGGGATACACAATGCACGGATAAGAGGCTAGAAAAAAAGATAGATACGCAAAAATGGAATGACCACTTCTTAGTCTCGGGCCGGAGAAATCATGGCCTGCAATAACTCACTCAAAAATAAATCTTGTACACTAAGGTTTATGCACTCAAATATATATAAGGCTTTGGATAGGTTGAGCAACACACAAGTGATATTTGTGACAAGGTTAGCAATATTTTTGAGCATAAAAGACATCTTTAATCTATTCATAACTTGAGAGCACATAAAACACTATGGGTCTTTATTTTAATCATAACCTCCGCTGAAGATTAAGCTAGCATTTAGATAATTTCAGATTTGTATTTTTAAGAGAGCACTAGTTCAAACATGCATAAGTCAATTACAAAGATAAACAAAGCAGCAATTATAATCATATATCATCATGGCACAAACTTTGTAACTTTACCAAAGGTAAAAACTTGGTGGTGACATTATTCATGATGAAAATAAAAACTAAGATACATGCTGAAAAAATTAAACTAACACACTTTCTGAAATTTAAATAAAAAACTGAAAACACTACGCATACATAGGCGCAAACAAGCTGAAAATTAAAGAAAAGGGGTAAAGGAAAGATAACTAAAGCTCCTCCTCTCTCTAATCTTCCGCCGGTGGTTGATATTGATAGTCTTGGTTGTTGTACCCTTACTTGTAATAGGAATGCGCCTCTCCTCCTATGAATTGTCCGACGGTGCTAGGTGAAGGTGTCCAAGCACATAAGCGACGTTTGCATTACCTTCACCCATTTGGTTTGCATTGGTTTGGATGGCTGCAATATTTTGCATGTTTCTTGCAGCGTATCCTCCAATGGTGGCCACATTTTGTTGTGGTTGAGGAAGGTGTGCATATGGCTCCGCAAAGGCTACGTTGGGCACCGCAAAAATGGTGGGGGTATGGCTGCACCACTCCCCCATGCTTGCATTGGTACACCACCGTAGTAATTCGGCGGCGCCGGGGTTCCTCCCAATGGTGGGACATAATTTTGTTGTGCACCTCCTTCTTGGGTCGTGGAAAAACCTTCTCCTAATCCTTCTCTATTATATATTTTTTTTTCTCTTCGCCGGCACAAGAAGTCCTTCCTCTAACCGATCTTTTTCCCCTCAAGAAAAAGTCTTAATCTTCAATCCGGAAGGGGCAAATTCACCTAGGCCACTCGGAAGCCTCCTCTCTCATCTTCACTCTTATATTTTCCTTTCTTCATATATTCCTAGGGAAGTCCTGGGTAGGAGATGATTTGGGTTCCTTGTTATACCCGGTTTTAAAGAGATAGCCAATATGGAGAGGCAACACCCCGAACCAATATCTTCCGAACTCGATGTTGCTTAACAACACCACCGGTTGATCATAGGTGAGTGGGGTCTATTGGCCACTTGGCAATCAAAGCCGAGTAAAGCCAATTCAACTCCGTGTTGGTTATCTTTGTCTCTCTTGTTCTCCCAAAAATCCACTTGCACAAAGGCGACACACATGGATGATGGGGTTCCGGATAGTATTTCTTCGTTGATGGTCTCTTCCCGTGATCATACTCCAAAAACCTTCCCATGTGCCTTCATGCACATCCACTTGTTCCGGAGCTCCCTTTTGAAAATAGGAGACACTCGCCCATGGGTCTACGATACTAGAGCATGCAATCGTTTCGAACATGAAAGCCAATCTAATCTATCGGGGATTGTATTGAATGGATCCAAGGAAGCATTGAGGCCTTACTCCCTTTGCGGCATGGTTGCTAGCCTTAAGCATTAAAGTATTTTCAGCACAAGATGATAGATAGATAATCCAACAAAGTGTGATTACATCTCAAGATCGACTGCAACCCATGGATGAAAGGAGATTACCCCATCAAGGTGCTAGAAATAGCATCACTGATCAAGGTTACCCTTCCGACGGTGTCTTCCTTCTTCTCCACTTGTGGGCTCCCTCCAACGGAATGAGAGACTCGGCACTCCTTCATCAAGGTTATGCGCCATGGTCATGAAAATTTCCTAGGCGAATTTCTTGTGGGTGTTTGCCGACACTCCGCTAGAGAATTGCACCGGTGTCCCGTGTGAAACCCAATATGTGGAGAGCTTGGTCGTCGATGTCGACGTTCGCTACAAGCCTCTACCCAAGGCGAGCGAGCTTCTTCTCCTCCTCCTCCGTCGTGATGATAAACCCATTGGAATGCCACGGAGCGCATGGAGGTGGAGCGGATGATCGTGTCAAGTGGCGAGGTTGGACGAGCGGCTCCTCCATATGTTATTGAGGTTTGGTAAACCTAATAAACGAGTTTTGTGTGGCCCTCATGCCACCAAGGAGAAGAGTGGTTCCTCTTTGGCGGTGCCGTGTCCTCTTCCATACTCCGAGGAAACTCGGAAACCGAGTGCCTCCTCGAAGAGGTTGTCGATGATGGCTTAGACGATGATGATCCCTTCTTCTTAGGTGAAAAGGTCTGTAGTTTTCTTCCATGATTGCAGCACTCTCCCTCACAAATATATATCCGGGGTTTTCACCCGGTAACAAGGTACACAAATATTATTTTGGAGTCTGGACTTTGAGTGGATTAAGGATGTGATTTGTTGCACGAAACAAACGCGGTGGATGGCTAAGTCTAAGGTGATTCCGGCCTACAAACTAGAGCACACGAACAAAGAGTTGGATGAAAGACTTACCTCTCTCCTCCTCTTGGATCGGTTCTTCTCTAGTGCATCATGTTGCTTCGTGACCGCGTACACCTTCCAAACGTTCCCGTCCACTCCTTCGCTTGCATTATTGCTCCTTCCACTTGATGTTTTCGCTTGATTCGCTTCCATACTCCATTGCCTCACATGCATCCATGATATTCCTACAAAACAAAGCCTTGGCTGCCCCCCATGCTTGTACTTTGCATGTGGTTTAAATATGTTGGAGGGGCATCCCGTGATGTATCATGGTGCATGCATGGTTAGGTTAACTAGATTGCCTCCCTTTAAGTGTGTTTAAGGCTAAGCACTCCTCTTATTTCGAAATTTAAAAATATTTTTCAGAGCCATGCAAGAGCTCAAGCATAAATTTAGAGAAGTTTTTAAACCATTAAAAACAAATGTAAGTCGAAAATATTTTTCGACTACGTCGATTTCGGTCTCACCGGTATAGTTTGCCTTCATTAGTTGAGGGCAAACTTTTCCCGGCTTGATCATGGGGGCATAGGTTTAGGTCCTAATTTTGATTAGATGAGAGAGATTTTGAATGAAATAAAATTAAGTGAGGCTTAGAAAAATTCTAATCTTAGAGAAACCAAGGATATGGTTTTTTAAACCAACCAAAAATCAAGTTTCTAGGTTCACGCGAGTCCTACCACATGCTGAAATTTAAATAACATCTAGATACAAGTCGTGGCTCTACTCGAGTGTTTTTAGCATGAAAAACAAGTCAACCACAGCACCATAATGAGGGTGAAGGGTTGAGTTAGGTTCTGAAAAAAATTTTTGGTTGTGGTTTCTCGAAAAAGAAGCAAACAATCGCATAGGATGGTTCATGTAAAGGGTTTATGATCAAGCAAAATATTCAACCAAGAATTATGTCTCTAATATTATTCAACCATTCTAAGTCTAATGTTTTGCGTAGTAAAATTCAAAACTGAATTATAAAGACTCGAAAAACCTGGAATCGGGTTGTCCTCTCGGTAGCTTATTCTTGACTCGACGAAACGGGTTGCCTCCCGCCTAGCGCTTCGTTTATAGTCCATGGCTAGATTTCTTCACTTGATTACTCCGGATCAACGCTCTTTGCGGGCGTTGCAATCTTGGGTACCCACTTTGGCTTAGTCAATTTTTTTTGGTCTTCACGAAGTGGCTTTGTCCTTTGGTCTTGACGGATGCGACATCTTCCTTGTGGCTCGGCATCTCGAACTCCGGTCCTTCGGTCATGATCTTCATGTTCTCTAGTGTGATCCTTCATCTCTCCCGAATGAGTTTGAGTAGCCTTCGCCGTCTTGGGACCTTGGAGTTGTCTCGGATATTCTTCTTTGTCACTAATCGGTTGTCCGGCAAGTTGTCCCACTTGCGTCTCTAACATCTTCATCACGATGAACACCCCGCATGTGGATCTTGCCTTGGCAGCCTTTAGGTGTTGAGCTTCTTTCTCTATCTCCATCTTCTCCGTCCTCATTGATCTTGAACGGCCTTCCGGCGTCTTGACTTGGAGGTGGTGATTCCCTTGGAGATTTTGATGGTCCTTCGAGCTTGTGTTGCACGTCACCTTTGCCTGTAAAGTTTTCCTGGATCATCCACAAAAAGTTTGGGTTTCTTGGAGAGGTAGCCAACCATCTCCGGTTAGGGTTAGTAATAAAACAAAAATCTAAACATAAAAACTAGGGTTAATCGAAACTAGATTAGATTGATATTTTTTTCTTTTGAGGATGATCAAACATAAGAGATGCAAAAGAAAATCAAAAGAAAAACTGAAAGATAAGCGATACTAGATCGGATCTTGATTGCTTGCTCCACGGCAACGGCGCCAGAAAAAGGGGCTTGTTGACGGTTAATATTTGTATCAAAGTTCGTTTATGACTTGCAAGCGGACAAGTCTCCCGTCGTAGTCAAGGGACCCTTCTTCCCTCGAGTGGTGAACCCAAGGTATCGAATCCGTGGAACAATGTGCAACGCAAGGATTCAATCTAGTAAAGCAAGGTAAAGCTATCTAATGAAGACAAGATGCATCTAATCTACTAACTCATAAAGAAAACGAATCTAATCTAATCTACTAAAGAGGTAACAAGAGAAAGCAAGAGATAACCAATCTAGAGAATCTAGATCATGCTTATGTTGTAGCTCCAAACAAGATAGATGAAGATAGAAAAGCGAATCTCATTAAAAGCATCTTTAAATCGTGGCCTTCCCATCGACTCCGAAAACATCCGCCTTTCGAGACCCCCGTTCGTCACAACGTATCCCTATTCATGCGGGGAGCTTAGGGCGAGTTCGATAGAACAAGTTGAAATCACTTGGCCGGTCCGGTATGCACCTCTAGCCACCACGGCTACAAGAGCACCCTATGTAATCTAGCCGCAAACTAGATCGTAGAAGAAGCAAAACCAAGAAGAAAACAAAATCATCGAGAAGGCACTTGATCGCTAGAAATCGAATTCACTTACAAACTTCACCATGAATGATTACATGAACAAGATCACCACCGGGGCCCTCCCTCGATCTTGATCCTCGCTCCGGAGCTCCGACGTGGTCTTCCATGCAAGGTTCCCATGTCGGCTAGGGAGACCCTAGACAACTAGCACGACCCTCATCTTCAAGTTGGTGTCCCTCAAGCTTCTCTGCTCCTCGGCGGCGGATTACGACCTCGGTTCTGCGTGGCTCTCGGTCAGGGGGCTATTTATAGCCTGAGAAGCAATTAGGTCAAAGGGGAGGCCGATTGGGCCCCGAAAAGGGCTGGGCCGACCGGCACGGGCCGGCCGGCCTCGGGCCCAAGTCGGCCCATCCCGCGGCTCGCTTCGCCGGTGTTGCTTCCCACGTCTTCTAGATGTTCTCCCCTTTTGCATGTGGGCCCTTGACGTCGGTTTCTCTCCGAATTGGACTCAACTCCTTGTCTTGCAAGATTCGAGCACTTTTCCGGTTCGGTCCTTGGAGTTTATCATCTTCTCGGGCTTGGTCCTTGGGCTCTTGGAGTCATGTTCACTTCATTGCTTGACTTGTATCGGGCTTCAAGGTCTTGTCATGAGGTGCTTAATGAACTTATCCGGAAGTCTTGCTTTCAACGTTAAAACCACGCGTAAACACTTAACTCCAAAACCGACATGCACAAGTGAACTTGTTATACCACGGGGGTTAGTACCAATGAATAAGATACAAAAGTCATGCCAACACCGAAGGTAAACTCATGGCTAGGTTGACGGATTTTCACCGTCAACAACATGCACACACATCCACCCTGTGAATACACGTACGCAAACCCTACCCCAATGAGCACCTCTGAAGGACTAAGCACCGGCAGATCTGGAGATTAACAAAGTCACCATTGGCACCTCGTTGTCGACGGGAACGTCGCTTACCACTTAATGCATAACACTGAAAAATCTTGGAATAAATCTAGGAATAGGTGCGAGCACCAGGATTTGAACCCTGGTGGGTAGCATCCCACTGGACCGTCCTACCATTGGACTACAAGCCCATTCGCATGGATTTTTATTCTTGGGTTTGCTAGACATGTCCTTCACATAGAAAACCTGATGCACACCATTGGGAAGGACGAATGGTTCATCTCGGTATCCAATCTTGGCAAGGTCCACTATTGCAATTACATATTGATATTTCTTTACGCCACCTTCAGTCAGTTTTACCCATTGGCAAAGAGATAGAGGGATGTTCGGCAGTCCGTACTCAAGCTCATATATCTCCTCTTTGAAACCATAATAGGAGTTCTTCCACCTTTATGGTGTCTATACGGCACCACTATTTTGATTTGTGCTTTTTCGATCTTGGTCTCTCATGTAAGAAGTATACCTATTTATATTGTAACCTTGGCTCACAATTGTGCTAGAAGGTCCCCTATCTAACAAAGTGAGGTGTGGATGAATCATGGAGTTACCCATTAGGTGTCCACTCAACCATTAGGGAAATTTTTCCAAGTGATGGCGTTTAATCCGGTCTTTTCGGATTTGGTTGGTGTCAGAGGTTTAGATCTGAGCAGCCCACAGTGGTGTGACAACCCGCCCAGGAAAATACTGTACTTTCGCCTAAAACTAATCCACTTTGGTCATTAAGCAATAGTAAAGTATCATCCTGTCGATAGTTGCCGGGTTAACGCCCGGTAAATCACTTGGAATTCTTACAGAGGATCGACATATGCATTAAAACTCACGTGAAGGCGAGTCCAGAGTACAACACGAGTTAAATCCAATTAATTACAAACCATTATTCAAGACATGAAGTAAAGGTTCAGAGTTTGAAAAAAAACAGCGGAAATGAAATAAACTAGCGCAACGGTAAGCATCACAGGAGGCCATCCGTGATGCCATCACTTGTCGTCATCCACCCGGTCAACAGCACCCTGCACAACAGTTTTAAAGCAAGGTTGAGTATGCTAATACTCAGCAAGACTTAACCGTCGGGTGATAACTACATCACCAAACTCTAGACATGAAAAGCTTTATGGCTGGTGGATTTCCTTTGCTGAAAGCATCAAGAATATGTCCTTACTTTCAATATTTTAGCACAAGTTCTAGTTGATTACCGGTTCTAAGTGTGCCAACTAATTCAATCAAGAATTGTACAAGAAATTAATCCATACAACAATATTCACCAAGTTCCATCATTACGGGATATCATGGCCAGTTGATTAAGCAGTCTCAGATAACGGTGAGAGGCTGACAATCGATTGATTTAAATCCTTGCAAGGTAAACCTAAGCACACGGTAGGTCGCCCCCACGAGGACAACCATCCAGGCGGTTCCCGAAAATCCTCAGGTTGGGATCACTACAGTCCTGGGTACAAGGCTAACTAGCACACCCCGCGAGGCATCCAGTCTCGCACATGCACCCCCCCTTCCCGGTAGCTAGCCGGGTAGGTGATTCCTCAGGAGTAGTAATAGTAAGTTTTCGCACCGTCTCATTAAGGTGCTAGGCTTACCGGTCCCATTCCTGACAAGTGCTTAGTACGTTCAAAAGCTTAGCCCACGAAAGCCACTGGACCAGAGCCCAAATCTCATGCTCTTACCACATGAGCAATCCATTTATAAAGATCTTATGATTCCAACATAAGAACCTATTCTCGCGAGTGATGAACATCACTCGACTTGTACTGTTCCTATAGCATAGCAGCTATCGACCTAGCATACTAGTGATAGAGCATAGGTGCCTAGGGATCATGCATCTAGGGTTTCAAATCAACTCCTGAAACGTAAATGAACAAGCATAGCACGGAACAATTGCATAATTTTTAAAAGACAGGGTTAATGATCCGCGGCTTGCCTTCGCTGGCAAGGTTGGCCTTGGGCCCTTCTGGACTTTAGTCCAGGTCTTGAGCTACGAACACGTGTTGCAGCTCGTCGTCAGCACCTTCGTCTCCTCCTTCCGGCACGAGCGTATATCTACCGTCAGGAAGATCTACACGAAGATGCAAATGCAAGATTTATTTGACCAATCTTAATTTAACTAACTACAATCAATAAATGACAACCATGGAGTGCATGGTCGACCACATTCACCTAGATAAGAATACATTCAGCATACTCTTCCAAAAGGAACAATATGCAGCTCTTTATTAATTATACTTTTTGATAGTAATTGTGTACATATATATGGAGGTAATTTAATTTAAGTTCACAAACAGCAATGGGTTGGTAACATTTAGCTTTTTATTAGGATTTACACACACACACACAAAGTCATTCAAGGTGGGTTGATGCCTTTCCCATTTAATTGACTATTACACCTTAATTTGCTTCCATAGCTTTTATTCAATAAATTAATTAATAAAATTCAGTGGAAGGGTTTATTAAGCACTAAACACCTATAACAAGCCACTGGACACACATGCATGCTTAGGATAGCCAAGAAATTAATTATTTTAAAAATAACAAAAGCTAGCTAGTAAAACAAGGTAATTGCACACAAAAACAAATACTCATCAAAATGATCCTAACTTTCTCACACATGTTATATGGTCTAAAACTAACCTAGGGATGCAGCATTCACACCTAGAACTATTATGAATCTAGACTTATGCAATTACCAAGAAAAACAAGCATATTTCAAGAATAAATATTTCTGTCAATCATAAAATTGTGATTAATTCACTAAAGGTGCATTTTGGCATAAAAGACAACATGCAAAAGTTTGTCACAAAAATCTAATTATTTTTAGCTACAAAAATCATTTGGACAGATTCTTGATAAAGAGAAAAAAAATTTATACAAAAAGATTTACAACTTACCTTTGTGCAATTTCTGGTACAGGAGCTAGTCATGACATAATACATAACATATCCAAAAATTAGAAACAGAGGACATGTAGATTTTGTGATATCACAGATCTAGGTTTTTCACATTTCTATTTTTCATGCAAAACTTTTCAGGAAACAGCTCAGAAACGAATAACAAAAGTTGTAGTACTTTTCACCAGAAATCCAACAAAATCAGGTTTTCATTTTTCCGTTTTTATATGATTTTCTAGGAATTTACAAGTTTCAGCCAAAGGTCAAACACTATTTAAGAAACTAACTTTCACCGAGGTCCCTGGAACTTTCTACAGATTCACAACCATACCCTCCATTCACACAAAGCACCCTGGAAAGAATAGATTTCTTGCAATGTCGCCCTTGGGGGTGGGGGCGGCGCGGCCAGCCGGAATTCCGGCGAGCCGGCGGCGCTCTCGGCCGGGGAAGGGGCGGAGTGGGACTAGGGGCTCACCAAGGACCCGGTTGCGGCCAAAGAAGGGAGTGGGACGGCTCCGGCGAGGTGGCTCGGCGACGCCGACCGGTGGTGGCCGCGGGACCGCCGGCACCGGCGAGGTGGCGGCTCCGTGGGGAAAACGAGCACGTCGGCGAGCTAGAGCAGGTGTGAGAGAAGGTGGAGGGCGCCCCGGTTGGCTATGCGGCGGGTCGGCCCCCGGGTTTCGCCGCGGCGGCCTCCGATGGCGGGGCGTGGGCGGAGCACGGGAGGCTGGAGGCGGCTCGGCACGCGAGGCAAAGGGGCGGCGACCCCTTTATAGGCGACGCGCGCGCTTGCTCGCGGCCGGGTGGAACGGCGGCGGCACCTCGGGGGTGCGCGCGGCCGGACGAACGACGGACGGACCAACGGTCCATAGCGCGGCGCGTACGGGACGACGCGGGGCGTTGGGAAGGCGCGAGGCGGCTTTGGGAAGGCGCGCGGGGGCGCGGGCGCATTCGAGCTCCCACGTTTTAGTGTGCCCCTGTTTGACCATGTAAATCTCCAAAAACTTGAATAGAAGTGCACAAAGTGTTGAATAGGAAAGTTGTAGATCTCACTACTCTCTACAACTTTTACGAAAGCCGTATGGTGTTTTTCTCAACGGATTTTGCATAAATTGCAGCCAAACTTTGAATGTCGCCATATCTTGGTGAACAGGAGCTGGTGGCAGTTGACCAAGTTTTTCACCTTTTTCTCCTTAAAATTTGAAATGCCAATCTACATGAAAGTTGTGTCCCTCAACAAACTGGACAAATTTCATAAAGGTAGATTTTGAAGTGTTTAGGGGAAATTTGGAGAACGCAGCAAAAGTTCTGGAAGACATTCACCGACGTCATGGTTTAAGCGGGGTTTGACCGTGGCTTTGACCAAAGTTTGACCACAAGGGGATTTTGACTTGATCAAGCCGGTCATTAGGGTTTGTCGGCTCGGTTTTCGAGGTGAGGACCCAGGTTGACCTAGGTTTGACCAGTGTTAGTCGGTTTGACTTGGCTGATTCGGTCATTAGCGTTAATGACGCTAATTAAAAACCCGGGGTGTTACAGGTGGTTTATTTGTCTAGTGGAGGAGATCGAGAGCTAAAAATGCGATGGTTATGCTAGAGTAGGACACATAACACAAAGTACATGACGAGTTTATATTGATTCGGGCCTCCAGAGAGTAAAACCCTACGACCAGTTGGTGGTGTTGTATTGCAGGCGTGGTGAATTTACATCGGAGGACACCCCTGGTCGCCTTATATTGGCTGGCAGACAAGATCGGTGGACCAGAGTCTTGGTCGGTTACGACCAGGAAACCTATCTTTAGTTAGTTACAACATTATATCATGTGATCTTCGGACTGATTGGCGGCGAGGGCGACGTCTTGGAGTGCATGCCAAGTCTTGTAGCTGTATCGGACTAGGTCTTCTAGAGGAATCTTCTGGAATGTCTTCGGGGCACGGATCAGGTCTATTGGGCCCACTTTCAGGTTGGCAAGTCTTCTGTTGGGCCGGACCCGCTTGTCGGGACGGTCGCGAGCCTAGTCGGTGGGGACACAGAGGTACTCATGTCTCACAGTTGGATTTTGAGAAGAAATAATTTGCTTGTGTTCCTCGATATACGGAGTCACCAATGATGATTGCTGCGGAACAACTAGCATGTTTTATGGAACAAATTAGTATCATTGCTCAAACTTGATTTCCTTCCAACGGTGCCCTTTCCGTGTAACATTCCGGATTTTTTCGGATTGTCAATGTTTTCAAAAATGTAGATTTTTAAAAAGATTTCTGCATTTGATGTGTTTCCTCGGAATCATAAGACTGTCTTCTTGTGTTCTTTCCTAACTCCTTTAGCAAGTAAATTAATTTGATTGCTTTGTTTGCTAAGGACAATCTCCATATTAGTGTAATTTGGTTCTCAAACGATTTATTTGGATAATTGAATCTTTTGAGTGTGGTTTATATTTCAATCCTAAATTCAAATATAAATCTAAAGCTACTTAACCCTCTCTAACCTTCCGACCTGCCTAAATCACCTCTGGGTTCTTAGTCTGCTAACTCAGTGGACCCACCAACTTTTTCAACCGTTCAACCTTCCTGGCCTCGTCTTTTCAAAAGTACTCCGGAATGTCTTAAAAGGATTATGAATGTATTTTCCAACTCTTTGAATTGATCCTTTGAAATTGTTCCGATTTCTGAGAATAGACTTTAATTCATTTGATTAAATCTTCGAGAGCTCAATTTGGATTATGACAATATTTTCCCGCTTCGCGAATTAAGTCGTGATCATTTAATTCACTATTAGAAAATTACTATAATTCATTTATTCTAATTTTACAAAATAAATTGAAATCAATTTATTTTACGGGATAACATGTTTAAGCCCGAAGCTTAGGCTCATCCAGATGCTCACCTAATCTTACAGTAATTCTAACTGCATGTCACTATTTTGTTACACTAATTCTATAGAAAAATAGTTTATAAACAGAGTAAAACGGAGTTAATAAGATTGAGAGAAACAGTGAAGCCAAGTAGGAGGATGGGGAGGTCATCTCAAAGACCACCTGCTGCTGTGGAGGGCCAAAATTGATTGTCAGGAATTTAGGCCTCATATAACCCGGGTATTCTATATACGGAAATGCTAGGACGCGGACGTCCGATCGCATCGGACGCCCTCTTATCCGCTCGCCTCACCTCTCTCTTTTTTTATCCGCTCGTTCCATTAACTCGCTCGCTTCCATCCATCCACGCAATGCGCTCGCCGGCGAGCTCCGAGCTCAAGGAAGCGGCCGCAGGGAGCTCCGCCGCGAGCTCCGCACCGGATCAGAGGAGGCTGCGCCGGAGGAGATGGCCCCAGGGAGCTCCGTCGCGAGCTTCGCGTCCGGGATGCTGCCGCACACGTCTCCCACACTTCTCTCCCGAGCCCTCTGTTCACCGCTGCCATGCGAGCCTCCGAGGTCGGCCAGCCGATGCGCGGTCATGTGGTATTGGGTGTTGTATTGAGGAGGGGGAAGGGAAAGCTCCTGATGTTGGATGTTGCACGCTACACGGGTCGCAACATGGCCGCAATATGGTCGCAACATGGGGGAGGAGAGAAGAAAGACTCCTGATATTGGATGTTGCATACAACCGCGTTCGCACCATTTTCGTAACACATTCGCAACACACTCGCAACATTTACCTGGTAGTCTCTAGATCTAACGGCTGACGATTAAAGATCCTAAGATCTAACGGCCACGGACCCGTCCGATGGCTAGCGCCCGGATCGGACGTCCGGGCGCTAGCAGTGCCCTTCTATATATCTTCCAAACGATAGTTTCCTATGAAACTATAATCCAGTGGTGGCCCAAACCAGCCCACACGGCCCAACAACTCCAAACTCTAGCTCAGCTTGACTACTCATCCCTCTGCTCAGTCGCGCACCACCACACACCCATCCCATGCGCCGCCGCTGCAGCCTCCAATGCCGGCGATCCCTCCCCAGCCTCCACCCGCGCGCCGCCAGCCTTCCGCCCTCACCCTGTCTCGGCCGTCGACGCGGCGTGGGCTCTTCGGTCGCGAGTCGCACGCGTGGGCTCACCGGCTGCCGCGGCCCCTTCTCCCCCCGCACAGGTGCGTCGCTAGGCGGCCACCGCGCTCCGGTGCGCCGGCGGTAGGCCACCGATGTAACACCCCAGGTGTTTAGTTAAGCTAAATACCCTAATTAATAATGATAATCAGGTATAAATTAGTCCAAAGCATGCTTAGTTTAGTTTTGATCATCTTTGCAAAAGAAACCCTAGTCAATCTTCCAAATCTTGGTCAAACCCCTAAGAGCTCTAGAAGGCTGAAATGGTTTTCTTGCGTGTTCTCCAAATTTCACTATAGAAGTTCAAAACCGGCCAATATGAAAGTTGTTCCTTATTTTCGGGAACACATTTTTCGTAATTGGTGGACATTCAATTTTGAGTGCAATTAGCCAAAAACAGATTTGAAACCCTTATGAACAGTAACCCGAGCCATGGAAAAACTGCAACTTCGGCCGACGTTCCCAGGCAAACCATTGATCAAAACATGTGTCGCCCTTCGGGAAAGTTGTAGGTCTATAGCTCCTCTACAACTTTTGTTTTTGAAGATTTTCAAGTTAGTTGTCACTTTTTCGAGTTTTGCATTTGTGAAGATGCTTAAGTGGAATAAAAGGGGAGCAGCTAACGCCGTCGCCGCGCCCGCGCGTCGTGCGCGCGTTGCGGCCGCGCGGCCACGTGGCGTCCGCGCATCCTTTCGGCGTACGGAAGCCTCGACATCTTCGTGGTGGACCGCGGACCGTCGTGGGGTCTCCGCCTCGCCTTTTCCCCCCGTACACCGCGCCTAGGCCGAGGCCACATCGGACGGGGCCACGCGCCCGTGCGCGGACGCGCACACGCCGGCCGGCGCGCATGCAGGGCCAGCTGGCCATGCCACGTCGTCCGCCCTTGGGTGCCCCCCTACCTCGTCCGCGTCGTTTCGCAGGCGCAGTGCCAAAAATCGCGAGTTCACAAGCTCGCCGTCGACCCTGTGTACCGCCACCGTTCTCCATGGCCGCTACCGCCACCTAGCTTCGCCCCACTCGATTCCCGTCGCCCAACCACTTCTCTCCCTCCCCTAGACCCCAAGCAACCTTCCCCGCCGCCCTGTACCCCGCATCGACTCCAGGGACGCCGGCACGCCGGGCTCCAGCGGGCGCAGCGCCTGCGCCCCGCTGTGGGAGCTCGCCGGCAAGACCGGCCTGGAATCCTCCTCAAATCGACGCGTGTGAACCCCCTAGGTACTTCGGGCCCCTCCTCCGGCCAAGTCCGGCCGCCGCCGGCTGTGAATTCCGGCCGCCGGTGCGGGTAGTCCGCCAAAGGACTACATTGCAGTGATTTCGTTCTTTAAAGGGTTGTTTCCGTAAACCAGGGACCTCTGTGTAATTTGGGAAAATAAGTTCGAGGGCCCGGCTGTAAAATTGTTTTAGGGTTTTCTGCAGCAACTTCGAAAATTCACTAAAAATCGTAGGAAAAACAGAAAAATTCAAATCCAATTTTGTTGCGTTCGTGGTGAAGAAACCTATCTTTTCTAGAAAACATGTATAGGGTTTTTCTGTGCAGTTTTTGAATTAAAAATTCAAACTCAGTTTGGTGTGTTTTTGCTGTAGTTTAAAATATACACATGCTATGAACTTGAATTTTGGATATGTTGCTCTTTATGGCATGTATTGATCTGTGGAAAAAGTTTGCATGATTTGGATATGTATATTTTCAGTTATGATTTATTTAAGCTTTATGCTAGATTAAGTTTGATGCTTTTTATAGCCTCTTTAATGAACTTTTCTTTGAGCACAAGTACACCCTAGGGCTTTGCCTTGTTGATTAGCACCTCTGGTATGATGTATGCAATTTTAGGGAATTGTTTAATAGATGTTTTGGATTTAATCTTGTGTAGGAGTTTAAATTCAAAATCTGAAAAATAATTTGAATCTACACTCATGCTTTGGTCAGAAGCTCATTTCTGGCATGCATGACCTGTAGGAGAAAGATTAGATCAAAAAGTTTATTAAATCTTTTTATATGAACTAATGGTAATTTACTAGGCTGAAATTTGTCTTTTCATATAAATTAATTTATAAATGATCTTAAGCTATATTTTGGTTTGAGAGCTTAAAATAAGCATATGTTGCTGTGTGCAAAAGATTAGGCTCATTTGAAGTGTTTTTGATTTAATTTGGATTTATGGTTGAAAGGCTTGTTTTGAGTAATTGAAGAAAGAAATGGAAATTAAAGTGTTAAATTGTGAAATCATGTTTGTTTCTGTTTTCATTAATTTAAACACACCCCTTACTGTTTGGTGAAATTAAATAATATAATTTGCTTATATGTACTCAGTCAACATCAAGATTAACTTTAATTAATGCATATGCATGTATACGTGTAGATCTACCAGACGGTACGTACACACTCACCCAGGAGGGAGACGGGACCGTTGATGGTGAACTGAACCAAATTGGTGTGCAGCAAGACCTGGACCAAAGTCCAGAAGAGCCCAAGGCTAGTATTAGTGTTGAGTCAGAGGAAGGCAAGTACCGGTTCATCTAACCCTTTTTCTTTAAAATTTCATACCTTTTACTTTTCAGTATTTATTGTTTACTTGTGCATTTAAGTTTCAAGAGTTGCTTTGAAACCTAGATGCATGATCCTTAGGACTCCTATGCTCTTTTACTAGTATGTTAGGACGCTAGTGTCATGCTTTAAGGACACGGTACAAGTCGAGTAATAACTCATTGCTCGCGAGATATAGGATATTCTTGTTGGAATCATAAGTTGGTTAAAATGACTCGCTCATGTGGTAAGAGCAATGGGTTCGGTCTCGACCGAGTAGCATTGTGCTGGTTTAAGCTATTGAACGTACCAAGTGCTTGTCGGGAATGGGACCGGTAAGCTTGGTACCTTCTGAACCGGGGCGGGATCTTTTTAGCTACCCGCTTGGGTTGCGTCTCCGGGCTAACTACCCGTGGTATAGAGTGTGAGTCCGGACTGGTCGGGTTAGACCCTCCGGATAACCGTGTACCAGAGTTTGTAGCGTCGGATCCCAAACTGTGGGATATTGGGAACCGCCTGGTTGGGGTCGACATTGCACTTGGTCTACCTTCTTCCGTGTATCTTGGGTTTACCTTAAAAGGATACAAATCGATCGATCATCGGTCACTCGCCGTTATCTGAGTCGGCTTGACCACTGGCTACCCCATGTTTATTTATGAAACATTTTGGATTAATATTGTTACCTGTTTAATATTGTTTGCACAACATACTTGTTTAGTGCAGGTGCTCACCTAGAATGGTTAACATACTAGAATTGGAGCTAAAATCTGAAAATAAGGATCAACTCTTAGTTGCTTTTGGCAAAACAAACCCAGCAACAAAAAAGCCTTGCATGTCTAGTTGTACTTTCTTTTGTCGGATAAGTCTAGCTGAGTATTAGTACTCAGCCTTGCTTAATTTGTGGTTTTCAGGTAACCCCATCTGGCCTGACTCTATTCCAGATGGTTGGGAGTTTGAGCGGGAGAACGATGTTGATGAGTGATACACTATGGATGGCCTCCCATGTGTATCTTCCGCTAGTTTTATTTCCGTTGTTTAAACTCTGAACCATGTTTACTTTTATGTACGAAAAAACTGGTTTGTAATATTAAGTACTTATGAACTTTTATGTAATATAATGTTGTACTCTGGTCCCGCCTTCGTGTGGGCTTAGCGCATATCTCGATCCTGTTGTAAGTGATTTACCGGGCTTTACCCGGCGGAAGCGACAGAATAATTCTTTATTATTGCTTAATGGCCACGTGGACCGGCTTAGGCGATAATACGGAATTATTTTGGGCGGTTCTGTCACAACCGACCTTCGGAAGAAGTGAAAAGTGTTGAATTTTCCCAAAAAATATTGAAACATTTTCAAAATTGTTGAAACTTTTTTCTGATGAAAATGTTTTGAAAAAATATTGGATCTAATGTTTTCACTAAACAAATGTTGGTGCACCTCTATTCAAAAAAGTGTTGGTTGAACTTTTTATAAAAAATGTTGATTCAACATTTTGTTTGAAAATTGTTGTAAACATTTTATGATTAGTTGTCATGAGGTGGGGCGGTTGAAAAATAATAAACAACAATATTAAGTGTGCTTTGATAGATTTCAACTCTTACCCATCATTCATAAGACATAGCCCTCATATGATAGGCAGTGGCCCATTGGACCTAGAGAGTCACATAGTACATCCCAATTCTCTCTTTCCTCGGCACATAACCCTTTCTTAAGAGATCATTTTCAGCACCACTAGTTATTCAATAACTACCGAATAATTTAAACTCAGAGTCGTTGTTTGTTTGGCTGGTGATTGGTGCTGATTTGGTCTGAGAGAAAAGTACTGATGGCTGATAAGGTCAGTCTCAATGGGAGTTTCATGAATAATTTCACGAGCATTAATTACTTGGTAAGGTATTTATGAGGAGAGAGAAGAGATAGATTCATCATGAGAGGAGTGTCATCACCGTGAAACTCCTGTAGCACAGTTACCTAGTTCCTAATCTAGGTATCCGTGCAATGAAACTATGCACTGAGACTGGCCTAAGCCAGACGATCATGGTGATTAAATTTAGGTACAAGGAAAAACCAGCCAAAACAAAACTCCCAACTACTACCAGCTGTCTTGGAGGATGGTCCTTGTTTTATATGGGTTAATTAGATCTGTGCCATTATAATTTCTATGTTTTTGAAGAATGTCATTACTATTCAACTTACTATGTCGGTGTCATTACAATTTTGCACTTGTTTGAAGAATGTCATTATGTACGCTTGAAGCCGTCGGTGGCCCACCTGCAGACATATTAGAGGGGGCGTATATTCGTATAGACAAGATTGCCCTTTTCACTCCATCTCTCTCACTTCACTGATGTGTGGGACCCACACGTCAGTCTTCTTCAACCTCCCACCCCCTCCCCTTCCATCGATTCCCTCTCTCTCATATGGCGCTCGCAGGCAGGCTCGCAGCCCTCCCTCCGTCCCTCCCCATCACCGGCTCCCTCCCCACACTGGCCGGCGAGCAGACGCGAACCTCCCCAACGCGTCGGGCTCCCCATCCTACATAGCGGCGACGGGCGAAGATCCAGGAGGCCGACCACCAAGGCTGGAGCTCGCTCGCAGCGCTCGTGGCCGGAGGGGTCGCCCGCGGGCGGGGGGAGCCGTGGTCGGCGGAGCCCGCGCTCGACGGCCGGCGGGAGCCGGCCCGCGGGCGGGGGAGCTCGCGGTTGGGGGACCCCGCGGCCGGGGCCCGGAGCTCGCCCGCGGCCGGCTGGCCACTGGGGCCCGAGCTCATCGGTCGAAGCTCACCGGCGGACAGGCTCCCTCCCTCTCAATCTCACCGGCCGGGACTGAGAGGTTGAAGAAGACCCTGACGTGTGGGTCCCACACGTCAGTGAAACAAGAGAGGGAATGAGCAAGGACAATCTTGTCCATACGAATATACGACCCCCTCTAGTACGTCTGCAGGTGGGCCACATACGACTTCAGGCGTACATAATGGCATTCTTCAAACAAGTGCGGAATTGTAATGGCACTGGCATAGTAACTTGAATAGTAATGGCGTTCTTCGAGAACATGGAATTTATATTGGCACAGATCTAATTAACCCATTTTATATTCGTGATCAAAGAATGGACTTGTAAAATGTACAAATTATCGATAGTTTAGTTTAGATCCTGAGACAGAACAAAGAAACTTCTAATCCTGCGTGTAAATTTTGGGAGCTTATTCCCTAATCTCAATAGCCGTATACGGAGTACTATCGATCAGTACCAGGCTTTTTTCTGAAGGAAAGCTGTTGCAGATTGGAACTCTCTGAACTACGACACTCGGACACTGGACTCTAGTAATCCGGCAGCTGCTTGAGGATCGCGGCGGCGAGCGCGTCGGTGAACTTGGAATCCCTGGTCAGCGAGCTTGCCATCTCCTCCACAAGCGCCGTCCGGAACTCCGCCGACGCGATCTCCTGGCACAGCTTCTTGACGTCGGGCGCCTCGGCGCCCTCGAGCACCCGCACGCCGTCGCCTACGTTCTTGGTGAGGTCCAGCGTAATGGTCGGGCCGGAGGGGTTGATGGAGATGGAGCACGGCACGGACCCGTTCCGCGTCGCCGCGCAGCCGGGGAGCTCGGCGGCGCGCGTCGGACACGGGTGGTTGTGCTCGCCCTCGTACGTGGCCACCAGCATCGAGCTGTCCTCCGCGCTCCTCTGCACCTACTCTCCCAAGAAACAGAGCCCGCCATTAGCCACAGCTCAAACGAGGCGATCAGGTGACGATCAATGCGAAAAATGGATGAAATTTGCACCTTCTTCTTGACGGGGCAAGAGGGCGCGTAGGCGCAGCGGAAGTAGGCTCTCGGGGACGGGTTGTCACGGGTCACCTTCTGGCCGTACTTCCGCCACTGGTACCCGTCCTTGACGGTGAGCGTGGTGTCCGAGGGGTCGATCCGGGAGCAGATCCTGCTGACCTTGATCCGCCTGCACGAGGCCTCGAAGCCGTCGCTCAGGGGGCTCTCGACAGCGTTCGCGGCGGCGGCCTCGGCCTTGCCGTTGGCGGCGTCGCCCGAATTCGAGGGCGGCGGCTCCAGGCTGTCCCTGCTCCTCTTCCTGCTCACGGCCGGCGGCGTCGGCGGCGGCGGCGACGCGGCTTGCGAGGCGCGCGTGGAGTCCGAGCCGTCGGGAGGACTCGGCCTGGCGACGACCTGGCTGGCGCAGAGGTAGGCGATCATCTCGCTCAGCCGGCGGTTCTCCTCGCTGACTTGGGTGAACTTGGCCTCGAGGGTCTTTGCCTGAGACAGCAGCATTTGGACCACCGGTTCAGCGACGGAGCGGGGCAAGAAGGGAGGCAAAGCAGCGCGGACAGGAGACGAGCAGCGAGCGATCGGTTACCTGCTCGTCGGTCATGGACGACGCCATCCTGCAGCCGCCGGCGTGGGGGTCGCGCCGTTCAGGCTCGCCTGCCGCCATTTCCGCGCCCATCTTGGGCGGCGACGGCGAGAGGCCGACGCTGAGGTCCAAGCAGACCGGGGAGCAGCCGGCGTGGCGCGCCGAGCCCATGAGCAGCATCGATCGACCACCGGTGCCTGTGTCTCTCCGCGTAAAGGATCGGAGCGTGCACTTGGAGGGATATCGCTTGCCGTTGCCGACGAGGTATGAGCTGCGTCAGCGGTGGATGCTTGCCGCCGGGAGGGCGTGGCAGATAGATATAGGGAGAGGGGGAGGGAGTGAGGGGTCGATATGGATCGGCCGGGGCCCGGGGCGCTGCCGCTGCTGCATCGTGAAAATTGTGACGGAGCTGAGTGGAAAAAGCGGGTGCGCGAGCAAGACGCGCCGCTGACCGGTCGGGATCTGAGGAGAAGCCACGCGCGCCGCGGCCTGTGGTATCCCCGGATCCGGTCGTGGTCGTGGAGTCCCCCTCCGTCCCGTTCGTCCAGAGCGAAACGATGTCACGGGAAGAGACGTCAGCGATTTAACGTCATGGCGCGCGTCATTTCTGCCTTTTTCTCCCTCGTGCCTGTGCCCTCGGGTGCCAATCTGGTGTGTACGCACGCACGGTTGGTTACGCATCGAGATCGATATCATCTGCACGGACGACGGGACGGGACGGGAACGGGATGCATGTGTGCGTTCGGATTTGGTTTCGCGTTCCTACAGCGCATGACAAAATAGCCCTGTATTATGTATGTCCGTCGTGCTTTGTTTAGCACTTTGCACGTGGAAACAAAGAGGAAAACATGGAGGACTAACTTATTCATCATGAAATTAATTGGTGAAGAAATTAGTTGGTGGTCCTGTGAGAAAGCATGTGCACATGTTCATTATAAAAAAAATCCGTATTAAATATTCGTCCCAAAAAATCCCTGTTACATATGAAGTAGCACCAGTTCTTCATTTCCATTGGGAACAAGACTGCTAGAGCCGATAGTTTGTCCTGTGCTTGCTTTATTTTTCATGAATCCTGACAGAATATATCTGGCTTGCTAGAGTGACCTGGTCAAAAATACATTTCTCCCTGCACTCGTTAATTTCAAAAAGAAAGTTGTACGAGACACCGCAGTTGAGCACTCGTTAATCTCTGCAACACCTGGTGAACCGTCGATCATTGTTAGCTCCAGAGTTTTCAGTTTTCTCCCTCGCCTTTTTCTAATTTCTTTTGCCATGTACAGCGTGACCTTGTTCTATCCGCAGGCCAGCCAGACGATGGGACGCGGAGAGCTTCTCGTCAATTATCCGTGGAGTCTTTTGTGAACGCGGTTGACTTGAACTAAACCATCGCTTTCGGTTTTGCGTGCGTTCTCGGGTGCCTGCATGTGTGTAGTTAATTACTTAATTTGGTTCCCTGGTTTGCTCGCAAAACCCACTGGACTGATCAAATATGGAAAAAAATACAAATTTTGTCTTTTTGATTGATTGACACTTCAAACCTACTGCGGCGTACTTCAAGATGACCGTGCTATTTTGTATTCCTGTAAGACTTGTATATCTTGTTCAAGCATTTTACATACAAACTGAAGTATTACATTTAAATTCTACACGCAAAGCTTTCATATGTTTAGAAACAAAAAGGGACATAAAGCCCGTGCAACCTTTCAATAACACAAAGGGCCGTCCTTCCACATCGGTATAGCACAAGTCAACAAACCAAGTCATATATGATATACTCAAATGCTAAGCAATTGAGCATCCCCAAGTGACCATTATTACAACCTTTGAATTTTAAATCCATTTGCTTTTTCTCAGGATTTCGCTACTTTGTAGTGGTAAATGTGGCGCATGACGCTTTTTGTGTGTTGGTAATGTGGTGAAAAGAGAGGGCAAGATAAACCATCACCCCCTCGGTGACATGGAGGGTCATCTTTTTGCAAACACAAGTGAAGAAACAAAGTCATTTCGTATTAAGATGACAGCCATCATCAAGTGAGCATAATTGGCACCCTTACATTTTAAATCTATTTTTGTTTTGTGTTTCCTCAGGATTCTGGTTGCTTGTAGCTCTAAACTCGACACGTGGAGCTTTTGCGTGCTTATGTGGGAATGGGACAGACAAAATAAACCACCTCCCTTCAGAAACATAAATAAATTACCACCTTTCTATAGCACCAAAGTCAAGAATCAAAGTCATTTTACTCGCAAGAAATAGAATCAAAGTCAGTTGGTAGTAAAAATGCCAAGCACACCATCATGTAACACAATTGTTGGAGCAAGTTAGGGCCAAGTTGCCATTTGTCATAGAATGCATTATCGAGTTTGACTCTTACAAAGGAGTTGAGAACGACCCTCTAGACGAGACACACAGTAGCCTCCAGTCCTAACTTAACATGAGTATATACGGCCAAGACTTTCTTCCCACCTTTCCCCTACATTCCATTGCACACGGTGTCGACGTTTTGTATTGAAGTTCCTTGAAGGAACTTTCATGCTCACCATGACATCAGGTAGGTGGCGTCATACAGTACTTTGATACATACGTTAGCAGTTAGCACCAAGTAATGAGTGACAGTGCCATTGGAGATAGGAGTATTATATTTTGTGCAATTTAATTTATTGGGAACCACATTAAGCATCACATACAGGACTATAGCATCTCCAAGAGATCCTTAAATCCTTTCCTAATCCTTGATTTTTTGAAAGATGGCAAAAAATACCTCTCCAACAACTCCTAATCCACACTCTAATTTCAGGAAAAAAGAGCATGTTTGGCGTAAAGTTATGCGGTTTTGGTTGACGTGTATCCTCTCCTAAAACAAGGTGGAAGGGTTCAGATAAATAAAGAGTAGAAAAAGGTATAGGATTTCTGATGCAAATTGTCTTCAATATTTAAGGAGTGGATTATTAGGAACTCTTGGAGATGAACTTCTTTATCCTTTCCAATGCCTTTCTAGAAGCACTAAAACTTCATATTTGAAGGAAAAAATATTATATACTCTTGGAGCTCAATGTAATTTGGGGATCGAGGAATAAATAAAAGCTCTATCTACATGGCTACATCTTGAGCCTACTATGTTTTTTTGTGATTGTCGTCCTGAGGGTCGTGAGAGAGCGAGGAAGGATCTAATTTCTGATGACATGTTTCACAGAAAATGTAACAAAAAAAAGATAGATACTCCCTCCGGTTCCATATTAGAAGTCGTTTAGGACAGCGACACGGTCACCGAAGCACAACTTTGACTTCTTTTTTCTATAAAAATCTTTATTGGAAAGTTATATATGTATATTTTTATGAAAGTAATTTTCAAGACAAATCTATTTATATGATTTTCACATTTTCAAACACAACAACTTAAAAGTTATTCATGATTTATATTCTCAATGTTTGACTCAAAACTTATCCAAAATGACTTATAATAGGGAACCGGAGGGAGTATACTCAACTCTAAGTTTTTTCTAACCTAAAGAAAAACATGTATTCATTCTTTTGCATTTAAAGGTTTATCCATTGATCAACTGCAAGTTAAGTCAAGCTCCCATAATCGTTTCTGACTCGACCTGTAATTTGAATCATGGTGTGGAAATAGAAAGCAACTAATGGTTTTCAGCCATTGCAATTCCCATGTTCCATTTTCTTGGTAACTCATATGAAATTGTTACTTACTCAAGTTGTAGCGTGTATGAGTCCACTGCTTCGTGTAGTAAGACTTGCTCAAAGCACACAAATCCGATGTTAGGTTTTGTTGCCTATTTGAGAAAGCCCGTCCGGGTGTAATCAATGTGCGGTGCTCCACCTACGGCCCCACATGTGAAGTACCAGAATCCCATATAGTTAGCTAAAAATCTCATATATTACATGAGCCCCAGTACGCACCCCGCGCATCACCGCCCGCTGGGGATCGGACGTCCACAGACTTGGCCTCCCTCGCACGTTCGACTTGATTATGCTTGGCACACAGCCCGATCGATGCAGTGGCTTCTATTCCATCGGACCATCGCGATCTCTTGGTCGGTCATCCTCGATCGAGGGCCGCCGAAGCATGAGGGCAGACGATGCCTCCTCCTCGCCTTCTCCACTGTCGGCGTCGCCGCTGCTCGCCACGGAGGACCTCGCGCTGTGGCCGCCCTCCCTGTGGTCGGCGCCTCGCCGGGACGGCGGTGGCGGCGGCGTGCGAGTGAATCCCCTGTTCACCATACTGCTGGTCTCGACCCTGGCGATAGGCCTCGTGCTGTTTGTCGACGTGGTTGTCATCCTGGTGGTGACCCGTCGTGCGAGGCCATGGAAGGTGGATGGCGGCGGCTGCAACTGCAACGGCGACAGCAAGTCGGGCGCCCCGATGACGACGTCCACCTACGGTAGCCATTGCAACACCAGCAGGTGTAGCTACACCGGCGCCGGTAAGCAGCCGATCTAGAACCTGACGCGGTCCAGCTCATTGACATGCGTGTAATCAATCTCTTGCGTTGTGTTGGTCTTGAATTCTGATGGCTCAATTTCGTTTCGGGTTCTCTGCCTCGCGTGGTGGCGGCGTCGCCGGCAATCAAAGCCGAGGACGAGAGATCGTGATGGAAGCTACTGCATCGATTGAGCCGTGCGCCAGGCGGAATTGAGCCGAACGCGCGAGGAGGCCGATCCCTAGCTTAGCGGGTGGTGATGCGTGGGGGTGTGTAAGTGCAATCAAGCCCTTTGAGGGTTTTGGTGATGTTGACCACACAATTAAAGAGCTAATGAGCCTTTGAGACTATTGTGCAGCATAAGGTTGTTTTACAGGTGCAAAAGAAAGAAAGGAGACCCCTAAATTACATGAGGTTGGATTCCTATGCTCTTTGGAGAAGTTTATTTATTTTATCTTTTGAAATTGAGTATATGACAATCCGTAATATCAAGAGGGATACTAATGGTGAGCTAGGGTGGATTCAAGTGCTCATAGTCTATCTTTCTTAAATCCTAACCCATACCCAAAGGAAAGAGATCTGCTGCTGTTTTGCCCCTGTTGTTTCCCTGTTCAGAGGTTCCGAGTTTTATCTCGGAGGTTCCGACCGTACGGGCTACTGTCATCAGAGATTTCAGAGGTCGGAAGTTCCGAGATTTTTCTCGGAGGTTCCGAACTCTGAAAAATAATCGTTACTGTTCTGGATCTAGGGGTATTTATACCCCTTGGTCCCCCAACGGTTATCTTCTTCCTTCCCCCGAACAGTAAACAGTTCCAACTTGTTTCTCTCACCTAGCATTCACTCCCAACCTACTCTCTTCCAAATCCTTGCCTAGCATTGATTGAGAGTGGAATTTTGAAGTGAGTTTGTGAGCAAAACCTTCCATTCCTTGACCTTGAGCACTTGGAGAAGTCCTAGCAAGCTTGGTGGATCTATTACTCTTGGAGCCTTGCTCCTAGACGGATAGAGGTTCTTGGAAGCTCTCCAACCCGATTTGTGGAAGCTCCATGGTGTTTGTATTACCCTTTGTGAAACTAGTGGAAAGCCTCCACCTATTACCCAAAGTGATAGGTGTGAGAGAGGAGTTGACCTTTGTGGTCCCTAGCCTTTGTGGCCTCCTCAACAACGTGGACGTAAGCAAGCCTTTGTGGCGAGCTGAACCACGGGATAAATCCTTGTCTCGTGTGTGCTCTCATTTATATTCTTGCTTGTTCTCGTTCATGTTTGTTCTTGACTAGATCTATTAAGGTTGTTCTCCGATCTATGTTGTGGTACCTTCCTAGCTTGTTCTTTGCTTAGAAATCTTCTTGCTAGGTCCTAAGTACCTCCTAGAATTTGGTAGATTTGGTTTTCATCAAGTAATCCGCAGCTTGTTTCATATCTGCTTTGTTCTAACAGCTCCGGAAAGTTTTGAGTTTATTCTCGGAGGCTACCTCGTTTGGAGGTTTCGAGAATATTCTCGGAGGTTCCGGAGCCTGACAGTCTTTCTGCAGAAAAAGTTTAAATTTGTGTGCAGGCCTATTCACCCCCCCCCCCCCCCTCTAGGCCATATTGCCTCGATCCTTTCAATTGGTATCAGAGTGGGTTATCCTTGCAAACACTTAACCGTGTGAGGATATGGCAAGTGGAGATGACAAGCATGAGGAGGAGGAATTTGAGGACTTGCCAAGTGATGTTGAAGGTGATGCCTCAGAGGTAGGGAACACCTCAGCTCAAGAGAAGTTTGACAAGCTCAAGAAGGCTGTCAAAGAAAGCTCCAAGGACAATGGCAAGAAAAACAAGAAAGAGGACAAGAAGAAAGAGAAAGAAGAAGAAAAGAAGAAAGAGGACATCAAGCAAGAAAAGAAGAAGAAAAGGAAGAAGGAAGAAAACAAAAGAAGAAAGAGAACACCTTCACCATCTCCATCACCATCTTCATCATCCTCATCATCATCTTCATCTTCATCTAGTGAGAATGGATATGGGGATGACGAGTACTACGGCACAAGAATTCCCAAGAGAACACTCAAGCCCAAGCCAAAGCCCAAGTCTAAGTCCAAGGATGACTATAGAAGTGTATGCTTTAACTATGATTCTTTGGAGACAAAATCTAAGGATGATATCACTATACCCGTTGGCAAGTTGCCCCAATTTGATGGGACTAACTTTGTTAAATGGAAGCATATGATGAAAGCCTATCTAACCGGTTTGAGTTTGGAGTTGTGGAACATTGTGTGTGTAGGTTTTGATGATCCCGAAGACTTTGGAAACCTTACTCCACGTGATCGCCGCAACATCAAAAGAAATGCTCAAGCTACAAGCATACTCCTCAGTGCTTTGAGTGCTCAAGAGTACAATCGAGTTAATGGGTTAGAGATTGCCAAAGAAATTTGGGACACTCTCCTCATTGCTCATGAGGGTGTTGGCAAAGTGAAGAAGTCCAAGATCAACATTTTGATGGCCGAGCTTAATAGGTTCACTATCTTTGATGGAGAAGGGCCACAAGAGATGTTTGATAGATTAATGGTCATAGTTGGAAAGATACGAGGTTTAGGTGGTGATGAGTTGGATGACCACTATGTTGTGAAGGTGATGTTGGAGGCCTTTGCTCCAAGGAATCCTACTCTAGTCACCTTGATTAGATAGAAGAAAAGATTTGAGGAGTTCTCTCCAAATGATGTTCTTAGGAGAATTCTTACTCATGAGCTAATGGACAAGGAAATCCAACATAGAAGGAAAATTGGTGAACTAGAAGCTAAGTTGAACAACTTGAAGGTCAAAGAGGTTGCTCTCCATTCCAACAAGTCAAGCAAGCCTACAACTTCATCCAAGCATTCTACTCCATCCAAGCCCTCCAAGTCAAAATCCAAGAAAGTAGAAGTAGAGAGCTCTACAAGTGACTCAAGTGAAGATGAAGATGAAGGCTCTCACGTTGAGATTGGGTACATGGCCTTGTTCATGAATACATACAAAAGAGGATTGAAGAAACAAGGGTACAAGTTTGCCAAGAGGAGGTTTCCCAACAAGAAAAAGAGAACTTGCTACAATTGTGGAAGCACTGAGCACTTCATTGCGGATTGCCCTAATGAAAAAAGAGAAAATAAGAATGACAAGGGTAAGGGGAACTACAAGAAGGATCAAAAACCACATCACAAGTGAAGAAACTATAGTGGAGAGGCTCATATTGGTCATGAATGGAATTCCGGAGATGAGAGCTCTAGTGAAGAGGGAGGGAAAAAAGTTGCAACTGTGGCTATCAAGAAGCATCCCTCTACCTCAAGGTTGTTCAACAACTTGACCGATGATGAAGAGAGCTCATCCATTCATTGCTTCATGGCTAAGGGTGAGAAGGTAAAAACTAACTCAAAACCCTCTCCTCAACCTAGTGATGAGTCGGAAATGAACTCCAGTGATGAATTTAGTGATGAGAAAGCAAACCAACTTGTTAGTGAGATGGATAAGCAATCTAGAGATTTTATGGCTAGGCTAATAGTAGAACTAGAGAAAATCCAAGACACTCTTATCCCCGAAAGAGGTGAGCTTGAGGCTTTGCGTTTGGAAGTTAACCAAGCAGAGAGTGTCATAGCTACTCTCAAGGAAGACCTTGCTGCCTCTCAAGCTCAATGTAATTCTCTCAAGTCGAGGAATGAAGAGCTTGAGGAGAAATATAGTCTCCTTTGGAGTAGCACCTCACATCCTTTGAAGGTAAAAGGCGACTCTAGTGCTTCTACTAGCAAGGGCTGTGATAGATGTCATCATATTGATATTGAATCCTTTGCTACTAATCTTGCTAACATGGAAGCTATGAAGAAAGAAATTGCTAGGTTGAACTCAATCATAGCTAGTGGATGCATGGGTGAAGAGAATAAAAAGGCAAGACTCACCAAGAGGAAAATGTTGGAGAAAAGTAAGAAACCAAGCTTTGGATATGTTGAAGGTGGCAAGACCAATGAAAGAAAAATCATCAAGGAAAAAGAATGCCATGAATTCAAGAGCATTGGGTTTCTATTTGCCCAGACCCCGGAGGTTCCGAGCTCAAAGCTCGGAGGTTCCGGAGTCTGGAAGCCTCGAGCCACGCAGACAGCTGAACCTGGAGGTTTCGAGAAAATTCTCGAAGGTTCTGGGGTCTGCAAAGATAGAACAAAGAAGAAGGGCAAGGCTCAGCACCAGCATGTTTCCAAGGCATCTAAAACTTGTATGCAGGTCCAAAATCATCCAATAAGGCCTAGAAGAAATTTGATCCCCAACAAGAACAAGGCTCATGCATCTAGAGACATACCTCCTAGCTATGTGTTGAGACGCAACAATGTTGGTAATGTTGTTGCCACGTATGTTGGAAATGAGTCCAACATATATGTGAAAAGATCACTATGGATTCCAAAGGTTTTGGTTGCTAACGTGGAAGGCCCCAAGTCAAATTGGGAACCTAAAAGAAGGAACTAAATTGTTTTGTAGGCATACTCCTCCGATGGATCAAGTTGGGTGCTTGATAGCGGATGTACACATCATATGACCAGAGAAAAGAGTATGTTCTCATCCTACCTCCATTTGGAAGGACCAAAAGAAACTATTGCCTATGGAGGGGATACAAAAGGAGAAGTCATCGATGTAGGTGATATCCCTATTTCTCGAAACTATTCAATTACAAATGTTCTTCATGTTGATCTGTTAGGTTACAATCTATTATTGGTTTCACAACTTAGTGAGATTGGTTTTGATTGCCACTTCTCGGATAAGGGTGTGTCCATCATAAGAAGGGAGGATTCCTCTATTGTCCTTACAGGTCGCTTGAGGGGGAGGCTTTACCTAGTTGATCTCAACAAAAGTAAAGTTTCTCCCAAGACTTGTCTAGTGGCAAAATCTAGCATGGGTTGGCTATGGCATTGCCGACTAGCTCATGTTGGCATGAGGAACTTGGCCAAACTTTTGAAAGATGAACACATCCTTGGACTAACAAATGTACATTTTGAGAAAGATAGGATTTGCAAAGCTTGCCAAGCCGGAAAGCAAGTAGGAGCACCTCACCCACCAAATAGCATCCTCACTACATCAAGCCCATTGGAGCTCATTCACATGGATCTATTTGGACCGGTGGCCTACATAAGCATTGGCGGTAACAAATATGGCTTGGTTATTGTTGATGACTATTCTCGCTTCACGTGGGTGTTCTTTGTGTTTGACAAGAGTGAAGTACAAGGGAAGGTGAAGACCTTCATAAGAAAAGCACAAAGGGAGTTCGAGCTACCAATCAAGAAAGCGAGAAGTGACAATGGCTCGGAGTTCCGGAACACAAATGTTGAAGAATTTCTTGATGAAGAGGGCATCAAGCATGAATTTTCAGCTCCTTATACCCCTCAACAAAATGGGGTGGTTGAGAGGAAGAATAGAACTCTTATTGAGATGGCAAGAACCATGTTGGACGAGTACAAGACTCAAGACATCTTTTGGGCCGAAGCTATTAACATGGCTTGCCATGCCATCAACCGCCTCTATCTTCACAAGTTTCACAAGAAGACCTCCTATGAGCTCATCACTGGTAAAAAGCCCAAGGTGTCTTACTTTAGAGTGTTTGGGTGCAAATGTTTTATTCTAAACAAGAGGCCCCGAACTTCTAAGTTTACACCAAAGGTTGACGAAGGATTTCTTCTTGGTTATGGTCCAAATGAGCATGCTTATCGAGTCTTCAATCTAACCACCGGGAGGATTGAAGTCACGGTAGATTTGACCTTTGATGAATCTAATGGCTCTCAAGTGGAGCAAGTTGATTTAAATATTGTAGGTAATGAGAAGCCATCTTGTGAAGCAATCAAGCAATTGGCCATAGGTGATGTTAGACTAGTTGAAGCACAAGAGGAAGATGAGAACCAAGTACAAGCTTCAACACCACTCGAAGGGCCAGAAGTCACTGGTTCAGGAGCTGTACAGACTTTGGATGGTTCCGAGAAATTCCTTGGGGGTTCCGGGAACTGACACTGAAGCTCAACCTCCGAGAAATTTTTTGGAAGTTCCGGGGTCTGGAAGTTCAACACCACAAAACACCCTGAACCAGCAAATTGATCAACAAGGGGATGTTCAAGTAAGTACATCTGAGCCCCAAGCTAATGAAGATAATGAAGACCAACCTCTACACCAACCTCTTGACCATCACATCCTCGTGTACATCAAGTCATACAACGGAATCATCCCGTTGACAATATCCTTGGGAGCATAAGGAGAGGGGTAACAACACGATCTCATCTTAAGAATTTTTACGCATTTTACTCGTTTGTTTCCTCTCTTGAACCAACCAAGGTAGAGCAAGCTCTTGAGGATCCGGATTGGGTGGTAGCTATGCAAGGAAGTTGAACAACTTTGAAAGAAATCAAGTGTGGGAGGTCGTGGAAAGGCCAAATACGAACATCATTGGCACCAAATGGGTTTTTCGAAACAAGCAAGATGAGTTTGGTATTGTGACTAGGAACAAAGCAAGATTGGTTGCTCAAGGGTACACTTAAGTTGAAGGACTAGACTTTGGAGAAACATACGCACCGGTAGCAAGACTTGAAGCAATTCGATTTCTACTCGCTTTCGCTGCCCATCATGACTTCAAGCTCTACCAAATGGATGTCAAGAGTGCATTTCTCAATGGACCACTCTCCGAAGAAGTATACGTTGAGCAACCACCGGGTTTTGAAGATCCCAAGCGTCCTAATCATGTCTACAAACTCCGTAAGGCGCTCTATGGGCTCAAGCAAGCACCAAGAGCATGGTATGAATGCCTTAAGGATTTCTTGCTCAAGCAAGGCTTTGAGATAGCCAAAGCCGATGCTACTCTCTTTACTAGAAAAGTTAATGATCATATCTTTGTGTGCCAAATATATGTCGATGACATAATATTTGGTAGTACTAATGAAACTTTTTGTGAAGAGTTTAGTAGGGTGATGACAAAGAGGTTTGAAATGTCCATGATGGGTGAGCTCAAGTTCTTTCTCGGATTTCAAATCAAACAAGAAAAGAAAGGGACGTTCATATGTCAAACCAGGTATACAAGGGATATGCTAAAGAAGTTTGACATGGACAAGGCAAAGCCCATCAAGACTCCGATGCCCACTAATGGACACATGGACCTCAATGAAGAAGGGAAATCCGTGGACCAAAAGGTATATCGCTCCATGATCGGCTCTCTTCTTTACTTATGTGCATCTAGGCCGGATATTATGCTTAGTGTGTGCATGTGTGCTAGATTTCAAGCTAACCCGAAGGAGTACCATCTTATGGCCGTAAAGAGAATCTTGAGATATCTAGTACATACCCCTAACCTTGGCTTGTGGTATCCTAAGGGCTCCACTTTCGATCTACTTGGCTATTCGGATTCCGATTATGCCGGTTGCAAGGTAGATAGAAAGAGTACATCGGGGACATGTCAATTCCTTGGTAGGTCCCTAGTGTCTTGGAGTTCTAAAAAGTAAAATTCAGTAGCCCTTTCCACTGCCGAGGCCGAGTATGTTGCAGCCGGCACATGTTGTGCTCAACTACTTTGGATGAAGCAAACCTTAAAAGATTACGGATGTCACTTTTCCCATAGCCCACTTTTGTGTGACAATGAAAGTGCCATAAAGCTTGCAAACAACCCCGTAAGCCATTCTCGCACAAAACATATAGACATCCGTCATCACTTCTTGAGAGACCACGAAGCCAAAGGAGATATCGTTCTAAGTCATGTGAGCACCGACAAACAACTAGCTGATATCTTCACTAAATCTCTCGATGAGTCAAGGTTTTGTAGTTTAAGGAATGAACTAAATATTCTTGATTCTCGTTGCATGGTTTGATCTCTAGCATGCCATGGTTGTTTGCTTCAAAGTGTTGATATTCTCTGAAAAATTGTTTGAAAAGGATTTTGTCAAAACTTTGTCTTGAAAGGTATTTCAAAATCTATTTTCATATCCCTAACTTGTCTTAAGTGGCTATAGTTGAATGTGTGATTGCTTGTTTCTAGCCACTTAAGTCAAGGATACCATGACCTAAGGATCTCAGTTGGTGAAAGGTTCAAAATCTCAGAAGGAGTGAAAGTTGACAGTCTCTGGAATTCAAGTTTCTAAAGCTCCGAGAAAATCTTTGGAGGTTACGAGCCTCGGAAGCTCTGAGAAAATCTTCGGAACTTCCAATCTTTATAGACTTTGCATTCAGCTCGCCAAAAGAGCAGTTAAAGGGATGCAAGCATATTCCGGGGAATATTCCTTTACCCTAGGGTTAACCGTCGATTCATCTTTCACCGCGCGGTTACCCACTCAGATTCACTTTTCACCGCGTCTCTCTCTCTCTCTCTATCTATCTATCTATCTGTCTCTCTCTCTCTCTCCCGACGGCGCCCGCATCGCTCTCCACTCTCCACCACCACACCGCCGCCGCCGTACTCCCTCGCCGCCGGTGACCGTGCTCCTCGTGCGTCACGCGTGCGAGGCCGGGCACCCTTCGTCGTCGGTGGGTCGCAGTTGCAGAGGAAGGAGGAGGAACCGTTCGTGGGAGTTGACCTAGATCCGCCCTGATCTCGTGAGGAGAAGAAGGAGGGGGCTTCGATCTGCATCACTATCTCTCTTCCTCGCCGACCGTTGAGAAGCAGAAGAGGAACAACATTGCACCGCCTGGATCTATTCCGGCGAGTTGGTCCTCTTCAGCGCCACCAGATCTCTGATCTGGAGGGGGCCTCTGGGCTACGTCTCCTGGCGTAAAAGCATCTCAAACTTGTCGGCTTCACTCATCTCCTCCCCGATTCAAGGTAACCCCAGTTCAAACCCTAACCCTAATTCCTAGATCCATATGTTCTTAGGGTTCTAGGTTCTGCAGTAGAGTGTTGATATCCTGTACCTTGCCCTGTTCGACGTGATGCATGTGTAGATTAAAGTCAGTTGAAAATTGAATCAAAATTCAGAATGCACTAAGGTTCAGAGAGTCTCAAAGGTTACGAGAAAATTCTCGGAGGTTCTGAACTCTGTAACCTACTGTAGGCTGACCTTGATTCAAAGTTCCACTGAGTTGTAATTCACTTGCAAAACCTCATCTTATCTCTGTAGTTCTTTTTCTTTCAAGTTTGCTTCTGTTGGATAAGTTTCAGTTGAAGGTTGAATCAACAAACTGTCCTCTGTCAGTACCCAGACCTCGGAGGTTCCGAGAAAATCCTTGGAGGTTCCGAAGTCTGTACTGACAAAAGACAGTCTGTGATTCAAAATTCCACTGAAACTTAATCAATTGAACTACTTATTTGTCTGTGATCCTCAGTCTTTATCTTTCATGATCTATTCCTTATCTACTGTCTGTACCCTCTCTGGCAGATGTCTACAACTCCTAGTGACAAGACCTATGCCAAAAGGCAAAGGCAGCCATTTGAGACTCCTGCTGGAGAGAGAGCCTTCAAGATAGCAGCAAGAGAAGCTGTAGCTGGCAGTGGCAGCAGAGGGAAAGCAACCCCCAGAAGAGGAAAAGGGGGCAGTCTGTCAAGTGGAAGAGGATCAGGATCTGCAGCACATGTAGGTGACAGTGGGGGAACAAAAGGGAAGACCATCCCCATTGAGCTTGAAGATGACATGCCGCTTGGGAAGATTGACTCCACCTATTTGAAGTATCACAAGGTGCTGCTCAAGAGACACCCTCCAACCAAATATGACAACTCTATATACATTGAGCACACCAATTATGATGGGGCAGGCTACTTAGTCAAAAAGGCTAGAGAGGAAAACCCATATGTGAACCCTAAGATGGCTACTATAGACTATAGGTTTTGGTCAGTGTTTCACTTCAAATTCTATGAGACAGTTCTGAACACCAAGATGAAGTTGATCAAGATGAAGTGGAGTGACTTCACCCATTTGGAGGCAGCAGAAGAACTAGTAAAGGGGGATTTGCTTGATATGGTGGATAAGTACAGGATGAGGGACATAATGAGCTTCAAGTATGACTGGAACATTGAGGTCTTAGCTCAATTTTATGCCACTTTCTTTCATGAGGATAGCTAGGAGACTATTCACTAGATGACTGAAGGAGTACACTACAAGATAGATTTCACCACCTTTGCTAGATTGTTTGGGTTCAGCAAAGATGACAGAGATGCTGAGATAATTCATTTTGAGGCTCACATGAACCACAGCAAGATTGCCTCAGCATATGAGTTTGATGAGCTTGCAGATGGGTCCACAACAGCTTTGAAGTCAGTGTATTATGTGCTCAACAACATGTTCAGAGATACCATTTACCCTAAAGGAGGAAGTGACTCAACCAGCCTCAGAAGATTTGCCCCAAATCTGATTGCTAGGCTGCTGCCTGGGGCCAAGCCTTTCTCAGTCAGCAAGTTCATATGGTTCAACCTTGTGGAAGTGACTGAAAGTGGCAAGTGCAACCTGCCTTATGCTCCCTACATCATGTACATGATTAAGATGGTCTCAGGAATAAGCTTCAAGAAAGATGTGGAGCATGCATCATATCAAGTCAAGCAGTGGCAGCACCAGAAGAAGCAACAAGTGGTTGAAAAGCACATCTTGAAGAAAGCAAGTTCTGAACAGCACAAATGTGAAAAGGGACCCAGCAGAGCACCCATGCCTACTGGACTGCATAAGCTAAGGGGCATGGTGAGGGACACCTGGAGGTTTTGCAACTGGACAACAACTCAGCTATTTGGAGCTCAGGGAAGACATGAACAAGTTGCTGAAGCATCAGGGGTTGTCTTTCAATGCCATGCTCCCTCCACCTATCTTCCCTGATTTTCCAGAATACACCACTAGTGAGGATGAGGGTGAAAAGGACCCTGTCAGTCCTATGGTTGGAGAAGATGTGCCTGCTGCTCAATCTGAAGAAGAAGAAGACATTGAGCCACTTAGTGCCAAGATGGACAGACTGAAGAAAGAAGCTGCTAGAAAAGGGGCCATGGGTTCTTCATCTGCTGGCAGAACTAGAAGGAAGGCAACTGCTGGGAGACCTGTCAGAAGGCCTGTGGATATTTCTTTTGGATCTGGCTCTGACTTTGGGTCTGACAGCACTGTCCCTGAGGCTGAGGAGGATGCCTCTGATTTCAGTGATGAAGAGTGATTCCCTAGGTCCTATCCTAACTTCCTCTCTTCTTTTCTTTCCTTTTTGTTAACTATTGACGAAGGGGGAGAAATATGAAGATTGAGATGATCTGAAGCTTCTCTGGCTGGTGGCAAACAAAATTCTTTTGTTCTTTTGGTGAGATGATAGTGCTAACTATTCTCTCATGAACTCCTGGTGGTTATTTGTGGTGAACCTGCTGTAAAACTTTAAGCTTGCCTCCGTTGGCAAGCATGGTCTGGTCTGGTCATGGTTAAACTTTGGGATGTGAAACCTTTAAAAACTCATGTGTGATGGATGTAATAGGGCTAAATGTGTTGGATGCTTCTATCTTTATCTAGCTGCTATTTCTGGTTATATTGTTGCATTGCTTGTGTATGTTTGTATGTTGGAGTATCTGTTGCAGACCTCGGAGGTTCTGAGAATTTTTCCAAAGGCTCCAACTCCTGGAGGTTCCGGAAACTTTCTCGGAGGTTCCGAACTCTGTTAACAGATAACTCTCTGAGTGTATTCAAATGTCATATGCATCACGTTTTATCTGTCACACTTCTTTTGCACCCCTCGATGGTTTGAGTATAATTATCCTATCACTTTACTCACAGTGTATGCAATTTAAATGTCATTTGAAGACATATTACCCTATTCAAAAGGAACATGCATACATTGAGGGGGAGACCTGTACTCAAATCATCAAAAGCTCAATCCAAATTCAATTGTAAACTTTAATTGGGTTGTCAACATTTACCAAAAAGGGGGAGACTGTAATTGCAATCAAGCCCTTTGAGGGTTTTGGTGATGTTGACCGCACAATTAAAGAGCTAATGAGCCTTTGAGACTATTGTGCAGCATAAGGTTGTTTTACAGGTGCAAAAGAAAGAAAGGAGACCCCTAAATTACATGAGGTTGGATTCCTATGCTCTTTGGAGAAGTTTATTTATTTTATCTTTTGAAATTGAGTATATGACAATCCGTAATATCAAGAGGGATACTAATGGTGAGCTAGTGTGGATTCAAGTGCTCATAGTCTATATTTCTTAAATCCTAACCCATACCCAAAGGAAAGAGATCTGCTGCTGTTTTGCCCCTGTTGTTTCCCTGTTCTGAGGTTCCGAGTTTTATCTCGGAGGTTCCGACCGTACGGGCTACAGTCATCAGAGATTTCAGAGGTCGGAAGTTCCGAGATTTTTCTCGGAGGTTCCGAACTCTGAAAAATAATCGTTACTGTTCTGGATCTAGGGGTATTACTAGGACTCAGCTTCTAGCCTAAACATCCTAGTCTTCTAGCCTAAACATCCTAGTCTTATCCTCATGGTGATTCTTCCTCTAGCTGGATGCGGCGCTTCTTCAGTGGGAGGTCTTTCTCCAGTATCTCATCCTCAGTCGGGGTCCCTTTGTCCCAGTGAGTTTCTTCGGGTTCTTCCTCATCCAAGTCGGCTTCTTCTCTTCTCCTTCTACGTTCCCTGTGGAGCTCATCCCATAGCTGTTTGTGGAACATCTCCGAACGTTCTTTTTCCCTGAGGTAGTCTTGCTCCATGTTGTGTAACTCAACTTCCGCCATGGTTGTCTTAATCCTTTCCAGTTCTATCCTTTGTTCTGCTCTTTCCGCTCTATCAATCTGTTGCTTCAGTTGTTGGGCTTGCTCCTGATAAAGGTGGTCTAGGCCTCTGAGGTAGATGGATAAGTGGGAAACTACCTCTTCTAGGTCTTCTTCCTCTCGTTCTAGTCCTCTCATGCGATCAATCCACGAGCGTCCTCTTCCTCCGGAGGGCGGAAAGAATCCCATTGGAGTCCTTCGGAGGTGCTGTCTATAAACCACTCGTAGCTGTCGCAGGGCCTTCCGAGCAGCCTTGGGGTAGGTGTCGGCGAAGCGAAATCCAGTGGCGGAGACGAACCATGGTTCTATGTCGGGGTAAAGCGTGCTTCTTCCCACGAAGATCAGCAGCTTACACCGAAGGGTGCCGTAGCGTTCGTACTCCCGGTAGACGAACTCCGGCGGATCCATTACTCCGACGCGCTCTAAGATGAGTAGCAACAGGTTAGGGAGGCCAGGCTGGACGAGGCAGATTCCTCCGTTCCATTCGGGGGAAGCCATCTGGAAACAGGCAAGAATCAAGGTAAGGATTTGGGAAAAGATGAGATTAGCAAAGGAAAGGTTAGAAAGGGCCAGAGGAGGTCTCGTATCCTAGGGGTCGTGTCCTACGGCCAACCTACAGCTCTGATACCACCTTAAGCGTCCCCTCATCAGAGGTGACTAAATGTGACACAAATACCAGTCCCAGGAGGCTGGTAACACATTTATTACAACAGGTGGATCAGTCTTTTACATCTCGGCGACACAGAGGGCACGGAAGTGCCAACGCTACAAGGAACAACACAAACGCTAACGACCATACTACGATAGCAAAGGCTTCCATAGCCTCCTCAGAGTACCACTCCATGGAAGCTTTTGGTTCATTTTGCAGAATCATGCATAGAGTATATCAAGTATCAGGTTAAGGTTCATTTTGCAAACTCACTCATGCAGGGGTTCATTTCAAAAAGGTTTTCACAAATCATTTTCGTAACCAAAGTGACTCAATTGTTTTTAGGAAAACCACTGTGGAACTACCGGACTCCCCGTCCGTCGTAGCCCAGGCACACAGCCACACACTTCACCCGGAAAACAACTCACACCAGAAAACATCCCATCCCAAACACTAGTTTTTGTGACCACACTGTGACTCGTCCAATACCGTGGACACGGCTATTCGAATAGGTTTGACACTCTGCAGAGGTTGTACACTTTACCCACAAGTAGGGTACCGCCACACGGACACCTTAGTGCCGGTACGGATCCTATCAAAGCCATTACCCACCTTAGCTAACGCTACGAGCCACCACGGAAGCACCCAAGGGGTTATCCCACATAACCAGGGCGTACCTCACACAGAGCGTACCCCTACTCCTTGGTCTCCCGCCGCTCACCCGCACACCAGATGGCAAGTAGATTAACTAGTGAGGTTTATGCTAAGCTGTTGCCACATACAACGGTCGAGTGGTTGTACGATGATTTGGGTCAGGTGAGATGTCACGCAACCCGGTCCTTAACCGACAAGATCGACAACTCCCAACACGCTCAACCACACAGGTACGAGCTCACCCATACTCCTGACACACACGTCCATCCCGTCTACCCAGTTCTTTACTCATTTTCCAAACATATCCCATTTCCGTTTTTAAAGCACTCACACATTTTGAAAGCACTCACACATTTTTAAAGCACTCATTTAGGCCAAAACATGGTTCAATCATAGCAATCAAGGGTGCCTATCCTACCATGTTTTTGTAGTAAAACAATATGCGATTTATAAAACGGGTATAGGGTTATATTTATAAAACTAGGACAAAAGCATGCATCAAAGGGTGAGATTGAAATTGCCGTCTTCGAAGTCTTCGGGGAGTGTCGGCTCGGCGTTCGGGACTTCGAGCTCCTGCTCGCAGTAGTCGGCTCCGGTCTCCGGCTTGAGGTACCTTCCTTCGTCTACTCCGTCGGCTATAGTGCACACATAGGCAAGCAAGCTATATAAGCACACATATTACCGGCCGAGATCGAGGAGGGGAAGATGAGCGGAGAGGGGATATATATAAGTCCTAGGGAGAGGGTTGGTTCGGCGGGGGTACTACTGGGAAAGGTGTGGTGAAATTTGGATTTAATCGGAAATAAAATTGTGCATAAGGTGTTGGGTTAAAGAGGGGTTACAAGGGCTAAGGGCCTATTGGTAATTTCTATTAATGGGAAAAGGGTGTGGTTTAGACTATATAAACTTGATTAGGGCCTAGTTATAAATTATTTAGGCTCTGACAGTATTTATTTTTCAATTAATCATGATCCTAGTGGCCTATTTGCAAAGAACAAGAGAGAGAATAGGAAAGGGGGGCTCGGTGGGGAAAAAGGAGGAAGGTGGGGGGTTTGGCCAAAAGGCCATCTCCTTCCTCCCCTCACGGTTCAGAACAGAGAGAGGAGGGACGGTGACTAGGGTTTGAAGGGGGGTAATTGAGCTCGGTTGGACAGTTTTGAAAATACGCACGATTTATTAGGTGATTTATTTGGAGCTAAAACGTGGGCGTTACAAACCTACCCCACTTAAAATGAATCTCGTCCTCGAGATTCGGCTAAGTTTCGAATAGGTGGGGAAACTCCTTCAATGCGTCCTCTCGTTCCCACGTAGCTTCTTCCACTCCGTGTCTGCTCCATTGGACTCTGCACACCCGTACTTCTGACGTCCTCGTTCACTTGACCACAGTGTCTAAAATCTTGACGGGCACCTCCTGGTACCTAATGTCTGGCTGTAGATCGATGGTCTCCACCGGTACTCGTTTTTCTTCAAGAACCTTCAAACATCGGCGTAGCTGGGAGATATGGAACACTGGATGTATATCCGACATCTCTTCGGGTAGCTCCAACCGGTATGCTACTGCTCCGACTCTCTTTAGTACTTTATACGGTCCGATGTACCGAGGGGCCAACTTCCCATGTACTTGAAATCTCCGAGTCCCCCGGATGGGTGAAACCTTGAGGTAGACGAAATCTCCCGGATTGAAGCTTGCTTCACGCCTCCTCTTGTCTGCGTAGCTCTTCTGTCGGGACTGGGTGGCTCTCAACTTTTCTCGGATATCGGCTACTCGCTCTTCGGCTTCCTTTATAAGTGCGGGCCCAACCAGGGCATGTTCTCCTACTTCTGACCACATCAGGGGTGTCCTACATCTTCTCCCGTATAGTGCTTCGAATGGCGACATCCCCAGACTTGCTTGGTAGCCGTTGTTGTAGAAAAATTCTGCATATGGCAGACTCTGTTCCCAATCTTTGCCATAGGTGAGGACGCATGCTCTCAACATATCTTCCAAAATTTGATTCACCCTTTCGGTCTGTCCGTCTGTCTGCGGGTGGTATGCTGGGCTGAAATCTAGCTTGGTACCCATGGCTTTGTGCAGGCTTTTCCAGAACCTAGAGGTGAATTGGGTCCCTCTATCTGAGACTATTCTACTAGGCACTCCATGCAGCTTTACTATATTTTCTATGTAGAGTTTTGCCAACTTCTCTCCACCGTAAGTGGTTCGTACGGGTAAAAAGTGAGCGACTTTAGTGAGTCGGTCCACGATCACCCATATGGAGTCATGTCCTTTCTGAGTTCTTGGCAACCCTACTACGAAATCCATACCTATCTCGTCCCACTTCCATACCGGGATTGGTAAGGGCTGCAACAGTCCTGCGGGCTTCTGATGTTCAGCTTTGATCCTCTGACATGTATCACAGTGGGTGAAGAACCGTGCAATATCTGCTTTCATCCCATTCCACCAATACTTTTGTTTTAGGTCCATGTACATCTTGGTGGATCCTGGGTGAATGGAGTATGCTGAGTTGTGTGCCTCATCCATGATCGTCTGTCGGAAATCTCCGCCTTCAGGCACACATATCCTATTTTTGTACCACAGGGTACCTTGGTCATCCACTCTAAAGTCAGGGGCCTTGTTCTCTCCAGTATGCTTGCGGATCTTCATCAGATTCTCATCGGTCTCTTGGGCCTTCTGGATCTTCTCCTCTAGGGTAGGCTGAACACTCAGCTGGCGGACGTAGCCTTGGGGGACAATGTGTACGTTGAGCCGTGCCATCTCCTCTTGCAACTGGGCACTCTTGGGTGCTGCCTTCTCGTAGGTTTTCCGGCTTAGGGCATCCGCTACTACATTGGCCTTCCCTGGGTGGTAGTGAATCTCTAGGTTATAGTCTTTGACTAGCTCTAGCCACCTTCTTTGCCTTAGGTTCAGGTCGGGCTGGGTGAAGATGTACTTTAGACTCTTGTGGTCTGTGTAGATTTCACACTTGTTCCCAATCAGATAGTGTCTCCAGATCTTCAGGGCATGCACTACGGCTGCAAACTCCAGATCATGGGTGGGATAATTCTGCTCATGGGGTTTGAGCTGACGGGAAGCATATGCCACTACCTTCCCATCTTGCATGAGAACACATCCCAACCCTTGTCGGGAGGCGTCGCAATACACGACAAAGTCCCGTTGGATGTCTGGCAGGGTCAGCACTAGGGCTGTGGTCAACCTCTTCTTCAACTCTTGGAAACTTCTCTCGCAGGACTCGGTCCAGTTGAACTTCTTCTCTTTCTTGAGCAACTCTGTCATGGGTCGGGCAATCTTGGAGAATCCTTCGATAAATCTCCGGTAGTACCCTGCTAAACCAAGGAAACTCCTGATCTCACTCACGTTGGTCGGCTGCTGCCAGTTGGAGACTGTTTCAACCTTCTCGGGGTCTACAGCTACTCCTTCTGCAGTCAGAATATGCCCAAGGAAGGATATTTTCTCTAGCCAAAATTCACACTTGCTGAACTTGGCGTACAACCGGTGTGCCCTCAATTTCCCCAGTACCACTCGAAGATGCTGCTCATGCTCCTCCACGCTCTTGGAGTAAACAAGTATGTCGTCAATGAAGACTACGACAAACTTGTCCAGCTCTTCCATGAACACCTTATTCATGAGGTTCATGAAGTATCTTTGGTGCATTGGTTAGTCCAAAGGACATCACCGTGAACTCATACTTTGCCCGTAGCGAGTGACAAAGGCGGTCTTGGGGATGTCACTTTCCCTAATCTTGAGCTGGTGGTACCACGACCTTAGATCCACCTTCGAGAAATACTTGGCTCCCTTCAAGCGGTCAAACGGGTCATCTATTACGGGAAGAGGGTACTTGTTTTTAATAGTGACCTCGTTCAGCGAGCGATAGTCCACGCACATCCTCATGCTCTTATCCTTCTTTTCCACGAAAAGCACTGGGGCTCCCCATGGTGATGAGCTTGGTCGGATGAACCCACTTTGCTGGAGTTCTGCTAGCTGCTTCTTCAATTCTGCCAACTCAGGGGCTGCCATCCTATAGGGTCTCTTGGCTATGGGAGAGGTTCCGGGGATAAGGTCGATGACGAACTCTATGTCCCTATCCGGTGGCATTACGGGGAGTTCTTACGGGAACACATCCGGGTATTCTCGCACTACGGGACATCTTCTATGGACTTGGCTTCTATGTTGAAAACCATTATGTCCGCCTGTGTCCTCGGGTGTGGCGAGTCACTTTTATCCCGTCCGGGTTGGTCGTGTGCACTACTTTATCGGTGCAACTTATAAGGCCATGGTGTTGGCTTAACCGAGTCCATACCAAGGATCACATCTATCCCCTTGGACTTCGGTACTACCGAAGTCCGCTAGGAACTCTACCCCACTTAAAATAATCCTTACCGGGGGCATCCCGAGTTGACACTTAATGTCACCTCGGGTGTTCGAGTTAATAGGGGTGCTTTTAGTAGTACCGTGGGTATACTATGCTTTTCCACAAAGCTTGAGGATATGAATGAGTGCGATGCTCCCGAATCGAATAGTATGGTAGCCAAGAGCGAGCCGACCGGGGAACTCACCGAGCACTACGCCTTGTGCTTCCTGTGCCTCCTGCGCATTGATGTGGTTGACCGGGCTCGTCCATACGACCGCCGGGGCTGCCTCATCTCGCCGGTTGTTGTTGTTGTTGCCGAAGTTATTGTTGCTGCGCACCGGCATGCGGTTGGCTCCAGACACTAGTGGCCTCGGCCCGTTCACTGAGTTGGAGTAGGTGGTGGTGGTTGGCTTTTTGGCATACAGGCAGTTGGCGATGAAGTGCCCGGTTTCTCGGCAGTTGAAACACACTCGGGAGTCGTTGTTGTTGTTGGCGGTGATCCGGCCGGTGTTGTTCTCGTGGGGGCTTCATGGCACTCTGGTTGTTGTAGGGCTTGAAGCGGGTTACGGGGGCTTGCGAGCTTGTGGCTTGGGATTGGGTTCAGATCGCATGGGAGCTTGGAACCTGGACATGGGGTGTCCAAAGTTTCTCGGCCTCTGGGACCGCTCTTGCTGCTTGGCCTTGTGCTCCATAAACTTGCGCTTGTTTTCTTTCTTCTCTTCAGCCCTTGCTCTCTCCGTGAGTATTGCCATGTTCATGAGGGTGTTAAAGTCCGGGTAGATGCGAGAAGTCGGCGGTGTCCTCGGTTCGGAGTCAGCCCCTTCTTGAACATTTCCTGCTTCTTGGAATCTTTGTCCACTTCCTCGGGGGCATAGCGTGCCAGCTCTATGAACTGGTACGTGTACTCTTCCATGGACATGTTGCCTTGGCGGAGTTCACGGAACTCGTCTGCCTTCCGCTTCAGTGTGGCCTCTGGGATGTGGTATCGACGGAACTCTTCCACGAATTCATCCCATGTGATGGCTGAGGGATCCTTGGCTGCTGCACAGTAATTCTCCCACCAGGCTAGGGCTGTCCCGGTGAGCTGGTGGGCTGCTAGGAGAACCTTGTCGCAGTCCTCACAGTTGAAGGGCTCTAGCTCCCTCAGAATGGCTCTCAGCCAGTCGTCAGCATCCAAAGGGTTTACCGACCCGCCAAAGGTGGGCGGCTTAGTCTTGAGGAACTCAATCAGCTTCTCGTTCATGCCCAACACTCGGGGTCTCGGGCGGTTGACGGCGTTGAAAATAGCCTCCATCAGGACAGTCTGGTTGGCTAAGACTTGTGCCAAGTCAACGGGAGGGGTGGCGGTGGCAGGACCACGTTCTCTCCTCCATCTTCATTTTAGTTAACTTCCTGGTCGTGAAGACGTTCCCTCCGATCGGCTTGCGATCCTTCTGCGTCCGATCGGTGGGTCCTGACAGGGCGCCTGGAAACCATCTGTAAAGAAGCGGGTTTTCTAGTTTTACGTGATGTTTAGTGGATTATATCGGATTTCTTTTTGAAAAGGCAGGGTCTACTCCTGCCGGTAAGCACACAACAAGCACATAGCAAACAAGCAAGCACAAACAAGTTTTTATTACAACCAGCGAGGCGGATACATCCCGACTACGTGAACACACTACACGACTAAGGACTAAGGGTGCGGCTTGGACCAGTACGGCTTCATTCCCTGGGTCTTGGGGCACGCTACTCGCGAGGAGAGCCATCTTCCGGGGTCGAGTGTTCTTCCAGCGGAATGAGCAGCTCGTCATCATTTCCGCCTTCGGGGTTTCCGTTTTCCTGAGGCTGTGCTGCGGCTTCTGTGGTCGTTGTTGGGGGTTCGGTGACTGCTGGTGGTGCTGGTGGGACTTCGATAGTTCCTCCCCATCCCACAAGGGGTGTCCCCAGCAGGACTTGAGCTTCTCCAGTGGCTGGAACGGGTGTTCCGCCATTGTCCATTCTTGCATGCGTTGGTCCTGGATTCTCCTGAGGCTTTCTTGGGTGACGGCTTCACTACTTATGGCGGCTGCGGTCCTTGCTTCAGCTTGAGCCACTCGGACTTGGTGCATCCTCACTGTGACTTCAGCTTGCTCGGCCCGACTGATTTGTTCCCTCAAGTGCCTGGCCTGGTCATCAAAGAGCTTATCCAGGGAGACAAGGTAGGCGACTACGTGGTACAGCAGGTCTTCTTGGTGGCGGCGGCGTTCCAGGTTCCTCATGCGGGCCTGCCAAACTGGGGTTCTGATGGCGGGAGGGAAGTACCTCATTGGTGTAGGGACGAGGTGTTCTTCGTAGATCCGGCACAGGTAGCGGAGGGCTTTTCTGAGGGCCAAAGGGTAGGTGTCTCGGTGTCGAAATCCTGTGGCGGTTACGCGCCACGGCTCGATGTTGGGGTGGCGGTTGCTTCTAGCGACGGAGAGGACCACCCTACAGCGAAGAGTGCCGAGTTGCTCGTACTCTCTGCTTTCGTAGTACCTAGGGCGCTCGGTGATACCGAGGCGCTCCGGGGAGTTGATGAGAAGGCGAGCAAAACCAGGCTCCTCCTGGCACACGCCTTGGGTCCATCCATCTTCCGCCATCTGAAAACAAAGGTAGAGTTGAACAGGTTGTGGTGGGGTACAAGAGATGGATAACTTTATTTAGTAGCAAGGTTGGGGTACATTCTTCGGGGTACACTTATTATTACTAGGACTTGGCTTCTAGCCTAAACATCCTAGTCTTATCCTCATGGTGATTCTTCCTCTAGCTGGATGCGGCGCTTCTTCAGTGGGAGGTCTTTCTCCAGTATCTCATCCTCAGTCTGGGTCCCTTTGTCCCAGTGAGTTTCTTCGGGTTCTTCCTCATCCAAGTCGGCTTCTTCTCTTCTCCTTCTACGTTCCCTGTGGAGCTCATCCCATAGCTGTTTGTGGAACATCTTCGAACGTTCTTTTTCCCTGAGGTAGTCTTGCTCCATGTTGTGTAACTCAACTTCCGCCATGGTTGTCTTAATCCTTTCCAGTTCTATCCTTTGTTCTGCTCTTTCCGCTCTGTCAATCTGTTGCTTCAGTTGTTGGGCTTGCTCCTGATAAAGGTGGTCTAGGCCTCTGAGGTAGATGGATAAGTGGGAAACTACCTCTTCTAGGTCTTCTTCCTCTCGTTCTAGTCCTCTCATGCGATCAATCCACGAACGTCCTCTTCCTCCGGAGGGTGGAAAGAATCCCATTGGAGTCCTTCAGAGGTGCTGTCTATAAACCACTCGTAGCTGTCGCAGGGCCTTCCGAGCAGCCTTGGGGTAGGTGTCGGCGAAGCGAAATTCAGTGGCGGAGACGAACCATGGTTCTATGTCGGGGTAAAGTGTGCTTCTTCCCACGAAGATCAGCAGCTTACACCGAAGGGTGCCGTAGCGTTCGTACTCCCGGTAGACGAACTCCGGCGGATCCCTTACTCCGACGCGCTCTAAGCTGAGTAGCAACAGGTTAGGGAGGCCAGGCTGGACGGGGCAGATTCCTCCGTTCCATTCGGGGTTAGCCATCTGGAAACAGGCAAGAATCAAGGTAAGGATTTGGGAAAAGATGAGCTTAGCAAAGGAAATGTTAGAGAGGGCCGGAGGAGGTATCGTATCCTAGGGGGTCGTGTCCTACGGCCAACCTACGGCTCTGATACCACCTTAAGCGTCCCCTCATCAGAGGTGACTAAATGTGACACAAATACCAGTCCCAGGAGGCTGGTAACACATTTATTACAACAGGTGGATCAGTCTTTTACATCTCGGCGACACAGAGGGCACGGAAGTACCAACGCTACAAGGAACAACACAAACGCTAACGACCATACTACGATAGCAAAGGCTTCCATAGCCTCCTCAGAGTATGTTGACGGATAAAAGACGTATCCCTCTACAATCCGCAAGCGTACGGACCCCACACCTTTTTCACCACGGGATTCCCAAGGTTCTTGTCAATCCGCGGAGCAAGGGGATTACTAGCGCTTAACCAAGTACTAATCTAGTTGAATGGAAAACCTTTGAAAGAGAGTATTAATCTAAAAGTAAAGACAATCTAACCTAAGTTAATCTAAGTTAAGTTGATCAAACAAATATAGGGTTAAACTATATGATAAAGGGGTGAACACAAGAGAGTGAGTAAGAAAGATAAGCGTTCCCTCCCAAGGATCTAGGATAACATGGTATGCATCTACTACACGAAAGCGGTAAACCAATCTACGGGGGGTTGTGACCACGGTTTCGCCCTTTCCCTCCTCTCGTCTCGTCACTACGCGAAGGTATTCGTGACTAGACCTATGATGGACACGGTATGTTGATGGAATCTATGGGAGTAGCGGATATCATACGCCGAAAAACATGGTAGCTAACCTTAATCATCAAAGCATCATCAACATGAAAACAATAGATTGAAACCACAAATCGAGTAGCGATCACATAGAATGTATCCATCGAATCCTAGGGATGAACGGAGACATTACCCCATCATCTTACACGGATTGAAGCACATAGGGGTGATGGAGATTCCGGAGAACGTCGTCGATGAAGATGGCGGCGATGGAGCTTGGGAACACCCCTAGGCCGGCGGCTTGGAGTCCTCCTCTTGCTTCCTTCTCTCCGCCGGCGTTGATCCTTGCGACGAGCTCATCTAACTCTCTCCCTCATCTTGTGGCGGCGGTTTTTCGGTGATTGGCGTCGGTAGGATGATTTGTTCGATGTGTCGGTCGACGGCGGCGGAGGGAATAAATAGATGAACATCTAGGGCAAAGGGGGGACCGAACCGACCCGGAGTGGGGCCGGGCCGGTCGGCCCGAGCCGGCCGGCCCGAGCCCACTTCGGCCGGTTCGGCCCCGGTTTCCTCCCCGGTTGTTTCTCGCGTGATCCCTTATTCGTGTGCACTTGCATGTGGGCCTTTGACGTCGTTTCCTTCACGGTTAAGGCTTGAATCCTTGCTATGCAAGCTTCGCCGTTTTTACGGTTGAGTCCCCGATGACTTGCATGTTGACGCTTCGGTCCTCGGGTCATTTGGAGTCATGTTCATCGCGTGTCTTGACTCTTGTCGGGCTTCATGATCTTCTTCCAAAGCGCTTGGTGAACTTATCCCGAAAGTCTCCTCATTAGCGTAAATTTCCCGCGTAAACAACAAACTCCAAAATCGACATGCAAGTGTGAACTTGTTATATCATTAGTATGCCTAGTGGCGGGTTAGTTGCAAATCATAATCGAAACCAATGTATAACAAGTACTCTAGGTTGACGGAAATTCACCGTCAACATCTCCCCCATGCTTAAACCTTGCTCGTCCTCGAGTAAGTAATCCTTGCTTAAAAGGGAAATCAGTGCCTTCCAATGTTGTCCTTGCACTTAGTCATTCATGACGAGGCAAATTGCTCTCTCTTAAGAATTTATTTTTAAAAGTTCAAGTTGTGACCGACTTCTTTTTCATTATGGAAGATAGACTAACAATAAAGAACAAGCCACATTTAACACAATGCTCTCAAACTTAAGTGAACTTCAAACCATTACCTTATCACATGGAAGATTTTCAAAAAGATGCATATCCAACATAAGTGAAAATCTCTTGCAAGAGCTCATGGAACACTCATCTCATCAAGTCACTCAAGCCTATACTAGATTATTTTCAACCTACTCTACTCATATGTGATAGTGGAAGGCTTATGTGGAGCTTGGAAGGTTAAAAACAATCCTAACAAAGCATACATCTGGAATATTGTCAAATTAAGAGAGAGGTCTATTGGAATTACCGAGACTCGTCAAAAAGGCCATGGAAAATAAATGTTGGAAAGAGAGAGGGATGAAACACACACATTTAGATAAGTGGACATGTGCAAGTGGCAAATGGATGATCCCGAGGCACGAGTGAAGTCCTCGTTATCGGATTGCACATGGTTGGAAGATTTGAGTATGGATTTGTCATTAAGGCACTTGAGAACTTATGAAGCAAAAAGAACCGAGGAGCATCTTTATTTTTTTTCTTTATTCTATTTCCTTCTCATTTTTCTCTCTTTCTTTTTTCACTTTATTCTTCCTATTTTTCTTACTTTTCTTTTCTTCTTATCATATATTTTTCTCATTTTTCATTTTTTTTCTTTTTTTTCTTTTGCTCCTCAAAACTTTTTGCAACATAATACTTACATAGCATTTGTGTCAGAATGACTCCTCCCCCATGCTTGAACGATGCTCGTCCTCGAGCATAAAAGAGAGGGGAAATGACTGCTAAAGTAAGTATAAATTCCATAATCTTGCGGAATATTTGAATCTCCATCGAGAATTTTACTCCATACTCAAATTGGGTTGTGGACAAGGAGGTGATCACAAAAAGATGTTTTTGGTTTAGGGTGGATGCCCAGCGAAGTTTGTGGAATTTTCTATGTGAAAACCCACAATGCATGGACAAAAAGGCTAGCATGAAAAAGCTACACTAAGGAATGACCAGCTTCTTAGTCTCGAACCATAGAAATCAATCCTAATCCAACTCATCAAAACATATGTTTGCAATCTACGGGTTTTGTTATCATAAAACATATATGTATATGGCTTTGGTAGGTAGAACTTTGCAAGAGCATCACAAACATGTAGATAGCATAAAAGTTAAGTTTTCATAAAAACAACAAGTTATCCGGCTATCCATAAACTTAAATCAAAGAGCAAAGATATGTATGTGGGTCTAGAGCATAGTCATTTCACCTCCACAAATAAAAGAGCCAGTATTTAAATTAATTTCAGATCATATTATAGAGAGCAATTAGCCAAGACATGTATAACTTCATGTAGGTAAAACAAAGCGGCAACTTTCATCATCTTTCCGTAAGCATAGGCAATATAGAACATCGAGGTGAACACATGGTCATGCTTATATATTGAAAGTAAAAAGAAACCTAGGTTGTCCTCCTAGTAGCCATGTTATTGTTTGAATAGAAAAACAAAAGGTTGCACCTAGTTGAGGTTGAAGGCATACTTACAAGCATTTGTGTTTGGAAAAGAGAAGGTCCATGGAGATGTTACCATCCTTTGTAATCCTTCGTTGCCTTCTTCCGGCATCTCCATGTATCGATGTGGCTTTTGCTTTTGTCTTGATTTATTAATGCTCCTAAACTTCTGAATTTGATCTTGTATGCTTAATGGAGTCATTGGTCACCCTTCTCTTCGATGTTGTCATCACCATCTCCTCTTTCTTGTTCTCATCATCTTCTTGCTGTCTCTTTTTCATGGATTTCCCCCTCTGTCCAGAACAGAACATATATCGAAATATATCTCTATTGAAAAGTTTATGAAATTACCTTTCCAACGTGTGGTCATTCATCGAAAACGGAGTTCAAACAAGGGAGCTATGTCCGTTTTACTTCAGCGCTGCGTGCTGTCCAAAACTGATTTCAGGACGTGTTGCACTCGGTGATTCGGGCATAACTGCTTGTAGGAACCTCCGATTGTCTTGATTCTTGATTTGTTGGAATCGTAACTTCATGGGGCTTCTAAATATCCAAAAATATCTAGTGTTTTCCCTTTGAGACCATGCAGAATTTTGATGAGATCGATAGCTTCTTGCGCATTGATCCGGAGATGTTAACGATCTTTATCATTCTATCTTCTAGAGTGTCATATTGCACTTCCGTGTTGAAGATTCAGGGTCTCCCCCATGCTTAGCATTGTGCTAGTCATGGAAGAAGAAGACAAAGAACTTCTTAGCCATCCTTCAATTTCCTTATAGTGAGAGTCTTTATCTTGCCTGCAAGACGTTTTAACGCACATTCTACCCCCAAGGTGACGGTTGGGAGTAGATAGAATTGCCAACAATCCAACAATGTCTCCTAAGATTCTTAGCTTGTGGCATAATTAGTATAATAAGGAATAAAAACCTAATGAGTGTACGTGGTGCAAGGTGTGTATGCACATGATAGGAGAGCATATAAACAAAGACAATGTTTTCACCTAGTTCTAGACACCATGTTTACAACTAGGTTGCCGAATTTCTCCATATCCATAAAAGTTTATTTATCAAGGGTTAAAACACCATGTATATCCCTAAATCAATAACCCTTATAGCACAAGGAAAATTAAGCGCATTGCAGAGCTTATAAACTAACCAATGCAACATGAAAACATATGAAAAGCTAGCAAGGTTTATCGAACTTAACGATGATGGTCCGCAATCATGTTTAAACACCACGTTTACACAAGATCACAAAAGGAAAATGCCCAGCTGGAGCATTAACATGGATATGAAAGCATACATCATTAAGTATATAAAACAACCAAGCCAACTATGTGCAAAACATGTATACACAAAGAAACATCACATTGATAACAAAATGCAATGCATACAAATAAATATTATCATGAACATGATGGTGGTTCTAAAAAGGAAAAATGAACTTAGATTAATAACCACAAGTTGATCATCATAAGATAGTGCCATCCTTTATTTTCTCTAAGAAAGGAATAGAAACATAAAGAAACGGGCTGCCTCCCGAAAAGCGCTTCATTTAAAGTCATAGAGCTCGACTTTCTCACATACCTTCTTTTCGTTGCATAGCCATGGCCCTTCATGCAAGAATAAAAGGTACCAATGCAGCTTTAATTTACTTCCCACGTTGTGCTTGATCACTTATAGAAGACTTGCCCAAAGCATCATTTTGTTTCATCGTTATCTCCTTCTTTATCATCCTTTAGTGCCGCCTTCACTCTATGAATTTTTTTTTTTTGATGTACAGAACAGAGAGTATACTCAAGCTCTACTCCATTGCACAGTGCACAAAATTTCCTTTCCAACGAGTCTTTATATGCTCAAATCGGACTCCGGACAAGAGTGTTACGTCCGTTTTACTTCGGCGATGAAATCTGTCCTGAAATTTCAGAACGCGCAACGCTCAATGTTTCCTTCATAACTCCTTGCACGGGTCTTCAAACTTGTTGGTTCTTGATGCGTTGGAATGGTAATTTCATGGAGCTTCTGAATATCTCATTTTCTTCATTTGTACACCTCTGAACAAGCTCTCAAATTGATGAAGACAGCAGCATCCATCGCGGGATTCGGAGAGGTTGATGATTTATCTTGCAACTCTTTTAGGCATGACTTCTTTTTTCATTATTCAAGCATTGTCTACATGGTTAATGAAAATCGGGCCTTTCCCGACATATGATTCTTTAAGGTCATTAGCTTGACCAAGCGCAAAGCATGATCGAGATTTACAAAACTTATTGTAAACATATGCGTCCATAATTAACACCACATGTGAATTGTAGAAACAAGTCAAGGTGTAAATAAAAGAAGCATATGTTTCATGCATAGCACTTAGCTCATCATTAGGCAAAGGTTGTTTAGGTGTGAGATTAATTGGATCAAAAATAAATGTTTCCTCTTTTTCATTCTCAAGAAAATCTAGCCTATCAACATGATCACTATTGGAACAAGGCATAGACATTAAAGTATCATTCATACTATTGGTTGAGCATGAGTATTTGAATTTATCAACATCAATACCAATAATATCTTGAGATTTCAGCACGTACCTTGGCCTTAGAGATTTTTCAATAAGAGTGATATTTGGTTCATCAAGCGGTGTTGAAGGCGAATCGATCTCAAAAAGTGCAGTTGCCTCTTCATCACCATCTTGCAATTTCTTCAACTCATCATGTGGAACATGTAATCCTTCAACTATGTATGCATTCATCTCTTCTTTGAAGTCTTCTTTATCAACCAGATCTTCGTCTTCAAAGACTTGTATGTTGCTTTCTTTATCTTCCATGTACCACATGTCGTCAAGATCGCTCATTGTTGATTCACTCTTTCCTTCATCCTTGAGTACTTCCATGTCTTGATTTGCTAGTGTGTAGGCTTCAATAGCACACAAGCTATCATCTAGCTTGAGTCCTATCTCCTCCCATTTATCCTTTGAGTCACTAGGCTCATCACGGTTGTACTCTTCTCTTCCTTCATCATAAATCTTTGAGTTATCAAACCGGTCGATCCATCCTTCATCTCCTTCTTCTCTTTCTTCTTCAAACATCTTTTGGATCGACTCTCCACTCATCTCTTGATCAAATATATCTTCAACTAGTTTGGCAACGTGTCGGCGTTCCTCCTTCCTTCGGTAGTTGATTAGTGGGGCGAAATCAACTTGAACCCAACCGGATTGCTTGAACTCCGTCAATGGTCTAGCATTCCACATACTTCGGCCTACATTCATGTTAGTTTCAACATTTTTAACATCCGAAATGACTTCTCTTACCTTGGGAAGTGGATCTTCACTTTCTTGTATGGTCGGTTCATCTTCCTTGACCTTCGGTTCATCTTTTTCAGAAATTTCAGCAAGCACCTTGGGCTTGCTTTTGTCGTTTTGCTCCTCTCGACAACATCTTTGCCAATCTCGTATTGTTCTTTGTCCATTGCTTATCCTTTGTAAGATTTGTGCGGCTTCACTAATTGTTTATCCATTATATCACCGCCTGCACACATGCTTACAAAACGAGATGAGTTAGGGGTTAGTGAAAAATAAAAGGTATGCAACATCAAGTCACCAGAAAATCCCAAGTTCGGGCCTTGCTCAAGTAGTTCATTAAATCGGTCCCATGCTTCATCAATTCCTTCATCCTCTCCTTGCTTGAAAGTGAGCACTCGCCTCCTTAAGTCTTGGACCTTGCTTATGGGAAAGAACCTCAAAAGAAACTTCTTCACTAGCTCATCCCAATTTCCTTTTGCTTCAACGGACGCAAGTGTGTACCATCTTCGCGCTTCATCTTCGAGAGAGAATGGAAAAAGATTCCACTTGAACCAAGCCGCCGGAACTCCTTTTTGTTGCACCGTGTTGCATAACATCGTGAATTCCTTAATGTGTCTATATGGGTTGTCATCCTCCAATCCTCTAAATGGTTTTGTCGCCACTAACTTGATGATTCCAGGCTTCACTTCATAGTGGGTTGTAGCAAGCGCCAAATCTGATTTTTGCATCTCAATGTCTTCAATTGACGGCATTGCTAGCTCCCTTAGCGACATCTCTTCGTCTTCCAATGGTGAGGTGAACAAATCCATCTAGGCACAAGAAAAGTAGAAAGAAAAACAAAAAAGATTTTTTTCTTTTTTTTTTAGAAAATAAGGGTTAGGTGTTAGTAATCAACAAAATTAATACTAGATTAAACGTAGCAAGCGGCTTGCTCCCCGGCAACGGCGCCAGAAAAAGGGGCTTGTTGACGGATAAAAGACGTATCCCTCTACGATCCGCAAGCGTACGGACCCCACACCTTTTTCACCACGGGATTCCCAAGGTTCTTGTCAATCCGCGGAGCAAGGGGATTACTAGCGCTTAACCAAGTACTAATCTAGTTGAATGGAAAACCTTTGAAAGAGAGTATTAATCTAAAAGTAAAGACAATCTAACCTAAGTTAATCTAAGTTAAGTTGATCAAACAAATATAGGGTTAAACTATATGATAAAGGGGTGAACACAAGAGAGTGAGTAAGAAAGATAAGCGTTCCCTCCCTAGGATCTAGGATAACATGGTATGCATCTACTACACGAAAGCGGTAAACCAATCTACCGGGGGTTGTGACCACGGTTTCGCCCTTTCCCTCCTCTCGTACGTCACTACGCGAAGGTATTCGTGACTAGACCTATGATGGACACGGTATGTTGATGGAATCTATGGGAGTAGCGGATATCATACGCCCGAAAAACATGGTAGCTAACCTTAATCATCAAAGCATCATCAACATGAAAACAATAGATTGAAACCACAAATCGAGTAGCGATCACATAGCATGTATCCATCGAATCCTAGGGATGAACGGAGACATTACCCCATCATCTTACACGGATTGAAGCACATAGGGGTGATGGAGACTCGGAGAACGTCGTCGATGAAGATGGCGGCGATGGAGCTTGGGAACACCCCTAGGCCGGCGGCTTGGAGTCCTCCTCTTGCTTCCTTCTCTCCGCCGGCGTTGATCCTTGCGACGAGCTCATCTAACTCTCTCCCTCATCTTGTGGCGGCGGTTTTCGGTGATTGGCGTCGGTAGGATGATTTGTTCGATGTGTCGGTCGACGGCGGCGGAGGGAATAAATAGATGAACATCTAGGGCAAAGGGGGGACCGAACCGACCCCGGAGTGGGGCCGGGCCGGTCGGCCCGAGCCGGCCGGCCCGAGCCCACTTCGGCCCGGTTCAGCCCCGGTTTCCTCCCCGGTTGCTTCTCGCGTGATTCCTTATTTGTGTGCACTTGCATGTGGGCTTTAGACGTCATTTCCTTCATGGTTAAGGCTTGAATCCTTCTTATCCAAGCTTTGTCATTTTTTGGTTGAGTCCCTGATGACTTGCACGTTGACGCTTCGGTCCTCGGGTCATTTGGAGTCATGTTCATCGCGTGTCTTGACTCTTGTCGGGCTTCATGATCTTCTTCCAAAGTGCTTGGTGAACTTATCCCGAAAGTCTCCTCATTAGCGTAGATTTCCTGCGTAAACAACAAACTCCAAAATCGACATGCAAGTGTGAACTTGTTATATCATTAGTATGCCTAGTGGCGGGTTAGTTGCAAATCATAATCGAAACCAATGTATAACAAGTACTCTAGGTTGACGGAAATTCACCGTCAACAGAGTACCACACCATGGAAGCTTTCGGTTCATTTTGCAGAATCATGCATAGAGTATATCAAGGATCAGGTTAAGGTTCATTTTGCAAACTCACTCATGCAGGGGTTCATTTCAAAAAGGTTTTCACAAATCATTTTCGTAACCAAAGTGACTCAATTGTTTTTAGGAAAACCACTGTGGAACTACCGGACTCCCCGTCCGTCGTAGCCCACGCACACTGCCACACACTTCACCCGGAAAACAACTCACACCAGAAAACATCCCATCCCAAACACTAGTTTTTGTGACCACACTATGACTCGTCCAATACCGTGGACACGGCTATTCGAATAGGTTTGACACTCTGCAGAGGTTGTACACTTTACCCACAAGTAGGGTACCGCCACACGGACACCTTAGTGCCGGTACGGATCCTATCAAAGCCATTACCCACCTTAGCTAACGCTACGAGCCACCACGGAAGCACCCAAGGGGTTATCCCACTTAACCAGGGCGTACCTCACACAGAGTGTACCCCTACTCCTTGGTCTCCCGCCGCTCACCCGCACACCAGATGGCAAGTAGATTAACTAGTGGGGTTTATGCTAAGCCGTTGCCACATACAACAGTCGAGTGGTTGTACGATGATTTGGGTCAGGTGAGATGTCACGCAACCCGATCCTTAACCGACAAGATCGACAACTCCCAACACGCTCAACCACACAGGTACGAGCTCACCCATACTCCTGACACACACGTCCATCCCGTCTACCCAGTTCTTTACTCATTTTCCAAACATATCCCATTTCCGTTTTTAAAGCACTCACACATTTTGAAAGCACTCACACATTTTTAAAGCACTCATTTAGGCCAAAACATGGCTCAATCATAGCAATCAAGGGTGGCTATCCTACCATGTTTTTGTAGTAAAACAATATGCAATTTATAAAACGGGTATAGGGTTATATTTATAAAAGTAGGACAAAAGCATGCATCAAAGGGTGAGATTGAACTTGCCGTCTTCGAAGTCTTCGGGGAGTGCCGGCTCGGCGTTCGGGTCCTCGGGCTCCTGCTCGCAGTAGTCGGCTCCGGTCTCCGACTCGAGGTACCTTCCTTCGTCTACTCCGTCGGCTATAGTGCACACATAGGCAAGCAAGCAATATAAGCACACATATTACCGGCCGAGCTCGAGGAGGGGAAGATGAGCGGAGAGGGGATATATATAAGTCCTAGGGAGAGGGTTGGTTCGGCGGGGGTACTACTGGGAAAGGTGTGGTGAAATTTGGATTTAATCGGAAATAAAATTGTGCATAAGGTGTTGGGTTAAAGAGGGGTTACAAGGGCTAAGGGCCTATTGGTAATTTCTATTAATGGAAAAGGGTGTGGTTTAGACTATATAAACTTGATTAGGGCCTAGTTATAAATTATTTAGGCTCTGACAGTATTTATTTTTCCATTAATCATGATCCTAGGGGCCTATTTGCAAAGAACAAGAGAGAGAATAGGAAAGGGGGGCTCGGTGGGGGAAAAAGGAGGAAGGTGGGGGGTTTGGCCAAAAGTCCATCTCCTTCCTCCCCTCACGGTTCAGAACAGAGAGAGGAGGGACGGTGACTAGGGTTTGAAGGGGGGTAATTGAGCTCGGCTGGACAGTTTTGAAAATACGCACGATTTATTAGGTGATTTATTTGGAGCTAAAACACGGGCGTTACAAAGCCTTTGTGGCGAGCTGAACCACAGGATAAATCCTTGTCTCGTGTGTGCTCTCATTTATATTCTTGCTTGTTCTCGTTCATGTTTGTTCTTGACTAGATCTATTAGGGTTGTTCTCTGTTCTATGTTGTGGTACCTTCCTAGCTTGTTCTTTGCTTAGAAATCTTCTTGCTAGGTCATAAGCACCTCCTAGAATTTGGTAGATCTGGTTTTCATCAAGTAATCCGCAGCTTGTTTCATATCTGCTCTGTTCTAACAGCTCCCGGAAGTTCTGAGTTTATTCTCGGAGGCTGCCTCGTTCGGAGGTTCCGAGAATATTCTCGAAGGTTCTGGAGCCTGACAGTCTTTCTGCAGAAAAAGTTTAAATTTGTGTGCAGGCCTATTCACCCCCCTCTAGGCCATATTGCCTCGATCCTTTCAGGGTGCACACGGAGGCGACTGGACGATGTGTGGGTCCTGCGTGGCTCCCGCTCCTTCTCCATCGTGTGCTGCTCGGCTTGCAGCTCCCGCACGGCTCCGCTCTCAGCATGGATCGGCTCGCGCATGAAGAGTGAGGGACAGCTATGTAGTGAATCAATTTTTGGGACTCCCTTAAAATTATTTAACTCCAACATCTAGTTCAACAATTGAGTTTACAAGTTCACCAATGTTCATAGATTCCATTTTGCTACTGTGGAGCCAAAGTTTAGATGCAAAGTTGCTCAGAAATAAATTTCAGAAACAGCTAAATGAAGTTGTTTCACACCACTAGTTCTCTGAATTTTCAGATTGTAAATTGTAATCTCTAGTCATCAATTTTGAAGATTTAATTGATGTGCTTAGGAACTGAGTTTAACTTCCAAAGCACTCCCACTAAGTTATGAATGCATAATTTTGCATATCCACATAAATGACAGACAAAATAAATTAATATTGATAAAACAAATACCCAAAATGTTTGCTCTCATGACAGCAAAATAAATTCATGTTTACAAAATAATATGGTTCTTCATGAGAACATGTCTACATAGAATCATCAAAATGTAACTTCCTAACAGCATCTTGCGTTGCAGCAGCTTGATCAACTCCCATTAAGAGACTTGTGTACCATCCTCGTATGTATGGAGGATCCATTGCAGAAGGATTTGCAAATAAATTGAGTTGAGGCATTATGACATTAGTATATCCAACTTGAGTGAAAGGAGCATTCATAGTTGACGATGCTCCCAACATCAAAATCCTGTGTATAGTACATGAAAATGTTCATAAATCGTACTTATGGAATAAATTATGAAAATAGTTACAATTATTTGGTTTGACTCAGCGCGTTCGTCTCTTGTTTCGATATCATCATTTTCGAGATTGTCACATGCAATACAATATATATATCATAAACAAATATTTACAATAAATTTTATACTAGAACAAAAGGTATTGGACAAGTCACTACCTTTCTTCTGGGCACCCTTCTTCTTCTTCTTCTTCTTCTTCTTCTTCTTCTTCTTCTTCTTCTTCTTCTTCTTCTTCTTCTTCTTCTTCTTCTTCTTCTTCTTCTTCTTCTTCTTCTCAAGAACATTTTAAAACGTGTCTCCTTTGGACCTTTTATGACTGGAGGGATTCTGAATGATATTACACCATTTAGTGGATATCGGACACATTCATTTGGAGTAGGGGAAATCTCATTGGATTTTTCATGTCTCTCACTTAGATAAGTATCCGCTTCTGAGTTCAAGTCATGCATGGCTTTCTGTATTTTATCAAGTAATTCTTTTGATGACTAACACTTCAATGCAAGAGATGTGGCCTGACGAGATACAAGTGCTGCCTGTGCATTCAAATCTCACTCCTCTGATCCTTGTTTTGTTTCAATATAAAATCCACTTTTAGCATATTTTGTCCATCTAGACAGTATATATTGCGATGACAAATTATATACTTCATTCATATTGTAGACCCTAAGAGCATGTTTGCATAATAAACCTGAAACATATAGTTCTCAATTTAAATAAACAATATTTATGATACATTTAGCAATTTAAACAGCTTGAAAGATAACATTGAACATACCTATGCATTCAAACATCCGACAAGAGCATGTAATAGTCGAATCTTCAGTGTTAAATACTATTGTTGCTCCACGATCAGATTGCATATACTTAACAAAGAACATCGAGTTTGTCCCGTTGGCTTCCAACAGGTCACAAGTCAATGTAAATTGTTTTTTAAACTCTTCCTCAAAATCTAAATACATTCTCTTTGTGTATGTTTCAGCTGCAATTTTCAACATTGGCAGATTTGGAATGTAGCAAACTGGGATCTTCCGACGTGACTCAAAATCAGCATCCTTCTCATTTGACCTTAGAGTGACTACAACATTTTCACATTCTACAAGGAGTTCTGAAATACCGAGTTTCCTATGAAATGTTTTCTTGAAGACATTGTTCATACCTTCGCTCCTTTGGGTCGAGTGGATGTCTGCTGTAAATGAGTCAAAGTGTACCGCAGCCACTTTGCCCTCAAAGCATACAGGTTTGACATCCATGTGTTATCCTCATGATTGTATTTAGCCAACAATTCATTCCATTTCTCTGTGAAGTAAATCTCTGCTCTGTCTTCATAGATACAACTTTTGAAATCCACCCAGAACTTGTTGTCTGACTTGACCTCTACCTCATCCTCTACCTCGTCCTCTGCCGCTTTAATTATAGGACCAAGATGTTTGACAACATTTTGGCCAATATGCCACAAACATAGGTGGTGGGCTGTGTTTGGGAATACATAAGCCATTGCTGCTGCCATTGGCGCGTCTTAATCTGTGAAAATTGTGCTTGCGTGCTTTCCAGACATAGCTTGAAGAAAGAACTCAAAGAGCTAAACAAATGATGGAATAGTCTCGTTGAACATGAGTGCACACCCAAAAGTTATTGTTTTCTTGTGATGGTTGGTGCTAAGAATCGGAGCAAAAGGCATTTCAAACTTATTTGTTTGAAATGTGGTGTCAAAGGACACAACATCACCAAAGCATTTGTAATCCATGATAGACTGACCATCTACCCAAAAGAAATTTGCTATATGACCAGTTTTCCTGTCCACCTCAACTGCATAAAAATTTAGGGTCCTGGGCTTGTTTATTCCTCATATACTCAGATAATGTGTGTGCATCGTTGGCTTCTAAGTACTGTCTACGCTCGCGACCAATCTCATTATAGCAATCCATCTTAGTAAATGGTACTTTGTCTTCCCCTCCATAATGCTCCTTCATGAAATTGAAAACTTGGGATGGCTTCATTCCAGACCGTCGTGTCTACCCAATTAATTTTCTATCTACCTCTATAATATGTCGTTGGGACCTCAACTTATGTATCTTATTTGTACTGGCAAGATAATGGTTGTGCTCTATTACGACATTTTGCACAATCCCTATATTCTCCTTGCTGATACTAAACTGGGCACGTGCATCACAACCGGTCCTTGTAATATCCATTTGTGATGCCTCATTTTTTTATGTCCTTGGCCACTACAAACAAAATATTTCTGAGATACTATCATTTGATTCGTGGTGCTTCGTTCTGCTCTTTCTAACACTGAAGCCAACAAGTCCAACATAGGTATTGTACATCTCATAAGCTTTTTCCTCACAGTCAAAATTCATTCCAACTTTAGGTGCCATCTCAGCATATTTATCAACCACATCATGTACAAATAATCATCAATTAAAGTTGTACTATAACAGAAAGCATTGGATATAGTATGTCAAGTTTGTCACTTTGATTTTTTTTACCTTATTAGGTACTTCGATCTCCATGATCCAATATGTGTTACTTGTTGTTCCTGATCTTCTCCACGATTGAAAGCAACATCATCATTCACAAAGGGAATATGTAATCTACATCAGGATACGATCGTGAGGTCTACTAAGAAACAAGAACCTAAACATGGAGTAATCAGAAACAGTGGCGGAGCTACAGGGTATACCGGTGCATACTCTGCAATTATAGTATTTAATCTTGCAATTCCAGGTGTAAGTGTATATACATATTTATAAAAAAGAAAACATACACATGTGTTATATGGCTGATTACGTTAAGCATGCCACCATGCTACCATGAATTTAAGCATTGTTATGTCACTTAGTGTATATATATCGAATTACATTGTGAATGGTACAATTATTACCGAATTGGTAAAATAGATTAATTGAATTGTATATGAAATTAACTTATTCAGTGGGATAAAAGAAGGAGCTTTGTAAAGGGACGGGATCATGAAGCGAGGAGCAACTGCAACAATTACCTGCGGGGCGACGTCGCCATGGCTTCAGCTCAATCGATGTTGGCGTGGTGCTTGACAGGTAGTGCTTCGTTGTCTCGCCCTTCCACCATGGCCTCGCCGCGCCGCCCTTCCACCTTGCCTGAGCCGCCCATCTGCCCTATCCTCCGTTCTGCCATGGTGTTGCCGTGCCGCCCATCTGCCATAGCCTCGTTGCGCCGACCCCCAACAATGGTTGAGCCGTCAGTCCTCCGTTCTGCCATTGCGTCGTTGTGCCGTCCATCTGCCCTTGCGGCCTCGCTGTGCTGCAGTTCCGCCATGGGGTCACCGCGCCACACGAGACGTGGAGATGATACGACGTGCAGTTAACCGATACAAACCCTACCTCCCATGATGACGAACCATATGTGGAGCCTAGCAAGAGCCGAGACGACGAGCAGGAAGCCAGGAAACCACAGACCACAAGCCGAGATGACGAGTCGAGCTGCAGGCGGCACCCTCCCCAAACGGAGTCTGCGCAGGACCCACGCATCGTCCAGTCGCAGCGCGCCACGAGGGGGGTGCAGGTCGGCGTCCACCAGATCCCCCCCCCTAATCCAAGTCAAGTCAGCAGGCAACTATCCAACTAGCAGTAGGTCTGTAAAATAAACATCTTTCTACTTTCTTGACCTACGTCGTCCACTAGTGCCTGCCATAACAGAGATCCTTTGCAACATGTCGATTGGCACGATGATGTAAGGGTAGAACAAGATATAGATTTTTACAAACTTTCCTAACTGAGGGTGCGTTTGGCAGGGCTTCTCCCGGCTCCGCTCCGCGCACGGAGCGAGGAGCCCTGCCAAACGCTCGTCCAAAACGGCTCCCCGCAAGAATCCTCCTGAAAACCCGCTGACTGGAGCGTTTTCACAGAATTTGTAGTGGCATCTCAAAATCTAGGCAGAATGTGGAGTGGTTTACAATTTTGGGAGAAAAAAATGGTTCAAGCAGTATAATTCTGAATTATATACAAAGGACCATTTTTTAAAGCAGCCACATGAGACATGTGTAATCAACAACTAATCAATTGCTGCTAGTCCTAAATGAACTGTAGAAAAAAGCTATTTTTAACTCCCTAAAACAATAGCAAAACCACATGAAGCTAAATTACCTTTTGCAAACCACCAAATTAAAGAGCAAAGATGCATGCCCGGCCCTAAACTCTGGAAATTGTTTGAGTTCCTTTTCAGTATTCTAATTAGCGAGATGGTACTTTAGGTGAGGCTAAACAATGTACTTTTGCTGATAAATTATGTAATTAAATATATTATCTCATCAGATCAGCGTTGGCAAGTACACCGAGTAGTTAAAGAAGGATTAAAGAGTTGTCAAGTCAGTCAAGTCCTCAAATTGTATAGGCCTAGTGCTATCCAGCTAGCGAGTCATGCACATGTGAACTCCTTCAGATCAATAGGTCACGTTCTCTGGCTAATTTAAACTTTTCCTCTGGGATTCAGCAACAGCGTACGGGAACATCCCGTCTGTCCAGAACTCCAGTTGCATGACGTCGAAGTCCTATTGATTTGGCTTATCAGCCACCAGACAGCAGTACTTTTCTCTCAGAATAAACAAGTCACCAGCAACCAGCCAGCAGTGTTTTTATCTCAGAACAAATCAGCTAGCCTGTTCGTTTGGCTGGTGGTAGTCTTGGTTTGTTATGAGAGAAAAGATCTGGCTGGCCGATTCTTGGTTGGTTTGTTACGAGAGAAAATCTTCTTGTTTGGTGGTTAATAAGCCAAGCGAACAGGGCGAGCACCAGCCACCAGCCAAACAAACATGCAGTAGTCGTAGTCCTGTGACGTTTTTTGTGACGGCAACGCTTTGATCTCATGATCTGAGCTCACTCCAACATTTTTCGGAGGAGGAGGAAGATGACGAACGGAAGATCATTGTGCCCGGCATAGAGTTGTTTTTAGTTCATGGATAACATATGTGTTTCTAATTTCGCATTCTCCCGGTTTCTTCAGATCCGATCGGTGCTCCTCCATTAGACAGATGATCAGTTTCATTTTGGATTTCTCATGAGGCCAACTAGCAAGGATGGCAACATCCCACTTGAGCGATGAGAGTGAGGAGTCGAAGACTTAGAAGAGACAAGTCAAGTCCACTGGAAATCCTTGAAAAAAACTTGTCCCCAACATGCTTACGGCTCCGGAAACATCCTTTTCGCCTCAACAGTACTCCACTTGGCATGATATATGACATCCACAGGCTGACGCATATCACAGGTCTCGTGATGATGTCATTAGTTCAAGAGACTAGGGATGCATGGAACATGGTCGGTGAAGTAGAAACCTAACTGACACTATTTAGTTTCAACAACTGGGTGTTGGCTCGGTCAGGGAAAAGGAATACTTCCAAATTGGATACGAATTAGAACCAAGTGAACTTGAGCTTCAACACTGTATGACTTCGATCACCAGAGTACAAATTCGGTTGTCTACAAAACTATGTGCCCGCCTTCCTCACTACTACACGTACGCAGCAGTCAAGTTCAACGTTTTTATTTATTTATTTATTTATTTATTTATTTATTTATTTATTTATTTATTTATTTATAGACAACAAGTACAGTACTCCCATGTCATGAGAGACTACTCACACTCGTGACTGTGTTAGTACGTTTCTGATAGCTTTGAGTGATGAGAAGTGATTGATTTACAAATTGAGCTCTTTTACGGTGCACTATACCACCAAGTGATGATATGTAATATATAGTTATTTTTTGTAAGGATGAATAGATAATTTTTCGTAAGAATTCATATATTTTTTTGTGTCATCCTCTTATTATACATGGTTGTTTGTGTAAGAAATCATATATTCGTTTATACGACCGAGGAACTTCCAATAATACATTTATATCGCGTATACTTATGTATACCACCCTATATCATAGGTGTAAATTGTGATGGTATATAATTAATCTTAACCATCATATTGTTATTTCTGAAATGATGGTATAGGGTGGTATGGACCATCATGAAAGAGCCCTTACAAATTACCCCATGGTCGACGACTCGAGGTTGTGAAATGAACTTAACGTCTTTGTTTAGTTTGGCAATTTGGTATTATTCATCACTAACATCAAAACTAGTCACACTAATTAGCACTATTAAACGTGGATTAATGACACAATCCATTTCATAACCTCCAATGAGCCCAATCTAATGAGCCTAATTAGATCATAATTAGATAATGTTGTGCTACAGTGAACAGTCTATAATGACAGATTAATTGGGCTTAATAAACTCATCTCACGACTTTCGGTCCATCCATGCAATTAGTTTCATAATTAGATCATATTTGGTCCTCCTAATTAGCATCAGTAAACTTGATGTTACATTTCATGATTTTCACCCGACAAAACGCAGCCTAAAAGTGAATTGTTCATGCTTGACTCTGCGTAGTCTTGGTTTAGATTCCTTTTCAATAGTTTATTTTCTGGCAAAACACTGTTCAAAGTCATTAAAATATCTACTCGTCGTAACTGACACGCAGCCACGCAGGGCTGACACGGATTTGGTACTAGTACTGTAGTACATTTTTTCTTTTTTCTGGAAATACTTTGGTACGACACCGTGAGTTAATGGAATGTCCAGTAATTATACAGAGGTTGTCGGTGTTATCAAACGACTAAAGCGTGGCTTTACCTGCTTGGAAGTCAAGCACTTGCTGTCAACTCCAGGTTATATTGTCTGAGCCCAATTTTAACTTTTCCTCGAGAATTCTAGCACCACTATGAGAACATCCCGACTTGTCCAGTTGGGCAGTTCCTAACGTTTTCCTACAGCGGTCTAGCGCACGCGTATGACGTAGCCTCCCTGACGTCAGTTAATAAGAAGACGCCGTTCACTTCAGCATCATTATCGCACGTGCTTTCCGTATGTATGGGAATAAGAAGCAGCAACGCACTAAAGATTATGTCAGTGTAAGTTTCATACAGGTTTCCTACATAGATGTCATGTCATCATTTTTTAATGATGTGCCGGTGAGTTGATGAAAAAGAGGTGAGAGAGATTTCATATAGATGAAACTATGTATGCACAGTTACCAACACATGTTGTGTCTACATATAGTGCATATGAAATTGTATGATGAAATTTTACATTGTAGAGGGAGTTTCAAACACAATTTTATTTTCATGTTGCTTATTTGACTATCTTGGAAACATCAAAATAAAACTCTCTAGTCTCCACTGAGAGTGTAGTCAGTGTGTCTATTCTCGCATAAATGGTTTACTGATTTTGTTCTTGTTATCGAAGGCATATGAATTTCGCAAACAATTTTGCACAGAGAGAACTTCTTAAGTCCTACTATTCCATCAATTTTTACAAATCTTGGTATGCTACAAGAATAAAGTATTACCGTTTCCGTTTTAAATATACAATGTTTTAAAAATATTTTAGTTTGAACTTGTTAACTGATAAGTTCATATAAACGGTGAGCAGAAGTTGGTGACAAATTTATGGCCAACATTTAAATATCGTTTATCTTTGCAGTTTCTCTAGTTTATTCCTTTTCCAACACAACTACTCGCCCTATTCGCTTGGCTTATCAGCCACCAACCAACAGTACTTTTCTCTCATAACAAACCAGTCATTAACAACCAACCAGCAGTACTTTTCTCTCAGAACAAACCAGCACCAGCCACCAGCCACACTACAGGAGACGGGGTCTCCCCCGGGTGCAAGATGCACTCGGGGAAGGACTAGTTGCACTCGGGGAATCCTTCCCCGAGTGCAACTCTCGGGGAAGAGGGTCCGGGAAAGAGCTCCACGGGGAAGCCGCCTTCCCCGAGAGCCGGAAATCGCACACTCGGGGAAGGATTCACTAAGAGCCGTGGAAGCACTTGGGGAAGAGAATTTGTTTTTTAAAAAAAACCCAAAAATCGGCACAATGGCCCCCGCCCGGCACCGTGGCCCCCCTGCGGCCCGCCGCCCGCCTCTGCGTCGTTGCCATCGTCATCGTAGTTCGCCACCGTCCGCCCTGCGTCGCCTCCGTGGCCGTCGCGAGTCACCGTCGCGGTTGGCCGACGCGCGTCGCCTCGTGGCCTCGTACATCCCGCCGCGCCGGGAGAAGGGCGGAGGTCGCCGCCGCGCCGGTGTAGGAGCCCGCCGCCGGCCGCACCGGGAGGGGAGTGCGGGCCGCCGTCGGGGGAGGGCGTGGAGGGAGGCCGCCGCCGCGCCGGTGTAGGAGCTCGCCGTCGGCCGCACCGGGAGGGAGTTGAGGCCGCCGTCGGGGAGGGAGTGGAGGCCACCGCCATTGCGCTTGGAGTAGGAGCCCGCCGTCGCACCGGGAGGGAGTGGAGGCCGCCGTCGGGGAGGTAGTCGAGGAGGAGGCCGCCGCGCCCGGAGTAGGAGCTCGCCGTCGGTAGGGAGTGGAGGTCGTCGGGGAGAGGGTGGAGGTTGCGCAGCGTCGGATCTGGGGTGCGGGGGCGGTCCGGCCGTCCGGGGAGAGAGGGGGCGGCGACGGATGCGGGGAGAGGGGGCCGGGGTGCGGCGGCGGACCGGGGGAGAGCGAGGGCGGCGGAGGGATGCGAGGAGGCGTAGGGGTGTGGCGGCGCGGGGGGTCTGAGGAGGCGGCCGGGTGGGTTGGGGCTGCGGGGCGCGATGTGGGGGGGATTTATTAGCTAGGGTTTCCGCTGGGCCGGCCGGAATAAATGGGCCGGCCAGATTAAACGGGCCGACTAGGGCCTTCCCCGAGAGCCGTATTCCTGGCACTCGGGGAAGAGCTCTTCCCCGAGTGCCATACAAACGGCACTCGGGGAATTATTTTTTGTTTTTTATTTTTATTTTTTTTTTTTTGCCTCATTTTTTTTGAAGTCATCCCACATTATTTGAAACTCCTTGATCAAATTTGGGGTTATTTTGAATATTTTTTATATATTTCATTAGTTTTTTTCATTTTGTTGAATTTTTTAGCATTCTTCAAATTTGAACTGCGGGTGCATGAAGTAATGAAATTTCTTAATTCAAAAAATGATATTCATTATATTTGGTGTATGTTGAGGCCATATATAGGAAGCCACATGAAATTTCGAACATCTTTTTGCCGTAACATGACGGACAACTAGCAGGAAAAGTGTTCGTAAATTATATAAAAGCCAAACGAAGTCCGAAAATCATGAAACTTGTCTGGGTGTCATGTTATGGCATGTAGAGGCTGTATGTAAGAATTGAGAAGATTTCGAGCAAGTTGGGACGCCGGATGCCTCAAACCCAGACATCTCGGCTGTATGTAAGAATTGAGAAGATTTCGAGCAAGTTTGGACGCCAGATGCCTCAAACCCAGACATGGAGATGTCTGGGTGCCTCTACATGCCATAACATGACACCCGGACAAGTTTCATGATTTTCGGACTTCGTTTGGCTTTTATATAATTTACGAACACTTTTCCCCGCCGTTGTCCGTCATGTTACGGCAAAAAGATGTTCGAAATTTCATGTGGCTTCCTATATATGGCCTCAACATACACCAAATATAATGAATATCATTTTTTGAATTAAGAAATTTCATTACTTCATGCACCCGCAGTTCAAATTTGAAGAATGCTAAAAAATTCAACAAAATGAAAAAAACTAATGAAATATATAAAAAATATTCAAAATAACCCCAAATTTGATCAAGGAGTTTCAAATAATGTGGGATGACTTCAAAAAAATGAGGCGGGGAAAAACAAAAAACAAAAAAATTCTTCCCCGAGTGCCTCAACCAAGCACTAGGGGAAGAGGCTTGCTTCCCCGAGTGCTAGGGTGAGGCACTCGGGGAAGAGGTTGGCTTCCCCGAGTGCTAAAGAAATGCACTCGGGGAAGGGGGGTCTTCCCCGAGTGCCACTCTTCCCCGAGTGTCATGGTGTATTAGGCACTCGGGGAAGACTCTCTTCCCCGAGTGCATTTCTTCCCCGAGTGCAACACTCGGGGAAGAGTTTCTTCCCCGAGTGCCCGATATTTGGTACTCGGGGAAGCCCGAGGCACTCGGGGAATTTCCGTTCTCCCGTAGTGCCACCAGCCACCAGCCAAACGAACAGGCCGACTGTGTGTGTGCGCTCTTTTTTTTTCAGGCATGAATCCACAAGATTCAAAACATAACCACACCATTTAAAGTGCATGCGTATATATTCACATTTGCATTAGAATATGTTCCCTGCTAGTGGTAATCTCTCCACCACCCTTGCAGCGACGGCGCTTGTCAGAGACTCCATGAACTCGGCATCATTCTTTAGCAAATCCACGATCTCGTCCGCTAAGACCTTTCGAAACTCCGGCGTTATGACCTCAGCGCCGGCGACCGCCTCAGCGTTCGATGATCCCGGCCGTTGGTCCGTCAGGCCAAGCGTGATCGTCCGGCCCAGCGAGTGGAAGGAGATCGAGCACGGCAGCTGTGGCATGCTCGTCGATGCGTCACTGGCATACTCGCTGTGGGCACGTTGCTCGTGGTTGTGCTCGCCCTCGTATGTCGCCACCAGCATCGACTTGTCCTCTGCACTCCTCTGCACCTGCATACGGTTTTGCAAGTTTGGATGAAACTTTTATACTTGTTAAAGACAAGTACTTTTACCAAATTTGACTGAAATTCAGCAGAGAACAAGATGAAGTGCGTGCAAATTTGCAATCTTTTTATTACCTTCTTCTTGACGGGGCAGGAGGGAGCGTAGGCGCAGCGGAAGTAGGCCCTCGGGTAGGGGTTGTCGCGCGTCACCTTCTGGCCGTACTTGCGCCACTGGTACCCGTCCTTGAGGTGGTTGGCGTCGGCGTCCGCCGGCTCAGCGCGCGCGCGCGCCGTCTTGACCTTGGGCCGCGGCTCCGCCGTCACGCCGGCGGCGGCGGCGGTGTGCACTTCTGACGGCGCCGCATTGCCGTGGCAGCTCGGCGTCGGCGACGTGGCGAGAGCGCGCAGGTGGGGGCGGTCGGTGAGGATGGCGTCGAGCGCGCCGGCCAGCCTCCGGTTCTCCTCGCTGACACGCCTCAGCTTGTCCTCGAGGCTCTCCGCCTGTCCAAGTCCAAGAGAGACTTTGCAAAACGTATCGAAACAAATGTTGGTGACCAGCAGGTGGCCGTGCGGTGAGGTGAAGGCGGACTCACCGCCGGTGACGACGGGCCGAACAGCGGCAGGAGCGCCGCCGCGCTGCCGGCGGCGGTAGGGGACGAGCACTCGCCGTCCCTGTCCATGGCCACCGCCACCACGTACGTGACAAGAGTGTTACAAAACCTCCAAGGGGGCACCGCACGTCCGGAATCGTGAACCTTGTGCGAGGACGCGGCGGGCCATGATATACGCGATCCGATCCGTCGTCTGGGCTCCGGCAACGACTTGACCGACCGCCATCGCCACCCGATCCCTGCCGTACGTCAGCGCGCCGAGTCACTTGTGACGACGCTCGTGACGCCTCCGCCCCGTCGTCACAAGTTTTCCGGTGGAGTCAAGTCATAGCTTTATCAAATCGGCGTGTTGCTCTCCCGTGCGGGGGCGAAACGGTCGCCCGGAAGGACACGCCGGGCTGCTGACGGGGGTGACCAGCCGGGTTCGCTGACGTTGCCGCTCGCGCGTCATCACCTGCTGCGCTATGTATTCGTCCATGGATGATGATGTGACATAAGAGCAACTCCAATGGTAGCCTACAACTGCAATTTGAAGCTCACAAGACCAATTTACAAACCGAATTGCAAAAAATAGAGGCTTGAAATCAGCTTTCAACTCATGTAGAAAAACAACTCAAGCCCTATTTTTCTATGGACATCGTCTGTCGGAGAGGGAGGGGACGGTTCAGGAGGCGTCGCTCGCCCAGGCCGCGGCGGCGCCCACCGTGGTGATGAGAGTGAATTAAGTTTCTGCTCCCCAGGCATAAGAGGAAGGCCGACGGCGCAGAGCCATGATTCCGCCTCTAGACCATCTTCCTATGCATAAGCATCGGCGAATGGCGCGGTAGGCGCATGGTGATGATCATGGCCGGATGTGTATTCCCCCTTTGTAGAAGCTTTGTTGCGCCACGGTGGGCGCCGACGGATGACACGACGATGCGACCTCCTTGCAGAGCTTCTGCGCGATCTCCTTGAGCAGCGCCTTCTCGACGCCCATGGAGAACATGTACTGCCGCATGGATTCCTGTCCGCCTCCAGCACCTGCGCCCGCACACCTCCTCGTCCTCTGCTCACGACACGCTGCCGCCTGCCGCAATAGTCGCTCTCGACCACTGTGGCACTACCGCTGTAGTAGCAGAGCTCGAGCACTGCTAGGGGCGGATCCGCGCCGTGGATGGCGTCGGCGGTGTAGACCCGGTACCTGGCGCGCACGTGGTGCGGAAAGGCCGAGCCCCACGCTACGTGAATGATGGGCGTGGTGGTGGTGGTGGTGTGTGTGTGTGTGTGTGCCACACACGAGGAGTTGGGAGCGATGTGGGTGATCTGGTCGTGCACGGTTCCGCGGCGGTGGGTGCGGGTGTGGCTGGGCACCTTCGACACCGCCGAGGAGGCAGCCAAGGTGTACGACTCAGTGGCCCCCGGTGCACCACCAACTTCGAGCGGGTCCACGACGTCGTCAAACCAACCCTTTGGGGGGGATTGGAGGTCCTTCAAGAATGGTGGAAAGGGTCATGAAATTTAAAAACCCAGTTGGTGTTCAATTTTTTACATTAAAACTCTAACTTTTACAGTAGAAATTTATTTACAGACTTGTACGAATTGCTCAAGGCTTGTCATGACCACTATCCACCAACCGATAGTCCGTTCGTTTGGTGGGCGATGGCGGTCTTTGGTTTGTTACGAGAGAAAAGTACCAGTTGGTTGGTTGTTGGTGGGCGATTTGTTACGAGAGAAAATCTTTTTTGTTGGTGGGCGATAAGCCAAGCGAACAGGGTGCGAGTGGTCGAATGAACGGTCACCGCGCACCAGCCCCCAAGGCCCCAACAGCACGGAGACTTTCCCCAACAGCTAGTTCCTCTTGCGAAAGGGCCTGTAGCCTAGTGGTTACAAGAGCCCCGGTAGAACCTCAGGTCCTGGGTTCGACTCCCCATGGGAGCGAATTTCTCAGGATCTAACGGCGTTTGTGCTTTCAGTGGTATGCGAAGTTCCCGTTGAGGGGTCTGTGGTGACTTCGTCAATTTGAGGATTTGCCGGCACAGTCTTCGAAGATGCTTCTAGAGGTAGGGTTTGCATGCGTGTATTTAGGGATGAGTGTGCGCGCGTTGTGAGTGTCTCCATATATTGTGTAATTTGAAAAAAAAAGCAGCTAGTTCCTCTTGCAGGTCTCGCTCATCCGACGTGGCAACAGCTAGCCGTGGAGCTTTTCTGCGCTTCGTCGCCGTCGGCTGTGATTCCGCGCAGTTTCCTCGCGTCCTCGCCGTCGATTAATTCGCAGGTTGTTTGCTGAGGGGCAGCAGCCAGCTAGCAACTAGCATCTGGGCATGTGGGTCGGTTGATCTGATCACTGAGGAGCTTAAGTAGCTAATTATTCGCCACGTACTAGTTGAATAGCAATGGTACCAGTAGTATTTTTTGTTGACCACGAAGCGATAAGTCTCTACGAACTGTGTGAGGAGTCAATCTGAAACTCGGAGAAAGAGGTTCGGTTCGGCGGCTGTATTTTATTTGAAAATGAAAACTGGTGTGGTCAAGTATGAAAAAAAAGTGAGGTTTTGGGCTTTTGGCGGTGCCGTGGTGATAGGTATAAGATCGACTCCCTCCGCTCTTTTATCTCCCTTTGAGATGACATTTTTAACGTCATCTCCTAAAAACTGTCATATGATTAGCGTGTAATTTGCTTGCTGTGTGTGTAACTTTTGGACCTAGGCAAACCCGCGCGGCCGCGCAACACGGAGGTAGAAGAAGAGAAACGAACGACGGGCGGATTGACTTCGTGCTATTTCCCTATGCGTTTTTTGTTTCGTGTTTCTGTTTTTTATAAAACTTTTCTGACAGTTTCTCTTTCTTTTATAGTACAAATTTTTACGAGACGACATAAAAAAAATGAACGCGGCCCTTATCCGCGATCTAAAAGTCGGGCCACTTATTGGATCGAGCTCCTACGTTGTGTGTGGTGGTATGCGAGGCGTCGGCTACTTTGGGATAAGTGAATTCGTCGACGTGGTCGTGGTGCGTTTTCTTGTAGACGTACGGGCCGCAACTCAGGCCTATACCCCGCAAACAAGGACGGACGGGGGACGAGCCCATCCTTTTCAGGCCCGACGCAGCTCCGCGGAATTTTTTTAAAATATATATATTTTTTTGTGATTTTTCAAAAACAAATGCTGCATCCAAATTTTTTAAAAATAGCTTTCTGTCTCGGTTTAAAAGGACGGTTGGAGCACTGTAGTACCTGACTGCCACTGGAAACGGCAGGTGGGGGTGCTACAATACCCAACCGTCGTTTCAACCGGCGGTTGCTGCAGGAACCGCGCCGCGTGTACCAGTTCCGGTCGTTGTTTCAAAGTGGCGGTAGGGACAACCTCTCTTCAAAAAATCATAACTTTTTTATAAAATTGTACGGAGATAAACTTTATATGAAAATTGTAGTTTTCTTTGAGATCTACAACTTTGTAGTTCAAATTTTTTTCATTTGAAGTCATCTTAAGGCTCAAATAATCGATATGCTACCCAATTTCTTTTCTTAAAAAAAAGTCTTGTACTAGCAGTCTATGCATGGGCCCAGGATGGGCCATGCATATAAACAGGTACGGAAGGAAAACCTGGAAACCTGAGCGAAGGCCCGCCACGAGATTAGAAAAAAAAGCAGCATGCATGTACTAAATCTGCTTACCCAGAATCAATAAAGTTCAGGCAACCCAAGGATTGTCGTAGTTTCCCCTTTTAAAAAAGGATTACAATAGAAGCGATGGCAAGGGAAATGGAATCCAACCAGAGTGAAAACGAGGGTCCAACCATCCCCACCGCTCGATCGATTCCTGCTCAGAAAAAAAGTCATTTCCCACTAATGATCCATGCGCATTATTATATTCCCGGTCCGTCAGGTTCCACCTCGCGTCAGCGCTCAACTTCGGCCAACAGTGCTGGCATCAGATATTTTCGCTGCAGTATCTTATGTTCTGTGGGGTAGGCTTGCTCATCAATTACCATTAAGCAATTGCCATTTGCCTACAAAGAAGTGCAGCGTCAACCTCTAAAAATATAATTAATAACCACTGCCCACCTGACAGCCTGTGAGGCTGCGAGGTAGCCGCATATACCCGCGTTCGTATAATGCTTATATGTGCCAGCTGAAAATTTAGAATTAAAAAAAAATCAAAATAACCTACAATGCAGGAGTACGTGCCACTTGAAAGGGTGCGTTTGGTTCTCTTCTCTATTTTCCTGATCAGACTCCCTCCGGCCAGGCTCTGAGCATGCGGAGTGTCGTTGTTTGGTTGCATGGACATCCAGAGCCGAGCTATAGAGAGCATGCGTTTGGTTTCTTGTACGAGATAAATCACATGAGATAAAAAATATTAAAAAAATTATGATTATAATTTTTATTTTGTACAAATACAGTTTTAGAGGACTTATTTTATCTAACCATGTCTTAATTATCTATAAAATACATTAATATCACTTGATATTTACTAATTATACACTAATACATCATTAGTGAGAGAACAGTTGCATGAGCTGAGCCTGGCTCTGCAGAAACGCCCGTTTCTGGCGTTTTTGGGGATGCAAGCAAGAGGGGGGATGCATCTAGAGAGCCTGGCTCTGGGGGCGGTGCAGTCAATCAAACGCCGCTCGCCTGCACCCCGTGGGCCTGGTTGGCCCAGAAACGCGAACCAAGGGCACCCAAAAACGATAAACAACTGTAGCTTTGGCCCTTTGGGTTACTTCCTTTAATTTGTAGCCAGCACTGAGGTATAGGGTTTCTATAATGGATCAAAAACTTGGACCAACGCGATCTCTTTCGAATGATCTTTTTAAAATAACAACATGGCTGGTTTTGTTTCGAAATTATTAACTTTGTAATATGGCAGTCGTTATATTTTGCACATGTTTCATATTACTAACAAATAGTCAAACTAGTGCGAGAGATCGAGTATCTTTGTGATTGCTGTCATAGACGGCACTTATAATTTCGTGACAGCAATTTTGCGATGCATGCTAGTGCTAGTTAAGATAGGTTCCCAAGCTGCCGAGCTTATCTCCTGCATATTACTTATGGTATCTCTTTCCGTCAGTAGTAATAATGAGCAAATAGATGGACATAGGAGCAGCTCTATAGTGGCGAAGGTTATCTTAACGCATTAAGAATGTGCCGAATCCGGCCTTATGGGCACAAGATATGAGGATAAAGCGATAAGGGCCCGCGGACAAAAGCTTATCTATCCTTTGCCTAGACCTAGAGCAACCAACCACGCCGATCGGACCCACACGAGGAAAGAGCCTTCCCGCCAAGATCAGGACACGACACATCCAGTTGCTTGTACCGATCCCCGCCAGAAACTGCCTGTCCTTTTGTGACCTGCTTCGATATTGCTTCTTCCACATGCTCTTAGCCTGATGCATGCAGCAGTAGCAGCCGCTGCCATATACGGAGTACATGTGCATGAACCTACACTGTTAGCCATATCTGGATTTCGTTTGGAAATCTCTCTCGATCTCTCGAATCTGAAATGGAGACACAATGGTCTCCTGCGTAGATGCTGCGTGCGTGCTCTCCTCCTAGAAATGCCAACTCTTCGCCTGCTTTTCGGCAGTTCTGCCATGCCGGCAATTGCCCCCAGAATCCTGTTTCTCTCGTCATCTCTTGCAGATAGAAAGATTGCGGCTAGCAGCGTGCCATTATCTTCTTCAGCTACGGCTGCATCCCGCCGAGTCGTATTAGGAAGACGTCCGGATCGACGATGAGCTCTGCACACACGATGCATGATTACCTTTCCGCTAAGTACCACGGGGTGAGGCGTCACGCAGCGAGGGTTTTGGCCAATCTCGGCTGCCGATTTTGGTTAGCGCTTATCCAAAGCTGGATGAAACGGAAAAGAGTTCTCGTCAGTCGTCAGTGGCTAACCACACACCGAACTTGCTGAACTCCGAGGCCTATCGATCGAGTTGACGAGGAGCTCGGAAGAGTCTGTCACCAGTGTCCGCATCATCACGCAGATGACAGTGACATGACCGGAAACTTCAGGAGCTGGAACAGCGCATACTCCTAGACAAGTACAGTCGCGGCGTCGTCTAGTAGTCCAGTAATAAGAGCCCGTCCGTCACTAAAATTCTAGCCACATGGGATCACCAGGAAAGAACCCTATCCATTTGCCCTTTTTTTCCTTTTTTTTGCTCGCGTGCGTCATCCCCGATCGAGATCTTGACGGAGTAGTCATCAGCACAGGGGGCACTGCAGGCTGCAAGACGTGTGAGCTCTGGAGTCGATCGGGAGCTCCTTGGGAAATTCTCCTATGGCACGCAACGAGGACAAGGTCCCTTCGGCATCCTACTACCTGCAGGGCTTCGCTGCAGGTCGCCATCGCGCGCGTAGCTTGTAGGAGAGTTTCTTCTTGACGGTTGACGCCTCCAGCGGAGGTGGTCACATGCTGACTCGACGAGTGTTTAAAGTGGAATTTTTTCTTTTTTTTTACATTTTTCTTTCTCTTTTTGCAAAAATATATGATCCAAAAAATGTACAAAACTATACATTTGGCGCCGTGGGGGACGGCGTTAGGATCTAACGCCGTGCCCCACGGCAGTAGGAGGCGCGCGGTACTGTAGCACATCCTACCGCCGTGGGCCATGGCGGTAGGGGTCCAGTCTCTTTTCAAAAATTTGTATTTTTTTGTTTGAACTCGGATGGAAGTAAACTTTATATAGAAATTGTAGCTTTCGACGAGATCTACAACTTTGTAGTTCAAAGTTTTTCCATTTGAAGTCATCTTCATAGTCAAATAATTGATATATCTCAGTTTTCATATTCAGATCTCAGTTTTCAGTTTACTTTCAAACAACTGTAAGTTTTTTGCATGAACTCGGATGGAGGTAAACTTTATATGAAAATTGTAGCTTTCGACAAGATCTACAATTTTGTAGTTCAAAAAGTTTTTCCATTTGAAGTCATATTCATACTCAAATAATCGATACAATATTCAGATCTGAAGACTGCAATCTGAGATCTGGATAGTTTATCGATTATTTGACTATGAAGATGACTTCAAATGGAAAAGCTTTGAACTATGAAGTTGTAGATCTCGTCGAAAGCTACAATTTTCATACAAAGTTTACCTCCATCCGAGTTCAAACAAAAAAATACAAATTTTTGAAAAGAGACTGGACCCCTACCGCCGTTGCCCACGGCGGCAGGAGGTGCTACAGTGCCGCGCACCTCCTACCGCCGTGGGGCACGGCGTTAGGCCTCTAACGTCGTCCCCCACGGCGCCAGATGCATAGTTTTGCAAAAAAAAAATTTCGGACCATATATTTTTGCAAAATTGAGGTGGAAAAAATGTAAAAAAAAAGAAAAAAAAATCGTTTAAAGTGACCTGCCAGAACAGAGAGTTCACTGGAATGCATATACAAGCTGTTCAGGGTACGCACTCCAGAACACTATTTCTGCTGCACGTAGTAACACGTACTCGACCCATCGGGTACGTGCTTTTATACTTTTATTTCCCCGATTTTAGTTCACTGGGATTTTTTAAAAATTAGAAATTGTGTATCGGAGATTAGATGGCCTAAGACCGTCTCCAGCAATAGAGGGCATCCGCATCTCCAAAATCGCTATTTGAGAAAAGGAGAGAGAAGGAAGTCACGCGAAAAAACTCATCCCTTCTAGCGGTTTCGCGCATCGCTTCGCTCATCCCAACAGCCACCGCACCACCTCCTCCTCCCTCCTCTGCCCGCTTCCTCCCCCGACCGCCTCTGCCTCCTCCCGGGCCTCGAGCTCCGGCCAGGTGCGAGATCCGACCTTGAGCTCCTCCTCGGCGGCCGCCGCGCTCCGGAGGCCACGAAATTGACCCCAACGGCCGCGCTCCGGAGGCCACGAGTGTTGGGGAAGTTGGTCTTCGGAAGCATCGCCCTCGTCCGCCCGCGCTGGCATCTTCGGTCTTCTTGCGGCTTCGGTCTGGCGGGATGACCCTTCGCTGCACGGGCACTAATGAAACAATAATGCCGCTTATGCCTTATGAGTCTCGTTGTGCAGGAATGACCCCTTGTGGCGGCGCCTACCTTCGGCGCCGAAGGTGCTGACGGCTGTGCTCCGGTGACGAAGGCCCGGGAGGGCCGGGGAGCGGGGAGCGCCGGCCGAGGGGTACCGCGTCCGGGGGCGGCGGCGGCGCGGACAAGGCGTGCGAGGAGGCCCGACGCCCCCGATCCGGGGTGCGGTTCGTCGCCGAAGGCGCGACGACCCCGGACACGTGGCCACCGCCAACGTGTAAAGTGGGCTCGGACAAGGCGGGAAACAAGGGCGGCGCGTGTAAAGGCGTTTCGGCCGTACGAAGACACGGCGGAGGCACATCGTACGACGCGGGGACTTACTGTTATACCCTTGTAAAGTGTTTAAAGCGGTTTGTCAGGAACGGAAAAGGTGTAATTGAGGCAAATGACTATACCCAGGGGTCTCCTATAAATAGTGAACCCCTTGTAATGAAACGGACACACTGTAATGAGAAGAGAGCACCGAAGGCTTCCGCAGGTCGAGCGGTCTTCGGTCTGTTGAGTGTTTCCTCGTTTCCTTTACTGTTCTGTTAAGTTTAGCGCTTCCTCTCCTCGCACAAGTAGAAGTAGAGGCCTAGCGGAAGTGGCCGAAGGGAGGGAGAGAACTCAGAGAGCTGTTGTGTCGGCGTCCACCCTTCGGGCCCGATCTCCACCAACAGTTTGGCGCCCACCTCGTGGAAGAATTCAAGACCACATGGCTAGGACACGTTCGGCAGGCGCCGAAGCCACAACGGCTCAGGCGTCCATCCCTCCACTCGCGTCGGAGCCCGCCAACCCATCTGCTTCGGCCGTCCAGCCTTCGGCGGGGAGCGGCGCCGGCCGAGCGCCCGGAGGTAGAGCACACGGCTTCGGGGGATGTTCGAGGTCGGCCTTGAGGGGCGGGGGCTTCGGCGCAAGACATCGAGGCCCTCCGAAGGATCCGGGCCCTCATCGCCGGCAAGTCCGCGCCGGCTCGGCCCCGAGCGAGGAGACGCGTCCATCCTCGTCGCGAGGTGCGGCCATCCCGGCACCGGGGATGCGGCTCCGCCCCACACCGCCTCCGACGCCATCGACTTCAACATCGGGCGGGCGAGCGCTACCTCGCCATGCCGCAAAGCCGGATCGCCGGCGCGGCGCCGCCCACGCAAGGCGCTCCGACGCCGCCCGCACCGACACCGACGCCCGCCGCGCATGCCGCGCCGGCGGCCCGGCCGGCTGACGCCCGGCTCACCCCCGGGCCATGCGGGCTCGGGTGGATCAATGGAGGCGGCGAGAAGATGCCTCCGAAGGACAAAGCATATGGCATCGCCAAGACGGGGGGCGGTGCACGAGCACTTCGCTCCCGACGACGCTCCACTCCGTAACGTCGTCCCGGTGTCCCCGCTCTCGGTCGAGCTTGAGAGCGCACCGTGGCCTCGTCGATTCAACGCCAACACCCTGCCCCAGTATGACGGAGACTACGATCCCAAGGAGTTCCTGATGAAGTTCGAAGCGGCGGTTGAGTCTAACGGAGGTGACGCCACCACAAAGGCGAAGGCCCTTGTGCTCGCGCTCAAGGGAGAAGTCCAGTATTGGTATGCCAACATACCGAAGGGGCACATAACATCTTGGTTCCAGCTGCGGAACAAGGCGCTCTCCGGCTTCAAAGGCATGCGAGGTCGAAGAGCTAGACTCCAACGACCTCGTCAACATGTGTGTCCGGGGGGGACCGCGAGTCACTACAAGAGTACATGCACGGGGTTGTCAAATTGACGGCACGTGCGCCCACGTGTCCGAGCGAAGCATCATCGACGCCATCGTTGGGGGCACGAGGGTTGGAAGCGCAAGATGTGCTCGACGGGGTCAAGCCGAAGTCTTTGCAAGAGTTATTTGAAGTTATGCAAGAATACTGCAAGTCTGACAAGGGCCGCCGCCGAAGGCTCGACCGAGCAAACGCAGCAAAGAAGCGAGAAGCAACAAGGGCGGTGGGATCAGCCGAAGGGGTGGCATAACCAGCCGCCGAAGCAAGCGAACCGTCAGATCAACAACGTGTCCGCGCCCCCCCCCCCGACCGAACCGGAACAAGGGCGGCGGGCACAAGGGCGGATACAAGCATAACGGGGGGCCGAAGCCACAGCAACATAACCAGCCGCAGCGGGCCGGCGGTGAGCGGTTTTTCTGCTGGCTCCATGGAATTGACGCCCAGCACCACACGCACCAGTGCCCTTCGGCGGTCAAGATGAAATTGGAGTGGGAGGGCGGAGGAGAAGGCGAAGGCGGCGAGCATGGCCGTGAACCATGTCATGAAGTACCAAAATGCGGGCCAGTTCAGGGCCCTGCCACAACCATACCATCACCAGCCCTACCAACCTTCGGCACCCGCGCATGCTTTCCACCCACCACAGCCTTACGCACCCCCCGCGCTGCAGTTTCTCCCACCTCCTCCACCGCTTACGCAACAGCCTTCGGTCTTCGTGCCTTCGTGGCCGAACCCAGCTACCCACCACCAAGCACACTACACCCATAACCAACCCCCACCCCCACCCCCACCAAAGCAAGAGATCCCTGACTCCAGCAGCTCGGGGATGACGGGCATGCTCAACATCATCAATGCGATCTCCGGCGGATCCAATGAGCCGACGCACGAGACAAAGAGGCAACGCCAAGATTACTACCGAAGCGTATCGCATATTTGCTCCGGCAAGTATTTTCACCTGCCATGGTCCCATGTCCCCATAACCTTCACGGCAGCTGACATCCGGCTGCAGCACTACCCTCACAACGACCCGCTCGTCATAAGGGCCAACATCGGCAAAAACACAAAGTACTACTTCGGCAATGACGTGGGGAGGATCTTGGTGGATAACGGCAGTTCAGCAGATATCCTGACCTGGCAGTGTTTCACCAGCATGGGGTTCAAGAAGGAAGACTTGAAGAAGGCAGAGCACCCGTTATACGGCTTCGGCAACAAGAAAATCGAAGCCCTGGGCAAAATTGATGTCAATGTATCCTTCGGCCAAGACGCCACCATGAGAACTGAGGTCATAACATTCGATGTTGTGGACTTCGCGTACCCGTACAACGCCATCTTCGGCCGCAACACCATAAACAAGTTCGCGGCGGTTATCCACCAAGGGTACCTGCTAATGAAGATACCGACGGCGGCAGGAGTAATATCAGTCTACGGCGGCCGGGGAGGAGGCCCGAAGAGCCGAGCGCAACACTTCGGTCCACAACGGACAAGTCCATGTCATCAATGAAGACGAGAGCAACGAAGGCTGCGGTGGCGAGAAGAGCACAAGGCCGAAGCCCAAATGAGGCAGTCCATGAAGGGGGCGAAGCCGAACGCATGAAAGGCGTCGATGTCACGAAGACAGTCCCCTTATGCGCGGATGTGCCAAGCAGAACCGTGTTGATAGGCGCTGAGATCAGCACGGAAGACGAAGGCCGACTCTTGCAGTTCCTTCGTAACAACCAAGATGTCTTCGCATGGTCCAAGTCCGACTTGACAGGCGTTCATCGCTCGGTCATAGAGCATGCACTTAATACCGACCCAAGAGTTAAACCGAAGCTGCAGAGGCAGCGGCCCATGTCAGCGGACAGGGTCAAGTCCGCGGAGGCTGAAGTACAAAAGTTGCTCGACGCAAGAATCATCAGAGAAGTCCAATACCCCATCTGGGTGGCAAATGTGGTCATGGTACCGAAGAAGAACGGCAACATGAGAATGTGTATTGACTTCACTGAACTCAACAAGGCATGCCCTAAGGACCCCTTCCCATTGCCAAGGATCGACGTCATTATTGATCGGGCCGCCGGCCGTGACATGTTGAGCCTCCTAGGCGCTTCTCCGGCTATCACCAAGTGTGGATGCGAAGGGAAGACAAAGCAAAAACCGGATTCACAACCCCCTTCGGCGTCTTCGCCGTCGTCGGAATGCCCGAAGGCTGCGCAACGCCGGGTCCACCTTCAACCGCATGATGAAGGCGATCACGGGCGCCGGTTGGGGCGCAACGCTTCGGCGTACGTCGACGACATCGTCATCATGAGCGAGAAAGAGCAAGATCACATTGCAGATCTAACAGAGACCTTCGACAACATGAGGCAAAACTGCCTCAAACTCAACCCAGAGAAATGCATCTTCGGCATACGGAAAGGGAAGTTGCTGGGCTGCATGGTTTCTAAGCGGGGCATCCAGGTGAACCCCCAGAAGATCGAAGCCCTACGAAGGATGCAGCCCCCGGACCACCCGAAAAGAAGTCCAAAGGCTTACAGGCAGAATCGCCTCGGCCGAACCGTTTTATCTCAAGAGCCGCCGAGCGAAGCCTTGCCTTTTTTCAAGGTCCTCCGAGCAAACTCGGCCTTCCAATGGGTCCCGAGCAGCGGCAAGCCTTCGATGAACTCAAGAAATACCTTGAAGATGCGACAATCATGACCAAGCCGTTACCGAAGGCCGACTCGTTGTTGTACATTGCGGCAACCGACATAGCGGTTAGTGCAGTGCTCGAAGAGCGCAAAGAGGCAGATGTTCTGAGGCAATTTCCTATATATTATGTCTCCGAAGCTCTGAGCGGCTCAAAACTGCTCTACTCCGAAATGGAGAAGATGGCATATGATGTGGTGATGGCAAAAAGGAAGCTTCGACATTACTTCCAGAGCCACAACGTTTCGGTACCCACAGCTTTCCCCCTTCGGGATATGTTCGAGAACAAGGAGTCAACGGGCAGAATGGGCAAGTGGGCCTCGGAATTGGCGGAGCATGTCATAAGCTTCGTCGCCCGCAGCGCGATAAAATCTCAAGTCCTCGCTGACTTTGTAGCTGATTGGACGCCTTCGGCACCGAAGGGGGAAGCAGTAGTCATAGAGCCAATATGGGAAGTCCAGTGTGATGGTGCATACTGCCACCTTGGTTCGGCGGCCGCAGCGGTCTTAAAGTCCCCTTCGGGCATCAAACTCCGATATGCCTTGCGGTTGAATTATGATAACTGCACAAACAACGTGGCGAGTACGAAGGCACCGCTGCGGCGCTTCGGAAGGCTAGGGCTGTAGGTGCAAGGAGGCTCGTCATCCCGACGGACTCCGAACTCGTCGCCTGCCACATCGCAAAAACCTACAAGGCAAAGAACCCGGACATGATGAAGTACACCGGGGTCTGTCGGAGCATGGAAAAGTTCTTCATCAGCATCACAGTGAGAAGTTTTCCAAGGAACCACAACAAGGAGGCCGATGCCATCGCGAAGGCAACCGCACTACTTGAGCCTCTGCCACCGGATGTCTTTTATGAAACAATCACGTCGAGGTCCGCAGTCGACGAAGCAGCACCACCCAAATTCGTGAACGCCATACAGAGCGAGGACTGGCGCGCCCCAATAGTTGCAGCGCTCAAAGGTTACTATGAGGCCGAAGATGGGGTCATCGCCAAGCGAGTGGCCATCAGGGCGAGGAACTATCACCTCGTCGATGGCAACTTTGTACCGAAGAGGGGTGTGTGCCCCAATGTTAAGGTGCATTCGGTCACCGAGGGAAAACAAGCGCTCCACGAAATCCATAGTGGCATGTGCTCACATCACCTCGGCACCGGGGCATTGGTGCGAAAGCCTTCCGCCGGGGTTTCTGCGGCCTTCGGCGGTCGCAGATGCCCATGACATTGTGCGCCATTGTCCAGAGTGCCAACGCCACGCGCCCTACAGCAAATTCGCCTCCAATGAGATACAGTTGTTGCCGCCGGTCTGGCCCTTCGCACGGTGGGGTATCGACATCGTCGGCCCGCTGCCCACGGCGCCTGGAAACTACACTCACGCGGTGGTGGCGGTTGAATATTTCTCCAAGTGGGTCGAAGCGAAGCCGTTGCTGAGCATCACTTCGGCAACAATTCAGAAGTTCTTTTGGCAGAATATAGTATGCCGCTTCGGTGTCCCCCACGAGGTCACAGTGGACAACGGCAAGCAGTTTGACAGCGCGGAGTTCAAGGAATTCTGTGCATACTTGGGAACGAAGTTGTGCTTCGCTTCGGTCTACCACCCACAGTCCAATGGGGCGGTGGAGCGGGCCAATGGGATCATCTTCGGCGGCATCAAGAGGAACATCACCGACTTACCCAAGAGCAAATGGGCCGAGGAGCTACCGAGGGTAGTCCGGTCCCACAACACCACCACTTCCCGAACTACCCGGTTCTCCCCCTTCAAAGCGTTATACGGGGGAGGAGGCCATGCGCCCGAAGAGGCGTGTCCGGGCACTGGAGGAGCACACCCTCCGGAGACGAAGACCTCAAGGCTTCGGTTCAGAATATCGAGGAGGTCCGCTTACAGGCAGCCAGAAACCTCTTGGACTACCAAGACGAGACCCGAAGGTGGAAAAATAAAAAGATCAGACCGAAACTCATACGGTCCGGGGACTTGGTGCTACGCAAGGTGCCGAAGGGCAAACTGAAGGGCAAGATGCATGGGAAATGGGAAGGCCCGTTCATAGCAACAGCAACCGCAAACGAAGCAGCCTTCAAACTGCGCCGGCTAACGGGCGACGAAGAGCCATACACTTGGAATGTGGACATGCTTCAGAAATACTTCGTCTGAAGCAGTTGCAACTCTTCAGCTTAGTCTTTGTAGTTTCAATAGTTTTCTCTTCCTTTTTTACTCAAGTTACCGACTTTGTATTCTATGTACATTAAGTAGTGGGGGGCGTACTCTTTTCCTCACGGGGGAGACTTCGCGGTTCCCCTCCGGATCCGCGAAGTGTGAGGTTTTTAACGAGGCGAACCCTTGTACCCCTTTGATTCCTGACATGTAATATAAGTCAGTGTTCCCCCATCCCTTCGTATGCAGTTTACTTTCTTTACAAAGAATGCTTTCGCCACTCTGTCGAAGCTAGGCCACCGCCTTCGAGGGGCCTAGTCTCCGAGGAGGCCTTCGGCGCAGTAAGTGACAGCCTAGGCACGGTTCGCCTTGGGAGCGCGCGCACCAAGCCTGTCACTTATTGTTTTGACCGAAGAGGCAAACCGCTTGACGCGGAGCGGGGCCACGATTGGGCCGGAGTAAGCGCACGCCTGGAGCGATGCGTCGGTCACGATTTGACCGAAGAGGCAACCGCTTGACGCGGTGCGGGGGCCACGATTGGGCGGAGTAAGCGCACGCCGGAGCGATGCATCGGTCACGATTTGACCGAAGAGGCAAACCGCTTGACGCGGTGCGGGGCCACGATTGGGCCGAAGTAAGCGCACGCCTGGAGCGATGCGTCGGTCACGATTTGACCGAAGAGGAAAACCGCTTGACGCGGTGCGGGGCCACGATTGGGCCAGAGTAAGCACACGCCTGGAGCGATGCGTCGGTCACGATTTGACCGAAGAGGAAAATCGCTTGACGCGGTGCGGGGCCACGATTGGGCCAGAGTAAGCGCACGCCTGGAGCGATGCGTCGGTCACGATTTGACCGAAGAGGAAAATTGCTTAACGCGATGCAAGGCCACGACTCGGCCAACGTAAGCGCGCACCTAAAGCAAGTGCTTTGGTCCTGACCCGACCGAAGGGAAGCCTACTTCGCGTGGAATAAATCCTCGTCCCGGTTCGAGTTGGCACGCCAAAAATGGTCTGCGGAAGACGCACGTCTTAAACATAGCGGCGTTTTTTAGCCCGAGTGGGCGACCCGTTCGCAAAATTGACTCCGAAGGGGAAGCGCGGTGCTGCTTCATCCCAGCGCACTTAGGATGATCTTGTCAAAGCAGGTAGGAAACGAAATAATGAAGCACACCAAAAGTCGGGCTCTAGCACTCCTCGTTTATTGTACCTCTTTTACTCTTTCAATATACAACATCCTTCGTAAAAATAATACAACTTTACAAGGGAAAAACAACGCAAGTACAAAGTAGGCTCCGGGCATGCCGCGAACACTTCCGGGGGGGAGTTCCGAAGTCCTATGCTTCAAGTCTTCGCGCCAGCCCGTAGCCGTACTTAACAATCAATCTTCGTTCAGCACGTCCTCACAGATCTCGTCGATCAACCGAAGATATGCCATGTCTATAATCTCCAGAGCCATCTCCCGAAGTTCGCTGTCGGTAGGCATCCGTCCTGCGCCGAAGACGGGGTTAGAGTCCATGTGAAGGTGACTACTCCGTCTCCACCTTCACTGCCTCAAAGCTCTCCGACGAAGTGTCAGGAATCAAATACACATACTCGGGCGGCCCAAGAACTCCCTCTTCGATCGGCTCTACCTTTGGAACGACCCCTTCGGTCACGAAGGGGTCAGCTAAGTTACGCTTAGCCGCCCTACGGGCGGCCCGCTCTCTAAGAATGGCATCCCGACGCGCGGGGTCCTTTGAAAAATCCGCAAAAAAACGCTTAGCCGCTTCGTTGTGAAGGCGGTAACGCTCCGCACGATACGATAAAAACTCGGCGTACGAAACATCAGGGTGGCGAATGCTAAACTTCGTCCAAACATTTGGCGCGACAAAAAGGGAGTCAAGGGGCAGAGTTGCGTTGCTCGCACCTTCGGACCTCTGCGCAGGAACCACCGAAGGAACCTGCGCAGAGATACCGTGCATCAGTTTACGTTACAAAAATTTCATCCCTTCAAGGGGAGATTACAAGTCCATCGCAAGTCCCACACCGACGCGTTTCACACCTCGGCACCTTCGGCGACGACGGGGGCCTCGCTCAGCACGGCGCTAGCTTCGGTGGCCTCGGCCGACGCGGACGGTCGTGTTGGCCGCCGCTCTGCGGGTTCCTCGCCGCCGGGAGAGGGCGGCGGCCGCGGTGTGGCCTCGAGTTCGCCGCATGCGCGCGCTTCCGAAGCATCTACCGCGGCGTTTTCTTCCGCGGGGACCGCGGCCGCCGCCGGCTTCAACGGGAGCAAGCGTGACCTCTTCCTCGGTGGCGGAGGGCGCCGAGGCGGCGGGTGCCGAGGGGCGGTCCCCGCGGCCGCCTCGGCTGCCCCTCCTCGGTTGCGGCCCCCGGCGCGCCGCCCCCCATGCCCCTCTTCGGTGGTGGGAGCCGTCGTGTCTTCGGCGCCGCGAGCTTCGTCCTCGGGGAACGCGGCGGCTTCGCCTCCTCTCGGGTCTGCGGCTACGGAGCCCTCGGCGGTGATAAGAGGGACGCGGGCATGGCGATCCAATCCCCCTCGTCATGGGCGGGGCAAGGGGCGGAGTGCCGCCAAACCGAACCCGGAGACGGTCGTAGACACGCTGCTGCAGTCGAGGCCTTATCTGTAAAACAATGTGGGCAGTATGTCAAGTTACTTACGAAAGCGCACTTTCAATGCAATCATAAGCATAAGGAGGAAGTAGCTTCGGCGCACCTGGGTACTAAGGCGAGCGGACTCATCTAGGGTGAGTTGGTACCCGCGCTGGGCGAAGAAGGTGTTCATGAAATTTTTTGCGAGGTTCTTGGGGAGCACTGGGAGCTGTCCAACGTCCAAGTCCGCGTCGCTGGGCCATGCGAAGTTGTCCTTCATAAGACGACGAAGATCACCCTTGCTAATCGTCTTCTCCGTAGATGGGCGATCCGGAGGCACAAGCGAGCACACCGAATAAGCCAGTGTGCGAATCCCCACCGCAGCCGCGAGCTCTCCGAAGATCTTCGTGTTCATTGAGATGAGGTCGAAACACGCATTCACCCACTCGTAGTATGACTCAACGGTGCACCGGGGGAATCGGATAGGCGGCGCGTCCAGGTTACACTGCTCCAGCACTTGCAGTATATCATTGCGAAGGACCTCCGCGCTCCGAAGGTGATCTGTGCAATATCGCTCCAGCGTCCCACTCAGTTCGCTCGCTTTTTCCTGCGCTTCGGCCAACTTTGCCTCCCTGTCGGCGAGCTGAGCATGCAAGTCTTCCTTAGCGCGGCCCAGGGCCTCAACGTCGTGGCACAGCTTGTTGAGGGCGGCTTCGGAGTTTTTCGCCGACTCTTCTTTCTCCTGCTGCAGCCTTCGGGGGCGCTCTTGCTCCGCAGCCAGCCGACCCTCTAGCTCCGCCACTCGGTTTTCGAGCGAGGAGACAGCAGCCACCGATCTCTCCTTTGTCTCCTTGCTCTCCTGCTCCAACCTTCGGGCGAGACATCGCGACGCAATAAAAGCCTTAAGGGATAGGTCCCCGCACGCCGTCGTCAGCTCAGCCGCGGTCAGCTTCCCGTAATACTCCTCCTCATGAGGGATGGAGAAGCTTGCTCCGGCTTCTTCCAGGAACTGGCGCTCGTGCCCGCCACTCGTCAGCCCCAAAAAGCGGATTGTCTTCCCGCCTATCAGCTTGGCTTCGGCGGGAACTTGAAGACGAACAGCGGCGGCCCGGGGCTCCTCAGGTGTCACCCGATAGCTGCTGCTTTCGGGCCCTTCGTCCTCCTCTTCCTCCGCTTCGGGGACGACGTCGTTTCTCTCGGAGGCAGGGGCTGAAGGGGAGGCCGACTGTTCAGTGCCATCGGAGGAGGTGTCAGACGAGCTGCTGGAGGTGGAGCTGGAGTCATCTTTCTCTTGTGGGGCTTCGGCGCCGAGGGCGGCGGGGCTCGGCTTGCGCGTGAAAGGATCTTGATGTCGCCTAGAGGGGGGGGGGGGGGTGAATAGGCGAATCCGCACACTTAAAAATAATTCAACCCCTTGTCGATGCGAAACCGGTCGGACCGGTTTCCAAAACCGTCGGAGCCGGTTTTATGCAGACAGAACCAACAATAAGTAAAACCCCTCTACGAGTTCTAGCACAAACCAAACTTGGTGTGGGACTTCCACATGGGTTTCCAGGAGTACCAACAATGTCCCTGCACACAGCACAAGCACACCAAGGTAGATCGAAGCGGAAGCACAAGATATATGCTAGAAAAGAGATAAATCAACAAGCAAGGTGTATATGAAGTAGAGGCGCAATTGACACAAGGATTTATCCCGTGGTTCGGCTCGCCACAAAGGCTTGCTTACGTCCACGTTGTTGAGGTATCCACACAAGGATAGACTCGCCACACAAGGCTTGCCCTTTCCCTCGATCTCAAGTCAAGAGAACAATCTCTTGAGATGAGAGGTTTTCCACTAGATTCACGGGGGTAATACAAACTTCTTGGAGCTTCCACAATCTCGGATTGGAGCTTCCAAGCGACCTCTAGCCGTCTAGGAGCAAATGCTCCAAGAGTAAAAGATGCTTCAAAGATCTTCAACGAAATCGGCAGGTGCTCAAGTGTGGGATGCTCACTAGGCTTCTCAAAGCTCTCTAAACCTCTCACACTAGTCACTCTCTTAACCCAACTCAAGGATATGACACTAGAGGCTTGAATCTCACTTAGAGAGGTTGGGAAGAGCTTTTCTATGGTTCTGGAATGTGTTAGGAGTGAAGAGAACCAGCAGCCCCTCAAAGAGGAGCTCATGGGTATAAATACCCACCTCACTCAAAACTAGCCGTTAGTCTGTCAGACAAAACCGGTCAGACCGGTTTGCCAAACCGGTCAGACCGGTTTACAAACCAACTAGCCGTTGGACGGTGTCAGTGCCCAAACCGGTCGGGACCGGTTTCCAAAACCGGTCAGGCCGGTTTTGGCCAGAGAGCTCAACTAAGGTTTTGATCTCACGGGTTAGTCTCTCTAGGTTCCACTTGAGCACTTTTTGATGTTTGTTGTCCAACCAATGATTCATCCCTCTTGATAGTACGGCATACCTAAACTCAAGAAAAGATAAATCCTAATAAATCCACTTGAGCTTGAACCTCCAAGATATGCCTGATAAATGATCTTCAATGATTCGAGGGCTTCCAATGACGTGTACCAACTAAGCACATGTTGTAGATGAGCAAACATATGTATGTGTTTGAGCATGTCCACCTTGAGCTAGCGACCTAGAATTCTTCCATAGAGTAGAGATCAATAACTTTGAATTCTTAAGCCACTTGAATTTATCAATCATGACGTTAGATGCAATTTATCACTTTCCTCGGAAGGCTTGGATATGATACTTCGAAATCCTTGATGCTCTTAACTTCACCCTAGCCACTTTGCTTATGGTCGCTATCCATAGCCTTAGCTTAGTTCCTCGTTTTAGCCATCTTGATTTCTTCATCACTTATCCTTGCCACAATTGAGTCAAGCCTTGCACCATAGAGATAAAACCATTCGAGATGCCACTCAATTTGTTTGTCCTTTGATTGATATCAATTATCCTTGCTTTTGCAATCTTTCAAATGTAGGTCCGGAGTAATATAGATAGTCAAATGACCTTAGCTAAAATCCAACTCGAAGTCTTGCAAATCTCTTCTTTGAACAAGTCAATAATCTTCATGAAGTATAAGAGTGAAAACCATTTGATATTGAACTTGGTAAACTTATTGTCTAGATCATCAAGTTCCATCTTGTAGCAATAGTGAAATCACTTGATGCCATATTCATTTTTAATTTAATTCTCCCATTACTATACCACAAGCTTCTCCTTTCTTCGAAATATGCTTTGCCCAACATAGAAAAGCCAACCAATTATCATATATCATCATGCCTTTATATTTGCTTTTCTTTAGCTTAGGATTACTTGTTGTATGCTTTATGTAAAGATCAATGGGAAGGACATCCTTTCTTTATCATGACATTCACTCTTAGTATGCTTATAATCCTTACATATACATTGTCATGATCCATTCTTGTCTTTATTTCAATGTGAGCCAAAAGCATGAATTTACTCATAAATATCATTTATCAATAATTTATTAATCGCTCACATGCTTCACAAGAGTGTTAGGGATTTAATCAAGTTGTCACTTAATTCACCAAAACTCACTTAAGGCTTGATTGCACTTACAATCTCCCCTTTTTGGTGATTGATGACAACCTTGATTAAAGCTTACAAAAGATATAAAAATAAAGCTCATAAGAACCAAGATTTAGGTAAAGCTCCCCCTCAATTTGTGCAAAGAATGGAATTCCAAAATTTTGGCCTAAAAATGCCAATTTGCACGTATTTCAAGAAAGACATGGAGCTCCCCCTAAATCTCAGCAAAGTGGGGTGCAACAGGTGTGTGTGACAAGATAAAATGAGTGTGTGATGCATATGACATGAGTTAACACAACGGAGAGACAAAACACAAAGGAGTGTGTCGTTGTACGGGGCAAAACCGGTCGAGGCCGGTTTCGAAACCGGTCGGACCGGTTTCACCCGGTCGGCCCACAACACGAGGGAAAACAAGGAAACAAAACTCATTCACCATACAATCATGCATCACGAGACTACCATTAAGTCGCTTAGAAACATTTAAAGTACATTACACACATTGTAGCACACAATACAAGAGTTCTCAAGTCCAACACATAGATAAGGTTCAACAGTTAAATATTACAGATCCAAATCTCTCAACAAGTCTCTAAGATAAAAGATAACTGGATACATAGGAGCTTGGGACTGCTCAGCACAAAACCGGTCAAACCGGTTTGTGAAACCGGTCAGACCGGTTTCACCCCTACAGCACAAGACAGATAAGCTTTAATCGTCTATTCTTCTCCCCCTTTGTCATCCATCACTAAAAACTTGGAGAAGAGGTGCTGCTGAGCATCACTGACCACCGTACTCCGGAGGAGCACCGCCATACGCCGGAGGAACACCACCATGTGGAGGAGGATAGTCTAAGAGAGAATTTGATTTTTAGAACTTGAGAAAGAATGGTAGGTGCTGATGAAAGAGAGAATGAACCACATCTTACCATCAATGTTGCCGAAGAGAGATTGATAAGCTTGAGATACAATACTTTCTCCGCTAGTAGGAGGTCCCATAGGAGGAGGTGGAGGATTAGGGACTTGATAACCAAAATGATGAGCATATTGTTGAAAATAACCCTCGGAGCCTAGCTGTGCCACCATGCTGTCCACTGAAGGAATCTCGGGCTCCTCCGTCTCGGGAGAGGGTGGAGATCTAGGAGGCTCAAATCCGTGGTGATTGTGCAAAAGCTTGAGAGTGTCCTTCATTTGCTTCCTCTCTCTCCTAGATCTTTCTTTCGCTCAACTAACACATCCCTCTGGCTCTTACACATAGAAGTGAAAAAGTTCAAGAGCTTACGAATGGGAGAGGGTGGCTTGTCCCTTGGCTGGCTGCTGTTGCCGCCCCCCCAAACCGGTCAGGCCGGTTTTCCAAACCGGTCAGACCGGTTTGGCCCTGACCAGAGGCGCACCGGGCTGATCCTGCTGCTGACCTTCTCCTTCCTCCATCAACTCGTCGTACCTTCCAGGTGAAGGTAACCTCATCCTCTTGGGTACAGGGACCTTGAAGGGCTCATGCTTTGAATCCTTTAGATATTTTCTATTAGACGCTTTCTCGATGATAAGCATGATATAGGGTGCATATCCACACAACCTCTGGGGGCTCTCGCTAATAGACTTGATTTCCTCCCAAATAAAGTCACTCACAGAGAATGGAAGTCCAGGAGGCCTCATGTGAACGAGCAAGTCCTTAGCAAAGTTAGAAATATCTGCCGGGTTTCCTCCCCTAGGTGTGAGGGTCAAGCGAAACATACGGTTCAGCACACTGTAATAGGAGTAAAGTCCTGCTGCAAAACCCGCATTTGCTTGCTTGTCCCTAGGATACATGAACTTCATTGCAGACGGCTCCATAGGACGAGTGCCTCGGTGAATACAAGGAAGAGACAAATCTGCTGGACTGAGTCCAAGGAACCTAGCAAAGTTAGTGAAGGTGACACTGTATCTAGTCCCCTCGGTCATCCAATGCATTTTCCTAGCACTCTCATGTTCCTCAAAAGCAACAGTGGCATAGAACTGAGCAATTACCTCTGTGTTCCAACTGTGCCTAAAACCCATCAGAGGCTTGATCCTCAGAGTAGTGCAAACACTTATGATATCTCTGAAAACAGCATTGTCTGCCCTCTCCATGTGTGCCCAATCTATCCACCGAGCCTCTGCAATAATGCCCTTCTTCTTAGCAATAATGGCGGTGGAATAGTAGTCCTGCTGAAAGAAAGTGTGAAATCGATAATCTATCCCACTGGCCATGTCTTTAGGCTCACCATAGGGCCATTCCCTTCTCTTCCTCCTAGCTGCCTCTGTCTTTCCCATACCAAGATAGTTCACAATCCGATGAGAGCTGGGATTAACGGGCCTACGGATCTCAAGCAACACCTCCTCTTCTTCTTCTTCTTCAACACCTCTTTCTCTTCCTCCTAAATCTTCTTCCTCATCATCATCATCGTCGTCATCATCTGCGGGTCCTTTCCCATGCCTAAACTGCATTCTGTAGTTCTCATCACTCTCATTATCATCACTAGATGTTTCATGCCCCTCTTCTTCTTCTTCAACAATCTCGTCCACAGCGGGTTGTGATGCCCTGGAAGACCTGGGTCTCAAGATAGGCCCACTGGAGGCACCGGATGCCTCGATCGGACCGGAAACGGCTTCGGGCTCATCAACCCTCTTTTGCTTCTTCGACCGAGTGTAGGTCTTAGAGAAGTCCGACATGTTGTTCCTGACCAAGAAAATGTTGCAAAGAATGTATAAGGAACATAGGAATTGATTTGGGACTTGATGAGAAACGAGTTTGAAGAGACTAAAGAAAATCGGGGTTTCGTCCCGAGCAAAACCGGTCGGACCGGTTTCGAAACCGGTCGGGACCGGTTTCGTCGGCTGAAACCCTAGATTAAGGAATTTGAAATGTAGCCATCCAAACTGATTCAAAACTTAAAGATAGCTTCCTGGGCATACTAGTTGATGATTGCTCAAAGGAATCCAAGAGATATGCATGGAGCTAAGAGATCGGGCAAAAAGAACCTTTGAATACCTTGAGAGGATTGGAGAGGATGATTCAACTTCCAAAAACGGTCTCCAATCCGGTTAGGCCGAAGATTAGCACCTCTAGCCCTTAATCCCCAAAGGGAAAAGCTTTTCCTTGGCCCATTTTCAAGATTTCATGGTGGGAGAGTGAGAGAGGAGAGGTAGCACGGGAGAGGGGAGTGAGGCTCGAGCTTGGTCTGGTGAGGATGAAGTGGGGATGGATAGAGTATATTCCAACCGTGATACCCCTTAAAGGGGTGGCCCCGGGGAAAAACCGGTCAGACCGGTTTCCCTCAGGAAACCAAAAGATGGTAGACTTAGAGATATTGAAGCTTGAATTGAGAACCAATAAGTGTGATATGTTCAAGAGGAGTCCAGTTACTAGTTCTTTTAAAGTAACACCTGAAGCTTCAAATCTTTATCCAAAGACCCCCTTTTTCTCCGAGAGAGGTGATTAAGAAAAAGATAAGATATTGGAAGAATTTTGTTCTCTTTTTCTTTTAAGACGAATCTAGTGAGCTGAGAAGATTAAGCAATAAACTTGGGTCTCTAGATAAATCACTTAGACGGATGTTTCCATTTAGGTTCAAAAGCTCCTTGATACTTCCAAGAAACTTAGAGAGAAAAGGATATGAAGAATATGTTGGACTTTAAGAAAATCTCACCACTTGTGACTAGCCATCAATCAAGCACGTTTAACCATAGTCACATGTGGGTCAATCGGGTCAAGAGGACCAAACTCCAAATATTTTCAAAGTTCACACATGTCCTATCATGCTAGTTAGGTTTTTCAAAGAACTACCCCTATGTCACTCAAACATGTGGCTAAACTTGATTTAGGGCCTCATTAGTATATTTAACTCATGCCTCTCACATTATACGAAGCATTTGACATAAAGTCGATATAAAGGTAGGCATCAATTAAATATCCAACTGAAATCCACAAGAGACCGCGAATAACCACATGCTAAGAAAATGCACACCCTAGCATGAAAGAACCCTAGATGATAAAGGTAGAAGAAGAAACAAGTGTGAATCATACCTTTGTCTCTAGCATATCACATCTTCACATTGGTGAATTGTGATTTCCATAGACTTGTGCACTATCAAGTTAGGTCCATGTTCTAGCTCTCATTTTGATAAACCTTTATACACAACGAGAGAGAGAGACACTTAAGTAGCACAAGTACTAGTCTCAATCCTTGGTGACCTTTTGGGTTAGAGAGACAAGGAGTTCACCAAAAATTGAAACCTCACAATATAGATCAAATTCCCTTTGTTTATGGAGCACATGAATTGATGTAAACAACTAGGGTCACATGCACCATGTTGACAATTAAGTCCAACTTGAGGAATTTAAACTATATTGCGGTGAATAGCTATGCTTTAAGGTTAGTTTCATAATCCAAAGAAAAAGATTTGCTCAATAATACCCCTTTGGATTCAAGAAACATAGCATACTCCATGGAGAGAGAGAAGAGCTCTCAAATTGAGACTACAAGAGATCACTAGATGAAGGCATTAGTCCCAAAGCTACAAATTGTAGAGTGATCTCCCCCTAGATAGGTGCATCATGAATTTGAGTTGCATGAGACGAGCACTCGGTCAAATTAATGAACTAGGAGAGGTCACTTTACAATTTGCTCTAAGCACAAAAGAAAAATAATTTATGAAAATTGAAATTGTGCCAAGAGTACTTACTATCACCAAGATAGTGTGTGTATGATGCTTAATCAGAGGCTGAGGATATATGTTTGAAATTCTTGGGCTAATCTTGAAGTTCAATACCAAGTTGAAGCGGATCGGGCCAAAACCGGTCAGACCGGTTTGGCAAACCGGTCAGACCGGTTTTACCAGTCAGTTCAACCACCATTTCTTCAAGACTCCATCAGCTCCTAATGCAGGCACATCCTCATGTGTGTATCATTCTTGATAATCACCTTGATTCTGGAGACTTTGTAGGTCTGAACTTCCAAAAACTCGGAACCTCCGAAGGTTTTCCCGGAGGTTGAGTTCCTGCAGCAAACTTCGGAACCTCTGAGGAAATTCTCGGAACCTCCGAGGTCTGTACCACCAGAAACACAGGCAAGTGTGTGGCCTTTGGAGTTTGTGTTAAAGCTTGTGATTTCTCTTCATCTTCTCATATGCTTCAACTTGTTCTAACATCTCATACGGCCAAACACTTGATTGACTTACAATTTTCTTCTCATTTGAACCTGCACAAATTTAAATTGAAATGCTCTACTAGAGAGTGATTACAAGCATCATATGGAAAGAGGAGCATATTTGTATAACAAAGTACTTAGGCAAACCTAGTGCACAAAACCAAGGCATTGAGCACAAGATACCACTTAGGATCAAATGACTAAGATAAAAGATGAAGCTTATGTTACCAAGATGTCATTGGAGTAGAGAAAGAGAGTTTATACTTTTATGCTCGGCATTACTCTAGTTCATTGATCTTCTCTTGAAATTTGCCAAGCCTCCAATGCATCGCCATGCTCCTGCAACTCTAGCAAGCTCCTTTTGGTACCCAAACCATGTTGGGTCCCTTAAGGTTAGTCACAATGGATTTTGGAACCCAAATGGTTCTTATGCTAGGTTGAGGTGAACTTATCACTCCAGTAGCATAAGTATCATTCTTGTCATCCCTAAGCCTAGATAATGCACGATTGACAAGTTTTGACTTACGAACATTACCATTTGGACACTTATTACTTTCATGTCCCTTTGACCGACAAGTGTAGCAAAGACGGCCCTTGATCTTTCTTGATGAGGCCTTGCACTTGTTATTGCTCACTTGCCCCTTCTTGATCTGAAGGCTTGCTGTAGAGGCTTGATTGCGCTTGATATGCACTCGAGGCGCCAGCCGTTCCCAAAACCGGTCTACCGGTTTCCCAAACCGATCGACCGGTTTGGTACGTACAAAGACACCCGGTTACTTGTGGACAATCACCAATGAAGTGTCCATGTTGCTTGCATTTGTAGCATATTCTTCTCCTTAGCTTCCCTTGCCTTTTCTTGTCGTTTTTGAGCCGAGGAGAGCACATCGATGCATAATGCCCCTCGTTTGAGTGCTTGAATGATTGTATGTCATCAAGCACCTTTTTATTCATTTCTTGAGCCCTGTGATTTTTGCCTTGCTTCTTCGGTTGAAAGGTTGAGCTAGTGCGGTTTGAACCCTTCTAAAGCTTCTTCACCATGTTGTCACGGTTAACTTGACAAGGTTGCACTTGACTCTTTCCTTTCAACTTACTCAAGTCAACTTTGAGCCTTTCGACCTCTTGCATGAGTTGATCATTTTCTTTCGCAATGAGGTCATCACAAGTCTCTACAAATACATGCTCAATACTAGATTGGCTTGCTTGAGAACAACAAGGTTTAGTACAAGGCAATTCAATATTGACACGTGAGCATGTGCATGTGTGTGAGAGAGGTTGAGTGGATTTTACCGACGAGAGAACAACCTCATGAGCCACTTCTAGACAAGAATATGATTCTACAAGCATTTCATGAGAGCGTTCAAGCTCTTTGTGACGTGCTTGCAAAGCCATATGCTCGCTAGTGAGTTTTTCAAGCCTTTCATTGAGCACCTTCCTTTCTTGCTCCAAGGATGCTACACATGTAGACGTGTTAGTAGCACAAGCAACTTTGTCAAGCAAAATATCACATTTATTATCCAAGGCGAGTAAGAGAGCTTGAAGGCTTCAAGTTTTTGAGTCAAAGTCTTTATGATGCCAACTTGATCTTCAACTCTCTTTGACATTTGATTGTCCTTGGTTTCCTTGCTTCTCTTGGCCATCAAGCACTTGTGATCATCAACACTGAGATTTGAGGATCTAGAAACTGTCGGTGTTTTTCTTGATCGCCTTCTTGAACGCTTGCTGCTTCTAGTTGCACTCATCCTGTGAAAACCGGTCAGACCGGTTTTGAAAACCGGTTGGACCGATTTCCCTACAGGGTTACCCGTCTTGCCTTTCTTGTCTTGCTGATCCTCGGGTGTGATAACTGTAGCATCAGTGTGTACTCCAGAGGTAGAGCACCCTTCTGAAGATACATTTGCACCTTGATCCTCACTAGTTGACGGCTTATCATGCTCAAACCCCAAATCTTCATTTTGGCCTATGATTTCTCTTTTCTCATCACACTTGGCCGAGATGTCATCATGAGTGCATGAAGATGATTGGTTTGACGCTGTGGCTTTACTTTGCATGCTTGCTCTTTGATTTTGATATTCATATTTGGGCATACCGTAGACCTCTTGAATAATTTCCCAAATGTCATGTGCATCAACTATGTCGTCATAAATCAATTCCTGCACATCACAACTCAAGGTACTACGAATGTAATCAGTAACTTGAGCGTTGAGATGCCAACATTCTAACTCCTCTCTAGATAAATTTGACAAATCAAAGTTGTCTACTCTAGTGCAAGGAGGAAGAATGCTAGCGACTACAACTGCTCGGCATATGGACCAAAGGTCCTAATTTTATTGAGTACATGAGCGAGACCAAGAATCAAAGTTTAAACCACCTAGTGTCAATGGCTCAAAAGATACCTCGACGTTATCGACATCTTTTCTCCAAGCGGTTAAGCTCGATTTCGGAGAACCTTGCTGCGATACCAATTGAAAGGATCTTGATGTCGCCTAGAGGGGGGGGGGTGAATAGGCGAATCCGCACACTTAAAAATAATTCAACCCCTTGTCGATTCGAAACCGGTCGGACCGGTTTCCAAAACCGTCGAGACCGGTTTTATGCGAACGAGAACCAACAATAAGTAAAACCCCTCTACGAGTTCTAGCACAAACCAAACTTGGTGTGGGACTTCCACATGGGTTTCCGGGAGTACCAACAAAGTCCCCGCACACGAGACAAGCACACCAAGGTAGATCGAAGCGGAAGCACAAGATATATGCTAGAAAAGAGATAAACCAACAAGCAAGATATATATGAAGTAGAGGCGCAATTGACACAAGGATTTATCCCGTGGTTCGGCTCGCCACAAAGGCTTGCTTACGTCCACGTTGTTGAGGTATCCACACAAGGATAGACTCGCCACACAAGGCTTGCCCTTTCCCTCGATCTCAAGTCAAGAGAACAATCTCTTGAGATGAGAGGTTTTCCACTAGATTCACGGGGGTAATACAAACTTCTTGGAGCTTCCACAATCTCGGATTGGAGCTTCCAAGCGACCTCTAGCCGTCTAGGAGCAAATGCTCCAAGAGTAAAAGATGCTTCAAAGATCTTCAACGAAATCGGCAGGTGCTCAAGTGTGGGATGCTCACTAGGCTTCTCAAAGCTCTCTAAACCTCTCACACTAGTCACTCTCTTAACCCAACTCAAGGATATGACACTAGAGGCTTGAATCTCACTTAGAGAGGTTGGGAAGAGCTTTTCTATGGTTCCGGAATGTATTAGGAGTGAAGAGAACCGGCGGCCCCTCAAAGAGGAGCTCATGGGTATAAATACCCACCTCACTCAAAACTAGCCGTTAGTACGTCGGACAAAACCGGTCGGACCGGTTTGCCAAACCGGTCGGACCGGTTTACAAACCAACTAGCCGTTGGACGGTGTCGGTGCCCAAACCGGTCGGGCCGGTTTCCAAAACCGGTCGGGCGGTTTTGGTCGGAGAGCTCAACTAAGGTTTTGATCTCACGGGTTAGTCTCTCTAGGTTCCACTTGAGCACTTTTGATGTTTGTTGTCCAACCAATGATTCATCCCTCTTGATAGTACGGCATACCTAAACTCAAGAAAAGATAAATCCTAATAAATCCACTTGAGCTTGAACCTCCAAGATATGCCTGATAAATGATCTTCAATGATTCGAGGGCTTCCAATGACGTGTACCAACTAAGCACATGTTGTAGATGAGCAAACATATGTATGTGTTTGAGCATGTCCACCTTGAGCTAGCGACCTAGAATTCTTCCATAGAGTAGAGATCAATAACTTTGAATTCTTAAGCCACTTGAATTTATCAATCATGACGTCAGATGCAATTTATCACTTTCCTCGGTAGGCTTGGATGTGATACTTCGAAATCCTTGATGCTCTTAACTTCACCCTAGCCACTTTGCTTATGGTCGCTATCCATAGCCTTAGCTTAGTTCCTCGTTTTAGCCATCTTGATTTCTTCATCACTTATCCTTGCCACAATTGAGTCAAGCCTTGCACCATAGAGATAAACCCATTCGAGATGCCACTCAATTTGTTTGTCCTTTGATTGATATCAATTATCCTTGCTTTTGCAATCTTTCAAATGTAGGTCCGAGTAATATAGATAGTCAAATGACCTTAGCTAAAATCCAACTCGAAGTCTTGCAAATCTCTTCTTTGAACAAGTCAATAATCTTCATGAAGTATAAGAGTGAAAACCATTTGATATTGAACTTGGTAAACTTATTGTCTAGATCATCAAGTTCCATCTTGTAGCAATAGTGAAATCACTTGATGCCATATTCATCTTTAATTTAATTCTCCCATTACTATACCACAAGCTTCTCCTTTCTTCGAAATATGCTTTGCCCAACATAGAAAAGCCAACCAATTATCATATATCATCATGCCTTTATATTTGCTTTTCTTTAGCTTAGGATCACTTGTTGTATGCTTTATGTAAAGATCAATGGGGGGGACATCCTTTCTTTATCATGACATTCACTCTTAGTATGCTTATAATCATTACATATACATTGTCATGATCCATTCTTGTCTTTATTTCAATGTGAGCCAAAAGCATGAATTTACTCATAAATATCATTTATCAATAATTTATTAATGCGCTCACATGCTTCACAAGAGTGTTAGGGATTTAATCAAGTTGTCACTTAATTCACCAAAACTCACTTAAGGCTTGATTGCACTTACGGCGCGGCGCATCCCCAACGGAAGACACTATGCGAACATCGTCGTCATCGTCGCCGTCTTTTTCTTGCGGGCTAAGGGGAACCAGCGGCGGCCGGCGGCCCCCGCCCCCGCCATCGCCGAAGGCACGTCCGGCGGCGCGGCCGCGCGCGGTGGCACGGCGGCTATAACATCTTCGACGACGCCCCGTTTCCACGTCGACGACACGAGTTCTCTTGGGAGACGGGGGCGAGCCCGCCGGTCGCCCGCCCCCGTTTCTTCGGGCTTTCCCTTCGGCGGCGGCGGTGGCCGCGGCGGGGCGCGCCCCCCTGCCGGCCTTTTGTGGAGCGGCGCGCGGCGAAGTCGCCGTCTCTTCAACGTCCGCTTCGGCGGCCGCAACCGCCGCGGCCTTTTTCTCAGCTGCCTCGCGGTGCTTGGCAAAGCCGACACGCTCAGGTGGAGCGATCTTGAAGAATTCGAACACCCGGTTCGTCCGGGACCCGTTCAGCTCCGCAACGGTGTCTTTATACTCCTTCGGCGAGACGGGGCCGAGAATAAAGTCCCCGTGCGCCTCAACCTTCCTTCTCCTCAGCACTGCGAAAAAACAGTCCAACTGATCAGCATTTCATTTGCCAGAGACACAGCTGAGTATAACTCTCCGAAGGACACAAAGCAACTTACATTCGGCGGTAAAGCCGAAGACCTTCGTCCAGTCGGGGTAGGGAATGCCCCCGATGTCTTCCGCCCACTCATCTTCGGCCACGGACCAGCCGTCCACCAGCGGGCACACGGGGATGCTGCGGTACTCTTCCACAATGTCGCGAGTGCCATACTTCCGCGCGAACCGACGCTGCATCATCACGAACTCGTCTCCCTCCGGACACGAAGGGTTCTTCGCGTAGGACTCGTGCAGGGGCGGGAGTTCCTTCGTCGCCAGCGGATGACAGCCTCCGGAAGAAGGGGGGCTCAAGGCGTAGTAGAACCAATGCTGCTGCCAGTCCGAAGGCCACTTGTTCCTATATGCGGTGACCGGGCTCACCACATCTGTCTTGTACGAGAAGTTGAGACAGCCGAACTGGCAGTCCTTCTCCACGAATTGGTCCCCCTCCTCCTCGAAGACCGTCCGCCGCTGGTGGTGCACCTGATGCGCCGAAGCGAACCCTTCGGCGGAGGGCTTGATCTTCGTTGTCCGGCATATCCACATGTATACCGACAGCCGGAGGATGGCGTTAGGGGTGAGCTGATGAAGGTAGATGTCGAAGTACCGAAGTATGTCGACGACGGCGGGGTGCAGCGGAAACCGAAGCCCCGCGTACAGTAGATCTCGGAAGATGACGACCTCGTTGTCCCGTGGTCGCGGCACGGTCCCCCGCCGAGGGCTCGCCGCCGGCCCCCGACCATGCGGTTCTTCACCAGCGCCTCCACGTCGGTCTTGTCGATTTGGCTTCGACCGAACGTGTACGTCTTTGCGATCTCTCTCGCGACAGCATCGCGTCTGTGCTTCGGCGCCATCAATACTAACTACGCACGAAGTGAAAGCAGAAGCAAGGGGCTGGAGCAAGTCTTACAGTAGGCCTTCGGAGCTCTCGCGCGTCGTAGCTCTGGGCTGCAGCCGCTGGGTGGGGCAACCCAAAGGACGGCCCCCCCTTTATATAGTAATGAGTTCCGATAATCGCGCCGACGGCGACCAAAATTACCTTTTTACCCACTAACAGCCCCTCTCAACGGTAATTTTGGCAGAGGGCAGCGCACGTCTTTTTCCGGACCGCCATGTCAGCGTGGGCCGTCCGGGGGAATTCCGAAGACCGTCCTTCACCCGGCCAAAGTTGATCGTAAGTTCGGCCCTTCACAGAGTCAGGACGGCACTCTCTGACGAGGGGCTACTGTTGGGGAAGTTGGTCTTCGGAAGCATCGCCCTTGTCCGCCCGCGCTGGCACCTTCGGTCTGCTTGCGGCTTCGGTCTGGCGGGATGACCCTTCGCTGCACGGGCACTAATGAAACACTAATGCCGCTTATGCCTTATGAGTCTCGTTGTGCAGGAATGACCCCTTGTGGCGGCGCCTACCTTCGGCGCCGAAGGTGCTGACGGCCGTGCTCCGGTGACGAAGGCCCAGGAGGGCCAGGAGCGGGGAGCGCCGGCCGAGGGTACCGCGTCCGGGGGGCGGCGGCGCGCGGACAAGGCGTCTGAGGAGGCCCGACGCCCCCGATCCAGGGTCGCTGGTTCGTCGCCGAAGGCGCGATGACCCTGGACACGTGGCCACCGCCAACGTGTAAAGTGGGCTCCGGACAAGGCAGAAACAAGGGCGGACGCGTGTAAAGGTGTTTCGGCCGTACGAAGACACGCTGGAGGCCTGTACGACGCGGGGACTTACTGTTATACCCTTGTAAAGTGTTTAAAGCGGTTTGTCGGAGAACGGAAAAGGTGTAATTGAGGCAAATGACTATACCCGGGGGTCTCCTATAAATAGTGAACCCCTTGTAATGAAACGGACACACTGTAATGAGAAGAGAGCACCGAAGGCTTCCGCAGGTCGAGCGGTCTTCGGTCTGTTGAGTGTTTCCTCGTTTCCTTTACTGTTCTGTTAAGTTTAGCGCTTCCTCTCCTCGCACAAGTAGAAGTAGAGGCCTAACGGAAGTGGCCGAAGGGAGGGAGAGAACTCTGGGAGCTGTTGCGTCGGCGTCCACCCTTCGGGCCCGATCTTAGTTCACTGGGATTTTTTAAAAATTAGAAATTGTGTATCGGAGATTAGATGGCCTAAGACCGTCTCCAGCAATAGAGGGCATCCGCATCTCCAAAATCGCTATTTGAGAAAAGGAGAGAGAAGGAAGTCACGCGAAAAAACTCATCCCTTCTAGCGGTTTCGCGCATCGCTTCGCTCATCCCAACAGCCACCGCACCACCTCCTCCTCCCTCTTCTGCCCGCTTCCTCCCCCGACCGCCTCTGCCTCCTCCCGGGCCTCGAGCTCCGGCCAGGTGCGAGATCCGACCTTGAGCTCCTCCTCGGCGGCCGCCGCGCTCCGGAGGCCACGAAATTGACCCCAACGGCCGCGCTCCGGAGGCCACGAGCTTGGAGTCAGTGGCGGCGAGGTAGAGCTTGGCGGAGAGGCGGTGCAGGACCGACGCGAGGCAGGCCCTGTCGGCGGATTGTTGTTGTCCTCAGGCGACAGCGACGACGAGCCTCCATGGCGGATCAACTGCGACGGCGAGGCTTCCATGGCGGATCGACGACGACTCCATGGCGGGCGCAGCGGGGGACGACGGCGTTGACCACGCATGCTTGTCCTCCCCCGTGGTGTGACTTCGAGCTTGGGGGGTTGAGGAAGGGCGCGCGGTGGAGGTGGAGCTCGGCGGGCGCGGCCTCCTCCTCCCGTCCCTCCCTCCTTTCGTATCCTCTGCGCAGCATGTCAGGGAGAGACGAGGTGAGGTCGAGGCCGTGGCAGCGGAGTCCCGCCAGGCGTGGCGAGTCCGAGGCCGCGGTGAGCGGGTGATAGGTCTTCCTCCTCCGGCTCCTCCGACCTCCTGCTGGGCGAGCTCCTCGCCGGGGCTCCGTCCTGCCCCTCCTTCCCAGGGATGGCGCGAGAGAGGGTGACAGGCGGGAGAGGATGAAGAAAGGAGAGAGAACCACCAGATATGGGGTGCCGCGGGCTGCAGCTGCAAAATGCAGAATGGGATGCAGCAACTGCTGGAGCTTCTACAATGTGCGCCCATTGGTCATTTTGCATATGCAGTGCCCTTTGCACACACTTCTGGAGACAGTCTAAACATGATCTAGTTATAAAACTAATAACACAGATGGGTGTGAAATCGCGAGACGAATCTATTAAGCCTAATTCATATGTCATTAGAGATTGTTCATTGTAGCACGACCACTGGTAGACAAAGAGGCTTTGGTACGCTCCTTTAGTCTCGATTCAACTTTGGAGCCAGGACTAAAGGGGTTTCATCGACGTGGCCACTGATGCCATGAGTGCTCACTCCCTTTAGTCCCGGTTAATAACACGAACAGAGACTGGGGGGCTTTTGTCACGGGTCGTGTTATTAACCGGGACTAAAGGGGGGTCTTTTGTCACGGGTCGTGTTACCAACCGGGACTAAAGGGTCTCCCACGAGTTACTATAAGAGGATAGCATCCTCCACTCAGTTAGATGTGCTGTGTAGGTGAGATGGTGAGAAAGCTACACGTGAGGTTGGAGGTCATGAGTTCGAATCCCCACGCACGCGTATATTTCGCGTGAAAAATCGTGTGACTAGCGATGTGCGCGTGTGTGAGGGCCTCCCAGGTTTTTCCAAAAAAATTGACTTTTTTTACGCTGGTGTGCCCCTAGTCCCGGTTGGTATAAAGGCCCGGTTGGTATTACCAACCCAGACTAAATGCCCCCCTTTCCTTTAGTCCCGGTTCCGCCCCTAATCACGGTTGGTATAAAGGCCCGGTTGGTATTACCAACCCAGACTAAAGGCCCCGGTTCGGACTTGAGGGACCTATGCCCTTTACCAATCAGGGCTTAAGGTCCTCTCTCCACCGGTGGACATTATATAATCATAGTCTAATAGGGTTCAATAGATTCTTCATGCAATCTCACCTGAGGTTATGAAATGAGTTTTGTTGTTATTTTATATTTAATACTCATAATTAATGTTCACATTCAATGTGAATAGTGAAAAGTTTTCAAGCTTATCACAACTAAAAGTTTACATTTGCGATTCCAGATCACGATGCTCAATTCAGTATGAGAGGAGAGAGAAATGGAACAGGAACGACAATCAAAAAACGATAAAAACAAAGAGAAGTTCTCAACGGCAAACATTTGGACAAAGGGGTTAGAGCAGCTGCAGCGTTAGAAATTTGAGGGTGCTCCGAGGGGAGAGAAAAAGATTCTCTGTGGGTTATACACTGTAGGGGTGGTGCTGGGAGGGTGCCCCAGAGCAATAGGCGCTCAACTTTGCACCTGTCGCTAGGACTTTGCAGCCTGTTCGGTTGGGCGATGGCCGATGCCAGTGTCTTGGTTTGTTACGAGAGAAAAATCTTCTTGGCCGGTGGTTGGTTTGTTTCGAGAGAAAAAATCGCTGTGGCTGATAAGCCAAGCGAACAAGGCGTTGGTGGATGGTGGGGTACATGCGCCAGTGAAAGAAATGAGAGATATGAAAATTAATTGATGGGGTTTTTTTATTTATCGTGGGACCCACTTCTTTGGTTTTTTTATTCAGCGGCCTAAATGAGTGGCTTGGCTGGCGTAGTATTTTTAATCCGCATTATTGGTGTGAAATAGAGAGAGAGCCAATCAAATCATACTATGCGCCTCCTTCTTTCCTGCAAAACACAAATACTTTATATACTCACTTTCTTTTTTTTGGTCTCAAAGAGCATGTAGTGGCACTGTACTTATTTTTCTTGTCAATAATACACAAGTACAATCATTAGGAGGTTGCAACAAAAGTAGGTGCAATCATCTTTTAACTTGGAAGTACTACGAAAAGATACCATTTATTTAGAACTTGACATCATTTACTGTGCATTTTAATTAATAAAATAAAAAACAAAAGCCTGTGGCATAAACCTAATTTGGACAGGACAAGTGAGCAAGTTAGGAGGAACTCCAAGGGCCAAAGGGTGTGTAGCCTAGTGTTAAGAGTCTCGGTAGTACCTCAGTTCCTGGGTTCGACTCTCGTGATTTAATGGTGTCAATGCTTTCAGTGGTAGACGCGTCCCCGCCAACTGCTAGACGTCTGTGGTGACTTCGTCAATCTTGAGGATTTGTCAGTTCAGGCTTCGAAGATGTTCCTACGGGTAGGGTTTGCACGAGTGTGTGGTAGGTGACGTCCCCGTCGACAGCGAGACGACTGTGGTGACTTTGTCAATTTTGAGGATTTGCCGACTCAATCTTCGAAGGTGTTCCTACGTGTAGGGTTTGCACACGCGTGTTCATAGGTAGTAATGTGTGTTGTGAGTATCTCTGATGTACCGTGTAATTCGAAAAAAAAGAGGAACTCCAATGCACAGGAAAAGGGTACTTCCCACACATACAATCCAATTATCTAGTTGAACCACAAATCATAGCCCCATAATTAAATTCAGAGCACGAGGAATTCTACCTTGTTGAACATCTGGTGGTGGTACTTGTATGAATAGCTATCGCTGTTTGAGATTGAGAACGACCTAGATGCAGTGAGAATGACATAGTAATTGATAACAACTACGAATTGCACAATCATTCAGATCAGATGATCACATCGTATGGAGAATTGGGGACCAGAACTAAGATCGTGATTTTGAGCAAAATTTCGTATGTACACAACTCCACTTGTACAGATTGCTATCAAAACTTTGCAAGCCGATCGAGCATGTATACCCTGGCTCAACTCGGCTCTTCGTGTATTCGTGCCTACAAACTCCTCTATTTGGGTTTGCTCTTCTTGCCTGTACAACGAAGGATACAAATTTTACAGCCTAAAAAAAACTGTGGAAACCGTTCAAATCCTAACGAAGTCGCTACGATTTTTACATCTCTGATTGGACGTCGGAACGGACGCTATCTCTGCTCTTCACGCGCACCCGTCGACGGCGGCGGGCGTCGCAGGCGGGCTGTCGCCCTGCCACGCCCATACGATGTCCGCGAGCCCCGGGCGCACGTCCTCGGCGCAGAACTTGTTGAAGTCCAGCGCGTCGCCGGCGTCGTGCGCGAACTCGACGACGGCCACGTCCGCGGCCACCTCGAGCACCTCGGCGGTGACTGCGAGCCGCCCGTTCGTGCCCTGGACCTTCGCCTCCATCCGCAGGTTCCAGCTCTTCCCCCTGGTGACCTCGAACCCCAGGGCGTGTCCGACGGCCTCCAGCTTCTCCGCCACGGCGGCCGCCGGCGCGCGCGACGTGAACACCGTGGCGGCCTTCTGCTCGCTCTCGAACAGCCCCGACAGGTCGAACCCGGAGGACATGGAGGAGATGAGCTGGAACGCGTTGCACGACCGGGGCGAGAGCGAGACGGTGCTGGAGCTGTCGCTGTCGCTGCCGCCGCCACCGCCGCCCTCGAGGAGGGCACCGACGACGTCTTCGTCGTCCAGCAGCCGTTTCTTGGGCGACACCTGCGGCGATAGGACGGGCGGGACGAAGCCCTTCCTGAACCACGGAGTGAGCATGATCTCCGATATGGACGCGCGCTTGGCGGGGTCGACGACGAGCAGGCGCGCGATGAGGCGGCGCGCCTCGCCGGAGACCCATGGCGGCACCTGGTAGTCGGCCTTGAAGATCTTCTGGTACATCTTGGCGTAGCTGTCGTGCTGGAACGGGAGGAAGCCGCAGAGCAGGACGTAGAGCACGACGCCGCAGGACCAGAGGTCGGCGCGGGCGCCGTCGTAGCCGCGCTTCCGGAGCACCTCGGGCGCGACGTACGCCGGGGTGCCGCACTGGGTGTGGAGCAGGCCGTCGTGGCGGAGCTGCTCGGGCAGCGCGGCGAGGCCGAAGTCGGTGACCTTGAGGCGTCCCTCCTCGTCGAGGAGGAGGTTCTCGGGCTTGAGGTCCCGGTGCGCGACGCCGCGACGGTGGCAGAAGCCGACGGCAGCGACGAGCTGCTGGAAGTAGCGGCGGGCGTGGTCCTCGGTGAGGCGGCCGCGGGCGACCTTGGCGAAGAGCTCCCCGCCGCGGGCGTACTCCATGACGACGAAGACGCGGGAGCGGCTGGCGAGCACCTCCCGGATGCCCACCACGTTGGGGTGGCGCACCATCCGCATGATGGAGATCTCCCGGCGGAGCTGCTCCACCATCCCCTCCGTGCGCCGCAGCCGCGCTTTGTCGATCACCTTGATCGCCACGCTGGTGCTGGTGCTGCCGCCGCCGGCGGCCGCCGCGGCGCTCAGGTCGCGCGCGTAGTAGACCTTGGCGAAGGTGCCCTGCCCAAGCATCCGACCCAGCTCGTACTTGCCCAGCACCAGCCTCCGCTCCTCCCCTCCTCCGCCCTCCCCTTCCCGCCGTGACCTCGCCATGGTTCGTTTTTGCCGCTGCTCACTGTTGGTGGCTCTGTTTATTTGTTGCTGCCGTTGCTGAGAGCTCAGCTTGGGGCTGCTGCTGATCTAGTGGCGCCCGGCGCGTGGGAACGGGGCGCGGCACATGGTTTCTTTGACCCGGCCACCCGTGGGGAACGTTGGTTTGGGATGCTGGGCGTGGGCTCGGGCACAGCGGCACACGGGATTCGGAAAGTGGTTGGCGCCGGTGGCTGGCTGGCTGCTCGCTCATTTGTAGCGGTGCGCGCGCTGGGCCAACGGCAGACGGGCACCGGACGGGTGGGGCCGCGCCGGTTGAGCCGTGCCGAGCGGAGCGGTGTCGTGGGGAGGAGGGGACAAGAGCTTGGTCCGGTGAGGTGTGAGCCGCGGAGTGGGCGGGAGCGCCGAGGGCCCGGGCCGCCCCGGCCATGAGGCGCGTGGGTTGTGTGTGTTGGTGCGCCGGCGGCGAGGGACCGAGGGTGCTGGCCTCTGCTGGGGAGGAGCGCGGAAAGCGGGACCAGATTCGGGCGGGTCTCCCGGATGGTTGGGCCTTTTGCGTTGCCGTTCAGCGTTGAACAACATTCAACGGTGTACTTAGCACGGCAGGTGCAGCGTGGAGTTTCCTCTTTGCCGGCGAGGTTGGGTTTGTTTAGCGGGACGAATCAGCCGGGAAAGACTCGTTTCGATCATGTGCCAAGAATACGCCCTACGTCTTCGAAAGAGTATCGTACAGCCGTTAGTTGGATTGACAATTTTCAGAGCTATCACCATTCTGAAGGGCACCGCTAGTTAGCGACTGGTCGCTGGGAGCCTTCCCAGCAACCGGGTTCCTCCACTTCCCAACTTTTCTTTTCTGAAAAGTTTTTTCTTCCCGCGAATTTCTATTTTTGAAATATCACAACTTATACACATAATTTTGGTGCATAACTTCGACTTATAAAATTTCGACTTATAAAATTTGTCAGATAATTTTTAATTATAAGTTTGATTCGAGCAAAACTTGTGCGTACAACTTGTGTGCATAACTACTTGAATAACTTGTGTATATTTTTTCTTTAACAACAAGTTGTGTGCATAATTTTTTCTGTAAACGTCGAGTTGTGTGCATAACTTTTTCCATAAAGATGAGTTGTGCACATAACTCATATATAAGAAAAATTGTTGAAAGAAGAAACTAGAAAAAAAAGAAAATTAAAAAAAAGAAAAACGGTGCGCGCGGAAGCGACCGCGTGCCAAACTAGTTTTGCGCATTCTGAATCTGGATGATGGACGCAAAGCAGTTTTTTCTGCCAATCATGCTGGTAAATGGTCGGATGCCGATGGATTTTTTTTACGGACTACGGCAGGCAAGAACCCGGTCCGAACTTTGTATTTCATAAACAAAGTTGGTGTTTACATATGTTTTGTGAGAGGGGGGTTTACAAGAGGGGGCATACATCAAAGGCTATCGTACAAGGGATTGAACCCACATCTGCAACACATAAGAATCACCAGGGGATTTACATTGACAAGCCCAGAGAGAGAGGTATCGGGTTGTGACCTTGGCGGCAGCGAAGCATGAACCCCCCACCATTCCCAGCTTTCCATATGTTCCCGAGAATGGCGGTGATGATGGTTGATTGCACCGCCGGGAAGCTTCAAGGAGATCGTCCACTGTCCAGAGGTCGCGAACGGAGAGGAGGTGCGGGGCCACAGCCCACCCCACTGCACACCATACGACCGTGGCACGAGGGCAGCAGAGCAGGATGTGTAGCTGATCTTCATGGGCGCCGCAGAAAGAGCAGGCGGGAGTGTCGATTATGTTGTCATGGTGAAGTAGAGCGGCGGACGGAGGCGTTCGTGGTGCACCAGCCACAAGAAGTGCTTGCATCTCGAGATTGCCTTGTTGTTCCAAATGAGCTCTGCAAAGTCGTCGAGGGGCCGCTTCTCCATATGCCAGGCATAGAAGCCGACATATGTGAATGACCAGAGGTCCAACCCAATCCCCCGACGGTCAGCCGTGCCCGGGACCAGGAGGGCTCCAGGAAGAGCTTGAAGGAGTAGTCACGGTTCGTCCTCAGCGCCATCCGTCAGCCGAGGGTGGAGGAAGAAGGCCCAGTCCCCCTCCCCCCGAGAGGTTGTCATCACCGTCATGTTCGGGCGCTTACAGTGGGTCAGGAGGGCTGGGAAGAGGGTCGCCAGCGGCTGCGGTCCAAGCCAATGGTCGAACCAAAAACTGCAGTGTTCACCATCGCCGAGGTGGACCTTGGTGCAGCTCTGAAACTCTGGGAGCAGCTTGAGGAGTGTTGTCCAGACTAGAGTGTCGAGACGGTGTGGATCTCCCAAATTTCTTCTTGCGCCCGAGCCATAGCGATCCCGGAACCACCTCTGCCAATTTGTAGTCGGCGGCTGGTGAAGCATGGACAGGAACTTGGAGAGGAGCCCGCGGTTCTGAATGGTGAGGTCTTTCACGCCGAGGCCGCCCCGGTTTTTATCTTCACAAAGCAGTGTCCACGACGCCTTGCATTGGCTCCCATGGCACTGCAAGTCACCAGTCCAAATGAAGGTGTTGGGGGATTTGGAATCGAGTCCGTTGTAGTCAAAACCATGAGATTGACGCGGCTCGACAGGAGCAATTCGAAAGGTTAACGGCGAAACCCCGAAGCCAATCAACACCCTTTCATCTTTTGCATTGCAACTTTCGCCAGGTACCCTTCATCGACTGGAAGTTCTCACACAGGGCGGAAGGTTCAGTTTGCCAAGTTTCGGGTTTCACAATTTCATTTTTGCCAGAACGAATCCCTAGGGCCGAATCCTTCATATTCATTGAGTGTTAGCCAAAATATCGCCTGGGGGGTTCGTCGCTTCTAACGGCTTATCCGTTCGCTTTTTGGGCTTTGTGTATGATGCAGGAGGACAAGAATTCACTGGGCGAAAGGGGCATCTCCAAAGGTCGAAAGCCTTCACCCGACAGGCGGACGTGCTGATGCTGAGGAAAGCGCCGTGATTTACGGCGTGGCGCCAGGGAGCGCCGATTATGTGAAGACCTAATGGAGATTTCCCAAGATTAGCCTAGTACATTCTTGTTGGATCCGTTTTACACAAGGGCAATTTTGGTATGTAAAAAGTCTGTTCGTCTCCCTATAAAAGGAGGACGACTGACACTTGTAAAGGGGATCGGCTTTTGAGAATTCTATTGTTGAGAGATATCCTTTTGTATTCCTTTGGTATTCGGTTGAGTTTGTGAGCTTGAGCCTTTTTTGTTTCTCTTCATTGTTCGTGTGTAGATTTGCTATAGCACAACAGAAGGCACATCGCACGACATCCATGGACTGAATGGTCCCTTGAAGCAGGAAGATGCAACACATGGCATATACCGGGCGTGCAGCCAAGACAGCGTTCGCCAAAGCGGTCGCCCACTCGGGGTGAGCAATGGACCACACCAGCCGAGTATGTAACCAGCAACCGCGTGCACCAGTGACTGAAGATCACTGAGCCAGAGTTTGTTGACAGAGAGAGGAAGCCCTAAGTAGGTTTGCAGGAAACTGGCAACTGATCAGCCGAAAAGGGTGGCAAGGTCTTGTGTAGTTTCATCATCAATGGTTATTGGGACGAAGGTGCTTTTCTCGAAGTTTATATGTAGCCCAATCATGGAGGAGAAGGCATGGAGCAGGCGCTTCAGGTTTTGCAGCTGCACTGCGTCGGCTTTCAGCAATGCCGATGGACATTGCGCCAGGACTTTACTAAAGGTAGGGCTGATGAAGATGATAGAATGCTCTGTGGTGATGGGCAATAAGATGCACACTATCAAAGATGGTGATGTGTGACACATGATGAGGATCAACACATGGTGCTCTGGGGCGAATGTCCTCTTCGCCGACGAGGTTGGGTTTGTTTAGTGGGAGGAATCAGTCGGGAAAGACGCATCTCGATGGTAATGTGCCAAGAATATCATAGACAGGATGAGGATTAATACCCGGTGCTCTAGGGCAGATGAAGGAGGTTGTGTTCTACGACGCGTCCATTTAATTTGAAAAATTCTTTTACAAACTTAGCTTATTATTGTTCAATATTGAGATCATGCTTATGTGTACTACTAAGACTGACTCTAGCAGCTGCTGGATCAACATCTTCATCCTCAAAGTGTAGAACAAAACGGTCCTGTAGCAGCTTCAGTAGCTGCTGCAACTGGATCTACATTTTGCAGTTCCCCCTCTTCCATCGCGTAATCTCGAGATTCTCTCACCTTCGCGCAAACAAAACCGCCCCTCCCCTACCCCCGCGGTTGCCCACCACCCTACCACCTCCTTTTCATGGTAGTATCTCTCCTTCTCCTCCTCCTCCTTCCCCATCCTGACGGGCCACCTCCGCCTCCCTATTGTTGCTACTGGCCCGCACGCCGCCGCCGACGGGCCGCACCGCCCTGCTCCTCCTTCCGTCCGCCGACCCATTTCTGGTGTGAATCTTGGCAGAGAGGGAGAAGAGGAGCTCCCTGTCATCATCACTGCAAAAGGACCAGAGGAGCTTCCTGGCGCGGATCTCGGCGAAGCTCGGCGGAGGCGAGCAGGGAAGAGGAGCGCGGGGGCCCGACGCATCGAGGATCTCACCTCAGATCTCGTCGAGGCCCACTTCCTTACCCGCGCGGTCGTCGGTGAGGCATCGTCCCCGCCACGTTCGCTCGTCTCTCGCTCGAGGTGCAGGCACGCTGCGGCGGCCTCACGGTCAGCTCCTATGGCGGACGCCTGCACAGCAACGCACTTCGATGTAGGGCCGCACAGAGGCAGTCTCCATTGAGTGGTGCTCCTCAGCCTCCGCGGCGGTGGCCCTCCTACACGGCACAACGGTCCCAGACCTCCGCGGGGCAGAGCAGGGCCGCGGTGAGGCGGAGTAGGGTGGCAGTGAGGGGCTCCATAGATGTTGCGGCACTTGGTCTGAGCAGGTGCGGCAACTTCATGGTCGACTCCAGGTCACCGCAGAGCTACGGGTACGGCTCCAGGAGACTGCAATGCTCCACCTCGGCCACCTCCTCCCGCTGGATCCCTCGGCGATGGCGACTCCCTTGGCGCGGCGCGGCCCTCTCGGCACGGCGGCTCCCTTCAGCGCGACGCTTCCCTCTCAGCATGTCAGATTCCCAAGGCGTGCGGGAGGCAATTGCCAAGCAGGATGCACAAGGGGAACCGACGAACTGCAGGAGTGCTCAAGCTTTTAATCATCTGTTCCTTCTCTCCCCTTCTCTTAAAAGAGGGATTTTGGGTTTTAGGGCACCGTTGGAGTCGGTCTAATAGGTTAGCAAGCAGTTTTGTATCGTATTTCTCAACATCCTTTCAATTTGGTCTCTCTGGCCTTTGATATTTTCCACTATTGTTTCTTTTATTAATGTAACTTCTGCCTATTCAGGGAAAGAAAATTCAAATAAAATGAATGCAGCTTTTGCATGGGAGCAAGGAAAGACAAAGCACGAACAATTAAATATTGAACTTTTATTCTAAAAAATCAACTTTTGTCCTTTCTTTTTTCATGTCCGCTGCACACATGGGTCGGTGGCAGCTTTTGAAGAGGAGGTATCTTTCAAAACTTAAGTTTAGGCCGGATCATGAGTCAGGTCATGTCGGGTTCGGATCGAATCATGTCGGATTGTCGGGTCAAAATTTTCGACCCGCACCTGACGCGTAACATGGTCGGGTTGGGTTCAGATTTTCATGTGTAATTTTCTGGTTGGGTCAGTTTTTTAATTTTGGGTTAAACAAAATTGACATGCTGCCGACCTATGACATGATCAGGTTAGGTTTTTTTTCGAGTGGGTTAAGTCAGGTTTGTCAGGTTGGATGGCCATGATAAGGTCTACTTAAGTTTGTTATTCCATTTGGCTTCTTTTATTCGGCTTCTTCTACTCTCGGTGAAAACATGGATCCACCATTGGGTAGAGATAAAGGAGGACAAAGAAACAAACCCCTCCAAAATGTGAAACACATACCTCTGGGTAGAGCGGGGTGAGCCAAACATGGCAGGGGACACCAACAAATCCTACCATTGAAGAACAAGCAAGATGGGGTATCAGCCAGAACACAATTATTATGAACTGTAAATGCAAAATAGTTATCTTGGTCTCTGAACTTTGCATAGAGGGTCAATTTTTTCCCTCAACTTTCAGATCGACCAATTTAGTCTCAGCTTCCATTTTTTGATCAAATTCGTCCTTGTACTAATATGTGGCTCCATATTGCCATAAAACTACCACATAAGGTCCATTTTACTCTTGGCTCTCTTTTCTCATCAATTTTAACCTTTAGAATTTCCATAATGTATGATTCAAAATGAATATGAGGATAAGTATGCTTGCTTAGGGAGTATGAATACATACCTGGAGCATGTATAACGTACCACGAGTATGTGAGCACATGTTAATTTTAGAAAACACACACATTTTTTTTGAGAAACATAGCTTTCATTCAAGAGACTGAAATGTTACAATCACTCTCCAGAGAGTGTAAAAGAAATCTAGGTTGTTGAAACCACAAAAAACTACTACTAGTATGAGACAGTTGTTTAACACAAAGATGGGCAACATGATTAGCCAATCTTTTTACATGAGAAAAGCAGAAAGAAGGTAAAGGGGATATCATCTCCGCAATGTCCTCCAGTATGACTGCAATCTCTGAGTACTGTTGAAGGCGAGAATTCCAAAGTGAAACAAGTTGTAGCGAATCTGTCTCTAGAATCACACCGCTAAACTCTGTTCTATTAAGGGCCAGACGTAATCCATCTCGACATGCCTCTGCCTCCGCCACCAAAGCCGAGGAAACAGCCGACAGCCAGCGTGCTGAAGCTCCTAGGAACGAGCCATCAAACTTTCGTAGAACTGCACCAGTTGATCCCTCCGAGCTCCCGGAAAGGAAGGCACCATCACAGTTGATTTTCAGCACACCATCCGAAGGAGGCTGCCATTTCTCCATCCTGGTTGTCAGCTCCCTGTGAGGATTTTCCTGTGATATGAGGAGGTGGAAGCAAGCATCCATTGACCAGTCAATCGCAAGTGCCGGTTCAATCAGTTTCTTCCCATGGTAGTGATCGTTCCGGATGTTCCAAAGAGACCACATGCCACAAAGGATTACAACTCTATCCTTCTCCTTGCAGTATGTATCATCCAGTATATTCTCCGGCCAAGTCCGAGAGCGGAGTTTTGGTAACCTGATTCCTTCCAGTTCTTTCAGTTTCCTCCAAAAGGCCTGAGCTAGGGAACATTCTACTAGTGCATGATATGTTGTCTCTTCACTAGCTCCACAGAAACCATAATTTGCAATTGGGTCAACATGTCGCCGGTGTAGATTAGCGCGACATGGGATGCAATCCTGCATCACTCGCCACCAAAAAACTCTGACCTTTGGGGGCACCTTTTGTTTCCATAGTTGGTGCCACCTAGGCTCATTGTCAGCAACTGAATGTGAGGAGGCCCCAAGTGCATGCGCTCGCTGCTGCATCTCAGCTTCTGATAGCAAGCGGTAGGCTGATCTCACTGAATATACCCCATGTCGCTCTCTGGACCATGCCCAAAAATCTGCTTGTGCACATCCCAGTGGAATTCGTTTGGCCGCTTCAACATCGAAAGGTAGGAGGTTCAGATTCAAGGCGTCTTCATCCCAAGATCGACCATCAGGAGCAAGTAGATCAGCTACACAAACTCCTGTTGCTTCTGCCTTTCTAACAAGTGGCTTGTTTCCAACTCCTGAAGGGAGCCAACGGTCCTCCCAGATGTTAGTCGACGACCCATCGCCAATCCGTCTGATCAAGCCCAATTCAAGTGCTTTCCTACTTGCTAGAATGGCTCTCCAGGTGTGAGAGGCATCTTTCTTTTTTCCAGCATTCATAAACTCCCCTTGAGGAAAGTATTTGCCTTTGAGGACTCTAGCACAGAGAGAGTCCGGCTTTGTCATCAGCCGCCACCCTTGCTTCCCAAGCATGGCCAAGTTAAAATTCTTGACATCTCTAAAGCCCATCCCTCCATGACTCTTTGGCAAGGTGAGATTTATCCACTTGCGCCAATGAATGCCTCTGCGATCAGCTAATCCACTCCATCAATAATTTGAAGTGGACGATGTAATTTTCTTACAAGTGTCTGGAGATAAGAGGAAGCAACTCATTGAGTAAGTCGGAATCGCTTGCGCAACTGATTTAATCAGGGTCTCCTTTGCTTCCCCACTAAGCAGTTTCTCACTCCAACCACCCATGATGTTTCGGATTTTCGAGGGGATGTGTTCAAAAGCCTCCTTAGTACTTCGGCCTACTGCCGTAGGGAGCCCCAAGTACTTCTCAAAGAGAGCTTCAGTGGTGATTCCAGTGAGCTGCAGCATTTCCTCTTTGGCTTGGTCTTGACAATTTGCACTAAAAAAGATGGCTGACTTTTGAATATTAACCATCTGCCCTGAGCCCTCCTGGTACACCTGCAGGATGTCCATAAGTCTCCTACCAGCTCTGGCACTTGCTTGTGTAAAAAGCAGGCAGTCATCTGCAAACAACAAGTGAGAAATCCAGGGTGCATGAACACCAACACGAATTCCTTTTGCAAGATAATTAGGCCCAGAAAATTTTAGCAGGCTGGATAAACCCTCTGCGCACAAGAGAAATAGATACGGTGATATTGGATCACCTTGCCTGATGCCCCTTGTTGGTGAGAACATATCTGAAAAATGACCATTCACCCTCACCGAGAACTTCACCGTCTGAACACATTTCATGATCAGAGATACAAAACCCTCACTGAAACCCAGTTTAAGCATGATGGATTGCAAATATATCCATTCCACTCTGTCATAGGCCTTGGCCATATCCAGTTTCAGGGCGCATGCTCCAGTCACACCTTTCTTCCTTCTCAAATAGTGAATGTTTTCATAAGCTACAAGCACGTTGTTGGTGATAAGGCGTCCAGGCACAAATGCAGACTGCTCCTCTGAAATAATGTCATCTAGCACTAGTCTCAGACGGTTAGCTATAGTTTTTGAACAAATCTTATAGAGGACGTTGCAGAGAGCAATTGGCCTAAATTGAGAGAGCTCTTGTGGATTCTTTACCTTGGGAATCGGTACCAGAACTGTGTTGTTGATAATATCTGGCATGTCACCACCATTCAAGAAAGCTACCACTGCCGAACATACATCAGGTCTGATTAGTGACCAGTGGCGTTGGAAGAAGCCTGCAGTGAAGCCATCTGGGCCTGGCGACTTATGTGGATGCATCATAAACAAGGCTTTTTCAATTTCAGCAGCTGTAAACGACGCATCCAGCAAGGCATTCATAGCAACAGTTACTTTCGAGGGCACATAGCGGATTACTTCTTCTGGTGATACATGATCTTGCATTGCGAAAAGCTGTTTGTAAAAATTCATTGACAGATCTTCTAGTTCCTCCTGTGATGTGCACAAAGATCCATCCGGTCGCTTCAGCGTGGTGATTTTATTTGCACGCGTTCGCTGCCGAATTTTTGCTTGGAAAAAACCGGTGTTGCGATCCCCTGCGCGTAGCCAGTCTACTCTAGACCTCTGCTTCATCATTACTTCTTCACGCGCAAGAAGTTCCCCCAGTCGCCATGCAACATCCCGCTCCTCCCTAGAAGGACCAGAGTGCAAGTTGTTTTTTCTGATTGATTCCAAACGGCTGCGTAGGATGCAAAGTTCCTTTCTGACCGACCCAAACTGCTCCCCCTCCCATGATTTCAGAGAGGTCTTTATCCCTCCCAAGCATGAGTGCACATCAGCCAAAGAGCTGCAACCTCCCTGCCATGCAGCTGTGACGGTTTGCTCATATGTTTCATGCCTCTGCGACATGTTTTCGTAGCGGAATGGCTTGCCACACCCAAGGCTGCCCAGATCACCAGTCCTACAAAGCTTGACAAGAAGTGCACAGTGATCCGATTCCGTGGTCTAAACATGTACCACCGACGAGTCACCATAGAGGTCAAGCAATCCATTGTCAGCAAGACATCTATCAAGCCTGACCTTGATGTTGTGTGCACCCTCTCTTCTGTTGTCCCATGTATATGGTAGTCCAGAGAAAACCAGGTCCGTGAAACCACAGTACTCCACTGTTTCACGAAAGCCTTCCATTTTCCACTCTTCTCTATCAATCCCGCCCAACTGTTCATGATCATGTAACACCTCGTTGAAGTCTCCTCCACAAAGCCACGGGAGCGTAGATGAATTACGAAGAAATTTCAGTAGCTTCCATGATTCCTTTCTCCTGCTCCTCGACGGGTCCCCATAGAAGCCCGTGAAGCGCCATTGGCAATCTACAGCTCCACCTTCCGTGATCCACACATCTATATGGTTTCTCGAATAGGACTTCAAATCCACGGTCACATCATTAGACCAGAGGAGAGCCAAACCCCCACTAAGGATTACACAATTTACTGCAAATGCATTTGGATAACCAAGATGCAAACGAAGTTCTGACTCCGCTCTCTTGGCTCCCATCTTTGTTTTCGACAAGAAGAGAACCTTGGGACGATGTATTTCCACAATGTTGCGGAATTCACGAACTGCCTCGGACCTCCCACAGCCCTGGCAGTTCAAACACATGAGATTCATGGTGCCCGGCGGGGGCTGCTGCCCGCAGCCGCCGCCGATCTTGCATTTGTTGTAGCTGAAACTCTCTGTTTCTTTGGCACCTCTTTCCTCTCCCCAGCCCGGTTCGAGGTATTTCCAAGCTGAGCAATTATATCAAACACCAACCCGACTGGCACTGCATGCTCCTCGGTCACTGGTTTGTTCAGGTCAGGCTGGGACCCCTTGCTGGTTGCCTTGCGCTTCCTAGGACTCACCATAACTAACCTCTCATGCTCCTGAAGGTTCCTGACCCGAGCATTCTCCCCCATATCCTTAGCTTCCTCCATTTGGACCTTCGTTGGGGAGATGACCTCTTCCCCATCTGCGTGATTGTTTCTTCGGTTAGTGTCAGTTGGGTGGCATTCAGTTTTACCATGCCGCTTAGTGCTCCGGCGTGATGACGATGGCCGACGATCGCCACCTCTCGCACCCCTAAAGAATGCAGACGCAGCTGCACCAAAGCTTAGGGGTTTCTTCTTCTTTTCTTCAGGTGCTCGCAGCTTGCAATCGTAGGGAAGCTTGCCAAGTGCATTCCTAGGTGCTTGAGTTGGACATTCCAGGTCCATGTGACCAATCAAGCCACAGGAATAGCAGTAAAAAGGCAGTTTTTCATACTGAATGTCAAACCACTCAGGAGATGAGTTCTTGTCATTCTTTAGCATCACTCCTCTCCGCAGGGGCTTATTCACCTCCACAGACACCCTAGCTCGTAGAAAGGGACCACTGGCTCTCCCCTCGTCATCAGTATCCACCTTCACCACTTCGCCAATCAACCCTACAGCTCTGGCACCCCTTCTCGCCTCCATCCATCCAAAAGGCAAATTCAGGATGTTCACCCACAACTCCAACCGTGAGAAACAGACATCAGAAGGTTTCAGAGTTGCATCATACTCACGTAGGATAACAACATGTTTTCCAATCATCCATGGTGATCCATTCAGCGCTCGCTCTTTAGCCGCGGAGCACCCAAAATTGGCAATGAACAAATTTTCCGTCTTCTCACCAACAGGTCGTATCTTAAGGCCATGTGGGTTACCCCAGGCTGGCTCGCTGCTGTGATAGTGTTGATGTGGAGGGCCGTCGGTGACAAAACCTTGCCAATCAGCGCTCCCTTTTGCGATCCAACAACATCATCCTCCTCATCATCGCTGAAAGCGACGAACTCGCCCTCAGCATTGGTGAGGTTCAAACTCTCCAGGAGGGACGCGACCCTCGCTTCTTCCTCCCGCGAACTGCGCGATCCCGAACGAGATGCCATGGCAACAGCAAGATGGCAAATCAGGGAAAAGAGTGTGACCACAGGGAGACACTGCGGCACAAAGATCCTAAGCGGCGCTCTAGCCCAAGCAAGCGCTAGGGATTATGTGGGCACCAACACGGAACAAGCTAACCGGTGCTATTTGCGGTGGCCGCCGTGGAACGACGTTACCAGGCGGTATAAGCGTGGACGCCTTGGCCTAGGGGCCGCGGCGGAGCGGTGAACCTCGCCGGAGCTGGCTAGATCCCGAGCAGTTGCGCAGTCGCCTTCGAATCGCCAGGAGGGACGTGGAGCATCAAAACCGGGGAGTCGGTTTCCATTTTTTAACAGTTGGTGATTCTTTAGTTTATAGAAAACACACACATTGAGTTGTGTATATACCACAAGAATATGCGTAAATCTTTTTTTGAGTACATATACTTTGCTTATCATATTCATATGAGCATATGCATGACTTTAAATAATATGAGTAGATACACTTGCTAGAAACAATATTCTGTGTCAGTTTCTCAAAACATATATTGTTGCGTGTATGTTTTAATTAAAAGAGGCATATACATGTTTGACATAGATGAGCCAAGGGTAAAATAGACATTTTGGTAACATAGAGCACCACATCAATACAAGAATGAATTTGACTCAAAAATGAAAGTTGAGAGACTAAATTCGCCAATTTGAAAATTGAGGGACGAAGTCGATCCTCCGTGAAAAATTCGAGGACCAAAATGCCTATTTGAGCACTAGGTGGTGGTTGCACGGTAAGACTGAGTCCAACAAGGATGGACAAACCGGAGAGGCAGAACTCCATTTGCTTTGCTGCTACAATAGCAAGGGATCCATCCATTATTTCCAGTCTCCAACGACAAGACGCGGATTGGAGAGGCAAACTCCATTCATGGCCCTTCGGCAGCGGCGCCTCCTGCTCCGCACCAGCACCCACGCCCACCTTCCCCTCCGACCGGCACCGAGGCCAATCACTAGCGCCTCGCGTGGTCCTCCTCCATCACCTTCGTCTACTCCATCTCCTCCCTCGATGGGGACACTGATGTCGACCCATCCCTAGCCTCGCCACTCGTGCTGCTACACACCAACTCACTGCCCACCGAGACTGAGGAGGAGTGTTGGCGCCGCCGCGAGATGCAGAGCAGGATCCTCATCCGCATCGAGTTCCCCGCTGGCTGCCACATCGAACTCCGCCACGTCGAGCTTTGTCACCCGAATTGAGTTCCCTGCTGCCGCGTCAACCCCGCCAACCGGCGAATCGAGTCCCCTGACGTCCGTGCAGCTGAATCTGCTGCTGCGTCGAGCTCTGTCGCCATGCTGCTCGTCCTGCACCACCGCCCCGGTGCTCAAGAAGCTCGCGTAGCTGCGACTCGCGCCAGACGCCCAACGCTCTCCAAATGCAATCAGGAGAGAGGGAATCCATTTTTACCTCCCCTCTCTCCTCACAATGCAAAATGGTGAGAGACAAAAGGGGGATTCTTTTAGTCCCGGGTGAAGGAACCGGGACTGGGGGGCACGCCAGCGTCAAAAAAGTCAAAAAAAAATTGAAAATCCCTGGGAGGCCCTCACACACGCGAAATATACGCGTGCGTGCAGGGAATCGAACTGGTGACCTCCAGCCTCGCGCTTAGCTTCCTCACCATCTCACCTACACAGCACATCTGACTGAGTAGAGGATGCTATCCTCTTATAATAACTCGTGAGAGACCCTTTAGTCCCGGTTGGTAACACCACCCGTGACAAAAGGCCTCCCTTTAGTCTGGGTTGGTGTTACCAACCGTGACAAAAGGGTCACCCCCTTTAGTCTAGGTTCGTGTTACGAACCGAGACTGGGGGTGACCCTTTTGTCAGGTTTGTAACACGAACCTAGACAGGGGGGGAGGGGGCTTTTGTCACGGTTGGTGTTATCAACCCGGACTAAAGGGGTGAGCACTAATGGCATTAGTGACCACGTCGATGAAACTCCTTTAGTCCCGGCTCCAAAGTTGAACCGGGACTAAAAGGGCGTACCAAAGCCTCTTTGTCTACCAATGAATGTCGTGGGAGAGCCATTTTTACGTTTGCACAACTCTGTTGGAGTCAGTCCAACACTCGCTGACTTGCCGTATGGTATGGAATGTTGCGAAATCGAGTAAGACTTTGGAGGGGATCAAGAGGTATGACATTAGTCATTGATCCAAGGGTCACAAATTTGAGTATTCCTTGTCCTAGAATTCTCGGATGCTACCTATATGGCCCCAAAGCTTTATACATGCAGTATTCTTTTCAAGTTTAAACTTTAAATTTCGACGTGAACTTGGCAATGAATTTAGGCCATGTGGACCTTGGTAGCAAAAGTATTTCGCTCTGTTTTCTCATTCATCATCGCACGGACATAAACGAAAAAACACCGGATATTTCACAAATTCGGTCACAGTGCAGGTGTGCAACACGGCAGACACCATGTAGTGCAAGTGTGGAACAATCATATAAGTTGGTCATGATTAGCAGTTTTTTAGCATTTTCTTTTGTTTGCACTTTTTGTAAAAGCAGCCGAGCTAATAAAATGGTGGCTAGTACTCCCCAAACGACTACTAATAACTATATTATCCAAAAATTTTAAAAAAGGACGAGAAAGCCGAAATTAAACTCTCCATTATATGGAATATATACTTCACAAATTCAGGTTAATCATTAGCAAGTCATGCATCAGGAAACCGATGATCCAACCATATGCCGACATGGGCAACCCCTAGAGATAGGCAAAGGACAAAGGCGTCCCAATGCAAGCGCAGACACATTTCCTTCCAACAGTCACCAACGCGTCGCGTCCCCCGTATGGGCGTCACGTCGCTCTTCCTTCCCCTTCCCCGGCCCGCGGCTGCACCATCATGCAGCCAGCGTATCACGAGCCGGCAAGGCAGCACAAGACCAAGGAAGCAAAGCTACAAAAGGGCCCGCCCCGGGCCGCTTTCACGCGGCCGATGGTACAAATAATTGAGCGAGCAGCACAGCGACCCGCCACGGCGCGGCGTGCCAGCAACCTCTGTGTCCCCTGTTGCATCACCGGCGCCGCGCCGTTCGACGAGAACCCCCGGCGGGAGCGAGCATTATTGGCTTATTGCCCTTCAATTTGGGCCCGAAGATGACACGTATTATTGTTGGGTTTGGGTCCCTTGATCCTGACCTGACGGGATGTGTAGATTTCCTCGACGGCGACGGCTAGTGGCCATCGGGCGTCCGCACCGCGCCACATGGCGGCGCCGGGCCCGTCGCGCACCGATCGATCGTCACCGTCTGAAGATGATGCTTGTTTACTACTCCATGATTCTCTGACCTTTGGATTTGAGTTTTGTGGCCTGGAGGAGGCTTCCCGAGCTACGCGAGGGGAGACAGATGCTTTGCATTATTGCTGTTTTTTTTTTGTTTATGTGGTTTGGTGAAGCCCACGGAATCTAAATTCGGTGAGCCAGTATCCAGGTCGCTGCTAGCTAGAGAATCCTTCTTTATGGCAAAGTTTTGATTTGTACGTGGGAAAATCAGGGAACATTGTTGTACCTTCAGTGTTGTGGTAACTCGTAGCAGCGGCTTGCTGTTCTTGCAGGCTCTTAGCTTTTCAGCGGAGTAGAACATTAGATCCGTGCACATGTTTACAGTCTCCGTTCTTCTGGGGAGAAAAAAGACCAAACGAAAACGAAACCTTCATGGCCATGGGTTTTGTCATGAGATCGCGCGTCATGACATGTTTGCCAAACTGGCTCTGGAAACCGGTAGCGTTCGATACCAAACCAGCACAAAATCCAGCAGGGCCGCAGGGGTCGTCGCTTCAAACCAAACCAACAAAGCAATCAGAGAAACCCAAGCAACAGTGACGACAGCAGCTGCTGGCTTGCTGGCACCGCTGAACAACCTACACCTTGCTTTGTAGGTAGCCCAGTCATAGAACCCCAGCAGGGAACCAAGCAAAGGTCACCATAGGATGCCTATGATTCTTTAAAGAGAATGAGGTCGACGTTGACTGCAGACTGAACTGTTAAGATAACAGCCGGGGTCGCTGCAGCAGATTTACCGGCATCCTGAAGCTGCTTCTTCCGCCGTCCGTAACGCGATAGGTATGATCGGCAAAGTGGACAGTCGGCAATGTGTCGTTAGGCCTACAAGGCCTGATGGACAGCGAGCGAAACACCTGTCCGCGGCCCATTGATGCTGCCGCTTGGCGGTTTGCAACAATGGCGGAATGGTCACCATCTGATCGACTTCGCCACATGAATGAGGCGAAGCAAGCTAAGGAGATGGGAGCAGTTGATTGGCCAACGGGGAATAAGATAGAATAAAGGTGGATGGATGAATAGATAGATTGATACACTTCAAATTAAAGCTACAAGAAAAAGTGTGTAACCTGAAATCCAATGCAAAAGTGAAGGCATTTCAATGTTCCGTGCATACAAATGTGTCCCTTATTCTTATCTTTGCTTCGGTCTTAGAGCAACTCCAACAGTTTCTTTATTTTTGTTATCTAAATTTGAAGTTTTAGCCCTTTGTAAAAATAGAAGACTTCACAATTCTATGAGATGATCCAACCGACTTTTCAAAAGTGAACTTTGCATCTAAGTGAGTCCCACAAGTCAGTCTATCCCCACCAACCTTATCCACGCACAAGCTCTTCCTCCTCCCTGTTCTCCTCCTCCGGGGCATCTCTCCACCACACTCCTCTGCATGCTCCCGGCGGCCGACGCTCCTCCACCTTCGCCACACAAGCTACTCCCCCGCCAGTGCTACTCCGCCCCGAGCATCCTCCTCCCCCCGTCGCTCCTTCCCCCATCGAGCATCCTCCTCACACTGTCGCCCCTGCTCACTGTTGTGCCGAAGTCTGGATAGCAGAGTGCCGCAGCCCCAAGTCCCCCGAGATGCAGGCTTCACCGGATCTGAGGTCTTGAATTTCTGCTATCTCTTCCTTATCTATTCAGCAGACACGGGCGTCCGCCGACGAGGAGGAGGGCCAGAGCAGCTGCTGCTAACGCTCGCCGCCGCGGTGGCTCATGTTCACCGACGACGACCGCACCTTCGTGCTCCCACGGCGGCGCACCTCGAAGCGGGCAGCGGCTGACGGAGATGACGACAGGCCTCTTCCTGTCGCAGCTAGCTTGTCCCTGCCCACCTCTTTGCTTCCAGCTGGCGGTGGCCACAGGCCCCTCCTCTGATCCAATGTATGCGGTAGTGTAGTTGGAGCTTGGAGGGCGGGAGCGTGGGATGGCAGGAGCTATTGCGAGCGGGTTCACTCGCCAAAGCTACCGAGCCGATGGGAGCATATGGCGAGGGGGATTGCGAGGCGACGAGTATAGCGAGTGTTGGATCGGTTTTTTCTTCCACTTTTTCTTTTTTTACCGATGTCGAGCCTTTTAGCGAGGCTGTTGGAGTTGCTCTTAATCCTATACTAGATTTGGCGACTGACTGAGCGATCCATCAACAACCGCGTCAGGGTTCCCGCCCGGACCAAAGCAACGCCTTAGACTATCTCCGGCAATAAGTCCGCATCTCCATGCCGCAAACGCCTCTATGAAGAAGGGAGAGAGAAAAAACTCGTCCGCAAATAGGGAAGCTTCCGGCCGGCCGATGTGCATCCCATCCGCATTGGCCGCGGCGTTGCCTCCCCGTCGTCGCCCGGCGGAGGAGAAGAACGGGGGCGAACGGGGGAGCCGGTCCGTCATCACCGTATTCCATTTCCGCCCGTCGCCGGAGGAGATCGAGGAAGGAGGCGCGAAGGCCTCCGCCAAGCTCACGTCGCCTCCCGGATCCCAACCGCTCGTGGAGGCGTCGGTGCCCCTCGACGGCGGCGCCACCAAGGTCCACCGCCGGCGCTTCCGGCCCGGGCGCCGTGGACGCGCGCCCCGTCCTCGTCCTTCTCCACGGCTTCGGGCCCCCGGCCGACGTGGCGGTGGCGGCGCCGGGGGTGGGCCCGCCGTCGCGCCGGTTCCGCCTCATCATCACGGACCTCCTCTTCTTCGGCGGCTCGTCGACGTCGGTGGGCACGCGCATCTCGGAGGTCCGGCGGGCGGAGGCGGGGGTGCGGGGGAAGAAGGAAGGGGCGCAAGCCACCGTCCGCCGCCGGGGAAGGAGGTGGCCGTGGGGTGGCGACCTACCTCTCCGTAGTCGTCCGCGCGGCGGCGTCGCGGCTCGCCTCCGCGCCGGCCCGGAGGAGGAGCCGCGCGAGACGGTCGACGCCGGATCCGGCCACCTTCGCCGTGGCCGGCCCGCGTGGGAGAGGGCGCATTCCTCCACACGAAGGTGATGCGGTGGGGCCGCCGCGGGAGTAGCCGAGCGGTGCGGTGGCCGACAAGTTCGGGATCGGGTAGGGCGGCGCGGGTGGCGGCGGCTTGACCGTCTTCGGCACGCTAGAGTACGCGCGCGCCGCCGCGAGGCCGACCGCGCCGCCTCGGATTGGAAGAGCTACGCGAGACGGCCCGGCGCGACATCGGATCCGGCCACCTCCGCCATCGCTTGCGTGCGGGGGAAAGGGCGCGAGGAGGGGAGAGGACGGTTGGTGCGTGCGTGATGAAGAAAGGAGAGAGAAGGCTCCGGGATTCCCGAGAATGCGCGTGGGGAGAAGTCTAACCGCAAAATGCAGATAGTGATGCATCTACCGCCGGAGGGTGAATAGTGCCATCCCAATCTGCATTTTGCGGATGCAGTAGCATATGCACGCTCCGCCGGAGTTAGTCTTACCAACCAGCGGCTTGTCGCCGGCGGTGTCGCCCTGCAATTCGCAGTTTAGGCAGCAATCAGCGTTAGCCAATGGTCCATGGCGCATGGCGCATGCACAGCGACGTGCTGCATGTCCTAACTGATTTGATTTGGGAATGGGAGGCGTAGTAGATGGCGATAGCGTAGTCTCTCTGCAGAGTACCAGAGCTGTTAACATCGTCGCGTCTCTCGAAACGCCATTGCTGGCATTCCGCAATACGCACGACCACTGCTTGTGGGAAAAGCCCTGCGAAGGTCGAACTTTTTTCCCAAACGAAACTTCGCTTGCGTGTTTGCCGGATTTCAGAGGTTGGATTAATGTTGAGATGGGGAGGGTTCTGCAGCAGGGTTAAGCGAACCAGGCCGGAAACCGTGGGAACTGGTCGAACTGGTCTGGCTCGGTTCCGGCCGGTTTGGAACCACTAGGTTTAAAAATTTGATTTTGAATTAAAAAAATGAAAAAATCTCAAAAAATTCTAAAAAAATACTTCACGGTAGAGGTATACTAAATGAACGAATATTTAAAATTTTTTGACACCATTAGATTCTACACACCTTGAAGTATTTTTTAGATTTTTTGAGATTTTTTCATTTTTTGAATTCAAATTCAAAATTTTAAACCCTAGCAGTTCCAAACCGACCGGAACCGGAATCGAGCCGGACCGGTTCGACCAGTTCCCACGGTTTCTGGCCCGGTTCCCACCGGTTCGGTTAACCCTGCTGCAGACACGGACAACCACAGAGTGAGCTCAATTTGCGACTTCTCATGAAAAAGCTATAACGCCAATGCCATTTAACGAGAACGAAAAGGTATAAACAACACAGAGAGCCCATTCAAAAGAACAATTTTTTTTGAAAGATTCTTTCAGACTGTTCGGTTGGTTAATTTGGTGGCGATGGTAGTCTTTGGTTTGTTACGAGAGAAAAGAAATCTTGCTTGGCGATTCTTTGGTGGCTACGACTTATTCGAGGGAAAGAAATCTTCTTGCCCCGGTGGTGATAAAGCCGAAGCGACACAGCCGTTTATTTAGCACAACTTGTAGTGTAGGACCTGCGGAAGAACCTCTAGCCTAGTGGTTAGAGAATCTACTTAAGTACTAGCACCCAGCAGCCCCAGATGCGACTACCTATGAAAGCGAATTGAATGGGGTTGAAATAAAAATATATAGAAAAATAGGTGGAGGTTCCCATGTGCCCTGCCAAACATTATGCACACGTTTATATTCAAATCTTATTGGGTGGCCCAACAAGCAGGCTGCTGAACATAAATCGATGTCCATAATAGAATAAACGGACCAGTAAACTGGCCCAGCAATAATTTCGGCCCGCGACAACAACTTATATTCAAAATCTCACCCATTATGTATGGGTGGCCCAACCAGCAGGCAGCTGATGAGCATTTCGTTCAAAACATAAACCGATATGGGCCATACTTTTTTAAGATTTTGTGGCGAGGCTTAATAACTTGACATACTATACGAAGGCGTCCTTTGCCAAGCGTACTGGGAAATCTTATATACCTACCTTCCGCTAGATTTTTTTTCTTAACCAACTATAACTCATTAACCAACTATAACCCATTAGAAGCCTAAATAACAACCCACACAACCCACCAAATGCTAACCCTAGGCCTTCTTCCACCCCTGCACCCTAGCTCCGCGCCGCCTCCTGCGCGCTGCGCCGTGGCCGGCGGCCCCCACGCGCCACCGCCGCCATGGCTGGGCTCCTCTCCACCTCCACCGGCCTCCCCCGCCGCCTTCGCCGGCCACCGCGGCCTCCCGGGGTGCACCACCGCGGTCCCCCGTTGCGCGTTGCCGTGGCCTCCCCGACGGTGCCGCCGCGGCCGCGCGCGGGTGCATCACTAGGCTGCTGCCGGCCATAGCCGCCAGTGCGCCACGGTTGGGAGGGAGGAAGAACATCCCATAATTGCAACATTTCCAAAAAATGTTGCAACATTTTGCAGAATGTTGACACAAAAATAGTTGAAAAAACCAACATTTTTGGAAAATGTTGGAACATTTCTGAAAAATGTTGGAAGAAGCCAAAAAAATATTTATTACAAAAATGTTGACACAAAAATATTGCGACATTTTGTAAACTTGACGACTAGAAATGTTGAAGAAAAAATGTTGTAATATTTTTGAAAAATGTTGAAATATTTTTAATTTAATAGTTATGAAGTGGGCTGGTGGGAAAATAAATAAAAATATACATTTAGATGTGCTTTCGTGGGTTAGAAGTTCATAGGATTATCCATCTTCCGGAAACCGTATAGGAGACCCCAAGCGTACCGCACTGGTCCTCTGGACGTATCTAAAATATAACAAGTGGATGATAAAGATACAATACTTGCTACTGTCTTCAAAATACTAGTATTTGGCACTTGCTGTCGTTACATCTAACATCATGTACTCTCTCGGTCCAAATAAGCTCGGTTCATTAGAATTATTTTTCTGTGCCACACATAATTTTATTGACTTGACAAGGTCTTTACAATGAGAGAGATGATGGAGTTTGATAAAATGACAGAAGAGTTTATTCTCATGAATCCAGTAAGTAAGTTACCAAGTTTGTTGTCTTAGTAAGAGCAACTCCAACAGTTTGGCAAACCAACTTGGCATCCATATAATTTTGGCAAAACAAGAAAAACTTCCAACAGTTTGGCAAACCAACTTGACAAAAATAAAAATTTGGCAAAACTCACTTCCCCACGCGCATATATGCGCGCGCGGATCGTGGTTGCCATCGTTGTTTCCCTCTATGTGGGAGGGTGAAAAAAAATAAAGAATAGAGAAAGATTCCTGATATAAGTTTTTCAATAGGTGGAAGGGCACATGCATAATTTTGTTTCTCTCAGGATTCCTGATGTAATGTAGATCTGGATTTGGCAAGTGAATTATGCCAAACTGTTGGAGATGAATTCTTTTTTTTTTTGCTTTGCATAGCTTTTTAGAAGTTGGCAAAACACGGGATTTGCCAAGTAAATTTTGGCAAACTCTTGGAGATGCTCTAACTATGCAATGAAATTATTCATTAGCACTGACCTTATAAAAAAATTAGAGCCGATCTTTAATTTTTTTTCTACGAAAATCTCTTATGGAGATCTATTCTGACACACATCTTGAACACGTGAGGGGTTCGGACTTTGAATCAAGACTGCAAACTAAAAAGTTTGTAGTAAAGGTGATTAACTCATCTTTCATGGTCCAAACGACAAAAAACCTCAAACCGTCTCCTCGAAGGCTCCTCCCCCTCTCGAATCCTCCACACCGTCTCCTCGGGCCCCACCCTTCCTCCCCGTCGGCGGCCTCACCGCTGGCGGTGAGAGGGGTTGGGGCCCCCTTGCCTCTCCTAGTAGCTTGTAGATCTACTTAGTAGTATTAGTTTTTGCCTTTATGGCTTATACCCTTTGTGGTTCGTCCTCCTTGGTCGCCACCGCTGCCGTCGCCGTCGCTCTCGCCGGTGTTGTCGCCGTCTTCGACAAGGTATGGTTCAATAAAATAATACCGCCCCCTCAATCTCCTCCTCCTCCGCCATCTCCACTCCATTGGTGCTTGAGGTTCCTCGCTGCCGCCCCAGATCCGCCGGGCTCCGAGGTTGATTTGGGGGCTGCACCTTTCGATCCGCCTTCTTGGATGCTTTTGCTCCTAGGTGTTGGCTCCCATCTTCTCCTCCTCCTGTTCGTGTGCACCGCATCCACCTCTGACCTCCCCTTTGCAGCCAAAGATACGGTTGACCAAGCTCGATACCAAGCAGCTCTGCAAACGATGGCGCCGTGATGACCTCGTCTCCCCCCCGGATCTCGACTTGGAGTTTCTCCTTCAACTTCCGGCGACGACAATCAGTCAACCCTTCGGTCTAAGCCTCGCCATCGGGGAGGGTATGGATAAATCCACTCTTGTTCATACCCAAATCCAAATAATTATTATCCACTTCTTACCCTCCCCAATCCCACCCATACCCAATGGATAATTAGTTTTGTACTAGATTATATACATACCCAATGGATTATTTGTACCCTCCCCGCACGCACCCTACCCATTTCTTCAATGGATAATTATTTTCTACCCATACCCTCCCCATTTGAGATGGGTGTGGATTTGAATATGGATAGTGGATAAAAACAACATGCCTACTTCGGTCGCCCGGTGTGCGCCTTCTCACAGGCTCCGTCGATCCAATTACAATCGATGCTTAGCACGACCTTCCATCCGGCAGTAGCTTCTACCGCTTTTCGCCGGCGAGTTAGTCGTCATTCGCCCATCGCTGTAACAGTAGTTGTTCTTATCTGGTCAAAGGACAGAGTTGTATTTGAGTCTTCTTCGGAGGGTTTTGATGTAATTCTGGCTGCTTAATATAAATATAATGCAATTGTAAAAAAAACTCATCTTTCATCTTATGATACTCCATCGTTTCTTTCCTCGGAATAAAGATCTTGTCAAATCATCAAAATTGCCGATATGATATAAAAAATAATGCTGATGATAAATTTTCTACTGACTGATCTTAGGGGATGGTTTGATCATGGCTTCATGGGAATGTGCCCGCTGGAGTGTCGGCAAACAATAAGAGTGATGGGCTGACGAGCTGTCGGTGATCAATATAAAGATTGAGATCCATTGCAAAAAAAATCAGATCAGGCGAACAGTTCACTTATATGATTCAATGTGCGGATATCTTTTTTAAATCACATACTAGTACATACCCTCACATACACACGAATCCCTACCTCTATGAGTATTTTTGAAAAATCCAATATCTTCTTATAATGACACAGTACATACGCAACGGCAACGCTCCCATACGCACCGGTTAAAATCTCTACTACTAAAAAGAGTGAAAGTAAGACAATTCCATCGGTTCACCTTTACCTGTCCACCTCCGCGCCTTCACCCCGTGCCGCGCCTCCGCTCCGCACGGTGCCTACTCCGCTGCTCCCACACGCAACCGCCGACGGCCGATCCAATAGCCCTCCCTCGCCGGTCTCTTCCCCTCCCCTCCCCTCCCTGCGTCGCACGTCCCCTCCCCTCCCCTCCCCTCCCCACCACACCGCACATCCCGTCCCCGGCGGCGGTGGGATCTCGAGGGCGCTACGACGGAGCTCCCCGTGGCGCGGCGGCGGATCTCCCGGGGCGCGGCGGCGAAGCATACCTCCTCGCCGTACCCGTCCTCCTCATCCTCTGTCGGCGGCGCCAGCATCGACCAACACTAGGTACTCATCTCCTTTGCCCGTCTGCCTAGTGGCCAACCTAACCCCATTTGATTGATCTGGTCTCCAATGCAGGATTCGACAGATCAAAAAGCTATACGAGGAGTTGTCCAGGTACAAGGAGCACATCCCCCCCCTTGCTCTGCGGCCCATCCCAGGAGGCCATTCCATCTGGCTCCTCAAGCACAAGCTCATGTTTGTACTCTACTCCACTCGCGTGAATCGTGATCGATTTCCTCCCCATGTTCCCTCCCTGTATTCATCTCTAATGACATTGGGATAGTAGTAGCAAGCGACCAATATCCATTTTTTAATCAATATAATTTTGCCAATTTACAGCACAATATATCAATTTGACATTGCCAATTTGCAGCACAACATGTATGACAAAACTGGACCAAGTTGCCTTCACTGCTGGCGGCCTCAACAATGCTCAGCAGACTGTAATGCTCCTCAAAGCTTTGCTCTAGCAAGTTCATTCCTCATTTCAATGCCAATATTCATATGGATTGGTTTTGTTTCCTTTTCTCAAATGAATTTGATGAAAGCAGCGAACAAGGGCCTCAAGGTAATGGTGAAAACCATCAAGATTGAGTACGCTGATGTATATACAGAATTTTCAGATAATTATAGTGGTTTCTTTGATCTTGAGTTGCTTGTGGACTTTAAGTGCATCCATTGTTGCAAGTGACTCAATGATACACTCACCACGTTCCTAAAGATACAAGTGTTATGTATAATTTTAAGCACTATTACTGTGTATTAATATTATGGCATCTTTTGAAATGAATCTTGATCTATCTTATTATGTGCACTATTTTTAAAATATAGAGGGTCTTTTAGCTGTTCGTAGCGTTAGCAAAATATTCCTTGCCTTTTATGCTTTATTAGCAATTTAGCATGGAACAATTGGTTACACATTTCCTTAATCCTTGCCTGAATGACTGAAATTTCAACTCATTTCAGTTACTGCAGACAACGAAAAACATTTACGGGGGGTATTGTTCATAAGCATGATGCTGAGAGAGACTTGTAGTTCCACAGTGTTGGTTTAGATTGGGGATTTATGGCAACAAATCGCCAGCCGCATGGAGTTTTTGGGCTAAGGGAGTTTTGGGGCTATATCCAATGTAAATCATCACTAATACATTCTCTCTTTATGTGCAGCTAAAAAGAAAAGCTCCCTATGGAGAAAGTGGTATTGCCGAGTCACTCGAATTGGTTATGACCAGTCATGGCTTAAATGGAGGAGTTGCACTCCACTGGGAGCCCCATTGTCTGGAAAATCAGCAAGGACATACAAGTCAAAGGCTAAATGCATCAAACCCGAACCTCGGACACCCATGTCAAATGCGGCAAGTATAAATTTGTTGTTCGATGACACCGGTTACAACCGCATATTTTGTTTCTTTCAAATTCCTCCTCATTTGTATTTGTCTGTCTCGTTAGTTAAATGCATGCCTTTCGTTCTAGCGGATTCACCCGGCAATCCATCTACTCCGATTGGTCCTTCCCGCTTTGACAGTTCACTAGGTGATGTCATCAGTCGCATATGAAAATTTGACTGTTAATCCGCCATTTTGATGCTTATCAGATATGTTATTCTTACATTGTCTTGTTTCATCTCAGTATTTACATGTATGAAACTTTGCAGTGAAATGCGAAAGAAGCTAGAGACGTTAAGCGAAGATGAAGATAGACGAGAGGTGATCATATTTCTTTGTGTTTTGCATTTGCTCGTTTTACGCTTTAATCATATTTATTAGTCTGTTTAGGTGGCTATTTCTTACCGAAGATGACATAAAGGGATTGCCATGCTTTCGGGTTTGCTTATATCTCATGAAGAAAATTCCATATTGCGCTTTTTACGAAAGTTCACCCTTTTTCGACTTTTTCATACTAGATTTAACTATGATCGTAACTATTTCGAATATTCGGACTATACTTACACCAATTGTGACTATCCGTACGGACTACTGAATTATGTTGTGAGCTTATATAGCCTTTGTAATATGCGAACCAAACTCTAATTGCGATAAAAGCACCTCATGGGACTTCGTTGAAGTACCCCATCCTGATGATGAGGTAAGGAGCCAGTAAAACAATGACCAGTCCTTGCACTTCATTGTATGTTTAGTTATTATTAACTATTTGACATAACATTAGTTTTCTTTTGTCGTAAAATCATATGTGAAGTGCCTCCGTTATGTGCATGATCTTGTAATTGACCGTAGCAACGCATGAGCATTACACTATCTTACCAAAAAAAGTGGCCGAGTTTAATCTACTTGCATGTTGATTGCTACTGGTTCCCTATCACAACTTATTTAGTGTTTTTATTTTCCTTGTGCACGATTGCTAGGGCAGCTTATATTTGTGTGGATAGGCAATGCACATGACATTCTCGCATAGCTAGATTCAATTATGTTGTTATCTAAATGCATGGTTTGATCCAATTAATTAGAAAAAAATGCAATTATTCTTCTATAAAAGGCGAGGTTGCTTGCCCGTAGTTCAAGTTGGGGATGCTACTTCACCTCATAGCGTTTTCATTTTCTTTTTAGTCCCACTCGAAAATATTGGATATCGGTAGGATTGTTCTTGGGTCTGGATATCCATACAGACGATACACTAAAAAAATATTGTATATCAGTTTGTGTTAGGTGGTACTTTAGTTTTATCAGACTGACAAAAGCTCTATGGTGTAGTTCTACTTGTTGTAATATGGTGGTCTTTTATTATTTTGCTATTTGTATGAGACAAACATTAATTCGCCTGGCATGATAAGAAGTTTTTCTGGTGATTTTTGAAGCTGAATTTTGTCCACATGGTTTAGTATATACGAAACCATCATTAATGAAAATTTCAGGCACTTATCATGGTTTGAAAACTCCAAAACTAAGACTTGATTTGGTCCAACTCCAAGGCCACTTGTGATAAGGCTTCAACATGATTTGAAAGCTAATCATCCTCCAACTCTTGTTAATTGCACTTGTGCCTAAATTGTATGCTAGAAACATTGTAGGTTATCACAATATCAATGCAAATATAAATTTTAGTATTAACTGATCACCTCCTGCACCCATCTGCTTCCTGCAGCATTCCCCTCTCCTGGTCAATTGCCTTCTACTGATCCACTTGCGGCGGCATCTCGGCCTATCAGTTGCCTGCGATGTAAAAACATCGCATTGGCGTGTAAAAACATGATAGTCAATGTCAGTGAACTCATGCCTTTGCAGCAGACTTGTATAATTGCATTTTATGAACCAATGGATAATGACATGATGAGATCCATGCCATAATGATTTTCTGCAAAATTGATGTTTTTTTAGCATTGAAATTTCAATTTTCGTTTTGGGTTGCAAAGAAAAAAGCGGGACAAAGAAATGTTTGTGTTGCTATCGGTTCTCATTTAGTCCATGGAAGAAAAGATAAGTAGTTATTTTTGTCATTTGATATACATTTTCGAAAGGAACCACCAAATGTAACAATTTTTAATAACTTTTAGTGTGGTCAAGGTAATCTGTTATGCCTTAATTTTTGTGCTATATATATATGCCTAGGAATGACACAATTTATTACCAAAACTGATAGATTTCTTAATAAGCATGGAATGTTTTTAATTGACCAGAATGAGGCCCATTTTTTTCCACAAATGCTTATCCCTTTCTAACCGTTGTCGAAATACATTTGTTTATGGATGAAGAGTTATACCAATTTTTGCAGGTAAGACAGTAAACAAGAAGAAAATGGTGTTTGTTCTCATTTCCCAATGGTCCATTGCTTTTACATTCACCACAACAAGAGTGTTAATTTATTTCTCTAATTCCTGTTGGCAACAATGTGGTGTTCCTGAATGGTTGATTTGGACACACTATTATGCATTATGTTTAACATAGAAATTTTTAGTTGAAATATTCCCAAAGCAAAATGTTTTGGATAATTTTTTGATGCCTTAGCAATGTGACATTAGTGGATATAAGATTTTGTTGACTACACCAAGCTTACCTGATGTTGATATTGATTCATTTACTAAAAATTATTTGTTAGTGAATCTGCATCCCAAAAGATAGTCCTCTACTCTTTAATTGTTTTGTCCGTAGCAACGCACGGGCATGATCCTAGTCTTAGAATAAATTAAAGAAATACGAGAACCATGGCTGTAGGCAGATCCAGATCAAGAAAACCAACTGCTAGGCTCGGTTAGAATATCAAAGAAGCCAATGCGAGCTGAAAAAGGACGCACACCATTAGATGTATATCGGAGTCATTAGTGGACGTGCGTTCGCTGGTACATACCAGCAACTAACAATCGCGACGTGTAGCAGCAATGCGCGAGGATACCCCGCGAATAGCCAGCTGCGGTGGTGGGTGGTCCCGGTGCATGCAACTGCGGCTGGTGTGCGGGGGTTCTGACTTTTCTTTCCTTCTCGGATCCCGTTTTCCCATTTCTTCTCTATTTTATTTTCTGTTTTCTCTTTCGGGCCAACGGGTGCGTGGGTGAGTAAATAGGCGGGGGATTTGTTTGACTTTCATATGAATGTGAAAGTTACCATTTTAAATATGTTTTTATAAATTTATAGTTTAATTTTAATAGTTATCCATTTGTGTTTGGGAAAAACTATTTGAAATGGAATAAATTCCGCATGCTACCACCTACCCCTATCCACAAGAAAACTTGCGAAACATTTATATTAAAATTTTAACATCATAAAAATAAAGATTAAGCAAATAAAAGAATTAAAATTATGCCATATTAAACAAAAACACAAGTTGCTTGTCATCCATTTTTAATGAAAAGACGAACATGCTTTCAGCATATGGCAATCCTCAATTATATCCTGCAAAAGAAAAAGAAATGAGTGAGACACAATGGCAGAAATACATGGATTTCAAAACGAATTTTTATACCTAGAACTTCCTATCTAACTTGTCTAACCATATTCTTAGTTTGAACATTATATACATTTAAACTTTTAATCCCACACGAAGAACTTTATATTTGATCTTTTACAACTATAAACTCATGTAAGTGCATTTAAAATTTTCAGTTTGAATTAACAAACTTTTTTATTGATGTGTAAAAGCTTTATCCCTACCTATATATAACTTCGTACATCAAACATCTTTGATGTATAATATATAGATTTGAGTATCCTTTTATCCACATCAACCATTTTTTAAAGCCAAACAAATACAGACTTTGGAGCATCACACTGGTACTAAAACTTTATGTGTAATCAGACAAAAATGAGAAATTCAAAAATAAAGTTATGAGATGCATTAGAAACATTAGCACCGAAAAATCAGGCATATTAAAAAATTGTATTCTCAACTACAACTTCTCTATAATAATAGATAAGAAATTCCAAAATCAGAAAACTTTATAACAGAAACTTTGCAACTTTGTATCTAGGACTAAACAACCTCCAAATTACATACTCTGAAATTTTCTACCAAGCTTTGCACCTCAGATTTTGAAACTTTCAACTAGTACATGCACATTATAAACATTGTATGCAATAAAAAAAATCCTTGAACATTTCTTTCCCAACAAACATTGTTAGAAAATGAATTTAGGAACTTTATACTAGCATGTCATAAACTATGTACTCTCATATCCTAAACTTCATAGTTATATATCAAAACATTACAAACTCCATACACTCAACTTTCTACATCCATAACTTTCGATTTACATACTTAGAACTTCATAATAAAATTTTGAAAAACTTTAAAATCATGTACACGATTCTTTCTAAACCCTACGTTTCAATTAATGCATTGAAAACTACATATTCGAATTTAAAGGTCAAATTCACAATTCTTTCGACATCTCATTGTCTGTACATTCAAGTATTTTACTTCTAGATCCAAAACTTTGCACTCTGAACGTACAAACTTTGTACCGGCATATTATGAACTTTAAAATCCAGACACCAAACTCGTTAATTTTTAACTTTGAACAACAAATTTAGAAACTTTGTACTAACACATTCTAAACTTTGTACTAACACATTATAGACTTTCTAGATCTAACTCAAAAAACTATTTTGTATAAAGAGCTCTATAAAATTACAAACTTTGTGGTCCCAAGTTAAAGGATTTTACAATCAGAATACTAAATTTAAGCTTTTAGCTCAAAATATTTGAACTTGGAATGAGAGAAACTTTCATATCACACATTCAAAACTTCCAACGGCTTTAACTTTAAGTTTTTAAGTCATCAAAACATTTCAATCTACTAGGATTAAAAACTTCCACACTATATGTCGTTAAAACTTCATAAGTGAAGATTTTAAGTCCTGTAAATGGATTAAAAAAATCTTTCAAATCATACATTTATAATTGTTTACACCTCTTAACTTTCAAAGCATATATCAAAATACTTGTAGGTGGAGTAAAAAACACTTTCAGAACAGATATTCGTAACTTGTGATATCCTGGGCTTTACAACCACATTCTAAAAAACTTTGATCCCCTGATAAAAAATCTTGAGTTCAGATATTAAGAAACTTTGTAATGATGTAGAGACAAACTATGGACAAGATTTCAAAGATATCAAACCCAAAAAATTAATATTACAGTTGTAAAATAAAATTTAAAATTCTCAATTCAAACTTTAAAGTGTTATAGCTAAACTTTCATGTCATTCTGAAAAATTTTAAAATATATATACAAAATTCAACTACATATGAGTTAAAAAAATTATAAACTATAGACTTTCAAGTCTTCAACACAACACTTTGTAACAGAATACGGAAAGCTTTTTATTCAAAGTTGCATATCCAAAAACTTTATATTTATATTTTGAAGAACTTATAAACCACATGTGTAAAACTTTACATATGTAGGTAATTTTTTTCATCTACATGATTTAAAAATCTATACCATGAATTTCAAGTTCTATACATAGTGCTTCTATGATAAATGAAGCTTTTTTACGTATATATGCCAAACTTTACACTTACAGCTTGGACTTAAAAAAAGCTTTGGTTAAGTATAATGAAAACTTTGAACCTTTGTATTCAAAACTTTGGAGTGTACATAAATAACCTTATTGTATGCAAAACTGCATAAAATTACTAAAGAAACTTTATACCAATAGACTAAATACTTTATATTGAGCTAAGAAATGCATTTCACTAAATTTCTAAACATGAAAAAGAATAAATACTTTGTATATAATGATTACAAAATTTTTAGAAGCACTAATTCAGAAGTACATATATTATTAAGAAACAAAATCACAGGTAGTGGTGCTGGTGGGCTAGGGTTCTGGATTTGAAGAATTTGGTGATTGCGGCGGCGGTATGGTCAACATGATTTCTCACTACATGCAGACAATCACACATCCCAGGAATTGCATAAAAAACTTATGTATGCTCATTCTGAAATTAAAAAAATTGGTATGGCCATGTCATCCTTACCACTGAACATGAAAAAAAGGATCTGCATTCAATTCTAAGTTTGTGATGAGTTTTCCAAGTTTAAGGTAAATATGGTCATGATGATATTTGGACAATTCAGATGGAGAAACAGTGAAGTTACAAAAAGCTGCAGTGTAAACAAACCCGTGCAATATGTATTACAATGAGCCGCAGAAAAATTGAATCAGAGCAAATCATATGACACAGAGTGAGTTTGAAGTTTCAGGCCAAACCTGATCAACTCATGGATTCCAATGCGTTGAGATGTCAGTTCCCCTCGTCTTCAACTCTTGTTTTGGCAAACACCGAATAAAACTAGGCAACTTAGTCTGCAGTAGTCAAATGAAAAACAAACATGTAGCTGGTTATTTGAAATGTAGAGAAAAGTAAATTTTGCCAACATAACACTATGAAAAAAAGAGTCGAGCCTTGTCCAAAAGAGTCATGTATTCTTGAAAAATTATGTGAGTGCTAGAAAGAACTTAATCAACAAGGTGGCTATCAAAAGCTGAATCGCAACATTGCTGATTTGGAGAGTGTCCTTCTTAAAAACAATAGATGACCGATTGTGAAAGCTATCTAAAGTTAGAGAGTAAATATTGCAGAGAAAAAAAGGTGCCTGCCAGAGTGCCATGTATTCATTCATGTGATCTACATTTCTAATACTACGGTGTGTTTGACTTTATATTGCAGAAGATAGTCAAGGTATCTGTATGGAAAATCAACAGACCAATCAGAGAGGATGTTTTCTTTTGAACAAATTATCATGTGCTTCTCAAAAGAAAGTGTATGGTACTAATGATCCATTTCTTACCAAATGAAATTAGCCAGGTGTGTGTAGGATAGCAAAAAAAATTGTTAACTAGTATTTACGCTGACAAGATGTCAACGAAAATGTACAAAATTACTACTCTCAGAAGATTGTGGTCGGTAAACAAAGTAATGTTGCAGTTTCATGTGTGCAAATGCTCCTAGCAGGGTGCTGCCATGGCCATTGGTCAGGCAGGGCATCGACTTAATCAAAGGCTAGCAAGGTAGCCATTGTAGTAGTGTGTGATGCTGGACGAAAAAGCAGAGGATAAGCAGACTGCAGGTCAAAAGCAACATGTGAAAAACATCATGGGAGTGCTGCAGAAAAAATACATTGTGTCACCTCGATTCGATGCATGAAGGACTCCTCCGTTTTCTCACAGCTTGGGCTCTGTCTTGTTAGATGATATGCAACATTTTGGCATATTTTAATTCCATAATTTAGTAGATATTTCATTATAGTGAGTGAAACAATCCATGTGCAAGTGTGTATGTTTAAATCACAATTAAACATAACAATATTTCATGATTATACAACTAATAAACATGAACGTTAAGAAAGTACCCTGTGGAAGTTTGGGTGACGGCGTCACCCGAATTTCCGTTATCACCCATTGTGAGTGACCTCAATCGGTGTAGCCGTACACAGTCGATGCAGGCAGAGGATCACAGTGCAGACCCTGCTGTAGGTGAAGTAGTCGTTCGCTCGCTTGTCGTTGACGTAGAGGAAGTAGTCGTTCGGGAGCGAGCAGTCGCGTGAAGATGCTCCCAAAAAACCTTATCGCCCACCTATCCCGAGCAGGATCTCAACAGCAAGGCGAGGTTCTGGAGGCTCTGCTCTCGCCGGTACCGTGCGTGCGGTGCAAGCGATGGAGACACAAAAGAAAGCAGCAAACAGAGGGAGAAGAGAGAGGTCTCCTAAACAGGAGTACCTATAGTTTGTGAATTGGCAACCTGACGGAGAGGAGGAGGGCGCCTTATATAGGCGAGGTGCAGGCGTAGGGGGGATGAACCTGGACGTAACGGTTAATGCGCCTCAGGTAGTAACGGTCGCGGTTAAGGCTTTGAGTTATTGTCGCGGTTTAAGGGCTACTGGTAACTGTCACGATTAAGAGGCCATTGACATCCAACAATAACGTTCACCATTAAGGAGTCATCAACAGCAAAAAGATGCTCCCGCCTCATGACACATCCGTCCGTCCGACCGACCGACCGCACCGCCCGCTCGTCACGTCACACCACGTCCACATCCACGCCCACGCCCACGGGCTCGGTGAGGCAAGCGAGTGCGCGCGTGCATGTGGCACGCCTATCTCCTTTATTCAACTTCACAAGAGGTGTACCGAAAGGTTACCTAATAAGTTGGATGGGAGACTCCTCCAATACCCATACGGTATTTCTCTCTTTCCTTTAGCATTAAACACATGAGATTTTAATTATTTTATTATTACAATAAATGGCCCTAGGCCCATTTATTTAACAATACCCACCAAGAATTTCAAGCCATATTGGAAATGCTCTCATTTTGTTTTTGATATACCGGTACTACGATGGAGACTGTTAAGTTGAACATCCACCATGAACTCTAGTTACACTTATTTGCAACTGAACAATGGACTATGCCTTGAATTGATAGTTTTGTGCATCTAAGCTTGGCTAGAACCCTTTACTGATACTTGGCTGCACATAGCATCCCCGCGGGTTGGAGCTTATCGGTCACACTCCGCGCCTCTTCATGAGTTTCTAGAGATCACCCAACTCTCATAGACTATGACCAGTAGTCGATACTCATATAGGTGTGTTCCTTCAAGACATAGCCTCTTCATGAGCTTCAAAGAAACAACTTCCTTGTTTCATGAAAACCACTTGGATCACATTAAGGTATAAATACCAGCCTGCCATACAGGTTTGAAGAGAAATGCATCTTTTCCATGAACTGAGCCTTCTCAAAGGTTCTCTTCTCTTAGTCAAACCATAGCTTGTTTCACCATCTTAATTCATGGGATCTCCGATCACATAAGATAGGTTACCACTATGGAAAAACTCACGTGGGTCTCAAGCCCAGTTCCATAGATGCATGATCTATCACAATACATGATAAACCCTTTGTAAATTGATCTGCCAGGTTCTTAGACGTATGGATGTAATCTAAAGCTATGACACCGGTGTTTTTCAATTTCCTGACAGATTTCAACCGCCTCTTAACATGCCTGGATGACTTCATGTTATCCTTTGAACTGTTCACCTTGACAATCACCATTTGATTATCACAATTCATTAGGATTGCCGGTATCAGTTTTTCAACTATCAGCAAGTCCATTAGGAGTTCACGAAGCCACTCAGCCTCTACAGTGGCAGTGTCAAATGCTGCGAGTTCTGCTTCCATTGTTGACTTGGTTAAAATGGTCTGCTTGCAAGACTTCCAGGAAACAGCGCCACCTTCAAGTGTGAACACATATCCACTTGTGGCTTTTAGCTCATCAGCATCAGAAATCCAGTTTGCATCACTATAACCCTCCAAGACTTTGGGATCTCCGGAATAGTGAATGCCATAGTTCATAGTGCCCACTAGATAGCGCATTACTCGCTCGAGAGCACGCCAGTGTTCACTGCCTGGATTTGAAACAAATCGGCTCAGTTTACTAATTGCATATGCAATGTCAGGTCTCGTGGAGCTAGCCAGATACATTAATGAACCAATGATCTTGGAGTACCTCAAGTGATCCATCATTATCCTCAGGTTCTTCCTCAGAACCAAGCTGGCATCATAAGGAGTTGGTGCAGTTTTAGAATTGCTGTAGCCAAACCGACTTAGCATCTTCTCAACATAGTGAGTCTGTGATAGAGTCACTCCACCATTTTCTCCCTTTATCAGCTTTATGTAAGGATAACATCAGCTTCTCCCAAATCTTTCATCTCAAACTTTTGAGAAAGAAAGTCTTTGACCTCCTTGATCAATTCAAAGCTCGTGCCAAAGGTAAGTATGTCATCTACATACAGACACAGAATCACTCCTTCGCCCCCACCATAGCGATAGTACACACATTTGTCAGCTTCATTTGTAACAAAGCCAACAGATGTCAAAGTTCTATCGAACTTATCATGCCATTGCTTAGGTGATTGCTTGAGGCCATAGAGAGACTTCACTAACTTACACACTATTCCTTCTTGACCCTTTACTACAAACCCTTCCGACTGATCCATATAGATCTCCTCTTCCAACTCTCCATTTAGGAAAGGTGTCTTAACGTCCATCTGATGAATAAGAAGACCATGAGAGGCTGCCAGGGAAAGTAGTACTCTTATGGTAGTCAATCGAGCGACTGGTAAGTAAGTATCAAAGAAGTCTTCTCCTTCCTTTTGGGTGTAACCCTTGGCCACAAGTCTAGCCTTGTACTTATCAATAGTACCATCCGGCTTAAGCTTCTTTTTTTTGAGCACCCATTTACATCCCACAGGTTTGCACCCGTAAGGACGTTTGACAACCTCCCAAGTGCCATTTGACATAATAGAGTCCATCTCACTCCTCACTGCTTCCTTCCAAAAGTCAGCATCAGGTGAAGAGTATGCCTTTGCAATGGTCTTAGGAGTATCATCCACGAGGTATATGATGAAATCGTCTCCAAAGGATTTCTCTGTACTTTGTCTCTTGCTCCTCCTAGGAGCCTCATCATTGTCCTCCTCAGGATGCTCAATAAATGTAGGCTCATTGAGTTCCATCAACTTGGTGGAGTCGTCCTTCTCGACAGACTCTTGCCTAGATGAACTTGTTTCATCTCTCATTGGAAAAATATTCTCAAAGAATGTAGCGTCTCTGGACTCCATAATTGTGCCGATAAGCAAGTTTTGCACTCCAGATCTTACTACCGAGAACCTATATCCGACACTGTGAAAAGCATACCCCAGAAAAACACAGTCCACCGTCTTTGGTCCAAGTTTACGTTTCTTGTTGATTGGCACACTGACTTTGGCCAAGCAACCCCAAGTGCGTAAATATGAAAGAGTTAGCCTCTTCTTCTCCCATTCCTCGAATGGTGTTACTTCCTTATTCTTCATAGGCACGCGATTCATGACATGACAAGCTGTCAGTATCGCCTCACCCCACCATTCCTTTGATAGTCCCGCGGTTTCTAACATGGCATTCACCAAGTCAGTCAGCGTGCGGTTCTTTCTTTCGGCAATCCCATTGGATTGGGGTGAATAAGGCGGTGTCGTCTCATGAACAATACTGTGTTCCTCACAGAATATATCAAAAGTATTAGAGAAATATTCGCCACCTCGATCCAACCTTAGGTGTTTGATCTTTCTCTCAAGTTGATTTTCTACTTTAGCTTTATAGATCTTAAAGTAATGTAACACTTCATCTTTTGATTTTAACAAGTAGATGTAACAAAAATCTAGTGCTATCGTATATCAAAGTCATGAAATATCTTTTACCACCCTTTGTCAACACGTCGTTCATTTCACTCAGATCAGAATGAACTAATTCTAGAGGTGCCAAGTTTCTCGCCTCAGCAGTCTTATGTGGCTTGCAAGTTTGTTTCTATTCAACGCATACATGACACTTAGAATTTTTGACAGAGGTAAACTTTGGAATTAAACTCAAACTAGCTAAGCGCATCATACAACCAAAATTAACATGACAAAGCCTCGAATGCCAAACATTTGATTCATCATTCATCACATGGTTCACAACGTTATTACCGAACAATAAATAAAAGCGTAACAAGCCTCCGCTATCATAGCCTTTTCTAACAAAAGTACCAAACTTAGAAATGATACATTTATTTGATTCAAAGACTAATTTAAAGCCATCTCTACACAGTAGAGACCCGCTGACTAGATTCTTCTTGATGGCAGGTACATGCTGCACGTTCTTCAATTGTATGGTCTTTCCCGAAGTGAACTTCAGAATGACCATACCAGCACCAAGAACACACACATGGGCACCGTTCCCCATCAACAAGGAGGTAGTCCCCCCGGCCTGGTAAGAAGAAAACATAGAAATGTCAGCACATACATGAATATTAGCACCGGTGTCTATCCACCACTCTGGTAAAGAACACACTGAAATAACTGTAGGTAAAAAATTACCATACCCCCATTGTTCCTCCACCCTCACTAACAACCATGTTCGTTGTCTTTGGAGCCTTGCGATCTATACGATCCGGCACTTCGCAAACAAAGTGATCCGGACTGCCACAAGTATAGCAAGCACCCCCCGGCTTTCTCTTCTTCTTATTAGGCCCGTCGGCTTCCTTAGCCTTGGGCGGGTTTTGTGAAGGCTTCTTCCTCTTGTTCTGATTATTGTTGAACTTGGGATTGCCCCTCTGCACAAAGTTTGCGCTTGAGGGACCGGCTGTTGCCTTTCCACGTGTGTCTTTCGCTCTCGCCTTCTCTTCAACATCAAGAGTCGCGATAAGGCCATCAAAAGTGAATTCCTTTCTCTTATGTTTTAGAGAGGTAGCAAAATCCCTCCAAGAGTGTGGCAGCTTTGTGATAATCACTCCTGCCACAAACTTGTTGGGTAAAACACATGGGGCCTCTTTGCTATAGTTCTCAAGCTCTTTAGCCAGCGCCTGTACTTCATGGGCTGTTCCACCACGAACGGTCTTCAACCATCCCGTAGTCTAGGAAGCTGTTCCATTACATACGGCTCACCGCCGGCGTCGAAGCTCCGTCTCGAGCCTCAAGAGCCTCCCAAATATCCTTTCCCGTCTTCCTCGAAGATAGGTATCCACCAAGTTGTCAACTAGGACGCTAATGATGGCACCCCGAACAGGGTTATCATCCGCATTGAATTTCTCCCCCGAGACACCCTCGGGGGCTTTTCTGGTGGCAACATACATCACGTTCATGGTAGTGAGCCACAAGATGGCCAACTCACGCCACCTCTTAAAGTTGGAACCATCAAAAGGCTTCGGTTTAATTGCATTTGCAAAGCTAGTTACACCAAACACGAGTCCTATCAACATGATAAGGTTTTTGGATTATTAGATGATAGGCAACATTTTGGCATATTTTAATTCCATAATTTAGTAGATATTTCAATATTATAGTGAGTGAAACAATCCATGTGCAAGTGTGTATGTTTAAATCACAATTAAACATAACAATATTCATGATTATACAACTAATAAACATGAACATTTGGTTAAGAAAGTACCCGTGGAAGTTTGGGTGACGACGTCACTTGAATTTCCGTTATCACCCATTGTGAGTGACCTCAATCGGTGTAGCCGTACACAGTCGATGCAGGCAGAGGATCGCAGTGCAGACCCTGCTGTAGGTGAAGTAGTCGTTCGCTCGCTTGTCATTGACGTAGAGGAAGTAGTCGTTCAGGAGCGAGCAGTCATGTGAAGACGCTCCCCAAAAACCTTATCGCCCACCTATCCTGAGCAGGATCTCAGCAGCAAGGCGAGGTTCTGGAGGCTCTGCTCTCGCCGGTACCGTGCGCGCGGTGCAAGGGATGGAGACACAAAAGAAAGCAGCAAACAGAGGGAGAAGAGAGAGGTCTCCTAAACAGGAGTACCTATAGTTTGTGAATTGGCAACCTGAGGGAGAGGAGGAGGGCGCCTTATATAGGTGAGCAACAGGCGTAGGGGGGATGAACCTGGACGTAACGGTTAATGCGCCTTAGGTAGTAACGGCCGCGGTTAAGGCAGAGTTATTGTCGCGGTTTAAGAGTTACTAGTAACTGTCACGATTAAGAGGCCATTGACAGCCAACAGTAACGTTCACCATTAAGGAGTCATCAACAGCAAAAAGGTGCTCCCGCCGCGCAACACATCCGTCCGTCCGTACCGCTCGTCACGTCACGTCACGTCACGTCACGTCACGCCACGCCCACGCCCACGCCCATGGGCTCGGCGAGGCGAGCGAGCGCACGCGCGTGTGACACGCCTATCTCCTTTATTCAACTTCACAAGAGGTGTACCGAAAGGTTACCTAATAAGTTGGATGGGAGACTCCTCCAATACCCATACGGTATTTCTCTCTTTCCTTTAGCATTAAACACACGAGCTTTTAATTCTTTTATTATTACAATAAATGGCCCTAGGCCCATTTATTTAACATGTCTGTCTCCATGCAGCTGTGAGGAGCTTAGGGATGGATTCGGATCGGATACGCACGGATACGAATTCGGATTTCACTATTTACCACATTTTATTTCGAATTCGAATACGAATACGAATATTATCAAATACGAATGCAAAACGGATATTTCGAATTCAGATTTGCATTCGAATACTTACTCGATTTATAGCATAGAGTCATAATGAGTATCAATTTCATTTGTTGATGGTTTTATAATTGATCAAATCATATTACAAGTAGAGAGTAAATTATAATCATTATACATAATAGATATCTTATTGCAATTAACATATTAATTAATTAATATATCATAATAAATATAAAATAAGTAATTTTGTAAATATATAAACATCTTTTATTAGTAAAAATAGTACATAATACATTTAAATATAATTTATTTATTTGCTAAATAATATAATGTATTTAGAATTACTATGATTAGACACATACAGATTAATGAAACGTATAATTATATAATTTAGAATGTTAGATTAGCATATTTTGTTAATTGCATATATATAATTTTTATATTTAAAATGGTGTAAATAATTATTTTACTAGTAATATTAAAATTAACATCATTTGTAATTAGTACTTAGTAATATAAATAAATTTTAAATGGTTTCTATGGTACTTTATTTTATGCGGATACGAATAATGTTGGATATGTCGGATTTTTGTCGGATAATTCGGATAATGTCGAATACAGATAATATTGAAAATCGGATTCGAATACATCCATCTGACATCCATATTAAAAACGAATACGAATACGGATATCCATATTAGCGTTTTTAGCGGATACGAATATGGATAATTCGGATTTCCAGACATCCGAATCCATCCCTAGAGGAGCTTCCACTTCCCCCTCGATGTAGGTGAAATGGCGGCTGTGTGACGAGAGCTTGAAGCGTGATCCATCCTTTGATGGTGATGAATTGTTGGGGAGTGATGGCGTCGTCGACGAGATCGACACAAATGGGGATTGCGGGGACGAGAGGCAGTCGATGGCGGCCGTGGTGGTGCTACTACTTGCGTGTGCGGCGTGGTTCCTCCTCCTCGCACTGTCGCTGTCGGGGCCCTCCGAATCCTCTGATGGCGTCGGGTCCCCGCAGCGTGGGCCTCTCGCGGCCGCCTGCAGATCCGCCTCTAGGATTTATGGAACGAATTGCTCGGCAACGGACGCGTCGTCGGTGAGATCCGCGGGGCGAATACGATTCGACCCCTTCTTCGATGCGGTAGCAGAACCTCGCCAAACCATTATTGTAGCACAAATCCAATTTTGGAGGTAAATGAAAAGAAGAGAAAGGGGAGGGGGGAGGCTGGAACAAGACGGCGTGAGGTCGGGGCGGGGGGGTGGAGCGGATAAGGCTCGAGCGGATATGCTAGTAAAGCGCCATGTGTCCGCATGCATGCGGCGGTAGGTGGGGTAATGATGCAAAGGGGTAACTTTAGATGGACTACTTTTTCAAAATATTGAACAAGTATAAAATAATAATAATTGATCTAAAGTTTGAAGAAGTATTTCAAATATATAATTGAACTAAAGAGGTTCGGAGGTGCACCACATTATAATCAACTTGCACCCCTAGGTGGGGACATAGACACGGACACAGGACGCCGATTAAAGGGCCTGTTTGGGACCGCTTATCGACACGTTTAAGCAAAAACGGGAATAAACCCGTCAATCGGCCGGTGTTCGACACATGTTCCCCGACCAAGCAGTGTAGGATAAGCGGGAGTTTCAACGTGCGGTACTGAAATCGCGAGAAGCCTTCTAGCCGTGTTGCGCTTGCACGTGACGCGCTTCTCTCGCCCAGTCCCAAACAGGCCCAAACTTGTGTACGTATAAATCCGCATCAGAAACAACAGGCGTATAAATCCGCATCAGAAACAAGCTCGTGCAGGCGTGCGGCTCTCTCTCAAGGCGCACAGGACTATTGTTCATGCAGCGGCAGCCTGCGCGCGGAGGCTGCAGCTAGAGTCTGCTGTGCTGTGCCCCTCTGCAACACTCCTCAACTTGGCTTTGGTTATCTGCTAAAAAAAACTTTCCTTTGGTTACTTTGACTGTGACGAAAGGCCGCGCAGAGGATGGATGCTCTTTCCATGCAGCAGTATCACAGGTTATTACTTACAAATAAAAATAAAAAATGTACGAGTAGCATGGTCCACGTCGCTACGCTGGCGGCGCCATTGGTTACTCGGCTCATCATGGGGGCGCGGCGGCGGCCGGAAGTGATTCCCGCGTGATAGCAACTGCAGATTAAATTAAACAAACGGCCGGGACCCTCCTGTGCATGCGACATCGATCCATGCATAATGCACGGTAAAAGGAGAGAGAGAGACGTGCAGAGAGGTGTGTGGTTGTGAGCTTTTCCGCCTAGCTTGATCCTTCGTATATAGCATCGTCCGTTGATCGATGCGTCCGTCGTCGGCGGCACGCCGTGCCTACGAATCTCTCCCGGGTCTCCTCACCCCCGGCCCGCTCGCTTTACAAAAAGGCGAGGTTCTTTGCTGTGCCCATTTATTTGCATGCTATGCGTTGAGCATGGGAATTCCGGAACTGCATCTTTTCCTTTGAGAGCCAGCCTAGTTATTTTAAGTTCCGCCGCCACGTTACTAGCAACACTCTCTGATTGTACCCAAAGATGGCGTACCGCTCTACTAGTAGTGCACACGATAACAGCTAGTACACAAAATGTTCATCCATGAGCTCTCGTCCACAACAGTTATCAAATATCAATAGTGGAATTAATAAAGTCACATAGGAAATTTGACGTACAAGTTACCTTTAAAATTAAGGTTTTCCGGTACTTAAAGAATGAGGTTATACTAAAGATTAATCTAGTAATGGAATGGTACTAAATTTTGACGCTTTTGTAATGTGCAAGAGTCCATTAAACACCAGTTTTTTTTATTGTGCTTAATGCTAGATTCCCGTGGAGAGCTACACATGTTGTGTTTGATATTGTCCCATCATTTTTAACACAAATGATCTATTCAATAATTTGATAAAAAATGGGGAAACAACAACCAAACTAAAATTTTTGACAGGGCGGAGGCTATACTTTAGGCAAATTGGTTAACGAGAAATGATATCGCTCCATGGAAGTGCAATTTCAGCTTTTGAAAGAAAATCCTCACAGAAGTACAATCCTTAAAAATAGATCTAACTACCTACATAATTAAGTGGTCAAATTTGAACGAGTTGCATGTCAAAACTTTCGCCCTGTTCGTTTGGCTTATGAGCCACGAGCCACCAGTACTTTTCTCTCATAACAAATCAACCATCAAGACTTTTATCTCAGAACAAACGAGCATCAGTCACTAGCCAAACGAACAGGTCAATTGCATGTGGCCACCAACAAAGAAGGGTGTTATAATCTTTTTACGCAACCACTAATTTATTTAAAAAACTAGAATTGCACTTTTCAGAAGACGAAGTAAGAGCAACTCCAAAAGACTAGCTAAATTTTATTTTATATATTCTCATTTAAAGAGCTATTTAGCTAAGATCTCTTTTTATATTCTCATTTAAAGAGCTACTTAGCTAAGATCTCCTTTTTATATTTGATTGCACTCCAACGGACTAGTCAAAATTTCACTCTTCATATCCAAATCCACCTCACCTCACCTCTCTCCATCTCACCACAACCTTATCCACCCTACTTCTTCAGCTCTCGTCAATGGCGGCCTCCAACCCCTGCTTCTTTAGCTTCGGTCCATGGCGGCCAGAAGGGGCGTCGCCGAGGGGTGCCACACCACTCCCCCAAGCCACTCGCTCCGTCATCCCGCGCCGCGCCGCTCGCTCCATCGCCCCCACACAGCTCCATCTGCCACCCTGCGTCGTCGCGCTGTGCCCGTGCAGCACGCTCCGCCGCCCCCGCCTCGCGCTGTGCGCGATCTCGCGATGGACGCCGCACTCCGCCGGCAGGCACCTCGGGATGCCGCACTTCGCCGGAACCCGCTCTCCGGCCACAAGCTGCGCCGACGAGTGTGTTGGTCGTAGTGGTCGTGCCTGTGCAGTAACGCTAGGAGACGCGAGAGGGGCCGACCGGCCGGGATATGCGGAAGCCGCTCGTCAAACATCCTGAGCCCGAAGGAACTTTTTGCGAGTGCGATTCCGAGCGAGAGGGATTGCTACTTTGTTGGATTTTAATTTTTGTGATCTTTTTAAAATGGTAGCTAGTCTTTGAGTTTTAGAGAATCTCTTGGAGTTGCTCTAAGTTTGTGAACCAAAATCTTTCACGCAAGTCTTATTAGGTTATTGTGGACTAGAAGTTGCACTCGCCGGCAAGCTTTTGATAGGATTGAAAGGTCTTTTATTACCTCCGCTTTGCACAGAATTGGTTTCACTGATCATTTCATTAACCTTATTCAAGCATGCATTTCTACTTCTTCTTTAGCTATTTTTGTCAATGATGAGCCCACTGCTTATTTTCACCCCCAGAGAGGTCTAAGACAGGGATGTCCTCTCTCACCTTATTTATTTGTCTTAGCTATTAATGAACTATCTTTGAGATTGTAGGAAGCTCTTCATCACAATAATCTTACAGGAATTTCTCTAGGACATGTGCACCTCCTATTCACTCTCTTTTGTCCGCAGATGATTTAATTTTGTGTGGAAAAGGTACTTTGGAGGAGGCTAACAAAATCAAGGATATCCTTTACACTTTCTGTTAGCATTCTGGTCAGATCCCTAACCTCCAAAATCTACTATTCTTTTTAGGAGGAACATACCCATTTCCACTGGAAATCAAATTCAAGGTATCTTCCCTATATCCTCTCTGCAACCTAATACTATGCACTTATGCATCCTTTAATTTTCTCTCACAAAGATAAAAATAAAGGATATCAGTTCATTCACAGCAAATTTATTGCAAAATTTAGCACTCTTAAATCCAATAGCCTTAATCAGGTATGCTACAATATATTAAATCTATCCTATCTTCCACCCTATTTACTACATGTCTACTATTCTTTTCTCTAATAATTTCATTGTGAAGATTAATGCTATTACCAGAAAGTTTTAGTGGCCAAGAATCCAAGAGGAATATAATACTAATCTTATTCATTTTCATTCCTAGGAAGACATATGCAAGCTATGATCAAGGAGGTCTTGGTATTAGAGATATGGGCCTTATTCATCAAAGCCTTATTATAAATTCTACCTAGAACATAGCTACTAACAAAAATCCTATCTTATCAACTATTATTAAAGCCAAATATTATCCAAACAACTCCTTTTGGACTGCTTCTAATTGTTGACGCAAAACGTGCACCTAGCGCCAAACACACAACAAGCCGAACAAGGCGGCTTCACACGCGCAAAGAGTCACGAGACGTGCCGGTCAATTTTTCCTGAAAATTAACAAAAGACAAAGCAGTTAGATACCAAAACTTGGAACTTGCCGGGTGGTACCAGACAGTTCCATATTTACGGCTACAAAGCCAAATGGGATGACACATAGCTATAAAGAGCTATCTGCCAATAAACTGAAACCATTCGGGAACTTATAAAAGGAAAAGTAACATTGCCGAATGGATGACGTAAGCATGACGGCGATCGGTCTTTGTTTGAGCAAAGATGCATATGCACGAGGCCATGACCGATCCCCATGATAATTAACATTAAATAAATGGATAAAGTAAAGCACGAGCATAAACATGTAATAAACAAGCATGCATAGATCCAAAGCACTAGTCTACCGCATGTCTAGGTACTTTAAAACCCGTCGGGTACGATGTCAAACAAATCTATCCACCGCATGATACAATCTAAATATGGAAAGCTAAAAGCATACGTTATTTAAAGCATGAATTACACACGTGTTTTACTCGTGAAGAAACATAACCGAATACGGCTGAACAGCCGATTCGGGGTCCATGAAGAAGGAACAAACATTACCAAGCGAATAAATCTATCAGATTGGTTTGAAATCTAATCCACCGGATGATTAGCTCCAAAGCAACCCAAAAACCTGCATCTTCCGCATGATACTCAGTTCTTTCAAGATTTATATCAACGTTGGCAAGCTTGAACCCGCAACACGTAACAACCTAGATCGATTCGGTTTCGGCTATCGGGAAGCACAAGATCCACGTGTTAAAACACGAATTCTGTTCGCATAAGGATCACGAAAAGGATGAAGCCGATCCAAACCTATCTAGATTGGGCAAAAGTGTTGCATGAATCTAAACATAAAGTAAAAACTCAAAGCAACACGGGATAACTTAATGAATCTATTGGATCTTGCCAAAATCCAATAGAGCCGATAACTAGCTTCAAGCTAGATCTTAGCCTACCGCATGGCTCATGACCTAACAAGAAACCCTCTTGAACCAAGCTTGAATCTACCGCATGACACGAAGCATGGTAACAAGACTACTTGCATCGAGGTCTAAATCCACCGCATGATACTAGACATGATACAAGGTTGCCGGTACTCACGGAGGTCGACGGATCGATGAACCCTCCGGAAGAACTCGACGACACGACAAAAGGACTCTAGGGTTTGGCGTAAGGCCGGTTTGTATTGAAGAATGATTGTGTCCATTACATACATTCAGGGCTCATATTTATACCCTGCCAAGTACAATCTCGAATGGATTCGCTGCCTAACTTATCTCTAAGCTTGATCGCCTATCCATCCATTCGTCCTTCCTGCTTGAGCCACGTCACCGTCCAATCCCGCAAAATCAGCTCAACTGTTCCTTTGCCGAACGGGAGCAGATAGCCGACCGCAGATCTCTTTGCCGAATATATCTGAAAAAATCCTTCCTTCCACCGGACGGACTCCTCATCGAGCCGGACCCACAAGTCAGACTCCTTACCAAATTTTGGTGTTAACACATGCCCCTTCAATTGTGGGATAAAAGTGATTTTGTTCCGCAATTGACTCCGGCCACGAACATTTTCAAATCGAATCGTCAACACCGTTTTGTTCTTCTTTCTTCGCAATCCACCGGAATCCTCGTCTAGATCCAAACCCTAGATCCCCTTGTTCTAAGCTCAACTCCCCAATGGCGGCTCAAAACCAAGATGCTCAGGTAAATTCCCCCCCGTAAGCTTCATTCGGCATTTAGGTTTTCAATTTTACCTGAGATTTCTTTTCCGCTTTTCTTCAGGAGCCTTCTACCGAGCTTCGATTCGCACCGAGGCCAATTCAAGATCCTATTACCTCGGTCCCGTGGGAAACTCGATCCTCGAGATTTCATCGCAAGTCGAATCTCAAAGGATCCCTTTCAAAGCGGCTCTGTCCCCACCTCCTCGGTGGCAAGATGCTTTCAAGAACTGGCCCTTGCCTCCAATCGCAGGCTGGAAAACTTGGTACCGGAGGATTCTCGCAGACAAGAGTGCCATAACCCAAAGCGCGGGATACCCTCCGCATTGCTCAGTGCTTGGAGTTATCCTTGGCCGAGACCCCCAAGAATGAAGACCTCCTGATAGCAGCTTGCCATTTTTGGTCAAACGGCGTCAACGCCTTCCTCTTTGGCCACGGCCCGATGTCTCCAACTGCGGCCGATGTGTATATGATCACCGGCCTTGACATTACGGGATCCGTTCAACCCCGGGATTTCGAAGCTCTTCACGGCAAACGGGGGTGAAACCGGGGAGCGGATACAAGAACTACATCTTGAAACACATGAAGGACAACCCCCTTGGTGAAATTGAATACGGGGCATTTCGAACATGTGGCTATGCGGGTTCGTCTTTCGTGGTAAAGCCAATGAGCCTACCCCGAATCACATTGCAATGGCTTCTCATTTGGTCGGTGGCAACCGCCTCCCCCTTGGGAAATTCCTCCTCGGTAGTGTGTACCATATGCTTCACCAAACTATCACCCGGATGTATATTAGCCGGAGGATAACATGTGTCAACGGTCCTTGGTGGTTTGTTCAAATGTGGCTGCGGCTTTACATGCATCGGATCGTTGGTGTTGATCCGAACACCGGGCTCTTCCCTTCATCCAATCACCCCGAAGGGGAACCCCAAGCCACCGAGAGGATGACGGAATTATGGAGAAGCTGCTTCAACTGTTCTTATTCAACAGGACATCAGCCAGTTTTTGAGCTGTTCTTCAAAGGTTTCCAGAATCCTCTCTGGCTCCCTTATCTGGACAATGACACTTTGATTTTCCCCTGTGAATTCTCTTTTGAATCCGAACGCCAAGATGGGAGATTCCTAGAGATCCTCAACATCATAATCCGCCCATGCATGCTGCCGGCTGAATTCAATGGAGGAAGGCTGACCTATAGCACTTATGAATATTATCAGCCCAATGTAATGGCTCGGCAACTTGGGTGTGGCCAGATGCCCCCAAGACTGTTTCTGCATGAATTCCTCAAGCCCAGAGAGGAAATCAAAGAACTCATGCACGATAGCGCAGTCTTCCGTTATGTATGCGGTCCACTGTCTACGCCTGGCCTTTTGTACCCATAACCATAGCTCACTCCACCTTTAACTCCTGGTGGCAAGAACTCCATGATCATATCTTCAGTGAGCCTGTACACTTGTTCTGTGCAGAGTTGATGCCTGATTTTCATCCAACTTCAGAGGTAACATGATGAACCATTGAATCAGACATATCCTCTTTCAATCATGATTCTGACCTTACTTCTCTTACCCACAGAACACAGTGCCTGCCCCTCGAGCCAGGAATATTACCTACAATGCCGTAGGCCCGGTCTCAGCGCTGGGATTCAGGTCTCCAACCCTGGCTCAGCTAATGGCTAGGTTTGCCACAACAGACCCAAGCCTTTCCAGCCTTGCTGCTGATAGGAGGCAAGGCTTGTCTCTAATAGCTCCCCCAAATGCCAAGAGGAGAAGAACTGTTAAGAAAGTCCTTGTTGAGGTAAAAACCTTTTCTTTTCTTGATCACAAGATTACTCTGGTTCTGATAAATCATATCTTGTACATTTTCGGACCGGACCCCGGCAATCCTCGGTGCCGAACACCGCCAATGCCCCCTTCGGTCAATAAAATGGCCTCGCCGAGATGTCCTGCAAATCCACTCGCACACTCATCCATCACTTCTCATCTCCTTCCCCGTCTCTAGAGGAAAAAACGCCAATGCCATGGACAAGGGCAAGCAACCCCGAAGAGCGGCCCTCCAAAGAAACGCACGATTGGAAGGTGAGTTTTCCCTTGATTTGCCTCCTGTCTCTCACATGATCTTGCGCTTTACCTTCTCTTCTTTTCCCCTTTCGGCCTTGATTTGCTTCCCGAAGAAATCATCGGGACCGAAGACGTGCCCGAGTACATCTCCTCCGATTCCTCCCTCGAAGCGAGAGGACGCCACGCCCGAACGAGAGGACCGGCCATCAACCGCGCCGCCGCGTTCGGCACACGGAGCACGGCCTCGGGGGACATCACCGCCCGTTGCCAAGCCGAGCGCGAGCGTCGCATGGCTCGGGAGGCACGCGGTGGGGGGTAAATGCTTCGACTTCTTCTTGACTTTGTGCCCACATCCGGATTTCTTGCCCCTAACATCCACTCCTCCGTTTCGGATGTCTCGATAGGTACAACAACCCGAAAGCGGCTTGGGACAGCTTGGTGGAGGCCGCAAATCATAGTCACCCCCGCGCATTCCAAGTTGTCGTCACGGTGATCCCGGAACAACCGAAGAGGGAGCGACCGGAGAAGAAGCAAAGAAAAGATTGAATCGTACTTTCACTTCTTCCTCCACGCCTTCTCGCTTCCCACCTCCTTGAGGTCCCGATCACCGGGGTCGTTGGATGTAAACCGCAAGAAGCGGTTGTAATGTAGTTTTGTGCTAAGGGCAATGCATCTAGGCACCGGCCATTTCTTCTATTTGTGAATTTTGTTCTAAAGGCGGCCTTGTTCTTGAGCGCGGCCGTTTCGTGTCGGATGTGTGTAACCCCACCTTCGGTGATCATCGATCGATCTCAATACTAGGATAATATTTCTTCGGATATATTCCATTTATCGCGGCGAGAAAATTCTTCTCCTATTAAAATTTTCAATATGTATGCATTACCAGGGACGCATCCGACCACACGAAAAGGCCCCTCCCCGGTTAGGGGACCATTTGCCGAATTCGCCGTATTTAGTTCCAATCGGCAATAGCGCTTTCCAAACCAAATCTCCTTCTCGCGAATTGCCCGACTTTTACTTTCTTGTTATAGTACTTGGCAACCCGCAACTTGTTTTTCTCGATGTTTTCCGGGGCCCTAAGACGGATCATGTGTAAATCCTCTAGCTCATCCATCATTAGGCCACCGTAATCTTTGGAGCTCAAATCTTTCGTAACACAACCCTCCTTGAATCTGATTGCATCTCCCAAGGTAGAACTGCGTGGTGTCCATAAACTAATTCATAAGGAGAGGTCTTTGTAGCTCCATGAGGGGCCATTCGGTAAGCCCACAGTGCCTCACTGAGTACCGAATGCCACCTTCTCGGCTTCTGGTCGATCTTCTTTTGTATCAGCTTAATCATGATCTTATTAGAAGCTTCCGCTTGACCATTAGCCTGGGCATAATAGGGAGAAGAGTTAAACAATTTGATTCCCATGCTTTCGGCAAACTCTCTGAACTCTAGTGACATGAATTGTGCCCCTTGATCAGTTGTGATTGTCTGAGGGATTCCAAACCGATAGATGATGTGCTCCTTGACAAATTCAACCATGTTTTCCGATGTCACCTTCTTCAGTGGGATCGCCTCAATCCATTTAGTGAAATAATCCGTAGCCAAAAGCACGAACTTATGCCCCTTACTAGATGGTGGGTTAATCTGGCCAATCAAGTCTATACCCCAGCCCCTGAATGGCCATGGCTTGATGATGGGATTCAATGCTGACGCGGGGACTCTTTGAATATTTCTAAACCTCTGGCAATCCTGACATCCCTTGTAATACTCAAAGCAATCCTCTAATATCGTCGGCCAAAAGCACCCAGCTTGTCTAATGACCCATTTCATACGGTAAGCCGATTGGTGTGCTCCACATATCCCATTGTGCACTTCGCTCATCATGTTCTTGGCTTCTTCTGGACCCAGGCATCGTAACAATACCCCATCTAATGATTTATAGAACAAATTGTCATCCAGAAGAACGAATTTTATGGCCTTGTACCTGAGCTTCCTAGAGACCTTTCGGGATGGATCCTTCAAGTAATCAACGATCTCTTTCCTCCAATCATCTTCTGCAAGATCCGTCCCCAGTGCACATACCTCTGCAGCAAACGCTTCTTGACTCTCTTTGTAACCAGAGGCACTTTGAGCCAGCCTATTTGCTTCTTCATTATGTTCCCTAGGAATATGCTGTAGAGTTACCAACGGGAAGCTCTTCAAGATTTCCCTGCATTCTTCGTAGTAACTCCTCAGCGCTTCACTTTTGCATTCGTATTGGCCGTTCAATTGCTTGATCACCAGCTCTGAATCTCCATAAACTTCAACTGAAACGGCCCCAGCTTCTCTCAAGTATTGAAGCCCTCGAAGCAGTGCCTCGTACTCGGCCTGATTGTTTGTAACGGTGGGCTGTATAGGGGTGGCAAATTCAAACATCTCACCCCTAGGCGAAATTAGTAGGATCCCTACTCCCCCACCTTTACCACATGATGATCCATCAAAAAATAAAGCCTAAGGGGTAATTTCAAGCAAATCAATTGACGGATCGCGATGTTCAGTTATAAAATCGGCAATAATCTGTCCCTTGATAGCCTTTGCCGATTCGAATTTTAACTCGAACTCTGATAAAGCCAAGATCCATTTGCCAATCCTGCCATTCAAAATTGGCATAGATAACATATGTTTTATTACATAGAACTTGGAATACACAGTGCATTCGGCATTCAACAAGTAGTGCCGAAACTTTGTACACGAGTAGTACACGCACAAGCACGGCTTTTCCGTAGCCGAATACCGGTCTCGGGATCAAGTAGTTTTCGGCTAAGATATGCTACTACCCGCTCCTTTCCTTCGAATTCTTGAATAAGGGCCGATCCAATGGTTTGGGTATCGGCCGCCACGTACAACTTGAAAGGCTTATCCAGCTGAGGAGGGACCAACACTGGTGGCTCCTTCATGTACTGCTTGATCTCATCGAAAGCCTTTTGTTGTTCGTCGCCCCATGTGAACTTCTGATCTTTCTTTAGCTTCAGCAGTGGAGAGAATGGCAAAACCTTCTGTGACAAATTTGAAATGAATCTTCTCACGAAATTAATTTTGCCGAGCAGTGATTGCAACTCCTTGAGATTAGTTGGAGGAACAACTTCATCGATGGCCTTCATGCTCTTCTTGCCAACTTCAATTCCCCCCTCGTGGACTAAAAATCCCAAGAACTCTCCAGCTGATACCCCAAAAGCGCACTTGTTTGGATTCATCTTTAAACCATGCTTCCGGGTGCACTCCAAGGTCCTTTTCACATCTTCCAAATGTGTGTCATGACTTAAGGACTTGATTACCACGTCATCAATGTAGATTTCCACAACTCGCCGATCAACTCGTGAAAAATGTAATTCATGCCTCGCTGATAAGTTGCACCGGCATTTTTTAACCCAAATGTCATGACTATCCACTCAAACAGGCCTATATGACCAGGACATCTGAAGGCCGTCTTTGATATATCTTCTATTGCCATGAAGATTTGGTTGTATCCCGCATTGCCATCCATGAAACTGATCACTTTGTGTCCGGTTGCGGCGTCAATCAACAAATCGGCAATAGGCATGGGGTAACCGTCCATCGGAGTAGCTGCGTTCGGATCCCCGAAATATATGCGGACCCTCATCTTCCCATTCTTCTTGTAAACAGGGACAATGTTAGAAATCCACTCCGCATATCTGCATGGCCGAACGAAGTTTGCATCAAGTAATCTTTCAACTTCTTTCTTCACATCGGCCAATACCTCATCCTTGTAGATTTTCCGGGGTGGTTGCTTGTATGGTTTGAAACCAGATTTGATTGGCAACCGATGCTCAACGATAGAACGATCCAATCCAGGCATCTCCGAATAATCCCAGGCGAAGCAATCTTTGTATTCCTTGAGCAGCTTGATTAATTCCTCCCTGAAGTCTGGCTGCAAGTTTGCGCTGATGAACGTCGGCCTTGGCTTATCACCGCTTCCAATGTCAACCTCTTCTAATTTATCAGCCGACATAAATCCTCGCCCCAACTTGCCATCAGTGCCATCTACGGGGTTCTCCATCAAAAATTACTATAAGAGCCGACTGCTTGAATCGGCTGTTGATCGCTGCTGACAGGTTCAACAGGACCTTCTCCCCAGTCTTTCCCTGAGAAGCAGTCAATGCCTTGATACTCCTAGAAAGCTGGTTCCATGTTTGCAACGCTCACGGAGTCATCTGCTTGGACAACCTCAATATCATCATCCACCCATTGGATGAGCCTTTGGTGCATGGTGGATGGGACGCAGCAATTGGCATGAATCCAGTCCCGTCCAAGCAGTAGGCTGTAGGCTCCTTTACCTTCGATAACAAAGAAGGTAGTGAGCAGTGTCTTGGACCCGATCATCAGATCCACGTGAGCGCATCCCTTGGTGTCTGAAGGATTTCCAGCGAAATCGTTCAGTATTATACTTGTAGGCGTCAGATCGCTAGGGCCCATGCCAAGTTTCCTGAAGGTGGTGTACGGCATTACGTTGACTGCCGCTCCACCGTCGACAAACATCTTGGTCAATGGCTTGCCATTGACGTATCCTCTCAAGTACAGCGGCCTCATGTGTCGATTTTTGGCCGGTTTGTCGAAGATTGCCTGCTTGGCCAGCACCAGTTGTGCCATCATCCCCTCGACCTCGCTCATCATCCGGGGACGCCTCTTCCGCACGACCTGGTTAGCAGGAGCCATGAATTCGTTCGGCAGAAAGTATACCATGCATGTTGGAGCCGAACGCCTTGACCCTTCCGGTTGGTCCTTTGGATGCCACACCCGCTTTGTTTGGATCCCGGCCGCCTCGGTTCACGGTTCCTCAAGTGTTGAACCCGTCTCTTCGACTTTTCCGTAGGCCGGGCAAGCACCATTGCCCCTTTTGCCGGACGTACTCGTCCTCGTCTTCCTCCCCGATCGGCCCACCTCAAATCAGCTTGTCTCTTCCGGGATGATCAATGATTTCAATTTTTTGACGCCGATCCTCGTTAGGATGTATCCTTCCAATTCTTTCATGGACGGATCGGCGATTGGCGGTCTCCGCCTATACTCAAAATACTGTCGCCGCATTCGGGGCAATTTCTCGGCGTGGGAAGCTTCAACCCTTCGTTCCAATAGTGCCGAAGAACGCACATCCCCGGTGCGCGCGCTCTGCTCGCGCGTGTATTGCTCCGAGTCCCTTCGTGTGCTTCCTCTTCGGCTCTGCGCTGCTCCTCCTCGTATCTTCGCTTCTGGTAGCGCTCCTTTTCCATCTGGCGCTGCCACTTGTTGAGGAGGATGCGCGTGGTCACCCTGGGCTTGGCTCTGGATGATTCCCCGATTTCGATGTGGCTCTTGAGAATGCGGGGGGCTTCACCATGCACCTGTTCCAGAGTTACTTGGCGTTCCGGGTCAACTGCTCCATCCTGTCTAGCCCTGGCTGAGGTCAAGACCTTGACCTTGCCCTTCTCCTCAGCCGTCACCATGTTGACGGAAAAGCCCACCATGTTCTGAGGGAAAGGGTGGCCATCCAGCTTCATCTTGTTGTCAAATTTGAGGTGCCCCTCCTGGATGGCTTTCTGGATCCTCATCCTGAAGACCCTGCAGTCGTTGATGGAGTGCGAGTCCCTGTCGTGGAAGCCACAGTAACGTTTCCCCTTGACTCCATCAGGCCGAAGCATGGAATGCCCTTCAGGCAACCTGATTCGGCCTTCCTTTACCAGGAGCTCAAACAACTTGTCAGCTTTCGTGATGTCGAAGTCGTAGGTGCCCTTGGTCTGTTTGACCCAGCGCTGATTCATCGTTAATGGCTCTTTCCCCCACATGATTTCGGCTGCGGCCACATCCAGTTCATCATCAGAATCCTCGATCAGATCGGCCTTGTCTAAGAACTGGTTGTAGATGTCCGCCACGTCATGCTGCTTGCCAAACCTGGCATCCTTCTTGAAGCCATACGCCTGGTTGCTCATCAACGACAGCTTTTGAGACAGCTGGCCCAAGTTTTCAAACTCCATACCAAACAGTTTCTCACGTACGGCCGGCAGCATCCCGGCGACGGCCATGTCAGCCAACTGGTCATCTGGCAAGTTGAGCGAAAAGCACATGCCTTTAACCTCCCTGAATCTCCTGAGAAATTCCAATGGCGTCTCGCTGTGCCTCTGCTTCAGGGTGGCAAGGTCGATCAGCTTCTTCTCTGAGCTGCCGCTGAAATAGTGGGCGTGGAATTTCCTTTCCAGGTCTTTCCATCTGCTAACTGACTCAGGGGGCAAGGACGAAAACCACTGGAACGCCGGGCCCGTCAGTGACGCGGGGAAGTAGCGGACCCTGAACGTTTCCTCAGCTGAGCATTCTCCGAGCTGCATCAGGTAACGAGCAATGTGCTCCACCGTGCTTGTGTCGTCTTGCCCGGAAAATTTCGTGAACTCCGTCGGAGGTTTCACCCTTGGCGGAAGGAGCACGTTGAAGTACCATTGCGGGAACGACGGCTTGTAGGCGGGTCCCCGCATTTTTTGGCTTGAGGCCGAACCGATTTTGCATCAACTCGGCCATTTTCCGCGCCGGGACGTCGTCCTCTTGTGCGCCTGCAGCTGGCGCGTAACCTGGGTGCGGGAAAGCGTCAATGGCTCCATAGTTTCCCACCTCGTGGTAGCCTCCGCCGTATAGGTTCCTCTCGCGGCCGAGTTGTTTGCCAGAGCAATCCTGTGGCCGGAGGCAAGCGGGGCCCCAGGCGAGCCGAACGCTAGGTCCCCGTACGTGGGCTGGTACGGGTTCGGGCCGTTGCACGGGTTGTCCCGTGCTTTGCTCGCGGTGGTGGCTGGATTGGTTGCCCTCCGAGGCCCGCAATGGGGGCCGAACCGGGGCCGACCCCCGGCGCCTTGCGGAGGAGGCCGGAAAGCTTGACTTCCGGCGCTCCGAGGAGGAGGCCGAAGTGGTCGGCTCCGTAATGGTGGTTGAGAGCTCGACTCGCCCAGTTCCACGGTGCCCGCTTGGATGGGTGCCTTGCTGAATGCCTGCTCCATGCCTGGGCCAAAGACAGCCACCATCATTTGCTGGAACGCACCAAGGAAAGCTTTGTGGTGCCTGCTCAAAATGTGGTCTGCAGCATCCCGGAATGCTTGCATGCACTCCTCTCTCTCCTGCTGGGTCGTGGCGTCGCTCTCCCCTGGCAGCAATACCCTGGGCATCTCATTCTTCAGGTACGGGACGCCACTTCTGTTTTTCTTGAAGGACAGCAGACATTTCTCGCCGGGAACTGGTCCATGGCGTCCTGGAGCTGCTGCCGTTGTTCGGGAGAGAGGTCCTCAATGTTGACATCCATGATGTCCGCAATTTCAGGCATCTTGATCTCTTCGGCTGTGGTCCCACCGGGCATGCCAAAAAGTGTGTTGACGCAAAACGTGCACCTAGCGCCAAACACACGGCAAGCCGAACAAGGCGGCTTCACACGCGCAAAGAGTCACGAGACGTGCCAGTCAATTTTTCCTGAAAATTAACAAAAGACAAAGCGATTAGATACCAAAACTTGGAACTTGCCGGGTGGTACCGAACGGTTCCATATTTACGGGTACAGAGCCAAATGGGATGAGACATAGCTATAAAGAGCTATTTGCCAATACATTGAAACCATTCGGGAACTTATAAAAGGAAAAGTAACATTGCCGAATGGATGATGTAAGCATGACGACGATTGGTCTTTGTTTGAGCAAAGATGCATATGCACGAGGCCATGACCGATCCCCATGATAATTAACATTAAATAAATGGATAAAGTAAAGCACGAGCATAAACATGTAATAAACAAGCATGCATAGATCCAAAGCACTAGTCTACCGCATGTCTAGGTACTTCAAACCCGTCGGGTACGATGTCAAACAAATCTATCCACCGCATGATACAACTTGCATGAAAATCGTACCACTTCCCACAAATAGATCTATCCATCGCATGATACGATCCAAATATGGAAAGCTAAAAGCATACGTTATTTAAAACATGAATTACGCACGTGTTCTACTCGTGAAGAAACATAACTGAATACGGCTGAACAGCCGATTCGGGGTCCATGAAGAAGGAACAAACATTACCAAGCGAATAAATTTATCAGATTGGTTTGAAATCTAATCCACTGGATGATTAGCTCCAAAGCAACCCAAAAACCTGCATCTACCGCATGATACTCAGTTCTTTCAAGATTTATATCAACGTTGGCAAGCTTGAACCCGCAACACGTAACAACCTAGATCGATTCGGTTTCGGCTATCAGGAAGCACAAGATCCACGTGTTAAAACATGAATTCTATTAGCATAAGGATCACAAGAGGGATAAAGCCGATCCAAACCCATCTAAATTGGGCAAAAGGGTGTTACATGAATCTAAACATAAAGTAAAAACTCAAAGCAACACGGGATAACTTAATGAATCTATTGGATCTTGCCAAAATCCAATAGAGCCGATAACTAGCTTCAAGCTAGATCTTAGCCTACCGCATGGCTCATGACCTAACAAGAAACCCTCTTGAACCAAGCTTGAATCTACCGCATGACACGAAGCATGGTAACAAGACTACTTGCATCAGATCTAAATCCACCGCATGATACTAGACATGATACAAGGTTGCCGGTACTCACGGAGGTCGACGGATCGATGAACCCTCCTGAAGAACTCGACGACACGACAAAAGGACTCTAGGGTTTGGCGTAAGGCCGGTTTGTATTGAAGAATGATTGTGTCCATTACATACATTCAGGGCTCATATTTATACCCTGCCAAGTACAATCTCGAATGGATTCGCTGCCTAACTTATCTCTAAGCTTGATCGCCTATCCATCCATTCGTCCTTCCTGCTTGAGCCACGTCACCGTCCAATCCCGCAAAATCAGCTCAACTGTTCCTTTGCCGAACGGGAGCAGATAGCCGACCGCAGATCTCTTTGCCGAATATATCTGAAAAAATCCTTCCTTCCACCAGACGGACTCTTCATCGAGCCGGACCCATAAGTCAGACTCCTTACCAAATTTTGGTGTTAACACTAATACTACATTCAAATCTGTTTATTGGTCATCCATCCTGCAGGTTCAACATCACCTTCTCACTAATTGCAGGCTGCAACTTCATAATGGAAACTCCTCAATATGGACCTCCCCATGGACTGAAAATTGGCAACAAATTCATGATCATCTTATTTTACCTGTTGCTAGCCCTCCTCTTCCCTCTATTGTTTCACATCTATGGATGCATGATTCAAGACAATGGGACCCGCAACTACTTGCATCTATCTTTGAACCTCAATTGGTTCAGTCCATCACCACAACCCCAGTACACCATTCAATGCAGGATGATACACTTAGATGGCTACTGGCAATCAATGGCAAGTGCACAACTAAGACTGCTTATTCCTATCTGGCAAGTCAACAACAACACAACTTGCCCCTTCAAGGTAGTAGGAACCTTTCTCCCCAAGCTAACACTGTCCTGCAGAAGGTCTGGAAAGCAAAACTCATTCCCCCCTTTCTTAAAACTTTTGCTTGGAGCTCATTAGAAGAGCCCTTGTTTTTGCTGAGAGAGCTGCTAGATATTCAACTCACATAGAAAACAGTTGCTCTGTTTGTGGGATTATTAAACTGATATTCATCTTCCTTTTCCACGTGACTTGTCCATGGATGTATGGAATGACTCCTCCTTCAATTTCCCCCTCTCCACCTACTACACTTAGGGCTTGTTTGGGAAACGGAGGATTCAAGTGGATGGAAGAGGATTGAAGGGGATTTTGGAAAATTTTGACTTATAATGGAAATTTCTCCACCCCAATGCCCTTCATTCCCCTTCATTCCACTAATTCCCAAACAAGCCCTTAGCGTAGGATGGTGTTCAAACCGCACTCTCCATTCTCCTAACCCCCTCTCTTCAGGAACATGATCTACTTCACTTCCTCTTCATTTCCTAGTACATTTGGAGGGCTCGCAATGACTACAAATTCCAAAGAATAAAATGCCCCCCTCATCAAGTTTTAAATGCTGCTTAATATCACATGAATATCCACATTTCTGCTGCTGAAAATCAAAACCACAACCACTACCAACCCATCAGCTCCACAATGTTTCATCCTCCCAACAACCAAAATGCCTCTACCAATACCCACAACAACTCAGCTCAGCATACCCACCTGAATCAATGCCCACGGACTCAATATCAACCACCTAATCCTATCACTACAATGTCTGCAGGCTGCCTGAATCCTCATGAACTCTTTGCTTTGTTGATGCTTCTACTCAACCAGATTATGGCCTCTCTCATCAGAGAAGGGCTGGTCTGGGTATATATGTTGTCAACTTGCAAGTTCATCCAACAAACTTCATATACATCAGGGCTACACTACATGAGACACATAGTGTCATCTTTGTTGAGGCGGCTACCATGGCTTTGGCGGCATGGTACTACACAGATTGGGACTCAATCATGTTGATTTCCATTCTGACTCTTTGCAGCTGGTGACGCTCCTCAACTCAAGGGATCCTCCTGAACTACCAGATTGGAGAATGTCTAACCTCATCCAATGTCTCCCCTTGTCCAGATGTTCCAAGATTACACTAGAGATAGGGCTTTCAAGTTTTGAAAATTGATAGATCATTTAACTGTATTGCAGACTCTCTACCTCGTTTAGCTTTCTTTTTTCTGATCTACAGTACCCCAATTATGTACCCTCTTGCTCTTATGAGCATCTTGATCAACAGTACCTTCTCATGGCTCCACTGCTCTCTCTCTCTCTGTACCCCTTGATTCTTCGAGGGATTTCCCGGTCCGGGGATCGAAGACAACACACACCAAGCGCCGTGTCTTGTGCATTAGGATCGGTACTACTGTCAAATACGTAAAGTATACGCCAGAAAAGGCAAGAAAAGATATCGAAATCGTAATCGGATCAGATGGCCAGCAGCTCGGATGCTCCGCACCCGCCCTGGAACCTACGTGTTCCCTCCTGATAGGCTACTGACGTCAGGACGGCCGTCTCCACTCCCCAGCGCCGGGGGCATCCTCTGCGGCCAGCACATGCTGTTGCCACCACGGTGTTGCGCACAAGGTTGGTGTGGCACCGCGCGCGTCTCATGAAAAAAGACAAACGCCTGTAGGTGCTAGCAGCTAGTAGCTGAACACGCAGCTATACGAGGCCCTAGGCCTTTGTGTGAACAGGAGCAGCCGCCTGTGGGCCACCACACCGGCAGCGAAGTCGGCCGGCGAGGGAATTTCACACCACGTTACACTTCGGCTGCGAATTTGGCTAGAACATTATGCTACACGAGGGACGATGGGGCATGGCTATTTTTCATTTTGCGCCATGTTCGCTGCTTATCACCATCATGTGGCCAACAATCTTTTCTCTCGTAACAACTAGTAATGACAAAGAAGTGGCCAAGAAGATTTTTCTCGTAACAAACAAGACTAGCCATCACCACCAACCAACCGAACAGCTGTTGAGAATCAATTCGTCAGCACCTAACCTCTGTTCCTAAATACATGACAACATTATCTTTTTTTCATTCATTTGAACTATTTGTATTTTCTATAAATATTTTTGCAATTTGATAAATCAACAAGTTAATTTTAAAGTACTTTGATAATAGATATAAAGATTTACATTTTATTGTAGTTAACCAATTTGTTCATTATATATTGGTGGTCAAAGTTTGAGTAAAAAGTCAACGTCGTCATATACTTAAGAAATGGAGGGAGTATTTCATTAAGAGGATAATATATCTTATTTAATGGTTGGTTGGATAAATAGTGTCGGGTTCTGTAGCCGTCGACTAGTAAATTTCTCGAATTGCGGGTCTCGGATGGTGTGCAAAAGGGGGACTTCTCTTTTACTTCTTCCTTCTCCTCTCGGGAGGAGCTCTTCCTCTCAGTGTTCTTCTTCTACCTTAGGCTAGACTCGGCCCCCCCACACATGTACGTAGACTTCTGCTACAAGAACCACATACACACACCACAGAGAATTGGGACTGAGGTCCTTCTCTGGTACATTTGTACCCCCTAATACAAATCAGTGCAAATAACGCAGGCAACACGATGTAAGGTATTACTTCCTGTAGGTCCGAACCAATATAAATCCTTGTGTTCTGCGCTGTCAAGCGCGAACTGGACATGCCTCCTTAAGGGACTTCTTGGTCCGCTCGAGGTCTCTGTCAGTCTCTGAGAAAGGGGAGGAGCAAAAATCAGCTGAAGCGTCCATCAGGAAGAAGTGAGGAGCAAGCAGGGGCAGAAGATATGTACTCGGAAGCTTGGGACAGAGTTTTGACCACCTGGCCCATCTTCTGAATCTTGATTTGAGCCCTGATAAGGAGGCCCTCCTTGTCCGCGAGCTGCTGGGCCAGCGCGACACGAGATGTGCGAAGATCTGCCATAGCGAAAGGTCAAGACAACTACATCACAACGTAGTACAAAAAGAAAGCATTACAAAAATTACAATCCCTGACTACTTACTCTGAATATCTTGATCCCTCGTGGCGACAGTCTCGCGGAACCGGATCCCCTCGTATGTGGTGCTTTGAAGCTTAGCGACCAGATCGACGACGTGTTCGTTAGCAGTCTTGAGGTCCACCCCGGCGAGAACCAGGTCCTGCTGCAGGTCGGCCACCTTTCGCCTCGAGCGTCGTCTTCTCTTGGGCGGCGGTCTAGGTAGCAGATGCGGCAGTCGCGGCGTCGACTACAGCTCTGCGGCCGTCACCTCCGCTTGGGCCAGCTTCACCTACAGGGCGGCCTTCTCCGTTGCGGCGGCATCGGCGGCTGACTGCGCCACATTCACGCGGTCCTCCGAGGACTTCGCTGCTGCCTCGAGTGTGGCTCTCTCTGACACATTGCTGGCCGCGGCCTCCGTCGCAACCAGGCGGCCTATGGCCAGTTGCACCTGCAGCTGGAGCGCCTCTGTCAGGTGTCAGGGGACTAATGGGCCGGGTCTAATAGGCCCTCTCGGCAGGCCCATTAGGGTTACGTTTAGTGATAAGATCAAGTCCTTATTTAGGGGTCAAGAAATCCTCTCTTTATAAGAAGAGGAGATGTATCAATCTAATCAAGCAAGAGATTAGAAGGAAAACCCTTCTCTCTTGCCGGCCGTGGGCGAAGCCCCGCGGCCGGCGTTCCTCGCGACCCAGCAACCGCCCCTCTCTCAACCTTCTCCGCGTGAACAGTACCCACGGCTTACAACCCTAATTCCCCCACAGATCAGCCCCAAATCCTCCAATCACCTTCCCCTCGCATCGCAATTCATAACAATCGGTATCGAGAGACCATGGCCGGATTCTACGCCGTTGGCGCTCATCCCCGGGCTGCATCGACCCCGTTCTCCGCAAGCACCGCCAGCCCTCCTTCGCTCCCCCACGCCCTCTCACTCGAGGAGGTGACGCGGATGCTCATCGACCACGGTGCTACCATCCGCGGGATTCACGAGGAGTTGGCGTTGTTGCGCGAGATCCTCACGGGTAGTGCGCCGCCGCCGCGTGCGTCCCTCCTTGCCTCGTCGGCGGCGCCGCTCCCAATGTCATCTATAGGACCATTAACGGTGGACACGGCGGGAGAAGATGCTTACGCCGCAACAATGCGGTTGCGGGTGCGCGCACGCGGCCTCCTAGCGCGTCGGCGGGTGGGGTGGCTACTCGATCCGCAGCTAATTCGGCCCCCCGCACCCCGTCGCGGTTCCTTCGAGTCGTTCGTTGCCACGCATAGGCGGCGACCACGACGGCGTAACATCGGGCGGTGCGCGGGCCGCAGCGGCGGTGCGGGGCTTCCTAGCGCGACGGCGGCTACAAAAGGTGCACAAGCGGATGCGGGGATCGGGAGGCGCCTTGGCGGCGGTCGCCTTCGATGCGGAGGGATGCAACCTTGACTCACTTGATGGCTACCAGCAATTGTGTCAATTCGCCGCCGTGTCCAAGGGTGCGCATGGTGTCTTTCCCGCGGACGGCGTACTCCAACTCGTGAGGACGGTGGTAGGGGAGGTGTGTTCCTCCTTGTCACCAGCGGGGACGAACTGCCTAGCGCCCCAGCTTTCCGTCTCCGACCACCGCGAGGACGTCTCTGTTGGTCTTTGTTGCGACTGATTCCAAGTGGCTATGCCCCTGCGCCCCTCTCGTTCATATGGTCTCAATGGGATCCAGGTGGTCGTACACATGCAACTCCGTCATGCGGATGGTGCCTACCGTCGGGGAGTCACACAATAAAAAGTTTGAGTCTATTTCAGATTGAGAATCAAATAAGTCAAGATGTAAAAGGCCTATTTTTAGGTCACAGGTTTGTGTGGAGTCGAGTCATTGTCAAAGTGCCCATGCTGCAGCTCGAGGACGAGCTGCTCGAAAAAGGGCGGGGTAATGTCGGGTGTCGGGGGACTAATGGGCCGGGCCTAATAGGCCGACTCGGTAGGCCCATTAGGGTTATGTTTAGGGATAAGATCGAGTCCTTACTTAGGAGTCATGGAATCCTCTCTATATATAAGGAGAGGAGATGTATCAATCTAATCAAGCAAGAATTAGAAGGAACAACCTTCTCTCTTGCCGCCGTGGGCGAAGCCCCGCGGCCGGCGTTCCTCGCGACCCGAGAACCGCCCCTCTCTCAACCTTTTACGTGTGAACAGCACCCGCGGCCATCGTAGCACCGCGGTATCGTAGCTTACAACCCTAATTCTCCCACGGATCGGCCCCAAATCCTCCAATCATCCTTCCCTCGCATTGCGGTCCATAACGGCCTTGATGGTGCACGCCTTCTCGGCACCGGCGTTCGCGAGCACCCGCACTAAGCGGGATCTTGCCTTCGGCACGTCGACAAGAACGAAAGAACAAATCTAAAAGTGGGTTCGCAAACTCACCATCGTCACGGGGGGATCATCTCGTCGAATGCCCGTTCGGCCCATCGCGAGGTGCCATTCGAGGCGTCGGCGGGCCAAGGCCTCCTCACTCTCGTCGGCACGAGCCTCAATCTTCGAGAACCACGGGAGATCAAGGGGCCGCCCCTCCTCGGGAGTTGGCTATAGCAAACCGGTGGCGGGGGATAGGTGAACCCCCGAGCTCTCTCGACCTCCCCGCACCTTGTCGCCGGGAGCGAGCCGTCCGTCGTCTTCTCGGGGTTGGCGGTGTCCTACGCGGCGGGGTGGGGCAACTCCTCGATCGGCATGACGTTCGCATCCCGTGTCGTAGCGGCAGCATCAAGCACGGGCGACCCGACCGACGGGTCCGCCGTCGCGCCGAAGGCAAGCCCCGAGGATATGGCGGCGGTAGACTCTTCCACCGCGGCCACGGTCGCGAACTCCTCGGGGGCGGCTCCGACCATCTCGTCCGCGGCCGCGGTATCGCGTGTGGGATTTCGGCACGAGTGTCGCCCGCCTCCTCCGTGGCGGTGATGAGGATGACGGGCGGCGCGGTCGCCTTGGCCACCGGCTCCTTGGGCCCCAACAAGCATCGCCCCGGCTCGGCTCGAAGGGTGGAGACGTCTCCTTCCGAGTGGTCGCCCCTCCCTCTGTCCGGCCCGGTGAGAGGCCGCCGCTCTTAGGGTTTCGGCGCCCGGGGCGGTATGGCTGCCTCGGGGGCTGCGGACGCTCCGACCACTTCTCCGCCGGTTTGCGTTGGTAGGGGAAGAAACCGCCTTGGGGTCGGCGGACACCTCAACGGCTCGCTTCCCGCCCGCCCCGACAAAGGGGCCGGCGGTGGGGTTGTCGGGCGGGGGCTCCACGTGGGGCTCGCACGTAACTTGTCTCAATAGCTTTTGCGGTGCTATGCCGAGCACACTAGTGTCGGCGCGACTACAACAAGAAAGAAACCATGAGATGAACAAGAGCAAGGACAAACAACACGACAAGTCGGGGCAACACCGCGGCACATACCCTAACAACATGATGTGGGCCTCGCTTGACGGGCCCGGCGGTTGCGCTCGAGTCGGGGGCCGGCCTCTTATCCCCCGCAAGGGCGAGAGGACTGGGCGGCCGAGGGTGCCGCCTCCCGGATGACCAATGATCGAAGATGGTGTGGAGGAGTACTCTATTCCCTCTTGCAACATGCTTAGGAGAGAAGTCCTTGGCGTTGACCCCGCCTCCCGCGACGAGTGCCCCCTTGGGGAGCGTGACCTCCGGCGCGACGTGTTGCTCGAGGAGCGGTGGGAGGAAGAGTCGTGGCCCGACGGCTGGCCGCACGGATCGCTCCACCGAGGGGAACCATCCTCTCCTCAAAGGTGTGACGACCGGCCGGGGAGCGGGTGAGGGTGGACCTTCCTCTCGATTCCCATGAGAAGGGAAGGGCATTGGGTGCGACCTAGAGCTCCCACCTTGCTCGCGAACGGACGGTGCCGACCGCTCGCTTGAACTAGCCTATGTGGCCTTGGACTACGGTGCGGGCAACGCGGGCGGCGACATCTCCACTTCTATTCGGTTAATGTCCACGCTATCGTCGGTCCATGGCGGGGATGGTGCGGGATCTCGTCCGAGGAGACGGTGATCTCACGGGCCCGCCGCCGCTTGGCACGTTGATCATTCCGGTTGCGCTTATCGACCTCCTCCCGCTTGTGCTTGGCCTTACGGTCCGCCCGCCTCTTCTCCACGGCGTTGTCGTGATTTCGCGCCGTGTTCTCGAGAAGGGGAGCCCGCGCGAGAAGGGCACTTGCGGACCCCAACTAAAAAGGGGGAGGACAAACAACCATGACAATCAACACCGAGTCAAGACTACCAACGAGAACACTAAACATGTTGGAAGGGGAAAGATATTCACCATTTTCTTGGTCCCCTCGTTAGGGGAGCATGGGCAGCGATTGGGACGGCAACCACGAGTACCGCGCCTTCTTGATGTCCTACCCACGCGGCGCTAGACCTCGTCGAGCGAAGGTCGGATGGAAGTCATCACCGTGCCTTCAAAGGGCACCTTGTGGGCATCATCCGGTAGATGCGCGGGGCCCGTCGGCCGGGAGTGAGACAATCCCCGGCTTATGGTAGCTGCAGATGATGGCCGCCGGGTCGACCGAGGCCGCGTGAAGCCACGTCAAGACCTCCCAACGGCCCTTGAGTGGCCTCACTTGCTCCGCCTTCTCGGGCCGAAGCTCCACTTCTTCGGCGCCATGGCGATTGACGCTAAGGCGTACTCCGACAGCGGGTTCTTAGTATCGTTCCTAAGGTAAAACCAATCCTTGTGCCACTTCGCTGTTGGACCTCGTTAGCGAGGTAGGGATGTACTCGTCCGCCATCTCCTTCTTCACCTAGATTGGCGCACCCGATCATTGTCGAGTCCACTATCCTTCAAGCACACAAACTTGAAGAAGTAGCGAAACAAATGCCAATGGACCTCCACGCCCAAGTACCCCTCACACAACGCCCCTCGAATGCCGCCATCCGCCGCATGCCGTTGGGGTTGAGGTGATGGAGCGCGCAGCCCATACTCGAGCAAGCACTACATGGATGAACCACCCGGCGGGGATGGAGAAGCCGCGCTCATGAACATGAACGAGACCACATTGCCGGTGGCGGCCGGGGGACGATCTTCCCTTCCGACACCTTCCACTCCACGGCGGTGGGCGTCGACGAAGCATGCCGGCGGCAACGAGCCACCGGAGCATCGAATGAGTGATGCCGTAACGTGTCTAGTTCGACATGGCGGCACGCGGGATTCAAGATGCATCACGGGGCGAGGGGGGAGGAAAGAGCACCGGCGCGGCGGATGCGAGAGGTGCAGGTGGTGATGGCTATGGTGAAGATTGGGGAGAAGAAGAGGCGAATGTTTGAAATCTCAACCGATGTTCGGTTGATCAAGGGGCAATTGCGGGCACCGACCTTAAATTACGGGACCCACGGTCCAACCGCATGCCCCACGATGCCGAAAAGACATCCCTCGGAGGGTGAGCCCCCCAAAGTGACCGGCGCACGCACGTGTGGCGGTTCGACGCCCGGTGGGCCCACAAATCCGAACCGACACGCAACCGTCTACTCACCCTGCCACGTCCGTCATGTCCGCCACGACTTAAATTTCGAGACATTTACATTTTTTGAACATTTAACCACACAAGCGAGTCCGCAACTCCCTGGTGGGCTCGGGGGCTACACCGGAGGGTGCGCTCACGTGCACCCACCGTAAAAACCAAAGATCCATCTCCACAATGGTTCGGCACCGAGCCCGGGAACAAGTCCTTGACTCCCTCACCGAGGCTCGGGGGCTACTAACGAGGGCCCGGACTAGGGCCCACCAAGCAACCGGCATCAACCGAGGGGCGTGCGACCGACGGTCCGAGTACCTAACAAGACGTACAACAAGGTACCCCCATCTCCGAGTACTTGACTGTTCGCACGACTACTCCTCCGTCTCCGAGTACTCGGCCATTTGCATGATCGCTTCTCCGTCTCGGCCACGACTACTCGTTCACATGACAAGTCTCCGCCTCGCCCCGACTACCCATTCGCACGAGTAGTTTCGCGTCTCGGACCAAGGCCAAGCCCCCACGCGGGGAGTCAAGCCCGGGACGGGGGGCCCCACTACGGGCGTGTGCTACCTATACGCACGGACCGGTCCCGCGATGCCACATAAGGCGCCGGTTCCGTGCCCGGCCGTATTGACGGGGGCACGCCCGGGTGTCGAACGACGTGGGAGGCAATCTCGACCGGCGCCACGAACGGTGTTGACGGTGAAATTTCGTCAACCTAACCATGAGTTTACTTTTGGTGTTGGCACGCATTTTATATCTTATCCATTGGTACTAACCCCCTAGGTATAACAAGTTCGTTTGTGCATGTGTTGACGGTGAATTTCCATCAACCTAGAGTACTTATTATGCATTGATTTCGATTATGATTTGCAACTAACCCGCCACTAGGCACACTATGTAACAAGTTCAACTTCGTATGTGCATTTGGAAGTGTTGTGTTTTTGCAGGAAAACATGGACAAAAGGGATGGAGTCACAACAAGTTCAAAGGAGCGAATGAGGAGTTCCATTCGTGTTCGAGTGCAAGGCAAAACCACTTCCAAAGGTGGCAAGCACCAAGGTGGTACGATGGATCATCCCCGAGGACTAAGACGTAAAGTTCGGACTTCATGCGAGAAGACCCCCTATCTTGATCACGGGGATGACAACCTCAAATGACACAAATCAAAGGGGCTAAGTCCAAAATTCCAAGATGAGCCGCAGGGAGGAAGGCAGGCCCGAACCGGCCCAGAAAGGGCCTAGGCCGGACGGCCCGTTCGGGCCGGTCCAGGGACTTCCTGTGGCGGTTCGGCCCGCCCTTTAACCTAGCCCCTTCACGGTCTATTTGTAGCTCCCTCGTACGACGACAGCCACATCCAACCATTCTACAGATGCCATTCACCGGAAAACTACCACCACAAGATGAGGGAGAGAGTTGGATGAGCTCATCGCAAGGATCAACACCGGTGGAGGGAAGGAAGCAAGAGGACTCCAAGCCGCTAGCCTAGGGGTGTTCCCAAGCTTCATCGCCGCCATCTTCATCGACGACATTCTCCGGAGTCTCCATCACCCCTATGTGCTTTTATCCTTGTAATATGATGGGGTAATGTCTCCGTTCATCCCTAGGGTTAGATGGATACATGTTATGTGATTGCTACATGAACCCTATGCCTTTTGATGCTTAATGGTCTATGTCTATGCGAGTGCTTTATTCACATATGTGTACACAACATGCGATCTTAATAGGGTTTGTGGTAATCGTGGTGATTAGCTTAACCCTATGGACGCTTAGGTATAGATGCAGTTATACATGAAAGTGTTTGATTACCTTGCGTAGTGACAATACGATGGAGCGAAAAGGCTTAGCGGTCGCATAACCGTCATGAAGCCAGTGTAGGCAACACCCTTTTCATGTAGTAGATGCATGTTCATGTCATCCTAAACCTGCCATTTGTTTTAGACCGGCAACCTACCAAGGGGAGTACCCGAGGTAGATGAATGTGGCCTCGCCGAGATCGGTAACTCGAAGGAAGAGACACGTGGCACACAATTTAGACAGGTTCGGGCCGCGAGGTGCGTAATACCCCACGTCTTGTATGCTGCGTAGCTCTGGATTGATTGGATGTGATTACAAGATGATGCGTAATCTGAGAGAGAAGGGTCCCTGCCTTGCCTTATATAGTCGGGAGGCGGGGTTACGGTGCCGTTTAGGGAGAGAGTACTAGTCGTGTACGTCTAGGAGTCCTCTACACAGTACATGGTATGTATAGCTTCCTATCCAAGTACTTCTCCACCGTAGTTCTTGCGCCTCACGCCATCAGGTACCGTGCGGCACAAGTTGGGTAGTCCCGGGGGCCCACCGAGTAGTCGGTCCTAGTACCCACCGAGGTAGTGGGCCCGAGAGAGGTCCATACGACAAGCCCCCGAGTACTTTGTAGTCGAGCGAGATAGCTTCGAGTAGTCTTGACGGCCTTAACGAGTAGTCCTCAAGCGTCCCTAAGCACTACACGTCGAAAGTCCTCAAGAGTACTTGAAGCATCCCGAAGATGGAAGGTACTCCACCGATCTTGGAGTAATCCTCGAAGTTTTCTCGAGTAGTCCCCAAGCGTCCTCGAGTTCGCTCTTGAAGATCTCCAACAATACTCGTGTTGTCTTGAAGCCGAAGTTTATATGGAAGTGCGATTGCAAAATCGCACTCCATATGGAGTAGCCCCCGAGCCTTAGCTTGAGTCGTAGACTGCGGGCCGAGGGTCAATACGAAGTTCCGGCAAGATTATCCCGCAAAATCCGGAGAAAAAACCGAAGGACACGTGGCACGGAGCCTTCGAGCCTCAAGTCGAGTACTTCATCTCGAATTGAAGGGTCATCTTGTATGTAGAATGTGTCCTGAGTTGCTCTTGAATCTTGTCGCTACCCAGGGAATGATTAGATGTAGCCGAGGCCCCGAGATAAGGTGCATCGACTACTGGAAGATGAAAGGTCAGGCGCTGCCACTGAGTCAGCCGTGTTGAAACATATCCATCCGGCCGTTAAGGAGCCGCCTGTTGACTTATAAATAGAAGCCAAAAACCCTTAGGGTTTTTCACCCCTCACACTTGCAGCCATTCAGAGCACATCTCGCCTAGAATCCACCGCCAGTGCACACTGCCACCTCAGTGTAGATCGCAGATCTGGGCGCGCCGCCGCGGGGGGATCCATACCCGATGGAGAAGAATCTGAATGAGATCCCGATGTTCACGTGGTTCGTGGAGCGTGGATTGGCTCTCCCGGCGAGCAACTTCTTCAAGGGGCTCTTGGAGTACTACGGTATTGAGTACCTCAATCTCAACCCCAATGGTATCTTTCACACCTCCGTCTCCGTCCATTTTTGCGAAGCTTTCTTGGGGATCAAACCCCACCGGGTACTCCTCCGTAAGTTCTTCCGCGTGAAGCCCCGGCCCGTGCGCCAACGACCCCCGAGTAGTCGGAGGGGCCGACATCCGGATGCGTGAGGATGCCGCGGAGCGCACCTAGTGTACAAGTTGATAGACTCCAACCGGGATTGGAAGTCGAAGTGGTTCTACGTCACCAACCACCACCGGAGCCGCCGAAGCCCGGCGGGAAGCAGCCAAAGCACCGACCCCGGTGGAACACCTAGCCGACGATGCGGGGAGGGTATCTAGCTACTCGAACTGGCCGGCGAAGATCAAGGCTTTGAGGGAAGCCGGGCTCGGGGCCGAGCATGTGGCCTTCGGCTTTATGAAGAGGAGGGTGCGGCCGCCGATGGCTTGCGACACCCTCGACTACCGGTACACGGCGAGGGCGACTCGTCGCGGATGCCGGCGCGAGATTGATGACGACGATATCATCGACGGGGGCGGGCGAGAATCTTTAAGGACATGCCGGCGTACGCACCTGTCCGGTCCGGAGTACTCCGTCGCGCGCTTACCGAACGAGGTCAGTAGCCATACTCAGTGTTGAGTACTGATTATGTAGTAGTAGTCGTGCTCACCCAATGTGCTTCTTGCAGGATGACATAGTGAAGTTTGTCTCCGAGCGGCTTCGCCTCCTCTACTTGTCGAAATCTTAGAAGAGGGGAAGGGCAAGGCCAAAGAGTGCCACGAAGTCGGCAAAGGGGATGATCTTTGTTGTCGTCGAAGACACATCGGATGAAGATGATGAGGAAACGCTTCAAGAGCGGTTCCAGCTGCGGTCGAGATTCGGCCACCCCGGATCGCCCAATGTCCCTCCAAGATCCTCCGGCTAGTTTGGAGGCTAGTTTGCCTCGCGCCGCCGAGGAGGCCGCGCAACATGGCGCGCAAGCGCGTGGCCAAGAAGGCGAAGGTTACCGAGACTACATCTCAAGAGGTAAGCTCCTCGAGTAGAGTAGTCGACTAGTTGTCTCGATGTTGTGTATGCTAATGACAAAATTCCGTTGCTTGCACAAGATTCCACCTTCGACCCCCGTAGAACAAGGGGACGAAGGCGAGCGGGAGACTATGGGGGAGCCGGCCGAAAGAGGCCGCAGCCTAGCCCCCACCATGCTAGAAGCCATGCCGCGAGCGCAAGTTGCCGAGGGCGGGGCCGAGCCGGCCGCGGCGGCTGGCTGGCCGAAGAGCCGGCAACTACCGAAGCCGAAGAGGAGGCGCCCGCCGAAGCCGGACTAGTCGACATTGCCGGCATACTTGGTGCCCCAACCGTGACAGTAGTCCGGTCAAGCTTGTAAGTGAAGATCTTTCCGGAGTAGAACATGTAGTTTGGTAGTCGTACTTGGTTGACAACCGGTTGTGTGCTTGTGCGGGAAATCCACGGACTTGTCCCGGGAGGGGGATGAACCTAGCGCGGGCCGTGGCCGAAGAGGGTTCCACGCCGGCCCGCCGAGAAGTCCACTCCCCGCCCCCAAGCGGAGACCGTGGCGCCGGCCGTAGAGGCTACGCTGCTAGAGGCCAGCATTGTAGAAGGTGAGTACACCGCATGAACGCAGGTCGTCCTCAAGGAGTAGTCGTAGCCGCCAAGGGAGACTAATCCGAATGTCTTCTATTGACAGGAGTCAAAGCTGAGGGAAGCACCATCCCCGAGGCGGTGCCCGTTGAAAGCTTGGCGCCGGAGACCCAAGGAGCCGCCGGAGCTGCCCCCGAGCCGGTGGAGGTAGCCAGTGGAGGAGCCCCCGCGATGGCGGAGAGGAGCGCGACGATGTACCGCCGCGAGTCAAACCCGGAAGTAGTCGTCCGCTCGCCGAGAAATTCAAGATGCGGAGCCGATCCGTTCGGCACCGATGTTTGGGACCGCCACAAGTAGTCGTGGTGGGATCAAACTCTAGGCGACGACCTCGTCGACCCGGCGGTAGTAGTGCGTCACTTGGAGGCGATGCGCCGGGCCGAGCGGTGGATGAAGGTGAGTTGTCGGTACCCTCGAGTAGTCAATCCGCCATAAATGCCGAGTACCCGAGTAACAATTGTTATCTCTGCGCAGATGTCGTGGAGAGATCCCGACAAAAATCTGACATGCTCCAGGGGTACGGCGATACAGTGCTCCGAGCGGAAGCATTGGAGGAACAACTCGCGAAGGCCCGGAAGCACTCCACCATGCTCCAGTCGAAACTTGACGGCGCCTTCGCCCAGTACCATAACGAAGTCCAGGACATGCAGGCGAAGATCGACGAGCTGGTGCGGAAGAACAAGTCGCTCCGCAACAAGAACAAAGGTGCGCTGCTTGTCTTGTCGAGTACCCATTGGAGATGTCTTGGAGTGATCTAACCCCGCCTTGTTGATTGCGAGCTTGAAACCCGGTCGAACAACCGAAGTCTTCGACGTCGACATGAAGAACCTCTTCTACCGGGAGAAGTAGGCCCGTGAGGTACTTGAATATGATTATAAGCGGTTGGCTTACGAGTGCGATAAACACATGGAGCTCCGAATTGCCTCGGATCGTGACCTCGTCAAGCGCTACAAATCCTCGCGAGGTTGAACGAAGACCGCGAGAAGTTGTGGGCCCGGCTTAAAGAACTTGAAGAAGCCGCACTTCCCATTGCGAGGCTACTGGTGCCTCATCCGGGCGGGCCGAAGATAGCTCCGTTGGTGGACCGGCTGAGAGAAGCTCCCAGTCGTCTGGCGACGTATGTCAAGCATTTGGCGAAGTCGATCCCCAATCAAGTCTTGGCGTACATGAAGTCGTACTTCCCGAAGGCTCCGGTGGACGTAGTCGCGGGCGGACTAGCCGCTAACCGTACCGATGAACAAGACGCGGAGCTCCTGGAGCAGATGGCACCAATTGCTGAACAAGTCGCGGGAAGCTGAACCTCCAGTAGTCCCGTAGGGTTAGCTTGTAGCGATAATTGTGTATAAACAAAGTTGTACCGAACTTGTTTAAATATGAATGAGAAAACTTTCATAAATGAGTACTCGTTGTCGCGGGATATGTATGCGGAGTTCTCATCGTGGAGTTGTCACGAGTAGTGGTACTCGCCAGTAGACCCGTTGAGGGAAACACAGTAAGTCAGTTGATAAATAATCAAACTTTATTACTGAGAGAAGTACACCGGATGGCCAGGGCCGTTTTACAAGAGTAGTCGCCGGGACCCGAAGGCCGCCGCGGCTAAGTGGTGCTAGGGCGTATAGCCGCTTACGGCGCAAGTAGATCCGTTAGTAGCCGTATAGGCCGGATCTAGGAGTATATGGTCTCTTAATAGACCGCCGCCGGAGTCCTTTGTCACTCGGAGCAGCCCAAGATCCGTTAGTAGCCGTTAACGCCGGATCTTGGAGTAGAGTAGTCCGAGAGACTAGTGCCCGGACCCGGAGGCCGCTTACGGCCGAAGGGGTCTTGGAGTAGTCGTGCGGACTTGAGCCCCGGGGTAGTCGAGAGACTAGGCTAGAATCGACGCGGAGCCGGTCGATATTCCACGAGTTGCCGACGTCTTCACTTTCAAGCGTCCGGGAGGCGGTAGGAGCCTCGGTCTCGGTCACCTTTGCAACCGTGAAGGGACCTTCCCACGGCGAGCCGAGTTTGTGTAGTCCTTCGTGTTCCGAATGCGGCGGAGGACGAGATCACCCGTTGAAGGAGCGTTCCTTGACGTTGCGATCATGGTAGTGTCGGATACCCTCAAGGTACGTTGCCGACTGGACGAGGGCGGCGCAGCGAGCTTCTTCGAGTCCGTTGATATCAACTCGTCTGCTATCTTCAGATATGCCTTCGTCGTATTGCTCTACTGCTAGAGAATCCCACATGACGTCCAGCAGGGAGAATTGCTTCGGAGCCGTAGACCAGGAAGTATGGTGATTGCCCCGTTGGCTTGGAGGGTTGAGTACGTAGCCCCCAGAGCGCATTGGGTAGTTCCTTGATCCACTTGCCTCCTTTTGAGTTAGCAGCATCATGCGGTCGCTTCTTGAGAGCATCGAGTACCATCCCATTGCCACGCTCAACTTGTCCATTGGCCCGAGGATGGGCAACTGAGACATATCGGACATCGATCCCACTTGTTCTCGCAAGACTCCTTAATCGGTGATTGTTGAAGTTGGAGCCCTGTGTCCGTGATGATGCGGTGGGGTAGTTCATAGCGATGCACGAGTTCATCCAAGAAGTCGAGTACTCGTCGGGCTTGGCGCATGTGACCGGCTTGACCTCGATCCACTTGGTGAACTTGTCGATGGCCACCGGTACTCGTTGAATCCACACCCGGCGCGCTTGGCCAATCATGTTGAGTCCCCGCAGGCGAAGGGCCGGGTTGGCGGTATGGTGACTAGCTTGTAGGCCGGGACGTGTTGTTGCTTGGTGAAGTATGCGGCACCCTTGGCACCTTCGACGAGTTCTTCGGCATCGCCCAAAGCCGTGGGGGCGGTAGAAGGCTAGTCGGAAGGCCTTGCCGACCGGGCCGTGCGTGAGGACGCGTGGTTACCGCAGATGCCTTTGTGGATCTCCTCCAAGATTCCCTTGCCTTCTTCTCGGGGGACGCACTTCATGAGTACTCCGGAAGATGCTCCCCACCGAAGAGCTTGTCTCCGACTAGGACATGGGACTTGGCGTGGCGTATGAGTTGCTCGGCCAAGTTTTTGTCCGAGGGAACCTTCGCTCACGGATGTAGTCGATGAAGGGTTGCCTCCGGTCCACGTCTATCATCATGACCTCCGGCCAGGCGGGGGGATGTGCTCGGATCGGTGGCTCGGTGGCGCCGGCTCGGGATGGATGGCGCGTGAAGCTCGTGGACGAAGACACCCGCCGGTACTTGAGCGCGAGTAGAACCAAGCTTCGACAGACGTCCGCCGCGACATTGTTGTCGCGGACGACGTGATGAAACTCGAGACTCGTAGAACTTGTTCTCGAGCTTGCGGACTTCTAGGCGTAGGCGTCCATGTTCTCCTTGTTGCGGTCCCGGGACTTGTTGACTTGATTGATGACCACTTCGTGGAGTCATCGTAGACTAGTAGCCGCTTGATGCCCGGTGAAGGCCGCGAGGCGGAGCCCGTGTAGTAGAGCTTCGTACTCGGCTTCGTTGTTTGAGACCTTCAAAAGATCTGCAGGACGTACTTGAGTTATTCGCCCGTTGGGGAAATCAGGAGTACCCCTGCACCTGCGCCTTCAAGGTTGAGCGAGCCGTCGAAGTACATCACCCGCGTGCTCGGGCGCTCTCGTTGGAGTAGGTAGGCGACTCTCCCCGCCACTCCTCCATGAAGTCAACTAGTTCCCGCGACTTGATGGCCGTTCATGGCTTGAAGTCGATGTTGAGGGCGCGAGTTCGACTACCCACTTCGAGATCCTTCCGGTAGCATCTTGGTTCCGCAAGATGTCGTTGAGCGGGTAGTCGGTGATGACGGAGATTGAGTACTCCCCGGAAGTAGTGTTGTAGCTTCCGCAAGGTGATTAGCACCGTGTAGAGTAGCTTCGTATTGGTTGATAGCGTGCCTTGGATTCCGACAGACATCGCCGACGAAGTAGACCGGTCGCCCGGACCGGATAGGCGTGGCCGTCTTCCCGCCGCTCGAAGGCGATGGCGATCGACCACGTGAGTAGTCGTAGCGAGGTAGAGCGAGTCTGCTCCTTTTTGCGAGGAGCCGTGAGGACCGGTGGCTTGGATAAGAAGTCCTTGAGCCGAGCAAGGGCTTGGTCTCGCCTTCGCAATCCACGCGAACTTCTCTTGATGCTTGAGTAGTTTGATGAAGGGGAGCCCCCGTTCTCCAAGCTTCGAGATGAATCTGTTCAGAGCCGCCATGCACCCGGTTAGCTTCTGCACGTCTTTGATGCATGTGGGAGCTTTCATGCTGGTGATGGCGGAGATCTTCTCGGGATTGGCTTCGATGCCGCGATGGCTGATGATGAAGCCGAGTAGTTTGCCCGACGGTACGCCGAAGACGCACTTGTTCGGGTTGAGCTTCCAGCGGTACTCTCGCAAGGATGCGAAAGTCTCTTCAAGATCGGCGATGAGCGTGTCGGAGTTTCTGGTCTTGACGACCACGTCATCCACATAGGCTTCGACATTCTTGTTGAGCTGCCTCTTGAAGCGGTGCTTGGATAGCTCGCCGGTAGGTAGCGCCGGCGTTCTTCAACCCGAAGGACATGGTCGTGTAGCAGTACGCGCCAAACGGGGTGATGAACACGGTCTTCTCCCCGGTCTTCTTCCTTGATTGCGATCCGGTGGCACCGGAGTAGCGATCGAGGAAGCAGAGCAGGGTCGCAGCCCCGCCGTGGAGTCGATGACTTGGTCTATCCGCGGCAACCCGAAGGGGTCCTTGGGGGCGGTGCTTGTTGAGGCTCGGTGTAGTCGACGCACATCCTCCACTCATTCGAGTTCTTTTTACGGACGAGGATGGGGTTGGTGAGCCACTCGAGATGGAAGACTTCTCCGATGAAGCCGGCCGCGAGTAGTTTGGCGAGTTCCTTCTTGATGGCATCCCGTCCGTCATCGGCAAAGCGGCGGAGGTGTTGTCGCTTCGGGGTAGCTTTAGGGTCGACGTTGAGTGAATGCTCGATCGATTCCCCGGGCACCCCCGGCATGTCCGCCGGTTTCCACACGAAGATGTCTCGGTTAGCCGGAGGAAGCCGATGAGCGTGTCTTCCTATTTCGGGTCGAGGCCCGCCCCGATGGTGGTGGTCTTGCTACGTCGCCGTCCCGAGGTCAATCGTCTTGACTTGAACCTCCTCGACTGGATGAGGCTTGTTGGCCTTGTCCGACTTCTGCGGGATGTCGGGTTCGCTTGGGGCAAGCTTCTTGGATGCGACGTAGATCTCCATCATTGCGTTGGGTACTTGATTCGTGGCCGCGAGTTCCACGCCTTCGTGGCGCGGTCGAAGGATATCTTCAAGTCCCCTTGCAGGTGAGAGTACACCGGCCGGGCTTGACATCTTGAGTACCAAGTACGTGTAGTGGGGTACCGCCATGAACTTGGCGATAGCGGTGTCCGCCGAGGATGGCATGGTAGGAAGTTTCAAAGTCCGCGACTTCGAACTTAATGTACTCGGTGCGGCAGCTTTTCCCTTGTCTCCCCGAAGGTAAGCGGCGGAGACCACCGAGCCTAGTGGGATAGCCATGTTCCGGGGATGATGCCGTAGAAGGGAGAAGTGCTCTTGGTGAGCATGTGGGTGATGTCGAGCTTCATCTTCTTCAAGGTCTTGGTGAAAAGGACATTGAGCCCGCTTCCACCGTCGATAAGGACCTTGTTGAGTTTGGAGCCCGCGACCACCGGCTTCGGGACGAGTGGGAACCGTCCCGGTTCGAGAAGCTTGTCCATTGATCTCGCGCGGGAGAAGGTAATGGGCACCTCCGACCACCGGAGAGGGGTCGGAACCGCTGGTTCAATGCTCAAGACTTCTCGTCAAGTGGCTTTGTGAGCCCATCGGTTGGGTAGTCCGTCGAAGAGGACGTTCACCGTCTTGTCGGGTTCCGGAAGTCGCCGTTACCCTCGTCGGCCTTCTTCTTGCCTTTCTTGTCGTGAGGGTGTCGTGGCTCTGGAGTGTCCTTGAGTGCTCGCCGGAGTTGGTAGCACTGCTCGGTAGTGTGGTTGCCGTCCAGATGCCACGGGCACTTCTCTTTCAGCAAGTCTTTGAAGCCGCCGGAGGTATTCTTCGAGTTGTCTTTTGCAGGGCGCTGGATAGCCGCGACAGTGTTGTCTGGCTTGCGCTTGCGATTGGGACTCGAGTAATTGTTGCTGCGACCGCCTTGGTTCCCGTTGTTGTTGATGTTGCCGCCCGTGTTCTGCTTGCTCTTGCCACGGATGGCGTCGTACTTGGCGTTAGCCTTGTCTTCTTCATCAGCCCAGTAGGTGATCATGTCCTTGAGGTGGGTGATGGAGCTCGGGCAGTGACGACCGAAGTCTTCAAAGGTGCGACGGTGATAGAGACCGTCTTCGAAGAGGTCAATGACCTCCTTGTCAGAGACGTCAACTACAGTGGCACGCTTGTCAAAGAAGAGCCGCATGTAGTTTTGAAGGGTCTCGCCCTATTCCTGCTTCACCATTGCCAGGTCCATGCGAGTACCCGAGCGACCCATAGCGCCCGCGAAGTTGCTAGTGAACCGTTCCTTGAGCCGGTCCCACTTGTCAATCGAGTACTTCTCGAGTGACTCGAGCCATGTAAGCGGGGCTTGATCCGGACGAAGGGGAAGTAGAGGCACTTCGTGTCGTTATTGCCACCGTTGTTCTCGATGGAGATGGTGTAGCATCCGAGCCACCGCACCGGATCCTCGCTTCGCGTCGTACTTGGTGATCCCCGGAGGTTTGAATTTTTCCGGGAGAAGTAGATTGCGAAGCCGTGCGAGAGAAGGTGGGGAAGCCATCGTTGTCACCGCCGCGGAGGACTTCTTGCGTCGTAGTTCTTCGATTTTTGGGTGAGCGTCGAAGTTGCCACGTGAAGCACCGGAGGCGTGGTTGTTCGCGTGGCCTCGACCACCGCGGTCGCCTCCGCCCCCGGCTCTCCTGCCAGCCCCGTGGTTGGAGCTCCCGCTGTTGCCGCCGCCGCCGCCAGGATCACGGCGAGGGATGATCTCACGGTTGGCGCATGCAGTGCCGGCGCTGTTGCCGCCATGAGAGGGTCCACCGGCCGATGCCCGGGTACGGTTGGGGTTAGCCGGTAGCTCCCCTCGAGTACGGTTGCGACCGATGTCTGCACTGCGACTTGTGGCTTTGTTGTCTTGCTGGCGGTTCCTGATGGGGGGCACTTGAGTGACCCTGTTGTCGACTCGCATGAAGTAGGCGTACTCCGCGAGCTTGGCGATGACTTCTCCCACGCGCATCCCCTGAGCCTGACGTGCTATCATAGTGATAGACATGAGGCATTGCTCTGGGGTAGTGTGCACCCTGCTCTCGACTTGGTCGAGTGCTTCCGCGAGGTTCCGGATGGGAAGGGACTCGCGGAGATGTCGGCGCCATTCGTTCCGCTTTCTGTTGCATTCACGTCGAGCGTCCCTGTTGGCGTCGGTCTCGTCTGCAGGTGCGTTGGTAGACAACTCGTCTGCTGAGATATCCTCGAGATATCGGTCAGGGACTGTCCCTGAGGGCCCCGACATCTCGTTGGTAGTCATGAAGACTTGACGATCAGGAGAGCCGAGGCTGGAGTCGCTGGTTGCCACCTCTGTTGGAGTGTGCTCCTCAGTTGGAGCTAGTGGTGTTCCATCTTGGAAAGGAAGTGAGTCGAGGTAGGCGACGCAGCGCGAGTTCTCGTCTGTCAGGTCTACGGGCTTGCGGTCTGGCCAGTAGACGAATCTGCCAGCGGGTGTAGATGTTATAACCAGGCCGGATGCGGGCCCTGACAGCGGTTTCTCCGTCGTGTAGGTCTCGGACTCGGGGTCGTCCGGGTCCGCTCCGAAGTCGAACTCGTAGGAGGAGTCCGAGTAGTAGCCGGAGATGGGGTTGGAGTCCGAGTCGTCCTCGGAGGCGATCTCCTTCCCAGCCCGGTGTGCGGAGAGAGCCTTCGCGTGGGCCTTGCTAGTGATGCAGAGGCCGTATGGGAAGTGCTCATGGAGTGGGGAGTCCGCACACGATGGCTTGATAGCCGGCTCGCATGCGATGGCCCACGGTAACGCCGAGTTCGAGTTGGAGTCGGATCCAAATTCGAAGTCCGCGTGCTAGTTGTAGAGCAAAATTCCGCCGAATTTTCCGGCGAGATCGCCCGTGACTACTTCGGGAAGCGTCAAGAGGCCGGTCTTCGGGTTGGGCGGCATGGTGAGGCGGTGCTGGAAGGATCCGGCGCCGTCAGCAGTGCAGACCTTGGAGCCGAAGACAAAGGTGTCGCCGCGGTTGAAGGCGACAGTTGGCTTGATGAAAATTGAAGCCGTCGAGTTCGCCATATGATCTTCGGCGAGATCCCCTACCCGGCGCGCCTGCTGTCGGTGTTTTAGACTGGCAACCTACCAAGGGGAGTACCCGAGGTAGATGAATGTGGCCTCGCCGAGATCGGTAACTCGAAGGAAGAGGCACATGGCACACAATTTAGACAGGTTCGGGCCGCGAGGTGCGTAATACCCTACGTCCTGTATGCTACGTAGATCTGGATTGATTGGATGTGATTACAAGATGATGCGTAATGAGAGAGAAGGGTCCCTGCCTCGTCTTATATAGTTCGGGAGGCAGGGTTACAGGTCGGTTTAGGGAGAGAGTACTAGTCGTGTACGTCTAGGAGTCCTCTATACAGTACATGGTATGTATAGCTTCCTATCCGAGTACTTCTCCACCGTAGTTCTTGCTCCTCACGCCATCAGGTACCGTGCGGCACAAGTTGGGTAGTCCCAGGGGCCCACCGAGTAGTCGGTCCTGGTACCCACCGAGGTAGTGGGCCCAGGGAGGTCCATACGACAAAACCCTAGGGAGGGAACACTTATCTATCTTAATCTCTCTCTTGTGTCCACCCTTTGCTATCTAGTTTCACTTTAGACTTCTTAGATAACTTAGTTTAGATTGCTTTTACCTTAGAGTATCCTCTCTTTCAAGGCTTTCCAATCAACTAGATTAGTACTTGGTTAAGCGCTAGCAATCCCCTTGCTCCGCGGATTGACAAGAACCTTGGGGGTCACCCCGTGGTGAAAAAGGTGTAGGTCCGTACGCTTGCGGATCGAAGGTTGTCACATGTTTCAACTGTCAACAAGCCCCTTTTTCTGGCGCCATTGCCGGGGAGCAAGCCAGTTTGCTACATTTAATCTTGTATTAGTTTTGTTGATTACTAACATCTAACCCTCATTTTCTAGAAAAAACCCTTTTGTGTTTTTATTTTTATTTTTAGTGCCTAGATGGATTTGTTCACCTCACCTTTGGAGGATGAAGAGATGTCGCTAAGGGAGCTAGCAATGTCGTCAATGGAGGACATTGAGATGCAAAAATCAGATTTGGCTCTTGCTACAACCCACTACGAAGTGAAGCCTAGAATCATCAAGTTAGTGGCGACAAACCCCTTTATAGGATTGGAGGATGACAACCCATATAGACACATTAAGGAATTCATGATGATACGCAACACGGTGCAACAAGAAGGAGTACCGGCTGCTTGGTTCAAGTGGAATCTTTATTTTTTTCTCTCTCGAAGATGAAGCGCGAAGATGGTACACCCTTGCGTCCGTTGAAGCAAAAGGAAATTGGGATGAGCTAGTGAAGAAGTTTCTTTTGAAGTTCTTTCCCATAAGCAAGGTCCAAGACTTAAGGAGGCAAGTGCTCACTTTCAAGCAAGGAGAGGATGAAGGAATTGATGAAGCATGGGGCTGTTTTAATGAACTACTTGAGCGAGCCTGAACTTGGGATTTTCCGGTGACTTGATGTTGCATACCTTTTATTTTTCACTAACCCCTAACTCGTCTTGTTTTGTAAGCATGTGTGTAGGCGGTGATATAATGGATAAAACAATTAGTGAAACCACACAAATTTTATAAAGGATAAGCAATGGACAAAGAACGCAACGAGATTGGCAAAGGCGTTGTCGGGATGAGGAAAACGACAAAAGCAAGCCCAAGGTGCTTGCTGAATTTTCTGAGGAAGATGAACCGGAGGTCAAGGAAGATGAACCGACCATACAAGAAATTGAAAATCCACTGTAGGATCCTAGTCACATAGGGGGGGGGGGGTTGAATATGGGACTTCTTTTCAATTTCTACACCAAGAAAAAACCTTAGCCTATCAACTAGTGTTGCTCATCTAAAAACAGTGTTTCCTACTACTAGAGCACACTAACAAAAGTTTCCTTAGCAAATAACACACTAGGAGATAAGAAATAACCTAGGAAAGATATGAAGCACACAAGCAAAAGGCAAGAGCAAAGACAAGGAAACTTAAGTGCGGAAATTAGGTGCTGAATTTAAATGCTAGAAAGTAAATAGAGAGGCACAAGAGACGACCGAAATTTTTCCCGTGGTATCGAGAAGTTGACGCTTCCCCCTAATCCACGTTGGAGCACTCACTTAGAGTATTGCTCCCCCTTGAGTCACCAAGACACAAGTGCTCACTAAGAGTACCCGTTCTTCATCTCCGGAATGGTGGGTCTCGAACCGTGTACACCAAGCTTGTATTGAGGCTCACACAATCTCCAAGAGCTCACCAAGAACCCTCCAAACACTGAGACCGTTTAGGAGCCGTCAAACTCCAAGAGTAACGAGCCCGCACACCTTCACCTGACCCGAGCACTCAGCTAAGCCATGTATGCACCTTGAAAACTTTTGATCACTAAGAAAGAGGCCCTCAAACAAGAGGAAGAGAATCCCAAATGGCAAGAACACACTTTCCTTCTCTCCTTGGGTGCAATGGATCTTCGAATGGCAAAGGCAGCTCAAGAGAGGCAGGGGGTCATATTTATAGGCCTAGCAAGGGAGACTTGCCGTTGGAAAAGGTTTCCTGAAAAAGTAGTACCGTCGGATGAACCGATAGTCTCCCCCTGCGAAGCGTCGGATCATCCGGTGTCTCACAGCGCCCAATATAGCCATTGAACCAAGAAACCCAGACAATGCACCGACGCTATACACCGACACCCCGTCGTATCATCTGGTGCTGAAGACTCCACACTCGGGGTGGTACTGTGTGATTTGAATATAACCGTCGGATGAACCGCTGAGTCCTCTATCCAAGCGTCTGTTCATCCGATGCTGAAGCAGTTGAGTTGGCGCGTCTCTGTATGATTTAAATGTAACCATCGGATGAACCTATGGTCAAGGCGTCGGATCGTGCGGTGCTTAAGCGCTGAGCCTTGACCCATACTGTAGCCAAACCCTAAGGCGTCGGATGAACCGATGCTTGTACCGTCGTTCATCCGACGGTCCATTTTGAATCTAGTGTCCACAGAACTCATCCGACGCATGTAGAAATGAGGGCGTCGGATCATCCGACGCTATGAACTTGATTTCAACTCATCCAATTCAGCGCCTTTGAGTTTTCTGTCGATTCTTTTGCTTCAACCTTGCTTCCATGAACTCTCTGAGCTAGTTGACAACCAAGGAACTTCAGTGTGCATAATTTTATGGCTTTTGAGTGCATGGTCAAGCTACTAGTGTACAAACCCCTCTTAATAGTACGGTCGAACACTACAAACTAGCAATCCAAGTGTCCTTCATCTCCTTGTGACACTTGGAACTATCAAAGTCCTTAGCCTTGTAGTATTCATCCATTTTTAGTCCTTGAATTCAAATTGAGCGGTCTCATTTCATTCAACACTTATGACAATAACCCAATATGAAATCTGCTACAAAACAAAGGTTTGTCACAAGCATATGGTTGTCATTTATCACCGAAACACACCCTTACCAAAGGTGCGAAAGGGCCTAGATGGTTACAATCTCCCCCTTTTTGGTGATAGATGACAACACGAGTAGAGATATACGAAGATTTGAATTTAAAAACTTATAAACTCTACTTCTAATGCATGGAACAAGATAGGCTATAAACACACATGCATTAAGGTAAACAAGCAACACAAACATGAGTAGACATGTAAACCAACAACAAGCACAAGATCCAAATACATGTCTCGTCATGAAACTCCACAAAAGCGAGAGAGGCAACAAAAACTCAAAAACCTGCACTCTCCCCTAACTCCCCCTATCTCTACTCCCCCTATCTACCCCCCCTTTGGCAACAAGCACCAAAAAGGAGTCTAAGGCTAAGGCGGAGAGGAAGGATCCGGTGGCGAGGTAGAGACGGTCCTCGAAGGTCGAATGGAGAAGCCGAAGGAGTCGTCGTCGTCGGAGTTCTCGCTGAAAAGTGACCAAGTCGGAGAGGAGGAACCCAGAGTCGGAGGAGGTGGAGCTGTAGTCGTCCCGGTACCTAAAGTCGGAGCCTAAGTGGCCTCGGGACCTGGAACCTCTGGGTCGGAGGCAATCGCTGAAGAGATCTGCTCGGTGATAACACACAGGTAGTAATCCTCCTGACCCAAACCCTCTGCCCGTGGTGTAGTGAAGCTCGGAACAGGTGAAGACACCTGCGGACTGGGCAGAGTGGTGCGAGCTGGCGTCTCAAAGACAAGTGCTCCTGTGGTGAGTGGAGACGGCAGCTGTGATGACGTCGGAGTGATCATCTGAAGCTGGTCAAGAAAGGTAGAAGTGACTGCTGCCTGTGGTGTCGTCGTATGGGCTACCGCGAACATCCCCGTCTGAAGGAGTGGTGACTGTGGAAAGGTCGCGAGAGGGACATTCACGAACCCACCGGCAGGAGGCAGAGGTGCAGTCGGGTCGGCCTGAAGCTGTGAAGTGGTCGGTGGCTTAGGTATCTGCAATCCTGACTACTGAAAGAGCTGTCTGAGGCATCCAGACATGAACGTGAACATCTGAGAAGTCATCATCTGGTGCTGGAGCATCCGCGTCCTCTGTGCCTCCTACTGCTAGCGGATCCCCTCAAGGATCACCTGCTATGACTCCTGGTACTGCTAAAACTGTGCCTGCATCTGCTGCTGTACCTGGAGTGTGGCCTAAGACTGAGCAGCCATATCCTGGATAAGTGTAGTGAGCTGGTCTGGCTGGGTCACCTGAGCAGCTGTGATCGTGGGAACCGACGACTCAGCCTCTCTCTGGCCTGGAAAAGTGGATCCTTCCGCCTCATCTTCATGAGTATGACAGACTCGAAACGCGGGCTTAGGAGCAGGCACAAAGTCCTCGTCGTCACTGGAGGACTCGTCGTCTGTGGCGAAGTACTGTGGGAGAGGTGCCTCAGCTGCTGCTAGCGTCACGTCCTGTCGAGCTGCCTCATCCATCACAGCCTCAGCTGCTGCCCGTGCCTGTAGGGTCTCCTCTGCTCTCCTCAAGCCTCTCGGGCCTCTCCTCCTGTCACCTGGAATCGAAGGACAGTAGGTCGGGAACACAAACTTCGATGACTCAAGCATCCCGACGTACCTCTGTGCCTCTAGACGGGACAACAACCAGCTGATCCAGTGCGCGAAGGGCTGCTGATGTGTCATCCCCATGCCATCCATAATAGCATCCTCGATCTCAGCAAGCATGATATCAACTATGTCGAAGGGGCGCTTCGTCATCACGTACATCAGAAGCCACTGCTGCACCCCTGTCAATGACTCAGTGTTCCCCATCCTGTAGAGAACGGACCTCCGGAGAGCGTAGTGAACGACGTACGCCTCGCGGATCAGACGATCTGGTGTCCTGGGAGTACAGGGGAGGAACGGCTGCTGGAACAGGAAACTGATCTCCTCGTCTGAAGGTAACACTAGAGAGTGGGCACGAGGGATAAGTACTGATTCCTGCCGGTCTGATTGCTGAGTGGTTAGAAGATCAGACGAGGAGGCTTGACGTACACTGTGGCGTAGAAGACTCGTACCCAGTCGGGGACGTAACGTGACCTCCTGGTCACCAAGTCCACCAAGCCCCGCTAGTAGTCAAAGAACGGCAAAATGGCCTCTCCAGCTGCAGCTGCCCTGAGTGCAGTGAACTGTAGCATCATGTGCTGACTCAACTGGGAACCTCGGTGTATGTAGGAAGCGTAGAAGCTCTCCTGCAGTATCGTCCAGAACCTAGGGTCACAGTCTGTCGTATGGACCTCCCTGGGCCCACTACCTTGGTCGGTACCAGGACCGACTACTCGGTGGGCCCCTGGGACTACTCGACTTGCGCTGCACGACACCTGATGGCGTGAAGCACAAGGACTACAGAGGAGAAGTACTCGGATAGGAAGCTGTACAAGTCCCGCACTGTATAGAGGACTCCTAGACGTACTCGACTAGTACTCTCTCCCTGAACCGACTTGTGACCCTACCTCCCAGACTATATAAGGAGAGGCAGGGACCCCTCTCCCTCTCACGATCATCACGACTTAAGATTGCATCATCTTGTAATTGCACCCAATCATTCCAGAGCTACGCAACATACAGGACGTAGGGTATTACGCACCTCGCGGCCCGAACCTGTCTAAATTGTGTGCCACGTGTCTCTTCCTTCGAGTTACCGATCTCGGCAAGGCCACATTCATCTACTTCGGGTACTCCCCTTAGTAGGTTGCCGGTCTAAAACACCGATAGCTGGCGCGCCAGGTAGGGGATCTCTCCCGAGATCACATAGCAAATTGGACAGCTTCCGTCTACATCAAGCCAACCGTCGCCTTCAACCGCGGCGAAACCTTCGTCTTCGGCGCCTGGGTCTGCACTGCTGACGGCACTGGATCCTTCCAACGCCGCCTCACCATGCCACCTAACCCGGAGACCGACCTCGTGACACTTCCCGAAGTAGTCACGAGCGAACTCGCCGGCAAGTTCAGCGAAATTTCGCTTTTCGACCAACACGCTGACTTCGATCTTGGATCCGCCTCCAACTCGAGCTCGACGTCCCCGTGGGCTATCGTATGCGAGCCGGCTACTTAGCCATCGCATGTGGATTCCCCACCCCGCGAGCGCTTCACGCGTGGCCCCCGCAACGTCAGCAGGGCCCACACGAAGGCTCCCACTACACGCCGGGCTGGCAAGGAGCCCGTACCCGAGTACGACTCGGACTCCGACACCGCCCCCGGCCACGCCTCGGAGTCCAACCCCCTCTTCGTCTTCTACTCGGACTCCACGTACGAGTTCGACTTCGGGTCGGATCCTGAGGAGCCCGAGTCCGAGGACAACTCCACAGAGCAACCCCTGTCAGGTCCAGCTGCTGGCTTGGTTATAACATCTACACCCGCCGGAAGATTCGTCTACTGGCCGGACCGCAAGCCCGCTGACCTGACGAACGTGAACTCGCGCTGCGTCACCTACCTCGACTCGCTTCCCTTCCAGGAGGGAACACCACTTGCTCCAGCTGGGGAGCACACTCCTACAAAGGTGGCAACCAGCGACTCCAGCCTTGGTCTCCCGACCGGCAAGTCTTCATGACTACCAACGAGACGCCTGGGCCCTCAGGCACGGTCCCTGACCAGTACCTCGAGGACATCTCAGCGGACAAGTTGTCCGTCGACGCGCCTGCCGATGAGACCACCGCCAACAGACACGCCAGACGTGAACGCAACAGAAAGCGTAACGAATAGCGCCGTCGTCTCCGCGACTCCCTCCCCATCCGCAACCTCGCTGGAGCACTCGACCAAGTCGAGAGCCGGGTACACACTACCCCAGAGTAATGCCTCATGTCTATCACCACGATAGCACGTCAGGCCCAGGGGATGCGCGCGGGACAAGTCATCGCCAAGCTCGCGGAAGACGCCTACTTCATGCGAGTCAACACCAGGGTTGCTCAACCACCTCCCGTCAGAAACCGCGACAACAAAGCAACAAGTCGCAGTGCGGACATCGGTCGCAACCGTACTCGAGCTGAGCTGCCGGCCAATCCCAACCGTACTCGCGCAACGGCCGGTGGACCCTCTCAAGGTGGCAACAGCACTACATCTTCTGGCGGCGATCACGAGGTCGTTCCTCATCGCGACCCTGGCGACAGAGGCAGCGACGGCGAAAGCTCCAACCACGGGGCTAACAGGAGGGCTGGTGGCGGAGGCGGTCGCGGCGGCCGAGGCCACGCGAACAACCACGCCTCTAGAGCCTCACAGGGCGGCTTCGACGTCCACCAGAAGATTGAAGAACTACGACGCAAGAAGGCTTCCACGTCAAGCGACAACGATGACTTCCCTGCCTTCTTTGCGCGACTTCGCAACCTCCTCCTCCCAGAGAAATTCAAGCCTCTGGGAATCACCAAGTACGACGTGAAGCGAGGATCTGTGCGGTGGCTCGGATGCTACGCCCTCTCCATCGAGAACGGCGGTGGCAACAACGACACCAAGTGCCTCTACTTCCCCTTCGTCCGGACCAGGCACCGCTTACATGGCTCGAGTCACTTGAGAAGTACTCGATCGACAAGTGGGACTTGCTGAAGGAGCAGTTCACCAGCCACTTCGCGGGCGCAATGGGCTGCTCGGGTACTCGCATGGACCTGGTTATCGTGAAGCAAGAACAAGGCGAGACCCTTCGCAAGTACATGCGACGCTTCTTCGACAAGCGCGCCACAGTAGTCGTTGTCTCTGACAAAGAAGTCATCGACCTCTTCCAAGACAGTCTCTACCACCGTTGTACCTTCGAAGACTTTGGCCGTCACCGCCCAAGCTCCATCACCCACCTCAAGGACATGATCACGTCCTGGGCCGATGAAGAAGACAAAGCCAACGCCAAGTACGATGCCATATGTGGCAAGGGCAAACAGAACACAAGCGGTGGCAGTAGCAACAGCGGGAACCAAGGCGGTTGCAACAACAACAACAACTCGGGTCCCAACCACAAGTGCAAGCCAGACAACACTGTCGCGGCTATCCAGCGCCCTGCGAAGGAGAACTAGAAGAAGACCTCCGGCGGCTTCAAAGACTTGTTGAAGGAGAAGTGCCCGTGGCATCTGGATGGCAACCACACCACCGAGCAGTGCTACCAACTCAGGCGAGCACTTAAGGATACTCCGGAGCCACGGCACCCTCATGACAAGAAAGGCAATAAGAAGAACGACGAAGGCAATAGCGACTTCCAGGAACCCGACAAGACGGTGAACGTCCTCTTCGGCGGACTACCCAGCAGACGGGTCCAAAAGGCTACCCGTTGTTGACGGTTAATAGTTGTATCAAAGTTCGTTTAGACTTGCAAGCGGACAAGTCTCCCATCGTAGTCGAGGGACCCTTCTTCCCTCGAGTGGTGAACCCAAGGTATCGAATCCGTGGAACAATGTGCAACGCAAGGATTCAATCTAGTAAAGCAAGGTAAGCTATCTTATGAAGATAAGTTGCATCTAATCTACTAACTCATAAAGAAAACGAATCTAATCTAATCTACTAAAGAAGTAGCAAGAGAGAGCAAGAGATAACCAATCTAGAGAATCTAGATCATGCTTATGTTGTAGCTCCAAACAAGATAGATGAAGATAGAAAAGCGAATCTCATTAAAAGCATCTTTAAATCGTGGCCTTCCATCCGACTCCGAAAACGCCCGCCTTTCGGAACCCCCGTTCGTCACAACGTATCCCTACTCATGCGGGTAGTCTAGGGCGAGTTCGATAGAACAAGTTGAAATCACTTGGCCGGTCCGGTATGCACCTCTAGCCACCGCGGCTACAAGAGCACCCTAAGTAATCTAGCCGCAAACTAGATCGTAGAAGAAGCAAAACCAAGAAGAAAACAAAATCATCGAGAAGGCACTTGATCGCTAGAAATCGAATTCACTTACAAACTTCACCATGAATGATTACATGAACAAGATCACCACCTGGGCCCTCCCTCGATCTTGAACCTCGCTCTGGAGCTCCGACATGGTCTTCCATGCAAGGTTCCCACGTCGGCTAGGGAAACCCTAGACAACTAGCACGACCCTCATCTCCGAGATGGTGTCCCTCAAGCTTCACTGCTCCTCGGCGGCGGATTACAAATTGATTGATGCGTGGCTCTCGGTCAGGGGGCTATAAATAGCCAGAGATGCAACTAGGTCAAAGGGGAGGCCGACTGGGCTCCGAAACAGGCTGGGCCGGCCGGCCTGGGCCAATTCGGCCCTGTTCGTGTCCTCCTTCGCCCGGTGTTGCTTCCGGCGTCTTCTAGATCCTCTCCCCTTTTGCATGTGGGCCTTGTCATCGGTTTCTCTTCGAATTGGACGAAGCTCCTTGTCTTGCAAGATTCAGCACTTTTCTGGCTAAGTCCTCGGAGTTTGTCATCTTCTCAGACTTGGTCCTTGGGCTCTTGGAGTCATGTTCACTTCATTGCTTGACTTGTACAGAGCTTCAAGGTCTTGTCATGAGGTGCTTAATGAACTTATCCCGGAAGTCTTGCATTCAACGTTAAAACCCCTGCATAAACACTTAACTCCAAAACCGACATGCACAAGTGAACTTGTTATACCACAGGGGTTAGTACCAATGGATAAGATACAAAAGTCATGCCAACACCGAAGGTAAACTCATGGCTAGGTTGACGGATTTTCACTGTCAACACCCGTCGAGAAGTCATGAGCATTGAACCAGCGGTCCCGACCCCTCTCAGGTGGTCGGAGGTACCCATTACCTTCTCCCGCGCGGATCAATGGACTAGCTTCTCTGAACCAGGGCGGTTCCCACTCGTCTTGAAGCCGGTGGTCGCGGGCTCCAAACTCAACAAGGTCCTCATCTATGGTGGAAGCGGGCTTAACGTCCTTTTCACCATGACCTTGAAGAAGATGAAGCTTGACATCACCCACATGCTCACCAAGAGCACCTCGCCCTTCTACGACATCGTCCCGGTGTCGGGGACCGCCCTAGGGGTCCCCATAAACAATGGGGGAACCCTCACTTAAATCCCCGCATCGAAACACGCTAAGCCTAACCATGCGAGGAAACTAACCGTGCGGGACATGGCTTACGCCGCAGACTCCGACGGCCCACCAAGACGGCCCGCCGGAAGACCCCTCGAGCGAGGCACCGCCTCGCTCGAGGGCGCACCCCTCCTCGGGCGGGCTCCACCCCGCTCGAGGGGCAACCCTTCCCTCGAGCGGTCCCGCCCCGCTCAAGAGCTCGCTCCCCCTCGAGCGGGTCTCGCCTCGCTCGAGGGTTCGCTCCGCCCTCGGGCGGGGCCCGCCACGCTCACGGGCACCCCGCACGCGTGCGCCGGCCCCGTACTTGGGCATTTAACGCCCGACGCCGCGGGAGACGGCGCCATCATGCGCCGGGGCTCACGCCCGGTGCCGCCGCACCAACTCCCCGGGGAGGAGCCCATCCCCGCCACCGTGGGATGGACCGTGCGGTACGGCCGGTGTCGGTCCCGTGACACCGTGCGCCCACCTCCGTACGGCTAACGCGCCCGACCCTCGAAAAGGGGCCGGCGCACCCTCGATTCCACTTTCCCGTGACCCTACGGGTTAGGTGAGGGGCGCTAGGCCGGTGGATGGCCATCCCGGCCACGCGCGGCGCGGCCGCCGTACCCACGCGTGCGGGGCGCACGCCCGGCACCGCGGCGCACGCCCGGGCACTGCGAAGCAACCACTCCACTACCGCGAGCTCATTGGGAAGGAACGCCGTTCGCCCGCTCCCCGTACCCCGTACCGCCCATCATCGCACCTCCCCTCGAAGCCTATCGAGAGGACGCCATCGCCATCCGCCGCCTCCTACCCTCGAACCGCCAATGTTCGGGCACGGGGTAGGCCATCATGGCCGGATCGCGGCGAAGATCGTCCGGACGAGCCGCCCACTCTACACCGTAGCGCGACGTGCTCCCACACGTAGCTAGGTAGCGCGGCGTGCATGTAACTCGCCGCCCCCTTGGCCTATAAAAGGGGAGGCGAGCCCCCGGCCGGGGGAGGAGGAAACAAGTTCTGTCGAGCACATCACACCGTGCACTCACTCTCTTATTCTCCCACAACATCTTCAGCCACTCTCACAGGGACTTGGAAGCCACGCTTCCTCTCCCGCCTTGCTTGTACTTGCCCCACTACAAGCACCCCCGGTGCTGAGCAATATAGTGCCACGAGCACGCCCCTGCTGGACGTACGGCCCCCTTGGCCGGAACCAGGATAAAACCTTGTGTCATTTGTTGCTTAGCATCGACCATTGAGGGATAGACCTAGGCGCTATCTACTGGTTAGTGTCGGGACCATATTCCGCACCGACAGTTGGCGCCCACCGTGGGGCACGTGAGCGCTTAAGGTCATTTCGCCAACTCCCTCCATGGTGATCCGCACTGAGTACCGTGGTACCCACTACAACATGGGTAGCTCGGACCCTCTCCCCGCCGGGTTCGAGATCCGCTTCGGAGACTTGAACTTCCGGGCCACGGGGAACGGCTATCTCATGCGCCTCACCAATCGTGAGGAGCTTCGCGCGCGCCGCGAGGCCGGGGTCCGCCCCGGTCTCCGCCGCACGCACGACACGCGCGCGGCGCCGCGCGAGCACGGATGCCGCGGGCCCGTCGACGCCGCGACGCCGTCGTCGCTGCGGGCTACGCTCGCGTCGGGCGCGGTCCGAGCGGCGGCGGGGGCCGAGCGCGCCGCCGCCCAACGCGGTGCGCCCACCGTCACGACGACCGCCACCGCCCCGGCGGGACCGCGTGCGGTCTCCGGACCACGCATTCCCATCGGGCCGCGTGGTGCCACTACGGCCTACAACGCCAACGTCAACACGACAATGCGCGAGGTTCCACCTCGGTCGCCACGTCTTCGTCGCCGGGGACCCCGCACTTCGGCCAGCGGACGAGCCGTCCCTGGGCTCCGTCGACACGATGCCACCCGCCAACCGCCATGGGTACGCGGAGTGGGACTTCTCCGGTGTGCCGGACCCAGTCGCGTTCAGGCGCTTCCTCGACGCCACGGACTACCGGGTTTGGCTGCTCCGACGACTCCAGCACTGGGAGCTACGACCCCACGCGGGAATGTTGCGCCGTCATCACCAACGACCCGGCCAACGCCGCCGGTGCGGCGGTGCGGGGAGACGGGGAAGTCACGCCCGCCGCGGGGATCGCCACGCGCCCGGCCGCGGGGCCAAGCGCTCCGCCGGGGCCGACGTCTACGCGCGGTGGCCCAAGCCCGCGAGCTCGAAGCCAAGCCGGCGGAGGAATACGGACGGTGCGGGCCGCTCCGCGCCTCGATGGCGGGGGAGGCCTCGCGCGCGGCGAACGCGCGCGGGGAGGCCGGGCCGACAAGTCCGTGACCGCCTCAACCCCGTCCCCAACGTCGACAACGCGGATACTCCGCCACGGGCGAGCCAAAAGCTCATCGCCGCCGCGACGTTGTCGCGCGCCATGCCGGCACCCTCGACCCCCGAGGGCTCGAGACATGCACCGCGAGGTGCGGACTCTCCTTGAGCAAGCGGCCGTCCGGCGGGCCGAGAGCTCGGCCTCGCGCATCCGCCAACGGGGGGGACGCGCGGGGTGATGATCCCGCACCAGGAGGCGAACCCTCGGTGCACGTGGGTCAACCTGCTGACCAGGGACGCACGCCGGCCAAGGAGCGGCTCCTTGACACACGCAGGGCGCTGGATGGAGATGCCCGCAATGTCATCAACGCCAGGCGCACCAGCAAGGCGGACGCACGAGCGGCCAGGGGCTACCACCCTCGAAGGGGTGGACGCTACGACAGCGGTGAGGATCGCTCCCCGACACCGGAGCCCCCGGGCACCCGTGTGTTCAGCCGGGAGATCCGCACGGCGGCGTTCCCCCGCGCTTCCGTCGCGCCCTCGACGATCGTCAAATACAACGGGGAGACGGACCCTCGTGTCCGGCTCCAACGATTACCACCGGCTCCGTCGGCCTGGGCGGGGCCAACAACGACGAAGTGATCATCCGCAACTTGCCCCCGCATCCGGGCGACGCGGCCGGACATGGCTCGAGCACTTGCCCGCCGGCCCGGATCCATAAGCGGGACGATCTAGTCCACACCTTCGTGGGCAACTTCCGGGGCACATACGTGCGCCACGGGGAACTCCTCGGGATCCGCGCTCCCGCACGCGAAGCGGGGCGAATCGCTACGGGACTTCATACGGCGCTTCTCCAAGCGCCGCACGAGCTCCCCGGCGTGGCACGGTCCGAGATCGTGCACGCGTTCCTCGAGGGCACCACGTGCGGGACCTTGTGCACGAGCCGGGACGCAGCCCCGCCCACGGACTCGAACGAGCCGTTCGACATTGCCACCCGGCTTCGCCTCGGGAGAGGAGGCCGTGGGGGGCAATCTTCGACGGCAAGAAGGGCAAGCGCGGCGAGGACACGCCCGCGGAGGGCAGCGGTTCCAAAGAGCCGCGCCGCAACGACAAGCGGGGCAAGAAGGGGAAGAAGCCGCGCCGCGAGGCGCGCGAGCGAGGGCGCAACGGCGGCAACGCCGAGGCCCTCGCTGTTGACCCGGCCCGACGGGGCCCTCGACCGGCTCCTCGAGGCCCGGGGGTGTTCGACGACATGATGAAGAAGCCATGCCCCTACCACAAGACCCCCGTGAACCACACTCTTGAGCAGTGCGACATGCTCAAGAAGTTCTATGGCCGTGCCGCCGCGAAGGAGGCGAGAGGCCAAGAAAGATGGGGGCGATGGCGACGCAGGTGGTTTCCCCGCTATCGAAAATGTGTTCCTCATCTTTGGGGGACCCACTGTCGACATGTCGACCCGGCAACGCAAGAAGGAGCGGCACGAAGTCCTCGCCGCGAGAGGGCACCTCCGGCCTTTCTCAAGCGGTCGAAGGATGCCATCACCTTTAGCCGGGACGACCACCCAAACCGCATCCCGAACCCGGCCGGTACCGCCGGTGGTCGATCCCATCATTGGGAATGCCGGTTTTCGAAGGTCCTTATGGACGGAGGCGGCGGCCTCAACATCCTCTTCGCGCATACATTGCGTCGATGGGGATTGGGCTGGACCGCTGCGGCCCAGGCACGAAGCCGTTTCACGGCATCGCGCCGGCAAGCAGGTTCAACCCCTCGGGCAGATCGATCTGCCCGTCTGGTTTGGGACCCCCAAGAATTTCCGCAAGGAAACCCTCACCTTCGAGGTGGTGGGATTCAAAGAGGCCTACCATGCCATACTTGGGCGACCTTGCTATGCCAAGTTCATGGCGGTCCCCAACTACACGTACCTGAAGATGAAGATGCCGGGTCCAAACGGCGTTATCACCGTCGGGTCGTCGATCGAGCACGCATTCGACTGCGATGTCGAGTGCGTGGAACATGCAGAGGCACTAGCGCTGGATGAAGCGCTGGTGAACACGCTGGAGAAGATGGTCAACGACGACCTCGCGCTCCGCCGCCAAGCACGTCGGCACCTTCGAGGCCGCCGAGCAAACCAAAGGGGAATGAAGGAGTCCGACCAGCTCGCGACTTCGTTCATCACGCCGTTCGGGACGTTCTGTTACGTCACGATGCCTTTTGGCCTCAGAAACGCGGGCGCAACATATCGGCCGCATGCAGCACGTTTTTGGGGACCACATCGGGCGGACGGTCGAGGCCTACGTGGACGACATCGTCGTCAAGACCAGGAAGGCGAACGACCCGGTTAGCGATCTTGGCATCGCGTTCGGTGCTCGCGGGCCAACGGGGGTCAAGCTCAACCCCGAAAAATGTGTCTTCGGTGTGCCGCGGGGTATGCTCTTAGGATACATCGTCTCCCAGCGGGGAATCGAGGCCAACCCTGAAAAGGTCGCAGCCCTCGAACGAATGGGCCCAATTCGGGACCTCAAAGGGGTACAGAAGGTGTTGGGGTGCCTCGCCGCCTTAAGCCGCTTCATCTCGAGGCTCGGTGAGAAGGGCCTGCCCCTCTACCGGCTGCTCAAGAAGCACGAGCGCTTCTCTTGGACCGCCGAGGCCCAGGAAGCGCTCGACAAGCTGAAGGCGTCCCTGACGCACGCCCCAATCCTCACGCCGCCGCGAGACGGCGAACCCCTACAGCTCTACGTGGCCGCAACCACCCAGGTGGTCAGCGTTGTGATCGTCGTGGAGCGCACGGAGGAAGGGCACGCCTTGCCCGTGCAGAGGCCGGTCTACTACATCAGCGAAGTCCTGTCGGACACGAAGACGCGCTACCCCCGGGTCCGAAAGGCCGTTGTACGCGGTAGTCCTCGCACGGCGCAAGCTCCGCCACTACTTCGAGGCCCACCCGGTAACGGTGGTCTCTTCCTTCCCGCTAGGAGAGATCATTCGCAACCCCGACGCGGCGAGCGGGATTGCCAAGTGGTCCGTGGAGTTGATGGGCGAGACGCTCGCCTACGCTCCGCGCAAGGCCATCAAATCACAAATCTTAGCCGACTTCGTCGGCCGAGTGGACGGACACGCGACCGCCGCCCCCACAAATCCAAGCGGAGTGCTGGACTCTATTCTTCGACGGCTCGGTGATGAAAACAGGAGCGGGCGCGGGCCTGCTCTTCGTGTCACCCCTCGGGGAGCACATGCGCTACGCAGTGCGCCTCCACTTCCCCGCGTCCAACAATATGGCGGAATACGAGGCCCTTCTCTGCGGCCTCAAAATCGCCATTGAGTTGGGCATCAAGCGCCTCGACGTACGAGGGGACTCGCAGCTCGTGATCGATCAAGTCATGAAGAACGCGAGCTGCCACGACGACAAGATGGAGGCCTACTGTAAAGCCGTGCGGGCCCTCGAAGACAAGTTCTACGGCATCGAGCTTAATCATGTACCCCGCCGGTACAACGAGGAAGCAGACGAGCTGGCAAAAATAGCGTCCGGGCGGATCACCGTTCCCCCGAACGTTTTTGCGCGCGACATCGCGCAGCCCTCGGTCACCTTCGAGCCCTACCCCTCGAGCGACGGCGGACCCTCGGGGGCTCCCTCGAATCCAGCGGGTGCGGAACCCATGGGAGAGGACCCCTCGAACGAGGCGTACGTGCTCTCCCTTCTCGAGGGGTACGGCTCCCACGAGGTCGATGCGATGGATATAGAGCCGGCTCCTGTCCAGGCGGATTGGCGGGGAAAAGTACACCGCCCGGATCGCTCGAGGGGGAACTCCCCGCGGATCGGGCCGCAGCCAGGCGCATCGCCAGGATGGCCAAATCCTTCGCCCTTGTCGACGGCGAGCTGTACAAGCGCGCCGCGTCAGGCATCCTCCAGCGGTGTATACCCATTCCCGAGGGGCGCGAGCTCCTACGGGACATCCACGCGGGGATCTGTGGCCACCACGCCGCGCCACGCACCCTCGTTGGCAACGCGTTCCGCCAGGGCTTCTATTGGCCTACCGCGGTCGCGGACGCCAGCGAAATCGTACGCACCTGCGAAGGGTGCCAGTTCTACGCCCGCAAGTCCAACTTGCCCGCTCACGCTCTGCAAACGATCCCCGTAACTTGGCCGTTCGCCGTGTGGGGGTCGGACATCGTTGGGCCCCTGCGGAAGGCGCCGGGGGCTTCACTCCACCTCGCTTGTCGCGATCGACAAGTTCTCCAAGTGGGTGGAGGTGCGCCCCATCACGAATTTGAGGGCCGAGCAGGGCGGTCACGTTCTTCACCGACATCGTCTACCGCTTTGGAGTGCCAAACTCCATCATCACGTACAACGGGTCCCGGCTCACGGGCCGGAAGTTCTTGGAGTTCGCGACAAGTTCCACATCCGCGTGGATTGGGCAGCCGTGGCACACCCACGGACCAACGGCCAAGTGGAACGTGCCAACGGCATGATTCTACGAGGCCTCAAGCCCGAGAATTTTCGACCGGCTCAACAAACCGCCGAAAATGGCTCCAAGAACTACCGGCGGTCGTGTGGAGCCTAAGGACCACCCCAAGCGAGCCACCGGTTCACCCCGTTTTTCCTAGTTCATGGCACGGAGGCCGTCCTCCCCACGGATGCGGAATACGGGTCGCCCAAGGTTCGAGGCTACAACGAGGATGCTAACCGGCGAGCCCGCGAGGACTCCGCCGGACCGCCAGACGAAGTACGCCTCGTGGCGTTGATGCACTCCGCAAGGTATCAACAGGCCCTACGACGTTACCAAGCACGCAAGATACGTCGGAGGGATTTCGCCGAGGGGGACTTGGTCCTAAGGCTACGCCAAGACAATCGAGGGCGCCACAAGCTATCGCCCCCATGGGAGGGACCCTACGTCGTGGTAAAGGTGCTCAAGCCGGCACGTACAAGCTGGCCAATGAGGACGGTGAAGAACTCACCAACACTTGGAACATCCAACAGCTACGTCGCTTCTACCCTTAGCTAGGATTTCCAAGTACTTTCTGTTGTAAAATCACATGGCCAACACCCCAGTTGGTGCCAACTATGTAAATAATCCAAGTCTAATAAAAGGGCAACTCGGCTTTCCCCCTGAAACCCAAGTTACCCTCGGGGGGCTCTTGCGGGGGGGGGGGGCACCCCCCCCCCAAAATGGTCCCATTTTTCGCGCAAAAATAAAAAAAAAACGACTCACACGCGCTAAGTTTGTTTCCTACCTCAACCTCGAGCCATGATTCGAACAGGGCGCAGGTGGCACGGTGGAAGGAGCGTGCGAGCCGAGACGACCCTACGCCGCGTGGCTATGGCCCGTCTCTCTCGCCTCCAACCCCGGCGGGCCCCCGCGAAAAACGAACTCCCCTAACTAGAATCCACTCAGGAAGAAGGAGAAACAAAAAGCGTAATAAGCAAACGACTTCATTTACAAGAATCGCTCATGTTCACAAGACAACTTGTTTACTTACAAAAGGCCACGGGGCCGAATCTCGATACACGTAAACAAAAAATGGGCCTAGCGCCCAAGCGCTTTCAGCGGGGAGGAGCAAGAGAGATCGGCGGCGTCCGGAAGAGGAATTCTTCAAAGGCCTCGGCGAGCGACCCGGCGGCGTCGGCGGCAAGCGCGTCCGCGCGCTCCATGGCCACCTCGTCCTCGACGCCCTCGGGGACGATGTAGCCCTCCGCCAGCGCCTCGAAGTTGACCTCGTAGTGGGATCGCACCACTCCGAGGGCCTTCGGACGCCTAGCTACAACGCCGGCGCATTCGCCCCGTGACATGGCCGCCAAGGGCGCGCAAGCGGCCGGCCGCCGAGCCGCCGGCTGGGGCCTCGCCCTCCTCGACGGCGTGGCAAGCCTCGAGGGCCGCATCGCGCGGCTCCTGCGGCCTCCCGTTCGAGGGAGTTGTAAGAGGCCCGGCGTCTCGGCCCGCCGCCCAGCGTGCCCCAGGGCGGTGCGCAAGCCTGGAATCAACAAGATGGAAAGAAATCAGAAAGGGGGAAACGAACCCTCTAAAGCAAGAACCAACAAGCAGGGTCAAACAATGACTCACCCTCGACTTGCTTCCTCTCCAGATCGAGGTCGCGGCGCGCGGACTCGAGCGCCAACTCGAGACGCTGGACGGTCTCGCCTTGCTCGCGGAGAGCCAGCTCCTGGTTGGCGTTGTCGGGGGCCGAGCGCGAGCGCATCATCCTCAACCTTGGAGAATGCGGCGTTCCGCTCCTCCAGCGACTTCTCCGCCGCCTCGCGCGCGACGCGCTCCCGCTCCGGCGGCTGCGGGCGTCGCCAAGGGCGGCCTTGCTCTCGCCGGAGCCGCCCCCTCGGCCCCCACGACGGGCGATGCGCTCTCGCCGGAGCCGCTCCTCGCCGGCGACGAGGGCCGCGGCCCGGCGTCGAGGGCGATCCTCGGGTCATCGGCCTCCTTGGCGCGGCTGCTCCAACCCGCGCGCCCGCTCCTCGGCCCCGGGCGCCGCCGCGCCCGCGCCCCCTCGAGCGACGTGCGGAGCCCCCGGTTTCGGCGCGAGCGGTGGCCACCTCCGCCTCCCCGGTTGGCGGCCGGCGTCCGCGTCTTGTCCGTGTCCTCGCGCGCGTTCCACGGCGCCTCGTCGCGATCGACAAGGGCCGCGCGGATCCGCTCGAGGCTTGAGCGACGCGCCGTGTCCCGCCTCGAGCTCTCGGGGAGCTCGTCGCACCACGCCATCGCCCGCACGCCGGGCCCACCGTGCGGCGTCCTAAGAGCGTCCGCAAGCGCGTCGAAAGCGCCGCATCGCTCCCGGAGGCCGGCGGGCCTCGGCGTTCACCTGGTCGAACGCGTCGTATTTGTCGTGGGCGCGACGCTCGAGCTCCCGGTACCCACACATCAAATCTCATAAGTGTCAAGGCTTGAATGCGAACACACGAAGACGAAAAAGGAAGAGGGACGAGCAACCGTGGCTCACCCGGGGAAGACAAGCCGGGCCGGGCCGCCGTGGACTTGCGGCGCCTCGTTCAACGCACGGTTGAGCGTGGCGCCGTGGCTCCGAAGCTCGCCCTCGAGCTCTGCTCCCCCGGGCGTCGGCAAACGCCGGGAGATCACCGACGGCCCCCTCCACCTGGGCAGGGCGGCCGGCGTGGGAGGACGAGGCCTCGACGCCATGTCCTCGCCCCCCCCCACCACCATGTGACCCTCGCGCCGCCTCACTAGGGCCCCCTCCTGGGGCTCGGGGGAGTTCGTGGGCCGCCCGGCCCACTGGTTCCACCCGGGCGGCGGGGAGTCATCCGAGAGCTCCACCACCTCCGCCCGGATACCGCCGGCGGGCGGAGCCGCTTGCGCCGCCTCCGCCGCACCTCCACCTCGCGCCTCCGCGCCCACGGGCGCCGTTGTGGCGCCGTGGCCGCCGCCTCCGGCCGTGCCGCCACATCGCGCGGCGCTCCCGCAAGTTGCGCCCGCTCCACCTCCTCCGCGGTGGTCGCCACCGCGGGCCGCACCTCCTCCGTAGCCGCCACCGCGGCCCGTGCCTCCGAGGCGACCGACGCCGGCCGCCCCCGGCGACCTGCGGCCGCGCGCCGCGGCGGGCCGATCCGCCGGCCGGGGCCTCGAGGCCCCGGCCAGGCCTTGCGAGCTAGTGCCCGCCGCCACGCTTGTCCCCGGGCGCGACCCCCTCGACGAGCGCCGCCGGGTGGGGATCGATGCGTCCGTCCTCGCACCTTGGCCGGTGCAAGAGGAGGAACGGTTGGCACCGCCCTGCGCAGGCACCAACGGAGGGTTAGAACACCTAATCACCAGCAAACCACCAAACCAAACGAAGGAGGACAGGCTCCTTACCTCGCGGAGGAAAAGGCCCGCTTCCTTTTCCTCGAGGCCTCTCGGACGAGGCCGGTGCACTCGCCGCGCCCGTCGTAGCGCCTCCCGACGGCGCCGCCGCGCGCGCGGGTACGCCCGTCCCGTGCGCGGGCGCCCCCGATGCCGCACCCCCGAAGACCGCCACCGCGCGCGGGGGGCACGCTCGCCCGCGCGCGCGGGCACGCCCGCCGACGCGCCCCTTGACGATGACGCCGCGCGCGCGGGCACGCTCCCCCGCGCGCGCGGCACGCTCGACGCGCGCGCGGCGCGTCCGCCGCGCGTGCCTCCGCGGCACGCGCCGGCACCCTCCGCGGCGCATGCCGCCCCCGATGACGATTGCCGCGGCGGCGGGCGCCGTGCGCCCGCCCCGTGCGAGGCCACCCCCCGACGCCGGCGCGAGTTCCGCGACGGGGCGCAAGCCGCCACCGTCCGAGGGGCCCTCCCCCTCGGACTCTTCCTCCTCGTCCCGCTCCGAGGACGAGGGCTTCTCGATATCCGGGAGGAGAGCCCCGGCTCCTCCCGCCGCCGTACTCCGCGGACCGTTGGTCGCGGCGCGCTTGGCGCCGCCCCGCGTGCTCCCTCTTGCGCGCCGCTCGCTCCCCGCCGCCCCGTCGCGCCGCCCGGCCGAGCGCACGGGAGTCGGGGGGTGGGTGGAACGGACTTGGCGATGTTGAACTCCACCACTGCGCACAAGAGCGACAATGGCGAATCAAGAAACGAAAGCAAGACTAAGAACTAAAATAAAATCGGGAACCCAACTCACCCACGGGCCCGTGGGGAGCATCTCGATGTCCCACGGGGGTCCGACCCGCGGCGGCGGCGTCCGGGTGTCGACGGCGTTCCGCGCCCGGGGTGAGCGCGTACGGCCGCTCCGGCGGCGTCGGGAGCATCCGCGACCTCGCCGGTCGGCGGGGTTGGCCGCCTCTCGTCATCTCGAAGATGCGAGTGGCCTCTCGCATCGCAGGCACGACCCGCCGGTGGTGGAGGAAGGCGAGGACGCCCATCGCGTTCGGCCCGTGCTTCGCCGCCCGCGTGTGGCGGCGAGGGCGGACTCTTGCCGCGCCCGATGCCGGGCCGTAGACACCCCATAGCCCCGGGAGTCCGGCCTCTTCTTGAACACCCGGCCGGTGTAGGGAGGAAGGCCGGGCTTGGCGTTGCGCGAGTAAAACCATCCCCCGCTCCCGGCCGGTGTTGTTCGTCGTCATGGTGCGGGGGATGTAGAAATCCTTGAGCCGCCCTCGCGGGGCAAGCGACATCCCGCCGGCGCGCACCGCGCGGCGGGTCCCCGGCTCCGACGTGGGCTGCGTGATGAGCTCCCCGCGAATAGGTGAACCCGAGAGATCCCGGTTGGGCGGGATCCCCAGGAGGGCCCTTCGCGACGCCCACGAACGTGGCCGCCGCGAGATCGCGTTGGGGGCGAAGTTGTGCGGCTCCACCCCGTAGTAGTAGCACATCGCCCGCATGAAGGTGCTCGCCGCGCGTTGAAGCCACGCTCGTGGTAGCGGAGGAAGCTCACCACGTAGCCCTCGGCGGGTTGGGCTCGTGGTGCGTCGCCGGCGGCACGATCCACTCCCGCCGGCGCCCTTCTTCGTTGGCCGACAACGGTCGGCCGGCGGCGACCGGCTCGCCAAGGGCGAGCCGGTCACCGTCGACTTCTCCCGGGCGTACGGCTCCAGGATCCTAACGGGAAGCCGAGGGGGCGCCATGAGGGGGGACGAGCGAACGCGAAGGCGGAGGACAAGGAAACGGGAAAAGAGCTCTAACGGCGAGAGCGCGCGGTGGCGAGAGCGAGACGAAGGCGAAGGGACGGGGACCGAAAGTGGTAAGGTGCCAAGGTGAAAAACCGCCGTCCACTTCCTCCCCGCAGTTTTATAGGCGACGGGCGAGCTCTCCGGAGCGGGCGCCCCGACTAGCATTAACCGGGGGAATCTTCCCATCGCGTCGACGGGCGGGCCCCACCACGAACGCAGCGGCTATAACACTACGAGCGAGTAATCATTACGGCAAAGACCGGCGGCAACCGAGGCAAAACCGTCACGTCCGCCCGTCGCGCCGCCCACTACGCGCGCGCGCGCGCCGCGATGCCTAAAAGGCGCGCCCGCGCCGCAAAACCGCGGCCACGACCGCAAGGCAATTAAATGCCCGGTCCCTTGCCAAGCGGGGGAGAGCCCTCGAGCGAGGCGAACCCTCGGCTCGAAACAAAGGCGACCCTCGATGGGATATCGCCGTGAGAAGGTCGCCCGGGACCCTCGCTCGACGTAGAGCAGGTGCAACCGCGGACACCCATGCCACGTAGAACCCTCGAGCGGCATGACCCTCGACTCGAAACAAAGGCGACCCTCGATGGGACATCGGCGTGAGAAGGTCGCCCGGACCTCGCTCGACGTAGAGCGAGCAACCGCGGGCACCCATGCCACGTAAAACCCTCGAGCGGCATGACCCTCGGCTCGAGACAATGTCAACCCTCCAAAGGGAGGCACGCGCGTGAAAGGATCGCCCAGGTCACGCTTGAAATAGAGCGACACCGAAAGCACTCATACCGCGCCGTGCTGCCAACAAGCGCCTCGAGGGCTGGCTCGCCCAGACCCCTCGACGGCCGCAAACGCGAAAAGACGGGGCTGTCCATGCACGGCCCCGCACGGCCTTACTGATCAGAGGTTCGAAGCCTGACCCTCGACGGGTTCGAACGGGCGCCTCGCATCGCGAGTTAGGGGACGACGAGGGCACGCGCATACGAGCCGTTCCTCGAGCCCGTCGGCTCGAGGGTGCCCCACATGTCGTGTTCGAGAGCCGCCGAGGGCGCCTAGGCCGGGGGATCCCACCGAGGGAGAGCTTCCGCGCCCCTCGGTCCCTAGCGAATGGGACCGAGCCCCACCTAGCAAACCCACGCAAGCGCTTCCATGGACGTGTCTCCGGACCGCGGCCTACCCTACCCTTATCGAACGGGGCATGGACGTCCACTTGAACCACCCGCTAGCAGACTCAAAGTGGAATCCGCAATTCGCAACCCGCTCGATGGGAGTTGCAGAAACCTCACCCTCCGTCCCGCGGAGGGACGGGCGAGGGCGCGTTAAAAAACAAGTCGTCGGGCTCGACCCGATCGCCTCGAACTGAGCCAAGGCTCGGGGGCTTGACGCGCGGCTACACCTCCTTGAAATTGCACCCGCCGAGACAAAGGACGGGGGAGCGTGCACCCCCGATGCCGCCGAAATACCGCCGATGCCGGTTGGCATATGTGCCACGCCTTTCCGACCAAAATTCTCGCGGTTAACCCCCGCAGAGAGCCCACACTCCCGCAGGCTTCGAGGGCTAGACCCGCGGGTCCGCCGACGCGGCCCCACGGAAAGCGTTCGCAAACAAGGAGGGAAGAACGTCCTATCGCAGGTTCCGCATCCGCGGGAGCCTCAATGGCAAACCCGCGCATGCTCGGGGGCTGCGTCGGGGACCGCCCTAGGGGTCCCCATAAACAATGGGGGAACCCTCACTTAAATCCCTGCATCGAAACACGCTAAGCCTAACCATGCAGGAAACTAACCGTGCAGGACATGGCTTGCGCTGTAGGACTCCGACGGCCCACCAAGACGGCCCGCCTGGAAGACCCCTCGAGCAGGCTCCGCCTCGCTCGAGGGCGCACCCCTCCTCGGGCGGGCTCCGCCCCGTTCGAGGGGCAACCCTTCCCTCGAGCGGTCCCGCCCCGCTCAAGAGCTCGCTCCCCTCGAGCGGGTCTCGCCTCGCTCGAGGGTCCGCTCCGCCCTCGGCCGGGGCCCGCCACGCTCACGGGCGCCCGCACGCGTGCGCCGGCCCCGTAGTTGGGCATTTAACGCCCGACGCCGCGAGACGGCGCCATCATGCGCCCGGGGCTCACGCCCCGTGCCGCCGCACCAACTCCCCGAGGGAGGAGCCCATCCCCGCCACCGTGGGATGGACCGTGCGTACGGCCGGTGTCGGTCCCGTGACACCGTGCGCCCACTACCGTACGGCTAACGCGCCCGACCCTCGAAAAGGGGCGGGCGCACCCTCGATTCCACTTTCCCCGTGACCCCGCAGTTAGGTGAGGGGCGCTAGGCCGGTGGATGGCCATCCCGGCCATCGCAACGGCGCGGCCGCCGTACCCACGCGTGCGAGCGCACGCCCGCACCGCAGCGCACGCCCGCACCGCAGGCAACCACTCCACTACCGCGAGCTCATTGGGAAGGAACGCCATTCTCGCCCGCTCCCCGTACCCCGTACCGCCCATCATCGCACCTCCCTCGAAGCCTATCGAGGACGCCATCGCCATCCGCCGCCTCCTACCCTCGAACCGCCACCGTTCGGGCACGGGGTAGGCCATCATGGCCGGATCGCGGCGAAGATCGTCCGGACGGCCGCCCACTCTACACCGTAGCGCGACGTGCTCCCACACGTAGCTAGGTAGCGCGGCGTGCATGTAACTCGCCGCCCCCTTGGCCTATAAAAGGGGAGGCGAGCCCCCCGGGGGGGAGGAGGAAACAAGTTCGGTCGAGCACATCACACCGTGCACTCACTCTCTTATTCTCCCACAACACCTTCAGCCACTCTCACAGGGACTTGGAAGCCACGCTTCCTCTCCCGCCTTGCTTGTACTTGCCCCACTACAAGCACCCCCGGTGCTGAGCAATATAGTGCCACGAGCACGCCCCTGCTGGACGTACGACCCCCTTGGCCGGAACCAGGATAAAACCTCGTGTCATTTGTTGCTTAGCATCGACCATTGAGGGATAGACCTAGGCGCTATCTACTGGTTAGTGTCGGGACCATATTCCGCACCGACACCCGGCAACACGGCTATCCCACCGGGCTCGGTGGTCGCCGCCGTTACCTTCGGGGAATCTCGGGACAACTATCATACAGAGTACATCAAGTTCGAAGTCGCAGACTTCGAGACGTCCTACCATGCCATCCTCGGCAGACCGGCTATTGCCAAGTTCATGGCGGTACCCCACTACACCTACTTGGTACTCAAGATGCCAAGTCCAGCAGGTGTACTCTCGCTGCAAGGGGACTTGAAGATATCACACGACTGCGATACGGAAGCTGTGGAGATTGCCTCCACAAATCAAGTACCTAATGCAATGATGGAAATCTACATTGCGTCGAAGAAGCTTGCCCCAAGTGAACTCGACATCCCAGAGAAGTCAGACAAGGCTAACAAGCCTTAGCCAGCTGAGGAGGTTCTGGTCAAAACAATTGACCTCGGGACAGGCAACAGCAGCAAGACCACCACCATCGGGGCAAGCCTTGACCCCAAATAGGGAGACGCGCTCATCAACTTCCTCCAGGCTAACCGCGACATCTTCGCGTGGAAACCAGCGGACATGCCAGGGGTGCCCAGGGAGTTGATTGAGTATTCACTCAACGTCAATCCTAAAGCTACCCCGAAGCGACAATACCTCCACCGCTTCGCCGATGACAGACGGGACACCATCAAGAAGGAACTCGCCAAACTACTCGCGGCTGGCTTCATCAAAGAAGTCTTCCATCCTGAGTGGCTCACCAACCCCGTCCTCGTCCGCAAGAAGAACTCGAACGAGTGGAGGATGTGCGTCGACTACACCGACCTCAACAAGCACTGCCCCAAGGACCCCTTCGGGTTGCCGCGGATCTACCAAGTCATCGACTCCACGGCAGCCGCGACCTACTCGCTTCCTCGACCGCTACTCCGGTACCACCAGATCGCGATCAAGGAAGAAGACCGGGAGAAGACCGCGTTCATCACCTCGTTTGGCGCGTACCGCTACACGACCATATCCTACGGGTTGAAGAACGCTGGTGCTACCTACCAATGAGCTATCCAGGCCTGCTTCAAGAGGCAACTCAACAAGAACGTCGAAGCCTACGTGGATGACGTGGTCATCAAGACCAGAAACTCCAGCACGCTCATCGACAACCTTGAAGAGACTTTCGCATCCCTGCGCGAGTACCGCTGGAAGCTCAACCTGAACAAGTGCGCCTTCGGCGTACCTTCGGGCAAACTACTCGGCTTCATCATCAGCCATCGCGGCATCGAAGCCAATCCCGAGAAGATCTCCGCCATCACCAGCATGAAAGCTCCCACGTGCATCAAAGACGTGCAGAAGCTGACCGGGTGCATGGCGGCCTTGAACAGATTTATCTCGAAGCTTGGAGAATGGGGGCTCCCTTTCTTCAAATTACTCAAGCACCAAGAGAAGTTCGTGTGGACTCCAGAGGCGGACCAAGCCCTTGCCCAGCTCAAGGACTTCCTATCGAAGCCACCAGTCCTCACGGCTCCTCGCAAAGGCGGGCGCCATCTTGCTCTACCTCGCTGCGACTACTCACGTGGTCAGTACTGCCATCATCATCGAGCGGCAGGAAGACGGCCACGCCTACCCAGTCCAGCGCCCAGTCTACTTCGTCAGCGAGGTCCTATCAGAATCTAAGGCACGCTACCAGCTTGTACAGAAGCTTCTGTACGCAGTGCTCATCACCTCGCGGAAGCTACGACACTACTTGCAGGAGTACTCGATCTCCGTTGTCACCGACTACCCGCTCGGCGACATCCTACGGAACCAAGATGCTACTGGAAGAATCTCCAAGTGGGCAGTTGAACTCGGTGCCCTCAACATCGACTTCAAGCCACGCACAGCCATCAAGTCGCAGGCACTAGTCGACTTCATGGCGGAGTGGCGGGAGAATCAGCCACCTACTCCAATCGAGCGCCCAGAGCACTGGGTGATGTACTTCGACGGCTCACTCAACCTCGAGGGCGCAGGTGCAGGAGTACTCTTGATTTCTCCAACGGGCGAACAACTCAAGTATGCCATGCAGATCTTCTGGAAGGTCTCAAACAACGAAGCCGAGTACGAAGCTCTGCTACATGGGCTCCGCCTCGCGGCTTCACTAGGCATCAAGCGCTACTAGTCTACGGCGACTCCACAGTGGTCATCAACCAAGTCAACAAGTCCTGGGACCGCAACAAGGAGAACATGGACGCCTACTGCCTAGAAGTCCGCAAGCTCGAGAACAAGTTCTACGGTCTCGAGTTCCACCACGTCGTCCGTGACAACAACGTTGCAGCGGACGTCCTGTCGAAGCTTGGTTCTACTCGCGCTCAAGTACCAGCGGGTGTCTTCGTCCACGAGCTTCACGCGCCATCCATCCCGGAGCCGGCGCCACCGACCACTCGTCCCAAAGGCATCCCCGCCGGCCGAAGGTCATGATGATCGACGTGGACTGGAGACAGCCCTTCATCGACTACCTCAACAAGCAGAAGGTTCCCTCGGACAAGAACTTGGCCGAGCAACTCATCCGCCGTGCCAAGTCCTACGTCCTCGTCGGAGACAAGCTCTACAGGCGGGGCGCATCTTCTGGAGTACTCATGAAGTGCGTTCCAAGACAAGAAGGCAAGGACATCTTGGAGGAGATCCATAAAGGCGTCTGCGGCAACCACGCGTCCTCTCGCACGCTGGTCAGCAAGGCCTTCCAACGAGCTTTCTATTGGCTCACAGCTCTGGGCGACGCCAAAGAACTCGTCAGAAGGTGCCAAGGGTGCCAATACTTCGCCAAGCAACAACACGTCCCAGCCTACAAGCTAGTCACCATACCGCCAACCTAGCCTTTCGCCTACTGGGGGCTCGACATGATTGGGCCACTACCAACTGCGCCAGGTGGATTCAACAGAGTACTGGTGGCCATCGACAAGTTCACCAAGTGGGTCGAGGTCAAGCCGGTTACATGCCCCAAGGCTGACATAGTACTTGACTTCCTGGATGAACTCGTACATCGCTACAGACTACCCCACTACATCATCACAGATCCGGGTTCCAACTTCAACAATCACCAGTTCTGGGAGTACTACGAGAACAGCGGGATCGACGTCCGATATGTCTCAGTTGCCCATCCTCGGGCCAATGGACAAGTTGAGTGCGCCAATGGGATGGTGCTCGACGCTCTCAAAAAGCGGCCACACGACACTGCCAATACCAAAGGAGGCAAGTGGATCAAGGAACTACCCAATGCTCTCTGGGGGCTACGTACTCAACCCTCCAAGCCAACAGGACAATCTCCATACTTCCTGGTCTACGGCTCCGAAGCAATTTTCCCTGCTGATGTCATGTGGGAGTCGCCAGCAGTGGAGCAATACGACGAAGGCGTATCCGAAGACAGCAGACGAGTTGACATCGACGGACTCGAAGAAGCTCGCTGTGCTGCCCTCGTCCAATCAGCAAGGTACCTAGAGGGTATCCGACGCTACCATGATCGCAACGTTAAGGAACGCTCCTTCAACGTTGGTGATCTTGTCCTTCGACGCATCTAGAACACGGAAGGACTACACAAGCTCGCCCTCGCCCACGGGGAAGGTCCCTTCACAGTTGCAAAGGTGACCGGACCGGGCTCCTACCGCCTTCGGACGCTTGAAGGCGAAGAAGTCAACAACTCGTGGAACATCGACCAACTCTGTCGATTCTACGCCTAGTCTACACGACTACACCGGGGCTCCGTCTATACGACTACTCAAAAACCCCTTCGTCGTAAGCGGCCTCCGGTCCCCGGGCTCTAGTCTCCGGACTACTCCACTCCAAGATCCAGCCCACGCGGCTACTAACGGATCTTAGGCTGCGACGAGCGACAAAGGACTCCAGTAGCGGTCTACTGAGAGACCATGTACTTCTAGATCCAGCCTACACGGCTACTAACGGATCCACTGCTGTAAGCGGCTGTACGCCCTAGCACTACTTAGCCGTAGGCGGCCTCCGGGTCCTGGCGACTACTCTGTAACAACGGCCTTGGCCATCCAGGTGTACTTCTTCAGTAATAAAGTTTGATTATCTATCAACTACTTTACTGTCTCTTTCCCCCAGCGGAACTACTGGCGAGTACGACTACTCGCGACGACTCCATGATGGGACTCTGCACTCACACATCGCGATAACGAGTACTCATTCATGGAAGTTTTCTTCATCCATACTTAAACAAGTTCATTACAATTGTTTTTTTACAACTACTGCTACGAGCTAACTTGACATGACTACTGGAGATTCAACTTCTCGGCAACTTGTCCAGCAATGGGCGCCATCTGCTCCAGCAGCTCCGCGTACTGCTCGTCCGTGCAGTTGGCGGCTAGTCCACCGGCGACCACGTCAACCGGAGCCTTTGGGAAGTACGACTTCATGAAGGCCAGAACCTGGTTGGGGATCGACTTCGCCAAGTGCTTGACGTAGGTCGCCAGGCAGCTTGGGGCTTCCCTCAGCCGGTCCACCAAAGGAGCTATCTTCGGACCACCAGGGTGACGCACAAGTAGCCTCGCAATGGGGAGCGCGGCTTTCTCGAGTTCCTTGAGTTGAGCTCGCAGCTTCTCGCAGTCCTCGTTCAGCTTCTGCAAGGATTTGTAGCAGTTGATGAGGTCACGATCCGACGCAATACGGAGCTCCATGTGCTTGTCGCACTCGTAAGCAAGCTGCTTATAATCATACTCTAGTACCTGGTGGGCCTCTTGCTCTCGGTAGAAGAGGTTTTTCAGATCGGTCTCTGAAGCCTTCAGCTGATCGACACGGGTCTCAAGCGCTGCAATCAACAAAGGACAAGTGGGTCAGACTACCTCAAGCTACTATCAACAAGTACCCGACAAGGCGGTCGCGTACCTTTATTCTTATGTGGAGAGATTTGTTCTTCCGCAAGAGCTCGTCGCTCTTCGCCCGCATATCTTGGATGTCGTTGTGATACTGGGCGAGGCGGTGTCCAGCTTCGACTTCATCGCGGCGGCGTGCTTCCGGGACTTCACGAGTTGCTCCTCTGAGGCTTCCGCCCAGAGTACTGTGTCGCCGTACCCTTGAAGCATGTCGGATTTCTGCCGGGACCTCTCCGCGACGTCCTGCAACAGGCAACACTTGTCAAATGGGTACTCAAGATTACAGGATTGACTACTCAAAGGTGTCGACTACTCACCTTCATCCACCGCTCGGCCTAGCGCACCGCCTCCAGGTGACGAGCCACCGTCGCTGGGTCGACATGATCATCCGTCAACAGCTCGATCCCGCCACGACTACTCGTCGCGGCTCCTGACATTGGCACCGAGCGGATTGGCTCCGCATCCCGGATCTCCGGCGAGCGAACGACTACCTCCAGAGCCGGTTCTGGCAGCCCGTCGTCGCCCTCTCCTCCAGTCATCGCGGCGGCTTCCCGACGGTCACCTCCATTGGCTCGGGGACTTTTCCGGCAACTCCCTGAGTCTCCAGTGTCACATCTTCAACAGGCACCGCCGACGGGATATCGCTTCCCTCGACTTCAGCACCTGTCATTAAAAGGACAACTGGATCAGTCATACCTGGCAGATACGACTACTCTTCGGGGTTACTTGCACCTGAGCAGAGTACTCACCCTCTACGACGCTAGCCTCGGGCAAGGTAGCCTCCACGGCTGGCGCCTCGGATTCTGCCTGAGGGGCGGGAGCGGACTCCTCAGCGGGCGGCACGGTTTCTTCTTTAGCCACTGCTGTGGTGGGTTCATCTCCCTCCCAGGTCAAGTCCGTCGATTTCCTGCAGAGTACACAAGCTGGTTGTCAACCCAGTACCACTACCACATCAAACGTACTACTCGGGAAGGATCAACACTTACAAGCTCGACTGGAATACCGTCACGGTTGGGGCGCCGAGGATACTGGCAATGTCGACCAGTCCTGCCTCGGCAGGCGCCTCCTCCCCGCGCCTCCGCAGCCGCCGCCTCTTCGGTGGCGGCGGCGGGCCGGCCCCCGTGCCCCCCTCAGCAACAGGGGGCTGGGGCGCCAACTGCACCAAGAGCTCCTCCACGGTGGGGGCTGGGCTACGACTACCCCCAGCTGGCTCTCCCGCTGTGTCCCAATCGCCTTCATCACCCTGCTCAACGGGGTCGGAAGGCGGCATCTCCTGCAAGCAAGAGAACTTCGTCGTCAACACACAACATCGAGACATAAGTACTCGACTACCCTGTTGAAGACGGCTTACCTCCTGGGACGTGGTCTCCATGACCTTCAACTTCTTGGCCATGCGCTTGCGGGCCACGTTGCGCGGCTTCCTTGGCGGCGCGGGCAAGCTAGCCTCCAGGCTAGTCGGCTGATCCTGAACGAGAGGAATATGCGGCAATCCAGGGCGGCTGAATCTCGACCGCAGCTGGAAGCGCTCTGCCAGCCGTCTCCTCATCGTCGTCCTCCTCGGACGTGTCTTCGACGACAACTGTGTCGTCTCCTTCACCAACCTCGCGTCGCTCCTTGGCCTTGGTCTTCCCTTCCTTTGGGACCTCGACAAGTTGAGGAGGCGATGCCGGTTCGGAGACGAACTTCACCAAGTCATCCTGCAAGAAGCACAATACGTCAGCACGACTACTCTTCCATAATGAGTAAGCGACAATGGGTACAGCTACCGACCTCATTTGGTGGGCGCGCGGTGGAGTACTCGGGCACAGGGCATGGCGTGTACGTCGGCATGTCTTTGAAGATCCTGCCCAGCCTATCAACGATGTTGTCGTCGTCGACTTCATCACCAGGCATCCGCAACGTGTCGTCGTCGCCGGTGTATTGGTACCCTAGGGTGTCGCGGGCCATCAGTGGCTGCACCCTTCGCTTCATGAAGCTGAAGGCCACATGTTCGGCCCTCAGCCCGGCTTCTCTCAAAGCCTTAATCTTCGCCAGCAGCTCGGGTAGCCGGATACGCTCCCCGCATCATTGGCTCCGAATTCCACCACGGCGGTGCTTGGGCCGCTTCCCGCTTGGCTTCGGCGGCTCCGGTGGTGGTTGGTGACGTTGAACCACTTCGACTTCCAATCCCGGTTGGAGTCGATCGGCTTGTATGAGAGGTGCGCTTCGCGGCGTCCTCCCTCATCTGGATCCTGGCTCCCCCACTACTCGTGGATTGTTGGCACCGGACCGGGGCTTCACCCGAAGAATTTCCGAAACGAGATCCAATGGGGCTTGATCCCCAAGAAAGCTTCGCAGAAGTGTACGAAGACTAAGGTGTGGAAGATACCGTTGGGGTTGAGGTTGAGGTACTCGATGCCGTAGTACCCCAGCAGCCGTTTGAAGAAGTCGCTGGCCGGGAGAGATAGCCCTCGCTCCGAGAACCGGGTGAACATCGGGATCTCGTCCGGGCTTTTCTCCATGGGGTACGGATCCCCTGCAGCGGCTCTCCACATGTCCACCTCCTTCTCCCGCAAGAATCTACTGCTGAGAAGGGCCAGCAGATCTTCAGTCTTGGCCTTGGATTTCTTCCACTCTCGATTTGGATCAGGCCGCGGTGGAGACACAGGCGGTGATGTTCCCGCAGCAGATCCGACGGCCTCCTCACGAGCCCTTTTCTTCCCACCGGTGGCCTTCAAGGTCTTCGATGGCGAGGGCTTCATCCTCCAAGTGCACAGTGTCTTCACTCGCATCCTCTCGGGGGCTACGGTGGTGGTTTCCTACGGTGGTGCGTTCGGATCTACAATCCTCTCAACGGCGGCAGTGCGCACTGGCGGTGATTTCTGGCTCGATCTGCTAGGAATGGCTGCGAATGCGTGGGGTAAAAAACCCTAAGGGTTTTGGCTTCTATTTATAAGTCAACAATGGCCCCTCCAACTGCCGGATGGATAAGTCTGCGCACGGCTGACTCAGCGGCAGTGCCTGACTCTTCAACTTCTACTAGTCGACGCGCCTCATCTCGGGGGCTCGGCTACTTCTATTCAACTTCCTGGGTAGCGAGAAGACTCAAGAGCAACTCAGGACACATTCTACAAGATGATCCTTTAATTCGAGAGGAAGTACTCGACTCAAGGCTCGGGGGCTCTGTGCCACGTGTCCTTCGGTTTTTTCTCTGGGTTTTACGGGATATTCTTGCCAAAACTTCAGATGGACCCTCAGCCAGAGTCTGCAACTCAACCTAAGGCTCGGGGGCTACTCCATATGGAGTGCGATTTTGCAATCGCACTTCCATATCAGTTTCGTCTTCAAAACAACACGTGCATTGTTGAAGACCTTCAAGAGCAGCACTCGAGGACGCTTGGGACTACTCGAGAAGACTTCAGGATTGCTCAAATATCAGCTGGAGTACATTCCGGCCTCGGGATGCTTCAACTATTCTTGAAGACCTTTGGCTTGTAGTATTCGGGGACACTTGAGGACTACTCGTTAAGGCCGTCAAGACTACTCAGAGCTATCCTTCTCGACCACAAAGTACTCGGGGGCTTGTCGTATGGACCTCCCTGGGCCCACTGCCTTGGTGGGTACCAGGACCGACTACTCTGTGGGCCCCTGGGACTACTCGACTTGCGCTGCACGGCACCTGATGGCGTAAAGCACAAGGACTACAGAGGAGAAGTACTCGAATAGGAAGCTGTACAAGTCCCGTACTATATAGAGGACTCCTAGACGTACTCGACTAGTACTCTCTCCCTGAACCGACTTGTAACCCTGCCTCCCGGACTATATAAGGCGAGGTAGGGACCCCTCTCCCTCTCACGATCATCACGGCTTAAGATTGCATCATCTTGTAATCGCACCCAATCAATTCAGAGCTACGCAACATATAGGACGTAGGGTATTACGCACCTCACGGCCCGAACCTGTCTAAATTGTGTGCCACGTGTCTCTTCCTTCGAGTTACCGATCTCGGCGAGGCCACATTCATCTACTTCGGGTACTCCCCTTAGTAGGTTGCCGGTCTAAAACACCGACACAGTCCTCTCACCCACGCGGGAACCACTGCTCCTCTAGCACAGTCCGCAAGCACCGAATCTTCAGCCTGGGCAAGTGACGGAGGTCACGGAGGTAGACACCGAAGGCCTCTGCACATGGACCTCTGGGGATCTGTGGGTCGTGTGCCTCCTGCTCTCACTCAGTAAGCTCCTCAACTGCAGGTCTCCTCTGTCGTGGTGTCGGCTGTGGCTGGGTGTGTCCGCCACGAGTCCGAGGTCCGGACCTGGCCAGTGAAGGAGGTGACTCTGTCTGCTTTGCTGGCTGACCTCTGCCTGACTAACGTAACTACTCGCCTGCCGAGTCCGCTCTCGCTTGCTCACTGCGGGGCGCTCGCCCCCTGGCCCTGTGCACTCTCTCCGATCGGGATGCCCCTCTGTGACCGACCCTTCCATATTTAGATTGTATCATGCAGTGGATTAATCTCTTTGTGGTTGGTGGTGCGATTTCAAACAAGTTGTATCATGCGGTGGATTAACTTGTTTGTTTCATGCTTGACGGGTTTTAAAGTACCTAGACATGTGGTAGACTAGTGCTTTTGGCCTATGCATGCTTGTTTATCTCATATTTATGATCATGCTTTACTTTATTTATTTTATTTGTTGTTTATCATCAAAAATCGGTCATGGTCTTGCACGAGCAACGCTATTTAAACAAAGACCGATCTTTTGTCATGCTTACGTCATCCATTCGGCTATACCCTGTTTTACGTTTTAAAGCTCCTGAATGATGTTAAAACTACTGGCAGATAGCTTGCTGTAGCTATATGTTATTTTAATTGGCTTTCTAGCCGTAAATACGGAACTGTCTGGTACCACCCGGCAAGTTCCATGTTTTATCTAACTATTTTCATCCTTTGTAAGTTTCAGGAAAATTGACTGGCACGCTTTCAGGATTCATCACGTGTGTTAAGCCAGCTCCTTTCGGCTTGCTGTGTGCTTGGTGTAGAGTGCCGATTTTGCATCAACACACTTTTTGGCACGCCCAGTGGGACCTTCTAGCTGATTCAAGATGCCTGGCATTCACGACGTCATGGATGTCACCATTAATGACTTGTCTCCAGAGCAACAAGGGCAATTGAAGGACGCCATCGACCAGTTCTAGCAGAAATGCCTGATGTCCTTTGGCAAGAACAGAAGCGGTGTCCCGTACCTCAAAACTGATATGCCCAGGGTTCTGTTGCCAGGGGAGCCTGATTCCACATCTGCTCAAGAGAAACAAGAGGCTCTGGATGCTTTTCGAGAAACTATAGACACCGTGGTGGCCAAGCATCATACTGCTTTTCTGCATATGTTCAAGCAGATGATGATAGGAGTCTTTGGCCCAGGCATGGAGAGGATGCTTAGTCGAGTGTCTCCTCACACATCTTCTGCGGAGGTTGGAGAAACTAGCTCTGCTCAACCAGCTCAAGTTGCAAACGCTCAGCCCCCTCCGCAGAGCATGGGGAGTCAACCAATCCAACCGCCTCCACAAAGCATGGGAAGTCAACCGGTCCAGCCGCCTCTACAAAACAATGGAGGTCAACCAGTTCAACAACCGAACCCATATCAGGAAATGCCCAATAGGCCTACATATGGGGACCTGGCGTTCGGTTCAACTGGAATGCCACCTAATTCTACTTACAAGATAGCCCCAGCCAACAACAGGCTGCAGAAAAATATGTATGGTGGGGGATATTCAGAAGTTATGGATTATGGTGCTATTGATGCCTTCCCAAATCCTGGGTATGGTACAGGAATGCAGGATGATGATATCCTGGTACAGAAGATGGCCGATGTTTTGCAAAATCAATTCGGCCTTAAACCCAAAATGCAGGGACCAGCTTACACGCCTCCTTTCCCAGAGTGGTACCACATGGTGATTTTGCCACCAAGAGTGAAACCCCCTACAGAGTTCACAAAGTTCTCTGGGCAGGTTGATACAAGCACTGTAGAGCATATTGCTCGATACCTGATGCAGCTTGGGAAGCTTCAGCTGATGAGGCGTTTAGGGTCAGATACTTTCCTTTATCGTTGACAGGCCTGACTTTTACATGGTTTTCTTCTTTGCCTCCTCAATCAGTCAACACCTGGAAAGACTTGGAACAAAAGTTGCATGCTCATTACTTCAGTGGTAGCACTGAGAAGAAGCTAATTGATCTGGCTACTATGAGGCAGAGGCACAATGAAACACCCTTAGAATTCCTCAGAAGATTCAGAGAGGTCAAGGGCATGTGCTTCTCTTTGACCTTACCAGACGATCAACTGGCTGACATGGCTGTTGCGGGAATGCTACCAGCTATTTGGGACAAGTTGTTTGGCATGGAGTTTGACAATTTGGGTCAGCTGTCCCAGAGGTTGTCATTAATGAGTAATCAAGCTTACGGATTCAAGAAAGACTCCAGGTTCGCCAAGCATCATGTCATAGCTGATATCTACAACCAGTTCCTCGAAAAAGCTGATCAGGTGGAGGAATTTGATGATGATGAGGAAGTGGCCACAGCTGAGATCATGTGGGGCAAAGAGCCGTTAACCGTGAATCAGCGATGGATAAAGCAAGCCAAGGGCACGTATGACTTTGACGTGACTAAGGCTGACAAGCTCTTTGAGTTCCTGGTGAAGGAAGGCCGAATCAAGTTGCCTGAAGGGCATTCTATGCTTCGGCCCGATGGAGTTAAAGAGAAATGTTACTGTGGATTTCATGATAGAAACTCTCACTCCATTAATGATTGCAGGGTTTTCAGGATGAGGATCCAAAAGGCTATCCAGGAGGGTCACTTGAAATTCGATAATAAGATGAAGCTGGATGACCACCCTTTCCCTTAGAACATGGTTGGCTTTTTGGTTAATATGGTAACTGCTGAGGAAAAGGGGAAAGTGAAGGTCTTGACTTCAGCTAGAGCAAAACAAGATGGATCAGTTGATCCTACACGTGAAGTGACAGTGGAGCAAGTCCACAAAGAGGCTCCTCGCATCCTGAAGAGTCAGATTGAGGTTGGGGAATCTTCCAGGACCAAGTCCAGGGTAACCACGCGCATTCTCCTTAACAAGTGGCAACGTCAACAGGAAAAGGAATGCTACCAGAGGCAAAAATACGAAGAGGAGAAGCGGAGGTTTGAAGGAGCGCGCGGAAGAGAGCTAGAAGAGCATGCACGGGAACAGGAGCGTGCACATTGGGGATGCGCATTCTTCAGGCATTGCTGGAACGAGGGCTTGAAACTCCCCACATTGAAGAATTACCCAGAATGCAGTGATAAATACACTGAATATAGGCAGGAAGCTGTCAATCGCCAATCCGTCCATGAGAGAATTGGAAGGGTATATCCTAATGACGGTCGACGTCTATAAATAAATGAAGTCAATAATCACCCAAGGAAAAGACAAGCTGATCAAAAGTGGGTTGATCAAGAAGAGCAGGAATGCGAGTACATCTGGCAAGAAGGATAGTGGTGCCCGCCTGGCTTGAGGAGAAGCCAAAAGAGAAGGGTTCAACGCTTGAGGAACCAAGAATTGAAGCAGGAGGGAATCAAGAAAAAGCAAGTATGGCACCCAAAGGATAAGCCTGAAGGATCGGGTCGTTCGGCTCCAGCATGCATGGTGTACTTTCTGCCAAATGAGTTCATGGATCCCGCTAACCAAGTTGTGCAAGAGGAAACATCTCCAGATATCAATGAGGATGAGCAACTTGGGGGATTGATGGCGTAGCTGGTGTTGGCTAAGCAGGCTACCTTTGACAAGCCGGCCAGGAATCGACACATGAGGCCGTTGTACTTGAAGGGATATGTCAATGGCAAGCCATTGACCAAGATGTTTGTTGATGGTGGAGCTGCGGTCAACGTAATGCCATACACCACATTCCAGAAGCTTGGCATGGGCCCCGGAGACTTAACGCCAACAAGCATAATTCTGAATGATTTTGCTGGAAATCTTTCAGATACCAAGGGTTGCGTGCACGTGGACTTGATGATCGGGTCCAAGACTTTGCTCACAACATTCTTTGTCATTGAAGGCAAAGGAGCTTACAACTTGCTGCTTGGACGGGACTGGATCCATGCTAACTGCTGCATCCCATCTACCATGCACCAACAGCTCGTTCAATGGGTAGATGATGACATTGAAGTAGTCCAAGCAGATGATTCAGTGAGCGTAGCTAACGTCGAGCCAGCCTTCTGGGAGTATCAAGGCATCGATTGCTTCTCAGGAAAGAACTGGGGTGAAGGTCCTGTTGAACCGATCGGCGGTGATCAACGACCGATTCAAGCGATCGGCTCTTATAGTAATTTTTAAATGGATAATCCAGTTGATGGAACCGATGGAAAGTTAGGACGTGGATTCATGTCGGCTGATAAATTAGAAGACATTGATATTGGAGATGGTGACAAGCCAAGGCCGACATTTATCAGTGCTAATTTGGAGTCAAGTTTCAGGGAAGAATTTATCAAGCTGTTAAAAGAATATAAAGATTGCTTCACTTGGGATTATTCGGAGATGCCTCGTTTGGATCGTTCCATTGTTGAGCATCGGTTGACAATCAAGCCTGGTTTTAAACCTTATAAGCAACCTCCTCGAAAAATCTACAAGGATGAAGTATCGGCCGACGTGAAAAAGGAAATTGAAAGATTACTCGATGCAAATTTCATTCGGCCATGTAGATATGCGGAGTGGATCTCAAACATCGTCCCTGTTTACAAGAAAAATGGGAAGATGAGGGTTTGCATAGACTTCAGAGATTAGAACAGAGCCACTCATATGGATGGATACCCATTGCCTGTTGCTGATCTATTGGTTGATGCTGCTGCTGGACATAAAGTTTTCAGTTTTATGGATGGTAATGCAGGGTACAATCAAATATTTATGGCAATAGAAGACATATTGAAGACAGCCTTCAGATGTCCTGGGCATATAGGCCTATTTGAGTGGATTGTCATGACATTTGGGTTGAAAAATGCCGGTGCAACTTATCAACGAGCCATGAATTATATCTTTCATGAGTTGATCGGCAAAATTGTTGAAATTTATATTGATGATGTCGTGATCAAATCTTTGAATCATGACTCACACCTGAAGGATGTGAAGAAAACTCTGGAGTGCACCTGAAAGCATGGGTTGAAGATGAATCAAAACAAGTGTGCCTTTGGAGTTTCAGCTGGAGAATTCTTGGGATTTCTGGTACATGAAGGAGGGATTGAAGTTGGCAAGAAAAGCATGAAAGCTATCGACGAAGTTCTTCCTCCAACCAATCTCAAGGAGTTGCAATCACTACTTGGCAAGATCAATTTTGTGAGAAGATTCATCTCAAATCTGTCACAAAAGGTCTTGCCTTTTTCTCTGCTGTTGAAGATCAAGAAGGATCAAAAAATTGTATGGGGTGACGAACAACAAAAGGCTTTTGATGAGATTAAGCAATACATGAAGGAACCACTAGTGTTGGTGCCTCCACAGTTGAACAAGCCTTTTAAGTTGTACGTGGCGGCCGATACCCAAATTATTGGATCGGCCCTTATACAAGAATTTGAAGGAAAGGAGCGTATAGTAGCGTACCTTAGTCGAAAATTACTTGATCCTGAGACCAGGTATTCGGCTGCGGAGAAACTGTGCTTGTGTGTTTATTACTCGTGTACAAAGTTTCGACACTACTTGTTGAATGACGAATGCGTTGTATATTCAAAGTTTGATGTAATAAAACACATGTTGTCTATGCCAATTTTGAATGGAAGGATTGGCAAATGGATTTTGGCTTTGTCCGAGATTGAGTTGAAGTTTGAATCGGCAAAAGCTATTAAAGGACAGATTATTGCTGATTTCATTACTGAGCATTGTGATCCATCAATTGAGTTGCTTGAAATTACTCCTTGGGCTTTGTTCTTTGATGGATCCTCATGTGGCAAAGGTGGAGGAGTAGGGATTTTGTTTATTTCGCCCAGAGGTGAGATGTTTGAATTTGCTATCCCTATTCAGCCTACTGTCACAAACAATCAAGCTGAGTACGAAGCACTACTTAGAGGGCTTCAATAGTTGAAAGAAGCCATGGCTGTTTCAGTTGAGATTTATGGAGATTCAGAGCTGGTTATAAAACAATTGAATGCCAATATGAATGTAGAAGTGATATCCTGAGGAGTTACTACAAACAGTGCTGGGAAATCTTAAAAAGTTTTCAGTTAGTAATTCTACAACATATTCCTAGAGAACACAATGAAGAGGCAAACAAGTTAGCTCAAAGTGCTTCAGGTTATAGAGAAAACCAAGAAGTGTTTGCCATGGAGGTGTGTGCTTTCGGGAGTGATCTTGCAGAGGATGATTGGAGAAAGGAGATTGTTGATTATCTAGAGAATCCATCCCGAAAGGTTTCTAGGAAGCTCAGGTATAAGGCTATAAAATTTGTTCTTCTGGATGGACATTTGTTTTACAAATCGTTAGATGGGGTGTTCCTACAATGCCTGGGTCCAGAAGAAGCAAAGAAAATGATGAGTGAAGTGCATGATGGGCTATGTGGAGCGCATCAATCGTCTTATCGAATGAAATGGGTTATCAGACACACTGGATGTTTCTGGCCGACGATGCTGGAGGATTGCTTTGAGTATTACAAGGGTTTTCAAGATTGTCAGAAGTTTGGGAATATTCAAAGGGTCCCATCGTCAGCACTGAATCCAATTATCAAGCCATGGCCATTCAGAGGATGGGGTATAGATCTGATTGGCCAAATAAATCCTCCATCTAGCAAGGGGCATAAATTTGTGCTTTTGGCAACAGATTATTTCACCAAATGGGTTGAGGCAATTCCATTAAAGAAAGTAACATCAGAGAACATAATTGAGTTTGTTAAAGAACACATCATTTATAGGTTTGGGATTCCTCAAACAATTACAACTGATCAAGGAGCTCAGTTTGTATCTTTGGAGTTCAGAGAGTTTGCCGAAAGTATGGGAATCAAATTATTTAACTCTTCTCCTTATTATGCCCAAGCTAATGGTCAAGCAGAGGCTTCTAACAAGATCATGATCAAGCTTATACAAAAGAAGATTGACCAGAAGCCAGAGAGGTGGCATTCGGTACTCAATGAGGCTTTATGGGCTTACCGAATGGCTCCTCATGGAGCTAAAAAACTTCTCCTTATGAGTTGGTTTATGGACATCATGCTGTTTTGCCCTGGGAAATACAATCAGATTCTAGGAGAGTGGTTTTGCAAAAAGATTTAAGCTCCAAAGATTACAATGGCTTAATGATGGACGAATTAGAGGATTTGCATATGATTCGTCTTAAGGCCCTGGAAAATATTGAAAAGAACAAAATGCGAGTTGCTAAATATTACAACAAGAAGGTAAAGGTCAAGCAATTTGCAGAAGGAGATTTGGTTTGGAAGGCGTTATTGCCGATCGGGACTAAGTACAGCGCGTTCGGCAAGTGGTCCACGAATTGGGAAGGTCCTTTTCGGGTAGTCAGATGTGTGCCTGGCAATGCTTACATATTGAAAACTTTACTAGGAGAGGAGTTCACTGCTGCTATAAATGGAAGATATTTGAAGAAATATTATTCTAGTATTGAAATTGATCGTTGAATACAAGCACCAGGATCACAGGCATCAGATACACAGAAAACAGCCGACATTCGAGAAAGGAGCCGCCTTTAGAACAAAAGATCTTAATAGAAAATGGCCAATACTGATGCGTATTGCCCTTAGCACAAAATACTTCACATTACAGATGTTTCTTGCAGGCTTTTATTTAACAACCCGGCTACTCAAGATTACAAGGGGGTGGGAAGCAGAAGGCCTGGAGAAAGAAGCGAAAGTATGCTTCATTTATTTGATTTCTTGTTTTGCTTCCTCAGCTCCTCCCTCTTCAACTGTTCCAGGACCACCGTAACAACAACCTAGAAGCTTCAGGGGTTACCATGACTTGCAGGTTCCATTAGGCTGCCCCAAGAAGCCTTCAAGTTACTGTATCTGTCAGAGATATCTGAAGAAGGGAACAGTTGTCAGGAGAAGACTTGAGATTGAGTACGGGAGTCAGATAAAGATTGATGATCTTACCCCCTACCAACGCCTCCAAGCTCATGCGGCATTCGCGTTCGGCATTGCAACGGGCGCTGATGTCCCGCAAGTTGTGCTCTAGATGCCGAATACGGCGGCGCAGTTGGTGATTGATCTTCTATTCCGGCGTGGTGTCTTCTTCTTTAGAGGAGGAATCAGAGGAGATGTACTCGGGCACTTCTTCAGTCCCAAAGATTTCTTCAAGGAGCAAGTCAAGGCTAGAGAAAATGAAAAGGGGTAAACCATGAGATTGCAAATGAGAGCAAGAAACAGATTGATAAGAAAACTCACTCTCGAATGGTACGCTTCTTTGGAGGAGTGCTGTCCTCCTTGATGGGTTGCTTTCCCTTGTTCGCCATGGCTTTGGGGTTTTCTCCTCTGGAGCAGGGGGGAGAAGATGTGAAGTGATGGAAGAGTATGCGAGTGGGTTTGCAGGGCACCCAAAGGGGGCTATTTTATTGACTGTGAGAGCCCATTGGGAGTGATGACTGGTTGGCGTACGTTATTGGAATACCAAGCGGCAGGGTTTTCTTCCCGAATGCGAGGGGTTTTCATTGAACAGTGTTTATGGTTCCCGAACTGAAGATTTTCTGCGGATTTTTGTGCCAAGGGGGCAAGAGTTTTGCGTGTTCGGCTAAGGAAAAGTTCCCGAATTCGTTCAAAAAACAGTAAATTCACATTCAAAAGGGAATCATCGCAATGCAAATACAGAAGTTGAAATTTAATTATTTATTGCCGAAGGTTCAAGCATCCCTAGTACAAACTAATCAAAAAGCCTGTTTAGCACAGACTGGGGATGGGTGAGTTCGGCAATGGCATCGCCGTGGCCATCGAGGCGCTCCAAGATGACTTCGATCTCGTCGATGTCCTCTGGTGCGCCGCCCTGGAAGCCACGCGGCTGTATGGAGTAGTCGACGCTGGTGTGCGTCACCATGGCGGCCAAGCCCAGGGTGGTGCCGAGGCGGATGCTGTGAACAACCTCCTCGTCCACACGATATTCTACCGCGGCAAGGCGGTCTGCCGACGTGTCTCCAGGGGCATTCACTTTGTCCGCCAGTTGCTTCACCAACATCTTCAACTGGTCGAGCTCGGCGTCGCGGGCTGCGACATGACAAGGCAATGGCGGTTAGTTTGAAGTTGAGCTGGATCAAAGATAATCAAGGGATTTACCGTTGATGGTCTCCAACAGCTGCTTGCGCTGATGCTCCCATTCGAGCTCGGCGATTCCAGCCTTCTTGGAAACATCCTCCAGCTCGCGCTGGGTTTCTTCGAGCTCCGCCTTGAAGCGGAGGGCATCGCGCTCCCTGTAGGGCACGGGGGAGTAGTTGTTCGACTCCGAGGAGTCGTCCGGCAGGGCCGGATTCGTGGCTGGCGCGGGGGCCGGATTCCATTGGATGAGCCTGAAACAAAGAGGATCGTCAAAAATGTCGGTGCGGAATATGGTCCCGACACTAACCAAGAGATAACGCCTAGGTCTATCCCTCAATGGTCGATGCTAAGCAACAAATGACACAAGGTTTTATCCTGGTTCCGCCGAGGGGGCCGTACGTCCGGCGAGTGGTGTGCTCGTGGCACTATATTGCTCGGCACGGGGTGCTTGTAGTGGGGCAAATACAAGCAAGGCGGGAGAGGAAGTGTGGCTTCCAAGTCCCTGTGAGAGTGGTTGAAGATGTCGCGGGGAAAATGAGAGAGTGAGTGCACGGTGTGCCGTGTCCGGCCGATCGTGTTCCTTTGAACCTGTCTCCCCGCGGCTGGGGGCTCGCCTCCCCTTTTATAGGCCAAGGGGGCGGCGAGTTACATGCGCGCCGCGCTGCCTAGCTACGTGAGGGAGCACGTCGCGCTATGGTGTAGAGTGGGCGGTCGTCCGGACGATCTTCGCTGCGATCCGGCCATGATGGCCTACCTCGTACCCGAACAGTGGCGGTTCGAGGGTAGGAGGCGGCAGATGGCGATGGTGTCCTCCGATAGGCTTCGGGGGAGGTGTCGATGATGGGCGGTACGGGGTACGGGGGCGGGCGAACGGCGTTCCTTCCCAATGAGCTGCGGTAGTGGAGTGGTTGCTGCGGTGCCGGGCGTGCGCTGCGGAGTTGGGCGTGCGCACGCACGCGTGGGTACGGTGGCCGCGTCGTTACGGTGGGCGGGATGGCCATCCACCGGCCTAGCGCCCTTCACCTAACTGCAGGGTCACGGGAAAGTGAATCGAGGGTGCGCCCGGCCCCCTTTCGAGGGTCGGGCGCGTTAGCCGTACAGTAATGGGCGCGCGGTGTCACGGGACTGACACCGGCCGTACCGCACAGTCCATCCCACAGTGGCGGGGATGGGCTCCTCCCGGGGAGTTGGTGCGGCGGCACGGGGCGTGAGCCCAGGGCGCATGATGGCGCCGCCCTGCGGCGTCGGGCGTTAAATGCCCAAGTACGGGGGCCGGCGCACGCGTGCGGAACGCCCGTGAGCGTGGCGGGCCCCGGCCGAGGGCGGGGGGCGGACCCTCGAGCGAGACGGGACTCGCCCGAGGGGGTGCGAGCCCTCGAGCGGGGCGGGACCGCTCGAGGGAAGGGTCGCCCCTCGAACGGGGCGGAGTCCGTTCGAGGAGGGGGTTGCCCCTCGAACGGGGCGGAGTCCGTTCGAGGAGGAGCGTGTCCTCGAGCGAGGCGGAGCCTGCTCGAGGGGTCTTCTGGACGGGCTGTCTTGGTGGGCCTCCGGAGTCCTGCCGCATGGGCCACGTCCTGCATGGTTAGTTTCCTGCATTGTTAGGCTTAGCTTATTTTGATGCAGGAATTTAAGTGAGGGTTCCCCCATTGTTTAAGGGGACCCCTAGGGCGGTCCCCGACAGTAGCCCCCGAGCATCTGCGGGTTTGCCATTGAGGCTCCCGCAGATGCTGGAACCTACTGATAGGACGTTCTTCCCTCCTTGTTTGCGAACGCTTTCCGTGGGGCCGCGTCAGCGGACCCGCGGGTCTAGCCCCGAAGCCCTGCAGGAGTGTGGGCTCTCCTGCAGGGGTTAACCGCGAGCAATTCGGTCAGAAAGGCGTGGCACATATGCCAACCGGCATCGGCGGTATTTCAGCCGGCATCGGGGGTGCACGCTCCCCTGTCACTGTCTCCGGCGGGTGCAATTTCAAGGAGGTGTAGCCGCGCGTCAAGCCCCCGAGCCTTGGCCTGTTCGAGGCGATCGGGTCGAGCCTGACGACTTGTTTTTTTATCGCGCCCTCGCCGTCCCTCCGCGGGACGGAGGGTGAGGTTTCCACGACTCCCATCGAGCGGGTCGCGAATCGCGGATTCCTCATCGAGGCCGCTAGCGGGTGGTTCAAGTGGACGTCCATGCCCCGTTCGATAAGGGTAGGGCCGCGCGGTCCGGAGACACGTCCATGGAAGCGCTTGCGTGGGTTTGCTAGGTGGGGCTCGGTCCCGTTCGCTAGGGACCGAGGGCGCGAAGCTCTCCCTCGGTGGGATCCCCCCGGCTGGGCGCCCTCGGCGGCTCTCGAACACGACATGTGGGGCACCCTCGAGCCGACGGGCTCGAGGAACGGCTCGAATGCGCGTGCCCTCGTCGTCCCTAACTGCGTGATCCGGGCGCCCGTTCGAACCCGTCGAGGGTCAGGCTTCGAACCTCTGATCAGTAAGGCCGTGCGGGGCCGTGCATGGACGGACCCGTCTTTTCGCGTTTGCGGCCGTCGAGGGGTCTGGACGTGCCAGCCCTCGAGGTGCTTGTTGGCAGCACGGCGCGGTATGAGTGCTTTCGGTGTCGCTCTATTTCAAGCGTGACCTGGGCGATCCTCTTACGCGCGTGCCTTCTTTGAGAGGGTTGACATCGTCTCGAGTTGGGGGTCATGCCGCTCGAGGGTCCTACGTGGCATGGGTGCCCGCGGTGGTCTGCTCTACGTCGAGCAGGTCCCGGACGACCTTCTCACGCTGATATCTCATCGAGGGTCGCCTTGTTTCGAGTTGAGGGTCATGCCGCTCGAGGGTCCTACGTGGCATGGGTGCCCGCGGTGGTCTGCTCTACGTCGAGCAGGTCCCGGACGACCTTCTCACGCTGATGCCCCATCGAGGGTCGCCTTTGTTTCGAGCCGAGGGTTCGCCTCGCTCGAGGGCTCCCCTTGCTTGGCAAGGGGCCCGGGCATTTAATTGCCTTGCGGTCGTGGCCGCGGTTTTGCAGCGCGGGCGCGCCTTTTTAGGCGGCGCGCGCGCGCGCGCGCGTAGTGGGGGGCGTGGCCGGCGGACGTGACGGTTTTGCCTCGGTCGGCGCCGGTCTTGCCGTAATGATGACCCGTTTGCGGTGTTAGAGCCGCTGCGGTCGTGGTGGGGCCCATCCGTCGACGCGATGGAAAGATTCCCCGCAAGTTAATGTCGGCGAGGCATCCGCTCGGAGAACTCGCCCGTTGCCTATAAAACTGCGGGGAGGAGTGGACGGCGGTTTTTTACCTTGGCACCTTACCACTTTCAGTCCTCCGTCCCTTCGTATTCGCCTTACTCTTGCCATCGCGCAGGCTCGCTGTTAGAGCTTTTTTCCTCCGCTCCTCGTTCTCCGGCTTCGCATTCCTTCGTCCCCCTCATGGCGCCTCCTCAACTTCCCATTAGGATCCTGGAGCCGTACGCCTGGGAGAAGTCGACGGTCACCCGGCTCGCGCTTGGCGACCTGGTCGCCGCCGGCCAGCTGTCAGCCAACGAAGTAGGGCGCCCGGCAGAGTGGATCGTGCCACCGCGACGCACCAGGAGCCCAACCCGCCGGAGGGCTACGTGGTGAGCTTCCTCCGCTACCACGAGCGCGGCTTCAATGCGCCGGCGAGCACCTTTATGCGAACGTTGTGCTACCACTATGGGGTGGAGCTGCACAACTTTACCCCCAACGCGATCTCGCAGGCGGCCACATTCGTGGGCGTCTGCGAAGGGTACCTGGGGATCCCAGTCAATTGGGAGCTGCGGGGTACACCTCTTCCGCGGGGAGCTCATCACGCAGCCCACGTCGGAGCCGAGGACCCGCCGCGCGGTGCGCGCGGCGGGATGTCGCTTGCCTGCGGGGGCGGCTCAAGGATTTCTACATCCCCTGCACCATGACGACGAACAACGCCGGCTGGGAGCGGGGATGGTTTTACCTGCGCAACGCCGAGCCCGACCTCCCTCCCTACACCGGCCGGGTGTTCAAGAAGAGGCGGGACTCACGGGGCTATGGGTTGTCTACGGCCCGAAGCCGGCGCGCCGAGAGTCGCGTCCTTCGCGCCCGCGGCGGGCGGCGAAGGAGGGGCTCAACACGATGGGCGTTCTCGCCTTCCTCCACCACCGGCGGGTCGTGCCGTTGATGGAGAGGCCCCTCCGCATCTTCGAGATGACGGAGGCGGCCAACCCCGTCGACCCGGCGAGGTCGCGGATGCTCCCGACGCCGCCGGAGGGCGGCCGTACGCGCTCACCCGGGCGCGGAGCGCCGTCGACACCCGGACGCCGCCACCTGCGGGTCGGACCCCGTGGGATATCGAGATGCTCCCCACCGGCCCGTTGGTGAGTGTGGTTTTTGATTTCGTTTTAGTCCTTGTTCTTGCTTCCGTTTTCTGATGCGCCATCGTCGCTCTTGCGTGCAGCTGGTGCAGTTCAACGCCGCCAAGTCCGTTCCACCCACCCCCGACTCCCGTGCGCTCGGCGGGCGGCGCGCCGGGAGCAAGCGGGGAGCGAGCGGCGCGCAAGAGGGAGCACGCGAGGCGGCGCCAAGCGCGCCGCGACGCACGGTCCGCGGAGTACCGGCGGCGGGAGGAGCCGGGGCTCTCCTCCCCGACATCGAGGAGCCCTCGTCCTCGGAGCGAGGACGAGGAGGAAGAGTACGAGGGAGAGGGCCCCTCGGACGGTGGCGCCTGCGCCCCCGTCGCCGAACCCGCGTCGGCGTCGGGGGCGGCTTTGCTGGGGCGGGCGCACCGGCGCCCGTCGCCAGGCAATCATCGTCAAGGGCGGCGCGCGCCGCGAGGTGCCGCGCGCGCGCCACGGAGGCGCGTGCGGCGGACGTGCCCTCGCGCGCGCGTCAAGCGTGCCCGCGCGCGCGTCAAGCGTGCCCGCGCGCGGCCGGGGGCGCGTCCGCGCGCGCGTCGTCGTCGTCAAGGGGCACGTCGGCGGGCGTGCCGCGCGCGCGGGCGAGCGTGCCCCCGCGCGCGGTGGCGTCGTCGGGGGGTGCGGCATCGGGCGCGCCCACGCGCGGGGCGGGCGTGCCCGCGCGTGCGGCGGCGCCGTCGGGGAGGCGCCGCGGCGGGGGTGCGGCGGCTGCTGCGCCGGCCTCGTCAGAGGCCTCGAGGAAAAGGAAGCGGGCCTTTTCCTCCGCGAGGTAAGGAACCTGTCTTCCTTTGTTTTGGCTTTAGTTTGCTGGTTATTAGATGCTCTAACCCTCCGTTCGTGTTTGCGCAGGGCGGTGCCAACCGTCCCTCCTCTTGCACCGGCCAAGGTGCTGAGGACGGACGCGTCAATCCCCACCCGGCGGCGCTCGTCGAGGGGGTCGCGCCGGGGCAAGCGCGGCGGCGGGCACGAGCTCGCAAGGCCCGGGCGGGGCCTCGAGGCCCCGGCCGGCGGATCGGCCCCGCCGCGGCGCGGCCGCAGGTCGCCGGGGGCGGCCGGCGCCGGTCGCCACGGAGGCGCAGGCCGCGGCGGTGGCTGCGGTGGAGGTGCCGCCCGCGGTGGCGGCCACGGCGGAGGAGGTGGAGCGGGCGCATCTTGCGGGAGCGCCCGCGGATGCGGCGGCACGGCCGGGAGGCGGCGGCCACGGCGCCACAACGGGCGCCCGTGGGCGCGGAGGCGCGGGTGGAGGTGCCGGCGGAGGCGGCGCGAGCGGCTCCGCCCACCGGCGGTCTCCGGGCGGAGGTGGTGGAGCTCTCGGATGACTCCCCGCCGCTGGGTGGAACCGATGGGCCGGCCCGGCCCACGACCTCCCCCGAGCCCCGGGGAGGGGGCCCTCGTGAGGCGGCACGAGGGTCACATGATAGTGGGGGGCCGAGGGCACGATGCCGAGGCTTCGTCCTCCCACGCGGCCGCCCCGCCCGGGGGGGGGGGGGGGGCGTGGAGGATCCCCCCCGGCGTTTGCCGACGCCCGGAGGGAGCGGGGAGCTGCGGGGAGAGCTTCGGGGCCACGGCGCCACGCTCAACCGTGCGTTGAACGAGGTGCTGCAAGTTCACGGCGGCCCGGCCTAGCTTGTCTTCCGGGTGAGCCACGATTGCTCGTCCCTCTTCCTTTTTCGTTTCCGTGTCTTTGCGTTCAAGCCTTGACACTTTACGAGATTCGATGTGTGGATGCCGGGAGCTCGAGCGCCGTGCTCGTGAAAAGTACGGCGCGTTCGACCGAGGGTGAACGCCGAGGCCCGCCTTTGCTCCGGGAGCGATGCGGCGCTTTCGACGCGCTTGCGGATGCTCTCGGGACGCCGGACGGTTGGGCGGGTGTACGGGCGATGGCGTGGTGCGACGTGCTCCCCGAGAGGTCGGGCGGGGCACGGCGCATCACTCGAGTCTCGAGCGGATCCGCGCGGCCCTCGTCGATCGCGACGAGGCGCCGTGGAACGCGCGCGAGGACCCGGACAAGACGCGGACGCCGGCCGCCAGGCGGGAGGCGGAGGTGGCCACCGCTCGCGCCGAAACCGGGGGCTCCGCTCGTCGCTCGAGGGGGGCGCGGCGCGGCGGCGCCGGGGCGAGGAGCGGGCGCGGGGGTTGGAGCAGCGCGCCAAGGAGGCCGATGACCGAGGGCGGCCCTCGACGCCAAGGCCGCGGCCCTCGTCGCCGGCGAGGAGCGACTCCGGCGAGGAGCGCATCGCCCCGCCGGGGGGCCGAGGGGCGGCTCCGGCGGAGCGAGGGCGCGCCCTTGGTGACGCCCGAGCGGCACTCGGAGCGGGAGCGCGTTGCTCGCGAAGCGGCGGAGAAGTCACCGGAGGAGCGGAACGCCGCATTCTCCGAGGTTGAAGACGAGGGCGCTCGCGCTTAGCATCGCAACGCCGGCCCGGGAGGCCGGCCCTCCGCGAGCAAGGCGAGGCCGTCCGCCGTCTCGAGTTGGAGCTCGAGTCCGCGCGCGCGCGACCTCGATCCGGAGAAGAAGCAAGTCGAGGGTGAGTCACTTTCGACTTGTTTGTTGGTTTTCTCGCTCGAGAGGGTTCGCTTCCCCTTTCGATTTCTTGTCGCCTTGTTGATTCCGGGCTTGTGCACCGCCTTGGGGCACGGCTGGCCGGGGCGGGCCGAGGCCCCCGCAAGCTTCCTACAACTCCTCCGAGCGAGAGGCTGCGGGAGCTGCGTGACGCGGCCCTCGAGACTGCCGCGTCGTCGAGGAAGGCGAGGCCCCGAGCCGGCAGTTCGTTCGGCCGGCCGGCCGCTGCGCGCCCTCGGCGGCCACGTCACGGAGCGGATGCGTCGGGCATTGCACACGGGCGTCCGGGAAGGCCCTCGGAGTGGTGCGATCCCACTACGAGGTCAACCTCGAGGCGGCGGCGGAGGGCTACATCGTGCCCGAGGGCGTCGAGGACGAGGTTGCCATGGAGCGCGCGGACGCGCTTGTTGCTGACGCCGCCGGGTCGCTCGCCGAGGCCTTCGAAGAATTCATCTTCCCGGACGTCGCCGATGCTGCTGCTCCACCCGCCTGAAAGCATCTGGGCGCTAGGCCCGTTTTTTGTTTATGTGTATCAGAATTCTGGCCTCGTGGCCTCTTGTAAATAAACAAGTCATTTCATGAACATAAGCAGTTGCTGTAAATGAAGTTGTTTGCTTATTACGCCTTTTGTTTCTCCTTCTTCCTGAGTAGATTCTAGTTAGGGGAGTTCGTTTTTCGCAGGGGGCCCGCTGGGTTGGAGGCGAGAGAGACGGGCCATAGCCGCGCGGCGTAGGCTGTCTCTGGCTCGCACGCTCCTTCCGCTGTGCCACCTGCGCCCTGTTCGAATCATGGCTCGAGGTTGAAGTAGGAAACAAACTTAGCGCGTGTTGTTACGTTTTTTGCGCGAAAAAATGGGACCATTTGGGGGGGGGTGCCCCCCGCAGTAGCCCCCGAGGGTAACTTGGGTTTCAGGGGAAAGCCGAGTTGCCCTTTTATTAGACTTGGAGTATTTACATAGGTGACACCAACTGGGGCGTTGGCCATGCGTTTTTACAACAGAAAATACTTGGAAAAAAATCCTAGCTAAGGGTAGAAGCGACGTAGCTGTTGGATATTCCAAGCGTTGGTGAGTTCTTCGCCGTCCTCGTTGGCCAGCTTGTATGTGCCCGGTTTGAGCACCTTCACCACGACGTAGGGTCCCTCCCATGGGGGCGATAGCTTGTGGCGCCCTCGGTTGTCTTGGCGTAGCCTTAGGACCAAGTCCCCCTCGCTGAAATCCCTCCGACGTATCTTGCGTGCTTGGTAGCGCCGTAGGGACTGTTGATACCTTGCGGAGTGCATCAACGCCATGAGGCGTACTTCGTCTGGGCTGGTCCGGCGAGTCCTCGCGGGCTCGCTGGTTAGCCTCTTCGTCGTAGCCTCGAATCCTGGGCGACCCATATTCCAGGTCCGTGGGGAGGACGGCCTCCGCGCCATGGACTAGGAAAAACGGGGTGAACCCGGTGGCTCTGCTTGGGGTAGTCCTTAGGCTCCACACGACTGCTGGTAGTTCTTGGAGCCATTTTCGGCCAGATTTGTTGAGCTGGTCGAAAATTCTGGGCTTGAGGCCCTGTAGAATCATGCCGTTGGCACGTTCCACTTGGCCGTTGGTCTGTGGGTGTGCCACAGCTGCCCAATCCACGCGGATGTGGAACTTGTCGCAGAACTCCAAGAACTTCCGGCCCGTGAACTGGGACCCGTTGTCCGTGATGATGGAGTTTGGCACTCCAAAGCGGTAGACGATGTCGGTGAAGAACGTGACCGCCTGCTCAGCCTTCAAATTCGTGATGGGGCGCACCTCCACCCACTTGGAGAACTTGTCGATTGCGACAAGCAGGTGGGTGAAGCCCCCGGGCGCCTTCCGCAGGGGCCCGACGATGTCCAACCCCCACACGGCGAACGGCCATGTCGCGGGGATCGTTTGCAGGGCGTGAGCGGGCAAGTTGGATTTGCGGGCGTAAAACTGGCACCCTTCGCAGGTGCGTACAATTTCGTTGGCGTCCGCGACTGCGGTAGGCCAATAGAAGCCCTGGCGGAATGCGTTGCCAACGAGGGTGCGTGGCGCGGCGTGGTGGCCGCAGGTTCCCGCGTGGATGTCCCGTAGGAGCTCGCGCCCCTCGGGAATGGGTATGCACCGCTGGAGGATACCTGACGCGGCGCGCTTGTACAGCTCGCCGTCGACGAGGGCGAAGGATTTGGCCATCCTGGCGATGCGTCTGGCTGCGGCCCGATCCGCGGGGAGTTCCCCTCGAGCGATCCAGGCGGTGTACTTTTCCCGCCAATCCGCTTGGACAGGAGCCGGCTCTGTATCCATCGCCTCGACCTCGTGGGAGCCGTACCCCTCGAGAAGGGAGAGCACGTACGCCTCGTTCGAGGGGTCCTCTTCCATGGGTTCCGCACCCGCTGGATTCGAGGGAGCCCCCGAGGGTCCGCCGTCGCTCGAGGGGTAGGGCTCGAAGGTGACCGAGGGCTGCGCGATGTCGCGCGCAAAAACATTCGGGGGAATGGTGATCCGCCCGGACGCTATCTTTGCCAGCTCGTCTGCCTCCTCGTTGTACCGGCGGGGTACATGATTAAGCTCGATGCCGTAGAATTTGTCTTCGAGGGCCCGCACGGCTTTACAGTAGGCCTCCATCTTGTCGTCGTGGCAGCTCGCGTTCTTCATGACTTGATCGATCACGAGCTGCGAATCCCCTCGCACGTCGAGGCGCTTGATGCCCAGCTCAATGGCGATTTTGAGGCCGCAGAGAAGGGCCTCGTATTCCGCCATATTGCTCGGACGCGGGGAAGTGGAGGCGCCTTGCGTAGCGCATGTGCTCCCCGAGTGGTGACACGAAGAGCGAGGGCCCGCGCCCGCTCCTGTCTTCATCACCGAGCCGTCGAAGAACGAGTCCGGCACTCGCTGAATCCGAGGGGGCGGCAGCTGCGTGTCCGTCCACTCAGCGACGAAATCGGCTAGGATTTGCGATTTGATGGCCTTGCGCGGAGCGTAGGCGAGCGTCTCGCCCATCAACTCCACGGACCACTTGGCAATTCTGCCTGCCGCGTCGGGGTTGCGAATGATCTCTCCTAGCGGGAAGGAAGAGACCACCGTAACTGGGTGGGCCTCGAAGTAGTGGCGGAGCTTGCGCCGCGCGAGGACCACCGCGTACAACAGCTTCTGGACCTGGGGGTAGCGCGTCTTCGTGTCCGACAGGACTTCGCTGATGTAGTAGACCGGCCTCTGCACAGGCAAGGCATGCCCTTCCTCCGTGCGCTCCACGACGATCACGGCGCTGACCACCTGGGTGGTTGCGGCCACGTAGAGTTGGAGGGGTTCGCCGTCTCGCGGTGGCGTAAGGATTGGGGCGTGCGTCAGAGACGCCTTCAGCTTGTCGAGCGCTTCCGGGCCTCGGCGGTCCAAGAGAAGCGCTCGTGCTTCTTGAGCGCGAGGTAGAGGGGGCAGGCCCTTCTCACCGAGCCTCGAAACAAAGCGGCTTAAGGCGGCGAGGCACCCCAACACCTTCTGCACCCCTTTGAGGTCTCGAATTGGACCCATTCGCTCGAGGGCCGCGACCTTTTCAGGGTTGGCTTCGATTCCCTGCTGGGAGACGATGTATCCTAGGAGCATGCCCCGCGGCACTCCAAAGACACATTTTTCGGGGTTGAGCTTGACCCCGTTGGCCCTGCGAGCAACCGAACGCGATGCCGAGATCGCCGACCGAGGTCGTCCGCCTTCTCGGTCTTGACGACGATGTCGTCTATGTAAGCCTCGATCGTCCGCCCAATATTGTCCCCAAAAACGTGCCGCATGCGGCCGCGATATGTTGCGCCCGCGTTTACGAGGCCAAAAGGCATCGTGACGTAACGAACGTCCCGAACGGTGTGATGAACGAAGTCGCGAGCTGGTCGGACTCCTTCATCTTTATCCGATGATATCCCGAATAGGCATCAAGGAAACGAGTAGTTCACACCAGTGGCTGTTGAATCAACGATTTGATCTATACGTGGCAAAGGAAAAGGAACTTTTGGACACGCTTTATTGAGGCCGGTGTAGTCAATACACATCCTCCACTTCCCATTTTTCTTTTTTTACAAGCACGGGATTAGCTAGCCACGTAGGGTGGAACACTTCCTTGATGAATGCGGCCTCGAGGAGCTTCCGCGGCTCCGCTCCGATCGCCCGTCGCCGCTCCTCGTCGAAGCGGCGCGGCCGGCTCGCCGAACGGGCGCGAGCGTTAGGCGAGGATATCAAGGGAGTGCTCGGCGACCTCCCTCGGGATGCACGGCATGTCCGAGGGGCTCCACGCGAAGACGTCGGCGTTGGCGCGGAGGAAGTCGACGAGCACTGCTTCCTATTTAGGATCGAGGGTCGAGCGACCCTCAATGCTTTGCCCTCGGGGGCCGACGGGTCGAGGGGGACCCCTTTGGTTTGCTCGGCGGCCTCGAAGGTGCCGACGTGCTTGGTGGCGGAGCTGAGGTCGTCGTTGACCATCTTCTCCAGTGTGTTCACCAGCGCTTCATCCAGCGCTAGCGCCTCTGCATGTTCCACGCACTCGACATCGCAGTCGAATGCGTGCTCGATCGACGACCCGACGGTGATGACGCCGTTTGGACCCGGCATCTTCATCTTCAGGTACGTGTAGTTGGGGACCGCCATGAACTTGGCATAGCATGGTCGCCCAAGGATGGCGTGGTAGGCCCCCTTTGAATCCCACCACCTCGAAGGTGAGGGTTTCCTTGCGGAAATTCTTGGGGGGTCCCGAACCGGACGGGCGGTCGATGCTGCCCGAGGGGTTGAACCTGCTTGCCGGGCGCGATGCCGTGAAACGGCTTCGTGCCGGGCCGCGGCCGGTCCGGAGCCCAATCCCCATCAGGCGCAATGTATGCGCGAAGAGGATATTGAGGCTACTGCCTCCGTCCATAAGGACCTTCGAAAACCGGGCGTTCCCAATGATGGGATCGACCACCAGTGGGTACTGGCCCGGGTTCGGGATGCGATTTGGGTGATCATCCCGGCTAAAGGTGATGGCATCCTTCGACCAGTTGAGAAAGGCCGGAGGTGCCCTCTCTGCGGCGAGGACTTCGTGCCGCTCCTTCTTGCGGCGTAGGGTTGACATGTCGACAGTAGGTCCCCCAAAGATGAGGAACACATTTTCGACGGCGGGGAAACCACCCGCGTCGCCATCGCCTCCATCCTTCTTGGCCTCTGCCTCCTTCGCGGCGGCACGACCATAGAACTTCTTGAGCATATCGCCTTGCTCAAGAGTGTGATTCACGGGGGTCTTGTGGTAGGGGCATGGCTTCTTCATCATGTCGTCGAACACCCCCGGGCCTCGAGGAGCCGGTCGAGGGGCCCCGTCGGGCCGGGTCAACGGCGAGGGCCTCGGCGTTGCCGCCGTTGCGCCCCCGCTCGCGCGCCTCGCGGCGCGGCTTCTTCCCCTTCTTGCCCCGCTTGTCGTTGCGGCGCGGCTCTTTGGACCCGCCGCCCTCCGCGGGCGTGTCCTCGGAGCGCTTGCCCTTCTTGCCGTCGAAGATCGCCCCCACGGCCTCCTCTCCCGGGAGGCGAGGGCGGTGGCAATGTCGAACGGCTCGTTCGAGTCCGTGGGCGGGCTGCGTCCCGGCTCGCGCACAAGGTCCCGGCACGTGGTGTGCACGATCTCGGACCGTGCCACGGCGGGGAGCTCGTGCGGCGCTTGGAGAAGCGCCGTATGAAGTCCCGCGGCGACTCGCCGGCTTCGCGTGCGGGGAGCGCGGATCCCGGGAGTTCCCGGGGCGCACGTATGTGCCACGGAAGTTGCCCACAAAAGTGTGGACTAGATCGTCCTAGTTGTGGATGCGGTGGCGGCGGGCAAGTGCTCGAGCCATGTCGGGCCGCGTCGCCCGGATGCGGGGGCAAGTTGCGGATGATTACTTCGTCGTTGGTGGCCCCGCCCGGGCGACGAGCCGGGCGGTAATCGTTGAGCCAGACACGAGGGTCCGTCTCCCCGTTGTACTTGACGATCGTTGAGGGCTGACGGAAGCGGCGGGGGAACGCGCGCCGTGCGGATCTCCCGGCTGAACACGCGGGTGCCGGGGGGGCTCGGCGTCGGGGAGCGATCCTCACCGCCGTCGTAGCGTCCACCCCTTCGAGGGGTGGTAACCCCTAGCTGCTCGTGCGTCCGCCTGCCGGTGCGCCGGCGTTGATGACGTTGCGGGCGTCTCCATCCGGCGCCTGCGTGTGTCAAGGAGCCGATCCTTGGCCGGCGTGCGCCCCCGGTCGACGGGTTGACCTACGTGCACCGAGGGTTCGCCTCCGGTGCAAGATCATCACCCCGTGCGTCCCCTTGTTGGCGGATGCGTGAGGGCCGAGCTCTCGGCCCGCCGGACGGCCGCTTGCTCAAGGAGGGTCCGCACCTCGCGGTGCATGTCTCGAGCCTCGGGGGTCGAGGGTGCGGCATGGCGCGCGGCGGTGTCGCGGCGGCGATGAGCTTTGGCTCGCCCGCGGCGGAGTATCCGCATTGCCGACGTTGGGGACGGGGTTGAGGCGGTCACGGACTGTCGGCCCCGGCTCCCGCGCGCGTTCGCCGCGTGCGAGAGGCCTCCCCCCGCCATCGAGGCGCGGAGTAGCCGCCTCGTCCGTACTCCTGCGCCGGCTTGGCCTCGAGCTCGCGAGCTTGGGCCGGCTGCGCGTCGACGTCGGCCTCGGCGGGGAGCGCTTGGCCCCGCGGCCGGGCGCGTGGCGACCCTTGGGGGCGGCGTGACTTCCCCGTCTCCCGGCGCCCGCCGCACCGGCGGCGTTGGCCGGGTCGTTGGTGATGACGGCACAACACTCCCGCGTGGGGTCGTAGCTCCCGGTCTGCCGGAGTCGTCGGAGCGACCAAACCGGTAGTCCGTGGCGTCGAGGAAGCGCCTAAACGCGGCCCGGGTCCGACACACGGAGAAGTCCCCACTCCGCGTACCCATGGCGGTTGGCGGGTGGCATCGTGTCGACGGAGCCCAAGGACGACTCGTCCGGCTGGCGAAGTGCCGGGGTCCACGGCGATGAAGACGTGCCGACCGGGCGGAATCCTGCGCATCGTCGTGTTGACGTTGGCGTTGTAGGCCGTAGTGGCGCCACGCGGCCCGATGGGGATGCGCGGTCCGGAGACCGCTCGCGGTCCCGCCGGGCGGTGGCGGCCGTTGTGACGGTGGGCGCACCGCGTTGAGCGGCGGCGCGCTCGGCTTGCCGCCGCTCGGACCGCGCCGGGCGTGAGCGCGGCCCGGAGCGACGACGGCGTCGCGGCGTCGACGGGCCCGCGGCATCCGTGCTGCGGGCGCGCGCGCCGATGTCGTGCGTGCGGCGGAGACCGAGCGGACCCCGGCCTCGCGCCGCGCGCGAAGCTCCTCACGATTGGTGAGGCGCATGAGATAGCCGTTCCCCGTGGCACGGAAGTTCAAGTCTCCGAAGCGGATCTCGAACCCGGCGGGGAGAGGGTCCGAGCTACCCATGTTGTAGCGCGTAGCACGGTACTCAGTGCGAATCACCATGGAGGGAGTTAGCGAAATGACCTTAGGCGCTCGTTTGCCCCACGGTGGGCGCCAGCGTCGGTGCGGAATATGGTCCCGACACTAACCAAGGGTAGATAACGCCTAGGTCTATCCCTCAATGGTCGATGCTAAGCAACAAATGACACAAGGTTTTATCCTGGTTTCGGCCGGGGGGCCGTACGTCCGGCGGTGGTGTGCTCGTGGCACTATATTGCTCGGCACGGGGGTGCTTGTAGTGGGGCAAATACAAGCAAGGCGGGAGAGGAAGTGTGGCTTCCAAGTCCCCGTGAGAGTGGTTGAAGATGTCGCGGGAAAATGAGAGAGTGAGTGCACGGTGTGCCGTGTCCGGCCGATCGTGTTCCTCCGAACTGTCTCCCCGCGGTGGGGGCTCGCCTCCCCTTTTATAGGCCAAGGGGGCGGCGAGTTACATGCACGCCGCGCTACCTAGCTACGTGAGGGAGCACGTCGCGCTACGGTGTAGAGTGGGCGGCCGTCGGACGATCTTCGGCTGCGATCCGGCCATGATGGCCTACCTCGTACCCGAACGGTGGCGGTTCGAGGGTAGGAGGCGGCGGATGGCGATGGCGTCCCCGATAGGCTTCGGGGGAGGTGCGATGATGGGCGGGTACGGGGTACGGGGGCGGGCGAACGGCGTTCCTTCCCAATGAGCTCGCGGTAGTGGAGTGGTTGCTTTGCGGTGCCGGGCGTGCGCTGCGGAGTTGGGCGTGCGCCGCACGCGTGGGTACGGCGGCCGCGCGTTACGGTGGCCGGGATGGCCATCCACCGGCCTAGCGCCCTTCACCTAACTGCCGCGGGGTCACGGGAAAGTGAATCGAGGGTGCGCCGGCCCCCTTTCGAGGGTCGGGCGCGTTAGCCGTACGGTAATGGGCGCGCGGTGTCACGGGACCGACACCGGCCGTACGCACGGTCCATCCCACGGTGGCGGGGATGGGCTTCTCCCCGGGGAGTTGGTGCGGCGGCACCGGGCGTGAGCCCGGGGCGCATGATGGCGCCGCCCGCGGCGTCGGGCGTTAAATGCCCAAGTACGGGGCCGGCGCACGCGTGCGGAACGCCCGTGAGCGTGGCGGGCCCCGGCCGAGGGCGGGGCGGACTCTCGAGCGAGACGGGACTCGCCCGAGGGGGTGCGAGCCCTCGGCGGGGGCGGGACCGCTCGAGGGAAGGGGTCGCCCCTCGAACGGGGGCGGAGTCCGTTCGAGGAGGGGGGTTGCCCCTCGAACGGGGGCGGAGTCCGTTCGAGGAGGAGCGTGTCCTCGAGCGAGGCGGAGCCTGCTCGAGGGGTCTTCTCGGACGGGGGGCCGTCTTGGTGGGCCTCCGAGTCTGCCGCATGGGCCACGTCTGCATGGTTAGTTTCTGCATTGTTAGGCTTAGCTTATTTTGATGCGAGAATTTAAGTGAGGGTTCCCCCATTGTTTAAGGGGACCCCTAGGGCGGTCCCCGACAAAAACGAGAAAGAAATCTAGGAGGTATCATAAGGGAAGTTGACGATCACTGTCTTTGACGCGCGCCGGCGCGACTTCCTTCCGCCTCGTCGGTGGCACGGCGCCTGTTGCCACTACCCGCCATTGGTTCTTGGAGGTGCGCTGGTGATGGGGGAAGCAGGCTTAGATTGGTAAAAGTTTGAAGGCTAAAGGCTTGGTGAAAGGCTGGGGGCACCTACGGTTTTACTTATAGGGATGACAAAGAGATCGTGGCCCTTGATCGTGGTGCATATCCGAGAAATTTGGAAGGTGGAGAGGTTTCCTTAACTGAATCGCCGTCGGGTCGTTTGGAATTCAGGCTGAGTCATATTCGGTTGACTGGCTCGGCCGAGTTGCGGTCAGAGTGCTATTTGGGTATAGTACTGTTTGGCCGCAATTACTGAATGAATCGTCCAAAAATTGCGAACAAGGTAATACAGAAAAGGGAAAATGAAGTTTATAAAAGGCAAGGTTACAAGGACGATTAATTCGGTTACACATTGCTTAGTACAATCAAATGTTCAAGTACTTTGCAATTACACTAGAAGCATTTGATGTTATCTGGTTGATATTCTCCAGCCATTCCTGATAATCTTTTTGAGTATTGGACAGGACGAAGAGTTTTGCCTCGAGCTGGTTTGCCTCAATAATGGCCGTCGATGCTTCCTTTTGGATTTTCTCTGTTAATCCAGGGAGCTCGGCTATCTTTTTCTTATCAGCTTCAATTTCAGCTGACAAATTCCTCAGTTCAGTTTCTAATGCAGCTTTTCTAGCAATTTTCAACTCAAGAACGGGCTGTAGTTTGGCTAGCATTTCCTTGTTGCTCTTGATTTGATCTTGTGATTCTTTCACAACTTGTTCAGCTCTGGCTCTCTTTTGTTCAAGAACTGGTCGGGAGGATTGGCTCTTCAAAGCTCGCCTTATTGCCACATAGTGAGTATCCAGATCAGAGATGGGCTCTAAGGAAGCTTTGATATCCTCAGGGAGTTCTTGATCGATGGATTCAAGTATTTCCTCGAAACGATCAATATCCTTGACTTGATCTCGGGCATCTCTTTGCAACCAGGAAAAGACTTCTTTGAGCTTTGCTTGATTTTCCTCTGACAGGACTTGATTTGAAGAAGCTTCATCCTTTTCGGCAACTGGATCACTCACAATAAATAGAGAGCTTGGTGGTGATGTAGCCTGATCCTGAAAAGGAAGGTTTGTTGAATTAAGGATGATTTGTTAAGTGGAAATAAAAGTGCAGGTGTTTACACTCACCTCAATTCTGGTTTCCTGGACTGGGAAGGAGGTTTGCTCAAGCTCAAGGGGGATTTCTTGAGTAATCAGCTGAAAAGGAGTTTGAGGATTTCTTGGTAAAGCTGAAGCTTCTAGTTGGGGGGAAGTTGGTGCAGTCCCTGGGGAATTTGAAGCTTCTGGCTGAGGTGAAGAGGGGTTCATCCCTGGTGAAACTGGAACTTCTGCTTGAGGAGAGGATGGTTGAATCCCTGGTGAAGTTGAAGTTTCTGCTTGCGATGGATATGGTTGAACCCTTGGTGAACTTGGACTCGAGGCATGCTGAGGGAAAGAAATCTCCATGGGTTGATTCACCAATGTTTTTTCTGCAAATACCAAATAAAGGGTAAATGCCAATGTAAATGATGATTTTTAAAGAGAAAGAAGCAATAAAGGTCATACCAACAGGTGGAGCATTGGCAGATTCTGAAGCTGTTGATGGTTGCTGGGTTCTGGTCTGGAATTGCACAAGATGAAATTTGTCAAATGAAGAATGGTCTTGTGTTCAAGAAGGAAGGGATGTTACCTCAATGGGAATCTTTTAGTGGTTCTTTTCTTTTTAGTAGCTGGAGGTGCAACCAAGGATAGAGCTTTTCTCTTATCAGAGGTTGAACTGATAAGAGTTGGGTCCATTGTGGCATATCTGGACATTAGCTGAGCCAGAGTTGTAGATTTAAATCCCAGGGCAGAGATTGGACCTGCTGTATTGTAAGCAATTGTCCTGGCTCGAGGGGTAGGCACTGTATTCTGCAGGAAGTGACCAAAATCATGATCAGTAAAGGAGGGCATGCCTGGTCAAAGGAAAAGATAAGTATTACCTCTGAAGTTGGCTGGAAGTCAGGCATCAGCTCAAGACAGAAGGAGTGCACTGGCTCACTAAAGATATGGTCATGGAACTCTTGCCACCAGGAGATGAAGAGAGGATGAGCTATTGTTATTGGTGTAAAGAGCCAGGTATAGATAGTTGGGCTACATTGGTATTCAAAGACCCTTCTGGCTTGAATGTTCTCTTTGATTTCCTCTCTGGGTTTGAGGAATTCATGAAGAAATAGCCTTGGGGGAACTTGGCCACATCCCAGCTGTCGAGCCATTATGTTTGGCTGATAATATTCATAGGTGCTGTGATTTAGCCTTCCTCCACAGAATTCTGCTGGCAAGATGCATGGATGGATGAAGATATTGAAGATTTCTATAGATCGTGCATCATGACATCCAGTTTCAAAGGAGAATTCAAAAGGGAGGGTCAAGTTATCATTGTTCAGATAAGGAAGCCAAAGAGGATTGATGAAACCTCTGAAGAAGAGATCAAAAAGTTGACTGACATTTTGGTCAATGGATATGGTTGAAGCAGCTTCTCCATAGGTTTGGCATCCTCTGGTAATCTGAACTTCTCCTTCCCTGTGACTGGATGAAGGAAAATGCCGATTGTTGAGATTGATGCCAACAATCTGGTGCATGTGTAGTTGCAGCCACATCTGTACAAACCACCAAGGGCCGTTGACACATGATATCTTCTGGCCGGTGTGCATTTGAGAGGTGGTTTGATGAAGCATATGATACACACTCCCAAGGAGGTACTTTCCAAGGGGAACACGATGACCAGTGGCTAAATCTTCAGCCATTGCAATGTGGTTCAGGGTTGGCTCATTGGCTTTGCCACAGAAGATAAATCTGCATAGCCACATATTCAAGAATGCCCTGTATTCAACTTCGCTCAAGGGGCCATCTTTCATATGATTCTGGATATATGACTTGTATCCACTTCCTGTCTTCACTCCTTTCCGCCTGGTGGAGCCTTTGTACTGGAAAGGATACATAGGTCCTGTGATATCGAGGCCGGTCATCATGTATACATCGGCCAGGGTAGGAGACATTGGGCCGTGACCAAAGAGGAAGACGTTGACACCATTTGACCAGAAATGGCAGGCTGCAATCAAAAGGCTCTCATTTTTTGGGATCTCGGCCAGAGATAACTCCAAACACTGGGTAATACGAAGGGTGTCCCAATTGTTGTTATTTGCTCTGTTATCTGCGAGTATCCTCTTGTACCAGTTTCTCCAACCTGCAATTGGGGGCAGAGGCTAGTTCTTGAAAGCATCTTGCCACAACTGGGGCCGCTTTAAAGGGGATTCTCCTGGATTCGGCTTCAATAAACTCGCGGGGATCAGAGATTCCCACAGGACCGAGGAAATAGGTTGATGAGTTGTCCTCAGTGTGAATCAAAAGCTCGGTGGATAGCTCCTATCAAGAAAAGGCGGAAAAAGAAATCTAAGATGGGAATCGGAAAAGTAATACCGAATGAAGCTTAAGGGGATGAAGTTTACCTAGATAGCTTGGTCCACCATTGAAGGTTTGAGCTTGAAGGTTGATGACCTAGGGTTTGGATCCGAGCGGAGACTCCAACGGATTACTGATTTGACTTGAAGACGTTGAGAATTTATAGTCAATTCCATAAAATCACTTTTATCCCGTAATTGAAGGGGCATATGTTAACATCAAAAAATGGCACAGGAGAAAGGCTGACTTGTGGGCTGAGCTTGGTGATGAATACCATTCGGCTGGAAAAATCTCCTCAAAGGAATCGGTAAAGGACGCTTGCGGTCGGCAGTGTGCCATTGTTCGGCAAAGAGACTATTTGCGCTTTTAAAGGGGAAGTTTTCAGGAATGCATAGTGACGTGGCTCTATGCAAGGAAAGAACGAGTTGATGGCGTACACGAGACGGACATTGGCGTCGGAGCATTAATTTAGACATTTTAATGTTGTACTCGTAGTCGACCAGGAGTCGTGTTAGGACAAGGGTATAAATATAAGCCCTTGATGTATGTAGTAGGTATCGAACAATTTCACAACAAACCAGCTTTACGCCAAATTCTCGAGTCCTTTAGTCGTGTCGTCGAGTTCTTCGAGGGGAATCATCGATCCGTCGACCTCCGTAAGTACCGGCAACCTTGTATCATGTCTAGTATCATGCGGTGGATTTAGACTGTGATGCAAGTGGTCTTGTTACCTTGCTTAGTATCATGCAGTGGATTTAAGCTTGGTTCAAGAGGGTTTCTTGTTAGATCATGAGCCATGCGGTAGGCTAAGATCTAGCTTGGAGCTAGTTATCGGCTCTATTAGATTTGGCGAGATCTAATAGATTCATTAAGTTACCATGTGTTGCTTTGGGTTTTACTTTATGTTTAAATTCATGTAACACTCTTTTGCCCAATTTAGATTGGTTTGAATCGGCTTTATCTTGTTTGATGATCCCTATTCAACATGTTCATATCTTTGGCTCAATACGACACATGGATCACGCATTTTCTAATAGCCGAAACCGAATCAATCTAAGTTGTCACGTGTTGTGGGTTCAAGCTTGTCAATCTTGTGTGAATCTTGAAAGAACTGGGTATCATGCGGTATATGCAAGTTTTTGGGTTGTTTTAGAAGCTAATCATCCGGTGGATTAGATTTCGATTCAATCTGATAGGTTTACGATCTTTGGCAATGTTTGTTTCTTTCTCCACAGATCCCGATTCGGCTGTACAGCTGTATTCAGTTATGTTTCCATGAGTAAAACACGCTCATAATTTTTGTCTTAAATAATGTGTGCTTTTAGCCTTCCATATTTAGATTGTATCATGCAGTGGATTAATCTCTTTGTGGTTGGTGGTGCGATTTCAAACAAGTTGTATCATGCGGTGGATTAACTTGTTTGTTTCATGCTTGACGGGTTTTAAAGTACCTAGACATGTGGTAGACTAGTGCTTTTGGCCTATGCATGCTTGTTTATCTCATATTTATGATCATGCTTTACTTTATTTATTTTATTTGTTGTTTATCATCAAAAATCGGTCATGGTCATGCACGAGCAATGTTATTTAAACAAAGACTGATCTTTTGTCATGCTTACATCATCCATTCGGCTATACCCTGTTTTACGTTTTAAAGCTCCCGAATGATGTTAAAACTGTTGGCAGATAGCTTGCTGTAGCTATATGTCATTTTAATTGGCTTTCTAGCCGTAAATACGGAACTGTCTGGTACCACCCGACAAGTTCCATGTTTTATCTAACTATTTTCATCCTTTGTCAGTTTCAGGAAAATTGACTGGCACGCTTTCAGGATTCATCACGCGTGTTAAGCCAGCTCCTTTCGGCTTGCTGTGTGCTTGACGTAGAGTGCCGATTTTGCGTCAACACCCCGTGTGTCCGGCACTAAAAGCACACGGTCCCACTCCTCCCGACGAGTCTTCTTCATCTTCGGCTCGCCTACCGCCTTACCCTTCCTCTTGTCCCCCGCCATCCGTGAGAGAAAAGAGAGAAGATTATAGAATGGCGAGATACAAATAAACGTGATAAGTAATTAAGGGTAAGAAGTCTTTAAGCATATCAAAAGAGTAGATATGAGCCTAATTATGGAACATGCTAGGAGAATTGTTGTCACTAAGAAAGAAAGTGCTAATGAAGTCCTTAGGTGAGCTAGATGTGCTAGTGGTGTGGATAAACATGAAAGAGTTCTTGAACATGCCAATTTAAAGTGCTCACAATCATGAATCTAGCAAAGACTAGAGGACATGTAAGTGAAATAAGAGTATGGCACAAAATTCTATGAAGCATGAGGACCATTGTGATCAATTTCGGTGAAGGACATGCTTTTGCTTTCTACAAAATCAGCAATAGAGACCGAGAGGGCACAAGACATGGAGGGAATGCTATGATTGCAAGAATTATGAGCAGTCTCTATGATCATGAGTAGAGGAATAAGGAAATTGAAGCACTACCGATGATCACGGGGCAACATGTAGCACCAATTTCACTAATTCACCCCTAATCTTAGCAGATAACAGTGGAATTCGGATGGGGATTAGTGAGATGTCTCAACACGACACGAGAATCAAGACCGGAAGAGGCGGTGGTGGGCGGGGAGCTTGCTCGCGCACCCTTAGGGACATGCCGGTGAGCCGCCGCGGCGTTGCCCGACCGGGAAATGGCCGGCGGCGGAAACCCTAGCTCGGGTGCGGCGCCTTGCGCGTGCGGAGATGACGAGGAGGGGCCGAGCGTGCGGACGACGGCGAGCGCGGATGGCCGGCGGAGGGGACCGCACGCGCGCGTCACGAAAAGTCACCGGAGGCGAGCACGAAGGCGGCGTACGGGCGCGAGGCGGTGGCGGGCATTAGGTTTAGGGTTTGATTGAATCCCCCGCCGAACCGATATGACGGACGGGACCCACACTTTTGTATAACTTCGGATGAACCGGCGGTAGAAAGTCAATAGCGTCGGTCAAACCGTCGGTGCAATTCGCTCCCCGGGTGAAACCCACCATCGGATGGTCCGACGGTCCGAAAAAAATAACGCGTTGGAGCGAGCTTGCGCGTGGGTCTATGAAGTTTCGAAAATTCCTTCGGTGCGGATGAAGCGATGGTTTAAAATGCGTAGGCGTCGGTTCATCCGACGGTAGGAAATTTTCTAACAGAGAGCAACCGAGTGCACGAGACCCCTTCACCGGATGATCCGACGCTAGAACCCACCGGGCGTCGGTTCATCCGACCCGTGACATTTCGATTTTGGTTGAACTATTTTTCATTTTCGATCCGTCGAATGTCACACGAAGCCAACGCAAGCACATCCTTGGATCAATCCTGAGTGACAACCTCACCCCTCAAGCACTCCTTTATAAAATACTTATATATACACAATTAGCTCCCTAAAAAGGGATAAACTATAGATAAAAATAGGCAAATTAAGAACCAAAGGAGGGAGGGAACCGCAAAAAGAGAATGTATGAGTTAATTGCCTTTGAACTTAGAGATTTTGCACCATAAGCTCGTTAGGACTTAACTCAATAGGCATAAAGCATGATCATTTGTCTCATCATACCTTAAGAGTTGTTGATTTGCATTGAACGCTAAGCAACTTTCTCATAGTGTGAGTTTCCTTTGTGACTTCCCTCACATAATGCTATGCAAGAACAAATGCATGAAATTAAACATGAATGCATCCTACATGACAAGCATAAGTGCAAAGCAAAAAGGTAAACTATCTTGCCAAGTTGGAACCATTGATAAGCTTATTCATGGTGAGCCTTTCAACATGCCTTGAGCGAAACAAGAGAACCACCGGCTCAAGCAAGACCCATACTCACCACTATCTCATCAAGGTTAGACAAGCCCCTAATCATGTACATATGAAAATGCAAACTATATGACAAGCATTACATGATGTTGGACGCATCAAGCACATTTAATTCACTCCGAAGCCTACAAAAAGTGTTTTCATCAAGAGGCTTGGTGAATATATCTGCCAATTGCTCCTCGGAGCGAACACCGCAAAGGACAATGTCCCCTTTAGCAACATGGTCTAGCAAGAAGTGATGACGAATATCAATGTTCTTGGTACGTGAGTGTTGAACCGGGTTGTTAGCAATTTTTACGGCACATTCATTGTCACAAAGGAGGGGAACCCTATCTAGAACCACACCATAATCCAAGAGGCTTTGCTTCATATAGAAGATTTGAGCACAACAAGCCCCCGCGGAAATGTATTCCGCCTCCGCGGTGGATAAGGCCACAAAGTTTTGCTTCTTAGAGGACCAAGCAACCAAAGAGCGGCCTAGCAAATGGAACCCACCCGAAGTACTCTTACGGTCTACTCGACATCCGGCAAAGTCCGAATCCGAATAACCTAAGAGCTCAAAACAAGCACCATGGGGGTACCACAAGCCAATGCTAGGTGTGTATTTTAAATATCTAAGGATCCTTTTCAAAGCACTTAGGTGAGATTCTTTAGGGTTGGCTTGAAACCCAAGCACACATGCAAGCACTAAACATGATATCGAGCCTAGATGCGGTAAGATAAAGAAGAGAACCGATCATAGAACGATAAAGCTTTTGGTCAACCGGTTTACCTCCCTCATCTAGGTCGAGATGTCCATTGGTAGGCATTGGAGTCTTGATTGGCTTACAATCATCCATCTTGAACTTCTTGAGGATATCATTAGTGTACTTCTCTTGATGAATGAAAGTCCCTTCCTTCAATTGCTTGATTTGAAACCCAAGGAAGAATTGAGCTCTCCGATCATTGACATCTTTAATTCCGTAGTCATGAGTTCACTAAAATCCTTGCACACTTTGAGATTAGTAGAGCCAAAGATAATATCATCAACATAAATTTGACAAATGAAAAGTTCTTTGTTGATTATCTTAGTGAATAGCGTGTTGTCCACTCTACCAATCTTGAATCCCGCTTCAATGAGAAAATCTCGGAGCCTCTCATACCATGCCCTAGGAGCTGGCTTGAGTCCATACAACGCCTTGTGCAACCTATAGATGTGGTTAGGACATGTAGCATCCTCAAAACTGGGAGGTTGCTCCGCATAGACTTCTTCATTGATGAAGCCATTTAAGAAAGCACTCTTTACATCCATTTGAAATAATTTCATTTTATGACTAGATGCATATGCAAGGAGGATACAGATAGCTTCAAGACGTGCCACCGGAGTGAAGGTCTCTCCATAGTCCAAGCCTTCTACTTGAGAGTACCCTTTGGTGACAAGTCTCGCCTTGTTCTTCACCACAATACCATGTTCATCTTGCTTGTTCCGAGAGACCCACTTGGTGCCAATCACATTCTTGTTCTTGGGGCGCTTTACCAACTCCCACACTTGATTTCTTGTGAAGTTTTTGAGCTCATCTTGCATAGCCAAGATCCAATCTGGTTCCCCAAGAGCTTCATCTATAGTTGTGTGTTCTACAAAAGAGACAAAAGCATGATGTTTACAAAATGAGGCATATTGCTTGTGGCGAGTCCTTGTACCCCCTTTGGGATCACCCAACACAAAGTCAATCGGATGGTTTGTTGAAGTCCGTGTGCGCCTTCCAAATATTGTAGAGGTGGGATCATCTTGAGATTGAACTTCCTCTGTGTCCTCTACTTGATCTTGAGTGTCTTGTGATATAGGAGGTGGTTCTTGTGAGGAAGATGGACTATCTTGTCTTGTGGGAGATGTAGGTGGATGCCTTGGTTGATCGTCATTGTCATCATCATCGGAGGAGGAGTCTTCATGAATGGAGTGAGAGTCATCCTCCTCCTTTAGCTTGATGTCACCAATGGCCATCTTCTTCATTGCTTCTTAGAGAGGTTCTTTTCCTACATCATCACAACAAAAACCATCTCCTTGGGAGCCATTAGATTCATTAAACTCCACATCACATGTTTCTTCAATCACTCGTGTAGAGTTATTGAATACTCTATATGCCTTGGAGTTAGATGCATAACCAACAAATATGCCCTCATCCACTCTACTCTCAAACTTACCTAGATGCTTCCTCTTCTTGAATATGAAACACTTACAACCAAACACCCGGAAGTAGGAGATGTTGGGCTTTCTCCCAATGAGTAGCTCATATGGTGTCTTCATCATTAGTCGGTGGAGATACACTCTATTTGAAGCATGACACGCTGTGTTGATAGCTTCCGCCCAAAACCTTTGTGAAACCCCATAGTCATCCAACATAGCTCTTGCAAGAGTGATGAGTGTCTTGTTCTTTCTTTCTACCACACCATTTTGTTGTGGTGTATAGGTTGAGGAGAATTCATACTTGATGCCTTCGCCATTACAATACTCTTCTACTCTTGTGTTGTGAAATTCTGATCCATTGTCACTCCTAATCTTCACCATGGATGACCCAAACTCATTTTGGGCTCTAGTAGCAAACTTCTTGTAGATGTCAAATGTCTTGCCCTTGTCCTCCAAAAAGAAAGTCCAAGTATAGCGTGAGTAATCATCAACAATGACAAGACAATAGAGATTACCACCAAGACTTTTGTATGTGGTTGGTCCGAAGAGGTCCATGTGAATGAGCTCCAATGGTCTTGTGGTAGATACATAAGCCTTCATAGGATGATGACTTGCAACTTGCTTGCCGCCTTGACATGCACTACGGAGAACTTGTCCTTCTCGAATGTAACATCCTTCACATCAAGTATCATACCCTTCTTGAAAGCTTTCTTGAGTTGGCTCATGCCTATATGTGCAATGCGAATAGCCAACCCTTGGATGTCTTGGAGATGAGGAAAGTAGTCAAGTTTGCTTCATGGGATGCAAAATCTACAAGATAAAGATTGCCATAGCGGAACCTTGAAAACAACTTCATTAGTTTTCTTGTTAGTGATTGTGACCCCTTCATCATCAAATGTGCATGAAAGACCAAGGTCATAAAATTGTGCAATGGAAAGAAAGTTATAACTACAAGAATCCACAAAGAGAACATTGGAGAGGGATAAATCATTTGTTAGAGAGATTTCACCCAATCTGGAGATCCTTCCTTTAGAGTTATCACCAAATGACACTTGTTCATGATGTCCCGCATCATCCACTAGTGAGGTGAACATTTTTACTTGGTCGGTCATGTGTTGAGTGCAACCACTATCAAGTATCCAATGACTCCCTCCGGCCTTGTAGTTCACCTACTCACAAGAAATTAGCATTGAGATTTAGGAACCCAAGCTAGTTTGGGCCCTTTGATGTGAGTGACAAGAGCTTTAGGAATCCACAAGCTTCTAGGTGGCTTGATTTTTGGTTTGGTCCCAATGAACTTGATTGCCAGTTTGCCATTGTTCTTCTTCATCAACAAGAAATGGTTATCATTGTACATGGACTTGTAATTGTTAGGCAAGGTGGGCAAAGGGTCGGTAGGTGTTGGGCACTCCCTTGTGTGATGACCAGTAACCTTGCAATGTTGACAATAAGATCCAACTTCATTGATGAAACACCCATATAGCCCCTTGGACCTAGGAGTTTCCTTGATGGGATTGGGGAAAGCACCAAGTCTGTTTGTCCCATAGTCTCTTGCATTGTAGTAGAGGATCTCCTTGTGTAACTCCTCACCCTTGGCCAAAGTCTTTACATAAGACCTTAGGCTTCTCACTTATTCTTCAAGAGCTTTCACCCTATCATGGTTAGTCTTGGAGGAAGATGCAATATTTTCAACATTGAGCAAGACTGCAGGTTCTTCAATTAGATCATCACATGAGGTGGAGGCATTGGCTTTAGTGACTTCTCTAGCATTTGCATGCCCACTAGAACCAATGTCCTCACTTGCAAGCTCAAGTTATTGATACTTCATCTCTAAGAGCACATGTTATTTCTTAAGTTTCATATGATTTGACTCAAGAGACTTGTTAAGCACGGTTATGTCGTCATGCTTGATGATTAGCTCATTGTGCTTATCAAGCAACTTGTTGTGGTCATCTCTAAGTGACTTGTTGGACACTACCAAAGCATCATGTTCTTTGCTAAGGTCATTGTGCTTCGCAAGCAACTCATCATATAATAGCTTAAGTTTCTCATGAGTCTCATCATGTGCTTTGAGCTTGATCTTTTGTTTCTTAATCATGGAAGTATATTCATCAAGAAGACCTTTAAGAGAAAGTGGTGAGAGTTCATCATCTCTACTAGAAGATCCACTACTATCGCTATCCCTCACGTTGGAGTGCTTTGCCATGAAGCACATTGGTGGAGGTGGGAGTGGAGGCTCTTCATCATCCATGATAGCAATACTGGCAATCTTCTTGTTCTTGTATTCTTTACTCTCACTTGATTCACTTGAAGTTTGACCATCGGTAACCCATTCATTGACCAAGAGAGAACAATGTTCACCCTTCTTCTTGTGGTAGGGCTTGTTTGATGACTTCTTCTCGGAAGAGCTCTTCTTATAGTACTTGGCATCTTTGTCATCTTCATCATTCTTCTTGCTTGTACTTGAGACTCGTTTGTCGGGCTTGGTGCAATCATATGATAGATGATCATAGTTTCCACAATTGTAGCACTTCCGATTGCTTCCCTTACCACTTCTTCTTGATGCCCGAAACTTTTGCTTCTTTGGATCATAATCGTAGCCCTTCTTGCCAATCTTGGAGAGCATTCTTGTGGTTCTCATCATGAGGAGAGCAAGCTTAGCATCATCACTCTCCGCTTCACTTGAATCACTTTTGTCTTCGCTCTCACTTGAGGAAGAAGGAGGCTTTGCATTGATCTTCATGGACTTGGCCTTTTCACTTGCCTTGAGTGCAAGATCTTGCTTGGCGCTTGAGTGAGAGGTAGATGATTCCATGTCTTCCATCATAAACATCTCGTGAGAATGGATCTTGTTCACAACCTCGGTGATGGTGAGGGTAGTGAAATCCTTCTCAAAGAGAAATGCCTTGACGATGTTGTATCTTGGCTTGGGGAGCGTTTGGAGGATTTTTCGGATGATTTCCTGCTCGGAAAGGTTAGCAACATCGAGAGCATTGATACTTTGAATAAGCACCCCCATCCTAGAATACATTTGCTCTACCCCCTCATCATCCTTCATTTTGAACTCATTGAGTTCTACCTTGAGCAACTCATATTTTTCCTCACGAATCTTTTTGTTACCCACATGGATTTCTTTGAGTTGCATCAACACTTCATGGGCGGTTTCCAAAGCAAAGACCCGATCAAACAACTCCTTGTCTAACACCTCAAAAATATGGTTTTTAGCATGTGCATTCCACTTAGCCTCACTCTTGGTGGGAACCGTAGGCAACAGATACATGGTAGTGCACCACGCATCATGGTGTTGAGCTTGAAGGTAGCTAGCCATTCTATGAGCCCAAAAGGTAAAGCGTTTCCCCGCCAACTTAGGAGGGCCATTGTCGCTTCCCTTCCCCATCTCCCTAGGCGGTTAAGCCAAGCAAAAGGGAACCTGGCTCTGATACCACTTGTAGGACCCTAGTCACATAGAAGGGGGGTGGGTAGAATATGGGATTTCTTTTCAATTTCTACACCAATGAAGAAACCTTAGCCTATCAACTAGTGTTGCCCATCTAAAACAGTTTTTCTCTACTACTAGAGCACACTAAAAAGAGTTTCCTTAGCAAATAACACACTAGGAGATAAGAAACAACGTCGGCAAGATATGAAGCACACAAGCAAAAGGCAAGAGCAAAGACAAGGAAACTTAAGTGCGGAAATTAGGTGCTGAATTTAAATGCTAGAAAGTAAATAGAGAGGCGAGAAGAGATGACCGAATTTTTCCCCGTGGTATCGAGAAGTTGACGCTTCCCCCCTAGTCCACGTTGGAGCACTCACTTAGAGTATTGCTCCCCCTTGAGCCACAAAGAAACAAGTGCTCACTAAGAGTACCCGTTCTCCATCTCCGGAACAGTGGGTCTCGAACCGTGTATACCAAGCTTGTCTTGAGGCTCCCACAATCTCCAAGAGCTCACCTAGAACCCTCCAAACACCGAGACCATCTAGGAGCCGTCAAACTCCAAGAGTAACAAGCTCGCACACCTTCACTTGACCTGAGCACTCAGCTAAGCCATGTATGCACCTTGAAAACTTTTGATCACTAAGAAAGAGGCCCTCAAACAAGAGGAAGAGAATCCCAAATGGCAAGAACACACTTTCCTTCTCTCCTTGGCTGCAATGGATCTTCAGAATGGCAAAGGCAGCTCAAGGGAGGCAGGGGGTCATATTTATAGTCCTAGCAAGGGAGGCTAGCCGTTGGAAAAGGTTTCCTGAAAAAGTAGTACCGTCGGATGAACCGATGGTCTCCCCCTGCGAAGCGTCGGATCATCCGGTGTCTCACAGCAGCCAATATAGCCGTTGAACCAAGAAACCCAGACAATGCACCGACGCTATACACCGACACCCCGTCGTATCATCTGGTGCTGAAGACTCCACACTCGGGGTGGTACTGTGTGATTTGAATATAACCGTCGGATGAACCGCTGAGTCCTCTATCCAAGCGTCTGTTCATCCGATGCTGAAGCAGTTGAGTTGGCGCGTCTCTGTATGATTTAAATGTAATGGCGGCGGATGAACCGATGGTCAAGGCGTCAGATCGTCCGGTGCTTAAGCGCTGAGCCTTGACCCATACTGTAGCCAAACCCTAAGGCGTCGGATGAACCGATGCTTGTACTGTCGGTTCATCCGACGGTCCATTTTGAATCCAATGGCCACAGAACTCATCTGACGCGTCTAGAAATGAGGGCGTCGGATGTCTGACGCTATGAACTTGATTTCAACTCGTCCAATTCAGCGCCTTTGAGTTTTTCGTCGGTTCTTTTGCTTCAACCTTGCTTCCATGAACTCTCTGAGCTAGTTGACAACCAAGGAACTTGAGTGTGCATATTTTTATGGCTTTTGAGTGCATGGTCAAGCTACTAGTGTACGAACCCCTCTTAATAGTACAGTCGAACACTACAAACTAGCAATCCAAGTGTCCTTCATCTCCTTGTGACACTTGGAACTATCAAAGTCCTTAGCCTTGTAGTATTCATCCATTTTTAGTCCTTGAATTCAAATTGAGCGGTCTCATTTCATTCAACACTTATGACAATAACCCAATATGAAATCTGCTACAAAACAAAGGTTTGTCACAAGCATATGGTTGTCATTTATCACCGAAACACACCCTTACCAAAGGTGCGAAAGGGCCAAGATGGTTACATCCACTTCCCAAGGTAAGAGAAGTCATTTCGGATATTAAAAATGTTGAAACTAATAGGACGAAGTATGTGGAATGCTAGACCATTGGCGGAGTCCAATCAATCCGGTTGGATTCAAGTTGATTTTGCCCCACTAATCAACTACTGAAGGAAGGAGGAACACCGACACATTGCCAAACAAGTCGAGGATATATTTGATCAAGAGATGAGTGGAGAATCGATCCAAAATATGTTTGAAAAAGAAAGGGAAGAAGATGATGAAGCATGTATTGACCGATTTGACAACTCAAAGACAATTTATGATGAAGAAAGAGAAGAGTACAACCGTGACGAGCCTAGTGACTCGAAGGACAAATGGGAGAAGATAGGACTCAAGCTAGAAGGTTATAGCTTGTGTGCTATTGAAGCCCACACACTAGCAACGCAAGACATGGAAGTACCCAAGGATGAAGGAAAGAGTGAATCAACAATGAGCGATCGTGACGTCTTGTGGTACACGGGAGATAAAGAAAGCAACATACAAGACTTTGAAAATGAAGATTTGGTTGATAAAGAAGACTTCAAAGAAGAGATGAATGCGTACATAATTGAAGGATTACATGTTCCACATGATGAGTTGAAGAAATTGTAAGATGGTAATGAAGAGACAACTCCACTTGTTGAGACCGATTTGACTTCAACACCACTAGATGAACCAAATATCACTCTTGTCAAGGAAGCTCCGAGGCAAAGGTACACGCCGAAATCTTAAGATATTATTGGTATTAATGATGATATTTTCAAATATTCATGTTGGACCAATAGTATGAATAATAGTTTAAATTCTATGTCTTGTTCCAATAATGATCATGTTGATAGGCTAGATTTACTTGAGAATGAAAAAGAGGAAACATTTATGTTCGAACCAATTAATCTCACACCTAAAGAACCTTTGCCTAATGATGAGTTAAGTGCTATGCATGAAACATATGCTTCTTTTGTTTACACCTTGACTTGTTGCTACAATTCACATGTGGTGTTAATTATGGACGCGTATGTTTTCAATAAGTTTTGTAAATCTCGATCATGCTTTGCGCTTGGTCAAGCTAATGACCTTAAAGAAGCACATGTTGGGAGAAGGCCCAATTTTCACTAACCATGTAGACAAAGCTCGAATAATTAAAAGAGAAGTCATTCCTAAAGAATTGCAAGATAAATCATCAACCTCTCCAAATCCCGCTATGGATGTTGTTGTCTTCTTCAATTTTAGAGCTTGTTTAGAGGTGTACAAATGAAGAAAATGAGATATTCGAATCTCCATGAAGTTTCCATTACAATGCATCAAGATCGATTTGGGCAAATAAAGACTCGTTGGAAAGGAAATTTTGTGCACCGTGCAATGGAGTAGAGCTTTGGTATACTTTTTGTTATGGACATTAAAGAAAAATTCATGGAGTGAAGGCAGCATGGAAGGGTTATAAAGAAGGAGATAGCGATGAAGCAAAAGGATGCCTTGGGCAAGCCTTCTATAAATGATCAAGAACAACATGGGAAGTAAATTAAAGCTACATTGATACCTTTTCTTCTTGCATGAAGGGCCAAGGTTGTGCGACGAAACGAAGGTATGTGAGAAAGTCGAGCTCTATGACTTTAAATGAAGCGCTTTTCGGGAGGCAACCCGTTTCTTTATGTTTTTATTCCTTTATTAGAGAGAATAAAGAATGGCACCTTCTTAAGATGATCAACTTGTTATTATTAATCTAAGTTTAGTTTTCTTTTTAAAACCACCATCATGTTCATGCTCATATTTATTTGTTTGCATGCATTGCATTTTGTTATCAATGTGATGTTGCTTTGCGTATACATGTTTTGCACATAGTAGGCTTGGTTGTGTTTGTATTCTTAGTGATGCATGCTTCATTTTCCATGTTAATGCTTCATAAGTCCTTATGATTATTTTCCTTTTGTGATCTTGTGTAAACGTGGTGTTTAAACATGATTGCGGACCATCATCGTTAAGTTCGATAAACCTTGCTAGCTTTTCATATGTTTTCATGTTGCATTGGTTAGTTTATAAGCTCTGCAATGCACTTAATGTTTCTTGTGCTATAAGAGTTATTGATCTAGGGATAAACATGGTGTTTTAACCCTAGATAAATAAATCTTTATGTCTATGGAGAAATTAGGCAACCTAGTTGTAAACATGGTGTTTAGAACTAGGTGAAAACATTGTCTTTGTTTATATGCTTTCCTCTCATGTGCATACACACCTCGCACCACGTACACTTATTAGGTTTTTATTTCTCATTAGACTAATTATTCCACAAGTTAAGAGTCTTAGGAGACATTGTTGGATTGTTGGCAATTATATCTACTCCCAACCGTCACCTTGGGGGTAAAATGTGCGCTTAAAACATCTTGCGGGCAAGATAGAGACTCTCACTACAAGGAAATTGAATGATGACTAAGATAAAAATGCTTTGTCTTCTTCTTCCATTCCTAGCAAAATGCTAAGCATGGGGGAGACCCGAATCTTCAACATGGAAGTGCAACATGACACTCTAGAAGATAGAATGATCAAGATCATTACATCACCGAATCAATGCGCAAGAAGCCACTGATCTCATCAAAATTCTGCGTGGTCTCGAAGGGAAAACACTGAATATTTTTGGATATTTAGAAGCCCCATGACGTTAAGATTCCAACAAATCAAGAATTAAGACAATCGGAGGTTCCTATAAGCGGTTATGCCCGAATCACCGAGTGCAACACGTCTTGAAATCAGTTTTGGACAGCACACACAGCGCTGAACTCCGTTTTCAATGAATGACCACACGTTGGAAAGGTAATTTCGTAAACTTTTCAATAGAGCTATATTTCGATATATGTTATGTTCTGGACAGAGGGGAAATCTATGAAAAAGAGACAACAAAGAGATGAGAACAAGAAAGAGGAGATGGTGATGACAACATTGAAGAGAAGGGCGACCAATGACTCCATTAAGCATACAAGATCAAATTCAGAAGTTTGGGAGCATTTATAAATCAAGACAAAAGCAAAAGCAGCATCGATACATGGAGATGTCGGAAGAAGGCACCGAAAAACTACAAAGGATGGTAACATCTCCATGAACCTTCTCTTTTCCGAACATAAATGCTTGTAAGTATGCCTTCAACCTTAGGTGCAACATTTTGTTTTCTCTTCCAACAATAGCATGGCTACTAGGAGGACAACCTAGGTTTCTTTTTATTTTCAATAGATAGATATGACCATGTGTTTACCTCGATGTTTTTTGTTGCCTATGCTTACGGAAAGATGATGAAAGTTGTCGCTTTGTTTTACCTACATGAAGTTATACATGTGTTGGCTAATTGCTCTTCATAATATGATTTGAAATTAATTTAAATACCGGATCTTTTATTTGTGGAGGTGAAATGACTACGCTCTAAACCCACATACATATCTTTGCTCTTTATTTAAGTTTATGGATAGACGGATAACTTGTTGTTTTTATGAAAACTTAACTTTTATGCTATCTACATATTTGTGATGCTCTTGCAAAGTTCTACCTACCAAAGCCATATACATCTATGTTCTATGATAACAAAACCTCGTAGATTGCAAACATATGTTTTGATGTGTTGGATTAGGATTGATTTCTATGGTTCGAGACTAAGAAGTCGGTCATTCCTTTGTGTAACTTTTTATGCTAGCCTTTTTTTCTATGAAGTGTGGGTTTTCTCATCGAAAATTTCACAAACTTCGCCGGGCATCCAACCTAAACCAAAAAATCTTTTTGTGATCACCTCCTTGTCCACAACCCAATTTTAGTATGGAGTAAAATTCTCGATGGAGATTCAAATATTCCGCAAGATTATGGAATTTATACTTACTTTACAGTCATTTCCCCTCCTCTCTTATGCTCGAGGATGAGCATCGTTCAAGCATGGCGGAGGAGTCATTACATCATCTCTCGACAAATGCTATGTAAGTATTATGTTGCAAAAAGTTCGAGGAGCAAAAGAAAAAAAAATTATGATGAGAAGAAAAGAAAAGTAAGGAAAAAAGTAAGAAGAAAGAAAAAAATAAAGAGAGAAAAATGAGAAGGAAATAAAATAAAAGTAAAAATATAATAAAGATGCTCCTCGGTTCTTTTTGCTTCATAAGTTCTCAAGTGCCTTGATGACAAATCCATTCTCAAATCTCCCAACCATGTGCAATCCGATAACGAGGACTTCACTTGTGCCTCGGGATCATCCATTTGCCACTTGCACATGTCCACCTATCTAAATGTGTGTGTTTCATCCCTCTCTCTTTCCAAAATTTATTTTCCATGGCCTTTTTGACGAGTATCGGTAATTCCGATAGATCTTTCTCTTAATTTGACAATATTTCGTCGGGGGTGAGACCCGGACGGATCCGCAAGGGGGCTACCCAAGGTGTTGTAGGTTGATTGATGGGGGGATCGGGACCTAAGAGAGTAAGAGGTAGTTCTTGGATGAACTCGGAACTCGACGAGTATGGCGAAGACACAAGGGATTTTAGATCGGTTCGAGGCCTCCGGAGAGTAAAACCCTACGTCCGGTGTGGTGAGATTATGTGGAAGGTGATCTCCCTCGAATGGAGCTCTAGGCCGCCTTATATGGCCGACGGGCTAGGGTTTCCATTCAAGGTCGGTGGACCCTCATCGGGGTCGATTCTGATTTTAGGAAGGTCGCCTTCCGTAATTACGAAGAGGATCCCACGATCCTTGGGTCTATCGGCGGCGCCGCCGCCGTGATCTAAGGAGAAGCTTGCTCCGCAAGCCCGGCACGTCGTTTGTGATCCGGATAAGGTCGTTCGAGGTCTTCCAAGGTTGCCGGGATTGCGGATAAGGTCTGCGGGCCCACTTGTAGGTCGGTAGGGCTTCCGGCGGGTCGGGTCCACTTGATAGGGGCCTGCGGGACCCCGGTCGGTGGGGACCCATGGGTACCAATGTCTCACAAGCCCCGATCGATGTGTAGGCGAAGCGGCAAAGACGAAGTCACGTCGAAGCGAAGTGAAGACGTGGCGTTGATGAAGTCGCATAGGGTGCATGGGGATCCAAAAAAGAAAATCCTCCCGGGCGCGTATGAAGGCGAACATCAAGTCTCTAGGGGGTAGGTTCGGGGGTTTGAAGTGAAGACAAGGTGCCATGGCCGCCGTAAGAACCCCTAACCCGACCGAGAATCGGTGAAGCCAACACACCTTCAAGGAAGGTCGAAGCGCCGACCGGCGGGAGGTCGAGCGGAGACATAACGAGAAACGTACTTCCGGTAGGTCGAGGCGATGTGAAAGAAAGAGGGCGTCACACGGATGCACTTGTAGAGTAGCCCCCGAGCAAGTAAGGTGACCTAGAAGGTCGGGTTGATGCTCGAAGAAATAATCCACGACCTACGGCCTTCCGCTTTAGGCAACAGATGCTCTTCTCTTGGAAAACCGATAGGGCAACAGGAATCTCCATACAGGAACACCGGGTGACTGAGCTTGTTGTCGCCTAGTGACCCACGGGTGTACTGTGTCGGTGTAGAGCCTGTCCCTGCATGAAGATGCTGCTGCCACCACTAGAAGACAAGGTCTGAAAAGGTGTCATCAGGCCTGCCGCGGACGTGCTAGAACATCCGTAAACGAACAAAGACCTCACGATCCATGTGCCAACAGGGCTCGATAAGGCCGCCATGCCATCGGTGTGGTGGATGGCCACCGATGTTGGGCTCCTTTGCTATAAATAGGCGCCCAAGACCCTTCGGTTAGCCAAATCTAGAGAGAACACCATGACAACTCCGGTTGATAATATAGTCACGCCCTGGCTTTGTGTGCATATGCCCGAGTATAGAGCTGATGTATCATCCCTTGAAGCTAGAAGAATGCTTGCGAAGTTAGGGGAACTCCACCAACCTTTGCGCCCGCGCCCAGCGAAGAATCCAGGTGCAGCATGGGGCAGTACATGCCTTGACAGGCCTTGTGAGTAGAGGCCTAATATGGTGTTGGAGGTCACTGTGCTGCACCGGGAGAGGTCGAAGGCGGAGCTGGTTCCATTTGGGATCTTGTGAGAGCACCCTAGCTAAAGATGGGACTCCACAGAAAACTTTCTGGCGCTAGGATAGAGGTAGCTGTGTGGCAGCCTCAATTTCATCGGTGGTGGAGGTCTCCATGTAGGTCCTGAAGCTAGAAGAACGCTTGCGATGCGCTTCATCAGTGTAGGTTGCGCCGCTTGCACCATGTAAGGTAGACCAGGACCTTTAACATGTTTGTATCTTGTAACTTGGCCTTGGGCCAAGGTCTTTTGTAGCTTTCGAAGCTTTAATGCATAAGTGCTGAGTAGGCACTAATTTTTGCCGATTACTGCGATTGGGGCACTCGAGACAGCAATGGCATGGCCAAGGTCTCGGTGCCGCTATGGCGATACGCTGACCTTAGGAAGGTCATAACAGTCGACATGAGTGTCCGTGACGACCTGAATCGTCATGGCCACTTGCGCAGTGGCGCAGCGTAGGGGCGTCAACCCTGGGGTGTAGAGGTCGAGACTGACCTGACAGGCGTCGAGGCCGCAGCGAAGCGCTGTAAATAGGACCATGGAGGTCGTCAACGGGTAGTAGAGCCATTAAGCACGAAGTTGTTGATATGGGGGCTGCTGTAGGTCGTAGAGACCTGGAAGGCGTGTAGGCGACCGGGCCTAAGGGATGTGAAGTAAACCCTTTTGTAAAGAGGTCGAGACGGCCTTAGGACTAACGGAGTCTGAGCGACCTAGAGCAGGTCGTCTGTAGGTCGCTGGTGACCTTGAATGCAAAGTTGAATTTCTGATTTTGGGGGGCTTAAAGTAGGGCATAACGAGTCCACATCGACCGAAACTTCGCGTGGAGGCCGGCGAACACAGATTCCCGCACGGAACTAGCCATTACTACCAAGTAGCCATTAGGCCGGAGAGAGCCATTGGCAATAGATCCGTTGAGGGCATCAGACCGTTGGGTCGCCATAAACTACACCGGATAGACCTCGAGGCCCGACCGCCTGTTGCAGCACTAGGTCCCGATTATATAAGGCCGACCCGTGGCCCAGGCGCCTCCACTTGCTTCCATTTCCACTCAGAGCTAGGGTTGCCGCCACCACGCTGCGCATAGGAAAGCGAGAGCGCTGCCGAGCTTAGGTCCGCCGCCGCCGCCCGCACATGCGAATTAAGTTGCTGGTGACCTTTTAGATCCAAGTGCATCGGCTTCGAGGAGGGAAAGATGGAGAAGGTGGCGATCCCGGATCCAAGCATTGTCTGGGAGACGTCCACGGTGACTGAGGAACATATTCAGTTGTTGGTGGACCGCGGGCTGCTGAGGCCCAAGGCGCAGGTCAGGTGGAGGCCGGCGGCGGGAAAGGCGTTCCCGACGAAGGGTACCGACGAGACCGTCATCTTCCTCGCGCACATCGTGCGCGGGTTCGGGTCCCCGCGGGAGACTTCCTGCGCAGGTTTCTGCACTTCTACCGCATCGAGTTGGTGCACCTGGCGCCCTACTCGATCACGATCATCTCCACCTTCATCCACCTTTGCGAGGCCTTCCTTGGCATCGCGCCTCATTTCCATCTATGGCGCCACTTCTTCGAGCTGAAGAAGACAAGCAAGGGTGCGGTCGTCGGCAGCATCAGCTTGATGTTATGTCGAAACATGAAGTCGGAGTACATCGACCTGGCGCTCCCTGACAACACCACCAGCTGGAAGCAGGGGTGGTTCTACCTCGACAACCCCGCGCTGGCACTAAGGGAGAGCACGGGGAGGATTCCAGTCCCAGGCCCAGAATGGACCAACCAGTTGGCGACGCGGGACACCGAAGAGCTCAAGCCCTTGCTGGACGACCTGGAGCAGCTCAAGGCGGAGGGGCTGACCGGTGCTGCAATGGCCATCAGCTTCTGTCACCACCTCATCCAACCTATCCAGGACCAGGCCCATCCGACCTTCGAATGCTGGGGCCAATTCGACCCAACCCGGGTCGCGCAGCGCAAGGTCTCCAAGGCTGAGACCTTGCTCACGCGAAGAACATCTTCGGCGGGCGGATCAGCAACAAGGAGTGCCCCAAGGCACTAGGGTGTACAGCCCTTTCGACCTGGTGAGTTTTCGACCTTGGCATATCTCCAATCTGAGTTTTTGTGAGTAGACGTCTTGGTTCTGATGAAATATTTACGTCTTGTGTTGCAGCACCGCGAGGGAATCTACTGGTGCCCGACACCGCTGCGCGACAAGGACTAGCGTAGCTACAAGGTCTGCAACGTGGTGGATGTGCAAGCGGCGCCTCCTCCTCCCGTCGATGAGTACATCTCCGACTCGACGGTGGGGAGTGACAACAAGGCTCCTGCCGCGTCGTGTAGAGCGCCATCCAAGGTCGCCGTATCGCGGCACACGAGGTAGATGGCAGGCAAGATTCCCGCCTCCCAGGCCGCGACCCAGATCACAGAGGCGAAGAAGAGGAGGGGGAAGTGGACCAGGTCCGCGGTGTCTGCAGACACCACCACTGTTAGTTCCGACGTCAAGACCATCGATGTTGAATATGATGAGGGCGACATGCAGTCGCCGAAGGCAACAACGGCTCCGTCGCCAGCAGGGCAGGCAGCGGAGACGCCCCACCCGGCGCCAAGGGCATAGGGGCGAGCTACGTTGAGCGCCGACCCAGTGGGCGATGTTGGGTCGAACAAGAGGATGAAGAAGGCCTCGCCCAAGCCGTGCAAGCCCGGCCTTAGGTCGGCGACCAAGTAAGCCCCCTGTCTTGCCCATGACTTAGCTCTGTGTTTTCGCTTCCTGTTGGTCGTTAATTCAGGTCGCCTTTTCATGAATAGGGTTCCTCCGACGACGCCAGAGAGCGAAAAGAATGCCTCAGGCCAGGAGGCATTTGGGAGCAAGTTGTCGGAAACGCCGGTGGTAGAGTCACCGACAGCTTCGGCGGCCGACGTGATGAGCGTGGCCGTTGGGGCTGGGACTGTGACGCCCCAGGTTTTTAATTAACCCTAATCGTCGGTCAACTCAACTGACAGTGGTCAAATCGAGGTCAACCTGGGTCCTCACCTCGAAAAACTCACCAACCAACTCTATTGAACCCTTTGACCTAGTGGACACACATGTGGGGCCAACCCATGGTCAAAGACTGGGTCAAACCCCACTTAAACCCTAGTGCTCATAGCTGTCTGTCGGACCTTTTGCCGCGTTCTCCAAAATTTACCTAAACATTTAAAAATCTAACTTTAAGAAAGTTGTCCAGCTTGTTGAGGGACACAACTTTCATGTAGATTGGCATCTCAAAATTTGAGTGGAAAAGCATGACAAACTTGCTCCAAGGTCAGCATCTCCTGTTCATAAACACAGGCTGGCATTCAAAGTTGGCAAGCCTCCCTTGCAAATTCTATTCAGAAAAAGCCCATATAGTCTTTCTGAAAAAGGTAGAGAGTAGCTAGATCTACAAATTTCGTATTCAAAGTTTAGTGCAGTTTTATTCAAAAAAATGGAGTTTTTCGTGTGCAAACAAGTGCCCAGCAACATTTTGGGCAGGACGTCGTCGCGTCGCGACGCCGCGCGCGCGCGTGCGCGCGCGCGTCGCCGACCGCGCGTTGCCGCCCTTGGCGTCCGCGCGCCGCACTCCACCCAAGGCCGCCCGCCATCCCGGGCCACACCTTTCCCACGCGCCCGCGCCCCGAGGCGCCCCGGGAGTCCGCCCGGGCCGCTCGTCGTCGCATCCGCGCCGTGCACCGGCTCGGTGCGCACCGCGACCGCCGGTCCGTCGGCGGCGCCCGCCGTACGCGCGCCGGCCGGGGCCGCGCGTGCCACGGTCGCATCTTCGAGGTCATGACCTCGTCAGCACGAGCAAGCCGGCCTATTTAAACCGAGTGTCGTCCCCTCTCCTCGCGCCGCCACCACTGCCCGTCGCGCCATTGCCGCCGCCGCCGGGGAGCTCACCGCTTCGCTATTGTGACAACCCGCCCGCAGAAAATACCGTACTATCGCCTAAACCAATCTACTTTGGTCATTAAGCGATAATAAAGTATCATCCTGTCGTCGGTCGCCGGGTTAATTCTCGGTAAATCACTTGAATAGCAACAAGGATCGACATATATGCATTAAAACTCACTCGAAGGCGAGTCCAGAATACATCATCATTAACATCCAAATTCGTACCCCGAAGGGTTTAATTATTACAAACCGAAGTTTTTGCCATAACGAAGTAGTTCAGAGTTTTGAAACAGCGGAATTAAACTAACGGAAAGCGGAAACACCGCGGGAGGCCATCCATGATGCCTTCAGTCGTCATCCTCCACCCACTCCAGCTCCCAGCCGGGCGAGATCTCTCCGGGCCACACATCTCGGAAAGCATTACCTGGATCAACATATTATAGTAAGGCTGAGTATACTAATACTCAGCAAGACTTACACGTCAGTGATAACTACTTCACCAACTCTAGACAATGAAAGGCTTTTGGCCACTGTGTTTCTTTTGCTGAAAAGTAACAAAGAGTATGTCCTTACTTTCAAGATTTTAGCACAAGTTTTAGTGGGTTTAATCTTTACTAAATTAGCCATCTAGTACATACAAAGTTGTACAATACAATTAATCAAACATAGTATTCATCAACTTCCATCATTGGGGATCTCATGGCTAGTGGAGTAAGTAGTCTTAGATAACGGTGAGAGGCCAACAATCAACTGATTCAAACCTTGCAAGGTAGACCTAAAAACACGGTAGGCTGCCCCCGCAAGGACAACTTCCCAAGCAGTTCCCAAAAATCCTCGGGTCGGGATGAAAGGCCACAGTCTTTGGTGCAGGCTAACCGAAATACCCCGCGAAGTACCCGGACTCACCATACACCACCGGTAGCTAGCCGTGAGACAAACCCCAAGAGTAGTGACAGTTAAATCCCTAGCTGTCTCATTAAGGTACTAGGCTTACCAGTCCCATTCCCCACAAGTGCTAAGTACGTTCAAACACTTAACCCACAATAGCCATTGGACCGGAGCCCAAATCCCATGCTCTTACCACATGAGCAATCCAATTAAGGATGTATTGTGATTCCTATCTAGGAACCTATTCTCGCGAGTGAGGTCATCACCCGACTTGTAACGGTCCTATAGCTTAGCAACTATCGACCTATTATACTAGTTATTACAAAGGGTACCTAGGGATCATGCATCTAGGGTTCCATTCAATGCGGAAGCTGCTCTGCAGTACGTAGAAGTACTCGACGACACCGAGGGTGCTCAGGCTAATCCTGCTGACGAAGGCAAGCCCCAATGCATGTGACCCAGCTTTCAAATTAATATACACTTATCTATGGATGTTTGTGTATTTAAGTTCAGGAGTTGTATGGAACCTTAGATGCATGACCCCCTAGGTACCTGTGTCCTTACTAGTATGATAGGTCGATAGCTGCTAAGCTATAGGATCGTTACAAGTCGGGTGATGACGTCACTCGCGAGAATAGGTTCCTAGATAAGAATCACAAGATCTTTTTAAATGGATTGCTCATGTGGTAAGAGCATGGGATGTGGACTCCGGTCTGTGGCTATCGTGGGTTAAGTGGTTGAACGTACTAAGAACTTGTCGGGAATGGGACCGGTAAGCCTAGTACCTTAATGAGACGGTTAGGGATTTAACTGTCACTACTCTTGGGATGCGTCTCACGGCTAGCTACTGGTGGTGTATGGTGAGTCCGGGTGCCTCGCGGGGTATACCGAATAGCCTGCACCAAAGACTGTGGTCTTTTATCCCGACCCGAGGATTTTTGGGAACCGTGTGGTGGTTGTCCTCGCGGGGGCATCCCACCGTGTGTTTAGGTCTACCTTGCAAGGTTGGAATCAATCGATTGTCGGCCTCTCACCATCATCTGAGACTGCTTACTCCACTAGCCATAAGATCCCTAATGATGGAAGATGATGAATATTATGCCTGATTAAATGTCTTGTACAAACTTGTCTGTGCTAGATGGCTAATGTAGTAAAGACTAAACTCATTAGAATTGGTGCTAAAATCTTGAAAGTAAGGACATACTCTTTGTTACTTTTCAGCAAAAGAAACCCAGTGGCCAAAAGCCTTTCATGTCTAGAGTTGGTGAAGTAGTTATCACCGACGGGTAAGTCTTGCTCAGTATTAGTATACTCAGCCTTGCTATAATATGTTGATCCCAGGTAATGCTTTCGGTGATGTGTGGCCCGGAGAGATCCGGCCCGGCTGGGAGCTTGAGTGGGTGGAGGATGACGACTGAAGGCATCATGGCTGGCCTCTCGTGGTGTTCTCGCTTTCCGCTTAGTTAATTCCACTGTTTCGAAAACTCTGAACTTCGTCTTGGTGATAAAAACTTTGGTTTATAATAATTAAACCCTTCGGGGTGAATTTCTGTTGTTAATTATGCTACATCTCTGGACTTGCCTTCGCGTGAGTTGTAATGCATATATGTCGATCCTTGTTGCTGTGTAAGTGATTTACCGGGCGTTAACCCAACAACTAACGACAAGATGATACTTTATTACTGCTTAATGACCAAAGTGGATTGGTTTAGGCAGTAGTACGGTATTTTCCTGGGCGGGTTGTCACAAGGATGACGACGGCCTCCGAGGCGAAGAGAGCCAGGACCAGCGCGCCTCCCACCACTAGATGTGAGGGCGGTGACCGCAGCACCTCTGGCCCGCAGGAGGCGCCAGGTCCACAGGGCATCATTGATGAGGGCATGAAGTCGGTGAACGACGCAGACCGGTGCCTTTATGCCGGCACCCCGTGGGAGGCGGAGGTCGTTACCAACGCTGCGTCCTAGAGACGTTCAAGGAGGCGGCGCGCACGATTGGGACCGTGCTGCTGGTGAGGACCCTTGCTGACTTCCTTAAGTTCTTGCTTTGGGTATTTGAATGTCGTGAGGTTTGATGATCTGTTTTGTTTGTTGTGCAGTCCCTTGCTGAGCGGGCAGAAGCTTGGATAGGTCTGCCGCGGGAGGCGGTAAACACGCACGCAGAGGCCGCTGCGGCTCATGAGGCGAAGCTGCAGGCTGAGATCGCGGCGGCGCGTGGGATCCAGCGCGTCAAGGTCATGGCGCGCCAGGCGTAGAAGGAGGCGGCCAACCTGAAGAAGAAGCTGGAGGACGTAGCTTCCAACCTCCAGGACGTGGTAGAAGGTCAGTCTTCATCATTGCCCTGGGATGACTCCATGTGCTTTGTAAGGTCTTGGGCCTAAATCTCCGACCTTGAATCACCGCAGGCGCTCGAGAGACCGAGGAGGCCCTCAAGAAGGAGCTGGCCGCAATCAAGGGCCACCTGACGGCCATCAAGGAGAAGTCCACGGAGATCCGACGAGGTTAGCATCTTGCTCATTGTTTGGGGGTTGGCCGACGTGTCGCGGCTGGACGTGCTTCTGATTCCTCTTGCTTGTGATGCAGGTCTTGAGAAAGAGCTGGGAGAGCTCAAAGACGCTGTCCAGTATGTCATGGACCTCTACGTGCCATAGGAAGAAGGGGCTGAACCCAAGCCGCTGATCGACTGTCTCAACGAGGCTGAAGGTCGCATCAAGGGCCTGCTCCTGTACATCGCCAACCTTGCGGCGGTTGCGACATTATCAACTGTTAAGTACCACGACCTGTCGTTCGACCTGCAGAAGGTCTCGGAAGATGTGGACCTGTCGGGCCTCATTAGGCGTGAGGACGTCATGGCAGCCGCCGAGGAGGTCGTCAAGAAGTTTGAATTCGGCACTGACTGAGGTGGTGCTGATACGAGCTTTTTAGACGTGGGTTAGGTCGATGGCCTTGTAAATAAAATTGCAATATTAGAAAGCTTTTGCTTATGAAAAGATGTATGCATGTTTTAGCAGAGCGCCCTCATTATGCACGTCGAAAGTAACTAGGTCGCAATAGAAACCCTCCGCTCACCCAACTCCGTGGAAGAATGGCTTACCGACCATGCGGGGCAGCGTGGGGACTTAGGCACGACCGGCGCGCGGAGGGGGACGTGGACCCTAGGTCTTTTGAACCAGAGACTTAGGAACATTTATAACGGATGAAGAAGCTAACTATATGGTAAGGACTTGAAAGCGTCAAACATAAACAAAATCCCTTCAGGTCACGAGACCCTTAGGTTGGCAAAGCCAAGCCCCGAGCGTTTTGTGACCTGACCTAGACCAAGCCCCCAAGCGCTTCGAGGGGGAAGGGAAAAGAACTTAGAGTAAAGAAAAGGGGAGACCGAAACACAGGTCGACAGAGGGGTTGTCGAACAGGGGATCTCTTTCTTTATTGTATTGAAATTACAAGGGGGAGGGTACATAGCTTTGTTTTGATACAGATCTTCTAAGGATAGAAGCGACGCAAATGCTCGATATTCCAGACGTTAGGAACGCCTTGGCTGTCAGTCCACTGGAGGCAGTAGGTCGATGGGCTGACGACTTCCATCACGATGAAGGGACCTTCCCAAGGGGCAGAGAGCTTGTGCATTCCTTTGGTGCTTTGGATACGACGTAGGACCAGGTCTCCCACGTTGAAGGACCGCTCCCGCACGTTGTGGTCGTGATAGCGGCGCAGCTGCTGCTCGTACCGCGTGTGCCACATTAGCGCGGCTACGTGGTGTTACTCGATGCTGTCAAGGTCGACCTTGCGCGTCTCCTCAGCTGTCCCTTCCTCGTAGTGTTGGATGCGCGGGGCACCAAAGGCAATGTCGGTCGAAAGAACCGCCTCCGATCCGTACACCAAGAAGAAGGGCGAATATCCCGTGACCGACCTGACTTGGGTTCGGAGACCCCAGATGACGTGTGGCAGCTTTGCGTGCCATCTGGTCGCGTGCTGCGAAGCTTTGTCGAAGATGCAGTCTTTGATGGCTTGGAGCACCATGCCATTTGCTCGCTTGACCTGGCCGTTGCACCGTGGGTGGGCCATCGAAGAGTAGTAGATGTCGACGAGGCTATCCTGGCAAAAGTCCCACAAGTCTGACCCTGTAAAGGCGTTTCCCAGGTCGGTGACGATCCTGTTGGGTACCCCGAGCCGGTGGGTGATGTCCTCGATGAACTTTGCGACCTCTTTCGACGTGACTGTGGCGACAGCGCGGACCTTGATCCACTTGGTGAATTTGTCCACCACCACCAGAATGTGCTTGTAGCCGCCAGGGGCCATCTTGAAGGGTCCCACTGAGTCAAGGCCCCATATGGCAAAGGGCCAGGACAGTGGAATTGTCCTCAGAACTTGAGCCGGGACGTGCTGCTCCTTGGCGAAGAACTAGCAGCCCTTGCTCCACCGAACTAGGTCTTGCGCATCAGCCAGGGTTGTGGGCCAGTAGAAGCCCGACCTATAGGCTTTTCCCACCAGGTTTGCGGAGGCTGCGTGGTTGCCGCACTATCCGCCGTGGATCTCTTGTAGGAGCTCAAGACCTTCAGACCGGAGGATTCACTTCATTAGCACACCATTGGAGGCGGACCTCCGATACAGTTCGGTGCCAATGACGACGTAGTTGGCTGCGCACCTTACGATCTTCTCACGCTCAACCTTATCTTCTGGGACGCGTTGGTCCATGATGTAGGCGATGAAGTCGAGGTGCCAGTCATCTGCGGCCTCCGTCATGAAGATGTCACGATTACCCGGTACGTCGCTGGGCAACGTCTCTGTGTTGCTTAGAAGTCTGATCGACAGCTTTCGTAGATCTTGGACGAATACACCAGCCGGGACTAGCATGCGCTTGGACGCCAGCTTGGAGAGGACGTCGGCCGCCACGTTATTGTGGTAGGAGACGTGGTGGAACTCTAGACCTTCAAAGTGATCCTCAAGCTTGTGCACCTCAGCGCAGTAGGCGTTCATTGTTTCCTTCTTGATGTCGCATGCCTTGTTGACTTGGTCTATGACGACCTTGGAGTCGCCATATGCGATGAGTCGCTTGATTCATAGGGAAACAGCGATGCGCAGCCTGTGGATCAGGGCCTCGTACCCAGCGCTGTTGTTGGACGCCTTGTAGTGGATCTGTAAGACGTACTTCAGGTGATCGCCCTAGGGCGAGATGAAAAGGACGACTGCGCCTACACCTTCGAGGTTTAGGGAACCGTCGAAGTACATCTTCCAGTGCTCCGGCTTCTCCGCTGGTGGTGGTTGCTGGGTCTCCGTCCACTAAGAGACGAAATCGGTGAGGATCTGGGATTTGATGGCCTATCGTGGGTAGAACTCAAGGTCGAATTCACCCAACTCGACGGACCACTTGATGATGCGTCCCATGGTCTCGCGGCTGCGTAAGACTTCTCCGAGAGGGAAACTCGAGACGACCTTGATCTTGTGCGACTGGAAGTAATGGCGCAGCTTGCGCGACGTGATGAGAATAGCATACAACAGTTTCTGAGGTTGCGAGTACCTGACCTTACTATTGGATAAAACCTTGCTGACGTAGTAGATAGGTCGCTGGACGGGGTACTGGTGGCCCTCCTCAGGTCGCTCGGTCACTAGCACCGCGTTGACCACCTGGGTGGACGCGGAGATGTACAGCAGCACGGTCTCTTTAGGTGTCGGGGGCACCATGACCGGAGGTGTCGTGAGGAAGGTCTTCAGCTCCTCGAGCGTCTGGTCTGCCTCATCTATCCACTTGAATTTGTAAGACTTTTTCAGGAGCTTGAAGAAGGGTAGGTCTTTCTCTCCAAGCTTGCTGATAAAGCAACCTAGTGCCGCCATCATGCCGGTGAGCTTCATGACGTCTTTCTTCCCAGTAGGCCGGTTCATCCCGCGGATGGCGTCGACCTTGGTGGGGTTCGCCTCAATGCCGCGGTGGCTCACCATGAATCCTAGAAGCTTGCCAGATGGAACACTGAAGACACACTTCTCCGGGTTGAGCTTCCAGTGGTAGACCCGGAGATTGGCGAAGGTCTAGGCGAGGTCGGCAATGAGGTCGTATTCGTTGGTGGTCTTGACAACCACGCTGTTTACATAGGCCTCGATGTTTTTGCCTATCTGAGATTCTAAGCACTTATGGATGGCCTTCTGGTAGGTTGCTCCGGCGTTCTTAAGGCTGAAAGTCATGGCCGTGTAGCAGTAGATGCCGTGCGGCGTTATGAACGCCGTCTTGTCCTGGTCAGAGACCTTCAAGGCTATCTAGTGATAGCCCGAGTAGCAGTCGATCCGACGCCCCTCCTTGGAATCCGTCACACTAACCCGCGGTGGGTCGTACACTAAGACCACCAAGACGCGCCGCCGGGTGGATATCTGGTTGTTGGGGGAGATGCGGATCCGGGCCTTCTGAAACTCGCCACCGTCCGGAGACGTGGGAGCCTGAGTGGCACGCGAGATGTCATGCTCCTGATCAATCTTCTTCCATAGCCGACAATCACGGAGTGTGTGCCGTGTACCCTTGTGGTAGATGCACAGTAAGTCGAGAGGGTCGCGGCAGGCGTGAGATTCGACCTTGAGGTCGCTAGGTGGTTGCTGTCGCCCAGATTGGATCTGAATCGACTTCGCCGCCTATCATTTGTACACGTCGCTGGGAGGCCGCAGACTGAACGGGAAGGTCTTGTGGTGCAACGCGTCTTGCGTTCAGTGCTGAGCCCGTTCGCAGATCTGGAGGGTTTCCTCCATCATGTCGATGACGTGCTCCATCCCCTGGACGATATCATAGGGTTTGGGCAGGTGGGTCTTCGACTTCTTGCCGGAGCTGGGGGCGACGTCGGAGGTCGCCGGGACCTTCACGGAGGCCGTTGGTGAGGTCGCCACCGCCAGCGCGGTCGAGGCCGCCACGAAGGAACTGAAGCATATCTCCATGGGGTTGGCGAGGATGTCCACCATGCTCGCTGGGAAAACGATGCCAGATCGGGCTGCCATGCTGCACAGCAAGTTCCTGATCTCCCCTACCTGGCACGCCAACTGTCAGGGGGTGAGACCTGGACAGATCCGCAAGGGGGCTACCCAAGCGGTTGTAGGTTGATTGATGGGGGGATCAAGACCTAAGAGCGTAAGCGGTAGTTCTTGGATGAACTCGGAACTCGACGAGTATGGTGAGGACACAAGGGATTTTAGACTGGTTCAGGCCTCCGGAGAGTAAAACCCTACGTCCAGTGTGGTGACATTATGTGGAAGGTGATCTCCCCTCGAATGGAGCTCTAGGCCGCTTTATATGACCGGCGGGCTAGGGTTTCCATTCGAAGTCAGTGGACCCTCATCGGGGTCGGTTACTGATTTTAGGAAGGTCGCCTTCCGTAATTACAGAGAGGATCCCACGATCCTTGGGTCTACTGGCGGCGCCGCCGCCGTGATCTAAGGAGAAGCTTGCCCCGCAAGCCTGGCAGGTCGTCTGAAGTCTTCCAAGGTCGCCGGGATTGCGGATAAGGTCGCTGGGCCCACTTGCAGGTCGGTAGGGCTTTTGGCAGGTCAGGTCCACTTGACAGGGGCCTCTGGGACCCTGGTCGGTGGGGACCCATGGGTACCCATGTCTCACAATTTCGGATGTATGTTTTGCTAAGATTGTTTTTAACCTTCCAAGCTCCACATAAGCTTTCCACTATCACATATGAGTAGAATAGGTTGAAAATAATCTAGTATAGGCTTGAGTGACTTGATGAGATGAGTGTTTCCATGAGCTTTTGCACGAGATTTTCACTTATGTTGGATATGTATCTTTTTGAAAATTCTTCCATGTAACTAAAGTTCACTTAAGTTTGAGAGCGTCGTGTTTATTAAATGTGACTTGTTACTTATTGTTAGTCTATCTTCCATAATGAAAAAGAAGCCAGACACAACTTGAACTTTACAAATAAATTCTTAAGAGAGAGCAATTTGCCTCGTCATGAATGACTAAGTGCAGGGACAACATTGGAAGGCAACGTTGATTCCCTTTTAAGCGAGGATTACTTACTCGAGGACGAGCAAGGTTTAAGCAAGAGGGAGATGTTCACGCTGAATTTCCATTAACCTAGAGTACTTGTTATGCATTGGTTTCGATTATGATTTGCAACTAACCCGCCACTAGGCACACTAATGATATAACAAGTTCAACTTTGTATGTGTATTTGGAAGTGTTGTGTTTTTGCAGGAAAACAAGGACAAAAGGGACAGAGTCACAACAAGTTCAAAAAAGCAAATGAGGAGTTCCGTTCGTGTTGGAGTGCAAGGAGAAATCACTTCCAAAGGTGGCAAGGACCAAGGTGGTACGACGGATCATCCCCGAGGACTAAGACGTATAGTTTGAACTTCATGCGAGAAGACCCCCCTATCTTGATCACGGGGATGACGAACTCAAAATGACACAAATCAAGGGGGCTAAGTTCAAAATGCCAAGATGAGCTGCGGGGACGAAGACGGGCCTGAACCAGCCTAGAAAGGGCCTGGGCTGGCCGGCCCGTTCGGACCGGCCCAGGGACTTTCTGTGGCGGTTTGGCCCACCCTTTTACCTAGCCCCTTCTAAGTCTATTTGTAGCTCCCTCGTCCGACCACCGCCGCATCCAATCATTCTACCAATGCCATTTACCAGAAAACTGCCACCGCAAGATGAGGGAGAGAGTTGGATGAGCTCGTCGCAAGGATCAACGCTGGCGGAGTGAAGGAATCAAGAGGAATCCAAGCCGTTGGCCTAGGGGTGTTCCCAAGTGTTGACAGTGAAATTCCGTCAACCTAGCCATGAGTTTACCTTAGGTGTTGGCATAAGTTTTATATCTTATCCATTGGTACTAACCCCTATGGTATAACAAGTTCATTTGTGCATGTCGGTTTTGGAGTTTAGTGTTTATGCAGGGTTTTAGCGTTGAAAGCAAGACTTCCGGGATAAGTTCATCAAGCACCTCATGACAAGACCATGAAGCCCGGTACAAGTCATGCAATAGAGCAAACACGACTCCAAGAAGCCCAGGGACCAAACTCCGAGGACCTAGCCAGAAAAGTGCCGAATCTTGCAAGACAAGGAGCTTCGTCCAACTCAGAGAGAAACTGACGACAACGGCCCACATGCAGAAGGGGGAAGAATCTAGAAGACTCGGGAACCAACATCGGGCGAAGGAGGCCACGAAGCGGGGCCGGTGGGCCCGGGCCGGCCGGCCCGGCCCGTTTCAAGGCCCGGTCGGCCCCCATTTCATCTAGATGCCTCTCGGGCTATTTATAGCCCCACGATCGAGAGCCACGCATTAATCAATTCGTCATCCACCGCCGAGGAGCGAGAGAAGCTTGAGGGACACCATCTCGGAGATGAGGGTCATGCTAGTTGTCTAGGGTCTCCCTAACCGACATGGGAACCTTGCATGGAAGACCACATCGGAGCTCGGAGCAAGGATCAAGATCGAGGTAGGATCCCGGTGGTGATCTTGTTCGTGTAATCATTCATGGTGAAGTCTTTAAGTGAATCCGATTTCTAGCGACCAAGTGCCTTCTCGATGATTTTGTTTTTCTTTGGTTTTGCTTCTTCCCCCAATCTATACTTAAGATAGATTGCATAGGGTGCTCTTTTAGCCGCGGTGGCTAGAGGTGCATACCGGACCGACCAAGTGATTTCAACTTGTTCTTATCGAACTTGCCCTAGACTACCCGCAAGAATAGGGGTGCGTTGTGACGAACGGTGGCTCGAAAGGCTAGCGTGTTCGGAATCAGACCGGAGGCCATGTTTAAAAGATGCTTTTAATGAGATTCGCTTTTATATCTTCATCTATCTTGTTTGGAGCTACAACATATGCATGATCTAGACTCTCTAGATCGGTTATCTCTTGCTTTCTCTTGCCACCTCTTTAGTAGATTAGATTAGATGTGTTTTGTTGATGATATCTTAGATTAGATGCAATTTGGTTCTTCAAAAGATAGCTTTCCTTGCTTTACTAGATTGAATCCTTGCGTTGCACATTGTTCCACGGATTTGATACCTTGGGTTCACCACTCGAGGGAAGAAGGGTCCCTTGACTACAACGGGGGATTTGTCCGCTTGCAAATCCATATGAAGTTTGATACGAATATACACCATCAACAAGCCCCTTTTTCTAGCGCCGTTGTCGGGGAACATGCAATCAAGATCCAATCTTGTATCGCTTATTTTTTCAATTTTTCTTTTGATTTTCTTTTGCATCTCTTAACTTTGATCATCCTAAAAAAAAGAAAAGAAAAAAATCAATATAATCTAGTTTTTGACTAACCCTAATTTTTCTTTTTATATTTTTGTTTTATTGCTAACCCTAACCGGAGATGGTTGGCTACCTCTCCAAGAAACCCAAAACTTTTTGTGGATTATCCGGGGAAAACTTTGGAGGCAAAGGAGACGTGCAACACAAGCTAAAGGGTTGGAAACCCTAGATCCAAAAGCCGAAGCTGAAGTACCGTCGGAATCTCCAAGGGAATCATCACCTCCAAGTCCAAAGGAAGATCAACATGAATCACCACCCATGGGAGAACAACCGCAATCGGAGCGCAAGATCAAGCTATGCACCCCGGACATCGTTGATCTTCCTATCATAAACCTTCAAGACGCCGTAAGGCCGTTCAAGATCAAGGTCTCAACTATCCGCATGACGATTGCGGAAGCTTTGGAGCGTTTCAATGAATACATGCGAGTCGAGTTCCTTGAGTGGCATATCGGTTTACTTAAGAGGAGGATGGAGAAGATGGAGATAGAGAAAGAAGGTCAAGACCTAAAGGCTGCCGAGGCAAGATCCACGTGCGAGGAGTGTGAGGAGTACGGCCATGTCCAAGGTAAACCCCGATTTAATGCAAGTTCGTCCATTCAAGTTTCGGTTCCCCTTTGTACACAATTGAAGGACTTTGTGGACGAGCAAGCTAAGATCAACAAGGACACTGTCACTAAGTTCGAGGCTATGGAGAAAATATTAGAGAATTTATATGGCAAGGTGATGAAGGTCGGAAGCTCTATACGTGAAGTGTTCATCATAATGAAGATGTTAGAGACGCAAATGGGACAACTTGTCAGGCGCCCGATGGGTAACAAAGGAGAATCTCCGAGACAGCCCTAAGGTCCCGAGACGGCGAAGGCTACTCAAACTCATTCGGGAGAGATGGAGGATCACACTAAGGAGACCACGAAGTTCACGACCGAAGAACCGGAGTTTGAGATGCCGAGCCACGACATGAAGGAAGTTGTTGCATCCGTCAAGACAAAAGGACAAAGTCGGCTTATGAAGACCAAAAATATGACTAAGCCAAAGAATAGGCCCGTGCCCAAGATGGTGTGGAAGTGGGTACCCAATATTGCAATGCCCGCAAAGAGCATTGATCCGAAGTAATCAAGTGAAGAAGTCTATCCATGGACTATAAACGAAGCGCTAGGCGGGGAGGCAACCCGTTTCGTCGAGTCAAGAATAAGCTACGGGAGGACAACTCGATTCCAGATTTTTCGAGTCTTTTCAACTAAGTTAGTTTTGAATTTTTGCTACGCAAGACATTAGACTTAGAGTGGTTGAATAATGTTAGAGACATAATTCTTGGTTGGGTATTTCATTTGAATCATAAACACTTTACATGAACCATCGTATGTTATTTGCTTCTTTCCGAGAAACCAAAACAAAAAAAATCAGAACCTATCTCAACCTTTCATCCTCTTTATGATCTTATGGTTGACTTGTTTTACATGCTAAAAACACACGAGTAGAGCCACGACTTGTATCTAGATGTGGTAGGGCTCGCGTGAACATAGAAACTTGACTTTTGGTTGATTTAAAAAATCCTTATCGTTGGTTTCTCTAGAGTTAAAATTTTTCTAAGCCTCACTTCATTTTATTTCATTCAAAATCTCTCTCATCTAACCAAAATTAGAACCTAAACCTATGCCCCACGATCAAGTCGGGAAAAGCTTGCTCTCAACTAATGAAAGCAAACAATACCGGTCGAGGCCAACATAAAAGTAGTCGGAAATATTTTTCGACTTACATTTGTTTTTAATGGTTTAAAAACTCCTCTAAATTTATATTTGAACTCATTAATAGCTCTGATTTTCTTTTTGAAATAGAGGAGTGCTTATCATTAAGACATGCTTAGAGGGAGGCAATCTAGTTAACCTAACCATACATGCACCATGATGCATCATGGGATGCCCCTCCAACATCTTTTATCAAACCACATGCAAAGGACAAGCATTGGGGGCAGCCAAGGCTTTGTTTTGTAGGAATATCATGGAGGCATGTGAGGCAAAGGGAGCATGGAAGTGACTCACAGCAAAAACATCAAGTGGAAGGAGCAATAATGCAAGCGAAGGAGTGGACGAGAACGTTTGGAAGGTGCAACCCGTGGAGCACGCGGTCACGAAGCAACAAAGCAAGCATGAGTGCACTAGAGAAGAACCGAGCCAAGAGGAGGAGAGAGGTAAGTCTCCCATCCGGCTCCTTGTTCGTGTGCTCTAGTTTGTAGTCCGGAACCACCTTAGACTTAGCGATCTACCTCGTTTGTTTCGTGCAACAAAACACATCCTTAATCCACTCAAAGTCCATACTCCAAAATAATATTTGTGTACCTTGTTACCGGTTGAAAACCCCGGATATATATTTGTGAGGGAGAGTGTTGCAACCATGTAAGAAAGCTACAAGTCTTTTCACCAAGAAGAAGGGATCATCATCGACCAAGCCATCATCGACAACCTCTTCAAGGAGGCACTCGGTTCCGAGTCTCCTCGGAGTATGGAGAAGGACATGGCACCGGCGAGGGGGAGCTATACTCTTCTCCTCGGTGGCATGAGGGCCACACGAAGCTTGTCTATAAGGTTCACCGAACCTCAAGGACGTATGGAGGAGCCGCCCGTCCCACCTCATCACTCGACACGATCGTCCGCTCCACCTCCGTACACTTTGCGGTATTCCGAGTATGGGTTTATCATCATGACGGAGGAGGAGGAGAAGAAGCTCGCTCGCCTTGAGAAGAGGCTTGTAGCGAACGTCGACTTCGACGACCAAGCTCTCCACATTTTAGGTTTTCATACGGATATTTACTACATTGGGTGTAATTCTCCAACGGAGTGTCGGCAAACACCCACAAGGAATTCTCTTAGGAAATTCTCATGACCATGGCACATATCCTTGATGAAGGAGTGTCGAGTCTCTCATTCTGTTTGGAGGGAGTTGAACAAGTGGATCCCTATGAGTATATTTGGGAATTACTCGGTTTTCAAAAGGGAGCCCGGAACAAGTGTATGTGCATGAAGGCACATTGGAAGCCTTTTGGAGTGTGATCGGGGGAGGAGCCCATCAACAAAGAAATGCTAGCGAACTCCATCATCCAAGTGTTTCACTCATGGATGTGCAAAAGGATTTTGGGGAGAATGAGAGAGACAAAGATAACCAACACAGAGTTGAATTGGCTTTACTCGGCTTTAATTGCCAGGCAGCCAATCGACCCCACTCACCTATGATCAACCGATGGTGTTGTGAAGCAACATCGGGTTCGAGAGATATTAGCTCGGGGTGTTACCTCTCCATGTTGGCTATCTCTTTGAGACCGGTGATTCCAAGAAACTCAGAGCATCTCCTAGGCGGGACTTCCCTTGGATTTGATTATATGAAGCAAGGCAAATATAAAAGTGGAGATGAGAGAGGAGGCTTCCAAGTGGCCAAAGTAAATTTGCCCCTATCTTGAGGGGAAAGAAGATTAGTTAGAGGAAGGACTTCTTGTGCCGGTGAAGAAAAATAAAAGAGGAATGATTATATGAGAAGGTTCTTCCACGGCCCAAGAAGGAGGTGCGCAACAAAATTATGTGCCACCATTTGGAGAAATTCCGGCACCGCCGAGTTACTACGGTGGTGTACCAATGCAAGCATGGGGGAGTGGTGCATCCATACCCCCACCAAATTTTGCGGTGCCCAACGTAGCCTTTGCGAGCCATATGCACACCTTCCTCAACCACAACAAAATGTGTCCATCATTGGAGGATACGCTGCGAGAAACATACAAATTATCGCAGCCATTGAAACCAATGCAAACCAAATGAGTGAAGGAAATGCAAACATCGCTTATGAGCTTTGACACCTTCACTTAGCACCGCCGAGACAATTCATAGGAGGAGCGGTGCAATCTTATTATTAGCAAGGGTACAATAACCAAGACTATGAATATCTACCACCGGCGGAAGATTAAGAAGGAGGAGGAGCTTTAGTTTTCCTTTCTTTTCCCTTTTTCCGTAATTTTCAGCTTGTGTTTACTTATGTTTGTGTAGTGTTTTCAGTTTTTAAATTTCAGCAAGTGTGTTAGTTTAATTTCAGCATGTGTGTTAGTTTTTATTTTCATCATGAATAAAGTCACCACCTAGTTTTTACCTTTGGTAAAGATACAAAGTTTGTGCCATGATGATATATGATTATAATTACCGCTTTGTTTATCTTTGTACTGTGTTATGCATGTTAAAGCTAGTGCTCTCATAAAATACAAATCTGAAATTATCTAAATGCTAGCTTAATCTTTAGCGGAGGTTATGATAAAAATAAAGACCCATAGTGTTTTATGTGCTCTCAAGTTTTAGATGGATTAAAGATGATTTATTTTTGTTCTTAAAAGCAATGCTAATCTTGTCATAAATACCACTTGCATGTTGCTCTACCTATCCAGAGCCATATAAATATTTGAGTGCAAAAACTTAGCATACAAGGTTTATTTTTGGGTGAGTTATTTCAGGCCTTGATTTCTCTGGCCCGAGACTAAGAAGTTGGTCATTCCGTTTTTGCGTATCTATCTTTTTGCTAGCCTCTCAATCCGTGCATTGTGTATCCCCACATCGGAGATTTCACAAACCTCGCCGGATATCCACCCTTAAAACCAAAAATATCATCTTTTGTATTTACCTCCTTGACCACAACCTATATTTGAGTATGGATCATCAATTCAAGGAGGATTGCAAGATGGTGCCAACATTGAAGATTTCGTGTATCTCTCCACGGGAAAAGTATTTTCGGTACCTACATTATCTCTATCACCTCTTTGCCCGAGGACGAGCAAACGTCTAAGCATGAGGAGGAGGTAGGTACAATGCAATTTTAGAGTTCAAGGGGAGCAAATAAAAAAAATTTTGATGAGAAAGAAAAAGAAAAAATGAGAAAAAAGAAAGAAAGAAAAAGAAAAAAAAGTGAGTACAAAGAAAAAAAATGAGAAATATGAGTATGTATAAAAATAAAATAAAGTGAGCCCCCCGGTTCTCTAAAGTGCATTAGGAATTTCAAGGACTCAACATTAAAAGATCCAAACTCATCTTTCCAACCATGTGCAATCTAATAACGAGGACATCCTTTGTGCCTCGGGATCACTCTTTGCCATTTGCACAAGTCCACCTATCTCAAAGTGTGTGTATTTTTCTCCTCCCCTCCTTGATATAACATTATTTTCCAATGACCTTTTTGACGAGTCTCGGTAAGACCATGAGAAGCTTGTCTTGTTTTGACAACATCTCATTTATAATATCTTGGTAGGACTAAACTTTCCCAAAGAGCTCCATATAAAGCCTACCACATATATGAATGTTATGAGAGGGAAAGGAGTAGAATAAATAGGCTTGAGAGACAAGTTGAGATGAGAGTTCATGAGCATGATGCAAGGTGGTTTAAATTTTTGAACTTTGTTTAGCTCTTTTTCATCTTGTTCTTTATTTCAAAATTTTCAAGGTCCATTTGAATTTTGGGAGCATGTTAATACTTATGGGATAAGCTTAATTAATAATCAACCCTCCGTAGGGATGAAGGCTAGTACATTATGAAACTTTAACGAACTAAACTTTTGAGAGCATTATGTTTTCTCATGTATGATCAAGTGCAAGGTTTAAACAATGAAGGGCAACGATGATATCCATCGAAGGCTTACTCGAGTACGAGCAATGTTTAAGCATGGGGGAGATGTTGACGGTGAAATTCCGTCAACCTTCGGTGTTGGCATAAGTTTTATATCTTATGCATTAGTACTAACCCCCGTGGTATAACAAGTTCATTCGTGGATGTCGGTTTTGGAGTTTAGTTTATGCGGGGTTTTAGCGTTGAAAGCAAGACTTCCGGGATAAGTTCATCAAGCACCTCATGACAAGACCTTGAAGCCGGTACAAGTCATGCAATGAAGCAAACACGACCGCAAGAAGCCCGGGGACCAAACACGAGAAGATAACAAACTCCGAGGACCTAGCCGGAAATGTGCCGAATCTTGCGAGACAAGGAGCTTCATCCAACTCGCAGAGAGCGAGGACAAGGGCCCACTTGCGGAAGGGGGAAGGATCTAGAAGACTCGGGAACCAACGTCGGGCGAAGGAGGCCACGGCCCGGGCCGAAATGGGCCCGGCCGGCCGGCCCCGGCTGTTTCGAGGCCCGGTCGGCCCCCCTTTGACCTAGATGCCTCTCGGGCTATTTATAGCCCCCCGACCGAGAGACACGCATCAATCAATTCGTCACCCGCCGTCGAGGAGCGAGAGAAGCTTGAGGGACACCACCTCGGAGATGAGGGTCATGCTAGTTGTCTAGGGTCTCCCTAGCCGACGTGGGAACCTTGCATGGAAGACCACATGGGAGCTCCGGAGCAAGGATCAAGATCGAGGTAGGATCCCGGTGGTGATCTTGTTCGTGTAATCATCCGGGGTGAAGTTTTTAAGTGAATCCAATTTCGAGCGATCAAGTGCCTTCTCGATGATTTTGTTTGTCCTTGGTTTTGCTTCTTCCCCAATCTATACTTAAGATAGATTTCATAGGGTGCTCTTGTAGCGCGGTGGCTAGAGGTGCATACCGGACCGACCAAGTGATTTCAACTTGTTCTTATCGAACTCGCCCTAGACTACCCGCATGAATAGGGGTGTGTTGTGACGAACGGTGGCTGCGAAAGGCGGGCGTCTTTGGAATCGGACCGGAGGCCACGGTTTAAAGATGATTTTAATGACATTCGCTTTTCTATCTTCATCTATCTTGTTTGGAGCTACAACATAAGCATGATCTAGACTCTCTAGATCGGTTATCTCCTGCTTTCTCTTGCTACCTCTTTAGTAGATTAGATTAGATTCGTTTTCTTGATGATATCTTAGATTAGATGCAATTTGATTCTTCAAAAGATAGCTTTCCTTGCTTTACTAGATTGAATCCTTATGTTGCACATTGTTCCACGAATTCGATACCTTGGGTTCACCACTCGAGGAAGAAGGGTCCCTTGACTACGACGGGGGGATTTGTCCACTTGCACATCCATATGAAGCTTGATACGAATATATATCGTCAACACCAAGCTTCATTATTGCCATCTTCAGTGACGACGTTCTCCGGAGTCTCCATCACTCATATTTGCATCAATCTTTGTAAGATGATGGGGTAATGTCTTCGTTCATCCCTAGGGTTATATGGATACATGTTATGTGATCACTACATGAACCCTATGCCTTTCGATGCTTAATGGTTTATGTCTATGCGAGTGCTTTATTCACATATGTATGTACAACATGTGTTCTTAGTAAGGTTTGTGGTAATCGTGGTGATTAGCTTAACCCTATGGATGATTAAGTATAGATGCGTTTATACGTGAAAGTGTTCTTAGTAGGGTCCATCGAAGGCTTACTCGAGGACGAGCAAGGTTTAAGCATGGGGGAGCTATTGACGGTGAAAATCCGTCAACCTAGACATGAGTTTACCTTCGGTGTTGGCATGACTTTTGTATCTTATTCATTGGTACTAACCCCCGTGGTATAACAAGTTCACTTGTGCATGTCGGTTTTGGAGTTAAGTGTTTACGCGGGGTTTTAACGTTGAAAGCAAGACTTCCGGGTAAAGTTCATCAAGCACCTCATGACAAGACCTTGAAGCCCGATACAAGTCAAGCAATAAAGGGAACATGACTCCAAGAAGCCTAAGGACCAACTCATGAAGACGGAAAACTCCGAGGACCGGACGGAAAATGCCGAATCTTGCGGGACAAGGAGCTTCATCTAAACCGTGGAGAAACCGACATCAAGGGCCCACATGCGGTTGGGGGAATAATCTAGAAGACTCGGGAAGTAACACGGGCAAAGGAGGTCGCGGGATGGGCCGAAGTGGGCCCGGGCGGCCGGCCCGAGCCACTTTGAGGCCGGTCGGCCCCCGTTTGACCTAGGCGCCAATCGAACTATTTATAGCCCCAAGGCTAGGAGCCACACATCAATTCTTTCGCCATCCGCCGCCGAGGAGCGAGAGAAGCTTGAGGGACACCATCTCGGAGAGGAGGGTCGTGCTAGTTATCTAGGGTCTCCCTAGGCGCGTGGGAACCTTGCATGGAAGACCACGTCGGAGCTTCGGAGCAAGGATCAAGATCGAGGTTGGATCCGGTGGTGATCTTGTTCATGTAATCATTCATGGTGAAGTTTTATAGTGAATCCGATTTCTAGCGATCAAGTCCCTTCTCGATTATTTTGTTCTCCCTTGGTTTTGCTTCTTCCCCAATCTATACTTAAGATAGATAGCATAGGGTGCTCTTGTAGCCGCGGTGGCTGGAGGTGCATACGGGACCGACCAAGTGTTTTCAACTTGTTCGTCTCCAACTCGCCCTAGGCTAACCCGCACGAATAGGAGTGCGTTGTGACGAACGGTGGCTCTAAAAGGCGGGCATCTTCGGAAACGGTGGCTCTAAATGCTTTTAATGAGATTCGCTTTTCTATCTTCATCTATAATGTTTGGAGCTACAACATAAGCATGATCTAGACTCTCTAGATCGGTTATCTCTTTGCTTTCTCTTGCTACCTCTTAGTAGATCAGATTAGATGTGTTTTCTTGATGATCTCTTAGATTAGATGCAACTTGGTTCTTCAAAAGATAGCTTTCCTTGCTTTACTAGATTTAATCCTTGTGTTGCACATTTTTCCACGGATTCGATACCATGGTTCTCACACTTAAGGGAAGAAGGGTCCCTTGACTACGACGGGGGATTTGTTCGCTTGCAAATCCATGTGAACTTTGATACGACAATCAACCGTCAACAAGCCCCTTTTACGGCGCCGTTCTTCGGGGAACAAGCAATCAAGATTTGATCTAGTATCGAAAATTTTTCAGTTTTTCTTTTTATTTTTCTTTTACATCTCTTAACTTTTAGCAACCTCAAAAAGAAAAAATCAATCTAATCTAGTTTTTGATTAATCCTAATTTTTCTTTTTTTTAGATTTTTTGTTTTTGCTAGCCCTAACTTGGGAGATGGTTGGCTACCTCTCCAAGAAACCCAAATATTTTTGTGGATGATCCGGGAAAACTTTACGGGCAAAGGAGATGTGCAACACAAGCTAAAGGGTTGGAAACCCTAGATCCAAAAACCAAAGTCGAAGGACTTGTCAAAATCTCCAAGGGAATCACCACCTCCAAATCCAAAGGAAGATCAACCTCAACCGCCACCCATGGGAGAACAACCACAACCGGAGTGCAAGATCGAGCTATGTACCCCGGACGTCGTTGATCCACCTACCATAAACCTTCAAGATGCGGAAGGTCGTCCACGATCAAGATCTCAACTATCCGCATGGTGTAACACTCGCCTTTCACCGGTAAAGAGGATCCGAACCTTCACCTTCAAGCATTTGTTCAACTATGTCAAATTTTCGATGAGGATGGGGTGACTCAAGATCAAATGAAGGCAAGGCTTTTTCCATTCTCACTACATGGAAAAGTTCTGCGTTGGTTCCACACTTTATCGGCGAGAGTCAAAACAAGATTGGGAAGCATTGATGAGGAACTTTATGAAGGAATTTTATTCGCCGAAAAGGACTCGAGTTTGCGCAAAAAGATTGACACATTTGCTCAATTCCCGACGGAGACGATTGCGGAAGCTTTGGAGCGTTTGAATGAATACATGTGAGCCGAACTCCTTGAATGGCATATCGGTTTCCTTATGAGGAGGATGGAGAAGATGGATATAGAGAGAGAAGCTCAAGACCTAAAGGCTTCCAAGGCAAGATCCGCATGCAAGGAGTGTGAGGAGTACGGCCATGTCCAAGGTAGGCCCCGATTTAATGCAAGTTCGTCCATTCAAGATTTGGTTCCTCTTTGTAAACAATTGAAGGACTTCATGGACGAGCAAGCTAAGATCAACAAGGATGCTGTCACGAAGTTCGAGGCTATGGAGAAAGTATTGGATAATTTAGATGGAAAGGTGATGGAGGTCGGAAGATCTATCCGTGAAAGTGTTCATCATGATGAAGATGCTAGAGACGCAAGTGGGACAATTTGTCGGGCGCCCGATGGGTAGCAAGGTAACATTGTCGGTACAATCCCAAGGTCCCGAGGCAGCGATGGCTATTCAAACTCATTCGGGAGAGATGGAGGATCACACTAAGGAGACCATGAAGACCACGACCGAAGGACCGGAGTTTGAGATGCCGAGCCACTACATGAAGGAAGTTGTTGCATCCGTCAAGACCAAAGTACAAAGCCACTGTAAAGACCAAAAAAATGACTAAGCCATAGAAAAGCCCGTGCCCAAGATGGTGCGGAAGTGGGTACCCAAGATTGCAATGCCCGCAAAGAGCGTTGATCCAAAGTGATCAAGTGAAGAAGTCTAGCCATGGATTATAAACGAAGCGCTACGAAGGAGGCAACCCGTTTCGTCGAGTCAAGAATAAGCTACGGGAGGACAACCCGATTCAAGATTTTTCGAGTCTTTTCAAGTAAGTTAGTTTTGAAATTTGCTACGCAAGACACTAGACTTAGAGTGGTTGAACAATATTAGAGACATAATTCTTGGTTGGATATTTTATTTGGATCTTAAACCCTTTTACATGAGCTATCCTATGTGTTATTTGCTTCTTTTCGAGAAACCAAAACCAAAAAAAATTCAGAACCTACCTCAACCTTTCGTCCTCTTCATGACGTCATGGTTGACTTGTTTTACATGTTAAAAACACACGAGTAGAACCACACCTTTTACCTAGATGTTATTTAAAGAGTAAAATACATGACCGGTCCTTAAACTTGTCTCACTGTGTCACTTAGGTCCATATACTCTCAAAATGCATATTTGGCTCCTTAAACTTAGGCTCGGGTGTCATTTAGGTCTATGTACTCTCAAATGCAGATTTTACACCCTAAACTTAGTTTCGGATGTTATATAGATCCCTAAACTCTTGAAATGTCGTGTTCTTCCACTAGTAGAACATGTTATACTTCAAGCCTTCAAGAAAGCTACTATTTTTATTGGTACAACCAGACTTAATTTATTTGCCCGTCGGCTTCTTCCGAATTTGATATATAATTTATCTTATAACCCCTAGTTTGTTTAGTAAGTGAAACACGTGGTTTAAATTCGAACATCTTCCGAGAATAATAGTGTAATATGCATGTAATAAGAACCTAGCAAGTTAAGATATTAAATTCAAAGTAAAAGTTCATTGGTATTAAAGGGTTCACCATATTAATATTCTTTGACCCAAACTCCACTTTATTATACTATAACTAAATTGTATCTATATAAAATGAAGTTTTTATTTATTTCATTGACATAAAAATTATTTTAGAGAGTTTAGGGACCTACTCCCTCCGGTTTGGTAAAAGAAGACGTTTTGGACAAGATTTGAGTCAAACATTAGGAATATAAATCATCAACTTTTATGTTGTTGAGTTTGGAAATGTGAAAACTAAATGAGTAGATTTGTTTTGTAAACTACTTTCATAAAAGTTTACATTTGTTAGTTTTTAATAATTATTTTTGTAAAAATAGGAAGTCAAAGTTGCACTTTGGATACCGTGTCGCTGTCCTAAACGTCTTCCTTTACCAAATCGGAGGGAGTATATAACACCCGAAGCCAAGTTTAGGGAGTAAAATCTGCATTTTGAGAGTATAGGGACTTAAATGACACCCAAGCCTAAGTTTAAGGAGCCAAATATGCATTTTGAGAGTATAGGGACCTAAGTGACATGGTGAGACAAGTTTAAGGACCGGTCATGTATTTTACTCTTATTTAAATTTCAGCACGTGGTAGGACTCGCGTGAACCTAGAAACTTGACTTTTTGTTGGTTTAAAAATCCATATCCTTGCTTTCTCTAAGATTAAAATTTTTCTAAGCCTCATTTAATTTTATTTCATTCAAAATCTCTCTCATTTAACCAAAATTAGAACTTAAACCTATGCCCCCGTGATTAAGCCGGGAAAAGCTTGCTCTCAACTAATGGGAGCAAACAATACCGGTGAGACCAAAATAAAAGTAGTTGGAAAAACATTTTCGACTCACATCTGTTTTTAATGCTTTGAAAACTCCTCTAAATTTATTTCAAAATTTACGAGATCCATTTGAATTTTGGGAGCATGTTAATACTTGTGGGATAAGCTTAATTAATAATCTACCCTCCGTAGGGATGAAGGATAGTACATTATGAAACTTTAACGAACTAAACTTTGTGAGCATTATGTTTTCTCGTGTATGATCAAGTGCAAGGTTTAAACAATGAAGGGCAATGATGATATCCATTGAAGGCTTACTCGAGGACGAGCAAGGTTTAAGCATGGGGGAGATGTTGACGGTGAAATTCCGTCAACCTAGCCATGAGTTTACCTTTGGTGTTGGCATGCATTTTATATCTTATCCATTGGTACTAACCCCCTAAGTATAACAAGTTCGTTTGTGCTTGTTGGTTTTGGAGTTTAGTGTTTATGCGGGGTTTTAGCGTTGAAAGAAAGACTTCGGGTAAAGTTCATCAAGAACCTCGTGACAAGACCTTGAAGCCCGGTACAAGTCAAGCAATGAAGTGAACATGACCCCAAGAAGCCCAAGGACCAACTCATGAAGATGGAAAACTTCGAGGGCACGGACGAGAAAATGTCGAATCTTGTGGGACAAGGAGCTTCATCTAAACCGCGAGAAACCGACGTCAAGGGCCCACATGCGGTTTGGGGAATACTCTAGAAGACTCGGGAAGCAACACGGGCAAAGGAGGCCGCGGTATTGGTCGAAGTGGGCCCGGGCCGGCCGGCCCGGACCGGCCGGCCCGGCCCACTCCGAGGCCCGGTCGGCCCCCCTTTGACCTAGCCTCCAATCGGACTATTTATAGCCACGAGGCTAGGAGCCACGCATCAATTCTTTCGTCATCCGCCGCCGAGGAGCGAGAGAAGCTTGAGGGGCACCATCTCGGAGGAGGGTCGTGCTAGTTGTCTAGGATCTCCCTAGCCGACGTGGGAACCTCACATGGAAGACCACGTCGGAGCTCGGAGCAAGGATCAAGATCGAGGTAGGATCCCGGTGGTGATCTTGTTCATGTAATCATTCATGGTGAAGTTTATAGTGAATCCGATTTCTAGCGATCAAGTGCCTTCTCGATAATTTTGTTCTCCCTTGGTTTTGCTTCTTTCCCAATCTATAATTAAGATAGATTTCATAGAGTGCTCGTGTAGCCGCGGTGGCTAGAGGTGCATACCGGACGGACCAAGTGTTTTTAACTTGTTCGTCTTGAACTCGCCGTAGTCTAACCCGCACGAATAGGTGTTTGTTGTGACAAAACGGTGGCTCCAAAAGGCGGGCGTGTTCGGAATCGGACCGGAGACCACGGTTTAAAGATGCTTTTAATAAGATTCACTTTTCTATCTTCATCTATCATGTTTGGAGCTACAACATAAGCATGATCTAGAATCTCTAGATCGGCTATCTCTTTGCTTTCTCTTCCTACCTCTTAGTAGATTAGATTAGATGTGTTTTCTTCATGATCTCTTAGATTAGATGCAACTTGGTTCTTCAAAAGATAGCTTTCCTTGCTTTACTAGATTGAATCCTTGCGTTGCACATTGTTCCATGGATTTGATACCTTGGGTTCTCACACTTAAGGGAAGAAGGGCCCCTTGACTACGACAGGGGATTCGTCCGCTTGCAAATCCATATGAACTTTGATACGACAATCAACCGTCAACAAACGACATAGTGCAACCCACGCCCGACACGGTGCATGTCGTCTGTCGACACGGGACACGTCATCCCATCGAACGGGAACCCCGCTACACCTTGAAAGACGTGTACCTACTACACCACCGGACACGGGGAGGACAGTGTAGCCTCCACGGTGACCAACCACTCGGAGAAGCACTCGAGAAGCCGCCGACAACAACTACTCGAGGCAACCACTCCGGGATGCCCATACGGTCTTCACCAACTCTACAATAGTTTGGGGCTATTCACCACATTGTTGACGAGAGGCCTGACGTGGAGAAGGACACTCCGACACTGTAGCACTGTAACATATCTTTCTATTCACTTTTTACCCCTCTCCCTTGAGTCTATAAAAGGGGGAAAGGCAACCATTTTAGGGGTGAGACATCAGCATTCCACACACCCGCAACGCACATACGATACACGAACCACTCACCCCGGGGACTTAGGCCTCATTCCCTTTCCCGACTAGTTTGTACCTCATACTACAAATGTTTCCAGCATAAGAACACCACTCCTCGAGACGGGACGTAGGGTATTACTCCCCCGAGAGGTCCAAACTAGTATACATTCTTGTGTCTCTCATGCCAACCATCTTGATCGACACGTGCTCGATAGAAATTTACTTTCCGGCGGTAGAGATCCCGACAAATGGAAACATCTCTGTTTTGTTGTTTGGTTGGAGAGACGAGTGAAGGATGAGATTGATGTTGTATTCACTCGTTAATTGTAGCTTTCCACTGTCATAACTAAAAATAGTGAGACTTATTGTTAGTTGCTTAAAACAGAGGACATCTCCGCCCCAACCCGATTCTCGCCGATGTCTTTGTCATTCGGTGGCACGGCCAACCCACCAACGCCGGCCCCATCGGCGTCGCGAGTGGCCTCGCCGCTTTCTCCATCTACACCACTCTATCCTGTTCCACGCTGCCCTCCCGGCTTGCTGCATTCGACCATTTCTTCGGTTGCTTCGCATCGTCCCTGCTCCCCCGTCGCTCCCTTTGGATCTCCATGCGCTGCTCATCTCAACAACCTTGACCGACCTTCGCGCCCGCCCGGCCCCACTCACCGTCACGGTGAGGGCAGCGGAGACCTGCAGCGAGAGGATGGGCCGCGAGACGAGCGTGCGGTGACCCGTGTAGTGTATAGAGGAGTGTGTGATGGGGACAACAAAGAAGCGACATCCGCGAGGGTCGGACTCATCCATTCAATTTGATGGGATCAAACTGGATGTTGCTCATTTTCGAGAATGTTCTCTTTTTTATGTTGTCCCATCCCATCAAAACACACCCTAGACCTACTAGTAGGGTAGGTGGAAATGGCCAAATGGGAATTTCAAGTCGGGTCCTTGGGTGGGGCTTGTTTGGATTGGTGAAGTGGATTGTTAAGGCAAGCGGGGTGGAGTCTACTAAAATTGCGGGTCGGAGTGGGTAGAGGTGGTGGGTTATCATAGAGGTGTATGTGAGTCGGACGCTTCACCGAGGAAGGCGGTGCTACTACCCCGGCCACCGTTGCTCTCATGTGATTGTTGATGGTGAATTTCCGTCAACCTAGCCATGAGTTTACCTTCGATGTTGGCATGAATTTTATATCTTATCCATTGGTACTAACACCCTTGATATAACAAGTTCGCTCGTGCATGTTGGTTTTGGAGTTTGATGTTTATGCGAGGAATTTAGCGTTGAAAGAAAGACTTCGGGTGAAGTTCATCAAGCATCTTATGAGAAGACCTCGAAGCCCGGTAAAAGTCAAGCAATGAAGTGAAAATGACTCCAAGAAGCCCAAGGACCAACTCTGTGAAGACGAGAAAACTCCGAGGAACCGAACAAAAAATGTTGAATCTTGCGGGACAAGGAGCACTATCCAAACCACGAGAGAAATTGACATCAAGGGCCCACATGCGAAGGGAGAACACTCTAGAAAACTCGAGAAGCATCGTCCACGAAGGAGGCCACGAAGTGTGCCGAACCGGGCCCAGAGCCGGCCGACCCAACCAATTTCATGGCCCATTCGTGCCCCTCTTTGACCTAGACGCCTCTCGGACTATTTATAGTCCCCCCGCCAAAAGCCAAGCGTCAACTCATTTGTCATTCGCCGCCGAGGAGCGAGAGAAGAGAGGGACACCATCTCGAAGAGGAGAGGGTCAAGCTAGTTATCTAGGGTTTCCCTAGCGGACGTGGGAACCTTGCAATGAAGACCACATCGGAGTTTCGGGAGCTAGGAGCAAGATCAAGGTAGGATCCCGATGGTGATCTTGTTCATATATTATGTACTATGTTGAATTATCAAGTTGCAATCCGATTTCTAGCGATCGAGTGTTTCTTATACGACTTTGATTTCGATTGAGTTTTCTTACTTTAAGATCTATTCTCAAGATAGATCATAGAGGGTGTTCTGGTAGCCGTGGTGGCTAGAGGTGCATGTCTGACCTCCAAGAGAATTCAACTTGTCCATTGGACTTGCTCTAGGCTAACCCGCACGAATTGGAGTGCGTTGTGATAGAACGGTGGCTCCAAAAGGTGGACGTCTTCGGAGTTGGACGGGAAACCGTGATTTAAAGATGCTTTTCATGAGATTCAACTTGACTATTTCTTCTTTGCTTGGAACTTCAACAAGAGCTTGATCCCATCTCTCTAGATTGGTTTTACCTTTCCCTTTCTATCTCTTGCTACCTTCGGTTTTCATAGATTAGATTCGTTTTTTATGATGTTCTTTAGATTAGATGCATAATTTTCCCCTTTGAAGATCAAAGTTCTTGGCTTTAACAGATTGGTTCTTGCATCACACATTTGTTCCACGGATTCGATACCTTGGGTTCACACTTGAGGGAAGAAGGGTCCCTTGACTACGACAGAGGACTTGTCCGCTTGCAAATCCAAACCGTTGACGGTTCAAAACCGTGCTCAAGTTCATTGCAAGTCTATGGGTGACTTGGTGCCTTTTTCACCAAGGAGGGTCCTCCCTAGATTTGTCAATCCAAGGATCAGAAGCAAACTTCCAGGATTCTCCATCTAACCTATCGATCTATCCTAACACGAAGCATTGATTGCATAATAAGATAAACCTTAAAGATATATGAGTTATAGCATAAGGTTGATCGCATCCATGAACGTCGACAAGGTAAGGAGCAAGCAAGGGAAACTAAGGCCTATCATGCTCTAGTCGTAGTTCTAGCCAAAAGAGCAAGCGCGGCATGCATCTCATCCAAAGTCATCTTTAAACTACTATCCTCCGGTCCGATTCCGAAGACGCCCGCCTTTTGGAGCCACCGTCCTGTCACAACGCACTCCTATTCATCCGGGTTAGCCTAGGGTGAGTTCAAGAAGAACAAGTTGAAAACACTTAGTCGATCTGGTATGCACCTCTAGCCACCATGACTACAAGAGCACCCCAAGCAATCTATCTAGAATAGATTGAATACGAAGCATAGCCAAGTGAGAGCAAAATCATAGAAGGAGGAATCGAGTTGCTAAAAGATCGGATGACATGAAGTACTTTATTCACATAATAAATATGTTTAGATCATCTCCACCGAGTACATACCGTTGATGACCTCAACTAGCTCCGGAACTCCACCATGGCTCAACCGTGCAAGGCGGCCCCGGCGGCTATGGTAGGCCTAGGCCATCTCCTAGACAACTTCGAGGACTCGCGGCGGTCGTTGTCCGCCTCCCGGTCCTTCTCTTTTGTTTTGGCGACTCTCGATGAATGGATCAATGTGGCGGCCGAAGGTAATTTATAGAGAAACACCTAGGTCAAAGGGCGTCGCGAACCGGGCCCGAAACAGGCCGGGGCCGGCCGGCCCGAGTCAACCGGCCTAGGACCGTTTCGGCTCGGTTCGGCCTCGTTTCGCTCCCCGAAACTTCTCGGTCAATTGTTGACTTTCTCCCTTCTCGCTTGTGGGCCCTCGACATCGTCTTCTCCAAGGTTTAGATAGAGCTCCTTGTCGTGCAAGCTTCGGCATCTTCTCGTTCGTGTCCCCGAAGTTTTGTGCCTTCATGTTGTGGTCCTTGGGTAATTTGGAGTCATGTTCACCTCGAGTGTTCACTTGTGTCGGGCTTCATGGTCCTCTCATAAAGTGCTTATTGAACTTCTCCCGAAAGTGCTCCTTTTAGTGCCTAAATCCCGCATAAACAACATACTCCAAATACCACATTCACAAGTGAACTTGTTACATCATTAGTATGCCTAGTGGCGGGTTAGTTGCAAATCATAATCGAAACCGATGTATAACAAGTACTCTAGGTTGACGGAAATTCACTTTGTCAACACAAACGAAGTTTGATACGCATATACACCATCAACAAGCCCCTTTTTCCGGCGCGTGTTGCGGGGGAACAAGTAATCAAGATTCGATCTTTTATTGCTTTTGTGAATATTTTCAATTTTCTTTTGGTTTTTTGTACTTTTGATCATCCTCAAAAATCAACCTAATCTAGTTTTTGACTAACCCTAGTTTTCTTAGATTTGTTTTTATTTTTGTTTTTGTATATATTTTGCTTACCCTAACATGAGATGGACGGCTACCTCTACAACAAACCCGAAATTTTTGTGGATGATCTAGCAAAACTTTACGAGGCTAAGGAGACGTGAAGCACAAGCTAAAAAGCTAGAATTTGCGGATCCAAAAGCGGAGGTCGGAGAATCGTTGGAGTCTACAAAGGAATCACCACCTCCAAGCCCTAGCGAGAATCAACTTCAACCGCAACCGATAGAAGATCAACCACGAGTTTGGAGCGCAAGATCGTGAAGCTATGCACCCCGGACATTCGTCGACCTACCAATCTTGAACCTCACAAACATCGGGAGGTCGTTCGAGATCAAGACCTCAACAATCCACATGGTGCAACATTCACCCTTCCCCGGTAAAGAGTATCCAAACCTTCACCTCCAAGCGTTCATTCAACTTTGTCAAACATTCAACATGGACGGGGCCACTCAAGATCAAATGAGGGAAAGGCTCTTTCCATTCTCGCTACTCGGTAAAAGATTTGCAATGGTTCTACTCTCAACCGGCGGAGACGAGTGCAAAATTGGGATGCCTTGATGAGAGCCTTCATGAAGAAATAGTATACTCACGGGTAAGACTCAAAGCTTGCATAATAAGATTGCTACCTTTGCTCAATATCCTACGAACACCATACCGAAGCATTTGAGCACTTCAATGAGTACACTTGGGCGGTTCCACATCACAAGTTCCCGAAGGAAGATCTCGTTCAAAAGTTCTATCAAGGACTTACCATGGCGTCAAGGACAATCATCGATGCATCGGCGGGAGAATCCATCATCGAGCTTACACCGACCGAAGCATTCACTTTATTCAATAAGGTCGCGAGATAATGACACATGGGCATCATTCGGGCATCTACTTCCGGTTCAACCCACGGGGAACGTCAAAGGAATATTGCAAGTGGAGAAGGAAGATCTACTCGAAGGCAAGATCGACTCGCTCATGAGGAGGTTAAGATGGAGATACGAGAAGGAAGAAGCTCAAGACTTAAAGGTTGCCGAAGTAAGATCCACATGTGAAGAGTGTGGAGAATATGGCCATGTCCAAAAGGATTGCCCGGAGGAATCCAAGATGCTTGATTACATGAGGAAGGGAGACTTTCCGAACTTCCGCTACGGGCAAGGTAGACATAAATTTAATGCAAGCTCATCCATTTCGAATTCGGTTCCTCTTCATATGCAATTGAAGGACTTCATGGACGAGGAAGCTAAGATCAACAAGGACACCATCACTAAGTTGAAGGCCATAGACAAGGTGTTTTAGAATATTGATAGCAAGGTGACGAGTTCGGAAGCTCCAACCATCAAGTGCTCAACATGATGAAGATGCTCGAGACACAAGTGGGACAACTTGTCGAGCGCCTATCCACTAATGAAGCAATGCTTTCGGGACAACCTCAAGGTCCCGAGATGGAAAAGGCCATTCAAACTCGTTAGGGGAAGGAGACGGAAGATCCGAAACATCCCGAGGAGCTAGAAAGCCTAAACCATCTACCGAGGCAAAAGAATTTGCTAAGGAGAAGGTTACCGAGATCGTCACCGAAGAGCCCGAGTTCGAGATGCCGAGAGAAGACACGAAGATACCGCAACTTAAGCCATACTACTTCCGAGGTAAACTTGATAATCATTTTGAGAAGTTTGTGGAGGTTGTGCGTAGGTTAGGTTGAGCATCAACATGCTTCCATTGGATGCCCTTAAAATTCCTACGTATTCTCGCTACTTCAAAGATATACTTGCAAACAAGTATGAGATAGCAACACTTGGGGTGGATCATATCAATATGTTTGAACAATGTAGCGCCGCTATTGCGAACGGACTAGAGAAGCAAGGAGACCCCGGATGCCCGACGATTCTGTGTTCCGTTGGTTCATTCAAGTTTGAGAAGGCATTATGCGACCTTGGAGCAAGTGTGAATGTCATGCCAAGAGATGTGTTCGAGAAGTTACGCCTACCGGAATTAGAACCTACGGCCACGTGCTTGGAGTTGGGTGACGACTCCATTCACTACCCTTTGGGCATCACCGTGGATGTGCCCGTGAAGGACGGACACCACTTCATCCCCTTCAACTTCGTGGTTCTCGAGATGGGAGAAAGGGAGAATCCACCACTCATCCTTGGGACGCCTTTCCTCAAGACCGTGGGAGCTACCATCGTCTTCGGCAAGGGGGAGATCAAGTTCGAGATCAACGGCGAGAGGAGTTCCTCAAGTTTCGACCACGCTTCGAGGTATGCAATATGATCGAAGTTAGATATATTCCTCCTCATCACCACATAAGTAAGGAAGAGCCACAGAAGAAGTAAGAGCCATAGAAAAAGGAAGCGAAGGAAATCAAAGAAGTGCTTGAATCCGTTAAGATAAAGGAACAAAAGCCGCCTGTAAAGACCAAAAATATGATTAAGCCGGAGAATAAGCCCGCACCCAAGATGGTGCGAAAGTGGGTACCCAATATTGCAACGCCCCAAAGAGTGTTGATCTAAAGTAATCAAGTGAAGAAGTCTACCCATGGACTATAAACGAAGCGCTAGGTTGGAGGCAACCCATTTCGTCGAGTCAAGAATAAGCTACCGAGAGGACAACCCGATCAAGATTTTTCGAGTCTTTCAAGTAAGTTACCTTTAAAATTTTCTACGCAAGACATTCATATACTCTTAAAGTGGTTGGATAATGTTTTGTGTTATAATTTTGTTTGGATATTTTATTTGGATCATAAACCCTTTACATGAGACATCCTATGAGTTTTTTTTTGCCTCTTTTCGAGAAACCAAAACCAAAAAAATTCAGAAGCTACCTCAACCTTTCATACTCATCATGATGTTTATGGTTGACTTGTTTTACATGCTAAAAACACACGAGTACAGCCACGCCATGTACCTAGATGTTATTTAAATTTCAGCGCATGGTAGGACTCGCGTGAACCTAGAAACTTAACTTTTGGTTGGTTTAAAATTCATATCCTTGGTTTCTCTAGAGTTAGAATTCTTCTAAGCCTCATTTAATTCTATTTCATTCAAAATCTCTCTCACTCTTATCCAAAATTAGAACCTAAACCTATTCCCCCATGATCAAGTCGGGAAAAGTTTGCTCTCAACTAATGGAAGCAAACAATACCGCTGCGACCAAAATAAAAGTTGTCGAGAAAACATTTTCGACTCACATTTGTTTTTAATGCTTTAAAAACTCTTCTAAATATATTTGAACTCATTGCAAGCTTTGAGTTTAATTTTATTTTTCGAAATTAGATAAGTACTTAGCATTAAAACATGATTAGAGGGAGGCAATTGAGTTAACTTAACTACACATGCACCATGATGCATCACGGGATGCCCCTCTAATATTTTTTATCAAACCACATGCAAAGGACAAATATGGGGGGCAGCCAAAGCTTTGTTTTGCAGGAATCTCATGAAGGCATGTGAGGAAAGGGAGCATGGAAGTGACTCAAAGCAAAACAATCAAGTGGAAGGATCAATCATGCAAGCAAAGGAGTGGATGAGAGCATTTGCGCGGTGCAATCCCGTGGAGCACACGGTCACAAAGAAACAAAGCAAGCATGAGTGCACTAGAGAAAGCCGGAGCTAGGAGGAGCGAGCGGACCACCCGGGTCGGTAGGCCCGAGCCGGCCGGCCTCACCTCCTTTTAAGGCCCCCGGTGCCCGTCTTCCTCGGGTAAGTCACTCACCCAGTTCTTTGTTTGTGTTCCCGAGCTCTTAGTCCAGAACCACCATAGACTTAGCCTTCCATTTTGAGTTTTGTTTCGTCCAACAAATTCCATCCTAAATCCACTCAAAGTTGTTGAAAACCCCGGGTATATATTTGTGAGGGAGAGTGCAGAAACCATGTGGAAGAAAATTACAAGCCTTTTCACTAGGAAGAAGGAATCATCGTTGTCCAAAACATCATCGACAACTTCTTCGAGAGAGGCACTCGGTCTGCGAGTCTCCTCGGAGTAGGGTGGAGGACACGACACCGCCGAGGAGGAACGACACTCTTCTCCTCGGTGGCATGAGGGTCAAACGAAGCTCATCTATGTGGTTCACCGAACCACAAGGACACACGAAGAAGCACTGTCCGACCTTATCACTCGACATGATCATCCGCTCCGCGATATTCCAAGTATGGGTTTATTATCAAGACCGAGGAGGAGGAGGAGAAGGTCACTCGCCTTGAGAAGAGGCTTGTGGCGAACATCGACCTTGACGACCCAACTCTCCAAGTGTTGGGTTTTCATACGGATATTTATTACATATTCGTACACCTAGGTTGGGTGCAATTCTCTAATGGAGTGTCGGCAAACACCCACAAGGAATTCGCCTTGGAAATTCTCATGACCATGACGCCTATACTTGATGAAGGAGTGTCGAGTCTCTCATTCCATTTGGAGGGAGATGAACAAGTGGTTCCCTATGAGTATATTAGGAAGTTGCTTGGTTTTCAAAAAGGAGCCCCGAGTAAGTGGATGTGCATGGAGGCACATTGGAAGGTTTTTGGAGAATGATCACAGGAGAAGCTAACCGACAAATAAATAGTATCTGAAATCCCATCGTCCGAGTGTTACACTCCTGGATGTGCAAGAGGATTTTAGGGAGAATGAAAGAGACCAGGATAACTGACATGGAGGTGAATTGGCTTTACTCGGCTTTGATTGCCAGGCAGCCAATCGACCCCACTCACCTTATGATCAACCAGTGGTGTTGTGAAGCAACATCGGGATCGGGAGATATTGGTTCGGGGTGTTACCTCTCCATGTTGGCTATCTCTTTGAGGCGGGAATTCCGAGAAACCCGAGCATCTCCTAGTCGGGACTTCCCCGGGATTTGATTATTTGAAGCAAGGAAAATATATAAGTGGATTTTGTCGTATGGACCTCCCCGGGCCCACTACCTCGGTGGGTACCGGGACCGACTACTCGGTGGGCCCCGGGACTACCCGACTTGCGGCGCACGGTACCGGATGGTGTGGAGCACAAGGACTACGGAGGAGAAGTACTCGGTTAGGAAGGCCGTACATGTCCCGCACCGTATGGAAGACTCCTAGACGTCCTCAACTAGTACTCTCTCCCTACTCCGACTTGTAACCCCGCCTCCCGGACTATATAAGGCGCGGCGGGGACCCCTCTACGATCATCTCATTCTCACGGCGTACAATTGCACCATCTTGTAATCGTACCCAATCAATCCGAGCTACGCGGCATACAGGACGTAGGGTATTACGCACCTCGCGGCCCGAACCTGTCTAAATTGTGTGCCACGTGTCTCTTCCTTCGAGTTACCGATCTCGGCGAGGCCACATTCATCTACTTTGGGTACTCCCCTTAGTAGGTTGCCAGTCTAAAACACCGACAGATTTGCCCCTACCAGATGCAAGACTAAGACTTTTTCTTGAGGGGAAAGAATATTGGTTAGAGGAAGAACTTCTTGTGTTGGCAAAGAAAAACAAGAGAGGAAGGATTATAGAAGAAGGCTCTTCCGCGAACATTGGGACCTCGTCTTCATTCTTCTCCATCGGATATGGATCCCCGGCGGCGGCCCTCCACATGCCCACCTCCTTCTCCCGGATGAATCCGGCTGTCGAGGAGGGCTAGCGGATCTTTGGTCTTTGCCTTCGACTTCTTCCATTCGCGGTTCGGATGCGGTCGCGGTGGAGACATCGGCGGTGCGCCCTGCGGCGGTCCGGCGGCTTCGTCGCGACTCCTCTTCTTCCCGCCGGCGGCCTTCGCGGTCTTGGACGGAGATGGCTTCATCCTCCAAGTGCACGGGGTCTTCACGCACATTCGCTCGGGGGCTACCACTGTGGTTCTCTTTGGCGGCGCGCTCGGATCTACACTTCTCTCAGCGGAGGCGGCGCCCACTGGTGGCGATTTTCTGGCCAAGATGTGTTTGAATGGCTACAGCTGCGTTGGGTGAAAAACCCTAAGGGATTTGGCTTCTATTTATAAGTCAACGCGGCACCTACAACGGCCAGACGGATAAGTCTGCGCTCGGCTGACTTAGCGGCCGCGCGTGACTCTTCGTATTCTACTAGTCGACGCGCCTCACCTCGGGGGCACGGCTACTTCTATTCGACTACCTGGGATGCGACAAGACTAGGGAGCATCTCAGGACACATTCTACAAGATGACCCTTCAATTCGAGAGGAAGTACTCGACTCAAGGCTCGGGGGCTCTGTGCCACGTGTCCTTCGGTTTTTTCTCCGGATTTTTCGGGATATTCTTGCCAAAACTTTAGATGGACCCTCGCCGAGTACGCAATTCAACCTAAGGCTCGGGGGCTACTCCACATGGAGTGCGATTTTGTAATCGCACTTCCATGTCGGCTTCAACTTCAAGACAACACGGGCATTGTTGAAGACCTTCGAGGGCGCACTCGAGGACGCTTGGGACTACTCGAGAAGACTTCAAGATTGCTCAAACATCGGTGGAGTACATTCCAGCCTCGGGATGCTTCGACTACTCTTGAGGACTTTTGACTTGTAGTACTCGGGGACGCTCGGGGACTACTCGTTAAGGCCGTCAAGACTACTTGAAGCTATCCTTCTCGACTACAAAGTACTCGGGGGCTTGTCGTATGGACCTCCCTGGGCCCACTACCTCGGTGGGTACAAGGACCGACTACTCAGTGGGCCCCTGGGACTACCCGACTTGCACTGCACGGTACCTGATGGCGTGGAGCACAAGGACTACGGAGGAGAAGTACTCGGTTAGGAAGTTGTACATGTCCCGCACTGTATGGAAGACTCCTAGACGTACTCGACTAGTACTCTCTCCCTACTCCGACTTGTAACCCTGCCTCCCGGACTATATAAGGTGAGGTAGGGACCCCTCTCTAATCATATCATTCTCACGGCATACAATTGCACCATCTTGTGATCGTACCCAATCAATCCAGAGCTACGCAGCATACAGGACGTAGGGTATTACGCACCTCGCGGCCCGAACCTGTCTAAATTGTGTGCCACGTGTCTCTTCCTTCGAGTTACCGATCTCGGCGAGGCCACATTCATCTACTTCGGGTACTCCCCTTAGTAGGTTGCCGGTCTAAAACACCGACACCGGCGCGCGCCGGAGTAGGGGATCTCGCCCGAGATCACATGGCGAACTCGACAGCTCCTGTCTACTTCAAGCCAACTGTCGCCTTCAACCGCGGCGACACCTTCGTTTTCGGCGCTTGGGTCTGCACTGCTGACGACGCGGGGTCTTTCCACCGCCGCCTCACCATGCCGCCCAACCCGGAGACCGGCTTCGTGACGCTTCCTGAAGTTGTCACAGGCGAACTCGCCGGCAAGTTCGGCGAAATTTCGCTCTTCAACCATCACGCCGACTTCGAGCTCGAGTCCGCTTCCAACTCGAACTCGACGTCTCCATGGGCTATCGCATGCGAGCCGGCTGCTCAGCCATCGCATGTGGTCCCCCCATCCCGCGAGCGCTCCACGCGTGGCCCCCGCAACCCCTGCAGGGCCCGCACGGGGGCTCCCTCTTCGCGCCGGGCCGGCAAGGAGCCCGTACCCGAGTACAACTCGGACTCCGACACCGCCCCGGCCACGCTTCGGACTCCAACCCCCTCTCCGGGTTCTACTCGGATTCCGCATACGAGTTCGACTTCGGGTCGGACCCAGAGGATCCCGAGTCCGAGGACAACTCTACTGAGCATCCCTTATCAGGGCCGGCCTCTGGGCTGGTTATAACGTCCACGCCTGCCGGAAGATTCGTCTACTGGCCAGACCGCAAGCCCGCAGACCTGATAAGTGGAGACTCACGCTACGTCGCCTACCTCGACTCGCTCCCGTTCCAGGAGGGAACACCACTTGCCCGGGCTGACTCGTACACTCCAACTGAGGTGGCGAGCTCTGAGTCCAGCCTTGGCAACCCCGATTGCCAAGTCTTCATGGCTGCCGGCGACACGCCGGATCATGCGGGACGGCTCCCGGACAAGTACCTTGAAGACATCTCCGCGGATGAGCCGTCCGCCGACGCACTCGTAGACGAGACCGCCGCCAACGGGGACGCGCGACGTGAGCATAACGGGAAGCGCAATGAATGGCGCCGGCGGCTCAGAGACAGCCTCCCCATCCGCAACCTTGCGGAAGCTCTCGAGGCGGCCGAGAGCAGAGTACACACTACCCCTGAGCAATGCCTCATGTCGATAACAGCGATCGCACGCCAGGCTCAGGGAATTCGCACCGGAGAAGTCATTGCCAAGCTCGCTGAAGACGCTTACTTCATGCGGGTCGACAACGGGATCAACCGGCCTCCTCCCGCCGGGAACCGCGACAACGAAGCTACAAGTCGCGGTGCTCGACCTCGGCCGCAACCGTACTCGTGCCGAGCTCCCGGCTCGGCCCAACCGTACTCGTGCAAACTCCGGCCGGACCCTCACGGGGTGGCAACAAGCAACCATGAGGTCGTCCCTCACCGTGCTCCGACGGCGGCGGCCGTGACCCTGACGGCGGCGGCAGCGACGACGGAAGCTCCAACGGAGCCAACAGGAGGGTCGGCGGTGGTGGCAACCACGGCGGTCGAGACCACGCGAACAGCCACGCCTCTGGAGCCTCACAGGGCGGCTACGACGCCCGCCAGAAGATTGAAGAGCTGCGGCGGAAGAAGTCAGCCACTGCAGGCGACAACGACGGCTTCCCCGCCTTCTCACCTCGACTTCGCAACTTGCTCCTCCCCGACAAGTTCAAGCCTTTGGGGATCACCAAGTACGATGCGAAGCAGGACCCCATCCAGTGGCTCAGGTGCTACGCCCTCTCGGCAACAACGACACCAAGTGCCTCTACTTCCCCTTCTGCCTGGACCAAGCCCCACTCACAAGGCTCGAGTCGCCGGACAAGCACTCGATTGACAAGTGGGACCGAGCCTGAAGGAGCGAGTTCACCGGCAACTTCGCGGGCGCCATGGGCCGCTCGGCTACTCGCATGGACCCGGCCATGATCAAGTAGGAACAAGGCGAGACCCTCCGCAAGTACATGTGCCGCTTCTTCGACAAGCGCGCTACCGTAGTCGACGTCACCGACAAGGAGGTCATCGATCTCTTCCAAGACGGCTTCTACCATTGCCGCACCTTTGAAGACTTCGGTCGTCGCCGCCCCAAGTCCATCCCCCACCTCAAGGACATGATTACGTCCCGGGCGGATGAAGAAGACAAGGCCAACACCAAATACGACGCCATCCGTGGCAAGAACAAGTAGAACACGGGCGGCGGCGGCAACAATAGGAACTAAGGCGGTCGCAACAACAACAACTTCTCGGGTCCCAACCGCAAGCGCAAGCCGGACAACCTTGTCGCGGCTATCCGGCGCCTGCGAAGGAGAACTCGAAGAACTGCGGCGGCTTCAAAGACTTGCTAAAGGAGAAGTGCTCGTGGCATTTGGACCGCAACCACACCACCGAGCGGTGCTACCAACTCGGGAGAGCACTCAAGAGTACTCCCGAGCCACTTGCTCCCTCACGACAAGAAAGGCAAGAAGAAGAACGACGGAGACAACGGCGACTTCCGGAACCCGACAAGAGCGTCAACGTCCTCTTCGGCGGACTACCCGGCGGGCGGGAGCCAAAGGCTACCCTCGAGAAGTCATGAGCATTGAACCGGCGGTCCCGACCCCTCTCGGGTGGTCGGAGGTACCCATTACCTTCTCCCGCGCGGATCAATGGACCGGCTTCTCTCGAACCGGGGCGGTTCCCTCTCGTCCTGAAGCCGGTAGTCGCGGGCTCCAAGCTCAACAAGGTCCTCATCGACGGTGGAAGCGGGCTCAACGTCCTTTTCACCAAGACCTTGAAGAAGATGAAGCTCGACATCACCCACATTCTCACCAAGAGCAACACGCCTTTCTACGGCATCGTCCCCGGTAACGCGGCTATCCCACTGGGCTTAGTGGTCCTGCCAGTTACCTTCGGGGAATCTCGGGACAACTACCGTACTGAGTACATCAAGTTCAAGGTCGTGGACTTCGAAACATCCTACCATGCCATCCTCAGCAGACCGGCCATCGCCAAGTTCATGGTGGTGCCTCACTACACCTACTTGGTGCTCAAGATGCCAAGCCCAGCAGGTGTACTCTCTCTCCAAGGGGACTTGAATATCTCGCACGACTGCGACACTGAAGCCGTGGAGATCGCCTCTACAAATCAAGTACCCAACGCGATGCTCGGAGGTCTACGCCGCGTCGAAGAAGCTTGCTACAAGTGAACTCGACATCCCTGAGAAGTCTGACAAAGGAAACAAGCCTCAACCAGCTGAGGAGGTTCTAGTCAAGACGATCGACCTCGGGACGAGCGACGGCAAAGCAAGACCACCACCATCGGAGCCGGCCTCGACCCCAAATAGGAAGACGCGCTCATCAGCTTCCTCCGGGCTAACCGCGACATCTTCGCATGGAAGCCGGCCGACATGCTAGGAGTGCCCGGGGAGTTGATTAAGCACCGCCTCAACGTCGATCCTAAGGCCACCCCAAGCGACAACACCTCCGACGTTTCGCCGACGACGGACGGGATGCCATCAAGAGGAACTCGCTAAACTACTCGCGGCTGGCTTCATCAGAGAAGTCTTCCATCCTGAGTGGCTTGCCAACCCCGTCCTCGTCCGCAAGAAGAACTCGAACGAGTGGAGGATGTGCGTCGACTACACTGATCTCAACAAGCACTGCCCCAAGGACCCTTTCGGGTTGCCGCGGATTGATCAAGTCATCGACTCTACGGCAGGCTGCGACCTGCTCTGCTTCCTCGACTGCTACTCCGGGTACCACCAGATCGCGATCAAGGAAGAAGACCAGGAGAAGACCGCGTTCATCACCCCGTTTGGCGAGAATCTTGCTACACGACCATGTCCTTCGGGTTGAAGAACGCCGGCGCTACCTATCAACGAGCTATCCAGGCCTGCTTCAAGAGGCAACTCAACAAGAACGTCGAAGCCTACGTGGACGACGTGGTCGTCAAGACCAGAAACTCCAGTACCCTCATCGACGACCTTGAAGAGACTTTCGCATCCCTGCGCGAGTACCACTGGAAGCTCAACCCGAACAAGTGCGTCTTCGGCGTACCTTCGGGCAAACTACTCGGCTTCATCATCAGCCAGCGCGGCATCGAAGCCAACCCCGAGAAGATCTCCGCCATCACCAGCATGAAAGCTCCCACGTGCATCAAAGACGTCCAGAAGCTGACCGGGTGCATGGCGGCCTTGAACAGATTCATCTTGAAGCTTGGAGAACGGGGGCTCCCCTTCTTCAAACTACTCAAGCACCAAGAGAAGTTCGTGTGGACTCCAGAGGCGGACCAAGCCCTTGCTCAGCTCAAGGACTTCCTATCGAAGCCACCAGTCCTCACGGCTCCTCGCAAAGGCGAGCGACTCGCTCTACCTCGCCGCGGACCGCTCACGTGGTCGATGCGCCATCGTCGTCGAGCGGCGGGAAGACGACCACACCAATCCGGTCCGGCGCCCGTCTACTTCATCGGCGAGGTCTGTCGGAGTCCAAGGCGCGCTATCGCCGTGCGGAAGCTACGACACTACTTCCGGGGAGTACTCGATCTCCGTCGCCACCGACTACCCGCTCGGCGACATCTCGCGGAACCAAGATGCTGCGGAAGAATCTCCAAATGGGCGGTCGAGCTCGGCGCCCTCACCATCGACTTCAAGCCACGTACGGCCATCAAGTCCCAAGCTCTAGTCGACTTCATGGCGGAATGGCGGGAGAATCGGCTACCTACTCCAACCGTGCGACCGAGCACGCGGGTGATGTACTTGACGGCTCACTCAACCTCGAGGGCGCGGGTGCGGAGGTACTCCCGATCTCTCCAACGGGCGAACAACTCAAGTACGTCCTGCGGATCTTACGGAAGGTCTCAAACAACGAAGCCGAGTACGAAGCTCTCCTACACGGGCTCCGCCTCGCGCGGCATCCACCGGGCATCAAGCGGCTACTAGTCTATGGCGACTCCGCGGTGGTCATCAACCAAGTCAACAAGTCCCGGGACCGCAACAAGGAGAACATGGACGCCTACGCCTACAAGTCCACAAGCTCGAGAACAAGTTCTACGGTCTCGAGTTCCACCACATCGTCCGTGACAACAACGTTGCGGCGGACGTCCTATCGAAGTTCGGTTCTACTCGCGCTCAAGTACCAGCGGGTGTCTTCGTCCACGAGCTTCACGCGCCATCCATCCCGGAGCCGGCGCCACCGACCCCGCCCGGCGCATCCGCCGGTGGCTAGGAGGTCATGATGATCGACGTGGACTGGAGGCAACCCTTCATCGACTACCTCGGCGAGGAGGAAGGTTCCCTCGGACAAAAACTTGGGCCGAGCGACTCATCCGCTGTGCCAAGTCCTACATCCTCGTCGGAGATAAGCTTTACAAGTGGGGCGCATCTTCCGGAGTACTCATGAAGTGCGTCCCCGGGAAAAAAGGCAAGGACATCTTGGAGGAGATCCACAAGGGACTCCGCACTCCGAGATCGCGACTACGAGTACTCATTGATGGAACTTCTCTTCATTAATACTTAAACAATTTCATTACAATTGTTTTTGTACATCAATTGCTACGAGCTAACTATTACGGGACTACTTTGGAGGTTAAGCTTATCGGCGACTTGTTCCGCAATGGGCGACATACGGTCCGGCGGCTCCGCATACTACTCGTACGTACGGTTGGCGGCTAGTCCGCCGCCGACTACATCCACGGGCGCCTTCGGGAAGTAGGACTTCATGAAGGCCGGCACCTGGTTCGGGTTCGACTTCGCCGGATGCTTCATGTAGGCCACCGGCCGGCCGGGGCTTCCTTCGGTCGATCCACCGGCGGTGCTATCTTGGGGCCGCCGGGGTGAGGCACCGGCGGCCTCACGATGGGGAGCGCGGCTTCTTCAAGCTCCTTCGAGCCGGGCTGCGGCCTCTCGCGGTCCTCGTTCGGCTTACGCAATGATTTGTAGCAGTTGACGAGATCACGATCGGAGGCAATACGAAGCTCCATGTGCTTGCCGCACTCGTAGGCAAGCTCCTTATAATCTAACTTGAGTACCTGGCGGGCCTCCTGCTCCCGGTAGAAGAGATTCTTCGGATCCGTCTACGAAGTCTTCAAGCGCTCTACCGGGTTTCAAGCTCGCAAACAACGAGGAAAAGCGGGTTAGACTACCTCTCGACCTCCAACAAGTACTCAACAAGACAAGTGGCGTACCTTTGTTCTTGTTGCGAAGCGACTTGTTCCTCCGCACCAAGTCATCGCTCTTCGTCTGCATCTCCTGGATGTCGTTGTGGTACTTGGTGAAGGCGGTATCAAGCTTAGACTGCATGGTAGCCGCGTGCTTCGGGACTTCACGAGTTGGTCCTCCGGCGCCTCGGCCGAAGCACCGCGTCGTCGAAGTCTTGAAGCATCTTTGGACTTCTCGCGGGACCTCTCCACGACGTCCTGCACAGACAACATATGTCAGATGGGTACTCAACACTAAAGGATCGACTACCCCAAGAGTTAAGACTACTCACCTTCATCCCTTTGCTCGGCTTGGCGGACGCCTCCGGATGTCGAGCCACCGTTGCCGGGTCGACTAAGTCATCCGCCGGCAACTCTACCCCGCCATGACTACTTGTGGCGGCTTCGGTCATCGGCGCGGAGCGGATGGGCTCCGCGTCTTGGATCTTCGGGGGAGCGAACGACCACCTCCAGAGCGGGTTCTGGCGGCGCGGTGGCCTCCTCTCCTCCGGTCGGCTGTGGCGGCCTCTCCGGCGGCCACTTCCATCGGCTCGGGGGCTCCTCCGGTAGCCTCCCCGCACCTCTCGGTGTCAAATTCTCCATGGGCACCGCCGGCGGGATTTTGCTCCCTTCGGCCTCGCCGCCCGTCAACGAGAAGACAAGTGCATCAACGTCATCGACGACCGCGACTACTCTTTGGGGGTACTACGGCCTCGGCGGAGTACTCACCTTCGACCACGCTTAGTCTCGGCGGCGGTGCTACGGGCTCCGCCCGAGGGGTGGGAGCGGACTCCTCGGCGGGCGGCGCGGCTTCTTCTTCCGCCACCGCCGCAAAGGGTTCATCCCCCTCCCCGGGACGATCCGTCGACTTCTGCGCGAGTACACAAGTCGATTATCGGTCAAGCAAGACTACCACATCAAGTACTACTCGGGAAGATCCAACACTTACGGTCTTGACCGGGACCACCGTCACGGTCGGGGCGCCGAGGATGCGGCGATGTCCACCAGTCCCGGCCCGGCGGGCGCGCCTCCTCTTGCGCCCTCGCGGCCGCCGCCCCTTCGCGGTACCGGCGGCCGGTGAAGCGTTCTCCCCGCGCTCGCGGCCACCACTTCTTCCGCAGCAGCAGCTCTCTCTTGACGAGCAGAGGGCTGGCGCTCCATCTGCGCCAGGAGTTCTTCAACAGTGGAAACTGGGCTACGACTCCAAGTGACCTCCCCCACCGTGTCCCACTCGCCTTCGTCGCCCTGATCAACGGGCTCCGTAGGCGGCACCTCTTGCAAGCAAGGAAGCTCAGTCGTCAACACATCAACTCGAGATGCTAGTACTCAACTACACTACTCAAGACGGCTTACCTCTGGGGACGTGGTCTCGGTGACCTTCAACTTCTTCGACACGCGCTTGCGGGACGCATTGCGCGGCTTCTGCGGCGGCGCGGCCAAACTAGCCTCAAGTCTAGCCGGTGGATCTTGCACGAGGGGAACGTGAGGTAGGCCAGGACGGCAGAACCTCGACCACAGCTGGAAGCGGTCCTGTAGCGTCTCCTCGTCGTCGTCCTCGTCGGACGTGTCCTCCACGACAACAGTGTCGTCTCCTTCGCCGACCTCCCGCCGCTCCTTGGCCTTGGCTTTCCCTTCCTGAGGGGGCGGCGGCGGCTCGGAGACAAACTTCTTCAAGTCGTCCTGCAAGACACAACTCATCAACATGACTACTCACACGGAATGGGTACTCGACACGGGGTACGGCTACTTACCTCCTTTGGCGGGCGCGCGGCAAAGTACTCGGGACGGGGCACGCCGTGTACGGTGGCATGTCCTTGAAAATCCGCGCCAGCCTATCAACAATGTCGTCGTCGTCGACTTCGTCTCCAGGCATCCGTGACGTGTCGTCGTCGCCGGTGTACTCGAATCCCTGGGTGTCGCGAGCCATCGGTGGACGGCACCCTACGCTTCATGAAGCGAAGGCCACGTGCTCGGCCCTCAGCCCGGCTTCCCTTAGAGCTTTAATCCGCGCCAACAACTCGGGGAGCCGGATCCCCCTCCGCATCGTCGGCTCCGTGTTCCACCACGGGCGATGCTTGGGCGGTTCCCGCTCGGCTTCGGCAACCCCGGATGGTGGTTCGTGATGTAGAACCACTTGGCCTTCCGGTCTTGGTTGGAGTCGATGAGCTTGTACGAGAGGTGCGCTCGGCGGCGTCCTCCCGCATCTGGATTACCGCTCCTCCGACTACCCGCGGGTTGCTGGCGCTTGGTTGCGGCTTCACCCAGAAGAACTTCCGGAACAAGATCCAATGGGGCTTGATCCCCAGAAAAGGCTCGCAGAAATGAACGAAGACGGAGGTGTGAAAAATACCGTTGGGGTTGAGGTTGAGGTACTCGATGCCGTAGTACCCCATGAGCCCCTTGAAGAAGTTGCTCGACGGGAGTGAGAGCCCACGCTTCACGAATCGCGCAAACATTGGGACCTCGTCTTCATTCTTCTCCATTGGATATGGATCCCCGGCGGCGGCCCTCCACATGTCCACCTCCTTCTCCCGGATGAATCCGCTGTTGAGGAGGGCTAGCAGATCTTCGGTCTTTGCCTTCGACTTCTTCCATTCACGGTTCGGATCTGGCCGTAGTGGAGACATCGGCGGTGCTGCCCCTGCGGCAGATCCGGCGGCTTCGTCGCGACTCCTCTTCTTCCCGCCGGCGGCCTTCGCGGTCTTGGACGGAGATGGCTTCATCCTCCAAGTGCACGGGGTCTTCACGCACATTCGCTCGGGGGCTACCGCCGTGGTTCTCTCGGCGGCGCGCTCGGATCTACACTTCTCTCGGCGGAGGCGGCACGCATTGGTGGCGATTTTCACGGCCAAGATGTGTTTGAATGGCTACAGCTGCGTTGGGTGAAAAACCCTAAGGGATTTGGCTTCTATTTATAAGTCAACGCGGCACCTACAACGGCCAGATGGATAAGTACGCGCTCGGGCGACTCGGCGGCCGCGCGTGACTCTTCGTATTCTACTAGTCGACGCGCCTCACCTCGAGGGCTCGGCTACTTCTATTCGACTACCCGGGAAGCGACAAGACTAAGGAGCATCTCGGGACACATTCTACAAGATGACCCTTCAATTCGAGAGGAAGTACTCGACTCAAGGCTCGGGGGGCTCCGTGCCACGTGTCCTTCGCTTTTTTCTCCGGATTTTTCGGGATATTCTTGCCAAAACTTTAGATGGACCCTCGCCCGAGTCCGCAATTCAACCTAAGGCTCGGGGGCTACTCCACATGGAGTGCGATTTTGTAATCGCACTTCCATGTCGGCTTCAACTTCAAGACAACACGGGCATTGTTGAAGACCTTCGAGGGCGCACTCGAGGACGCTTGGGACTACTCGAGAAGACTTCAAGATTGCTCAAACATCGGACCGGAGTACATTCCGGCCTCGGGATGCTTCGACTACTCTTGAGGACTTTTGACTTGTAGTACTCGGGGACGCTCGGTGACTACTCGTTAAGGCCGTCAAGACTACTTGAAGCTATCCTTCTCGACTACAAAGTACTCGGGGGCTTGTCGTATGGACCTCCCTGGGCCCACTACCTCGGTGGGTACAAGGACCGACTACTCGGTGGGCCCCTGGGACTACCCGACTTGCGCTGCACGGTACCTGATGGCGTGAAGCACAACGACTACAGAGGAGAAGTACTCGGTTAGGAAGCTGTACATGTCCCGCACTGTATGGAAGACTTCTAGACGTACTCGACTAGTACTCTCTCCCTACTCCGACTTGTAACCCTGCCTCCCGGACTATATAAGGTGAGGTAGGGACCCCTCTCTAATCATATCATTCTCACGGCATACAATTGCACCATCTTGTGATCGTACCCAATCAATCCGAGCTACGCGGCATACGAGACGTAGGGTATTACGCACCTCGCGACCCAAACTGTCTAAATTGTGTGCCACGTGTCTCTTCCTTCGAGTTACCGATCTCGGCGAGGCCACATTCATCTACTTTGGGTACTCCCCTTAGTAGGTTGCCAGTCTAAAACACCGACAGATTTGCCCCTACCAGATGCAAGACTAAGACTTTTTCTTGAGGGGAAAGAATATTGGTTAGAGGAAGAACTTCTTGTGTTGGCAAAGAAAAACAAGAGAGGAAGGATTATAGAAGAAGGCTCTTCCGCAACCCAAGAAGGAGGTGCGGCCCAAAATTATGTGCCATCTTATGGAGGAATTCCAGTGCCACCAAGATATTACGGAGGAGTACCAAGGCAAGCATGGGGGAGTGGTGCAGCCATGCCCCACCAAATTTTGTGGTACCCAACGTGGCCTTTGCAGAACAATATGCACACCTTCTTCAACCACAACAAAGTGTGGCAATAATTGAAGGATACGCTACAAGAAACATGCAAAATATTGCAGCCATCCAAACCAATGCAAACCAAATGGGTGAAGGAAATGCAAACATCGCTTATGAGCTTGGACGCCTTCACCTAGCACCACAGGAGCAATTCATAGGAGGAGCGGTGCAATCCTATTATGAGCAAGGGTACAACTATCAAGATTATCAATATCAACCACCGGAGTAAGGTTAGAGAGAGGAGGAGCTTTTATTTGATTTATAATTTTCCTCTTTTCTTTAATTTTCAGCTTGTATGCGCATATGTATGCGTAACATTTTTTAGTTTTTATTTAATTTTCAGCATGTGTGTTATTTTCGTCATGAATAAAATCACCATCTTGTTTTTACCTTTGGAAAAAATAAAAAGTTTGTGTCATGTTGATATATGATGGTAGTTGCCGCTTTGTTTATCTTTGTAATTGTTTTATGCATGATTAAGCTAATGCTCTCTTAAAATACAAATCTGAAATTTATCTAAATGCTAGCTTAATCTTTTGCGGAGGTTATGATAAAAATAAAGACTCCTAGTGTTTTATGTGCTCTCAAAGTTTTGATGGATTAAAGATGATTTATTTTGGTTCTTAAAAGTAATGCTAACCTTGTCATTAATACCACTTGCATGTTGCTCTACCTATCCAGAGCCATATATATATTTGAGTGCAAAAACTTAGCATACAAGGTTTATTTTTAAGTGAGTTATTTAATGGCTTGATTTCTCTCGCCCGAGACTAAGAAGCTGGTCATTCCGTTTTTGAGTATCTATCTTTTTGCTAGCCTTTTTATCTGTGCATTGTGTATCCCCACATTGGAGATTTCTCAAACCTCGCCGGATATCCACGCTTGAAACCAAAAATATCATATTTTGTGTTTACCTACTTGACCACAACCTATCATTGAGTATGGATCATCAATTCGAGGAAGATGGCAAGATGGTGCTAAGATTGAAGATTATTTCAAAGTATCTCTCCAAAGGAAAAAAATTTCTAGCACCTACCTTCTCTCTATCACCTCTTTGCCCGAGGACGAGCAAATGTCTAAGCATGGAGGAAGAGGTAGGTACAATGCAAATTAGAGTTTAAGGGGAGCAAAAAAAGAGTGTATAAAGAAAAGAACAAACAAGAAAAAGAAAATATATGTATGAAAAATTATGAGTATAAAAATAAAATAAAGTGAACTCACAGGTTTTTTAAATGCATTAGGAATTTCAGAAGGTTTCAAGATTAAGATCCAAACTCATCTTCCCAACCATGTGCAATATGATAACGAGGACTTCATTTGTGCCTCGGGATCACTCTTTGGCATTTGCACATGTCCACCTATCTCAAAGTGTGTGTATTTTTCTCCTCCTCCTTGATATAACATTATTTTCTAATGACCTTTTTGATGAATCTCGGTAAGACCATGAGAAGCTTGTCTTGTTTTGACAACATCTTTAAATAGGCTCCATATAAAGCCTACCATATATATATATATATATTATGTTTTGATAGGGAAAGGAGTAGAATAAATAGGCTTGAGAGACAAGATGAGATGAGAGTTCATGAGCAAGATGCAAGGTGGTTTAAATTTTTTGGACATGGTTTAGCTCTTTTTCATGTCATTCTTCATTTCAAATTTTTTTAGATCTATTTGGATTTTGGGAGCATGTTTAATACTTGTGGGAAGAGCTTCTTTAATATCCACCCTCCGTAGGGATGAAGGCTAGTACTTTATGGAACACTAATGAACTAAATTTTTGAGAGCATTAAGTTTTCTCTTGTATGATCAAGTGCAGGGTTTGAGCAATAAAAGGCAAGCTGATATCCATCGAAGGCCTACTCAAGGACGAGCAAGGTTTAAGCATGGGGGAGATGTTGACTGTGAATTTCCGTCAACCTAGCCATGATTTTACCTTCGGTGTTGGCATGAATTTTATATCTTATCCATTGGTACTAACCCCTTTGATATAACAAGTTCGCTCATGCATGTTGGTTTTGGAGTTTGCTGTTTTGCAGGAATTTAGCATTGAAAGCAAGACTTCCGGGTGAAGTTCATCGAGCACCTTGTGAGAAGACCTCGAAGCCCGGTACAAGTAAAGTAATGAAGTGAACATGACTCCAAGAAGCCCAAGGAACAACCCGTGAAGACGAAAAACTCCGAGGACCTGAACAGAAAATGCTGAATCTTGCGGGACAAGGAGCTCTATCCAAACCATGGAGAAACTGATGTCAAGGGCCCACATGCAGAAGGGAGAACACTCTAGAAGATTCGGGAAGCATCATCCACGAAGGAGGCCTCGAAGTGGGTCGAAATGGGCCCAGGCCTGCCAGCCCAGGCTAGTCGGCCCAGCCCATTTCGTGGCCCATTCGTGCCCCCCTTTGACCAAGATGCCTCTCAGACTATTTATAGTCCCCCTGCCAAGAGACATGCATCAACTCATTCGTCATTCGTCGCCAAGGATCAGAGAAGAGAGGGACACCATCTTGGATAGGAGAGGGTCACGCTAGTTGTCTAGGGTTTCCCTAGCTAACGTGGGAACCATGCAAGGAAGACCACGTCGGAGTTCTAGGAGCTAGGAGCAAGATCAAGGTAGGATCCCGGTGGTGATCTTGTCCTCGTATCATTTATGATGTTGAATTATAAAGTTGCAATCCGATTTCTAGCGATCAAGTGCTTCTTCTACGACTTTGATTTCGATTGTCTTTTCTTACTTTAAGATCTATTCTTGAGATAGATCATAGAGAGTGTTCTTGTAGCCGTGGTGGCTAGAGGTGCATGCCTGACCTTCCAAGAGATTTCAACTTGTCCATTGGACTCGCCCTAGGCTAACCCCCATGAAAAGGAGTGCATTGTGACAGAACGGTGGCTCCAAAAGGTGGGCGTCTTCGGAGTTCAACGGGAAGCCGCGATTTAAAGAAGATTTTTATGAGATTGATCTTGATTTATTCTTCTTTGCTTGGAACTTCAAGAAGAGCTTGATCCAATCTCTCTATATTGGTTTTACCTTTCCCTCTCTATCTCATGCTACCTCTGTTTTCATAGATTAGATTCATTTTTTATGATGTTCTTTAGATTAGATGCATAAGATTCCCCTTTGAAGATCAAAGTTCTCGGCTTTAATAGATTGGTTCTTGCATCACACATTTGTTTCACGGATTCGATACCTTGGGTTCACACTTGAGGGAAGAAGGGTCCCTTGACTATGACGGTGGACTTGTCTGCTTGCAAGTCCAACGAAGTTTGGTACACATATACATTGTCAACAGTGATCACCTTCTTGACGGTGGTGACATGTCGCACAAGCATAAGCATAATTAACATGATTTTTGTTGGTATTTCTTAACCTCGATGCTAAGTTACAGGTTCCTAGCAACGATGCCAGAAATATCCAAATGGTAATCCTAACAATTACAAGAGTCTGCAAGCGCACGGAAGTACCATTGTAGCATTTCCACAAAGGAGTATTCCAAAGGGTATCGAATCCAAGGAAGACTGGGCGGATTAACTAGTCAACACTATTGCAAGGAGTATAAATCATAGACGAGGACAAACCAGATACTTGAATACAGGGGTAAGATATGATAGATACGATAGTAGTGTGGACACACAAACACACTCTCTCTAAGGGTCCTAGGATTAGGAGGCAACATATGAGTTAATTCTAGGTTCTAAGGTACTAAACATACGAAGTTAGTCAGACAAGTTAGTCACACACTAGCATCGCATGATGCTGGCTCAAGCACCCAGGCACAAACGGGGAGCTAACCTCCCGCGTCACTTACACACGACTTCGGTTGTTAGACTTTCGACTCCTACAGTGTATCAGAACATGGGGGATTCCAGAAGGGTCCAACGGCTATCATCACCGCGGCCTACCCCAAGACAAACCGTGGGATACACTCGTAAGCAACGTAGCTACGCAACCCAAGCACCATGCTTACGTTGTTAGCAGTACCCTAACCGGCCCAGGCTATTGTGACCCAGGTCAGAGCCGCTAGGTAAACCAGCCAGTTACACCGAACATCGTAGCTTGAGCACAAACTTCATACAACATAAACATAGGATCTAACTAGAACAAACTAGGCTAAGCACACAAATGGATTCGTGCTTTCCTATGTCTGTTCAACAAGATCAAAGGGTCGTGTTCGTGATGAACACGAGCCTCTAACTTATGAACAAACACCAAAAACATGTATAAGTCACTCGTTGTCGTATGGACCTCCCTGGGCCCACTACCTCGGTGGGTACCAGGACCGACTACTCGGTGAGCCCCTGGGACTACCCGACTTGTGCCGCACGGTACCAGATGGTGTGAGGCGCAAGGACTACGGTGGAGAAGTACTCGGATAGGAATCTATACATACCATGTACTGTGTAGAGGACTCCTAGACGTACACGACTAGTACTCTCTCCCTAAACCGGCACCTCGTAACCCTCGCCTCCGGGACTATATAAGGCAAGGCGGGGACCCTTCTCTACGAGATTACGCATCATCTTGTAATCACATCCAATCAATTCAGAGCTACACAGCATACAGGACGTAGGGTATTACGCACCTCATGCCCCGAACCTGTCTAAATTGTGCGCCACGTGTCTCTTCCTTCGAGTTACCGATCTCGGCGAGGCCACATTCATCTACCTCGGGTACTCCCCTTGGTAGGTTGCCAGCCTAAAACACCGACAACTGGCGCGCCAGGTAGGGGATCTCGCCGAAGATCATATGGAGAACTCGACAGCTTCCATCTTCATCAAGCCAACCGTCGCCTTCAACCGCGGCGACACCTTTGTCTTCGGCTCCACGGGTCCGCACCGCCGATGGCGCCGGATCCTTCCAACGCCGCCTCACCATGTCGCCCTACCCGGAGGACCGGGCTCATGACGCTTCCCGAAGTAGTCACGAGCAATCTTCTTCTGGAAAATTCGGCGAAATTTCGCTCTACAACCAACACGCCGACTTCGAGCTTGGATCCGACTCCAACTCGAACTCGACGTCCCCGTGGGCTATCGTATGCGAGTCGGCTACCCAGCCATCACGTGCGGACTCCCCACTCCGTGAGCGCTTCACACGCCGCCCTTGCAACATCAGCAGGGCCCACGCGAAGGCTTCCACTGCGCGTCGGGCCGGCAAGGAGATCTTACCCTAATACGGCTCGGACTCCAACACCGTCCCCGGATACAACTCGGACTCCAACCCTCTCTTCGGCTTCTACTCGGATTCCTCCTACAAGTTCGACTTCGGGTCGGACCCTGACGAGCCCGAGTCCGAGAACAATACTACATAACAACCCCTGTCAGGACCAGCTTCTGGCCTGGTTATAACATCTACACCCGCCGGGAGATTCGTCTACTGGCCAGACCGCAAGCCCGCAGACTTGACAGGAGGGAACTCACGCTGTGTTGCCTACCTCGACTCACTTCCCTTCCAAGAGGGAACACCGCTCGCCCCAGCTGGGGAGCACACTCCGACAGAGGTGGCAACCAGTGACTCCAGCCTTGGCACTCCTGACCGGCAAGTCTTCATGACTACCAACGAGACGCCAGGGCCCTCAGGGACACTCGATGACCGATATCTTGAGGATATCTCAACGGATGAGTTGTCTGCCAATGCACCCGCTGACGAGACCGACGCCAATAGGGATGCTCGACGTGAACGCAATAGAAAGCGGAACGAACGGCGCCGACGTCTCCGCGAGTCACTTCCCATCCGGAACCTCGCAGAAGCCCTCGACCAAGTCGAGAGCCGAGTACACACTACCCCAGAGCAATGCCTCATGTCTATCACTACGATAGCACGTCAGACTCAGGGGATGCGCGCTGGAGAAGTCATCGCCAAGCTCGCGGAGGACACCTACTTCATGCGAGTTGACAACAGGGTCACTCAAGTGCCCCCGGTCAGGAACCGCCAGCAAGACAACGAAGCCACAAGTCGCAGTGCGGACATCGGTCGCAACCGTACTAGAGGGGAGCTACCGGCCAACCCCAATCGTACCCGGGCATCAGCCTGTGGACCCTCTCATGGTGGAAACAGCGCAGGCGGCGCCGGCGGCAACCGTGAGATCATCCCTCACCGTGATCCTGGCAGCGGAGGCAGTGACGGCAGGAGCTCCAACCATGGGACTGGCAGAAGAGCCAAGGGCGGAGGCGACCGCGGCGGCCGAGGCCACGCGAACAACCACGCATCCAGAGCTTCACGTGGCGGTTTCGACGCCCGCCAGAAGATCGAAGAACTTCAGCGCAAGAAGTCCTCCACGGCAGGCGACAACGATGGCTTCCCCGCCTTCTCCGCACGGCTTCGCAACCTACTTCTCCCGGAGAAATTCAAGCCTCTGGGGATCACCAAGTACGACGCGAAGCAGGATCCAGTGCAGTGGCTCAAATGCTACGCCCTCTCCATCGAGAATGCTGGTGGCAACAACGACACGAAGTGCCTCTACTTCCCCTTCTGTCTGGACCAAGCCCCACTTACATGGCTCGAGTCACTCAAGAAGTAGTCGATCGATAAGTGGGACCAGCTGAAGGAACCGTTCACCAGCAACTTCGCGGGTGCCATGGGCCGCTCGGGTACTCGCATGGACCTGACAATGGTGAAGCAGGAACAAGGTGAGACCCTTCGCAAGTACATGCGGCGCTTCTTCGACAAGCGGGCCACCGTAGTCAATGTCTCTGACAAGGTCATCAACCTCTTCCAAGACGGTCTCTACCACCGTCGCACTTTCGAAGACTCCGGTCGTCGCCGCTCGAGCTCCATCACCCACCTCAAGGACATGATCACCCCCTGGGCTGATGAAGAAGACAAGGCTAACGCTAAGTACGACGCCATCCGTGGCAAGAGCAAGCATAACACGGGCGGCAGCAACAACAACAAAAACAACGGGAACCAAAGCTGTCGCAACAGCAACTACTCGGGTCCTAATCACAAGCACAAGCCAGACAACACTGCCGCGGCTGTCCAGCGCCCCGCGAAAGACAACTCGAAGAAGACCTCCAGCGGCTTCAAGGACTTGCTGAAGGAGAAGTGCCCGTGGCATCTAGACAGCAACCACACCACCGAGCAGTGCTACCAACTCCGGCGAGCACTCAAGGACACTCCGGAGCCACGACACCCTCATGACAAGAAAGGCAAGAAAAAGGCCGACGAAGGCAACGATGACTTCCAGGAACCCGACAAGACAGTGAACGTCCTCTTCGACGGACTACCCCACCGATGGGCTCAGAAAGCCACTCGTCGAGAAGTCATGAGCATTGAACCAGCGGTCCGGACCCCTCTCCGGTGGTTGGAGGTACCCATTACCTTTTCCCGCGAGGATCAATGGACAAGCTTCTCTGAACCAGGACGGTTCCCACTCGTCCTGAAGCCGGTGGTCGCGGGCTCCAAACTCAACAAGGTCCTCATCGATGGTGGAAGCGGGCTCAATTTCCTTTTCACCAAGACCTTGAAGAAGATGAAGCTCGACATCACCCACATGCTCACTAAGAGCACCTCGCCTTTCTACGGCATCGTCCCCGGGAACGCGGCTATCCCACTGGGCTCAGTGGTTCTGCCAGTTACCTTTGGGAAACAAGGGACAACTAACGTACCGAGTACGTCAAGTTCGAAGTCGCGGACTTCGAGACGTCCTACCATGACATCGTCGGCAGACCGGCTATCGCCAAGTTCATGGCGGTACCCCACTACACCTACTTGGTACTCAAGATGCCAATTCCAGCCGGTGTACTCTCACTGCAAGGGGACTTGAAGAAATCCTTCGACTGCGACACAGAAGTTGTGGAACTCACAGCTACGAATCAAGTACCCAACGTAATGATGGAGATCTACGCTGCGTCGAAGAAACTTGCACCAAGTGAACTCGACATCCCAGAGAAGTCGGACAAAGCCAACAAGCCTCAGCCAGCTGAGGAAGTTCTAGTAAAGACAATTGACCTCGGGACAGGCGACAGCAGCAAGACCACCACCATCGGGGCGGGCCTCGACCCGAAATAGGAAGACACGCTCATCAACTTCCTCCGGGCTAACCGAGACATCTTCACGTGGAAACCAGCGGACATGCCAGGGGTGCCTAGGGAGCTGATTGAGCATTCACTCAACGTCGACCCTAAAGCTACCCGAAGAGACAACACCTCCGCCGCTTCGCCGACGATAGACAGGACGCCATCAAGAAGGAACTCGCCAAACTACTCGCGGCTGGCTTCATCAGAGAAGTCTTCCATCCTGAGTGGCTCGCCAACCCCGTCCTCGTCCGCAAGAAGAACTCGAACGAGTGGATGATGCGTGTCGACTACACCGACCTCAACAAGCACTGCCCCAAGGAACCCTTCGTGTTGCCGCGGATTGACCAAGTCATCGACTCCACGGCGGGCTGCGACCTGCTCGGCTTCCTCGACTGCTACTCCGGCTACCACCAGATCACGATCAAGGAAGAGGACCAGGAGAAGACCGCGTTCATCACCCCGTTTGGCGCGTACTGCTACACAACCATGTCCTTCGGGTTGAAGAACGCCGGGGCTACCTACCAATGAGCTATCCAGGCCTGCTTCAAGAGGCAACTCAACAAGAACGTCGAAGCCTACGTGGATGATGTGGTCGTCAAGACCAAAAACTCCAGCACGCTCATCAACGACCTTGAAGAGACTTTCGCATCCCTGCGCGAGTACCGCTGGAAGCTCAACCCGAACAAGTGCGTCTTCGGCGTACCATCGGGCAAACTACTCAGCTTCATCATCAGCCATTGCGGCATCGAAGCCAATCCCGAGAAGATCTCCGCCATCACCAGCATGAAAGCTCCCACGTGCATCAAAGACGTCCAGAAGCTAACCGGGTGCATGGCGGCTCTGAACAGATTTATCTCGAAGCTTGGAGAATGGGGGCTCCCCTTCTTTAAATTACTCAAGCACCAAGAGAAGTTCGTGTGGACTCCAGATGCGGACCAAGCCCTTGCCCAGCTCAAGGACTTCCTATCGAAGCCACCAGTCCCCACGGCTCCTCGCAAGGGTGAGCAGCTACTGCTCTATCTCGCTGCAACTACTCACGTGGTCAGTACTGCCATCGTCGTCGAGCGGCAGGAAGACGGCCACACCTAACCAGTCCAGCGCCCAGTCTACTTCGTCAGCGAGGTCCTATCAGAGTCCAAGGCACGCTAACAGCCCGTACAGAAGCTTCTGTACACAGTGCTCATCACCTCGCGGAAGCTACGACACTAGTTCCAGGAGTACTCGATCTCCGTCGTCACCGACTACCCGCTCGGCGACATCCTGCGGAACCAAGACGCTACTGGAAGAATCTCCAAGTGGGTAGTCAAACTCGGCGCCCTCAACATCGACTTCAAGCCACGCACAGCCATCAAGTCGCAGGCACTAGTCGACTTCATGGCGGAGTGGCGGGAGAAGCGCCTACCTACTCCAACCAAGCGTCCGCAGCACGCGGGAGATGTACTTCGATGACTCACTCAACCTCGAGGGCGCAGGTGTAGGAGTACTCCTGATCTCTCCAACGGGCGAACAACTCAAGTACGTCCTGCAAATCTTCTGGAAGGTCTCAAACAACGAAGCTGAGTACGAAGCTCTGCTACACGGGCTCCGCCTCACGGCTTCACTGGGCATCAAGCGGCTACTAGTCTATGAAGGATCGGATGGCGACTAGAGAGGGGGGGGAGTGAATAGGAGCCCGTAAAATTCTTCTCAAAGAACTCGACCTATACCCTAGACAAGTCCCGGTCACACACGAGCGATGGATCGAATCACACAACAATCGCCAAGACAACGAGGTTATGGATCAACCTCAAGTCTTAGGAACGATTCCTTGAAGCACACGCGGGAGCATGAAAGGAGGGTGGAATCTAACCAAGGAACAAAAGCGCCAACCTCGGGCGGACCGTCCGGCCGGGCGGGGCGGAGGCCGTCCGCAAGGGTCGCGCGGACGGTCCGGCCGGTGCCGCGGACAATCCGCAAGGGACACGCGGACCGTCCGGCCGGGGAGCCATGGACCGTCCGTTAAGACAACAGAACCACCAGAACCGACCCGAGAAAAACGGACCGTCCGCGAAGACCAGGCGGACCGTCCGCGCGGGTCACGGACCGTCCACTACTGAAGCTCGGACCGTCCGCAAACCGGCTGCAACGAAAACCTAAAAAAAAATCGGATCAAACCGAGACAAAACAAGAACACGAAGAACACCACGACAAACTCAGCTGAACTGGCTCCTCGCGGACAGTCCGCAAGGGGCGGGCGGACAGTCCGCCAGTTCAAAACAGAACAGGAAAAGCCCGAGCTCGCGAAGTCAACTCCACCTACTCATCACCGGATCTCCCAAACGATAGAAGCTGTAGAGACAAGAGTTTGGGGACAAGATAAGCGTCAAACAAGTATGCTATACCCCAAAAATTTCGCCTCCTAACTTACTAAATCACCGGGAATCGCGGATCCTTTGAACACCACCAAAAGCTAGAGCTCCGAACGAAAATCCTTGAATCGAAGTGGTTTCCCGGGGTTTGAGGGCACAACATCAATACCAAATATGCACAAGACATCCATCCATGTTTCCCTCAAAGAAATCCCAGGAGAAACCCACTCAAATCCGCGGAACCACACCAAGAACAAAGGCACCAAAAACAAGCACGAAAAAGACCACGAAATCCACAACGCCGAAACTTCTATACAAACCAGCAAAGATTCACAAGGTCTAGCATCCGCCCTAGCATCCATCCATCTCAACAAATCTCTCATGAAGCTCTCATGCTAGCCTAGTGAAATGGAGAAGAAAATAGTCCAGGAAAAAGAGAAAGAGGAGGGGGAAATGAAACCCTAAGTCGCGGAGAGAGAAAACCATCCACACACACTCATGGCTTATATATCGGGTCCCGCCGGTGTGGGAAATGACTCGACTACCCCTAACTCAACTACTGGTGATACACCCCACGCAGGGGCATTTATGTAATGTTTGTGGGTCTTGTCATCGGACGGCCACGCCTTCGTCGCACCCCGCGTCCTCCCGACGCAAGCCATGCGATCCCGCCGCGTGTCCTCCGCTTCGAAGCTTCCCGACACGCCGGATCCTGTCTCCGTCGCGTTGGGCCTTCGGACTTGGTTTTGAGGCCCAAACCAAGAAACCGTCCTCTTATGGTTTTGTGGGCAAACCACCAAACCCCGCGTGCTCGGCCCGGCCTCCCGCCAAACCTCTTGACTCGGGCCGCCACCGTGCACCGCTCGATCGTCCATGACTTCGTCTTTCTCGTCTCACCACCATGTGGCCCGCACCTAGTCCCGCCGTCCACGGGTCCCTCGAACCGAGCCTACTTGTCTCTCCATCTCCCGGAGGCCCCTCAAGGTCGAAGACCTTTCGTGCCCATTCTTCACCGCAACAACACGAACTAGGCCGTAGTCTACACCTGCGCACTGAGCCAAGAGTCAGTCCAACACCCGTTGTCAATCACTCTTCACTGAGGAGCGGTCATCCATCGACCACCGGGATGCTCCTGGTCCTCAATCTTTCCCTTGATGAGTGCATTGACAACACACAAGGCGAAACGAAATTCAGAGAAAGAAAGTAAGAAGAATAAAAAACAAAGAAGCTCAACTCATGACCAAAACCAAAGAAAAGCAAAGAAAGGTCACAAGCCAAGCAAAGCACAAACTCCACCCTGAAAACAGCAAGAAAGCTCCCCCTGAACAAATGCAAGCTACCTGCGAACATGTGGATGCACTACAAGGTTTTCCCCCTATTGCAACAAATCCCTTAGGCAACACCACTATTTCGGTTGCAATAGGGGGTACTATTGCACCGAAACGGTGATTTGGTTGCAATTTGTGTGTCTATTGCAACACAAAATTTGAGTTGCATTATCTATTTGTTCGGTTGCAACATGTTGACGCTAATGCGCCCTTTTTTAGGATTTCCGTTGCATTTGGTTGGAACTAATGCCACCCCAATTTTGTGTTGCATTAGCATTCCGTACGTTGCAACAGAAAGTTGCTATAGCCACCATACTAGGGATGGTTGCGTTTGAACAAGTATGTCGCAACGTAGAATTTTGGTTGCAAATATATCTTTGCGATGTTGCAACAAGTTGGCGCTAATGCACCCATTATTCGAATTGTGTTGCATTTGGTGGGAAATATTGCTACCCTACTTCGCGTTGCACTAGAAATTCGAGTGTTGCAATATAAACTTGCTATGGCTACCATACTAGGGTTGGTTGCGTTTGAACGGCCTTACGCAACGTCTTATTTGGGTTGCAAATATCTCTTTGCGTTGTTGCAATACAAGGAAGGCTACCGCTTCGTTTCTAGCCTCAAGGAGGAATATTGTGTACGCATTGCCACAAATTTTGTTTAGATGAAAAAAATCTGCTATGGGGTTGTAGCGAAATTTAAAATGCGATTTAATAAATAAATTTTATTATGAAAAAAAGAGAGGAAAAAAAATTGTGTTCTATGGGGATGTGGGCTAAGCCAGACCACAATAGGCTCAACCGGCGAGCGTAAAGCCCGGCGAGCGGGAGCACGAGTGGACCAGCCGGCCCATTAAGCCCCGCAGCGCAAGTAGCAAGCATTAGTTGATGATGGTAATACGGAGTTCGAAAGCGCGAGGCACGCCTCTTTTTTTAAGCCGGGATACCCCCTTCTCGGTTTACGGGGTGGCACTAAAGGTACCGGAGACTAGGATGTGAAAATGTCAAATGGGCCGATGAGAGTACTAATAAAAACAAGGATATGCCGGCCCAAATCATCTATAACTTACGGCTCCCCCACCCCCAATACACTTTGTTCCTCCCAACCATCCCCCTCGTCGGCTCCGACCGTCGCGTCCACATCGAGATGCCCCGCATCGCGGTTCCCCCGCGCAAGCGGCGGCGGCGGCGGAGTGGCCGCATCGAGCCTTCCCGGACCGGTGGCGGTCGCGGACGAAGGGGCCGCGGCCGCCGTAACACGGCCCGAGCGGCCGCCACGGCGAGCGGGGCCGCATCGAGGGGATCCCGGAGAGCGGCGGCGGACGGACGGGGGGGCCGCACCGAGGGTTTTCGGGGGCGAGCGGCGGCGGCGTACGGAGGTGCCACTACTCCACCACGCGAAGCGCGATGCACGCGGGCGGTTCAAGTGTTCCACACCACCTACCTCGTCGTCCTCGGTATGGTCGGCGGCACCCCAACCCCGTCGTCCTGCGGGTACGGACGACACCGCCACCTCGTCGTCGTCGTCGACGGCCCGCATCGCCAAGTCGATCCATCCGTAAGGGTAAGCGAGGCCCTAGTCGGATGCAAGCGTTCCAGAAGAGAAGTGAGGTACACTGCCCTACCCTCTTTGATTTTCCAGGAATCGTGTGACTCCTTTTGCAATTAGAAAAATGTTAGTAGTTCATAGTAATCAAAATTTCATACTAGATAATGGTAATTGTGTTTTTTGTGTGCATCCATCTCACCCCATACTAGATAATGATAATGATAATTGGCTTGATTTCTTGCCATCTTTTGCTGTGAATCTGACCTGTGTACATTTGATCACAATCCCGAAAACAAAGCCGGCCAAATGAACGCGAAAGTTGTCCCATTTAGTAGGTTAGGCCTTTTCGGCGGTGTAGTCGGGGGATCACGGGTAAATTGGTATACATTATGAGTCAAGAGATTGAATAGGCTGTTTAAAACTGAAAAACAGCAAATTGTTTTGTTTGCTCAGGCTAGTGAACACTGCTAATCAGGTGAGGATCATCATTCCAGACTCGGATGCTGAGCAGGACAATAGCAAGAAACCGTCTCCATCAAAAGCTTCGGGATCATCGAAAAGAAAGGTGCATTTTTTTGACTAATTTGCTGCATTGGCCACAGCTGTTGTAACACATTTCATGTTAGTAACTTGTGTTTTTTGTCTGCCATAGCAAATGCCCTTGCGCCAAATGGTTCAACAGCTGAAGGAGCGCTATGATGATTTGCGGGAGCAGATTGAGAACCTAAGCTTCGACATTGCTGGAACGCAGGAAGACATGGAGATGACCCTGAAGGAATTCATGGAGACTGTTGCTGACAAGTTAGAAGTGATGGCGAAGAAGATCCGCAAGCTTCGGGATAAAGTCAATCGCAAGTAGTAGTAATCTAGCTTAGTACGTAACATAACCAGGTCCTAGGTGAATGTTATGCGATGCTTGGTGAATGGTCTAAGAATGGATGTGTATGTGGCAACATCTAAGTAATAACTTTGAACATTTATACATGCATCTTCGTATGTCTATGTGTTTGGATCCGGACGAGCCCTTGCAAAATATTTGAACTCATGAGTGACACAAATTGAAATCTGTTGGGTCTGTCATGCATATTTGGACTACCCATCCGTCTCCGTTTTCAGAATTGCGTCATGCTATTGTTTATGCTATTCATGTGAATGTTCACAAAGCATTGTGATCAACAATTTGGAGACTCTTCACTAGAACTCCCGAATTTTGTGTATTATTGTTAGCCTCTATAGTAGCCGATCGTAAAAGAAAAATAATGAATTACGCATATGTTGAAAACCCCGAGAAAGGTCATACTACGTACAACCTCGAAATATTGAAACCAGGTATTCCTTGGTTGTACTAAAATTTTGTCTATCGTGTATGTATTGCCACGATCGGATAGGGGCTCTTCCGATCCGGACCATTCCAAAATTCCGTCTTCGACAACCGGTTATTGTTGCGGAGATCTCCACGAGGGCCTCTAGGGGATCGATCTCCACGGCGATCTCCACGTGATTATTGTTGCGGAGATCCGAGCGGCGCTACGGCCACGGCGGTACGTACCGATGTCGTGATCTCGTATATATATCCAATCGTTCGTTGCATATATATGTATATTGGTATATGTATCGTGATCAAGGTCGATTGAAATTAAACATGAACAACGCAGATTAACTAATGGCATCGACGAAGATAGAAGTTGGATGCGCTTGCCTCGACACTCAGCGGATTGGCAGAACAATTTTCGAATTTTTTTTGCAAAAATTTACGGCCTCATCAGCGCGAGGTGGATCTATTGCGTGTCCATGTAAATTGTGTCAATGCATGATCAGACATTCCACCGTGGGTCGCATTCAAATTCATTTACTCAATAGAGGGTTTGCTGATTGTTTCATCGATGCTGGTAACATTCAAGACCAAACTAATACTTCTTCTCAGGGTCCTGTGAATCAAGATGTTACTGCTGATCTCAATAATCATGATGCACTACCTACAACTGATGATACAACACATTTATTTGTAGAAGACGATGAAGAAGATGGTTTGGATGATAACCCTGCTGCCACCAATACTCTGATTAGAAACATTATCGGTGGCACTATACATCATGGACAAACCGGAGATGAGGAAGAGGCGGATAAGCGAGCAGAGATCTTTTTGAAACTATTAGAGCAGGCAAAGAAGGAATTGTATCCGGGATGCAAAAATGCAACGAAGGTCTCTTTTATTGTGGAGCTTTTTCGGATAAAGTGCATGTATGGCTTAAGTAACGCGTCATTGGAGGCCATACTTAAGCTCTTTGGAAAGGTTCTCCCCGACCGGCATTGTATTCCCGACTCCTTGGATAAAGTGCAAAGGGTGATTCGAGACCGGGCTTGGACTATGTCAAGATACACGCATGCCAAAATGATTGTGTGTTATTTTTTGATAAATACGCAAATGCGGAAACATGTCCCATTTGTAAGGAGTCAAGGTGGAAAGTTGTAGATAAAACCTCGATAATAATTGCGGTGCGGTGGGTGCTACTTCGTTAAGAAGCGGTTACCGATTAAGATCCTACGCTACTTTCCTCTTATTCCTCGGCTTCAAAGAATGTATATGTCAAAGCAAATGTCAAAGGATATGCGGTGGCACAAGAATGAATTGGTGAATGATGCGAAAATGCGTCACCCCGCCGACTCAAAGGCATGGAAGCACGTGGATTCGAGTTTACATGGTTTTCGAAGGAGGAGGTCGTAACGTTAGGGCCGGGTCTTGCTTCGATGGGTTCAATCCCTTTGGCATGCAAAGTCTTACGTATTCCATTTGGCTTGTCATCCCGGTTCCTTACAATTTGCCTCCATGGATGTGTCGAAACAATCTAACTGGATTTTGTCAATGTTGATTCTCGGTCCAAAATCTCCGGAATGGATATTGATGTATACTTGAGGCCCCTGATACTGGAGCTCAAGGAGCTTTGGAATAATGGTGTTAAAACAAGAGATGCAGGGACTAAGGAGAATTTTAGATTGCGTGCTATACTTCTTTGGACAATTAATGACTTCCCGGCCTATGCTATGTTGTCTGGTTGGAGCACTAAAGGAAAGTTTGCATGTCCATACTGCCACAAACATACTGAGTATTTGTGGTTGAAACATGGGCGGAAGCAACTTGCTACATGGCACATCGACGTTTTTTGGCCCCCGACCATCCATGGCGCAACAATGCGGTCGGCTTCAACAACAAGGTCAAAACCGAGGAGGCACCGAACCACTATCCGGTGCACGTGTACTTGAGCAGTATTCTACTTTTGAACAAGTAGAATTTGGAAAGACATTGTTATCAAAAAAAGGAAGCGTGACGAAGACAACAGATGGCACAAATTGGACGAAGAAGAGTATTTTTTTTGAGCTCCCTTCTCGGTCTTCTTTGCTCATCGGGCATAATTTGGACGTGATGCACATTGAGAAAAATATATGCGAGAGCATACTAGGCACTCGCTTAAGTTGGATGGCAAATGTAAGGACGGGGAGAATGCTCGGCTTGACATGGAGCATCTACGGATACGACCGGATCAAGCACCTCGTGATTAAAGATGATAAGTATACCTTGCCATCGGCCTTGTACGAGTTAGATAAGGATGCCGGGGAAAGTTTGTGTGAATTTCTATATGGAGTGAAGATGCCGATGGGGTTTCCTCGAATATAAGAAGATGTGTTGATGTAAAGTCACGTAAGGTGTCGGGCTTGAAAACGCATGACTACCATCTAATTCTACGAAACTTTTACCCTTAGTGGTGCGTAGGATTTTGCCGGAAAGTTTGTTGTCATTGGATTGATTCAGCTTAGTAATTTCTTCGATGCACTATGTTCAAAGGAGTTGGTGGAATCGAATTGGACGGAGCTCAGTTGTTCAATTAGGGAGGTTTGTTTGTCGACTTGAGATGATATTCCCACCCGCATTTTTTGATATCATGATCCATTTGCCGTTCATCTAGCCGAAGAAGCTAAACTTGGGGGGCAGTGTGTTACGGATGGATGTACCCGGTGGAACGGTACCTACGCACCGTGAAAGGATATGTGAGGAACAAGGCTCACCCTGAAGGTTCAATTGCTCAGGGATACATACTCGAGGAGTGCCTTACATTCTGCTCAAGATTCTTGGACGTGGACACCAAAGACAATCGTGTTGATCGACATGAAACGGTTCTTGTTAATGAGCCACCATCTGGTTTGAGCATTTTTTCGAAATGGATTACAAGAGGAGAGGACGGACGGTTGAAGAAATACCACCAAATGAGTTTCGGAAGATGAGGCACTACATAATTTGCAATTGTGATGAAGCTAGACCATATGTCGAGTAAGATGCACTACCGAACATCATTATTGCTTTTAATTTTAAATATCAAACTAACGGTAATATTCTTTTGTGTGCAGCGAGCATTTGGAAGAGCGAGGGCACATGGATCCGAGAAATCTTGATAAGCGACATGAGGCTCAACTCGTAAGATGGTTTGAAAGCAAGATCACGGGTTTACATGCTAGAGGGGAAGTAAGTTCGGATTTGTTTGCACTTGCTCGGGGACCGGATCCCCGACCTCGTACATTGAATAGATGTCATATCAACAATTGGTCGTTTCGTACCGTTAACATCGAGAGAACCCTTGTGACACAAAACGGTGGTGTGCTTGTCAAGGGTGAGGCGAAGGCACAAATTGGTATGGGGTGATTAAAAGAATGATCTCACTGGAATTCCCTGGACAAAAAGAAGTTATTCTGTTCCGGTGTAGTGGTTTGATGTGCCTCTTGTCACAAGTACCAACAGAGGCGAGAGGATACGGTAAAGATAAATATGGGGTCATTGACATCGATACTACTCGACACAAGTTTAGCAATGAACCCTATATTCGGCAACACGAGCAGAAGCGGTGTTTTATGTGAATCCGGTGAACAAACACAGGTGGAGCGGTGTTATTTCAATGAAACCAAGGAACTTGTTTGCCATGCCGAATTAGATCTCGAGGACTCACTTCTTGTGGGTATCGAAGGTATTAATTTGCTCGGTGAACACCAGGTTTTGACAAATTGGTCTAGATCGGACAAGGAAGGCACAACCGGCGATGTCTCGATTATTAATCGGGTTCGGGCCGAGGCGGTTGACGAACCGGACGACGAAGTATTTGATGTTGATGATGAACATGATGCAGATGACACGTACATTGATGATGGAATTGTTGCACCAATAGTTCAAGATGCCCAAGATGATGAGTTTTTCAATTGATACTTACTCGACCGTAGTCATGACTTCTATGTTGCCATTATTTACTACTTCTGGAAGACTTTTGCATAAATCTTAATATTTAAAATATGAATCTATAAATTGGTATGACAAACAAAAATAGGGGGCTGTAGGGCAGGCCGGGTCACTGTGAGGCTCTACCGACGAGCGTGAAGCCCAGCGAGCGGGAGCCCGATGGGCCGGCAAGCCCAACAATCCCGGAGGTTAGTAGAGAGGAAGCAGTGTTCAGAGGAGTTCGGGATGGCAAGCACGCCTCGCCTTTTAAGTTGTGGTGCGCCCGCTTGAGGTAGCGGTGTGGCACTAAAGATTATGCTGATGTGCTGCTGTGCAGCGCTTCGCACACACCGGGAAGTAATAAGGACAAATGGGCCGGCCCAATCTTGGACCGCAATCCTTTTCTAACAAAAGGGCACATTGATAATTTGCAAATGTCTTGTTGCTTTTAATATGTTGATATAGAAAATAAAAAATTGACTAACAAATGATACAAATTAATCTTTAGTAAATCAACAAATAATTAGAGTAATATGGAAGTTATCTGTCAAAATTGCCCAAATAAACAAGGCCTCCTAGTTTCAATCCATCACTGAATTACTACTAATATGTACACATATACTTGTTTCCGAAAACCAAGAAATTCTACTTGCTACTTTTGGTTAGTACATTATTTACATGATTCTACAAATGAGCATCTGGCAGAAATCGGTAACCATGCTTGATCTCAAGGCGATTAGCAATCTCAAAAGAGAAATGCATCCTTGGCGGCGTATTGCACCTGCCATTCGTGCAACACCCTCAAACCCCAAAGCCTCGTGGTTCACATTTCGTCCTTGTACGGAGGTAGCTCCGGTACTCGATTTCCAATCTTCTCCGGTGAGGACCACTTCTGAAGAAACTTAAAATGACATGCACTAAAGAAACTTAAAATGACATGCACTAAAGTTTCTTAAAATGGTCCTACACATTGTTAGTTAATCCTAGGTTCACTCTCATTGTTTAAGAAACTTGGTCGGAGACATGTCATTTTTGTTCTACGTGATCGTACCACTTCTTCAAATGAGAATCCAACCAATATAAAGATTGTTCATCTCGACGAGCTATGAAACTTTGGTATTCATCTCATTTCAAATTGACGTCGTCACGATTGAAAATCTTGAATCTAGTTATGAAATGTTCTATTTTCAAATTATTATTGCTCGTATTTCGTGACACGATATGGAGTGGACACCATGATCTAGATTATGTTGTCATAAGAATGTAGGAAAAAAAATTTCCGATTTGGACGTCATTTGACAAATATAAACAACTTTGAAGTTATGATTAAACGATACAAATGATCAAGTTCATTATGAACATGAACAACTCAAGAACACATCCCAATGCGGGTGCCGACGAGTGGGGCCCACAACTCGTCCAATGGGGAAATCTCTCGCGGGTTCGGGGCGACGGTTTGGCGCAACAATCCTACCGACGGGTGGGTCCCGCAACTCCGTCCACGAGATGGGGTCAAATTTCCGTACGGGCGATTTGTGGGCCAACTAGTGCCCGGGTACACCCGTCATTGACCCCGTGATTCCGTGTCCTCCCTATGAAAGCGCAGTTTCCTTAGAACCCAATGAACCCCTGCGACCCCCCAAATTCAATCTACAACATGATCTGGAGGCGGCGGTTCTTTTCCATCTCCCCTCATCCTCGCCGGGGATAACAGCGTCGCACATCCAATTACCCACCGTGCGTGACGAACTGCAACCACTCCATGGAAAAGATCTCCGTGGCTCGCTACGAGGCGTCGTCGAGGCTGCTTGGAGGCTGCCGACGGAGCTGACGATTGATATCGTCTCCCGCGTCGCTGCGCAGTCAGAGGATGCCATTGTGGATCTCCGCAACCTGCGCGCAACATGCAAGGCAATGTGCGTGGTGGGCGGCGCCGCCACGGTCGGACGACGCCTAGCCCTGAAACGCGTCCTGCGGCGTCGATTCTACCTCGGCCACGAGTATCGCACGGCGCTCGTCAACACACTGGCCAACGTCGGCAACCCGGAGGCCTTGTTCCAGAGCGGCTTGCGCCGCGCAAGTCTCGGGGAACACACGTGGCGTCATCACGCCGTGCCTCGACCGGCTACGGCGCGCGCGGAGGCGGGTCACAAGGAATCGATGTACGCCCTCTCCCTCTTTCTCTACGGACCCAACGGCGGCGAGGCCGACGACGACGAGGCCGGGGCGGCTCCGCGCTTGGTCGAGGCACCCCAAGAGGGGGCGACGGTGCTTCCTTGGATAAATTTGACTTGCACAAAACGCCGCTCCCGGGATCATTGCGTCGACGTGGCACTACCCGCTTACGGATGCGAATGCGATTGCCGTGTCGCCGGTGCCGGCGCCCGTACCTCGCCACGACGATTTGCGGTGTGCGGGTCGCGGGTGTGGCGACCACGCGAGATGGCATGCTTGGTACTCGTGGCGTAGGTTCTGCAGCCGAGGAGTGTAGGATCCGAAACGAGTGTGATTGGTTCTTCTACACACTCAAGGAAGCGTTAATGATCCGAAGGAAGGTATAAAAGTTGTGATTGCCGATATTTCTTGATAAATTAGTTCCACACATGATGCACCCTAAAAGACATTACGGATTTCGGTGTACATGTTTGCGTTCTTTCTTGTGTTTTACAAGTTCGGTCGATTGCTAAACATTGTTTCAATGCACAAGATTTGAGTTATCATTTGTTCGACAGTTCGTTTAATGCTTTCTTCATGTTCAGGAAATTTATCCGCAAGTGACGAGGGACCTTGCGGAGAGAGGCTCGGCGTCATTTCAGTCACATCTTTGAAGAAATCCAGCTAATAAACACAAAGCATGTCTCTCAAGTTGTGTCTTTCGACTATGTATGTGTCTTTACAATTTGTGTCCTTGTAGAGCATGTTTTTGATGATCCTTAGTTGGTGTGGTGTCAACGTGACTCGGGTAGCTAGCCTGTGAAAACTCAGTTGTCATAAATCTTACCGATTGCTACCCGATCTTTATGTTTGTTACACATATTTGTGTGATGCATTTTACTCGGTACAAATCGATAAAGGGTTTATGGTAGTCGCTAAAGTTTATACAAATATGACATTCGTAAATTTACTCGACCACATCAAAAAATGTGTAACCAATATACAATAACTTTGTGGTAAACAAGAAGTAAACTTTGTGGGACCCACCCGTCGGTGGCCACACCAAAATGCATCCCTCAAATACGCCAAACGTTCGGAAAAAATGGGTAGCCGGCGATTTGGAATGTGGCGCCGTTTTTTCCCATCCGAATTATTTAACTTTCGCCCAAACTACCGCGCAACCATGAGCGGGGCCACCACGCCGGGTTACAAGAGTAAAAAGTCGCGCGTCTTTACTTTCCCTCCCCGAATCCCCTCGCAAAACAAATCTAGAACTCGGTCGGTTAGGGGCCGGGTAGACGATACGACTACCGCCGCCGCCGCCGCCAAGCCGCTTCTCGCCGCGCGTACACGAGGATGCCGTCGTCGAGGGAGCCGGCAAGGGTGACCCCTACGACCTGCGAAGCGCGGCGCACACCGTCGTCGGCCATGCTACCTAGAATGTTCACAACCCCACGGTGCGGCGATTGATGAACCTACCGCCACCATGGCCCCTAGGCCTAGGGCGACGGGGGGCTCTCTTTGGGTCATCATCACCTTCGGGCGACGATGAAGCACGCGTCGACGTGGACATAGGTGCGGACCACGATGTTTTACCTTCATCTCGGGACGAGACGACCGAGGCCAGTACGCCGTATCTTGGTTCCATCTTTCCCCTCGTTCGTACCGCATCCAACATCTCATGCATCCGTGCACGCACCGGTACCCTAGATTTCATGCATTTGAACACGCGATTTGCACACCAAATTTCTTCACATGTTATTGATATGACATCGAAATGAATGCGCGGATCATTAGATGATCGGTCTTGGACCGTATATATGATTGAGAAGGGTATAGATGGGGAGCCGGATACAACACATACTTGTCACCCTCGTGGTTCACAAATCACCCTACAAACCATAAACAACCCGAAACAAAAAGCGGGGTACAGGATGAGGGACATTGTTTACTACAAGACTAGAATTCTCGACTCTCTTGCGGAAGCAACACTCACCGAGATCGACTACGACGTCGACGTAGAAAGAATGAAACAGATTCACGAGGAGGAGATGGTGATCGGATTAGTTGTCTCCGGAGAGCCAATACCTAGAAACCATACCATGGCCATAACACCTTTGAAATCCAAAAGTGCTTACATAAATGCGATGATAAAGAAGAAGTAGAAGAATGTGACTTAGATGAATACAAACTTTGGCTAGCCGATTTGCATCAAGAGAAGAAAGCCTTGGGTAAGATATGCTTCGACCAAATATTTGTGTACTTATACTCCGGAATTTGCATGTTCGGTCACATGAATGAAATTAATTATGGATTATATTTCAGAATTAAAAGACATTTTCGGGGATGACACAATCGATACATACGAGAGAATACCGAATGTTGCAGGATCGCTTGAAAACATCGGTAATATCCCTCTCCTAATTTGCAAGCAAATTACCATTTTTTATCATACTACAAAATATGATCGGTCATCATATGCCACTAAATTCTCTGCGCAGAACGGTACGTGGACCCCACCTTCATTTTGCAACACGGGAATGAAATGAACCCAACACCTGCAAGGTGCGGCCTCCATTTCATGCTCGGCGTTGGAAACAACACGAGCAAGGATCCGGTAACATGTGTTCCATAGAAATTACCGTCCGTGCATACGGTTATTTTGTGGGTATTATCACATGCATGTTGTTCGCATGGAATAGGCTCCCAAAAAGTTAAGAAAAGAGGACGCGGTCCCGTAAGAGCATTGACGGTAATCGCCAAGAGAATCAAGGCGGGCAAGCAGCATTAGACATTCAATTCTCTAAACATGGAGGACCGGTAGGTGATAACTACCGCTCATTCGTTGATGAAGTGGTCATGTATACAAGGAAAAGGGCTCCTATCATTGGAGTGAAATCATGGAAAAATGTTAGGGAAGAAGTCAAAAACGCAATAGCAACCGATGTATTGGTAATAATAGACTTTGCTTTTCAAGTACAATTCAAATAAAAACTAACATATAAACTCACACAATATTTGAATGCTATTGTGATTATATAACGAGCAAAGTGGGACATGGAGGATAATGCTTTGAATCAAGGGAAAAGATATGGGCCATTGCTAGGGAGCGTTACAAAGGATGGCGTTCAACTTTCGGATTGCTACGACCAAGACATACAACGAGCTACCACCGAGAGAATGTTACATAAGCCTACGGAATTAGATATTGTTGAATGGCACTATCCGTTGAAGTATTTCGATCTTGCTAAATTCAAGGTTTGTTCCACATTGTTAATTACGATTTTGACCACTACATTTTTCATTCAAATGGCGATGTCTGAGTCTTTAAGATTTTTGTTCATAACTTTTCATTGTATAGGAAAGGAGCACACAAAATTCTGCGATTCGATGCCAACAAATGACAAGACATTTGTCAGGCGCTAAGCCTTATTCTCAGCGCAGCTATGAGAAGGTAATAACTCGGACAAGCACATCTCCAATCTGTCTTGCGGGATGAAGAACATTAATTTGTTATTTTCTTGGCATAACGGAGAGACCCGAAACCGGTGAAGAGCCGAATGATATGGAACTTTGGTGGATAACTCACACTAACCGGGGGTCTTGGACGGACGAACAATCTAAAAATGTCTATGTGAGTTCTCAATGAATTAGTACATACATTACTATACATAGGCTTATGCAACTATAGAATGCAACCAATCTCTTGTTCAACTAACTCCTCCACCTCGTGCCTTGCAAATGTTAGGACACCGCAAGCGGCGTTATTGCCGAGGCGGAATCAAATGCGGACAACAACTTTGTTTCCCAAAAGGAAAAAAATGAGATGTTCCAAAAAGCCTACAAATCGAGTCACGAAGTGCAAATCAACCAAGTTGCATGGAAACGGGTACACGGCAAAAAACCCAACTAGAAGGCATTTGCTCAATGCGGAGCGCGAGGAACAAATTCGTAGGGAAGAGCTACGGCATGAGGAACACGTCGAGCTCATGGACGCATTTGGGCGGCTACAAGAAAAAATGTCGGGATGGGAAGAAGAAAGGGAAGCGAGAAAGGAGAGAACATGCACGCCAACTTGAAGAAAGTGAAAAGAGAAGGCAGAGAACCACAACAGCTTAGGCAAGAGTTCCTATCAATGCCGCAAGCATCAAATGGACAATCACAAGTTCCACAGTGCATCGGTCAAGCTATTTGCATGAATGCGTTTCTTTCCTTGGGTTCTATATATGAATGTTTGTATCCTTTGGTAGGTTGACCAGCCAATATCCGTACAACCATGCCCAAGCAACAATGTCACCGAATCCGCCGACGAAGCGGCGGTTGCATCAATCACCCGAAGAAACAACCTTGTCGCCGAATCCCGCGAGACAACGTGGCGGCGGAACCATCAATTCCTACATCCGGGAATGTACAACCGGACTCCGGGAATGTGCTCTCGTGTACTCGGAGTTGTTCTCGAATTCACAACTTTTTACTAGTACATATCATCGATTCATTGATGAAATTACGCCTAATCTTGTCCTTCCAAATGATTGGTTCATAGGAGAAGGAATGCGAAGAAGCTCGAAAACAAGTATTTCGCAAAACCGAAGCACTAAAGGTGGTGTTAACAATCCCGAAACTCAATCCACCGTTAGACAAATTTCTTCTCAACAACTACGGTACAAGTTGCACAAAGGAGACGACAAAGCACCAAAAAGACAAGAGGTGAAGCTTTTTTCAACAACTCTTACTTCGTGAATGTAATTCATGTTTCAAATTTGTCAAAGTGTGTTTATGGTTGTGGTAATTATTTGATGTCATTATGCTATTTTTATGAATCACAATCAATCTTTGGTTTGCTATATGTTGTTGTTTCACAAATTCCAATATTAGAGATTAATTGATGCTAGCTTAAAAATTTTGTTGATTCTTTACAGGTGATGACACCTCCTTGCATTGAATCCCCCTTTGCTGATCAAGTGTTGGGATCATCTCCAAGTAACAATTGGCAGACCAAGTTCTTCATGTCCTAGCAAATTTGTCTACTATGTGTTGAAACAATGTCCTGTGCCAAACTTTTCAGTATTTAAGTACTTCATGAGTCATGTAATTAACTCAGTGGATGGTTCAATGTTGGTTAATTAACTATAGATGCATTGTTATATTTATCTGTCGATGTTAATTAATGCCGCAATTACCGCTGCTACATAAATGAGCGTGGCGAATACATCGTTGTTTTTCGTTGCCAAAAGTAGCGTGGCAATAGTAAGGTGCACTTGTAGCACCCCTAATACGAACGTGGTAATAAGAAATTCAACTTGTAGCAACACAAAGGGAACGTGGCAATAGTATGGTGTACTTGAAGCAACCCTAAATAGGAACGTGGTAATAAGAAGTTCAACTTGTAGCAACACAAAATGAGCGTGGCAATAGATAGTGCTCTAAGAGCAACCCTAATAGAAACGTTGTAATAAAGACTTTAACTTATGGCAACCAACCAAATGTCGAAGCAATAATAGAGGACCACATATTACAACCAATCAAATTACGTGGCCATAGATAGTGCACTTGTAGCAACCCTAATAGAAACGTTGTAATAAAGACTTTAACTTATGGCAACCAACCAAATGTCGAAGCAATAATAGAGGACCACATATTACAACCAATCAAATTACGTGGCAATAGAGGATACCACCTAAAGCAACGTAACCAATATCGTGGCATCGTACAATGCTACCTATCACATCGAAATCAACTTTTGTGGCAATAGAGGAGACCACCTATAGCAACTAACCAATTTCGTGGCATCGACAATACTACATATTCCAACCAAATTACTTTCGTGGTAATAGACGAGGTTCAACCAATAGCAACCAAAGACAAGGGCGTAGCAATACTATAACTTGCAACGAAACGAAACGTTGCAATTGCACCTTTGGCAACACCGCAGATGTGTCGCAATAGTACACTTTGCAACCAAAACAAGTGTTGTAAAAAAACCTAATTGCAACGTTGCGTTACGTTGCAACAAAAAAACTTTGGCAACCACTAGATGGACAACGACGCAATACCCTAATGCAACGCGGCCTTTCGCATCCCATGTCCCACGGAACAATTTGGTTGCAATTGTGTCTATTGCAACCAAATATGGCATATTGCAACACATTTTGTGCGTTGCATTAGGGGGAAAATCTAGTAGTGATGCAAGCTTCCAAATTTTAGCTCACCTCTTCTGAATTTGCATTAAGCTCACCTCTTCTCCCCCTTGTTGACAATGTATGAATCAAGGTGAAAATGCAGGAATGTAAAACAAAGCATGTAAACATCTACATGAGCTTCTCAAATAGGCCAAATCTAGTGTCAAAGGCTAGAAATGAGACAAAGATCGCACATATGAATCATAGCATAGTCAAAGCATTGCCACAGGTAATATATGGAAATATGGGCATGTGACAAAGCAATTTTCAGATTTGAGTAAGTTTATAAAAAGATGGCTCATTTCACATGTAAAAGCCTATCCATGTCATATTCTAGCCAAAAACATGCATATCCTCCAGAGATCATACAAGGATATCCAATTCTCAACAAAGGATCATTGCAAACACCCATAAAGCAAAGCATGTCATGTCAAAGCTCATGAGCCATGTGTCCACTTCGGGGAGACTTCTCCACTGGTGAACATCATGCAACATGTTTTGCACCCATATGTGAAAGATAAGACATTTTTAAGTATAGACATGATGGATGGAGCATTTTTTCAAGCATACACACTTCTTTTCAAGATTTATTCATTTCATGGTACATGAAGTGCCTTTGCGGCAAAAAGAAGCTTATGCTACTCCATGAATGCAACATAGGCTAAACATTCACAATGATACCGGCCTTTAGCCCAAATGCAAGAAAGAAACATCCAGGCACAATCTAAGCAGGAAAGCACATTTAGACCAAAACGTGACATGGATACACTACTACACATGAGTGGAGCACATTTCACCAAATTTAGTCAAGATTCGCATTTATTTCAAAAAGGGCTATCTCACAACACATATATCTCAAATATTCCAAGAGCATAGCCTCACATCACCATTTCTCCACACACATGACCACAATCTCACAAATAGCCAAAGAGACTCAAATAAGGCATATGAAAGAATCTCATCATCCTAAAATGCAATATGATACAAATGCAACATGATATATAACAAGATGGCTATCCTACCATGGTTTATACATCAAGCAAAGCATGTATATACATCAAAGTAAACATGATATGATACAAAAGTAAATCTCCCAAGAATCAACTAGAAAGGACAACAAACTCCAAGTTCCCCCCGCAAGCGTGCAAATGTAGCTTGGTCGAGAGGCTTTGTAAAAATGTCTGCAAGCTGATCTTGGGTAGGGACATGGCTCAACACAATGGTTCCTTTTTCCACATTGTCCCTCAAGAAATGGTACCTCACTTCTATGTGTTTGGTTCTGGAATGAAGCACTGGGTTTTTCGCTACGCTTATGGCACTGGTGCTATCACAAAGAAGTGGGATCTGGGTGCACTCCTCACCAAAGTCTCTCAAAGTGTATGAAATCCGCAACAGCTGGGAACAACAACTCGCGGCCGCAACATACTCTGCCTCGGTGGTAGACCGAGCTACACTAGACCGCTTGCGGGAAGACCATGAAACCAACGAAGACCCAAGAAAGCGGCAAGTACCGAAGTAGACTTCCTCTCGACTCGGCAACCAGCAAAATCCGCATCAGAAAAACCATGAAGTGAAAGAGTCGAGGAGGAAGAATACCAAAGGCCAAGACCAGGGGCAGACTGTAGGTACCTGAAGATCCTCTTGACGGCCTGTCGATGTGATGTCCTCGGCGAAGCCTGAAAACGAGCGCACAGACACACACTGAACTGTATGTCTGGCCTCATCGCTGTCAGGTAGAGGAGGGAGCCGATCATGCTCCGTAGTCCCGCCGGTCCACTGGTTCTCCGTCCTCATCCGCATCCAAAGTAGCCGTACTCCCCATGGGTGTCGACATAGGCTTCACATCTTGCATGTGGAACTTCCTCAGCATGTCTTTCGTGTACTTGGTCTGATGTACAAATGTTCCATCCTTCACTTGCTTGATCCGCAACTCGCCCGAGAAAGTCATTCCCATGCTTGAGGAGAAACAAGGTTCTATCCACGGTACCCATCACGAACCTTCTGCTCAACAGAAAACCTCTCAATCTCCCATACCAAGCCCGAGGCGCCTGTTTTAACCCATACAGAGCCCTTTTCAACCTGTACACCCTGTGTGGATACAACTCACTCTCAAACCTCGGTGGCTGCTTCACATACACCTCCTCCTCTATGACCCCATTCAGAAAAGCACTCTTCACATCCATTTGAAACAACTTGAACCCTTTAGCCACGGAAAAGGCTAGAAGAATTCGAATTGCCTCAAGATGGGCCACAGGAGCAAAGGTCTCCTCATAGTCGAACCCCTCCTTCTGACTAAAACCCTGAGCAACAAGTCTGGACTTGTTCCTCACAACCATCCCATTCTCACCCTCTTTGTTCTTCCAAACCCATTTGGTACCTATAGGATGGCAATTTGGAGGTGGTTCAACTAACTCCCACACTTGGTTCCTCTCAAAATTTTCCAACTCCTCATGCATAGAATTGACCTAGTTTGCATCAGATAAAGCATGTCCAATGTCCTTGGGCTCAAAAGTGGCAACAAATGCAGCATGAGCGAAATGAGAGGAATTTCTGGACCTTGACCGCGTAGTACGTTCATCGATGTCCCCAATGATCTTCGATAGGGGATGCACTTCTTGAATCCGCCGGGGAGCCTCACGCCTCGAGACTACCTCCCCCTCAACTTCAGCTTCTCTCGCCTGGTCCTCTTGTCGCATCGTCGTTGTCCATGAAGTAGACGGTCCACGCTCCGTAGTGGTCGTAGGGGAAGTAGTGGGTACACACTCAGCTTCAGGCGCATGGTTCTCCCCATCATCATCTCCAGCTTCATCCTTCTCCTCTTCAAAGAGGTCCTCGGCCATCTCCTCATCACCTACACATTCAAAGCCAAGAGAGGTACATGGCATTGTCTCGTCCAAGGTTACCTCGCAAGTCTCCATGATTTTGTTAGTCTCAAGGTTAAGCACCCTATAGGCTCTAGAATGGTTAGCATATCCAAAGAAAATCCCATCACTAGACCTAGCCTCAAACTTGTCGAGTTTTCCCTTCTTAAGAATAAAGAACTTGCAGCCAAAGACTCTAAAATGACTCACCTTGGGTGCCCATCCATGCATAAGCTCATAACAGGTCTTCTTCTTGAAAGCTCGCAATGAAATCCGGTTGGAGACATGACAAGCCGTATTGACCGCCTCAGCCCAATACCTCCTAGGAGTCCTGTGCTCATCGAGCATCGTCCTAGCCATCTCACAAAGAGTCCGATTTTTCCTTTCCACAACACCATTTTGAGGGGGCACGTAAGGGGTCGAATACTGATGCTCAAGACCTAGATCACAACAGAAGGCATCAAAACGAGAGTTCTTGAACTATGAGCCATTATCACAGCGGATAGCTCGGATGGCATTCCCATGCCTCTCGTTCCTCAACCTCATGATCAGATCTCGAACAAAACCAAATGTCTCACTCTTGTCTTCCAAGAAAAACACCCAGGCATAGCGAGAGTAACCGTCCACCACAACAAGGACATACCACTTCCCACCCACCGAGCGATCTCGAGCTGGCCCAACAAGGTCCATATGCAACAGCTCTGTCGGACGCTCGGTCATGACATCGGTCAGGGGTGGATGGGGAGTGGCTACCATCTTGTCATGCCTACACGGAGCACAGACCAAATCCTTCTCAAGCTTGAACCTCGGCATTCCTCGGACAAGGTCAAGACCACTCAAGAGGGAAACCAATTCAAAGCTCAAGTGACCCAACCGCCTATGCCATTTCCACAAATCAGAAGAAAGACCGGCCATCAAATAGCGAGCAGGACCCAAAGAACGAGAGAAATCGGCCCGAAAATGCGACCCTCGGGGATGATCATACGGACAAGATCACCTCGAGAATCCAAAGAAACGAGACTCACCGGACTTGAAACGCACCTCAAAACCCTCATCAAGCAATTGAGAAACCGAAAGCAAATTGAAACCCAAAGACTTCACAAGAGCAACTCTCTTCAACGTTACCTTGTCACTCACATGCACAACACCCTCAGAAATCACCCTTCCTCATCCATTGTCCCCAAATGTGATGTACATCTTTTCCTTCACTGGGGTCAGGCTAGAGAACCACTTCTTATCTCCGGTCATGTGTCGGGAACATCCGGAGTCGATCAACCAAATGTTCTCCAAGCCTCCTGCCTGTAGTCAGAAACAAGAACGAGAGTGAGCTAACGACTTGACACTGGGGTTAGCACAAAGAAAGTTAAACCAGTGTCGAGCCATCTGCTCAAAAGAGGGGTTAGCAAACATCATTCCCTTGCCACCAAACTTCCCATGTCCCATGGAAGGAGTACGAGCACCACGAGGGGGAAAACGTTGTCCGTAGTTCCTCCGGAACCCAAAGCCGCGATCATCTCCCCTAAACCCGTATTGAGGACGAGTACGGGGACGTCCAAAGACAAAACCACCACGAGCCCGACCAAACCTCTCACCGGCAAAGACGCTCACCATCATCTCTCCTATCAAACCTCTCACCACCACCTCTCCGTGAGAACCCGCCACCCCCGAGCTCCAACTCTACCAACACTCCTCACACTTCCCACACCCCGTGGAAGTGGCACTCTAGACTCGGGAATACCATGAGACCGGTGATACCGTCCCGGTTTGCTTGCTCCCTAGCAAGCCTCTCATCCCTCTTCCTCTTGTAGCAAAACTCGCTAGGTGTCTCTCCTTGCCACAATACTCACACCTGAAGGGGATGGGTTTTGGTTTTGGCTCTGGCTTCTCTCTAGGTTTCTCACCCTTCTCACTCACAAACTTCACCGGTTTCTGGAAGTCATTTGTTTTAGGTGGGAATTTGGGTGGATCTTGGGTTGTGTCAAGCTTGTTGCAAAGGTGGTTGGGCTTTGGTGTGAAAGAGTTCTTGGGTGCTTTTGGAAGTGGGACTTGGATGTCTCCGATCACCTCAAACTCGGGGTTAGACTCAACACACTTCTCATACACACTCTCCCCACTTCGTTCTCTCTCACTTTCTCACCCAACTTCTCAAAACCCAAACCACGACCATCCGCTCTCTTGAACTCCTCAATCATGATTTTCAATTGAGGTTCCCGCCGTACAACCAACCCAACACCTTCCTCAAATAATCATTCTCCTCATAAATGACATCTAAATGGGAAGTAAGTTCAAGATTACGCAAAGTAACTTCATCACGACTAGTGCATGCATTGACAACAGGAGATTTCAAAGAAGCTTCCAAAGTGCTAATGGTAGAACGAGCATCAACAAGCTTAGCATGCATAGTAGGACATGATTTACAAGCACCAAGCAAAGTGGGTCTAGCCTTAAGCTCATCATACTCAGTCCTAAGAGCATCTAGTTTAGCCAAAGTGGAAGCATTCTTCTCATTAAGCAACTTGATCTCATTCAACCATGCATCACATTCAGGACATTCAACATCATCAGAAATAGTAGGAGCAAGTTTCAAAGAGTCATTCTCAAGTTTCAATTCAAGCAACTTAGACTCTAACTCTCCTACTTTCTTACTAGCATTCTCAAGTTGAGCCCTAAGATTTTTCCTCATCTTCTTAACATCTCTCAACACACTATCACGATTGTCAATCAAGCCATTCAACCTAGTGATCTCAGCAAGCAAAGAGTCGGGGTCACGATTTACCTCATCCTCTGAGTCGGAGTCGTTGTCTTCTTCTCGCTCTTCTTGCTGCTTGAGCTATGGGCCATGCCACAAAAGCCTTCAAGCGCCACACAGCTCAATCCACTGAGGTTCCGGCTTGCACTCTTCTTGCCCTTGCGCCTCCCGGCGTCTTCATCATCACTGCTTGAGCTTGACTGCGCGTCTCTTGAGCTTGAGTCGACGTCACTTGCACCGGCCACCATGGCTCTTGCCTTGTCCTTCTTGTAACCGCCCTTGCTCGGTCGCCGCTTGTCCTTGTCCTTGCTCTTGGACTTGCTGAAGTGCTTGCCCTTGGAGGAGTACTTGTCTTCACGCCTCGAGTGCGCCTTGTACTCGCTCATCTTGTACTTGTTCTCCTCCGTTTCCGGCACTCGGCGATGAAGTGTCCACGCTTGCCACACTTGTAGCATGTCCCCGAGCTCCGCCTTGCATTCCTCCGGCTCTCATGTAGTCGATCAAACCTCCTTGAGAGTAAGGCCGACTCCTCCTCGCCCAACACATCAAACTCCTCATCTGGAATAGATATAAGAGAAGACAAGGAAAACTGTCGACAGGAAGGGTTAACTTTGCGCTTTGATCCACCCACAAGAGCAAGACTATGATCAGTCAAGCCCTCATGCTTGGAATGCAACTTCCTGTCAACCTCAGCCGACTTGAGCTTAGAAAAGAGGTCATCCAACTCAATGGTCAAATATTGCCCGGACTCCTTGATGGCCTCAACCTTAGCACCCCAAACATTTGGGTCCAAGATATGCAAGAGCTTCAAAGTTTGATCATGATCAGTGTAAGGGAAATCCTCAACATTGGCCTTCATGTTGTTCACGATGGCGGTGAACCTCTGAAACATTGCGTCAATGTCTTCACTGGGAAGTTGAGTAAAGTTCTCATATTGCATCCGGTAAGAAACAAAGAGGCGAGCCTTCACATGGTTATCACCACCGTGAGCAACCAACAACTTCTCCCAAATTTGCCAAGCAAGATTCAAATGGCGAACACGCTCAAACTCAAGATCACACAAGCTCCGGATCAAGTGATCAACGGCTTTTGCATTTGCCTCATACTTGGCCTTAGCACCAGCATCGGTCACCATAAGAGTATGGATGTTGGCCGGAATAGCATATGTCTTGTTAAGCACAATGAAATCCAACAACTTGCCACGAAGAAAGATCATCATTCGGGCCGCCCACTTGTGGTAACCCTTCCCATCGAAGTGCGGCGGACCACCCCTCTCAACGTACGCCATCTTAGGATTCAAGACTTGTTAAAGTCACAAAGAATCCGGCACCAAGCTCTGATACCAATTGAAGGATCAGATGGCGACTAGAGAGGGGGGGAGTGAATAGGAGCCGGTAAAAATTCTTCTTAAAGAACCCGGCCAATACCTTAGACAAATCCCGGTCACACACGAGCGATGGATCGAATCACACAACAATCGCCAAGACAACGAGGTTATGGATCAACCTCAAGTCTTAGGAACGATTCCTTGAAGCACACGCGGAAGCACGAAAGAAGGAGGGAGGAATCGAACCAAGGAACAAAGCTGCCAACCTCAGGTGGACTGTCCGGCCAGGCGGGGCGGACTGTCCGCAAGGGCCGCGCGGACAGTCCGGCCAGGTGTCGTGGAAAGTCCGCAAGGGACACGTGGATCGTCCGGCCAGGAGCCACGGACCGTCCGTTAAAGACAACAGAACCACCAGAACCGACCCGAGAAAAACGGACCGTCCGCGAAGACCATGCGAACTGTCCGCGCGGGTCACGGACCGTCCGCTACTGAAGCTCGGACCGTCCGCAAACCGGCTGCAACGAAAACCTAAAACAAAACTGGATCAAACCGAAACAAAACAAGAACACAAAAAACACCATGACGAACTCGGCTGAACTGGCTCCTCGAGGACAGTCCGCAAGGGGCAGGAGGACAGTCCGCAAGGGGCGGGTGGACGTCCGCCGGGTTCAAAACGAATCCGAGAAAAGCCCGAGCTCGCGAAGTCAACTCCACCTACTCATCACCGGATCTCCAAAACGATAGAAGCTGTAGAGACAAGAGTTTGGGGACAAGATAAGCGTCAAACAAGGATGCTATACCCCAAAAATTTCGCCTCCTAACTTCCTAAATCACCGGGAATCGCGGATCCTTTAAACACCACCAAAAGCTAGAGCTCCGAACAAAAATCCTTGAATCGAAGTGGTTTCCCGGGGTTTGAGGGCACAAGATCAATCCCAAAGAAGCACAAGACATCCATCCATGTTTCCCTCAAAGAAATCCGGGGAGAAACCCACTCAAATCCGCGGAACCACACCAAGAACAAAGGCACCAAAAACAAGCACGAAAAAGACCACAAAATCCACAACGCCGAAACTTCTATACATACCAGGAAAGATTCACAAGGTCTAGCATCCGCCCTAGCATCCATCCATCTCAACAAATCTCTCATGAAGCTCTCATGCTATCCTAGAGAAAATGGAGAAGAAAATAGTCCAAGAAAAAGAGAAAGAGGAGGGGGGAAATGAAACCCTAAGTCACAGAGAGAGAAAACCATCCACACACACTCATGGCTTATATATCGGGTCCCGCCGGTGTGGGAAATGACTCGACTACCCCTAACTCAACTACTGGCGATACACCCCACACAGGGGCATTTATGTAATGTTTGTGGGTCTTACCATCGGACGGCCACGCCTTTGCCGCACCCCGCGTCCTCCCGACGCAAGTCATGCGATCCCGCCGCCGTGTCTCTCCATTTCCCGGAGGCCCCTCAAGGCCGAAGACCTTTCGCGCCCGTTCTTAACCCGCAACAACACAAACTAGGCTGCAGCCTACACCTGCGCACTGAGCCAAGAGTCAGTCCAACTCCCGTTGTCAATCACTCATCACTAAGGAGCGGTCATCCATCGACCACCAGGATGCTCCTGGTCCTCAGTCTACGGCGACTCCGCAGTGGTCATCAACCAAGTCAATAAGTCCTGGGACCGCAACAAGGAGAACATGGACGCCTACTGCCTAGAAGTCTGCAAGCTCGAGAACAAGTTCTATGGTCTCGAGTTCCACCACGTCATCTGCGACAACAACGTTGCGGCGGACGTCCTGTCGAAGCTTGGTTCTACTCGCACTCAAGTACCAGCGGGTGTCTTCTTCCACGAGCTTCACGCGCCATCCATCCCGGAGCCGGCGCCACTGACCACTGTCCCAGCCCATCCCCCGGCTGGTCAGGATGTCATGTTGATCGACGTGGGATGGAGGCAACCCTTCATCGACTACCTCAGCGAGCAGAAGGTTCCCTCGGACAAGAACTTGGCCGAGCAACTCATCTGCCAGGCCAAGTCCTACATCCTCGTCGGAGACAAGCTCTACAGGCGGGGCACATCTTCCGAAGTACTCATGAAGTGCGTTCCCAGACAAGAAGGCAAGGACATCTTTGAGGAGATCCATAAAGGCGTCTGCGGCAACCACACGTCTTCTCGCACGCTGGTCAGCAAGGCCTTCCGACGAGCTTTCTACTGGCCCACAGCTCTGGGCGACGCCGAAGAACTCTTCAGAAGGTGCCAAGGGTGCCAATACTTCGCCAAGCAGCTTGGAGAACGGGGTCTCACCTTCTTCAAACTACTCAAACATCAAGAGAAGTTCGTGTGGACTCCAGAGGTAGACCAAGCCCTTGCCCAGCTCAAGGACTTCCTATCAAAGCCACCAGTCCTCACGGCTCCTCGCAAAGGCGAGCAGCTGCTGCTCTACCTCGCTGCGACCACCCATGTGCTCAGTACTGCCATCATTGTCGAGCGCCAGGAAGACGACCACGCCTACCCAGTCCAGCGACCAGTCTACGTCAGCGAGGTCCTGTCAGAATCCAAGGCACGTTATCAGCCAGTACAGAAGCTTCTGTACGCAGTGCTCATCACCTCGCGGAAGCTACGACACTACTTCCAGGAGTACTCGATCTCCGTCGTCACCGACTACCCGCTTGGCGACATCCTGCGGAACCAAGATGCTACTAGAAGAATCTCCAAGTGGGCAGTCGAACTCGGCGCACTCAACATCGACTTCAAGCCACGCACAGCCATCAAGTCGCAGGCGCTAGTCGACTTCATGGCGGAGTGGCCGGAGAATCAGCTACCTACTCCAACTGAGCGCCCAGAACACTGGGTGATGTACTTCGACGGCTTACTCAAGCTCAAAGGCGCAGGTGCAAGGGTACTCTTGATCCCTCCAATGGGCGAACAACTTAAGTACGTCCTGCAGATCTTTTGGAAGGTCTCAAACAACGAAGCCGAGTACGAAGCTCTGCTACATGGGCTCCGCCTCGCGGCTTCACTAGGCATCAAGCGACTACTAGTCTACGGCGACTCCGCAGTGGTCATCAACCAAGTCAACAAGTCCTGGGACCGCAACAAGGAGAACATGGACGCCTACTGCCTAGAAGTCCGCAAGCTCGAGAACAAGTTCTACGGTCTCGAGTTCCACCACGTCGTCCGCGACAACAATGTTGCAGCAGACGTCCTGTCGAAGCTTGGTTCTACTCGCGCTCAAGTACCAGCGGGTGTCTTCGTCCACGAGCTTCACGCGCCATCCATCCCGGAGCCGGCACCACCGACCACTGACCCATCACATCCCCCGGCTGGCCAGGAGGTCGTGATGATCGACGTGGACTGGAGGCAACCCTTCATCGACTACTTCAGCGAGCAGAATGTTCCCTCGGACAAAAACTTGGCCGAACAACTCATCCGCCGCGCCAAGTCCTACATCCTAGTCGGAGATAAGCTCTACAGGCGGGGCACATCTTCTGGAGTACTCATTAAGTGCGTTCCCCGAGAAGAAGGCAAGGGCATCTTGGAGGAGATCCACAAAGGCGTCTGTGGCAACCACGCGTCCTCTCGCACGGCGGTCGGCAAGGCCTTCCGACGAGCTTTCTATTGGCCCACGGCTGCGGGCGACGCCGAAGAACTCGTCGAAGGTGCCAAGGGTGCCAATACTTCGCCAAGCAACAACACGTCCCGGCCTACAAGCTATTCACCATACCGCCAACCCGGCCTTTCGCCCGCCGGGGGCTCGACATTATTGGGCCACTCCCGACTGTGCCAGGTGGATTCAACGGAGTACTGGTGGCCACCGACAAGTTCACCAAATGGATCGAGGTCAAGCCGGTCACATGCCCCAAGGCTGACAGAGTACTCCACTTCCGGGATGAACTCGTACATCACTACGGACTACCCCATCGCATCATCACAAACCTGGGCTCCAATTTCAACAATCACCAGTCCTAGGAGTACTGCGAGAACAGCGGGATCGATGTCCGATATGTCTCAGTCGCCCATCCTCGGGCCAACGGACAAGTCGAGCGCGCCAATGGGACGGTGCTCGACGCTCTCAAGAAGCGGCTACACGACGCTACTAACACCAAAGGAGGCAAGTGGATCAAAGAACTACCCAACACTCTCTGGGGGCTACGCACTCAACCCTCCAAGCCAACGGGACAATCTCCGTACTTCCTAGTCTACGGCTCCGAAGCAATCCTCCCTGCTGATGTCATGTGGGATTCAATAGCAGTAGAGCAATACAACGAAGGCGTATCCAAATACAGCAGACGAGTTGATATTGATGGACTCTAAGAAGCTCGCTGCGCCGCCCTCGTCCAATCAGCAAGGTACCTCGAGGGTATCTGACGCTACCACGATCGCAACGTTAAGGGACACTCCTTCAACGTTGGTGATCTCTTCCTCCGTCGTATCCAGAACACAGAAGGACTACACAAGATCAGCTCGCCCTGGGAAGGTCCCTTCACAGTTGCAAAGTTGACCGGACCGGGCTCTTACCGCCTCAAGACGCTTGAAGACAATGACGTCAACAACTCGTGGAATATCAACCAACTCTGTCGATTCTACGCCTAGTCTACACGACTACACTGGGGGCTCAAGTCTATACGACAACTCAAAGACCCTTTCTCCGTAAGTGGCCTCCAGGTCTAGGCACTAGTCTCCAGACTATTCCACTCCATGATCCAGCCCGTGCAGCTACTAACGGATCTTGGGCTGTGACGAGCGACAAAGGACTCCAGCAGCGGTCTACTGAGAGACCATGTACTTCTAGATCCAGCCTACACGGCTACTAACGGATCTCTGCGCCGTAAGCGGCTTTACGCCCTAGAACTACTTAGCCGTAGGCGGCCTCCGGGACCTGGCGATTACTATGTAATAATGGCTATCGCCATCCAGGTGTACTCCTTCAGTAATAAAGTTTGATTATCTATCAACTACTTTACTCTCTCCTTCCCTCAATGGGACTACTGGCGAGTACGACTACTCGCGACGACTCCATGATGGGACTCCGCACTCACAGATGGCGATAACGAGTACTCATTCATGGAAGTTTTTCTTCATTCATACTTAAACAAGTTAATTACAACTGTTTATGTACAACCACTGCTACGAGCTAACTATTACAGGACTACTGGAGATTAAGCTTCTCGGCGACTTCTTCAGCAATGGGCGTCATCTGCTCCAGCAGCTCCGCGTACTGCTCGTCCGTGCAGTTGGCGGCTAGTTCGCCGGTGACTATGTCCACAGGAGCTTTTGGGAAGTACAACTTCATGAAGGCCAGCACTTGGTTGGGGATAGACTTCGCTAAGTGCTTGACGTAGGTCGCCGAGCGGGGCCGGGGGCTTCCTTCGGCCCGGTCCACCGGTGGGGCTATCTTCGGTCCCCCGGGGGTGAGGCACCGGCGGCCTCGCGATGGGAAGTGCGGCCTCCTCGAGTTCCTTCGGTCGGGTGTGCGGCTTCTCGCGATCCGGTTCGGCTTCTGCAAGGATTTGTAGAAGTTGACGAGGTCACGATACGATGCAATACGAAGCTCCATGTGCTTGTCGCACTCGTAAGCAAGCTCCTTATAATCATACTCCAGTACCTTGCGGGCCTCTTGCTCCCGGTAGAAGAGGTTCTTCATGTCGGTCTCTGAAGCCCTCAGTTGGTCGACGCGGGTCTCAAGGTCTGCAATCAACAAGGCACAGCGGGTCCGGCTACTTCAAGACACTACCAATAGGTACTCGTGAGGACAATGGCGTACCTTTGTTCTTGTTGCGGAGAGACTTGTTCTTCCGCACCAGATCGTCGCTCTTCGCCTGCATATCTTGGATGTCCTTATGATACTTGGCGAAGGCGGTGTCCAGCTTTGACTGCATCACGACGGCGTGCTTCCGGGACTTCAAAAGTTGCTCCTCTAAGGCTTCCGCCCGGAGTACTGTGTCGCCGAACCCTTGAAGCATGTCGGACTTCTGTCGGGACCTCTCCGCGACGTCCTACAACATACAACAGATATCAACTGGGTACTCAACACTAAAGGATTGACTACTCAAAGGTGTCGACTACTCACCTTCATCCACTGCTCAGCCTGGCACGCTGCCTCCAGGTGACGAGCCACCGTCGCTGGGTTGACTAGATCATCCACCAACAGCTCGGTCCCACCACGACTACTCGTTGCGGCCTCGGACATTGGCGCCGAGTGGATTGGCTCCGCGTCCTGGATCTCCGGCGAGCGGACGACTACCTCCAGAGCGGGTTCTGGCAGCGTGTCGTCGCCCTCTCCTCCAGTCGTCGCGGCGGCTTCTCCGACGGCCACCTCCATCGGCTCGGGGGCTCCTCCGGCAGCTCCGTGAGCCTCCAGTGTCACATCTTCTACGGGCACCGCTGCCGGGATATCGTCTCCCTCGGCTTCAGCACCTGTCGACCAAAAGACAAGTGGATCAGTCATACCCGGTGGCTACGACTACTCTTCGGGGTTACTTGCACTTGATCAAAGTACTCACCCTCTACGACGCAGGCCTCAGGCAACGTAGCCTCCGCGGCCGGCGCCTCGACTCTGCTAGAGGGGCGGGAGCGGACTCCTCAGCGGGCGACGCGGCTTCCTCTTCTGCCACCACTGTGGTGGGTTCATCCCCCTCCAAGGACAAGTCCGTCGATTTCCTACAGAGTACACAAGCTAGTTGTCAACCCAGTACGACTACCACATTCAATGTACTACTCCGGAAGGACCAACACTTACAAGCTCGACCGGACCACCGTCACGGTTGGGGCACCGAGGATACTGGCAATATCGACCAGTCCTGCCTCGGCAGGCGCCTCCTCTTGCGCCTCAGTAGCCGCTGCCTCTTCAGTGGCAGCAGCGGCCGGTTCTGCGCCCCTCTCAGCAGCAAGGGGCTGGCGCGTCATCTGCGCCAAAAGCTCCTCCACAGTGGGGGCTGGGCTACGACTACCCCAGCTGGTTCCCCCACTGTGTCCCAATCGCCTTCGTCGCCCTGCTCAACGGGGTTGGAAGGCGGCATCTCCTGCAATCAAGGGAACTTCATCGTCAACACACAAGATCGAGGCATGAGTACTCGACCACCCTAGTGAAGATGGCTTACCTCCTGGGACATGGTCTCCGTGACCTTCAACTTCTTGGCCACGCGTTTGCGGGCCACGTTGCGCGGCTTCCTTGGCGGCGCAGGAAGACTAGCCTCTAGGCTAGTCGGTGGATCCTGAACGAGAGGAATGTGCGGCAATCCAGGGCGGCTAAATCTTGACCGCAGCTGGAAGCGCTCCTGCAGCGTCTCTTCATCATCGTCCTCCTCGGACGAGTCTTCGACGTCAACGGTGTCGTCTCCTCCATCAACCTCGCGCCGCTCCTTGGCCTTGGCCTTCCCTTCCTCTGGGACCTCGACAAGTTGAGGAGGCGACGCTGGCTCGGAGACGAACTTCGCCAAGTCATCCTGCAAGAAGCACAACACGTCAGTTCGATTACTCTTACGTAATGAGTACTCGACAATGGATGCGGCTACCGACCTCTTTTGGTGGGCGCGCGGCGGAGTACTCTGGCACTGGGCACGACGTGTACGCCGGCATATCTTTGAAGATTCTGCCCAGCCTATCAATGATGTCATCATCGTCGACTTCATCACCGGGCATCCACGACGTGTCGTCGTCGCCGGTGTACTGGTACCCCAGGGTGTCGCGAGCCATCAGCGGCTGCACCCTACGCTTCATGAAGCTGAAGGCCACATGTTCGGCCCTCAACCCGGCTTCTCTCAGCGCCTTGATCTTCGCCAGCAGCTCAGGCAACTGGAGACCTTCCTGCATCGTTGGCTCCGAGTTCCACCACGGCCGGTGCTTGGGCTGCTTCCCGCTCGGCTTCGGCAGCTCCGGGTGGTGGTTGGTCAAGTAGAACCATTTCGCCTTCCAATCCATGTTGGAATTGATGAACTTGTACGAGAGGTACTGCTCCGCGGCGTCCTCCCTCATCTGGATCCCGGCTCCCCCCACTACTCGGGGGTTGTTGGCGCGGAAGAACTTCCGGAACAAGATCCAATGGGGCTTGATCCCCAAGAAAGCTTCGCAGAAATGTATGAAGACAAAGGTGTGGAAGATACCGTTGGGGTTGAGGTTGAGGTACTCGATGCCGTAGTACCCCAGTAGCCCTTTGAAGAAGTCGCTGGCAGGGAGGGACAATCCGTGCTTCGCGAACCGGGTGAACATCAGAATCTCATACGGGTTCTTCTCCATGGGGTACGAGCATCCCCCTGCAGCGGCTCACCACATGTCCACTTCCTTCTCCCGCAAGAATCAGCTGTTGAGAAGGGCCAGCAGATCTTCGGTCTTGGCCGATTTCTTCCACTCGCGATTTGGATCTGGCCGCGGCGGAGACACCGGCGGAGATGTCCCCACAGCAGATCCAGCGGCCTTCTCACGAGCCCTCTTCTTCCCATCGGCGGCCTTTGAGGTCTTCGCTGGTGAGGGCTTCATTCTCCAGGTGCACGGCGTCTTCACTTGCATTCGCTCGGGGGCTGCGGTGGTGACTTCCTACGGTGGCGCACTCGGATCTACGCTCTCTTCAATGCGGCAGTGCGCACTGGCGGTGATTCCTGGCTAGATCTGCTAGGACTGGCTGCGAATGCGTGGGGTGAAAAACCCTAAGGGTTTTGGCTTCTATTTATAAGTCAACAGCGGCCCCTCCAACGGCCGGATGGATAAGTCTGCGCTCGGCCGACTCGGCCGGTGGCGCCGACTCTTCAACTTCTACTAGTCGACGCGCGCCTCATCTCGGGGGCTCGGCTACTTCTACTCGACTTCCCGGGTAGCGACAATACTTAAGAGCAACTCGGGACATTCTACAAGATGACCCTTCAATTCGAGAGGAAGTACTCGACTCAAGGCTCGGGGGCTCCGTGCCACGTGTCCTTCGTTTTTTTCTTCGGATTTTACGGGATATTCTTGCCAAAACTTCAGATGGACCCTCAGCCAGAGTCTACAACTCAACCTAAGGCTCGGGGGCTACTCCATATGGAGTGCGATTTTGCAATCGCACTTCCATATTAGTTTCGGCTTCAAAACAACACGAGCATTGTTGAAGACCTTCAAGGGCAACACTCGAGGACGCTTGGGACTACTCGAGAAGACTTCAGGATTGCTCAAACATCAGCTAGAGTACATTCCAGCCTCGGGATGCTTCAACTATTCTTGAAGACATTTGACTTGTAGTACTCAGGGACGCTTGTGGACTACTCGTTAAGGCCATCAAGACTACTCGAAGCTATCCTTCTCGACTACAAAGTACTCGGGGGCATGTCGTATGGACCTCCCTTGGCCCACTACCTCGGTGGGTACTAGGATCGACTACTCGGTGGGCCCTTGGGACTACCCGACTTGCGCTGCATGGCACCTGATGGCGTGAAGTACAAGGACTGCAGAGGAGAAGTACTCGGATAGGAAGCTGTACATGTCCCGCACTGTATAGAGGACTCCTAGACGTACTCGATTAGTACTATCTCCCTGAACCGACTTGTAACCCTGCCTCCCAGACTATATAAGGCGGGGCAGGGACCCCTCCTCTCTCATACGCATCAGTTTGCATCATCTTGTAATCGCACCCAATCAATCCAGAGCTACGCAGCATACAGGACGTAGGGTATTACGCACCTCGCGGCCCGAACCTGTCTAAATTGTGTGCCACATGTCTCTTCCTTCGAGTTACCGATCTCGGCGAGGCCACATTCATCTACTTTAGGTACTCCCCTTAGTAGGTTGCCGGTCTAAAACACTGACAGGAGGTGTGGAAGATACCGTTGGGGTTGAGGTTGAGGTACTCGATGCCGTAGCCCCTTGAAGAAATCGCTCGCTGGGAGAGCCAACCCGCGCTCCACGAATCACGTGAACATCGGGATCTCATCTGGATTCTTCTCCATGGGGTACGGATCTCCTGCGGAGGCGCGCCACATGTCGACTTCCTTCTCCCGAAGAAATCCACTGTTCAGCAGCGCCAGCAGATCCTCAGTCTTCGCCTTCGACTTCTTCCATTCTTGGTTGGGATTTGGGCGTGGCGGAGACACCGGCGGTGATGACCCTGCGGCGGATCTGGCGGCTTCCTCTCGGGATCTTTTCTTCCCGCCGGCGGTCTTCAAGCTCTTGGACGGCAAGGGCTTCATTCTCCAAGTGCACTGAGTTTTCACTCACATTTGCTCGGGGGCTACGGCGGTGGCTTCCAGTGGCAGAGCGCTTGGATCTGCGATCTACTCTGAGGTGGCAATGTGGACTAGCGGCAGATTCTAGGCAAGATCTGTTTGGAATGGCTGCAAGTGTGTGGGGTGAAAACCCTAAGGGTTTCGGCTTCTATTTATATGTCAACAGGCGGCTCCTCAACGGCCAGACGGATAAGTCTCCACACGGCTGACTCAGCGGCAGCGCCTGACCCTTCAACTTCTAGTAGTCGACACACCTCATCTCGGGGGCTCAGCTGCATCTAACCAATTCCCTGGGTAGCGACAAGATTCAAGAGCAACTCAGGACACATTCTACATACAAGATGACCCTTCAATTCGAGAGGAAGTTCTCGACTAAAGGATCGGGGGCTCCGTGCCACGTGTCCTTCAGTTTTTTCTCTGGATTTTGCGGGATAATCTAGCTAGAACTTCAGATGGACCCTTATCCAGAGTCTACAACTCAACCTAAGGCTTGGGGGCTACTCCATATGGAGTGTGATTTTGCAATCGCACTTCCATATCAACCTCGGCTTCAAGACAACACGGGTATTTTTGAAGACCTTCAAGAGTAGCACTCGAGGACGCTTGGGACTACTCGAGAAGACTTCAGGATTACTCAAATATCAGCTGGAGTACCTTCCAGCCTCGGGATGCTTCAAATATTCTTGAGGACTTTTGGCTTGTAGTACTCGGGGACGCTTGAGGACTACTCGTCAAGGCCGTCAAGACTACTCGAAGCTATCCTGCTCGACTACAAAGTACTCGGGGGCTTGTCGTATGGACCTCCCTGGGCCCACTACCTCGGTGGGTACCAGGACCAACTACTCGGTGGGTCTCTGAGACTACCCGACTTGTGTCACACGGTACCTGATGGAGTGAAGCGCAAGGACTACGGTGGAGAAGTACTCGGATAGGAAGCTATGCATACCATGTACTGTGTAGAGGACTCCTAGACGTACACGACCAGTACTCTCTCCCTAAACCGACCTATAACCCTGCCTCCCGAACTATATAAGGCAAGGCAGGGATCCTTCTCTCTCATTACGCATCATCTTGTAATCACATCCAATCAATCCGAGCTACGCAAAGCATACGAGACGTAGGGTATTACACACCTCGCGGCCCGAACCAGTCTAAATTGTGTGCCACGTGTCTCTTCCTTCGAGTTACCGATCTCGGCGAGGCCACATTCATCTACCTCGGGTACTCCCCTTGGTAGGTTGCCGGTCTAAAACACCGACACTCGTCAACTGGATCGAAAGGCCTTGTTCATCAAGAATAGGAGCCGATGAACGAGCGAAGAATACATGAACAAATCGCCCGTGTATACAAGCACAACTTTATATGAAATAGCTGAATAACTGAAGTAGATCAAAGTCATACAATAAAATAAAGAAACAAGAGGACTCATACCTAGATCCCAAAGTAGACTTGAAACCTGAATCAGAACTACTCTAGCCTACCTCATAGCCTTAGAAACCAAAAGAGAGAGAGTTATGAGTAAGATGCGTTAGTAAGAAATGAACCCCCTCCCCTTCTATTTATAGGCCAAAGCACCGGTGACTTCTAGGACCAATGGACAAGCGCCACGTGGAAGCCTAGGATCAACCGACCCAAGGTCAGTTCGGCCGATCCTAGGGTCGGCCGAGCGCAGGTGGGCCCAACTCGGGGTGTGCTTCTAGGGAAAATTGGTTCTATAGCATCAAAAGGTCATCATATCCGGAAAATACCATTGAAAGTTCACCAACCCGTAAAATAGCACCAAAATGATGAACGTTACCCTAAACTACCACTCTGTGACGTTCGCTGTTCACGTCGTCCATCCATCCATCTAACAGTTCTTGAACGGCCATGGCAGCTTTGTTGCTGGGTGTAGGCCACGTTTGCTGCGCTCCTCGACCTGTCCGAGATGCAGGCCATGCCGGGCTATAGGCAAGGGCGTTAGGCCAACATCTGCGCCTCCTCCTCCTGTCTTGAGGCCGCACCCTACACCATGGAAGCAGCAACTGCTTGCTCAAGGTCAAGAAGCAGTAGTCGCTAGTACTGCAGTACACTGGTGAGTCGGTGACGCTGCGGCGACCTGACTCGAGGGACCATGGGGATGCGCGCATGCTGCGAGAGGGAGCCGGTGAGCTTGGTGTGGGCGTCAAGCCACTGATGACTTGCTTCTGCGGCTGTAAGTAATTGACCAAAATAAGAAGTAGCCGCAATCCATGAGAGCATCAGACCATCACCAAGCTCCAGTTTCAGTTCTCTGCAAGTCTGCATCTGTGCTCATCTTCTCTCTATCTCTCTCCATCAACACACGCTTCCTCAAATCTAGCAACCAGAGCTGAAATAATACATCTACCACAGCACCACCAAGGTGTTTGATGAAATGTCGCACCTCGCACTCGTGCTCTACCTGACAATCTCCGCACATGCTCTCCCTATTCTCTCGAGTCTCGACTTCCATAGCTGTAGGTATTCACACTAATTGCTCACGTAAAGAGAGAGAGAGATGAGGGAGAGGGGCGCCAAGCAAACTGATGGCGGCTAGAGAGAGAACGATAGGTGTTGTGGGAGCTGAGCCTTGCCTTGCCAGCCCCGGTGCGCATGGTGGTCGCGAACATGTGCGGCCTGGGATCCTAGCTTCGTGGGGTTGCGAACGGAAGCGCGAAGCATCTCATCTGTCTAGAGCCAGGCAGAAGCTACCATGGCCATTTGGAGGTGGAGGAACACATCGAGCAGGTGCGACAGAAGGGACAGTGTTAACGGCAAACCTGACAGAATGGTATATTAGGGTAATGTTCTTCCTTTTGATGCTATTTTACGGAGCAACAAACTTTTGGTGGTATTTTCCGGATATGATGATCTTTCGATGCTACAGAACTAATTTTCTCATGCTTCCTCGGGGTGGTTGTCCTATGGGCCCTTAAGTCGGTCCCCAGTGTACACGTGTTCTTGAGGCGGTTTAGGCACTCTAGTGGGCCCATGGATCCATGTGAAGTCCATGTGTCACGCTTTGATTTGTTGGGGCTTGCCTCTCTTGGATTGGTGACATGGTGTGTATGCGTGGCACCTGAGGTGGTTTGGCTTGCATGCATGGCACCTGAGGTGGCGGCCATTCCTTGAGGTGACGTGGCATGAATCAAAAGAGGTGAGTTTGCCACTTCTTTTGTGCTTATTTTCTTGCAATCACATAATCTCCAAGGACAAGTGGAACTACATTATCCTTAACTAAAATGCATGTAAGAAATGCCTCTTGCACCTTTATCCATCAGTAAATTGACGGCTAAAGTAAGCACTTAACAACAACTTAGAGGGGGGCAGCAAGGAGCAAGCAGGAGACTAAACAAAAGCAAAAGAAAGGCAAAACAAAATGGACAAAGCTCAAGCCAAGATAAAACTAAATGGCCTCCAACCAAGCAACAATGGATTGATAAAGCGTGCTTTTGATTCTTATCATGTGCCGAAGAATCTCCTCCTTGAAGTACACCTTCCAGGAAGCAAGACATGGAGGCTTGCTGCTAAAGAACAGACTATTTCTTTCTTTCCAGATGCGCCAAGCTCCAATCATGAAAATTTCCCTAAAGAAAGGGTGAGGGAAGACCTGTTTAGCAAGATAGAGCTTCTGATGAGTGTTATGAAATTCATTCCAGGAGATTCCCAGAGCAAACCATCTACAGGCAGCAGCAAGACAATCAAAGAAAAGATGCTTAGTGGTTTCCTCAATCCCATCCTTACACATCACACAGTTGTATCCTTCTGCAAGATGCTTCTTTCTCCTTTTCAAAACATTTCTTGTGTTAAGTCTGTCATTAAGAAGGAGTCAGGTGAAAAACTTCACTGTCGGAATGCACTTTGACTTTCAAATCCAAAGAACCACTCTGCTAGGCTTTCAAATTCCTAAACTGATACCGGTAGTACTTGCTTGGGGTATAACCCTGTTGACCCCAGATGAAGTGCCAAGAGTCCTTTCCACATTGATCAGTAGGAGGGAGGGAGGCAAAGTACTGCTGCAAAAGCATGTTTTCATTGTAGGTAGCTCTCGACATTAGGATGCGAAAACAGTTGATCAGATCATCCTCCTGCCTAAGCTTCTAGTGGGAAGCCTTAGGATCCTTCGCATAGACAACAAGGTTTGGGAAGATTTTGGTTTGAAGAGAGCCATTGATAATATCCTCCTAGAAGGCAATCGTATCCCCCATGGAAGGAGAGCAAACAACCACACCTTTATAAAGAACATGCAGCCTAAGGATGTCCTTCCACCAAAAGGACCCTTTCTCTCGAGCAAGGTGAGGAACTAGACCTTGATAGTATTTGTTCCAGATAAGAGTGACCCACTGGCCATTAACTTTGCAGTAGAATTTATCAAGTTGCTTCAGAAGGAGGGCATCATTTTGCACACTGAGATTAATCACCCCAAGGCCTCCCATGTTTTTTGGCTTCCTAACCAAGTCCCAAGCAGCAAGATTGTATCTCTTTTGATTGAAGCCTTTCCCCTCCATAAACAGATCTTTCTGTATTTGTCAATCACCTCAATGACAGTGACAGGAAGCTTTAAATAGCACATATAATATGTTGGTAGAGAGGAGAGAACAGAGTTGATTAGTTGTAACCTACCAGCATATGAGAGAAACTGAGACGAGGCAGCAAGCCTTCTTTCCACTCTGTATATCAAAGGAGCATAATCCTTTACTAATGCCTTAGTGAGCCCCAGGCGAAGGCCAAGATATGTGAAGGGGAGAGAGCCAACCATACATCCAAAGGAAGTAGCAAGCATATCAACCTTATGACTATCAATGTTAATGGGGACTAGGCAAGATTTGTGATAGTTGATCTTCAGTCCACTAGACACAGTGATTTTTTGTAGAAGCTCTTTAAGCACTAACAGCTGTTACTCATCACCTGGCATGATGATGAAAGTGTCATCAGTGTATTGCACAACATGGAAAGGGAGATTAGCCCTCTGAGGAAAAGGAGGAACAATTCTGCCAAGCTATTATTCATGATTTATGACACATTGGATCAGATCAACAACAATAGCAAAAAGAATAGGAGAGAGAGGGTCCCCCTGCCTAACACCTCTCTTGCACATAAACTCTTTTCCAGCAGTGCCATTAAGGAGGACTAATGTGGTGGCAGAATTCAGCAAGTCCTCAACCCATTTGATCCACTTGTGAGGAAAACCCTTGGCCCTGAGCATGCTCAACACAATGGAAAATTATACAAGATCAAAAGCTTTTTCAAAATCAAGCTTAAGGATGACAATTTATCTTCTAGACTGGTGGTACTGATGAAGATACTCAAATGCCCTCCCAAGGCATTCCTGAATGGTTTTTCCCTTAATGAAACCATATTGGTTCTCATGCAACACCTGAAGGGCCACCTTCCGGAGTCTATTAGCAAGAAGCTTAGAAACCAACTTGGGAGAGTTATTAATGAGAGAGAAAGGCCTAAAATCAGTGACCTTTTCAGAATTGTCAATCTTGGGAACTAGGGTGATATATGACTAGTTAATGCTCTTCAGATCAATAGCATGATGATAGAAATCAATGCACGGCTTATAGAAATCAAAATGCATGTCAGTGGGCACTATGCAGCCCAACCTGTTCCTGAATTCTTTGTGGAAGAGAGCACTCTTCTCTGATTGTTCAAAAACCATTCTACCATCATAGTCAACAATTTGACTGATGACATTCCTCCTGTACCTCTCCGAGGCCATGGCATGAAAATACTTGGTGTTCTCATCACTAAACTGCACCAAGCGCTGGGTGTATCTCTATCTCTAGTAGGCCTTCTGCATAACCAGGAGATTCTGAATCCGCCCTTTAATGATCAACCTAAACCTGTGTTCATGAGGGAGAAGTTTTCTGAGCTCTTCCAATTTATCAAGGAAAGCAATAGTCATATTGCAGTTAAATCAACAATGAAAGATTAGAAAGACTTTTAGACCATTTTTTTCAGAATTCTTCTAAGAAGTTTGAATTTGGCACTAATGACACAGGCACTATTCAAGGATCCCACAGGGAAAGACCAGGTATGCTCAATGCAGGCAGGATGATTGAGCCAAAAATTTTCAAATCTAAAAAAATTTGCCTTCGGGATATTTGTTCCAATCTGAATCTTGCAAGGCAAATGGTCTGAGGTGGCCTTGGCCAGAGGTAGGACAAGAGTCAAGGGAAACTAATTTGTCCAGGTGGCAGAAGTGAAAAACCAATCAATCTGTTCAAGAAGAGGATTTGCTTGCATATTGCTCCATGTGAAGCTCCTGCCCTTAATTGGAAGCTCAACTAACCCAAGGTGGCCAATGATGTTGTTGAAGACAAGAGAATCATTGAAATCCCCCTGGTCTACTTCTATTTTCAGCATATAGCAATTGAAATCCCCCACGAGCATCCATAACTCCTCCTCATCCATATCCAAGTTGTAAAGCCAGTTGACAAACAAATCTCTAGCTGGCTGCCTACAAGGCCCATAGACTACAACCATATTCCAGGGAAACATAATTAAAAGTCGAAGTAACAGCAAGTCTTATGGCAAAGTTGTGCTTCTCATGGGTTAAAACAGTAAAATGCCTGGAAGCCCAACAAACAAGAATTCCACTGGAGACACCAATAGATGGACAAAAATCAAAACTATCAAATGTCTTAGGGGAAAAATTTCTGATGAATTGAATATCAAAAGATTCTTTTTTGGTTTCCTAAAAGCAAAAAATGTTGGCACCACTTTCCTCAATTTTGTTTTTCACTAAGACCTATTTATCCTTGTAATTTAGTCCTTTGACATTCTAGCACAAAATATTCCATGATCTATTATCCATTAAAAAGTGATGGGGAAAGGATATAACAAGGAGGAACAACCACCCTAACAACCAGAATGAATCTTCTGAAACAAAATTAAAACCTGCAGTAAAATAAGGCAACCAAAGTTTCCACCAATAGCCAAGAAAACAATAAGTCAAGTGGCACATCAAGGCCGCCAAGTACATAGAGCACCACATTTCAATAGAAAAACAATACAAACAAGCTATAAGATCACTCTTCAGATAATGGAAGCAGGGTGGAGATGTTCAGCTCGATAAGAGGAACTCCACAAAAGCTGGTTCCTAGCTCCACCAGCAGAGGTGCAAGGATGTCTTCAACTTCAAATTCTTCAACAACTTCTTGCTCAAGGCTCTTGGTGATGATAGAATTCTTTAGATCTTCCACTTTGGAGAACAGAACAGTTTTGACAGTAGCCCCTTCCTTTCTTCTGGGTTAATTATCCAGCTGGACATGCACAACACCCCTATCCTTCCTGAGTCTAGCACTCCTTCTAACCTCATCATCAACAATAGGGGTCTTTTTGCTCGTGCTTTCCTTTTATGGCTCTGCGGAGGGGTGAGGGCTGGAGGAATGACCTCAAGAGGCATAGCCAAACTGCTATTTTCATCAAGGTATTGAGCCTGCACATTCGTGGTTTCTACAAAATGAGGCCAGGAACTATGATTGCTGTCAGTTGTCATTGAAGGATCCGTAGACATAGCCATGGTCTAAGGTTCATCAGCAAAAGGAGCCATTTGGGTAGTGTCATCAGTTTCATGGTTGATCTTTAGATTCTGGTCATTAGTGTTCATTTCCTCAATGACAGTCTCGGATTGATGAAAGCTCTACATAGCATCATCATTTCTAAGAAAGTTTTGCACACTGGGAGCTTCCATCATCATTCCTGTTGGATAATTGAGCAGTTGCGGTCTAGGCCTTCTAGGACCTGCAGAACTGGAAGCCTCTGCATTATTTCCCCAATTGGGATTATCCACATTGAAGAACCAGCTATCTAGCATAAACCAGAAATGAGGAGTAGGATTCCACTCATGAATTGGCAGGGGTTCCTTCAGAGGAAGGAGAGCTTGAATAGAAAAGGCTCTCTGGGCCAGATCCCTGATCAACATTTCAACAGAGGGCCTTGGGTCAAACCCTGGATGAAGCCCAAGCCTGCCAGCAATAAGTTGTGTGATGGGAAAATCACTGTTGAATTGTAGAGAAGCCAGTTGTGGCACATCAGCAGTCCTAGAAGCAGTGGCATTGGCAGGAAGGGGGAGCTCAAAGGTGACCGAGGCCCCTTGGGCTCTAAAGAAAGCGACAACATCACTACTAATAGAATGACTATCCTGCGGGACATCAGGGTGCTGCATGTTCCCATTTGCCAAAGCATTTACCACAACCTCATTGGCCATATTATTTACCAATTCCAACTCGTTATTAGACAAGCTCCCCGTCTTGTGGCGGCCATTGGCCCCAGCCATTATTTTGAACAAGAGGGGATGGAAGAGGAGCTTCCCAACCTTGATCAATGTTCTCTTGCTGAACCCCCTGCAAATCACCAACATCCTCAAAGTGACTCGGTTGATCGTCTTCAGGCTGATGGTCTTCATCTAGATGTGGATTGCCATTGGGGGGGAATGGGGTCTTCATCACTAGGTAGGACATCATTCAGATTCTTGTCAAGCACGAAAACCGGGACGGTCCATGAGTGACCACTATCTGCAACTGAGCCACTCTCAGAGATAATTATGCTTCTAGGAATTCTGCTAACAAAAGCGACCCGACATCTGAGAAGGATTCTTGATCTGAACTTGGAGTTGTCAGTCCATGTGACAACTGAACCAAAGAGTCCAACAACTTGCATTACTATTTCACGAGTCTGAAAATCAAGGAGGAATGCAAGAAACATAATCCAACAGGTGCGAGTGAAAGGATAGTTTCTTAGATTAATTCCCTTGTCATGTTCTACAACACGCAACTCCCTGCCATTCCCAAACTGATGAGGACTCAAGTTAATCATTGTCTGCCGAGCAATGGCCGACGGAAACTGAGCCAAACATAGCCCCAATGGCGAAGGACAGCAAAGAGCGGAACCTAATGCGGCGCACCTCCTCAAAATACTCCATGAATTCATCAATAGCTTCATAAACATGATTTGTTGGTGGAGGGGGGTTGACAGAGATAATAGTATACTCTTCATGATGACGAGAAGGATTAGCGGTGATAATGAATCTCCCGCGAGCCGGTCGAGCCCATTCTTCTACGTTCATCCCCTCAGGGTCAAACAGCATGAGATCGGCCGTGAAGTTGGCCATGCTTTCCTCAGCTTGAACACCAGCAGTGTCAATGTGGGAGGCACCAACGAGAACGGGTTCCGATGGCGGAATGGGGTTTTCTGTAGCTAGGGAGCGATTTGGGGACAGAATATTGTGCTCCACCGCCCCTTGAGTCCCCGGGGGAGATGACTCTTCATATTCAACTCCAGTCTTAGTAGCATCTCGAGACAGATCCACTTCCTTGGCCCGCTGGACTGAATGTGGACTGGCTTTGGGCCTCCGGAAAATTTTGGGCTTACTTTTGGTTAAGAAAAACTTGAACACATGGCCCAATTCAAAGCAAGCCGCACACATGATATTTGACCGACACGATGATCTCCGGTGGTTAAACTTAAAGCAATTACTGCAGCCGCCATTTTGAAGAATAGCATTAGACTCAAGAAAAGACATGAAGGAGCTTTTAACCGGCTTAAGTTCCAAAGCATGGGCTATCATGCCACTGTGTCGGCTGGAATTTGGACGGTCCCTGACAGCTGGAAATCTTTTCAAAAAATTCGAACGTTGAGCATCAAGAACAAGCTCATCTGTTTTTGGGGAGAAAAATTGAGACACTGTCCCCCGAATTTTTAAGAATGCTTCTAATATTCTTAGAATTCTGCAGATTCTGCAACTCAGGAGAGATGTCAACTGAGAACGAGCCAAACATAATCAACTTGGGAGTGAAGAGAGGCTTTCTGCCTCAACTTGAAGGGCCCTGAATCAAGTTTTTAGCGAAACTAAATTTTTTCTTCTGAGAAATCCGTGTAGGAGACTTTTGCTTTCTCAACTGAACATAAGTCCAGCTTTTCTCCTCTTCTTCCTCCCATAAATGTTTCTCTCTTTCCCAATTCGGGGCACCATTACTCCAAAGATAAAAAATATATGTCGAACAACTTGCCAATGACCCTGTAAGATTGTAAATGGTGAAACCCACTTCCTTGCAAGAAATAGAAACATATATTGATGTCGACTCTGATATTGCACTTGAAAGTCATCAGCAAAACCACCAAGACGAGATTGAAGAGTAAGGAGTACCGACTCTTCACTAAGTTGAAACAAATACCGCCTGAATGTGACAAGGAGCAAGAACGTTTTGCCGCGCCCAGAGCGCTCATGAATTTTTCGTCCAAGGAACGAAGAAGCCCATCCTCAAACCTGGTTCCAATCTTAAAATCCAACATATCAGTCGCTAGAGCCATTTGGAAGCGCAACAAGAATTGTAATGAAGAACTTGATCAAGACGAACAAAAATCCAGAAGATCCCAGCGAGGAGGAGAGAAAACCAAGAGAAGAGAAAAAGCTAGCTAAAATGAGAAGACCCAATGAGCCGAGAGAAGCACTAAGAGTAGGAGACTAATTCAGAGAGAGGATGAGCTTACAGATTTCCATGGTGACAACTAAAAATCCAGGGCGCTGAGAGGATCGTCTTCAAGAGAGAGCAGAGAGGTCCAGGGAGAACCGCCAGGAGGAGGAAGAGTGCCATCTTGGGGTGTTAAGATATTGCTAATCTAAGATTAATTTCATATTAAATGTTTCTAACCTATGAAAACAATTATGAAAATCTTGGTATAATTTATTGTTGATGGTGTATATGCGTATCCAATTTCGTTTGGACTTGCAAGCGGACAAGTCCTCCATAGCCAAGGGACCCTTCTTCCCTCAAGTGTGAACCCAAGGTATCAAATCTGTGGAACAAATGTATGATGCAAGAACCTATCTATTAAAGCCAAGAACACTTAGATCATCAAAGGGAGTGCTTTTGCATCTAAGCTCGATGATGGATCCTCCCACTGATGCATCGCCGATGCATCTTCAAAGTCATGTGTCATTGTCCGCAACCTTCTTGAATAGAGTGAAAGCTTGGGTCGGTGTAAGCTCGATGATGGATCCTCCTACCGATGCATCGATGATTGTCCTTGACGCCATGGTAAGCCCTTGATAGAACTTTTGAACGAGATCCTCCTTCGGGAACTTGTGATGTGGAACCTCTTGAGTGTACTCATTGAAGCACTCGAATGCCTTCGATATAGTATCCGTAGGATACTGAGCAAAGGTAGCAATCTTATTGTGCAAGCTTTGAGTCTTACCTGCTGAGTAGTATTCCTTCATGAAGGCTCTAATCAAGGCATCCCAATTTTGCACCGTCTCCGCCGATTGAGAGTAGAACCATTGCAAAGCCTTCCCAAGTAACGAGAACGGAAAGAGCCTTGCCCTCATTTGATCTTGTGTCACTCCATCCATGTTGAGGATTTGAAAAAGTTGAACGAATGCTTGGAGGTGAAGGTTCAGATCCTCTTTACTGATGAAGGTGAATGTTGCACCAGGGGGCTTTGAAAGGGGGGAGGCGGGCGGCTCGGGGCCGACCGGCCCGGGTGGCTGGTCGCTCCTCCTCCCGGCTCCCGCCTTTCTCCAAAGACACTCATGCTTGGTTTGTTACTTTGTGACCACATGCTCCACGGGGTTGAACCACCCAAATGTTCTCGTCCACTCCTTTGCTTGTATGATTGATCCCTCCACTTGATGGTCTTGCTTTGAGTCACTTCCATGCTCCCTTTCCTCACATGCCTCCATGAGATTCCTGCAAAACAAAGCTTTGGCTGCCCAACATGCTTGTCCTTTCATGTGGTTTGATGAAAAATGTTGGAGGGGCATCCTGTGATACATCATGGTGCATGCATAGTTAAGTTAACTCAATTGCCTCCCTCTAAGCATGTTTTAATGCTAAGTACTCCTCTAATTTCGAAAAATAAAAAAATAAACCCAAAGCTTGCAATGAGTTCAAATATAATTAGAGGAGTTTTTTTAAGCATCAAAAACAAATATAAGCCGAAAATGTTTTCCGATTACTTTTATTTTGGTCTCACCGGTATTGTTTGCTTCCATTAGTTGAGAGCAAGCTTTTCCCGGCTTGATCATGGGGGCATAGGCTTAGGTTCTAATTTTGGTTAAATGAGAGAGAGTTTGAATGAAATAAAATTAAATTATGCTTAGAAAAATTCTAACTCTAGAGAAACCAAGAATATGAATTTTTAAACCAACCAAAAGTTGAATTTCTAGGTTCACACGAGTCCTACCATATGCTGAAATTTAAATAACATCTAGGTATATGTCGTGGCTCTACTCGTGTGCTTTTAGTATGCAAAACAAGTCAACCATAATATTATGAAGAGGATGAAAGGTTGAGATAGGTTCTGAATTTTTTTGGTTTTGGTTTCTAGAAAAGAAGCAAATAACACATAGGATGGCTCATGTAAAGGGTTTATGATCCAAATAAAATATGCAAACAAGATTTATAACTCTAAACATTATTCAACCATTTTAAGTCTAATGTCTTGCATAGCAAATTTCAAAACTAACTTACTTTAAAGACTTGAAAATCTTGATCGGGTTGTCCTTCCGGTAGCTTATTCTTGACTCGACGAAACGGGTTGCCTCCCGCTTAGTGCTTCGTTTATAGTCCATGGATAGACTTCTTCACTTGATTACTTCGGACCAACACTCTTTGCGGGCATTGCAATCTTGGGTAGCCACTTCCGCACCATCTTGGGCATGGGCTTATTCTCCGGCTTAGTCATCTTTTTGGTCTTCGCATGCGGCTTTTGTTCCTTTATCTTGACGGATGCAACAACCTTTTTGATTTCCTTCGCTTCCTTCTTCTCCGGCTCTTCCTTCTTCCTTGGCTCTTCCTTACTAACATGAAAATGAGGCGGAATATATTTAACTTTGATCATGTTGCATACCTCGAAGCATGGTTGAAACTTGAAGGAACTCTTGCCGTTGATGTCGAACTTGATCTCCCCCTTGCCAACGTCGATGGTAGCTCCCACGATTTTGAGGATGAGTGGTGGCTTCTCCCTTTCTCCCATCTCGAGCACCACGAAGTCGACAGGGATGAAGTGGTGTCCGACCTTCACGGGCACATCCACGGTGATGCCTAAAGGGTAGCGAATGGAGTTGTCACCCAACTCCAAGCACATGGTTGTAGGCTCTAACTCCGGTAGGCGTAGCTTCTCGAACACATCTCTTGGCATGACACTCACACTTGATCCAAGGCCACATAATGCCTTCTCAAACTTGAATGAACCAACAGAACATGGAATTGTCGGGCATCCGGGGTTTCCTTGCTTCTCTAGTCCGTTCGCAATAGTGGCGCTACATTGCTCGGACATCTTGACATGACCACCCCGAGTGTTGCTATCTCATACTTGTTTGCAAGAATATATTTGAAGTAGCGAGAATATGTAGGAACTTGAAGGGCATCCAGTAGCGGCATGTTGATGCTCAACCTACGCACAACCTCCACAGACTTCTCAAAATTATTATCAAGTTTACCTCGGAAGTAGCATGGCTTGTGGTGCGGTATCTTCGTGTCTTCTCTCGGCATCTCAAACTCGGGCTCTTCAGTGATGATCTCAGTAACCTCCTCTTTAGCAAATTCCTCCACCTTGGTAGATGGTTTAGGATTTCTAGCTCCCGCTGAATGCTCACGCTCCCGATCTTCAGTCTCCTTCCCCGAACAAGTTTGAATGGCCTTCGTCGTCTCGGGACCTTGAGGTTGTCTCGGAAGCTTCCCTTCATTAGCGGATAGGCACCCAGTAAGTTGTCCCGCTTGCGTCTCGAGCATCTTCATCATGTGGAGCACTTGATGGTTGGAGCTTCCGGCCTCCGTCACCTTGCTATCGATGTTCTCCAACACCTTTCTATGGCCTTGAACTTGGTGACGGTGTCCGTGTTGATCTTAGCTTGCTCGTCTATGAAGTCCTTCAATTGCATATGAAGCAAAACCAAATTCGGAATGGATGAGCTTGGATTAAATTGAGGTCTACCTTGCCTGTAGTTGAAGTTTGGCAAATCTCCCTTCCTCATGTAATCAAGCATCTTGGCTTCCTCCGGGAAATCCTTTTGGACATGGCCATATTCTACACACTCTTCACATGTGGATCTTGCTTCGGCAGCCTTTAGATCTTGAGCCTCTTTCTTCTCTATCTCCATATTCTCCAACCTACGCATAAGCGAATCGATCTTGCCTTCGAGTATATCTTCTTTCTCCACTTGCAAGACTCCCTTGACATTCCTTGTGGGTTGAACTAGAAGTAAGCGTCCGGATGACGCCCATGTGTCATTGTCCGCGACCTTCTTGAATAGAGTGAAAGCTTGGGTCGTTGTAAGCTCGATGATGGATCCTCCTGCTGATGCATCGATGATTGTCCTTGACGCCATGGTAAGTCCTTGATAGAACTTTTGAACGAGAGCCTCCTTCAGGAACTTGTGATGTGGAACCGTCCGAGTGTACTCATTGAAGTGCTCGAATGCCTCTGATATAGTCTCTGTAGGATATTGAGCAAAGGTAGCAATCTTATTGTGCAAGCTTTGTGTCTTACCCAGTGAATAGTATTCCTTCATGAAGGCTCTCATCAAGGTGTCCCAATTTTGCACTGTCTCCGCCGGTTGATAGTAGAACCATTGCAAAGCCTTCCCGAGTAACGAGAATGGAAAGAGCCTTGCCCTCATTTGATCTTGAGTCACTCCATCCATATTGAAGGTTTAACAAAGTTGAACGAACGCTTGGAGGTGAAGGTTCGGATCCTCTTTACCGGTGAAGGGTGAATGTTGCACCATGCGGATTGTTGAGGTCTTGATCTCGAACGGCCTTCCGATCTCCACGAGGTTCAAGATTGGTAGGTCGACGATATCTGGGGTGCATAGCTCTCCGATATTGCGCTCCAGCTGCGGTTGTTCTCCCATCGGTAGCGGTGGAAGTTGATTCTCCCTAGGGCTTGGAGGTGGTGATTCCTTTGGAGACTCCGACGATCCTTCTGCCTCCGCTTTTGGATTTGCAAATTCCAGTTGTTTAGCTTGTGCTTCACATCTCCTTAGCCTGTAAAGTTTATCTGAATCATCCACAAAAATTTCAGGTTTGTTGGAGAGGTAGCCGTCCATCTCCTGTTAGGGTTAGCAATAAAAAAATATATAAAAACGAATAGAAAACAAATCTAAGAAAACTAGGGTTAGTCAAACTAGATTATATTGATTTTGAGGATGATCAAAATTTAGTAGATGCAAAAAGAAAACCAAAAGAAAACTGAAAAATATTCACAAAAGCAATAAAGATCGAATCTTGATCACTTGTCCCCGGCAATGGCGCCAAAAAAAGGTTCTTGTTGTCGGTGTATATGCGTATCCAATCTTGTTCGGACTTGCAAGCGGACAAGTCCTCTGTCATAGCCAAGGGGCCCTTCTTCCCTGAAGTGTGAACCCAAGGTATTGAATCTGTGGAACAAACGCGTGATGCAATAACCTATCTATTAAAGCCAAGAACACTTAGATATTCAAAGGGAGTGATTTTGCATCTAATCTAAAGAACACCAAAAGAAATGAATCTAATCTATGAAAACCGGAGGTAGCAAAAGATAGAGAGGGATAGGTAAAACCAATCTAGAGAGCTTGGATCAAGCTCTTGTTGAAGTTCCAAACAAAGAAGAAATAGCCAAGTTGAATCTCATAGAAAGCATCTTTAAATCACGGTTTCCTGTTTAACTCCGAAGACGCCCACCTTTTGGAGCCACCGTTATGTCACAACACACTCCTAGTCGTGCAGGTTAGCCTAGGGCGAGTCCAATGGACAAGTTGAAATTTGTTGGAAGGTCAGGCATGCGCCTCTAGCCACCATGGCTACAAGAACACCGTCTATGATCTATCTCGAGAATAGATCTTAAAGTAAGAAAAGCCAATTGAAATCAAAGTCGTAGAAGAAACACTCGATCGCTACAAATCGGATTGCAACTTGATAATTCAACATAGTACATGATACATGAACAAGACCATCACTGGGATCCTACCTTGATCTTGCTTCTAGCTCCTGGAACTCCGACATATATGGTCTTCCTTGTAAGGTTCCCACATCGTCTAGGGAAACCCTAGAAAACTAGCTCGACCCTCTCCTCTCCAGAATGGTATCCCTCTCTTCTCTGCTCCTCAGCGGCGAATGACGAATGAGTTGATGCGTGACTCTTGGCTAGGGGGCTATAAATAGTTTGAGAGGCGGCTAGGTCAAAAGGGGGCACGAATGGACCTAGAAATGGGCCAGGCCGGCCGGTCTGGGCCCATTCTGGCCCATTTCATGGCCTCCTATGTTGGTGATGCTTCCTGAGTCTTCTAGAGTATTCTCCCTTCTGCATGTGGGCCCTTGACGTCAGTTTCTCCGTGGTTTAAATGAAGCTCCTTATCCCACAAGATTCAGCATTTTCTATTCAAGTCCTCGGAGTTTTCCATCTTCATGGGTTGGTCCTTGGGCTTCTTGGAGTCATGTTCACTTCATTGCTTGACTTGTACCGGGCTTCAAGGTCTTGTCACGAGGTGCTTGATGAACTTTACCCGAAAGTCTTGCTTTCAATGCTAAAATCCTGCATAAACATCAAACTCCAAAACCGACATGCGCGAACGAACTTGTTATACCAAGGGGGTTAGTACCAATGGATAAGATATAAAATTCATGCCAACACTGAAGGTAAGCTCAAGGCTAGGTTGACGGAAATTCAATGTCAACATTTATTAACATAAAGCATCTTGTTTTGCATCTACTCAGAAAATTTGAACTCAAAACTTAATTACATGGAGAAACAAAAAGAGAAATCTAGTTAGGAGGTTGGCTTCTGCTCTTCTCCCGCTCTCGCCGCCTGATGCTCCTCCCGCGTGTAGACCCGGAGCAGAGCGAGCTCCCGCTGCTGCATCACCCGCCGCCAGATCGAGGGAGAGGGGAGGAAGGGAGGTCGTCGGTGGCGCGGGCAGGCAGAGGCGATGTTGAATCAGGCGGAGGCAGCGCGAATCAGGTAGAGGTGGTCTCCGTGGCAACACCCCGGCTCTGTCGCGCCGTGTAGGAGGGCCACCGCTGCGCCGTGCCGAGGTGCGCCGGTGTGCAAGCGTCCGCCGCAGGAGCCGACCGACACCTCGCCGACGACCACACGGGGAAGAAAGTGGGCCTCAGTGAGATCCGACTGAGGTGACCTCCTCGATGCGTCAGGCCCCGACGCTCCTCTACTCTGCTCACCTCCGCTAAGCTCGGTCGATATCTGCACCGGGGAGGACTTACGCGGGGACATCCCTCCACTACGTCACGAGTGGCGCCCCTCCTCCACACTGGCCCCTACTCCTGGTCGACGTCGGGGCGGAACCCGAGGCGACGGGTGAGTGTGGAAGCCGAGGCAGTGGCGGAGCAGCTCAGAGGAAGGAGGGAGGGAGGGAGGAGGAAGAGGAGGGAGGCGGCGGGCGGAGCAACTCGTTGCGAGGAGGGGGGAGAGGAACCCTGGGAGGGAAGAGAGGCAGTTGGGGAACAATGAACGCGAAAGGAGAGAGACTTCCCGAGAATGCAGGTGGGGGGCTGCCTCGTGCAAAATTCTAATGCCCTTGCAGCATCTGCTAGAGGGAATGCAGTTGCCTCCAGATCTTCATTTTGCACATGCAGCTCGCGCTGCGGTAGCTGCTGTGGATGGTCTCAGACAATAGCTTCCTCATAAGACTTTAGGTAATTTTTTAGAAGGAAGATGTATTGATCTTAGCACATTACACCAGTCCTTTTACAAATAGGACCCCAAAGAAAAGGAAAATTATAAAGAAGTTTAAAACTCGTGTTCATCTTTCTCGAAGATTTCAGAGATCCGTTCGTCACCACCCCGAATCCACTTCCCAATCGTCGCCGGGCACCACAGCCAATCTCCACAAGGTGGAGGGCGCAAAGGAGGGCTTACTTCTAGGCGAATCAGCCAAGTACACTGCCTCCCAGACGCATCGACCAACTCCGGTACCAACGATGCACCCTTCGATTCCACCATCGGCAACCCGAGCAAAGCTCAGATTTTCACAATTGATCATCTTCTGTGAGATTAATAGGATCAACAATATCACCACCTGAAGAAGACGACGATGCACCGACCCTCGACTCCTGGATAGGTCTCCCTAACTTCTTCGTTGACGTCGGAGTAGATCGTCATCGGAGAACGGAAAAAACTGGGAGAAATTATTCCTCTGCAACGTCGTCGCTTCCGCATCACCAACGCCGACACGAAAACCAAGCTACAAAGGAACCACGCTCCTCCGGCAAAACCTAACTCCACCACCGTGCATCGGCGGCGAGCAAACCATAGACCTAGAAGGACTCGATCATAACTTGATCTACTAAAAGGAGTGGCCCTTGTGCCTTTGCCACCTGCTGGAGGCCGGAGACAGAAGGAACGGGGTCAAAGCGGCGGCGGCGACGCGCTGCGGCAGCGTGGAGATCCCTCGAGTTGCCTCGGGGGCGACGCGGGGTCAGGGCCCCTATATGTATGCTATGTGTGCTAGTGGTTGAAAGTGTTTAGGGCCCCATAAAACTTTAGGTAATTGAAAGTGTACAGGGTGTTTACCTGTTTAGTCCCCAAACGTTTTGTCCCATTTGCCAAAAAAACAGAACTAAAAAAGTAGTATAGGGACTAAAAAATCAAACTTTAGTACTTTTTAGGGTGGATTTGGCTCGGAGACGAGGAATGATGGGATGGGTCCATTCATATTTTTTAGATGGGACTGTTTCCTTTTGTGTTTGGTTGAGGGGTGGATCCATACCGACTGTTAATATACGTCTATGGAAGAAATATTTCAAAAATAGACCTTGAAATGGATTTCAAAATACGCCTCCCGTGTCGAGGTCTTCAGCATTAAAATAGTATCAATTATATCCTACTATGAAATTCTCTTGTTAACAACATACAAAATAGAATCCATAAACCCCGGTTAAAATTTTACAACAACACATTTAAAACAGGGTCCCAAAATTGAAAGTATTGCTGTCGCCTTTGACTGATACACTAGACATTTGAAATTATTTTTGCTCACAGTCTCCCTTTTTCAATCTAACTACCGTTTTTTTAGTGAAGTCATTCAGGATGAGAAGTCCATACCTATTATTTCTATTGCGTATTGGGAGAGAGTCAATAAGAAAATAGTACTTCAACAGTCTCCCATTAACTTTTCCTTTTCCAATATATTTTTTGGACAATCCATTAATCCACCCCAACTTTCCTAAATAAAGGAGTTTTGACTCTCCCAATACGGTATTTTGATCCAGCTAAGATTATTGGGAAGGCTGCAAAAGTAACTCTGCTAAAAATGTTGAAAGTGACACTGGGATATCCCGATGAACTGTTTTTTGCTGACATATTTTTTAGGAAATGCTGGAGATGCTCTTACATACTGCATCAGAATGGAGGTTCATATTGCGTCAAAATGGAATTTCTGTTATCAGTAAATATTAGAAGGTTAACTTAAAATTAAAAAGAGTCCATCACTAATTATAACACTCTAGTTTTAAATTTCACTAGGATTTTATTTTTTCATAAAAAATTTATTAGAGTCTTTTACCTACCATACCATACGTGGCTAATACTATAGTTTTAAATTTCACTAGGATTTTATTTTTTCATAAAAAAATTGTTAGAATCTTTTACCTAACCTACGTGGCCAATATCCAGGCTGGGGAGCATGGCCACATAACACGCAGCTCCAGGCTGCCGGATCCGACCAGCGGATGGACCCGATTGGACTGAGTGTCGGTCATTTTACAAAACACCCCCTCATTTTTCCAAAAACCAACCCACAACTCGGTCATTCCGGGCGCGGTCGAGGGAGAGGGTTCTTAGATGCGCTGCTCGCCGCCACAGGGACCCTGGCCGCACCGCACACAGCAGAGGGTGGAGCGCCGCCCCTTGCCGCGCCATCCATAGCCTGGTCGCCACACCGCCCCTCGCCTGTGATAGCGGAAGGGGAGTCATGGGCCTGAACTCCATGCTGGGAGGTCGAACCCCCACGTGTCGCCGGAGGACATGTATGCCCCTCCACCGCTGCACACCGTCGCCAACGTCCCTCGTCGTTGCGGCAGCACCACCGGCGTTTCCTGCGTTAACCACCTGTTGCAGTGGCAAGACACGTTTGCTCGCACAACTTTGGAGTTCGCACGTGAGGGCTTGGGACATCTGCGTAGGCCACCGCTGCTGATGCCTGCGCGTTGGAGTTGCTTCCGCCTAGGGATGTCAATGGGTACCCGCCACTGTTTACCCGCGGGTAAAAACCCTATTAGGGTGTGGGTATAGGGGATTTTCTCCCCCGATGGGTATCTTAGTGGGTGATTCTTTCACCCATCGGGTGTGGTGGGTGTGGGTACATTCTTGCTTCCCCCATACCCGCCACCTGTTGGGATTCATTTATATATAATATTTTGGATTGTTTCTAGTACATATATCATATAGTTGAATATTTGAGAGACTCATTTACATGTGATATAATTAAAAGTAGTATTATTGTCTTGTATTGTTATTGCATGACTAAAAATATTAATAAAATGATGATTTAATGTTACTTTCACAATTAATCATATGTTTTATTACATTAACTATCGCTATATTGAAGTGGATATGGGTCACCCGCTAGAAACCCGCTACCCGATGGGTGGTGGGTGTGGGGGATTTTGAGACCCGAGGTGGGTGATGGGTATGGGTGGTGGGGGATTTTTCCCATTGTGGGTATGGGTATGGGGAAGTCTTACCCGATGGGTATGTACCCGTTGACATCCCTATGCCGCCAGACCGGCACCATCCTGCAGGAGGTGCTGCGTATATGAAAGACTGACAGGATGAGGGAAAGAAGAGAGTTGCAAGAATTAGAGAGATGACGGAGCTGGAAGCGGCTGATGCTAAAGCGTTTCAGACCGCGCGTCGGGCCGCTGGGGTTCTGGAGCGCAGTGCTCGGTGAGGAGAGCCGGAGCAGCAGAAAGGAAAGGGAAAGAGAAACACAACAAAGTCGGTGGATAGGAATGACCCTGCCTCTAGTAAGGAAGAACGGAAGAAAAAACCGGGGAATGTGGAAAAGAAGGCGATAAAGAAAAAGAAATGAAGTAATTTTCTCTGTTCTGGTTGCTGGCTTATATGGCCGGAGATCAGGTGCCTTGGCTCCTTCAAGGCGCCACGTACCTTTGCTTCATGAGCCAAGTGCACAACCAACAGCCCAGGAGGCAGCGGAGAAACGTGGCGCGAGGAGGAGGCGTGACCAGGTGGGTAGGGCCCATGCACAGTAGAAAATGCAGCGCAGCGACACATGCTGAGGGATTATTTCCCACTTTTTTCACCAAAATGAAATATATGAACGTGGACATGTAGTTAAAAGGTAAAAAATATTGACAAAATAAATATCATCTTTTAGAAAACAAATCATTTTTGATCATCGAAATCTTTCCTCAGTATGGTTTAACCATCGTCGAATCCTAAAATCAGATATCTTTGACCATCCACAAAATCATTCAAATTTGACCATCGGGCTGTTTTGATGGGTGGTTTTAAAGTTTTTAGTTATAATTTAGGCATCAGAACTTAAAATGATTATTACTTTTTGCCCGCGCTTCCAATGTAGGTGATTCTTACGGTCACATGTTCATAACGGTGAGTTGTACCTTTTAAAATATTTTCATACATTTTATTACTATTTATTGTGTTATTTTTTTGTTGTTGCAAAATAAAAGTAGAAAAGTGAAACAAATAGTTACAAAATATCTTAAATTAAAAAGATATTTTGTTTGTCAATTTTTCTCTCTTGCCTACACGTCCACGTTCATTTATTTATTTCGTTTCGGTGAAAATGGTTTGGAAATATTTTTTCTTAGCATGTGTGAAGGACCGAAACGGCGAACCAGAGAGGGGGAGTGAATGAGAGCCGATAAAAATTCTATTCAAGAATTCGGCATATGAACCCGATTTCACTCGTGCACCTCCGCAAACTTCTCTTGCCAAGTTCACTTAGCCACTGAAGTGCTACTGAACCTAGGAGCAAGACCCAACCAACAGCCGCAGCAAACACACAACGGAAACACACACGACACGGCAGCTGACAGCCCAAAACGGTCAGGCCGGTTTTTGAAATCGGTCAGACCGCTTCTGTTGGACTTAACCTCACGCGAGCGGGAGAAACCGGTCGACCGGTTTGACAACCGGTCGACCGACTTTGTCCGAAAACTCCCCAAAGACCCAAAACACCTCAAGAGCCTTTCCACATCCGAACAAAAGAAGCCATAGCGCAACATAGACTTCCTTGCTCAAAAACCTTTCTCGACGCTCCCCCATAGGGCGAAACCTCGTCGACCGGTTTGGGAAACCGGTCAGGCCGGTTTTTGCCTGGACAGTCGGGAAGAACACAGCCCGCGGGAAAAACTCAACCCTTCCACCAAACGATCTCCCGATTCATTCCACGGATCAAAGTGAGACTTTGGGAATAGTTGGGGTACCTCGTGGGCTACCCTTGGCTAGAAGCTCGGTCCCCAAAACCCACTCAATCAAGAGGAATCGAAACTCAACCCTCAAGAACACCTCTAACCCTAGAGCTCCGAAAACACCAAAATCGAGTCCCTTAACTTGCGGATTTGGGAGGGGAATCAATGCCAAAAGAACCACGAAGGGTTCACACGAATTTCCCCCATCAAATCCCCAAGAACAAGGTCCCGAAAACACACCGAGAAAACCACCAAGAGAGAGCTCCGAAAATCACCACCAAGAACAACCGGGGACAACACAACAAAAGCCTTGAGGAACCACGCCGAATCATCTATACATACCAAGCAGGTTCATACAAGGTCTAGCTTGCCGCCCAATCATCCAACCCTCTCACAAAATCTCACCATGAAGCTCTCAAGCTAGTCCTATGGAAATCCTAAGAAAATTGGAAGGGAAAATAGGAAAGCAAATGAACTAGGGTTCCAAGAGATGGCTGCCATCCTCTCACCTCTTGGGTTATATAGGAGGCATTTGAAAGTCTAAAATACCCTTACTTAATAACTAGGGATACAAGCCCCTCAAGGGCGGTTTTGGAATTCTTCAGATTTTCTCCATCGGACGGATGCCCGGCGACCGCACCCTGCTTAGCCTCGACGCAAGCCTTGCGATCCCGACGCGTGTCCTCCGCCTCGAAGCTTCCGGCGCCCTGCGACCCGAAACCGGTCAGACTGTTTCTCCAAACCGGTCAGGCCGGTTTCGGCCAGACAGACCACGCCGGTCTTCGACCTCGGCTTTGTGGCTCAGCCGAGTAACCCAGTGATTTTTTGGTGAACCACCGCAAAGCCTGCGAACTTGATGTAGCCTCCGCCAATCACCACTCATGACTTGGCTCCCACGAAGTCCCGGCTCGACCTTGGTTTTGTGGCTCAACCAAGAAACCATCCATGACTTCATCTTGCTGTTCATGCCACCATGCAGCTCGCGCTTGACCCCGCTGGCCACCGGGTCCCTCGAACGAAGCCTACTTGTCTTCTCCACATCTGGAGGCCTCACCGGCGACGACCTTTCGCACTTGTTCTTCACCTGCACCAACACCACTCAAGCCGCAACCGGCACCTGCATTACTTAGCCAAGAATCAGTCCACACAACGTTGTCAATCACTCATCACACAAGGAAGCGACAATCCACCAGTCCTCGAACCACACATGGTCCTCAATCTCCCCCTTGATGAGTGCATTGACAACACACACACATTCGGTAATCCAAGAGAAAAGGAAAAAGAACAGAAACTAATAAAAGAAACTCCAACAAGCGATCAAAAGCCAAAGAAAGGTAAAGAGCAAGATCACTTGAAGGAGACAAGTCTCGGACCCCTTAGGCAAGGGCAACGGCTCGACACATCCGAGACAAAACCATGATCAAGCAAAGAGCACAAACCACCAAAGCATACAAGAGCTCCCCCTGCACATATGCAAGCTCCCCTGAACAAGTGCCAAACCTGGGCACAAACCGGTCAGGCTGGTTCCCAAAATCGGTCAGACCGGTTCCACCAAAACCGGTCAGGCCGGTTTCATACAGCAGACCACACCACCCAAAAGCCAAAAATGCAAAAGAAATGCACAAGCTCCCCCTTGACTCTTGGGATAGGTTCCAGGGATGCAATGCAACTTTTCTCCACCTTTTTTTCTACCCCTTGTTGCCAATGCATGAATCAAGGCTCAAATTTGAAAATATGAAACCTAGAGCTTCTCAAGTATACAAAATTCATCACAAGATGCTACACATGTCCAAATAAGCAAGTTAGATACTCTACAGCTTCGTAAAGCCATCAACTTCATGACTACCAAGTTTCACAACCAACGGACGAAGCTAAGATAGAATTGAGCAATTTTGCGAAAATTTACCCTCTCATGAGCAAAGTCCTAAACATGAGCAAAACATGTCAAAATGACAAAGCCACACAAACTTCATGCTAGGACAACCATTCTAATCATAAGACCATCACAAACTCCCACAAGCACCTCATTCACGTCAAAGCCACCGAGCCATGTGCCTACTTCTATGTATGAGACTTCTCATTGGTAGGCAACATGCAACGGTTTAGCACCCAAAGCAAATTAAATTCAGCACATATGAAATGGGAGCACATTTTCTAAGCATTTTACATTTCATTTTCAGATTCATATTTGGTACATGAAATGTCTTTGCGACAAAAAGGAACTTATGCCCCTCCACAAGATAAAACAAGAGGGCTAAACATTTATGATGGCGAATGAGCCTTTGGCCCCATATGATCAATAAACTAGCTATCCAACCACAAATTAAGCATAACCAAGCCACTAAAACATGTCAAGATCATATAAAGGCATTTACTCACAAGAGAGCATATACGGGACATTTTTCAAAAAACATAGCCATCAACCATGGATATAAATCAAGATCATCAAGAGCTAAGCTAAAACAAACCATAGCATACCAAACTAGCTCACAAGATCATATATAGCACAGCATGGTGAACAATGTATATGAGAGAAGCTTTTCCTACAAAATGCATACAATCTAAGATAAAAGGATGCCTATACATCATGTTACATATGTCGTGCCAAATGCAAGAAATGCACAAAGGAAACTATACCTATGCTACAAAGGAGCTCCCACACACCCAACTCAAGAAATCAAACACACACCAAGCTCCCCTCGCAAATAAGTGAAAGTTGCTTGATCTAGGGGTTTGGTGAAAATATCGGCTAGTTGGTCATGTGTGGGCACATGGATCAAAGCTATCTTCCCTTTCTCAACATTGTCTCTCAGAAAATGATACCTCACTTCTATGTGCTTGGTTTTGGAATGGAGCACTGGGTTCTTTGCAATGCTTATGGCACTGGTGTTGTCACATTGAAGTGGGACATGGGTATACTCCTCACCAAAGTCACTCATGGTGTATGTGATCCAAAGGAGATGAGAGCAACAACTAGCGAGCGGCAACGTACTCGCCTCGGTAGTGGATTGAGCAACACTCGACTGTTTGCGGGAAGACCAAGACACAAAAGAAGATCCAAAAAGCTCGGCAAGGTAGTGGATTGAGCAACACTCGACTGTTTGTGGGAAGACCAAGACACCAAAGAAGATCCATAAAACTGGCAAGTCCAAGAAGTGGACTTCCTATCCAACCGACACCCGGCAAAATCCGCATCCGAAAACCCATGAAGCGCCAAAGAAGAGGACGCAGAGTACCAAAGGCCGAAGTCGGGGGTGTGACGCAAGTACCTGAAAATTCGCTTCACCGCTTGCCGATGTGAAGTCCTCGGAGACGCTTGAAAACGAGCGCACAGACATACCGAGAATTGGATGTCCGGCCTCGTCGCCGTCAAGTAGAGGAGTGACCCGATCATGCTTCGGTACTCCTTCTGGTCCACGTGTTCACCTTCCTCATCCGCATCAAGAGCTGTAGTCATACTCATCGGCGTCGTCATAGCCTTGGAGTCCTCCATCTTGAACTTCCGCACAATGTCCTTAGTGTACTTAGCCTGGTGCACAAATGTTCCTTCCTTTGATTGCTTGATTTGTAGCCCGAGGAAGAACTGCAACTCGCCCATCATGCTCATCTCAAATTCCCTGCTCATATCCTATGCAAACTTTGCAACAAGAGAGTTAGATGAGCCACCAAAGACAATATCATCCACGTACACCTGCACAATCAGGGTATCTCTGCCCTGCCTAAGTAGAAATAAGGTTTGATCAACCTTCCCCATCTATAAACCTCTCTCAAACAAGAACCCCCTCAACCTACCATACCAAGCTCTAGGCGCCTGCTTCAACCCATACAGCGCCTTCCTCAACTTGTACACCCGGTGGGGGTACTTCTCACTCTCAAACCCCGGTGGTTGCCTCACATACACTTCTTCCTCCAACACACCATTTAGGAAAGCACTCTGTTAACACCAAAATTTGGTAAGGAGTATGACATGTGGGTCCGATTCGGAAAAGAGTCCGTCTGGTGGAAGGAAAGGTATCTTCAGAGATTTTCGGCAGAAGGATCCGCGGTCGGCTATCTGCTCCCGGTTCGGCAAAGGAACGAGAGGGCGATTTTGCGGGATTGGACGGTGACGTGGCTCGATCAGAGGAAGCGAATGGATGGACAGGCGATCAAGCTTAGTTAGGCAATGAATCCATTCGCAGTTGTAATCAGCGGGGTATAAATACGATCCCTGGATGTATGTAACAGGACACGTTCATTCCTCAATACACACCGGCCTTACGCCAAACCCTAGAGTCCCTTGTCGTGTCGTCGAGTTCTTCGAGAGGGCCAATCGATCCGTCGACCTCCGTGAGTACCGGCAACCTTGTATCATGTCTAGTATCATGCGGTGGATTTAGATCGATGCAAGTAGTCTTGTTACCATGCTTCGTGTCATGCGGTAGATTCAAGCTTGGTTCAAGAGGGTTTCTTGTTAGATCATGAGCCATGCGGTAGGCTAAGGTCTAGCTCGAAGCTAGTTATCGGCTCTATTGGATTTTGGCAAGATCCAATAGATTCATTAAGTTACCCTGTGTTATCATGAGTTTTGCTTTATGTTTTAATTCATGTAATACACTTTTGCCCAATCTAGATGGGTTTGGATCGGCTCTTTTCCTTTTAAGATCCGTGCAAGAGTAGGTTTCGTGTTTTGACGCGTGGATCTCGTGCTCTCGATAGCCGAAACCGAATCGATCTAGGTTGTTACGTGTTGCGGGTTCAAGCTTGCTTTGTTAGTATAAATCTTGAAAGAGCGGGTATCATGCGGTAGATGCGAGGTTTTGGGTTGCTTTGGAGCTAGTCATCGGTGGATTAGATTTCCAATTCGGCTCGATAGATTTATTCACGTGGTAATGTTTGTTCCTTCTTCATGGACCCCGAATCGGTTGTTCGGCCGCATTCGGTTATATCTTCACGAGTAGATTACGTGCGTTATTTATGTTTTAAAAGACGTATGCTTCTAGCTTTCCATATTTAGGTTGTATCATGCGGTGGATAGATCTATTTGTGGAAAGTGGTGCGTTCTTTCATGCAAGTTGTATCATGCGGTGGATAGATTTGCTTGATGTCGTGCCCGACGGATCTTAAAGTAATTAGACATGCGGTAGACTGATGCTTTGGATCTATGCATGCTTATTTTAATACATGATCATGTTCGTGCTTTACTTCATTTAATGTTATATCTTCATTGAGGATCGGTCATGGCTTTGCACAAGCATCCATGTTTATTCAAAGATCGATCGTTGTCATGTTTACGTCATCCATTCGGCAATGTTCTTTTTCCCTTCTTGGTTACCCGAATGGTCGTGATTATTTGACGGGTAGCTTCACATAGCTACATGTCGTTTTGTTTGGCTTCTTAGCCGTAAATATGGAACTTCTGGTACCACCGTGGGTTCCAAGTTTTGGTATTTAACTTGTTTTATTTTTTTGTTAATTTTCAGGAAAAATTGACTGGCACGTCACTTTCTCTCTGCGCGTGCGAAGCTAAGCTTTTCGGCTTGCTTTGTGTGATTGGCGGCGAGTGCACATTTTGCGTCAACACACTTTTTGGCACGCCCAGTGGGACATACAGCCGAATTGGTTCAGGATGCCTGAGATCACAGACCTCCTGGATGTCAGCATTGAGGAGCTTTCTCCAGAGCAGCATCAGCAGCTCGTGGACGCCGTGAATCAGTTTCAACAAAAGTGTCTCATGTCATTCAAGAAGAATCGAAGTGGTGTACCATATCGAAGAGTAGCACCGCCCGTGAGTGCGGGGGGGGCAGACCGACGCCACGACCCAACAAGAAAAAGAGGAATGCGCGCGGATCTTCCGGGAATCGGTAGACGACATGCTCACCAAGCACAACCAAGCTTTCCTCGGGTCGCTCCAACGGATGATGGTAGCCCTCTTTGGCCGGGCGCGGGGCGGGCGTTTGGAAAGACGTACACGGAAAGAGCACCGTGGAGCCGGGTGAATCAAGCTCCCGGCCGCCGCCGCGAAGCGAGTGCGGCGGCCTCCTCCTCGAGCTCCGGGAGCGAGACATTCCAACCTCCTCCGCGGGCGGCGGGGGCGGCCGGTTCGGCCTCCGCCGCAAGCTTCGGGGAAGTCAACCAATCCTGCCGCCACCACGGAGCGAAGCACGGGTCGGCCGTGCAACGGCCGAATCCGTACCCGGCCTACGTACGGAGACCTAGCGTTCGGCTCACACGGGGCCCCACTTGACCCCCGGTCGAAGAATAGCTCGCGTCAACCAGCGGCTCCCGAGAAGAATCTATACGGCGGTGGCTATCATGAAGTGGGAAATTACGGGGCGTTCGACGCCTTCCCGCACCCGGGGTACGCGCGGCTGCGGGCGCTCGGGGAGGAAGATGCCCTAGCACGCAAGATGGCCGAATTGATGCGGGAATCGGTTCGGCCTCAAGCCAAGGATGCAGGGCCCCACCTACAGGCCGCCGTTCCCAGAGTGGTACTATAACGTGCTCCTGCCGCCAAGGGTAAAACCGCCGACGGAATTCACGAAGTTCTCTGGGCAGGACGAGACAAGCACGGTCGAGCATATCGCTCGTTATCTCATGCGGTCGGGAGAATGTTCGGCCGAAGAGACGTTCGGGGGTTCGCTACTTCCCCGCCTCGCGACGGGTCCCGGCTTTTCGGTGGTTCTCGTCCTTGCCGCCCGAGTCGGTGGCCGGGTGGAAAGATTTGGAGCGTAAATTCCACGCTCATTACTTCGGCGGCGATTACGAGAAGAAGTTGATTGACCTCGCCACCCCGAAACAAAGGCACGGTGAAACACCGGCGGAGTTTCTCGGAAGATTCGAGAGAAGTCAAGGGCATGTGCTTCTCATTGAACTTGCCGGACGATCGGCTAGCCGATATGGCCGTCGCCGGGATGTTACCCGGCCGTGCGCGAAAAGCTCTTTGGGATGGAGTTTGAAAACTTGGGCCAAGCGTCGCGGAAATTATCCTTGATGAGCAATCGGGCATATGGCCTCAAGAAGGACCCCAAGTTTGGCAAGCGACACGACATCGGCGACATCTACAACCAATTCTTGGACAAAGGCGATTTGTGCGGGGATTCGATGACGAAGTGGAGGTAGGCTGCAGCGAAATCTTGTGGGGTAAAGAGCCCACGACAATGAATCGGCGGTGGGTCGGAGCGGACCAAAGGAACCTACGACTTCGACATCACAAAGGGCGATAAGTTGTTTGAGCTCTTGGTAAAGGAAGGCCGAATCAAAGCGCCCGAAGGGCACTCTATGCTTCGGCTCTGATGGAATCAAAGCGAAACGTTACTTGCGGCTTCCATGACGGGGACTCGCACTCCATCAACGATTGCGGGGTCTTCGGGATGAGGATCCGAAGGCTATCCGGGAAGGGCACCTCAAATTCGATAACAAGATGAAGGTCTGGATGGCCACCCCTTCCCGCGAGAACATGCTCGGCTTCTCCATCAACGCGATAACGGCCCGAAGAGAAAGGGAAAGTCAAGGTCACGACCTCGCCCGAGGTCCAAACAAGATGGATCGGTTGACCGGAGCGCCGAGGTGACCCTAGAGCAAGTGCGGGGCGACGCCCCCCGCGTTCTCAAGAGCCACATCGAGATTGGGGAATCGTCCAAGCCTAAACCCAAGGTGACGTCACGCATTCTCCTCAACAAATGGCGGCGTCGGATGGAAAAGGAGCGCTACCAAAAGCGTCGTCATGAGGAGGAGCGGCGCGGGGGCGAGGAGGATGCGCGCGGGGTGGAATCGGGAACGGCACGCGCGCGCGCGGGAGCGCGCCCACCGGGGATGCGCCTTCTTCGAGCACCGCCGGAATGAGGGCCTAAAGCCGCCCACATTAAGGAAGCGTCCCGAATGCGGCGACGGATATGCGAGTACGGGCGGGGAAGCGCAATCGCCGATCCGTCCATGAAAGACTTGGAAGGATTCACCCAAATGGGGATCGGCGGCAAAAAATTGAGGTTATAGATCACCCCGGGGAAGCGCCACGGCGATCTCGGGTGGGGCGACCGGGGAGGAGGACGAAGATGTCTACGTGCGGCGAGAAGGGGCGGTGGTGCCCACCGGTCTACGCAAGAGCCGGAAAAGGCGGGTCCAACGCTTGAGGAACCGCGAGATGAAGCAAGCGGGGTCCGGACGAGACGAAGTGGCGCCCCAAGGACCGGCCCGGAAGGATCGAAGCGTCCGGCCCCCGCATGCATGGTATACTTCCCGCCAAACGAGTTCATGGCTCCCGCTAACCGGGTGATGCGGGGAAGAAGCTTCCTTTGACGACGAGCAACCCGAGGAGATGATGGCGCGGGCGGTGCTTGCCAAGCGAGGCCGTCTTCGACAAGCCGGCCAAAAATCGCCACATGAGGCCGGCGTACTTGAGGGGGTACGTCAATGGCAAGCCATTGACCAAGATGTTCGTCGACGGTGGCGCGGCAGTCAACGTAATGCCGTACACCACCTTCAGGAAGCTTGGCATGACCCCGAGCGATCTGACACCAACAAGCATCATCCTAAACGACTTCGCCGGGAACCCTTCGGACACCAAAGGATGCGCTCACGTGGACTTGATGATCGGGTCCAAGACGCTGCTCACCACCTTCTTCGTCATCGAAGGGAAGGGAGCCTACAGCCTGCTGCTTGGGCGGGGCCCGGATCCACGCCAACTGCTGCGTCCCATCCACTATGCATCAACAGCTGATCCAGTGGGTGGACGATGAAATCGAGGTCGTCCGGACGGATGACTGCGTGAGCGTGGCTAACATGGAACCGGCCTTACGGGAGTACCAAGGCATCGATTGCTTCTCGGGGAAGGAGCGGGGAGAAGGTCTGTTGAACCGTCGGCGGTGACCAACGGCCGATTCAAGCGGTCGGCTCTTACGGTAATTTTTAATGGAGAACCCCGTGGATGGCAACGATGGCAAGGCGGGACGAGGATTCATGTCGGCCGATAGGCTGGAGGAAGTTGACATTGGAAGCGGTGATAAGCCAAGGCCGACGTTCATCAGTGCAAATTTGCAGCCAGACTTCAGGGGGAACTTGATTGAGCTTCTCAAAGAATATAAAGATTGCTTCGCACGGGATTACTCGGAGATGCTGGATTGGATCGATCCATCGTCGAGCACCGGTTGCCAATCAAGCCTGGTTTCAAGCCATATAAGCAACCGCCCCGGAAAATCTACAAGGATGAAGTATTGGCCGATGTGAAGAAGGAAATCGAAAGATTACTTGACGCAAACTTCGTTCGGCCCTGCAGATATGCGGAGTGGATTTCTAACATCGTCCCTGTGTATAAGAAAAATGGAAAAATGAGAGTTTGCATAGACTTCAGGGACCTAAACGAGCTACTCCCATGGATGGATACCCGATGCCTATTGCCGATTTGTTGATTGACGCCGCTGCTTGGGCACAAGGTGATTAGCTTCATGGATGGCAACGCGAGGGTACAATCAGATCTTTATGGCAATAGAAGACATCTCGAAGACGGCCTTTAGATGTCCTGGTCATATAGGCCTGTTTGAGTGGATCGTCATGACATTTGGGTTGAAAAATGCCGGTGCAACCTATCAGCGGGCCATGAATTACATTTTTCATGAGTTGATCGGCAAGACCGTGGAAATCTACATTGACGACGTGGTGATCAAGTCCTTAAGTCATGGCACCCATCTGGAAGATGTGAAGAAGACCCTGGAATGCACCCGGAAGCATGGCACGAAGATGAATCCAAACAAGTGTGCATTTGGGGTGTCGAGTGGAGAGTTCTTGGGGTTTTTGGTCCACGAAGGAGGGATCGAAGTTGGCAAAAAGAGCATGAAGGCCATTGATGAAGTCGTTCCTCCAACCAACCTCAAGGAGTTGCAATCACTTTGCTCGGCAAGATCAACTTTGTGAGAAGGTTCATCTCAAATTTATCACGAAGGTGTTGCCATTCTCTCCCGTTCTTTGAAGGCTGAAGAAGGATCGGAAATTCACATGGGGCGACGAACAACAAAAGGCTTTCGAGGAAATCAAGCAATACATGAAGGAGCCGCCGGTCTTTGGTTCCTCCTCGAGGCGAACAAGCCTTTCAAGTTGTACGTGGCGGCCGATACCCAAACTATTGGATCGGCCCTTATTCAAGAATTCGAAGGGAAGGAGCGGGTAGTAGCTTATCTTAGCCGAAAACTACTTGATCCCGAAACCGAGGTATTCGGCTATAGAAAGATTATGTCTTTGCGTATACTACTCGTGTACAAAGTTTCGGCACTACTTGTTGAATGCCGAATGCCTTGTATACTCGAAGTTTGATGTGATAAAACATATGTTATCTATGCCAATTTTGAATGGTCGGGTTGGCAAATGGATTTTAGCTCTATCAGAATTCGAATTGAAGTTCGAATCGGCAAAAGCCATCAAAGGTCAGGTCATTGCCGATTTTATAACTGAACACCGTGACCCTTCGATTGATACGCTTGAAATTACCCCATGGGCTCTATTCTTTGACGGGTCATCATGTGGCAAAGGTGGGGGAGTAGGGATTCTACTAATTTCTCCCGAGAGGTGAGATGTTCGAATTCGCCATTCCTATACAACCCACCGTCACAAATAACCGAGGCGAGTACGAGGCAACGCTTCGAGGGCTTCAATATTTGAGAGAAGCCGGGGCCGTTTCGGTTGAAATTTATGGAGATTCGAGTTGGTCATCAAGCAATTGAACGGCCGGTACGAGTGCGAAGCGAGGGGGCGAGGAGTTACTACGAGGAATGCGAGAGAAATCTTGAAGGGCTTTCCCTTGGTAACCCTACGGCACATTCCTAGAGAGCATAACGAGGAAGCAAACGGGTTGGCTCGGAGCGCCTGCGGTTATAAAGAGAGTCAAGAAGCATTTCTTTGCGAGAGGTGAGCGCACGGGGACGGATCTTACGAGAAGATGATTGGAGGAAAGAAATCGTTGATTATTTGAGAGATCCATCCCGAAAAGTCTCTAGGAAGCTCGGGTACAAGGCAATCAAGTTCGTTCTTCCGGATGACAATTTATTCTATAAGTCATTAGATGGAGTCGCTACGATGCACGGGTCCCGGAAGAAGCCAAGAACATGATGAGCGAGGTGCACGATGGGATATGTGGAGCGCACCAATCGGCCTATCGCATGAAATGGGTTATTAGGCGAAGTTTGGATGCTTTTGGCCGACGATATTAGAGGACTCGCTTTGAGTATTACAAGGGGTGTCAAGATTGCCGGAGGTTCGGGAATATTCAAAGAGTCCCTGCATCGGCATTAAATCCCATCATCAAGCCATGGCCATTCGGGGGGTGGGGTATAGACTTGATTGGCCAAATTAATCCACCATCTAGCAAGGGGCATAAGTTCGTGCTTTTGGCTACAGATTACTTCACCAAATGGGTCGAGGCAATCCCACTCAAAAAGGTGACGTCAGAAAACATGATCGAATTCGTCAAGGAACACATCATCTATCGATTTGGGATTCCTCAGACGATTACCACTGACCAAGGGGCACAATTCGTGTCATTGGAATTCAGAGATTTTGCCGAAAGCATGGGAATCAAACTGTTTAATTCTTCTCCATACTATGCCCAAGCTAATGGTCAAGCGAGAGGCTTCTAACAAGATCATGATCAAGCTTATACGAGAAGAAGATCGACCGAAGCCGAGGAGATGGCATTCGGTACTCGGTGAAGCGGCGTGGGCTTACCGAATGGCCCCCCATGGAGCTACAAAGACTTCTCCTTACGAGTTGGTTTACGGGCATCACGCGATCCTGCCCTGGGAAATGCAATCAGAGTCAAGGAGAGTAGTGTTGCAAAACGATTTGAGCTCCAAGGATTACAGTGGCCTAATGATGGATGAGTTAGAAGATTTGCATATGATCCGTCTCAGGGCCCTGGAGAACATCGAGAAAAACAAGCTGCGGGTCGCCAAATACTATAACAAGAAAGTAAAAGTAAGGCAATTCACAGAAGGCGATCTAGTTTGGAAAGCGCTACTGCCGATTGGAACTAAATACAGTGAATTCGGCAAATGGTCCCCCAAGTGGGAGGGGCCTTTTCGTGTGTTCAGATGCGTTCCTGGTAATGCATACATATTGAAAACTTTGCTAGGAGAGGAGTTTTCCGCCGCAATAAATGGAAGATATGCGAAGAAGTATTATCCTAGCATTGAAATCGATCGATGATTATACACATCGACACGAAACGGCGGCGCTCGGGGATGAGGCCGCCTTTAGAACAAAAATCCATGAACAAGATAAAATGGCCGGTGCGATGCATTGCCCTTAGCTCAATACTACACTACAAGCTGGTTTCTTGCGGGATTACACATAGCAGCCCACGAAGGTCAAGTCCCCTAAGGGAGGGAAGCGAGAAGGCGTGGAGTAAGAAGCGAAAGTATGGTTCAATCTTTTCTTTGCTTCTTCGGGCTACGTTTGCTCCCTCTTCGGTTGTTCCGGGACCACCGTGACGGCGACTTGGAACGCACGAGGATGACCACGATTGGCGGCCTCTACCAAGCTATCCCGGGCCGCCTTCGGGTTGCCGTCACTGTCGGGAGACATCCGGAGCAAAAGAATCAAGGTTAGGGGCAAGAAATCCGGATGCAAACATGAAGGGGGGGGGCGAAGCGTTTACCCCCTACTAGCGCTTCCGGCGCCATACGACGCTCGCGTTCGGCTTGACGGCGGACGGACATGTCCCCGAGGTCACGCTCCGGGTGCGGGCACGGCGGCGCGGCCGATGGATGACCCTTTGCTCGGGCGTGGCATCCTCCCGCCTCGGGGAGAAGAATCGGAGGAGATGTACTCGGGAACATCTTCGGTTCCGATGATTTCTTCGGGAAGCAAATCAAGGCCGAAAGAGGCGAGAGAGGAAAACATGAAGCGCAAGATCAAGCGAGAAGGACAAGGAGCGAGATCAAGAAAGAACTCACTTCGAATCGTACGCTTCCTTGACGAGCCGCTCCCACGAGGTTGTTTACCCTTGTCCATGGCGTTGGGGTTTTTTCTTCTAGCGAGCGAGAAGAAGAGACGAGAAGTGATGGAGGAGTGTGCGAGTGGATTTGCGAGCACCCCACGGGCTATTTTATTGACCAAGGAGGCGCATTGGGAGTGATGATGCGGCCGGTACACTGTTGTTGGAATACCAAGCGGCGGGGGTTTTCCACCGAGTGCGAAGGGTTTTCTTTGAACGGTGTTTACGGATTGCCGAATTGGGATCCTTTGTGGATCTTGCGCCAAGGGGCGGTTGTTTGCGAACGTTCGGCTAAAGACGGTTCCCGGATGCATTCGAAGAGGACGAATTCACGGATGCAAATGCGAAGGGAAATATCACGGAACAAGTGCGGATTCCAAAAGTTCATCTATATATTGCCGACATTTACACATCCCTAGTACAATCTAGTCAAAGAGTCCTGTTCAACACGGAGGCGGGGATGGGTAATTTCGGCAATGGCGTCGCCGTGGCCGTCGAGGCGCTCCCGGGATGAGCTCGATCTCGTCGATATCCTCCCGGCGCGCCGCCACGGAAGCCACGCGGCCTGGTGGAATAGTCGACGTCCGTATGCGTCGCCATCGCGGCCGGGCCCAAGGTGGTGCCCGGACGAACACCATGGACGGCCACCTCGTCAATGCGGCGCTCCACCGCGGCCGGGCGCTCCGCCGGCGTGTCGCCGTGGGCGTTCACCTTCTCGGCCGGTTGCTCTACCGGCGCCTTTGGGCGGTCAAGCTCGGCATCACGGGCGCAAAAGACAAACAAGAAAGGATTAGCATCAAAGGCGGGGCTGAATCAAGAATCGAGCCATACCATCGATGGCCTCCGGCGACTCTGTTTCCGCCGGTCCTCCCATTCTAGTTCGGCCACGCCCGCTTTTTGGAGACGTCCTCCCGGCTCAAGACGGGACGCCTCTAGCTCCTCCTTGAAGCGAATAGCGTCTGCTTCCCCCGTACGGCACGGGGGAGTGGCCATCGGACTCGAAGAGTCATCGGGGAGGGGCGATTGGCCGCGCGCGCGGGCGGATTCCACCGAATCAAGGCGAAAAAAGGAGATGATTGTCAAGGCAAAGGAAGATCAAAAGGAAGATCGACAAGGAGAAATTGATGATCATCACCGCTGCGCGCGCATTAGCGCCGCTTCCCTCGGCCTCGTCGGAGGCGCGGCGGCGGTTGAGGGCGGCGCACCATTGCGGTTTGGGGATGTGCCTTGTTTGCAAGAGGGCCGAGAGATTGGCAAAGATTCGAGAGCTAGAAGGCCCGGTGGAGAGCTAGGGGCACCTATGGCAACATTTATAGGCCCGGCGGGGGTAAATCGTGGCTTCGAGTCGTGGGTGTGGATCGTGGCGCACGTCCCAATAAAATCGGAAGGTGGAGGGATTTCCTTGACCAACCCGTAGGTGGGTCGTTTGGAGTTCTAAGCCGAAACGCGTGCGGATCGATTGTTTCGGCTAAAGGAAATCAAGGTGTTTTTCGGGAGTTGGCGTTTCACTATCGAATGGGTCGTTTCAGCATTACAAATTGCAAAGGAAATATTACAAGAACGACCAGTCCAGGTATACATCAATAAGAACATTCAAGCATTAAGGAGTTTTGCAAGTGCATGACGAACATTGGATACTATCAAGTGGGAGTTATCCAAGATCTCCTGATAGTCCTTTTGGGCATCAGATAAGTCAGTAAGCTCGCGTCGCCTTTGTTTTACTGCGGTAACAGCCGATTCCACCTCCGCTTGGGTCTTTGCTATCAATCCGGGAAGATCGGCTATTTTCTTCGGTCAATCTCCATCTCCGCCGACGGGCTTCTCGGTTCCGCCTCTAGAGCGGCCTTTACGGCGACTTTCGGATCATAAGAGGCTTGCGGGTCGGCCAAGGCACCTTTGTGGCTTTACGCTTGGGATTGCATCCCGTTCATGGCTTGTTCGGCATCGGTTTTCTCCTTTTCAATGGCCGAACGGGAGCGCAATTTCCTCCAAGTGCGCCTCAAGGGAACATAGAAGGGCTCTAAGTCGTAGACGGACGACGAAAAGCTCGATGTCATCGGGAAGTTTGCGACTAATGGGCTCAAACATCTCTTCAAAATGACGAAGATCATTGAGCCGATCCGAACGTCTTTTTCTAGCCGGCTGCAATTTCTTTGAGCTTGAGCAACACCTCGTACGGCAACGGGCCGGTTTATCTCTTTCATCACATCGGCGAGTTGATGGGCCCTGCGATGGCAAGCTCGATGATGACGGGGTGTGATCCGAAAACAACATTGCCGAGGTGAGAATGCTAGCGACAAGGTATCGAGATTAAGAGCGAGAATTGGGCACCTCATGAGTGGTTTCTTGAGCGGGAGCAATTGCGGACGGAAGAGGCGTCCGGCGAGCCGAAACTTCCAAGTCGGGGAGATGCGATGCGGCCATCAATGGCTCGTAAGTTTACGGCTGGTGAAGAATTGGATCCTCCTCTGTTGGGTCGGTCATTGCCGCTTGGACCGATAGGAGATGGTATCCGGGGGTATTTGGTGGCTCCGGTTGAGTTGAGGGATTCATCTGCGGAGAGCGTCTTCGCTACGCAGAAGGTGATGAAGATGAAACCTCTACTGGGATAGGCAATTCAACCCTGGAAGGGCTCGCTTGTTGAACCACTGGAACATCTACAAGTGGTTCTCCAACAGTTTCTTCTGCAAATGTTCAATTGAAGGAATAAGTGCCAATGCTCATCCTTGAAAAGGAACAGCAAAAAGTCATACCAGTGGATGGGGCATCGGCGGGTATTGGTTACGAAGAATGTTGGGCTGCGGTCCGAAATACACAATGATATGATCCATCAAGAACGAGTGACCCGGTAATCAAGAAGGTAAAGGAGTTTACCTCAACCAATACTTTCTTGACGGTTCTCCTCCTTTTAGCGCTCGGAGGAGGAATCGGATGGGGGCGGGATCGGGTGGGAGTGACCTTTTTTGGGTGGTTGCCTCACCAATACTTTCTTGTTCTCCTCCTTTTAGCGCTCGGAGGAGGAATCGGGGGCCGACCCTCCCCCCCAAAAAAGGAAGGCTAGAAAGGCTGGGATCGGTGGTAGCATACTGTCCATTAGTTGGCGCGGGGTTGTGGATTTAAACCCCGATCTTTGAAATCGGGCCTTCGGCATTATAAGTGATTACCCCGGCTCGAGGGGCGAGTGCGTGTTCTGTGGACAAAAGATGAAGGTCAAAACCACGAATGGAGAAGGAGTGCTTGATCTAAGGGTTCATTGTGTTACCTGCGAAGTCGGCGGGGAAATCGAGGCACCAGTTACGCACGAGAACACATGAACGGGTTCACTAAAGATGTGGTCATGGAATTCTTGCCACCATGAATTGAAGGTGGGATGAACTATGGTTGCGGGCACAAAAGGACATGTGTAGACGGTGGGATTTGCACACGTAGTTAAAAACTCTGCTACACTGCATCAGTTCTTTGATTTCCTCCCTGGGCTTGAGGAATTCGTGCAGAAACAATCTTGGGGGCACCTGACCGCATCCAAGCTGCCTGGCCATTACATTAGGCTGGTAGTACTCATAAGTGCGGCATTACGCCTCCCTCCATTGAATTCGGCCGGTAATATGCATGGGCGGATTATGATATTGAAGATTTCCAAGAATCTCCCATCTTGATGGCCGGGCTCAAAGGAGAACTCGACGGGGAAGGTCGAGTGTCATAGCCTAGATAAGGGAGCCAAAGAGGATTGGGGAAGCCTTTGAAGAACAACTCGAAGAGTTGGGTGATGTCTGTCGAACGATAACGGTTGAAGTTGCTTCTCCATAGCTTTGGCATCCTCCGGTGACTTGAAGCTCTCCTTCGGGGGGATTGGACCGGGGGAAGAACACGGAGTTCAAGTCGACGCCTACAATCCGGTGCATGTGAAGCTGCGGCCAAATTTGAACAAACCACCAAGGGCCATTGACGCACGTTATCCTGCGTTGGTATACATTTGGGTAAGCGTCGATGAAGCATATGGTATACAACGCCCAAGAGGAATTTTCCCGGAGGAAGGCGATTGCCACGGCCGGATGGATCGCCATTGCGATATGATTCGAGAGTGGGTTCGTTGGCTTTGCCACAGAAGACAAATCTACATAACCACATGTTCAAAAAGGCTCTATATTCAACTTCACCAAGGGGATTGTCTCTCATATGCTTCGAAATATATTGCTTGTAGCCATTCCCCGGCTTTACCCCTGCGGCGTGAGGAATTTTTGAAATTCCAAGGCTGAACACAGACCGGTGATGTCAAGGCCGGTGATCATGTACACATCGGCCAAAGTTGGAGACATTGGGCCATGCCCAAAAAGGAAGGCATTGACGCCATTGGACCGAAGTGGCACGCGGCTATCGGAAGATCTTCATTCTTGGGCATCTCGGCTACGGATAACTCCAAACATTGAGCAATGCGGAGAGTATCCGGATTGGTCAATCCACTCTTATCCGCGAGAATCCTACGGTACCAAGTCTTCCGGACTGCGATTGGGGGCAAAGGCCGGTTCTTGAACGCATCTTGCCACCGAGGAGGTGGAGATAAAGCTACCTTGAAAGGGATTCTGCGAGATTCGGCGGCAATGAAATCTCGAGGGTCGGGATTCCCTTCGGGACCAAGATAATAAGGCTGCGAATTGGCCTCAATAGGAATCGAAGGGCGGTAGACGGTTCTGGAAGAGAGCGGAAGAAGAAAATCTCGGGTAAAATTGAAAACCTAATGCCGAACAAAGGTTTGGAGGGGTGAATTTACCCGAGCAGCTTGGTTACGAGTTGCCATTGGAGATTCGAGTTCGGAACGAAGGGGATCTAGGGTTGGATGCGAACGAAGAATCCGGCGGATTGCGAAGAACGGGTGTTGACGAGGTTTGGCTCAAGGATTCGTGGGCGGAGTCAATTGTGGAACAAAATTACTTTTATCCCACAATTGAAGGGGCATGTGTTAACACCAAAATTTGGTAAGGAGTATGACATGTGGGTCCGATTCGGAAAAGAGTCCGTCCGGTGGAAGGAAAGGTATCTTCGAGAGATTTTCGGCGGAAGGATCCGCGGTCGGCTATCTGCTCCCGGTTCGGCAAAGGAACGAGAGGGCGATTTTGCGGGATTGGACGGTGACGTGGCTCGATCGGAGGAAGCGAATGGATGGACGGGCGATCAAGCTTAGTTAGGCAATGAATCCATTCGCGAGTTGTAATCGGCGGGGTATAAATACGATCCCTGGATGTATGTAACAAGACACGTTCATTCCTCAATACACACGGCCTTACGCCAAACCCTAGAGTCCCTTGTCGTGTCGTCGAGTTCTTCGAGAGGGCCAATCGATCCGTCGACCTCCGTGAGTACCGGCAACCTTGTATCATGTCTAGTATCATGCGGTGGATTTAGATCGATGCAAGTAGTCTTGTTACCATGCTTCGTGTCATGCGGTAGATTCAAGCTTGGTTCAAGAGGGTTTCTTGTTAGATCATGAGCCATGCGGTAGGCTAAGGTCTAGCTCGAAGCTAGTTATCGGCTCTATTGGATTTTGGCAAGATCCAATAGATTCATTAAGTTACCTGTGTTATCATGAGTTTTGCTTTATGTTTTAATTCATGTAATACACTTTTGCCCAATCTAGATGGGTTTGGATCGGCTCTTTTCCTTTTAAGATCCGTGCAAGAGTAGGTTTCGTGTTTTGACGCGTGGATCTCGTGCTCTCCGATAGCCGAAACCGAATCGATCTAGGTTGTTACGTGTTGCGGGTTCAAGCTTGCTTTGTTAGTATAAATCTTGAAAGAGCCGGGTATCATGCGGTAGATGCGGGTTTTTGGGTTGCTTTGGAGCTAGTCATCCGGTGGATTAGATTTCCAATTCGACTCGATAGATTTATTCACGTGGTAATGTTTGTTCCTTCTTCATGGCCCCCGAATCGGTTGTTCAGCCGCATTCGGTTGTATCTTCACGAGTAGATCACGTGCGTTATTTATGTTTTAAAAGACGTGTGTTTCTAGCTTTCCATATTTAGGTTGTATCATGCGGTGGATAGATCTATTTGTGGAAAGTGGTGCGTTCTTTCATGCAAGTTGTATCATGCGGTGGATAGATTTGCTTGATGTCGTGCCCGACGGATCTTAAAGTCATTAGACATGCGGTAGACTAATGCTTTGGATCTATGCATGCTTGTTTTAATACATGATCATGTTCGTGTTTTACTTCATTTAATGTTAATCTTTATTGAGGATCGGTCATGGCTTTGCACATGCATCCATGTTTATTCAAAGATCGATCGTTGTCATGCTTACGTCATCCATTCGGCAATGTTCTTTTTTCCTTCGCGGTTACCCGAATGGTTGTGGTTCTTTGACAGGTAGCTTCGCATAGCTACATGTCGTCTTGCTTGGCTTCTTAGCCGTAAATATGGAACCGCCCGGTACCACCGTGGGTTCCAAGTTTTGGTATTTAAGCTTGTTTTATTTTTTTGTTAATTTTCGGGAAAAATTGAGCGGCACGTCACTTTCTCTCTGCGCGTGCGAAGCTAAGCTTTTCGGCTTTGTGTGTGATTGGCGGCCGAGTGCACATTTTGCGTCAACACACTCTTCACATCCATTTGGTGCAACTTGAATCCTTTAGCCACGAAAAAGGCTAGAAGGATCCTTATCGCCTCCAAACGGGCTACGGGAGCAAAAGTCTCCTCGTAGTCGATCCCCTCCTTCTGACCGAACCCCTGAGCAACAAGCCTTGAGTTGTTCCTCACCACTTCACCTTTCTCTCCCTCTTTGTTCTTCCACACCCACTTGGTACCAATCGGCTTACACCCTGGGGGAGGGTCAACCAACTCCCAAACCTGATTCCTCTCAAAGTTCTCCAACTCCTCATGCATCAAATTAACCCAATTATGATCAGATAGTGCGTGTCCAATGTCTTTGGGCTCAAAGGTGGCAACAAATGCAGCATGATGCTACCTCCCCCTCAACTGTAGCTTCTCCTCGATCTTGATTTGTCGTCGTAGGTGTAGGGGAGGGGCCGTCAACCACTGTAGTCAAAGTAGTAGGTACATGTTCAGCCGGGGGCACCACACCGCCATCTTCATCATCTCCCCAAGTTCATGCTCCTCCTCCTGAAAGATCTCTTCGCCAAGCTCATCATCACCTGCACACTCAAAGACAAGCTGACTACGTGGCTGTGTCTCGTCGAAGGTTACCTCGCAAGTCTCCACGATTTGGTTAGTTTCAAGATTGAGCACACGATATGCTCTAGAATGAGATGCATAACCAAAGAAAATACCATCTACCGACCTAGCCTCAAACTTATCCAACTTCTTCCCTTTCTTCAGAATAAAGCACTTGAAACCAAAGACATGGAAGTGACTCACCATGGGTGTGCGACCGTGCATCAACTCATAGCATGTTTTCTTCTTATGCACTCTGAGGTAGATCCTGTTCGACACATAGCACGCGGTGTTCACCGCCCTCACCCCGAACCTTCTCGCAGTCCCATGCTCATCAAGCATCTTCCGAGCCATCTCACACAAGTTCATATTCTTCCTTTCCACAACACCATTCTCGGGGAGGCGTATACGGACTCGAAAGCCGGTGTTCAAGACCCAAGTCATGGCAAAAGGTTTCAAAACGAGAGTTTCTGAATTCTAAGCCATTGTCACCGCGGATTGCTCGTATCGCATCTTCGTGCCTCTCGTTCCTCAACCTCAAGACAAGATCTCGAACAAAACCAAACGTCTCCCCCTTATCCTAGAGAAAGAACACCCACACATACCGAGAGTAGTCATCCACCACAACAAGAAAATACCACTTCCCACCCGCGGATCGCACACGAGCCGGGCCAACAAGGTCCATATGGATCGGCTCGCATGGACGCTCGTCATCACATCGGTGAGAGGCGGGTGAGAAAAGGCTACCATCTTAGCATGCCTACACGGAGCACAAACCAACTCTTTCTCAAGCATCAACCGTGTCAATCCTCCGACCAAATTGAGTTTACTGAAGTGAGACAAAATATCAAAGCTCAAGTGACCCAACTTCCTATGCTACTTCCACAACTCACTCGAAGAACCGAGCCAAGAAACAACGCTTAACACCCGAGGAAGGCGAGAAAAATCAGCTCGAAACACCTGACCCTCGGGAACGACCATACAGACAAGGTCCCTTCGAGAGTCCAAAATCCGAGAACCACCAGGCCAAAACAACACCTCAAAGCCCTCATCCAACAGCTGGGACACAGAAAGGAAATTGTATCCAAGCGATTGAACAAGAGCAACATGCATGTGAGTGATCTTGTCACTCACCCTAATCTCACCTTCTGAAAGCACACGCCCACGCCCATTGTCCCCAAAAGTGATGTACCTCTTTGTCATGAAGGACCGATTAGGCAACCAGAGAGGGGGGAGTGAATGAGAGCCGATAAAAATTCTTCTCGAAAGAGATTGAAACTCCAACAAGATGAACTCGCTCGGTCGGACCCCCAAAATCACATGCTCTGCACTTCTACCTTCCGTTTGCCAAAACCATGTAGCCACTAGAGTGCTACTGGTCCTAGGAACAAACACTACCAAAGCAACCTCAACTCCTACGCACCCATGACGAGCGAAACAACTCGGGAGCCGATCGGCCCGCAGGGGGCGGTTAGACCGGGTATGGGGGTGTCGTATGGACCTCCCCGGGCCCACTACCTCGGTGGGTACCGGGGACCGACTACTCGGTGGGCCCCCGGGGCTACCCGACTTGCGCTGCACGGCACCTGATGGCGTGAAGCACAAGGACTACAGAGGAGAAGTACTCGGTTAGGAAGCTGTACATGTCCCGCACTGTATGGAAGACTCCTAGACGTACTCGACTAGTACTCTCTCCCTAAACCGACTTGTAACCCTACCTCCCGGACTATATAAGGCGAGGCAGGGACCCCTCTCTCTATCATCTCATCTCACGGCGTAAGATTGCATCATCTTGTAATCGTACCCAATCAATCCAGAGCTACGCAAGACATACGGAGACGTAGGGTATTACGCTCCTCGCGGCCCGAACCTGTCTAAATTGTGTGCCACGTGTCTCTTCCTTCGAGTTACCGATCTCGGCGAGGCCACATTCATCTACTTCGGGTACTCCCCTTAGTACGTTGCCGATCTAAGACACCAACGGCGGCGCGCGTGTAGGGGATCTCGCCTGACATCACATGGCGAACTCGACAACTCCTATCTGCATCAAGCCAACCGTCGCCTTCAACCGCGGCGACACCTTCGTCTTCGGCGTCTGGGTCTGCACTGCTGACGGCGCTGGATCCTTCCAACGCCGCCTCACCATGCCGCCCAACCCGGAGATCGGCTTCGTGACGCTTCCCGAAGTAGTCACGGGCGAACTCGCCGGCAAGTTCACTGAAATTTTGCTTTTCGACCAACACGCCGACTTCGAGCTCGAATCCGCTTCCAACTCGAACTCGACGTCCCCATGGGCTATCACATGCGAGCCGGCTCCTCAGCCATCACATGTGGTCTCACCACCCCGTGAGCGCTCCACGCGTGGCCCCCGCAACCTCAGCAGGGCCCGCACGGAGGCTCCCTCTTCGCGCCGGGCCGGCAAGGAGCCCATACCCGAGTACAGCTCGGACTCTGACACCGCCCCCGGCCACGCTTCAGACTCCAACCCCCTCTCCGGCTTCTACTCGAACTCCGTGTACGAGTTCGACTTCGGGTCGGACCATGAGGATCCCGAGTCCGAGGACAACACTACCGAGCAACCCTTATCGTGGCCGGCTCTCGGGCTGGTTATAACGTCCACACCTGTCGGGAGATTCGTCTACTGGCCAGATCGCAAGCCCGCTGACCTAATAAGCGGGGACTCACGCTACGACGCCTACCTCGACTCGCTCTCGTTCCAAGAGGGAACACCACTCACTCAAACTGAGGAGTACTCTCCAACCGAGGTGGCAAGCTCTGACTCCAGTCTTGGCAACCTCGACCGCCAAGTCTTCATGGCTGCCGGCGACACGTCAGGACCCTCAGGGACGGCACAAGACCGGTACCTTGAAGACATCTCCGCGGATGAGCCGCGTCTCGTCGAAGCACTCGCGGATGAGACTGGCGCCAACAGGGACGCTCGACGTGAGCGTACCAGGAAGCGCAACGAACGGCGCCAGCGTCTCCGAGACAACCTCCCCATCCGCAACCTTGCAGAAGCTCTCGAGGCCGTTGAGAGTAGGGTACACACCACCCCAGAGCAATGCCTCATGTTGATCACAGCGATCGCACGCCAAGCTCAGGGGATACGTGCTGGAGAAGTCATCGCCAAGCTCGCAGAAGACACTTACTTCATGCGGGTTGACAACAGGGTCACCCAACCGCCCCCCGTCACGAACCGCAACAATGAAGCTACAAGTCACAGCGCTGACCTCGGCCGCAACCGTACTCGAGCCGAGCTGCCGGCTCATCCCAACCGCACTCATGCAAACGCCAGCGGACCCTCTCAAGGCGGCAACAGTGCTGCAGCTACTGGCGGCAATCGTGAGGTCACCCCTCACCGCGACCCTGGCGGCGGCGGCGATGGCGGAAGCTCCAACCATGGGGCCAACAGGAGGGCCGGTGGCGGAGGCGGTCGCGGCGGTCTAGACCACGCGAACAGCAACGCCTCCGGAGCCTCACAGGGAGGCTACGACGCGCACCAGAAGATTGAAGAACTGTGGCGGAAGAAGTTTGCCACAGCAGGAGACAACGACGGCTTCCCCGCCTTCTCTCCTCGGCTTCGCAACTTGCTCCTCCCTGACAAGTTCAAACATCTAGGAATCACCAAGTACGACACAAAGCAGGACCCTATCCAGTGGCTCAAGTGCTACGCCCTCTCCATCGAGAACGCTGGCGGCAACAACGACACCAAGTGCCTCTACTTCCCCTTCGCTCGGACCGAGCTCCGCTCACATGGCTCGAGTCGCCGGACAAGCACTCGATCGACAAGTGGGACCACCGAAGGAGCAGTTCACCGGCAACTTCGCGGGCGCCATGGGCCGCTCGGTACTCGCATGGACCCGGCCATGGTGAAGCGGGAACGAGGGCGAGACCCTTCGCAAGTACATGCGGTGCTTCTTCAACAAGCGCACCACCGTAGTCGACGTCACCGACAAGGAGGTCATCGACCTCTTCCAGGACGTTCTCTACCACCGTCACACCTTCGAAGACTTCGGTCGACGCCGCCCCAGTCCATCACTCATCCGAAGGATATGATCACCTTCCGGGCGGACGAAGAAGACAAAGCCAAGGCCAAGTACGATGCCATCCGTGGCAAGAATAAACAGAACACTGGCGGTGGCAGCAGCAACAACGGGAACCAAGGCAGTCGCAACAACAACAATTACTCGGGTCCCAACCGCAAGCGCATGCCAGACAACACCGTTGCAGCTATCCAGCGCCCTGCGAAGGAGAACTCGAAGAAGACCTCTGGCGGCTTCAAAGACTTGTTGAAGGAGAAGTGCCCGTGGCATCTGGACGGCAACCACACCACCGAGCAGTGCTACCAACTCAGGCGAGAACTCAAGAGTACTCCAGAGCCACCGCACCCTCATGACAAGAAAGGCAAGAAGAAGCACGACGATGGCAATGCTGACTTCCAGGAACCCGACAAGACGGTCAACGTACTCTTTGGTAGACTACCCAGCCGACGGGAACAAAAGGCTACCCGTCGAGAAGTTATGAGCATTGAACCAGCGGTTCCGACCCCTCTCAGGTGGTCAGAGGTACCCATTACCTTCTCCCGCGCGGATCAATGGACCAGCTTCTCCGAACCAGGACGGTTCCCACTAGTCCTAAAGCCGGTGGTCGCGGGCTCCAAGCTTAACAAGGTCCTCATCGACGGTGGAAGAGGGCTCAACATCTTCTTCGCCAAGACCTTAAAGAAGATGGGGCTCGACATCACCAACATGCTCACCAAGAGCACCACGCTTTTCTACGGCATCGTCCCCGGCAACGCGGCTATCCCACTGGGCTCAGTGGTCCTACCAGTTACCTTCGGAGATTCTCGGGACAACTATTGTACTGAGTACATCAAGTTCGAAGTTGCGGACTTCAAGACATCCTACCACGCCATCCTCGGCAGACCGCCCATCGCCAAGTTCATGGCGGTGCCCCACTACACCTACTTGGCACTCAAGATGCCAAGTCCAGCAGGTGTACTCTCACTCCAAGGGGACTTGAAGATCTCGCACGACTGCGACACGAAAGCTGTGGAGATCGCCTCCACAAATCAAGTACCCAATGCTATGATGGAGATCTACGCTGCATCAAAGAAGCTTTCCCCAAGTGAACTCGACATCCCTGAGAAGTCGGACAAAGCCAACAAGCCTCAGCCACCTGAGGAGGTTCTGGTCAAGACAATCGACCTCGGGACGGGCGACGAAGAACAAAACCACCACCATCGGGGCCGGCCTCGACCCCAAATAGGAAGACGCGCTCATCAACTTCCTCCGGCTAACCGCGACATCTTCGCTCGGAAGCCGACGGACATGCCGGGGGTGCCCGGGGAGTTGATCGAGCATTCCCTTAACGTCGATCCTAAAGCTAACCCTAAGCGACAACACCTCCGCCGATTCGCCGACGACGGACGGGGTGCCATCAAGAAGGAACTCGCCAAACTACTCACAACCGGCTTCATCGAGAGAAGTCTTCCATCCCGAGTGGCTCGCCAACCCCGTCCTCGTCCACAAGAAGAACTCGAACGAGTGGAGGATGTGCGTCGACTACACCGACCTCAATAGGCACCGCCCCAAGGACCCCTTCGGGTTGCCGCGGATTGACCAAGTCATCGACTCCACGGCGGGTTGCGACTGCTCTCGCTTCCTCGACCGCTACTCCGGTACCACCGCATCGCGATCAAGGAAGAAGACCGAGGAGAAGACCTCGTTCATCACCCCGTTTGGCGCGTCTTCGCTACACGACCATGTCCTTCGGGTTGAAGAACGCCGGCGCCACATATCAACGAGCTATCCGGGCCCCGCTTCGAGAGGCAACTCAACAAGAACGTCGAAGCCTACGTGGATGACGTGGTCGTCAAGACCGAAACTCTAGTACCCTCATCGACGGTCTTGAAGAGACTTTCACATCCCCGCGCGAGTACCGCCGGGAAGCTCAACCCGAACAAGTGCGTCTTCGGCGTACCTTCGGGCAAACTACTCGGCTTCATCATCGCCCATCGCGGCATCGAAGCCAACCCCGAGAAGATCTTTGCCATCACCAAGATTGAAACCTCCCACGTGCATCAAAGACGTCTAGAAGCCGACCGGTGCATGGCGGCCCTGAACAGATTCATCTCAAAGCTTGGAGAACGGGGGCTCCCCTTCTTCAAATTACTCAAGCACCAAGAGAAGTTCGTGTGGACCACAGAGGCGGACCAAGCCCTTGCCCAGCTAAGGACTTCCTATCGAAGCCACAAGTCCTCATGGCTCCTCGCAAAGGCGAGCAGCTACTGCTCTACCTCGCTGCGACTACTCATGTGGTCGATCGCCATCATTGTCGAGCGGCGAAAGACCGGCCACGCCTACCCGGTCCGGCGCCCAGTCTACTTCGTCAGTGAGGTCTTGTCAGAGTCCAAGGCACGCTACCGGCCTGTACGAAGCTTCATGTATGCAGTGCTCATCACCTCGCGGAAGCTACGACACTACTTCCAGGAGTACTCGATCTCCGTCGTCACCGACTACCCGCTCGGCGACATTCTGCGGAACCAAGATGCTACTGGAAGAATCTCCAAGTGGGCAGTCGAATTCGGCGCCCTCACCATCGACTTCAAGCCACGCACAGCCATCAAGTCACAGGCACTAGTCGACTTCATGGCGGAGTGGCAGGGGAATCAACTACCTACTCCAACCGAGCGACCAGAGCATTGGGTGATGTACTTCGACGGCTCACTCAACCTCGAGGGCGCAGGTGCAGGGGTACTCCTGATCTCTCCATCGGGTGAACAACTCAAGTACGTCCAGCAGATCTTCTGGAAGGTCTCAAACCACGAAGCCGAGTACGAAGCCCTACTACATGGGCTCCGCCTCGCGGTTTCACTGGGTATCAAGCGGCTACTAGTCTACGGCGACTCTGCAGTGGTCATCAACCAAGTCAACAAGTCCTGGGACCGCAACAAGGAGAACATGGACGCCTATTGCCTAGAAGTCCGCAAGCTCGAGAACAAGTTCTATGGTCTCGAGTTCCACCACGTCGTCCGTGACAACAACGTTGCAGCGGACGTCCTGACGAAGCTTGGTTCTACTCGCGCTCAAGTACCAGCGGGTGTCTTCGTCCACGAGCTTCACACGCCATCCATACCGGAGCCAGCGCCACCGACCACTGTCCCAGCGCATCCCCCAGCTGGCCAGGAGGTCATGATGATCGACGTGGACTGGAGGCAGCCCTTCATCGACTACCTCAGCGAGCAGAAGGTTCCCTCGGACAAGAACTTGGCTGAGCAGCTCATCCGCCGTGCCAAGTCCTACGTCCTTGTCAGAGACAAGCTCTACAGGCAGGGCGCATCTTCAGGAGTACTCATGAAGTGCGTACCCAGACAAGAAGGCAAAGACATCTTGGAGGAGATCCACAAAGGCGTCGCGGCAACCATGCGTCCTCTCGCATGTTGGTCGGCAAGGCCTTCCGACGAGCCTTCTGCGGCCTACGGCTCTAGGAGACACCGAAGAACTCGTCGAAGGTGCCAAGGGTGCCAATACTTCGCCAAGCGGCAACATGTCCCGGCCTACAAGCTAGTCACCATACCGCCAACCCGGCCCTTCGCCCGCCGGGGCCTCGACATGATTGGGCCACTCTCAACCGCACCGGGGTGGATTCAACGAGCATCGGTGGCCATCGACAAGTTCACCAAGTGGATCGAGGTCAAGCCGGTTACATGCCCCAAGGCCGACGAGTACTCGACTTCTGGATGAACTCGTGCATCGCTACGGACTACCCCATCGCATTATCACGGACACCGGGCTCCAACTTCAACAACCACCGGTTCGGGAGTACCGCGAGAACAGCGGGATCGACGTCCGATACGTCTCCGTTGCCCATCCTCGGGCCAACGGACAAGTCGAGCGCGCCAACGGGATGGTGCTCGACGCTCTCAAGAAGCGGCTACACGACGCTGCTAACTCTAAAGGAGGCAAGTGGATCAAGGAACTACCCAATGCACTTTGGGGGCTACGCACTCAGCCCTCCAAGCCAACGGGACAATCCCCGTACTTCCTGGTCTACGGCTCCGAAACAATCCTCCCTGCCGATGTCATGTGGGACTCACCAGCAGTGGAGCACTACCACGAAGGCGTCTCTGAAGACAGCAGACGAGTTGACATTGATGGACTCGAAGAAGCTCGCTGTGCCGCCCTCGTCCAGTCAGCAAGGTACCTGGAGGGTATCCGACGCTACCACGATTGCAACGTCAAGGAACGCTCCTTCAACGTTGGTGATCTTGTCCTCCGTCGCATCCAGAACACGGAAGGACTACACAAGCCCGGCTCGCCACGGGAAGGTCCCTTCACGGTTGCAAAGGTGACCGGGACCGGGCTCCTACCGCCTCCCGGACGCTTGAAGGCGAAGACATCGGCAACTCGTGGAACGTCGACCAACTCTGTCGGTTCTACACCTAGTCTACACGACTACCCTGGGGGCTCAAGTCTACACGACTACATCAAGACCCCTCCGCCGTAAGCGGCCTCCGGTCCAGGCACTAGTCTCCGGACTACTCCTTCGCCGTAAGCGCGCCTCCGGTCCGGGCACCGCGGGCCTCCGACTACTCTTCTCCAGAATCCAGCCCATGCGGCTACATACGGATCCTGGGCTGCGACGAGCGACAAAGGACTCTAGCAGCGGTCTACTGAGAGACCATGTACTCCTAGATACAGCCTATACAGCTACTTACGAATCTACTGCTGTAAGCGGCTACACGCCCTAGCACTACTTAGCCGTAGGCGGCCTCCGGGTCCTGGCGACTACTCTGTAACCACGGCCCTGGCCATCCAGGTGTACTTCTTCAGTAGTAAAGTTTGATTATTCATCAACTTCTTTACTGTCTTCCTCCCCTCAACGGGACTACTACCGAGTACGACTACTCACGACATCTCCACGATGGGACTCCGCACTCAAAGATCGCGGCAACAAGTACTCATTGATGGAAATTTTTCTTCATTCATACTTAAATAATTTCGTTACAATTGTTTTTGTACAACTATTGCTACGAGCTAACTATTACAGGGCTACTGGAGATTAAGTTTTTCGGCGACTTGAACTGCAATAGGCGCCATCTGCTTCAGCAGCTCCGCGTACTGCTCGTCGGTGCAGTTGGCGGCTAGCCCGCCGGCGACTACATCTACAGAAGCCTTCGGGAAGTACGACTTCATGAAGGCCAGCACTTGGTTCGGAATCGACTTCGCCAAATGCTTCACGTAGGTCACCAGCCGGCTGGGGGCTTCCTTCAACCGGTCCACCAGCGGCGCTATCTTGGGACCGCCAGGATGAGGCACCAGCAGCCTCGCGATGGGGAGCGCGGCTTCTTCAAGTTCCTTGAGCTAGGCCCGCAGCTTCTCGCAATCCTCATTCAGCTTCTGTAATGATTTGTAGCTGTTGACAAGGTCACGGTCTGATGCAATACAGAGCTCCATGTGCTTGTTGCACTCGTAAGCAAGCTCCTTATAATCATACTCTAGTACCTGGCGGCCTCCTGCTCCCGGTAGAAAAGGTTCTTCAGATCAGTCTCCGAAGCCTTCAGCTGATCAACTCGAGTCTCAAGCTCTGCAATCAACAAGGCACAGCGGGTTAGACTACCTCTCGACCTCCAACAAGTTCTCAACAAGACAATGGTGTACCTTTGTTCTTGTTGCGGAGAAACTTGTTCTTCCGCACCAAGTCGTCGCTCTTCGCCTACATCTCTTGGACGTCATTATGGTAATTGGCGAAGGCGGTGTCCAGCTTTGACTGCATGGCGGCGGCGTGCTTCCGGGACTTCACGAGTTGATCCTCCAGTGTCTCGGCCCGAAGCACCGCGTCGTTGTACCCTTGAAGCATTTCCGACTTCAGGCGGGACCTCTCAGCAACGTCCTGCGCACACAACACACATCAGATGGGTACTCAACGCTAAAGGATTAACTACTCAAGGGTTATGACTACTTACCTTCATCCATTGCTCGGCTTGGCGCACCGCCTCCAGGTGCCGAGCCACCGTTGCCGGGTCGACCAGATCGTCCGCCAACAACTCGATCCCTCCACGACTACTCGTAGCGGCTTCGGTCATCGGCGCCGAGCGGATTGGCTCCGCATCCTGGATCTCCGGCGAGCAGACGACCACCTTCAGAGCGGGTTCTGGTAGCGTGTCGTTCCCTCCTCCTCCAGTGGTCACGGCGGCTTCTCCGATGGCTACCTCCATCAGCTCGGGGGCTTCTACGGCAGCATCTTGAGTTCCCGGTGTAACGTCCTCTACGGGCACCGCCGACGGGATCTCGCTTCCTTCGGCCTCAGCACCTGTCGACAAGATGACAAGTGTATCAGTCAACATGGCGACTACGACTACTCTACCGGGGTACTCCAACCTCAGCAGAGTACTCACCTTCAATGATGCTGGCCTCGGGCAGCTTAGCCTCAGCGGTCGGCGCCTCGGGTTCTGCCTGAGGGGCGGGAGCGGACTCCTCAGTAGGCGGCGCGGCTTCTTCCTCCGCCACCTCTGCAGCGGGTTCATCCCCCTCCCAGGACAGGTCTGTCAATCTCCTGCAGAGTACACAAGCCGGTCGTCAATAAACTACGACTACCACATCAAGTACTACTCGGGGAGAATCAACACTTACAAGCTCGACCGGACTACCGTCACAGTTGGGGCGCAGAGGATACTGGCGATGTCGACCAATCCCGCCTCGGCAGGCGCCTCCTCCTGCGCCTCTGCGGCCACTGCCTCTTCAGTAGTAGCAGCGGTGGGTTCTGTGCTCCCCTGAGCAACAGGGGGCTGGCGCTCCATCTGCGCCAAGAGCTCTTCTACAGTGGGGGCTGGGCTGCGACTACCTTCAGCTGCCTCCCCCACCGTGTCCCAGACGTCTTCGTCGCCCTGCTCAACGAGCTCGAACGGTGGCATCTCCTGCAAGCAAGGAAACTTCATCGTCAACACATGAACTCGAGACATCAGTACTCGCCTACACTACTCAAGATGGCTTACCTCTTGGGACGTGGTCTCCGTGACCTTCAACTTCTTGGCCACGCGTTTGTGAGCCACATTGTGCGGCCTCCTTGGCGGCGCGGGCAGACTAGCCTCTAGGCTAGCCGGCTGATCCTGAACGAGGGGGATGTGAGGTAAGCCAGGACGGCTGAACCTCGACCGCAGCTGGAAGCAGTCCTGCAACGTCTCCTCGTCGTCGTCCTCATCAGACGTGTCTTCCACGACAACTGTGTCGTCTCCCTCGCCGACTTCGCGCCGCTCCTTAGCCTTGGCTTTCCCTTCCTCTGGGACCTCGACTAGCTGGGGAGGCGATGGCGGCTCGGAGACGAACTTCTTCAAGTCATCCTGTAAGAAGAACAACTCATCAGTGCAACTACTCTCATGCAATGGGTACTCGACTTCGGATGCGGCTTCTAACCTCTTTTGGTGGGTGCGCGGCGGAGAACTCTGGTACGGGGCACGACGTGTACGCCAGCATATCTTTGAAGATCCGGGCCAGCCTATCAACAATGTCGTCGTCGTCGACTTCATCTCCAGGCATCCGCGACGTGTCGTCGTCGCCGGTGTACTCGTACCCCAGGGTGTCGCGAGCCATCAGCGGCTGCACCCTGCGCTTCATGAAGCTGAAGGCCACGTGCTCGGCCCTCAGCCTGGCTTCCCTCAGCGCCTTGATCCGCGCCAACAACTCGGGCAGCTGGATCCCTTCCTGCATCGTCGGTTCTGAATTCCACCACGGACGGTGCTTTGGCTGCTTCCCGCTCGGCTTCGGCAGCCCCGGGTGGTGGTTCGTGACGTAGAACCATTTGGCTTTCCAATCCTGGTTGGAATCTATCAACTTATAGGCGTCCTCCCTCATCTGGATCCCCTCTCCTCCGACTACTCGCGGGTTGCGGCTTCACCCGGAAAAACTTCCGGAACAAGATCCAATGGGGCTTGATCCTCAGAAAGGCTTCGCAAAAATGTATGAAGACGGCGGTGTGGAAGATACCGTTGGGGTTGAGGTTGAGGTACTCGATGCCGTAGTATCCCATGAGCCCCTTGAAGAAGTCGCTCGCCGGGAGAGACAGTCCGCGCTTCACGAACCGTGCGAACATCGGGATCTCGTCCGGATTCTTCTCCATGGGGTACGGATCCCCGGCGGCGGCCCTCCACATGTCCACCTCCTTCTCCCGCGAGAACCCACTATTGAAAATGGCCGGCAAGTCTTCGGTCTTCGCCTTGAACTTTTTCCATTCACGGTTTGGATGCGGCCGCGGCGGAGACACCGGCGGTGATGTCCCTGCGGTAGATCCGGCGGCCTCTTCACGGGCCCTCTTCTTCCCGCCGGCGGCCTTCGTGGTCTTCGACGAAGACGGCTTCATCCTCCAGGTGCACGGCGTCTTCACGCGCATTCGCTCGAGGGCTACAGTAATGGGCTCTCTACGGCGCGCCTACAAGCTCTCAACGGCGGCAGTCTGCACCAGTAGCGATTCCTGGCTAGATCTGCTAGGAATGGCTACAGCTGCGTGGGGTGAAAAACCCTAAGGGTTTTAGCTTCTATTTATAAGTCAACGCGGCCCCTCAACGGCCGGATGGATAAGTCTGCGCTCGGCTGACTCAGCGGCCGCGCATGACCCTTCAACTTCAACTAGTCGACGCGCCTCACCTCGGGGGCTCGGCTACTTCTACTCGACTTCCTGGGAAGCGGCAAGCCTCAAGAGCAACTCAGGACACATTCTACAAGATGACCCTTCAATTCGAGAGGAAGTACTCGACTCAAGGCTCCGGGGCTCCGTGCCACGTGTCCTTCGGTTTTTTCTCCGGATTTTTCGGGATTTTCTTGCCAAAACTTCAGATGGACCCTCAGCCAGAGTCTACGACTCAACCTAAGGCTCAGGGACTACTCCATATGGAGTGCGATTTTGCAATCGCACTTCCATATCGATTTCGGCTTCAAGACAACACGGGCATTGTTGAAGACCTTCAAGGGCGCACTCGAGGACGCTTGGGACTACTTGAGAAGACTTCGGGATTGCTCAAACATCGAGTGGAGTACATTCCCGGCCTCGGGATGCTTCGACTACTCTTGAGGACTTTTGACTTGTAGTGCTCCAGGATGCTTGAGGACTACTCGTTAAGGCCGTCAAGACTACTTGAAGCTATCCATCTCGACTACAAAGTACTCGGGGGCTTGTCGTATGGACCTCCCTGGGCCCACTACCTCGGTGGGTACCAGGACCGACTACTCGGTGGGCCCCTGGGACTACCCGACTTGCGCTGCATGGTACCTGATGGCGTGAAGCACAAGGACTACAAAGGAGAAGTACTCGGTTAGGAAGCTGTACATGTCCCGCACTGTATGGAAGACTCCTAGACGTACTCGACTAGTACTCTCTCCCTAAACCGACTTGTAACCCTGCCTCCCGGACTATATAAGGCGAGGCAGGGACCCCTCTCTCGATCATCTCATCTCACGGCGTAAGATTGCATCATCTTGTAATCATACCCAATCAATCCAGAGCTACGCAGCATACAGGACGTAGGGTATTACGCACCTCGCGGCCCGAACCTGTCTAAATTGTGTGCCACGTGTCTCTTCCTTCGAGTTACCGATCTCGGAGAGGCCACATTTATCTACTTCGGGTACTCCCCTTAGTAGGTTGCCGGTCTAAAACACCGACAGGGGGCGGTTAGACCACCTCCACCAGGCAACCAAGAAATCCTCTGAAACACCTCTTCCGAGCACCAACACGCACCACGGTTTCACCAACAAAGATCTCTGGTCAAGGCCATGCTAGCTACCAGGAAATCTTGGCGAGAACCAAAACTTCACCCAGGGGCCTAGGGGCGGTTAGACCGGCTACCAGGGACGGTCTAACCTCCTGTACCCAGCAAAGAACTCCAAGCAAGAACTCCTAGCAAACGGCACGAAAATGACCCGAAATTTCACCCAAACGCTCCTCTAATCAAGGCGAACAAACTCACAGAGGAAAATCCAGTGAAATCAAAACATCGACCTGGAAGGCCCAGGGCAGTTAGACCGCCCCTTCCAGAAAACCTACCCGCGGGTCAAACCTCAACTTCCCATCGCCCGATCTCCCGAATCACTCCACGGATTGCAACGAAACTTCGGGAATAGCTAGGTTACCTCCTGGGCAACCCCTACATCAAAGGAATCGACCCGAATCGCTCACAATCAAGAGGAATCGAAGAAATCGCCTCTCTAAGTCAAGAACTCGCCCAACTCGAGAAACCACCAAATCGAGTCCGATTCAAGAGAGATTTGGGGGCAAAGTCATCAGCCAAAGAGGCACAAGATCCTCATACGTGACACCCACCAAAAACCTCAAGAAATCGTCCTCAAAACTCTGCCAACAAAAGCGCAACAAAGAGCTCCGAAAATCACCACAAAGAAGGACGTAAAAGGAACTTCACAACCTTGAGGAACAACGCCAAACCATCTATACATACCATGAAGGTTCGTACAAGGTCTAGCTTGCCAATTTGGAAGTCTTCAGATTTTCTTCATCGGACGGATGCCCGGCGACCGCAACCTGCTTAGCCTCGACGCAAGCCTTGCGATCCCGACGCGTGTCCTCCGCTTCGAAGCATCTCGGCGCCAGCGACCAGGGCGGTCCGACCGCCCCCCTAGGGCGGTTAGACCGGCCCCGACGATCTGATCGTCCCCGGTGGTCTGACAGCCCCTCCTGGGCGGTTGAACTGGCCTGGGTTGCCGCACCTCCTCGTCGAGTCTTCGGCCTCGGTTTTGTGGCTCAACCGAGTAACCTAGTGGTTTTCTGGTGAACCACTGCATACCCCGCGAACTCGGTGTAGCCTCCGCCAATCTCCACTCATGACTTGGCTCTCACGTAGTCCCGGCTCGACCTTGGTTTTGAGGCTCTACCAAGAAACCGTCCACGACTTCATCTTGCTGTTCATGTCACCATGTGGCCCGCACTTGACCCCGCTGGCCACCGGGTCCCACGAACGAAGCCTACTTGTCTTCTCCACACCTGGAGGCCTCATCGGTGATGACCTTTCGCGCTTGTTCTTCACCTGCACCAACACGAGTCAAGCCGCAACCTGCACCTGCAATACTTAGCCAAGAATTAGTCCACACAACGTTGTCAAACACTCATCACACAAGGAAGGAACCATCCACCGGTCCTCAAACCACACATGGTCCTCATGTCACCACCGGGACGAGACTTGAGAACCACCCCTTGTCTCTGGTCATATGCCTTGAGCAACCGGAGTCAATCAACCAAATGTTCTTCAAGTCTCCCACCTGAAATTCAAAAACGAGCACGTGAGCGAACAAATGACTCAGCACTGGGGTTAGTACCAAAAGAGTAAAACCAGTACCGAGCCATTTGCTCGAAAGTGGGGTTAGCACAAACCAAATCATCTTTCCTACCAAAACTACCACCACGAACACCACCTCGGTAATCACTTCCTGGAAACCAACCCTCTCTACCTAGAGGAGGACCAAAACCACAGAAGGAGAACCGTGGATCGTCCCTCCTCTCCATCTCAAAGCTACGACTCCTCCCATTCCCGTATTGAACATGAGAGGGAGAATGCCTAGCAAACTGACCACCTGGTAGACTCTCCAGACCAACCACCAGAACCACGACCACCTGAGACAAACCGAGACTCCTCACGAGCACGAAAACCAAACTTGCCACCCTGCAGACCCCAAATCGGTCTGACCGGTTTCAAAACCGGTCGGACTGGTTTCACACTTCCAGCAGCACCTCCTGCAGCCTTTCGCTCTCCGGAACTGTTCTCACACTCGCCTTAGCTCTGGGCATTTCCACACGAGGCTCAAGTACACCACTGGAGGGGTGGTACTTGTCCTTGTTAGCCCACTCCACCATTCTCTCTTCTTGCTTCCTCTTGAAGCAAAACTCATCCTTATGGCCATCTCTCCCACAATAGCCACAATGAAACCTCACAAGCTTGGGTTTAGGCTTACATTGGGGTTGTTCACTAGGTTTCTCTCCACTCGACTTCTCAACCGGTTTCTCCTCACTAGCCTTCTCACTTTTTTCCCAAAGAGCACTTTCCCGAAAGTACTCACAAACTTGATAGGCTTTTGGAAATCTGAGGACCATGTGTGGTTCGAGGACCGGTGGATGGTCGCTTCCTTGTGTGATGGGTGATTGACAACGTTGTGTGGACTGATTCTTGGCTAAGTATTGCAGGTGCAGGTTGCGACTTGACTGGTGTTGGTGCAGGTGAAGAACAAGCGCGAAAGGTCGTCGCGGTGAGGCCTCCGGGTGTGGAGAAGACAAGTAGGCTTCGTTCGAGGGACCCGGTGGACAACGGGGTCAAGTGTGGGCCGCATGGTGGCATGAACAGGAAGATGAAGTCAAGGACGGTTTCTTGGTTGAGCCTCGAAAACCAAGGTCGAGCCGGGACTACGTGGGAGCCGAGTCATGAGTGGAGATTGGCGGAGGCTACACCAAGTTCGCGGGGGTTTCCGGTGGTTCACCGAGAAAACCACCGGGTTCCTTGGTTGGTCCACAAAGCCAAGACCGAAGAACGGAAGACAAGGCCGCAAGAGTGCCGGACCGGTCCCCGACCGGTGGGTCCGACCGGTCCGACCGGTGGGTACCGGGTCCGACCGGGGAGGAGCACCGGCTCGACCGGTGTGCGACGACGCAGTCCGGAATCTTCGAAGCGGAGGACACGCGTCGGGATCGCAAGGCTTGCGTCGAGGCTAAGCAGGTTGCGGTCGCCGGGCATCCGTCCGATGGAGAAAGCTTGAAGATTTCCAAAACCGCCCTTGAGGGGCTTGTATCCCTAGTTATTAGGAAAGGGTATTTTAGACTTTTGGTTGCCTCCATATAACCCATGAGGTGAGAGGATGGCAGCCAAGCTCTTGGAACCCTAGTTCATTTGCTTTCCTATTTTCCCTTCCTATTTTCTTAGGATTTCCATAGGACTAGCTTGAGAGCTTCATGGTGAGATCTTGTGAGAGGGTTGGATGATCGGGCGGCAAGCTAGACCTTGTATGAACCTTTGTGGCATGTATAGATGATTCGGCGTGGTTCCTCAAGGCCTTGTTGTGTTGTTCCCGGTTGTTCTTGGTGGTGATTTTCGGAGCCCTTTCTTGGTGTTTTTCTTGGGTTGTTTTCGGGACCTTTCTCTTGGGGATTTGATGGGGGAAATTTGTGGGAACCCTTTGTGGTTATTTGGGTTGCGATTCCCCTCCCAAATCCGTGAGTAAAGGGGCTCGATTTTGGGGTTTTCCGAGTTGTAGGGTTAGAGATGTTCTTGGCGGGATTTCTTCGATTCCTCCTTTTTGGACAAGTTTTGATGGGATTAAACTTGGCTATGGACTCCTCATGAGGTGTTCCTATTATCCCCAAAGTCTTGTTCAAGTCTGTGGAGCGATTCGGGAGATCGAAGTTTGGATTTGGGGGAGTTGACCCGCGGTAGTCTTGTTCATCCCGAGCCGCCCGAGCTACACCGGTCCGACCGATGCTCTTGACCGGTCTGACCGGTGCAACCCTTGGTGGGTTTTTGCTCGGGTGAACATCTGGGTGAGTTTGCTGTTGTCCTGTGTTGGGGCTGTTTCGAGTTTGGGTCAGTTTGGAGGTCGGTTGGCCTGTTTGGCGATTTGGGGGCTTTCAGGCTTAGACCGGTCTGACCGGTGTGTCGCACCGGCATGACCGGTGTGGAGCCACTTAGTGGAAGTCGCCAAATTTCACCAGCAGGGACCGGTCTGACCAGTTGTGCTCACTGGTCTGACCGGTGTTGGTTAGAGGACTCGAGGTTTGGTGTTCCGCTGCGTTCTCGGGTCGGAAGGTTGTGTGTTGGTTCCTAGGTCCAATGCCAATTTGGGTAGTGAGTCAGAGACATGTGTTGGAAGCCGTGTTCATCTTGTTGGAGTTTCCATCTCCTTCGAGAAGAATTTTTATCGGCTCCCATTCACTCCTCCCTCTCTGGTTCGCCGTATCGGTCCTTCAAAATCATTTGTTTGTGGAGGAAACACGGGTGGAGCTGGGGTTGTGTCTAGTCGGTTCCTAAGATGGTTAGGTTTAGGAGGGAAATCATTTTTGTGGTGGGTTTTTGGTGGTTCTGGGATATTCTCTCCACTTCCCTCACCAACCTTGTTTGCCCCAAGTCCCTCACCATCCTGCCTCTTGAATGTCTCAATCATTATCCTCAACTGAGGCTCATGACCAGACAACCAACCCATCAACTTTCTTAACTCATCATTCTCATCCTGCAAACGATCAACATAATGTGCAAGTTCCAAATTCTTCAAACATGCATTTCACATGTAGAGCAAGATGTAGGAATTGGTTCTTTCAACTTAGCCTCAAGAGAAATAGTGTAAGCATGCATCTCATCAATTTTACCATGCAAGACAGGGCAAGAAGTGCAAGCACCTAGCAAAGCAGATCTAGACTTAAGCTCAGACACTTCAACCCTAAGCACATCTAGTTCCTCACACTTGGAGGCATGCTTTTCCTTAAACAAGGCAAGATCAACAAGGAAAATAGAGCATCAGCACATTCAACATCATCGGAAACAACAGGTGAAGCTTTCAGAGAATCAATTTCCAGCTTAGCATCCAAATTTTGTGTTTCTAGCTCAGCCACTCTAGTCCTAGCATCCTCGAGTGAAGTTCTAAGCTCTTTCCTCAGTTTCTTAGCCTCTCGAAGCATGTCATCACGATTATCAAGCAACAAGCCCAGTCGTTCATTCTCCTGACGCAAGAAGGGGAGTTCATCACGCACCTCGTCGTCGGAACCAGAGTCTGAGTCGCTTTGTGTGCTCTTCTTGCTGCCAGAGCCCAGCGCCATGGTGTAGAAGTCGTCTCTAGCAAAGCAGCTCAGCCCACTCAGGTTCTTGGATGACTTCCGCTCTTGCGACGATCACCTTCATCTTCACCGCCGCTTGAGCTCGAGGTGGAGTACGCGGAACCGGAGTCGACGTCGCTTGCTCCAACCATCGCTCGGGCCTTGCCTCGGCTCTCCTTCTTCCTTGATCGTCGCTCGTCCTTGTGCTTGTTCTTTTGCTTGCTCTTGTGGTCGCGCCTCGACCGGTACTTGCCATCCGTTCTTGACTTGTGCTTGTAGCCATCTTTGTTCTCGACCTTCTCCGGGCGATCGGCCGACGAAGTGTCCCGGCTTGCCGCACTGGAAGCACGTCCTCGTGTTCCTCCTCATGTTCACCCGGTTCTCGTGCAGCCTCTCGAATCTCCTCGTCAGCAACGCCAGCTCGTCCTCTCCAAGCACGTCGAACTCCTCATCTGGCATAGAAATCAAAGAGGACAAAGAGAACATCCTGGTGGATGGGTTAGTATTAGCCTTTCCTTTCAAACCACCGACGAGGGCGAGACTATGAGAATCAATCGGGCCCTCAAGCTTGGCTGTCATGCCCCTACCCACCTCAGCCGACTTGAGCTTCGAGAACAGCTCGTTCACCGCCAAAGTGTCATACTTCTCTGACTCCACAATGGCCTCGAACTTTCCACCCCAAATCGTACGATCCAAAGAGTGTAAGAGCTTGACCGCTCTATCATGATCATCATACGGGAGCACATCCACATTTGCCCTCATGTTGTTCACAACCACCGTGAACCTCTGAAACACGGCACTGATGGACTCACCGGGGAGATGAGTGAAGTTCTCGTACTCTCTTCGGTAGGTCGCATACATCCGAGCCTGAACCTGGGCATTCCCAACATGAGCCTCCTTCAACACCGACCAGATTTTAAAAGCCAAGTGCTCGGTGTGCACCCGATCGAACTCAGGATGACACAAAGCACGAAACAAGTAGTCGACCGCCTTGTTGTTGGCGTCAAACATGTCCCTCGATCCTGGAGCAAGGAAGTTCATCAGCTAGATAAAGCCTGTGTCCACCGTGACATCCCAAAGAATCTGACCCTTTCCGCGGAGGAACGCCGCCATCCGCTTACTCCACATCTTGTAGTTCTTTCCATCGAAGTGTGGAGGACCTGAACCCCGTTGCTGGTACGCCATCCTTGGATCTTAGACTGGTTAGAGTCAATAAAGACCCGAACCTGTTTTGATACTACTTGAAGGACCGAAACGGCGAACCAAAGAGGGGGGAGTGAATGGGAGCCGATAAAAATTCTATTCAAGAATTCGGCCCATGAACCCGATTTCACTCGTGCACCTCCGCAAGCTTCTCTTGTCAAGTTCACGCAGCTACTGAAGTGCTATTGAACCTAGGAGCAAGACCCAACCAACAGCCACAACAAACACGCAGCGGAAACACACACGACACGGCCGTCGGGCAGCCAAAACCGGTCAAGGCGGCCGAAACCGGTCAGACCGCTTATGTTGGACTTAGCCTCACGCAGGCAGGGGAAACCGGTCAGACCGGTTTGACAAACCGGTCAGACCGACTTTGTCTAGAAACTCCCCAAAGAACCAAAACACCTCAAGAGCCTTTCCACATCTGAACAAAAGAAGCCATAGTGCAACAGAGACTTCCTTGCTCAAAAACCTTTCTCAACAGCCCACAGGGCGAAACCGGTCAGACCGGTTTGGGAAACCGGTCAGGCCTGTTTTTGCCTGGACACTCGGGAAGAACACAGCCCGCGAGAAAAACTCAACCCTTCCACCAAACGATCTCCCGATTCGTTCCACGGATCAAAGTGAGACTTTGGGAATAGTTGGGGTACCTCGTGGGCTGCCCTTGGCTAGAAGCTCGGTCCCCAAAACCCACTCAATCAAGAGGAATCGAAAGTCAACCCTCAAGAACACCTCTAACCCTAGAGCTCCGAAAACACCAAAATCGAGCCTCTTAACTTGCGGATTTGGGAGGGGAATCAAGGCCAAAAGAACCACGAAGGGTTCACACGAATTTCCCCCATCAAATTCCCAAGAACAAGGTCCCGAAAACACACCGAGAAAACCACCAAGAGAGAGCTCCGAAAATCACCACCAAGAACAACCGGGAACAACACAACAAAAGTCTTGAGGAACCACGCCGAATCATCTATACATACTCAAGGAGGTTCATACAAGGTCTAGCTTGTCGCCCGATCATCCAACCCTCTCACAAAATCTCACCATGAAGCTCTCAAGCTAGTCCTATGGAAATCCTAGGAAAATAGGAAGGGAAAATAGGAAAGCTAATGAACTAGGGTTCCAAGAGATGGCTGTCATCCTCTCACCTCTTGGGTTATATAGGAGGCAACCGAAAGTCTAAAATACCCTTACTTAATAACTAGGGATACAAGCCCCTCAAGGGTGGTTTTGGAATTCTTCAGATTTTCTCCATCGGACGGATGCCTGGCAACCGCACCCTGCTTAGCCTCGACGCAAGCCTTGCGATCCCGACGCGTGTCCTCCGCCTCGAAGCTTCCGGCGCCCTGCGACCCGAAACCGTCAGACTGGTTCTCCAAACCGGTCAGGTCGGTTTTGGCCAGACAGCCACGCCCGCTCTTCGGCCTCGGCTTTGTGGCTCAGCCGAGTAACCCGGTGATTTTCTGGTGAACCACCGCAAACCCCGCGAACTTGATGTAGCCTCCGCCAATCACCACTCATGACTTGGCTCCCACGAAGTCCCGGCTCGACCTTGGTTTTGTGGCTCAACCAAGAAACCGTCCATGACTTCATCTTGCTGTTCATGCCACCATGCGGCTCGCACTTGACCCCGCTGGCCACCGGGTCCCTCGAACGAAGCCTACTTGTCTTCTCCACACCTGGAGGCCTCACCGGCGACGACCTTTCGCGCTTGTTCTTCACCTGCACCAACACCAGTCAAGCCGCAACCTGCACTTGCATTACTTAGCCAAGAATCAGTCCACACAATGTTGTCAATCACTCATCACACAAGGAAGCGACCATCCACCGGTGCTCGAACCACACATGGTCCTCAATGTGCCGCCGCGCTGCATTTTCTAAGATGCATGGGCCCCACCCACCTGGTCCCGGCTCCTCCTCACACCACGTTTCTCCCCTGCCTCCTGGGTTGGTGGTTGCGCGTTGGCTCCTGAAGCAAGGTATGTGGTGCCTTGAAGGAGCCAAGGCACCGGATCTGTGTCCGGCTTATATGCCTCCCTTTAGTGTTACATGTGGGGCCCACCATAAGTAGACCGAGTCCACGGGTGTTACAATCAGTGAGGAGGAGGTCGCGGAAGAGGAAGACCAGTGTGGAAGACAACCCTGCTGTTGGCGCCCGAGGAAGCCATCCGACTCCTCGGACCTCCCTCCCCGGACCGCCTCAACACCCTCTCGTCGATGCCACCGCTAGAGACGGCGGGTCCCCCGCTGGGCCTCCAGCCTCGCCGCAGCCGCCCCCCCCCCCCCCGCCGTGTTCCCATCCAGTGCCGGAGAGCTGTGCACAGCCAGGACTCAGCACCCCTGCCGGCGAGGACGTGCTGCCGAGCCACCGGGACCCCATGGGGAGGTGCCGTGCCGTCCAACCTTCAGCCTTGCCATGGGGAGACCCCATGCCGCCGCTCTGTTGTGCAGGCTGTGTGCCACCGGCCGCAACAGCCCCTTGAGTCAACTGCAGTGGACGGACAGGAGAGACAAGATTGAAGATAAGATTGCAAACTTTTGCCAAAACCTCTTAAAGACCATACAAATCCGATCTAAAACTTGTTTCTCGAAACTCTTGCATAAAACACCCTCCAGATCGGCAAGCACAAGCGTTCTTGCAAAACAAACTTATTATTTAGTCAAAATTGATATGTTCACATAATTCTAGAAAAGAGCTCAACGAAAATGGGCTTAGCGTCTAATATTTTTTATATATAAAAAGATCATATACTTTAAAACAAACAATTCACGACCTCACCTTTAAAAAACACTTCGATTTTTTCAAAAAAAACATCAACACATAATTCGATAGTTTAATTACATTTTCTCTAGAAATATCCATTAGGTGTACCAAAAATTTGGTTCCTGATTACTCTCACACCCATATTGATTACTCTCACAGCCATAGTATTCTCATTCTACAAGCTTCAAATATAAATTGCTGCATAAATATGACAACGATTGAGAACTTTAGATGACAAAAAAACTATGAATGGACTACAATAGAAGCACATAAACCTCACAACACGAAGTAGAGCCAACGATCATAGGCTTCATATCAATTATGTAGAAATCCAATAAAAACATTTAACTTCTACATGGATTTGCGAAAAAATTAAAATTATTTTTGTACTTAATTAGAGCTAAACAAAATTCATCTGATTTTCTATTCAACAAATCATTTCATTTATGAGTCTGAATTGATAACTATTATGCTCCTGACTTAAATTCTTAAATACAAGGTTTCCATTGAGCATACAACCACACATAAGACCATCATATTAAGTGTCACGAAATTAAAATCATCTTCTCCCACAACACACAATATGAACCGATCAAGAATACAGGCAAAAACATGACATAAACATAGGCAACAAGGGTCATAATGTGAAACTTATATACACATATAACAACTTACCTGTTAAAAAAAACAAACTCCACCACTAGTCATCCGCGGTTGCCGCGAAACTTTCTAGTTAACTAGGGAGAGTGTGTAATTATTTAATAATTTTTTCCTAAATACAATTTCAAATAAATATAGATTATTCATGATCTGTTGTTGCGTGCATGCTGAATGCATTTGGTTCCATGTTTTAAAAATGAGTTTGAAGAAGTCTATATGATTCATTTGCATAAAGAAAAAATATAGTACCAATTTTATTCTAGCATCTTTATCGTTAGCATAACTATTGGTACTTACAATTAACATTTGGGACGTATCGATCACACATTGGATCACATAAAGAGATAAGATGTAACACACACACACAATAGGATCAAGATTAGGCAGACATGTTATGAGTGTCGAGTGCGCGAATGAATTCGGCAACACGACTTCACACTCGAAAGTGTGATATTTCGTCATCGAAAACATCCAATCCGCTAGCTAGTACCCATAGCAATAATATATCAACACTTGGGTGAGTATATTCTCAATTGAAATAAAAATTCGAGCAGAATCCCATCCTCATGAAACCCTATCTTGCTGAGTCCAACCCTAGCAACACTAGCTATACAGCACCACTGGCTATCATGAACAAGCAAGGTAATTAGGGGACCATCTCCTCTATATAAGCCCACACCTTGATGGGGTAATACCACCAGACCAGAACGGTTGAAGAAGCTTAGCCAGTAGGATAGCCCTCCCCGGATTGGATCTGGCCGGCTGCCGCGCGCTCCTTCTTCCCCAATTCGGGAAAGCCAACGATGAGGTGTTTGTGGAACAGGGTTTGGTTCCTACTAGCATCTCTCTCTTTTGTGCTCTCTCTCTCTCTTCGTGTCGAGTGCTTGCTGCATCTCTGCTTGGCACTTTGCAGCGGTGGTGGACGATGGGATGGGGCGGGGCGCGCTGGACATGGCGGTGGTGTGGCTGACAGAAGAGAGTGAGCACGCAGCGGTCAGACTGCATCTATACGGGCTTTGCGAGACACACACAGACGATGGGTGGGATGCATGCCTAGACGCAGCTGCTGTTGCGTGCTCACTTCTCTGTCTGTCAGCAGCTCGATCTCTCTCCTCCTCGGGACTTGTTCCGCCGCATCCATCTCCCCCCCTCCCATCGACGCGCACCGCTGCGTCGTCGTCGTGCAGCTGCAGCCGTCGCCTCATCGATCGCCGTGGCGTGGCCGTGGCCGTCACTGTTCGTCTTGAGGCTGCCGGCCGGCCGGCCGTGTCCCCACCTGAAACCTTATCTTGTCTCCTGCTCGAACTCCGATGGCCTGCCCTTTGGAATAAGGTACTCTTAAATTTCAGGCAGCTGGCGGCGCATGCACGCCATGTATCCTCGCGTCGGGCACGTTTCCTCTCTCGGCGAGGTTTTCGCTGCCGTCTTTGTGGCTTCCGATGATGGATTATTAGCAGGAGCCTTGGGGAAAGACGGCCCTGTTTGTTTAACACCTGGCTTTGCTCGCCTCCCCAGGTGTGCTTAACGGGAAAGCACTGTTTGACTAGTCCTTTCTCTACCCCAATTCTCCCTCCTCTCTCTCACTTATCTATACTCTTTCTCTTCCTCCTTTCCGTAAAGATTTTGACAGCAAAAACTGGATCTTTTCCCCTCTTTGTTGTGCTCATCTCATGTGAGTGTTTTGGAAGTAGCAGGAGACTGTAGGTGGGAGCTGAGAGGCAACCATGAAGATGGTGGGCGGAGGCAGATCTGCTTGGTGCAGGTTGAAAGGGGGGTGGCAAACTACCACCGCCGGCGCCGCCGACTTCCAGATCTGGTCCGATCCGGCCGGTGAGTCCATGCTTCTTCCCCTCTCGTCTAGTTTCTCCTATAGCGTGCGCATGCCTCCTCGTACCAGGCCTACCTGGTGGTATGGTATATGGTTACTTGCCTTGTTTTGGAGTTTTAATTTGTCATGGCCACGGGTATGGTTTGTTTCGTCTTTGAGGGCGATTGGGGATTTTGCATCTGATGGCACTCATATACTTGTGATATGGGCTAGTTAAGAGTTTTCTTCTTGTTAATTCGATGTTTCATTCATGCAGTTGCTTGTCTCCCTTTATCCTCTGCATACGTTTTATTGTTCTTAATTGAGCGAACGGATTATTGGTGTCAATCGAGGTGATATAGGCTACCATTTGGTCCAAGCTTATCTACTTTCTTTCCCCCTAACTTTGCTTAATTTACGGCCGGCTTTATCAGTCCTTTATATGATCTCCCATGTTGGAAATTTGTAGTAGCACAGTGCAACACGTTTTATTGTATGCAAAATATATAGAGGGCTTGATGAAACCATTGCTTGGACAGTCAACTTGGGATGTTGTAATACTATATGCAATTCTGCCAAACTTACAAGCATGTATTAAATCTTCAGTGCTTCTATATACCATTTTTATATCTCTTCGGTTTACATCATCTCTCTTTCCACTCTTAAGTAGTGTAACTAAAACTGTAGCGGAGATCCTCCAAGATGTTGCTGCAGCTACCACAAATTAAATCTGTTGTGATTCATTAGTTTATTACAGAAGTTACAGCTAGCTTCAAAAGATATTTATTAAAATTGATCATGCAAATCCTTGTACCCATGCAGTTCTCTTCGATGTAAGTGCAAAAACACTAGTTTTATTGCAGCATGCATGGCCCATTGACTTTAGATTGTCACTCGTTAGTTTGTTACAGAAGTTTCAGCTGGCAACAAAAGACATATTTTTGCCTTGGTCATGTAAAATCTAATGACAGTTATAAACTGCACATATAAATATAGGTATCTCTAGCTGGGTTTCAGTTTAAATTGTATGTGATATTGCATATATTTGGTACCCCAAACTGAACAATATATAATTTTTCATGGCACTCTTTTTATGTTATGGCTTTATTTGAAGTATTTTATTGAAAATACTTAACAGATGATTTTTAAAGGCTAGCGAGGGCTCTAGCTTCTATCTAACAGTTTTCATTAAAATTAACCAGTCTTCATATTAGTACCTCTTTAAAAAATGTAGCATTACATGAAATTATTCTTTGGTGAGAGTTACGTAACGAGTAATTCTTTAGCAGAATAAAAAGATGAAGGTGTTGAGTGCAGTCTTTGCCACTGAGGTTGATTGAAAATAAATTATAGAATTATGTTTAACTAACATTCAAATCACTAGATCTCGGTATTGAATTTTAAGTAAAAGACCTTATGGGTTTTTTGAAATTTGAACTCTTAAAGTTCATATCTAGGGACAATAGTCAAGCCAAGTTTCTGAAGGCCTAGGCATACATATGTAAAGTTGATTTTCTCAACTTGGATACTTGTCCTTATTTGCTACTCCCTCAGTTTCAAATTACTTGTCAAAATTACTTGTTGTTTTGGTTTTTCTAGATACATTCCTTTTGTTATTCCTTTTGTTATGCACTTAGATATATATTTATTATGTCTAGACACATAACAAAAGAAATGCACATAGAAAAGCCAAAGCTACTAGTAATTTGGGATGGAGTAATTAAATAAACACCACTAATGTGTAGTTCATGACCAGCAAATATTTGGAGTTGTAGCAACATCACATATAATATTTGGATATGCTCCTTGTACCTTTTACCCTACTATTCATGCAAGGGAAATTGACATTATTGTTCCCTAGCTTTTACATTATGCATTCAGTTTTGGTTGTTGGCAAGCTTTTGGACTTTATTGATTTTTATTTAAATAATAAAGTCGAGATTAAGTAAAAACCAGTTATGGTTTGTTCACTTCTGCCACTTGACTACTTTCTTTGTTGCAATTAAGTCATATCAGTCCAATATAATTATTTGAGGCCCCATAGGATCTAGTTTTATGTTGTTTATTAACTGATTAGAGAAAGTTATTTGACCAAACCCTTGCAAATGTCATATATTTATAGATGGAGCGATGAGGGAGTATGTATTCAACCTGACATGAACTCAGATATAATCATAAGCTTTAGTACACTAAAAGTACTACAAAAATCTAAAAATGGTTGTGCATACACAATTTTGTTTGTACAAATGCAGATCAGACCACTAGTTTCAGCCTGTGGGTAGTGACTAGTGACGTGATGGGTGAATGTGGGTAGTGACGTGATTAAATATGTCAGACTAGCTGTATAGGTAGCGATGAAAACGGACGGGAACGGACGGAAAATCAGTTAACTGTGTCCCATCCCATATTTTTTCACCGGGAGCGGGAGCGAATCGGGAGCGGGACGGGAAACGGGAGAAACAGGCATATGAAAACGAACAAATATGGACTTATACAATGGAAACGGCCAGGAACCGGAACCATACACCGGGATGGCACGTTCCAAGCTACACTTGCTGTCTAGAGTCCTACACCTGCATCTCATATGCACTTACACGGTTGCACTTGCACCAGGTGACCGCAAGGTCATGGGCTTAAGGCAACCAGGCGACTGGCCGCCAGCCACAAGCAGGGAGATAACAACTGAGCAACAGTAGGTCAGCAAGCTAATAGTTCACAAATCTACAAGGCAGTAGTTCTATTTTATTACGGAGTACAACACAATTACACAAATAACATGATCCTACTACTTGATTTGCATCTTCACTTGGTTCAGTTGATGCTGAAGATGATCCTGCTGACACACCATGAGCTGTACTTTGATTACCGCCATCATATACCTTCTTGGCTCTTGTAGATATACAAAGAAAGCAAGTGGGCTACTGCAGTACTACTCTCGTAGTCTGCTAGTTTAAGTGTACTGAATTGGATCCGCTGGCCTTTGACAGAAGAGTGAGATGGCGAGATTGGTGGCTTTGGTGGTGCTGACAGTGGCAGCAAGTCAGGAACCAGCCCAAGCATGAGTGCATCTTTGACATTGACGGTGTGGAGGCAGATGGTCGGGAGCGGCGGCTTCGTCCACTCCTGCTCCTCCATTGCGTGACATCCCTGTATGCCAGAGGACAAGAGTGTGTCCGTGCGTGTGGTCTTGTGGAGCGAGTGAGCGATGATCTAAGGGAGCCAGGAGCCCAAAGGGGTCTATGGAGGATGGTACACAACGGGCAGCGACGCAACCGCGCAGGGCAGAGCGAGCGATTGCGGCGTCCGGGAGAGCGGCCTAACCGAGCAGCCGACGGCGGTTGGAGGGGTCGATAGGGTCTGAATAGTAGTGGGGTTGGGGTTGTGCGGGGAAGCGTCTGTTGGGCCTGTTGGGCTGCAAAGATCTTAGGCTTGCACGCTGGGCCAGCCTCTCCCAGTGCATTCTAAACGAGAGAAAAATGGGATGATCCCGGTTCAATACGGGATCCCGCAAAAACGGACGGAAAATCCCTCGATCGTATCCCGTCTTGTTCCCGGTTCCTCCTATACCGTGTCCCGTTCCATTACCGAAAAAACCGTCTTGTTTTCGTTTTGATCAGAACATGGGACAAATATGGGAAAACGGGTGGGCGGTAACGAGATTTTGTCTGGCCGTTTTCATCACTAATTTCAAGTAAACAACTTTAAAGTAGTCTTTTCTTGTTTGTTGTTTTAGTCATGCACACTAAGGTATGTATCTTACATCATTTAATTTGTTCCTTGCTCACCCATTATAAGAATTTGATCAAACATTAGATGAAATAGTATGTTTGCAGGGTACCTATATTTAGTTGAAGTCCCCCGACCCAAACAAAAGTGAACACTGACAAATAAAAAAGGAGCTTAAGCAGTGAACTCTCTACCAGCCACATGGTTGGTTTGCCTAGCATATTGCACGAGGTGTCATCTCCCCAGATCTTTCTATGTTAAATATTTATATTATGAAGAAGATTTTCACTATGCTTTGTATATTCAATTTACTCAATATTTTAGCTAGTCTCTAGCCTTTCTTCAGTCCTTATCAATAACCTATCAAAAAATATGTAATACCAAAAATCTTTTGTTATCATGTACTTCTTTTATGGAATAATGTAATATATTGACAGACACAATACGTTTTTGCATAACTTTTGGATATGCTACAATGTAGTGTAAGAGGATAACATCATAAGATATATGTGCTATCTACATTTCTTTGAGCTGCAACTTATGCCTAGCTAGCTATCTTGATGGTGCAAATGCGTGTGGAGATTAGCTCTGACAGACTATTGATTCATAACTATTTAGGAGGTGTGCATGCCTAATTATTAAATCTGATGCAATCATTTGTCTTTATTATATAAAATAATGTTTAGTATCTTGTATATTATCAAATATGTATAACTAATACCCTTACGTCCCCAATTACAATTTGTTTTGAATTTTAAGGTGCATATATGTTTGTATGTATCTAGACAGCTTATATCTATATGCAAATAAACATCTATGAACCTAAAAAGGCAAAATGAATTATAATTTGGGATGGAGAGAGTACTTTTGAAGTATATGTAATACATATGTACAACTGATAATTTGTTAAAATGCATGATTTAACCAAACAATTTATCTTGTAATATAGTTTTTAATTAGTGTTCTCCTAAGAAGGTGAAACGTTATATTGCAAACACCTTTCACATTTGCATCATATATTGGTCCTTTTATCAAATATGCCGATGAAATGTGTGTCATTGCGTTGAGTAGAGCAAAACATTTACAAGGCACCACACACCCCTCCACACGAGAACCTACTACATTTGTGCTAGGGAAAAGGGGGCTAATAAACGCCCGCGGCCAAAGCACTACTAAATATACCACCACAAAAGCCTCACACTACTAGGACCCCCCACCAGCTACGTTATACTAAGAACGCACAATGAAAGCGTCTATGCCAGTACATAAAGATATTTTTTGACACGAATTTGATAACATATCAAAGTGTCATGATATTAGACATGCTTACATCATTAATAGTCTTATAGAGATATTTTTATCACACTATTGAAATTATCTCAAAAAACACGAAGTTGGATATGATTTAATGTGTCATTATTATCTAGACATGATACAAAGCGTATCAAATAATGTCTATAGTCACATAAAGATACCTTTTGACAGGATTCATAAAAAATGTTTCAAAATGACATGTTTATACATGCTTGGAATCATTACTGGCATGTAGGAGCGTCAAAGTGTATCAAATAAGTGTACCATTGGTTCTTCATAGGCAAACTCAAAATTAAAACATACTTATGTCAGTTACATTTGCTGTGTAGGTGAGATGGTAAGGAAGCTATGTGTGAGGTATGAGATCATGGGTTCGAATCCTATGTAGCGCACATATTACACATAAATAATCATGTATAGGTGTCCTTCAATCTGAATTATTTTTTGGGTTTTCATAAATTAGTAGACATGTTTTATAAATGTATCTAGAAGTTTGTCTATACTTTTTAACACGCAATAAAGCATTACTATACTACATAACTACACCACTAAGCATGTTATAGATGTGTCTCTAAAATTGTGTCAATGAGGGAAGACATGCATCAAACGTGTCAATGAAACGTTGTTTTCTTTTGTTGACACGCTTAACGGATTCGTCTTTACGAAGCTTGACACGGTCCATGGGAAGACGCTTCTAACATGTTTTTTTAAAGTGTATCTAAAATGCCATAGAGATGAAATAAAGTGTGTCTAACTCTAAATTTGGAGGGGGGTCTAGTAGTGGTAAAAGGGAGCTGTAGCCCCGACCTGCGCCAAATGTTTGGCTCCTTCTAGACACCAAACCTGTCAAGATTTGCTGGTTTGTCTCCTGGCGACCTAGATTTGGGTGTGGTAAATTCCCAAACTCAGTTATGTGCTGCCAGCCCAAGTAAAACATTGACACTTCTTTTGCGCACAAGATTTCCAGATTAATTCCCACACATGGTTCAAACTAGCTTAATGCAGATCGACTTAGCTGTTTGATTCTCAGATTCGGTGAACTGCCTCCAATGGTACGGTGCTCATGTATATCTGGTTCTAGATGCACTTCTATGAACAGATCCCGCATGTCAAGAAACTCAGACAGCGCTGCCACAGTAAGGCCACCACAGATATCCAAGGTCCAATAATTTCCAACTGGCTCCCTTACAATACATCTATCCACTCTTTTTTTGTAGAGTAACTCTTTTCTGGGTTGAGAGATGATAGGTTAGGAGTCAAAGCAGCAATGGACCTCCCTTGCAGCCAATTATCAGTCCAGAATAAAGTAGAATCATCAACAACTGTAGTAAACCAATGTGATAAAGAAGAAAGCCTTGACTAAAGTATGTACTTGTACTGGAAGTTAAGCTATTATTGCTTGTCCTGAGGCTAGCCATCGCAACCTCAAAGCCCAACCATAGGGTTTAAGATCATGAATGCCAAGTCCGCCAAGTTCTTTAAGGCAACAAACTTTAGGCCAAGCTATTAATAAAGAGAGTTCCCTATTTAATGTTCCCTATTTGCCTCTTTTCTTCCTCCAAAGGAAACCCGCTGGAGTTTGTCTATATCCTTGATGGCCCAAGGAGGGAGGTCTCTGGCAATATTAGATATACAACAGCGGAAATCATAACATATTTCACATGAAAAAACCTTCCAGCCTGATTCCTACAAAGTGTGACTAATCTCTATCACACTCAAGTCATTTTATGATGTGTTTTGTTCGATCATTAGGGACTATCACCAACTTCTCAGTTAGGTGCACCCAAGTTTTCCCATATGCGTATTCCATAACAGATTGACAATTAAAGGTGTACATGAAATTAACTAGGCAGTGTTTGAGGTAAAGGTGGGGTTTTGGGTAATATATCACAATCATTGTTCACTATATATATCATCTGCTAGCTAGCAGTCTCTCAAATTATATATGTATATTTTTTAAAGTGCCTTCTTTCATCTGCTTCTAGGCTGCGGATGAAACATTGTCAAGTTCCCGTCATCAAGTGTTGTGCAATGCAACTTACTGAATGTACTCCTCATTTTATGACAAATGATCTCTGGGAATAATGAACTACATTATGTTGCAGGATTAAATGGAGCGGTGTGTGCATGGAACCCACCTGCCTATCCTGTGCATGCACACTTGCTAAAACTTCCTGTGAGATATATCTATCATGCTAAATTTTTAGCGTGGTGAACTTGAAGATCTTTGGTTATTAGCTGCACCAGATCTTATGGTCAGGTTCCAGTTCTTTTGATTAGACATGACACAACATGCCAGGACGTGTATGGAGAAACCTGGATATTCAACCACCCTGCTGGTGCATATTTGCTTTTCCCCCAAGATTTCATCTGAGACAGAATAATACACATATATGGCTTGTTTGCTTTCAACCCTGGTAAACCTGCCTGACCCAGGCAGCACCCTCAGGCGTTGGATTTCGTCCACCTGGTGTTGAATTGATCTGCCTGGGCAGGCAGCAACCAAACAAGCCCATAGTGTGTGTAACCTTGCCAAGGAGAAGTTTTGAAGATCAGTGTGGCATTCAACTCGACCACCTATATATTCTGCTATTTTGAATGATGCAATACCGGCCGCATGTGCCCGGTTATTGCAGCTCATTATTGTGCCTGTTCTTTCGCGGATATATATACTTTTCTGACTGTGCAGCTAATATGATCTATATCAAATTATTGTTGCTAATATGATCTATATCAAATTTTATTGTTGCTAATATGATCTATATCAAATTTTAAGAAGGGCTAAAAGGCCCGCCGCCGATCGAAACACTTCATCTTTAAGTATTAGACAACGTCTCGACAGTTGCAGCAATATAATCAAGAATTCGAGTGGCCCAGCTGCCACATATCAGAATTCTTAAAAGCTCACCCCCCTTCCTCGCACGCCCGCGTTTCCGGGTGTACGTGTCGCGCAGCGCTGCGTTTCGTCATTTTGCAAAAAGCCCTCAGATTTTCTCCAAATCACGAAAAGGTCCAGGAAGTCCAGATTGTACAACAACACGTTCATTTATTTTGCGCCCAGGCCCTCGATCTAAACTTTAATTCGATACAAAGAAGGGGAAGTTGGGATTTTACACATTACCCCCGAAACACACCCCTCCCACCACCCCACCCCCTACCTAATACCACCCCGCCCGCCCGAACCCTAGCCCGCCTCTCTCTCCTCCTTTCCACCGCCGTCCTCTCCCTCCCCTCGCTCTCCTCCTCCACCGCCTCCCGCCGCCCGATGCCCGAGCGCGCCGTCGGAGGCCCGTCCGGCTCGCGGGGAGGGCGGCGGAGGGGGCTCTCCTAGCATGACTCCGCCGCACGCGGGGAGCTCGCGAGGCCCCGGATTTAGCACGGCGCCGGCCGGATCCGGCGGACCGCACGGCCACGGTGGCTGCGCGCAGGGGCGTGGTGGGGATGGTGCGGTCGGTGGAGCGTGCAAGGGGCACGCCCGGCGAGGCGCGCGCCCGACGCGGAGTGGCCGCCGCGGCGGCGGCCCCGGCGGAGCGTGCGCGAGTGCCGCGCGTGGTGGCGGCCCGGCGGCGGTGGCGAGACGCGTCAGTATGGCCCTGCTGCGTCGACATGTGCCGCCCCAGCAGTCCCGTCGTGGTCTCGCCAAGTCCACATGTGTGTTCCCACTTGACCTTATCCTCTCCCCCTCCCATTCTCATTTGTGCCTCACGGGCCCTCCTCTCTTGCAGATCCAGAAAAAATGCAATAGTGGCGCTCCGAGAAGAGGTGAAGGAAGAGTGAGGAAGAAGCTGACTCATCCATGGAGTACTCCGGCTCATCAAGTTCCTTAGGTAATCCTCTACCTGAACGGATGCAGCAACTAGAGGACGACACCCAACAGTAGCCTATCTTCCCAGCTTGCCATTCACTGCAATAAATTTATACTTGTGTATTCTCTTTTCAATTCCGTTTGATGTTCTAAAATTGCACGAATATGCGGGACCGGGAGGGGAACCTAGAGGAAAATTGAAGGGCTATGACCTTCCCTTCGGTGCATGCAAGCGCAAGGTGCTCGAGAAAATGTCCGGCCCCTAGCACGGTGAGCCGCACAACGTACCGTTCGTGATGTTGTAGTACTAGCCTTGTGATGCATGTGTTGCCTCTTCGTTTACACTTTTTAATGTATCAACCGCGCTTCGATATATGCATTTGAAAACCCGTAGAATAAAGATCATCAACAAGGATGGTTGATTAGAAATGTTTCGGTTGTACGAGAGGGTATCTCAAAATTTAGATCGATAAATATGAATGATATGTGTTAGGTATTCCATTTTTCCTTTGGGGTTGCAATTGCACTACTGTCTGCACTGTGTAACTTTAATGTTGAGTTTGAGTTGTAGTGAGTTAGTTTCCTGAACTATCGTTGTGTCTATTATTGAGACGATAGGAGGATGTATTAGACTTTGCCTTAAATACTACTTGCAAAAATATTCTCTCTACTTGGCTTGAATACAGCCTGCAACAAGACTTATTTCATCATTATTGATTGTCTATCATTTTTCAGATTTCAAAAACTTATTAGGAGAGTGTGCAGACTGTCCCTAATGTGATCTCATGCATTTTACTGCTGGGTTTGTGACTACACATTGACTTTTGGTTTTGGATCTGTGCAGGTTTTCTAATTTTATCAGTACCTGCACCAAGCCACCAAGGTTAGCTTCTGGGAGGCCTAATTATCATTGCTCAGGTCAGGTGTATACAATATTCTCACTTTCACTTGCATCATAGACTAATATGAGCAAGACACTCATATAGTTACCGCAACTTTGTTATTCGGAATGCTGAAATTTACAAAGTGCAATATTATCGAATAAAATTAGATAAGTGGCCGTTAAATTTGAATATGCTTCCTAAAGAACATGGAATGGAACATTTCAAAATCTAGAATATGGGACTACTTATGTTGTGACATTGGTTTTGTTTCTGAACTTTTATTTTCTTTTCACCTTCTTATGCATATACCTTTTCATTTTTTACATTAGAGATTACGTAGCGGATATCGGTGACATCATATATGTTGATCAAATAAGTTTTTTTATGTGCAGGCATGAGGGTGACTATGAGGAGAAACAGAAGAGTAATGCATGATTTTTGCCTCGCAAAAATATTCTCTCTATTTGGCTTGAATACGCCTCGCAACAAGACTTAATTCATCATTATTGATTGTCTATCATTTTTTCGGATTTCAAAAACTTATTAGGAGAGTGTGCAGAATGTCCCTAATGTGATCTCATGCATTTTACCGCCGGGTTTGTGACTACACATTGACTTTTGGTTTTGGATCGTGCGGGGTTTTCTAATTTTATCGTACTCGCACCAAGCCACCAAGGTTAGCTTCCGGGAGGCCTAATTATCATTGCTCGGTCGGTGTATACAATATTCTCACTTTCACTTGCATCATAGACTAATATGAGCAAGACACTCATATAGTTACCGCAACTTTGTTATTCGAATGCTGAAATTTACAAAGTGCAATATTATCAGAATGAAATTAGATAAGTGGCCGTTAAATTTGAATATGCTTCCTAAAGAACATGGAATGGAACATTTCAAAATCTAGAATATGGGACTACTTATGTTGTGACATTGGTTTTGTTTCTGAACTTTTATTTTCTTTTCACCTTCTTATGCATATACCTTTTCATTTTTTACATTAGAGATTACAGTAGCGGATATCAATGACATCATATATGTTGATCAAATAAGTTTTTTTATGTGCAGCATGAGGGTGACTATGAGGCGAAACAGAAGAGTAATGCATGATTTTTGCCTCGCCAGCCTATGGTGATTTTTGCATGATTTCAAACATGGTGAATGAGGGTGACTATGAGGTCTCGCTCTCGTTTAGTCTTTTTTTAAAATGTTGTGATTTTGTGGTAAATGTCCAAATATTTTCTACTCATCCGTCTTTGATTATTGAAATGATAGGGCGTGCATCGCCACATTGCATACCAACATGTGTTTGAGGGATATAGTCTTGGTTGCAAGTCTTTTTCATCTTAGAGAGAGGCTCGTACTTATGAGTGCATGATAACATGACATTTAATATAAGAGTAATGATAGAATATTCATGCAAAGTAAATATGTTTTCATCTCCGTACATTGGAGATTGTCCCGTTAAGAGATTTGATCGTCCAATTATTTCGTCTTTGCATACACTTTATATTGATGTTTTCATGTCTTCACCGGTCATAATTTTGTTAAGGATAGGGCGCGCAACGCGCGCCAAATGTTCTAGTATATATAAGCAGTGATGAGACTGTCCAGCAAAATTTTCTTTTCGTCATATAACTAGGTGATATCCCGCGCGTTGCTGCGGAATTTTTTAAAAAATGAAGATGAAATTCGAAAGTAGAAACACAGATTTGTGCGTTGCTGCGGAATTTTTAAAAAAATGAAGATGAAATGCGAAAGTAGAAACACACAGATTTGTTGCAGTGTTTGAAACGTATGGTACAAAACTTTGAAGACCACTAAACTCGATATTAAAAAAAAAAATAACGCACACTCTTAGCCAAACTGACAACAGCATGAAAAAGAAATTATATGCAGAAGTCAACTTAAAGAAACAACTACCCACATGTCAGTGAAGTACCATCTTAAGCCTTTCACGCTGCAGCAACTTTATCATATTTGTGTGGCCGGCGTATGCTCGCATGGCCATCGACCTTTGCCTGTCCGTCTTCTTCTCCCCGCCGGGCGCGGCACCATGGCTTGCGGTGCTCACAACCTCGCACCCGTCGGCCCTCCCCATGCCACGCCGCCGCTTGGCCCCGCCGCCCTTTCCCGCGCGCGGCCGCCGCTCGCCCCGTGGCCATGGCTTCGGCCCCTCACCAAGCTCGCCCGTGGCCATCGCCGGGGTCTCGCGGGGAACTCGCTCTCGCCGGCCGTGGCCGCGACTATGCGTGCGGCTTCCTAGAGCGATCGGGCGCCACCCGGTCCGCCGCCGTCGCCAATTCCGCCGGTGTGATGTTCTTGCGGCTACCGTAACTCTCGCTTCGACGCCGGCGGCCGGTCGTCGGTTTCAATCTCTTCTCGGTTCTCCTTGCCTCCATTTGCGATGGCGGGACGGCGATCCGTTTCGAAATCAATAAGGTGAAGAAATTGAAATGGTATATGCTCACCTTTTTCTTTCGGACATCAATTCTTGCGCACATCCCGAATCGATCAGAGAACATGTGCTTCTCTCGGCTCTCTCTCGCTCTTGTACCTAGTGGGCATATCCTTACTCGTTCGCAGAGACCCCGCATCGATTTTCTCGCGGCGGAGCGCCAGCGGCCGTGTGGGAGAGCGGCGCGGCGCGCGCCGTGCTTTTTCGTAGCCGAGGCGGGAGCGGAGGGGAGAAGGGGAACAGATGATCTCGCGTTATCCTTGCAGCAGAGCGGAGAAACCGACCGGGGCGATTTTATTGATGTGGCGGTGGGGAAGCGAGCGACGGTGAGGCAAGGGGGCACAGTGGGGAAGCGAGTAGCCACTGGTGAGCAGGGTTTTTTTACCAACGGTAACCGCAATTTATATCGCGGTTACCGTTCTTACCGCTGTGGAGCGGTAATAAAAACCGCTGGGTAAACCGCTAATACCGACACAGCAAAACAGGCGATCGCAGTATATCGCACGGTATTTGCGGTTTACCGCAGCGGTTTTTTTAGTTCGGTTACCGCTTTGCGAGCGGTAGAAAAAACCCTGCTGGTGAGGGGCGGTGGCGGCGGGATTAAATCATTAAAGGCAGGCGCGGCAGATGGCGAAGCGACGCGGGGGAGGGGGCTGGGACTCGAGCACATTAGGTGGATCTCTGATAAGCCAGAGAAATCTATCCAGACTTGTTAGTGGGTCTGCTGGGTGGGGATTGGAGTGGGCGATGACGTGGATGGCTGAGAGGCCAGAGAATGGTACCGAAAATAAAGTTTTGCATGATTTCTTAAGGGGAGCTTGTTCCTTTTTTTTGTTCCGTCATTATTGATTCTACTCTGTTGGGCCAGTTCGGCTAATTAACTTGGGCCTCTTTGTAACAGTTTGTCACAATAGGAAAACATTTGGCCCACATATAAGACCATTTCCTTAAAGGCCTTAGACTGTCTCCACGAAGGTTCTGCATCGCCACCGCCTTTGAAGAAACAAAAGAGAAGCATTCCCGTCTCCAAAAGAACATAGACTCCAGCAGAGGAAGCGCATCCCTCGCGTATCGGCCGAGGTCGTCTCCAAAAGAAGATAGACTCTAGCAGAGGAAGCGCGTCCCTCGCGCATCGGCCGAGGTCGTTGGCTCTCACCGCACCCTTGCTTCTCCCTCGGCTCCCACTGGCGCTCCAGGGTGCCAGAGATGAGAGGAAGATGGAGCCAGGGAGGAGGGAGAAGGAGGTGGCGAGGAGCCGTCGTCGTCCTCATCATCGCTACTAGCGCTGCCTGCCATCGGAGCTGGTCGCGAGGATGGCCGCGGCTCCTGTTCCGCCTCTGCGCAGATTCAGTCTTGGGGGGCAGAGATGGAGGCGGCGGGGGCGCCGAGATGGTGGTGGTGGTCGCGGGCTCACGGCGTCGCGGTTCCCTACAGGGCGGCTCCACGTAGATCCGCAGGGGTACAGTGGAGGTTGCGCCGGCGTGGAGGAGGCAGAGGCGGGTGCCCGAGGGGTGGAGGCCGCGGAGGCGGGGTCACTGAGGTGGTGGTGGTGGTTGCGCCGGCCTAGAGGAGGCGGAGGCAGTCGCTGAGGGAGGCAGCTACGGAGGCAGGTGGCCGCGAGGGTGGAGGCCACGCCGGCCTAGTGGAGGCGGGCGGTCGCAGAGCCAGGGAGGGAGGAGGGCGACGTCTACAGTTGGTTTGAGATGAAAAGAGAGAAAGTCGTAATAATCCTAGGAATACGCTCACGGGGGGTCTTGCTGCATTTTGCAGCGGACGGTAGCCGCTGAAGCCGACACAGTAGAGTTTTCTTCCCCATTTTACACTAGTGGGGTGGGAGGGGGAAGCCGGTAGAGACGGTCTTAGGCTTTGCTCCGCCTATCCACCACTCCCACATCAAAGGAGAATAACGCTTTAAGTTTATATATGGTAACATCCTGAAACTGCAACACCTGCATGTTTCAACGAGACTTCCTATATGCCTTCCGGAAGGTGAATAAGGAAGTTAACTTCAATCCACCAAAGTCCATCTTAATTTCCTTCTTCTTTTTCTTCCACCAACCTGCCTTTCTTTTCCACCATCAGATGTTCCAACACTTTTCGGTTCCAACATTTTTCGAAATGTTGAAAATTTTTCGGAATGTTGATTTTTTTTCAACGTGTTTTCTTCAACATTTTGCAAAATGTTCCAACATTTTTCGGAATGTTGATTTTTTCAACGTGTTTTCTTCAACATTTTGCAAAATGTTCCAACATTTTTCGAAATGTTTATTTTTTTCAATGTGTTTTCTTCAACATTTTGCGAAATGTTCCAACATTTTTCGGAAATGCTGATTTTTCAACGTGTTTTCTTCAACATTCTGCAAAATGTTCCAACATTTTTTGAAATGTTGATTTTTCCAAATGTTTAATGTTCCAACATTTTTTTGGAAATGTTGAGTTTTTCAACGTGTTTTCCTCATCATTTTGCAAAATGTTTCAACATTTATAAAAATGTTGGACCAACAATTTTTCCCTCTTCACCACCGGCAGCGGTGCGCGGCGGGCCGGCCACCGCGGCGGCGGGTGCGACCGGCCACGGATGCGCGTGCGACCGGCCGCGGTGGCGGCCGCCGGCCATGGCGGATCTCGACGCGCACGGCCATGGTTGGCGGCGCGCGAAGCTCGACGCGCGCCCGGGGGCGGCGCGCGGAGCTCAACGCGCGCCGGGGCCGGCGCGGAGCCGCGGCGGAGGAGGCGCGGGGATGGCCGGAGCCGGCGGTGCGCAAAGGAGGCGCGAGGGAGGCCGGTGCCAGCGGCGGCAGAGCTCGCAGGGGGCGGCGGCGGAGCCTGCAGAGGCGACTGCGTGGGGTATCAGGAGGAGGAGTGTGGGGGGAGGGAGAGAGTTAGGGTTAGAGGTGGATCCAACGTCTTTAGTTGGTTGCACGTATCTTAAAGAAGTGGAAGTTCATTGAATACTACCTTCCACAAATATAGGATTCCCGTGTTTCAACCCAGAAACCCGATGCGGCCCATCAACCAGGTCCGCCACGGCCCAATCTCGTGCATACAGTACAGCTAGAGGGAGAGCAGAGAGAGCAGCACGCAATGCAAGACGCAGCACTAATGATCTTTGTATGCTCTGCTTGATCCATGTGCCCTTTGTTCAGTTTGATATTGTCATCTGGTTAACAGGACTTTGTAACCTGTTTTCTAACAGTTGGACTTTGAACTTCTATTTTGTGTATTCATAAACTTTTATAATATACTTTCCCGTTCTCTTAGGTTTATAATATACTACTTTTATAATGCTAGGTTTATCTCACCTTAACAAATGATTTAAGAGAATAAACTCTACTTATCATTTAATGAATCATGTTGTCGTGTATTCCTTGTTACCATATACATGCACATCGGCATTGATGTTATCATGTGAATGAAAATTATATTTCTAAAAGAGTCGGTGAAATCGAATAACCATCTATGTCAAACATGATGTGACGCCTCAAATGCGACTATCATAAGCGAAAAAAAGTTAGTTTTACAATTACTCTGCACGGGTATTGAACAACCATCCATGTCAAACATGAGAAACATGGGGGTGTCAACTTAAATGGGACTATCAAAAGAGAAAAAAAAATAGTTTTACAAAAAGCTTTATCAAAGGACAATGGAGGTAGTAAACTATAAGGAAAGAAAAAGTCAAATTTCGGATATAGAATGTATTTTCTTTTTCTTACAACCTCCCACTCTCAAATATTTTGAATGAAATTAGAAGTCTAATTCAAGAGAGAAAAAATTCCGTGCACCCCTCGTGCACAGGGCTCTCCGTGCGCACCCCCTCGTGGTGTGTCGCGGTTGGTTCGGACACCCGCAGGTCTCGCGCGGCTCCCGCTCTTCTCCCTCGCGTGATGCTCGGCTTGATTGGAGCGGTCGCAGTCGATCTAGAGCGGGAGCGAGCCAGGGACGATGAACGATCTGGACTGGCTCACACATGAAGAAAAAGAGGGAGGCGGATGTGCAGTGCTGAAATCTATTTTTGGAGCTCTCTTAAAATTATTTAACTCCAACATCTAAATTGAGGGTATAGGTTCACCAATGTTCATAGATCTCATTTTTCTATTGTGGAGCCAAAGTTTAGATGCAATGTTGCTCAGAAATAAATTTCAAAAACTAATTCTCTGAATTCACACTTTACTAATTCTCTGAATTTTCAGACTGTGAACAGTAATCTCTAGTCATCAACTTTGAAAATTTAATTGAGATGTTTAGGGACCGAGTTTAACTTCCAAAGCACTCCAACTAAGTTCTGAATGAGGTGGAGCAACAGTAGTATTGAACACTGAAGATCTATGCAATCTGATCGTGGAGCAACAGTAGTATTGAACATTAAAGATTTGACTATTACATGCTCTTGCTGGATGTTTGAATGCATAGGACCTGTTTGGCAGGGCTCCATGAGCAGCTCCACGAGCGGCTCCGGCTGGAGCCCTGCCAAACGGTGAAACCTACACCGGCTCCGGGTGTGAAGCCGCTGCTGGAGCCCCTCGCGGCTTCCACACATGAGGCGGGGCCACAAAAGTGTGGGTTCACCCGGCTCCACCTCCTGCTTGACTGCCTTGCCCTCGGGCGGATGCAGCCGGTTGTGCGGCGGGAGCTCGAATGCTGCTCCTCCGCGCTGCCGTCAAACCGCCTCCTCCTCAGATTTGGGGGAGCTCGAGCGGGTCACTGCCCCGCTGGGGTCCGGCACCGGCGCTGGAGCCACCCCGCAGACCGATGAGTGCGGTGCGCGGGGACCCAAGATACACGCCCAACTCGATCTGCCGCGCCGACCAAGATCCCGCCGATGTCATAGAGGAGGGGAGAAGGGAAGGGGGCGCGCGTCCCCACAACTCGCCGACGGAGGAGGCCAAAGAGGAACATCGAATCGTGCGCGTGGCCTCTGCTCGGTCGATCCGGCAAGAGACAAGAGAGGGGAAGAGAAGAGGGCGGGACGGAGGAGCCGACGGGGCGGGGCGCGGGTAGCCGAGGATCCGGCGGGGTAGAGGAGCCGGCGGCGGCGGGCCAGCGTGAGAAGGCGTGGGCCGTAGGAGGTGCGACCGCGCGAGGCTCAGGATGAATGGGTAAGGAGGAGGGGAGGAAAAAAAGAAAAGAAGAGGAGAAAAAGAAAAAAAAGAAAGGAAAAAAAGGAGATAGGAGAAAAAAGAAAAGGAGAGGAGAAAGGAAAAAAAGTTTAGGCAAGGGTAATTTTGACTTTTTACAATATCAATCCAACTAGTGAAGCCGTTCTGCCAAACGTTATTCAGAACTGCTTCAACTCCACCAGAGAAGCCACTCCACCATAGGAGCCAGAGCCGGAGCCGTTTTTGAAGGAGCCAGAGCCCTGCCAAACAGGCCCATAGTATGTTTGGTATTACCTTTCAAGTTGTTTAAATTGCATTTTGTATCCTAAATATTGTTTGTTTAAATTGGGAAATATATGTTTTAGATTTATTATGCAAACACGCTCTTCGAGTCTACAATATGAGTGGAGTATATAATTTGTCATCACAATATATACTACATAGATGGACAAAATATGCTAAAAGTGGATTTTATATTGAAACAGAACAAGAATCCGAGGAGGGGGATTTGAAAACACAAGCAACACTTATATCTCGACACGCCACATCTCCTGCATTCGTTATCAAAATAACTATTTGATAACATGCAAAAAGTCATGCATGACTTGAACTTGGAAGCGGATACTTATTTAAGCGAGACACATAAAAAATCCAATGAGACTTCCCCTACTCCAAATGAATGTGTTTGACATCCACTAAATGGTGTAATATCATTCAAAACTTAATTGGAGTGCTTTGGAAGTTAAATTCGGTCCCTAAGCACCTCAATTAAATCTTCATAGTTGATGACTAGAGGTTAATATTCACAATCTGAAAATTCAGAGAATAGTAAAATCTGAAACAACATGAGTTAGTTGTTTTTAAAATTTATTTCTGAGCAACTTTGCATCTAAACTTTGACTCCAAAGTAGCAAAAAGGGATCTTTGAACATTGGTGAACATGTACTCTGATTTGTTGAGCTAGACGTTGAGTTATGTAACTTTGATCGAAATCTAGAGTTCGAACTTTGTCACTATCTCATAGTGTTAATAACCAAACTGAACGAAGGTAGCCATTCAGTGTACATTGCAAGAGCCGAGCAAACGAGCCGCGTGAGCCGATCACCACACTGCCGAGTCGAGCGAGCGAGCCACGGGATCGCGGAGGTGGCGGCATCGCGCAGGGCTGGAAAAAAAAGGTCATGGCTCACAAACTCACTCGGTAGTGGCTGGACTCAATTCGGCTCATTAGTATTTTTAAATGCATTGAGCTAAGGTTTAGCTCGGTCGTATAATGAGCCAGCTCGAGCTGGCTCGCGAGCTGCTCGCGAGCCAAAATGAGCCAACCTTACTTAGCGGCTTAGTAAAATAATGTGATGAAGTGTCAAGTGTTGTTGCATGGATTGCCTTAATTTTTGTTGGATGAACTAAACTTATAATGAGTTTTTAGTGTCAAGTGTTAGTACGATGGTGTTGCACTACTGCTGCATGGCTGCATGGTCGCATGGAGTGTTTTGCTTTGGATGAACTTAACATTGATAGTTTATTTAATTCTCGACCTGATTATATGTGCTTTGTTTCTTTTCTTTTGGTTGTTAGAAGTTATATAAAATATAGACCGATATATATTTATAGTATATCTTAATAGGTGAGCAATGATCAAATTTTTTATGTCTTGACTCACGAGCTAACGAACTGGCTCGAGCTTTTAAATGAGTCGAGCCGTGCTTAGCTTTTAACTCATCAATACTTTAACGAACTATAACAAGCCGAGTCAAAATGAATCGAGTTATAACGAGTCGAGCTGGCTCACTATCCACACCTAATCGAGCGGGGCGGACGTTCGGATGGCAAGCTGCGCACGGTGCACATTGGGGGTGTCGTATACGACGCGCCCGTAATTTTTCTCCCTAATTCAAACGATGTTTCCCATTCGAACCGGAATACAAAATATCCTGTGAAAATCTCACACGTAATCCCCCCCTAATTCAAACGTTGTTTCCCGTTCGAACCGGAATAAAATATATCCTGTGAAAATTATGTGAAATCCCCGATGCACATCATTTGTACTAAGGGTAGTCCCAATAGGACATTTATGGTGGTTTCTATGTCAATTAATTATCTTGCCAACTAAGCAAAATGGTGATGTGACACCCTAATTAATGAGGAAAAAGAACACAAATCATAGAAAATTGTTTCTCATAAAGAAACCATGTCTACTCTTGACCCAATGCATAAGAAATCTTGAATTTGTCATTGAGAAGAAACTAATAATTATTATAGTATTAATGCAACACTCCCCATTGATCAAATTGAGAGAGAAAAAAAAAGACACTTATTACGTGAAGACACTACCACTATGAAGTATAATTTCTATAGATGATTTCTTATGTTATGGAAACCATGTAAGTTTAAGCTGCAGGGCATTCAAGCCATGCCAGGTTTGACGCTCGAAACTGAACCAGAAGATTTGGGTCGTTCATAATTGCATTAATGATCGCGACTCCTCGTATCCCGATAACCTCGGCGTCAGGCGATCTTCAAGCCGCTTCGGCCCCCGAGCCCGTTCCCATCCCCCCTATTTCCACCGCCGCTGCGGGTCATCTCCCTCCCCCGCGCTGCGCCGTTCGTGCACATCCTCTGGCCTGATCCTCCGTGAAGTCGATCGCCGTTGCGCGCAGTCGGCCGAGCGGACGCCTGTGCTGTGCCACCGATGCGTTCAGCACACGAGAGTAAGCGAGTACTGGTACGTACTACGGAAGAACCCCCGGCTGGAATCGTTCCGCCGCAAGGTTATGTTTATGGAGTATAGAACCGTGATGTTGATGGAATTTTATACTTGTTTGTCCAAGCAAAACCTATCTCAGCGAGTTAGGGTGGTATTCGCCGGGATGGTGGTTGCTTAGTTTAGGAGATGCGTTCTGGTCGCCAGTTGCTATGCGGACACAGCGCACCCTAGGTGTTCGATGATATGCCTGCAAGGAACTTGCCCGCTCTGTTTCCCCCATTTGGCTATCGTCCTCTAGTGGCTGAACTGTTGAAGCCAACAAAGCCATGATTTGGACAGGGTGGTGTGGCTCAAAAAAGTTTGTCATGGTGAGTCAGGTGTGCTGGCATTCGGTGGTTGCTGAATTTAGGATGCATTCTTCACCCAATTTAGTGCAGTAGTTTGATTATATGCATGCGAGTACTTTGCCGGCCACTTGTTTTTTCCTGCTCTTTCGCCTTCCTGCTCATTACTAGTTGTGTTGCAGCAGGGTGTCAGGTTAGGGTTGCTTTTTATTGCATCTTTAGTTTTCATCTTTCATGTACTTGCCAGTTCTTTAGGGTTGTTTCTTACGTGCATCTTCAATTTTCATCTTTTATGTACTTGCCAGTTCTTTTGGATCATTTAGTCTTAACCTGCTACGTTACTTACTCCTTGAATTTCCTTGGAACATAGGCCTCAGCCAGGTCTTGATTAGTTTCAACCAAGAGAAATAGAGCAGCACAAACAGCAACAATGCTGGACCTTGCTGCTATGTCAGCTGATGATTTAGCGCTGGCTGAGGATTTGCAGTTTGAAGAGGTTCTTCAGTTCTCAACTCACTTTGAGAGTGAGAATGTCTGCGCAATTTGCAAACAGGTGATCCAGTCACTGGAAGCGTCATGGATACCTGACAATTGTGACCATGTCATCTGCATTGCATGCTTCTGCCAATATGCACATGAGACGCAGGCCACAGGGCTGCCCAAGTGTGCAGTTGCTTCTTGTGAATCTTTGAGCAAGACAGAGCCACATCATGAGATCAGTGTTCCTTATGGCACTTTGACCTTAGTTGAAGGCATGGACAGCAAAGGGAAAAAGCCACTGGATGGCACACACCAAGAGCTCGGGCAATGCTCTCAGGGTGCGGATGCAACGAACAGCAGCGAGTTCTACTGTTCCATCTGCATGGAAACAGTGCACATTGGGGAATTCTTTCCCATCGACGGATGCACACACACCTTCTGCATCAATTGTGTGAGCCAGTACATTGCTGCAAAGGTTGAGGAGAATGTATTGTCTATTGGCTGCCCTGACCCAGGGTGCAAGGATGGTGTGTTGCACCCAGAAGCATGCCGTGATGTGATCCCGTTGCAGCTGTTCCAGAGGTGGGGTGCTGCGCTCTGTGACTCGTCATTGGGGGAACTCAAATTCTACTGCCCCTTCAAGGAATGCTCAGCTCTGTTAGTTGATGATCCTGGCCATGGTGAGGCAGCGTTAACAAACGTGGAGTGCCCACACTGCTGCCGGATGTTCTGTGCCCAGTGCAAGGTTCCGTGGCATGATGGTGTGACATGCACAGAATTCCAACGGCTCGGAAAGGATGAGCGGAGCAGGGAGGACTTGCTGCTGAGGAAGGTCGCACAAAAGAGCAAGTGGCAGAGGTGCCCCAAGTGCAAGATGTACGTCGAGAGGGTCGCAGGTTGCGTGTTCATCATCTGCAGGTACTGCTTTCTGATCACATATACAGTTTAGCACTGAGTACAAATAATGATGTTCTGCAATCTTCCAACTTACAGGTGTGGACACTGCTTCTGCTACCTCTGCGCATCCCCAATGTCTAGGGATAACCATCAGTGCAAGACCTGCAAGCGAACCTGGTGAATGACCTGGAGCTTCCAAGTCCTACCTGAAGGAAGGAAATTATTAGCTTTATTAAATCTGATTGATTGCTTTTATGACTGTTCTGATTAGCGAGCTTGTGTGGTTCTGATTTGACAAATCGGTATCAGAAATCAGAAGTACTGCTGGAGTCTGTCATGCAACCTTTCCGCGAAGTATGAAGGTGCTGGCCATTGTCTAGCAAACTAATGAAGTATCAGGTGCTGGCCAGTTTCTAGTAGTCTAAGGAAGTATCAGGTGCTAGCTTAGAAGGAAATTTCTAATGAACTTGTAAATTTGTTTCTGTCAGTAACTTCTGAATGGATATCTCGGTTTTGAATCCAATAGCTGGCATGCTTGGCAACTTCAGAAACTGGGGGTCCTGTAGTTAATCACTTTTGAAATAAGTCATAGGTTAATGTTTCCCGATCAACTAGGACCAAATACGGCTTTGTGTGTCCAGCAGCATGGATCAATCTATTCACTATCTCGGTGCCTTCTACGTACACTGTGCTGCTAGTTGGCTGGTACGCGTCCGTTGCTGAAAAAATGATGTGCTAGTCGCCTGGTCGGGTGCCGCGGCCAGCGGATCCCTCGGGTGCGCACGTGGGACCGCGGGAGCCGGTCGCGAAGGAGCGGAACGAATGCTCGCGGCTCCACGATGCCGCGTCCGTCGGTTGGCCCGCGCGCGGCAGGGGCATGCACCGGCATGCGGGGTTACGGTGCTCCGGCATCGCCGGTTTCGCTGATCTCCGATCGGAGTCCACAGCTACGTCGACACAAAGGGCGCCACCGCCCGTTCAGCTCGTGCCGCCGCCGGTGCCGGTGATCGATGGCATGCAGCACAACCGCACACGGCTCCAGCCTCCAGCCACAGCTTCGTCGACACAAAGGGCGCCGCCCGTTCACCTGCAGGTGGTCTCGCGCACGTAACGACGACGTAACGTCGATCCTCTGACTGCGCCCAACCACACCCACGGCTGCATTTGGTTTCGGATGGAGACATCACGAGTACGCAAAGGGCGAGCCTGAACGAACGAGCGAGCGAGCTGAGGGTGGTCCCCGCTGCTAGCTGGAGGTGTGCTAACAGTAATGGCAAGTCTGATGCGCGGAACGGTAGCTGAAGAAGACGGTAGACGGGCGACGCGCCTGTGTCACGACTCGCACAGATCGAGAGCCGCAGCCAAATGGAGAACCAGACCGTGGCTCTGGTGATGCAGGGACCCCACGGCCACCGGAGAAGGAAAAAAGGAATATAGGATGTGTTTGGTTCTCATCTCCGTTTCTGTGGCCTGCATCTGCATGTGCAGGTTCCGGCTGGCCAGGCCAGGAGCATGCAATGAGGCGTAGTTTGGTCTCCAGCACTTGCAGAGCCAGGTTGTAGGGAGCCAGTGATTGGTTGCCCAGATGTACATGCAGATGCAAGGAAATCATGCAACAAATCTTGTTTGGTTGCCTGAATAAAAAGAAGTACAGTCACCAGTTGCATAGAATGGTGAGGTTACCACATACATGCTGCAAACAGCAGGCTCTCAAGTTATTCTCCTTACAAACAAATTATGAGCTTTGTCAAATAACACATGTCCTAATTAACAGTTGAAATAGCAATTAATCAAGCTTATTACAATATGTTGGAATAACATTCAGTTTACACTAGAACAGATCAGTTCAAAAACAATTCAGGTTACACAAGAGCTTGTTTAGCCCTCCCAGCTTCAGAGATGGCTGCATCCTTGGTTTTACTAGGTCTTCATCAATTGATCACTAGGAAGAGGATGATCAGGTCTTCATCAAACACAGATGCATCCTTGGTTTTACCGACAGGAGCTATGGCTGCTGTTAGATCTTTAGCATGCACAAACAGTTAGAAGTAACAAGCACTTGTGAGAAATAAAACAACAGGTTGCATAAGAACCAATGTGTAGATCTCTCAAGTTAATGAGTTGTGCTCAGATCTGGCCAAATCTCAAAACAGATTGCATAAGAACCAAAAGACACAAATATTTGGGTGGTCCCCAGATCATGCATGCAATATATCAGGTTAATCAAATAGGCTCATGAGTTGTGCTCAGATCATATATGTACAACAAGGGAAGTATGGACAAAATAGTGCTCAGATCATGCATATATGTTAACAAATACATCAACAATGGCAATGAGTTGTGCTCGGATAATTTGAGGCAAATAGAATGTAACATGGAACACGGATATGCTCGGATATGCATGCAATATCTCAATTGAATCATAACGGGCATATGAGTTGTGCTCGGACACTCAACATTTCATCATATGAGGAAAACGAGTAGGCAAACAAACTCACAATCGGATGTTGGAAATAGAACATAACAAGATAAAAATAAGAGGTGGTTCACGGATCATGAGTGCAATATCTCTCGCACGGGCGGTTTAAAAGTCTTACATCATTGGCAAATAATGTGACTAGTCTCAACAACCATCACCACCTAGACCTAAATCACATGGCCAACCATGACCCAAACCGTCCAAAATCATAGGAGCAAAGTGTTGCATGCTCCAGTTAGCCGTAACCTGCACAAAAGAGGCTGCACAAAAGTTGGAGGAAGCAGGAAACCACAAAAGAGGCTTCACTCCTCAAAAGAGGGACTAGTCAGTTAACCTGCAGAAGAATCTACTGGTAGTAGTGTTTGGCAAGCCATGTCCTAAGCCAGAGGACACGGTGTGCATCAGTCATCTTCACAAAAGCATCACCTTGGGCCTTGTTGTCAGCCAGATGGGAGAAAGCAACAATCAAAGACTCATCACTAAACCCAGGCATGTACATCACTGCCCCATAGAGTTCTGGATTGAGCACCTCAACCTTGGTCTCACGAATAGCAGCAGCAACATCCTTCATAGCATCAGTCATACTAGAGAAGATAGCATGATCCTCCTCAGAGAGGACAAACCTCTTCCTCTTCCTGGTCTCTTTTGGCTCAATGGTCACCTCCTTGGGGACATTAGCAAACATCTTGGCATGCTCCTCCATCCCCTTTGCTGCCTTCTCCTCATCATATGGCTCACTCTTCACATCACTATCATAAAAGAGAGAAGGGTCGCCTAAAGCTTCATTAGAACCCATTGCATACTTGCCGGTTGCCAAACCATTCCCAAATATGGTTTCCATCTCTTTGAAGTTGACAATAGGAACATTGAGGAATTTCGCATCCTTAGGGTGAGCCTAGGTTTATTTTTGCAAAATTAGTTAGGAAGTAGTGAGCAACAAATAAATAAGAAAGGAAGTAGTGAGCACACAACACACCTTGATGTGACCTAGGTAGTGCTCATCATCTAGGCTAATCATGGACACATCTTCAACCCATCGGGCACCACCGAGCTCCCTCGGTTTGACACTTTCGACCACCGCCGTCTCCACTTCCTCAAGTGATTATAGACCGAGTTCCACTTACCTCCAACCCACTAAACTCGGCCCGGGTACTTTGCAACCTGGTTCAAATGGACCTCCTTAAAACCTTTGTCAGTTCTAACCCCGGTCTCAATGAGCTGGCACATGCGCCTCAGCACAAAGCTTGACATCGCACTTGTCCAGCGCATTGCTCCTCTATTGCGCTGCTCATTACCCTCCTGAGCCACAGACCCCATGGTGACCTCCTTAGCACCCTCACCCTCTAAGGTGATAACCTCAGAAGGCTCCTCCAAGTCAATTCTAGGCACCGCCGAGCCATCTCCTAGTGGACCGATCCACGGTATGCCTCGTTAACAATGCATGCTTTTATCATCATTGCACAAAAAAGAGGAGTAGAGAGGAGAAGGTATAGGAACAAGTTTCGGATATTATCCAAGTCATCACAAAGACAACTCATTGCCTATTTCGAGTTAACAATGCATGCTTTTATCATCATTGCACAAAAAAGAGGAGTAGAGAGAAGGTATAGGAACAAGTTTCGGATATTATCCAAGTCATCACAAGACAACTCATTGCCTATTTCGAGTTAACAATGCATGCTTTTATCATCATTGCACAAAAAAGAGGACAATGAGAATAATTGGCCTCGGCTACAATGAAACAAAACATCACAAAGATAACTAGTTGGCCTCAACATATAGTTTTAAGCATCATTGCACATGTTCTTAGCCTCAGCAGAAATGAAGTAGGTAGGGAAAAATATAGTTTTAAGCATCATTGCACAAATCACTTGGCCTCAACAAGTCAAAGCGGGTAGGGAAAAAGATCGTCATAGATCATCATTGCACAAAGTAATTAGTCCCAACATTAACATTCAAAGTACAACATGTGATACAGCTAGACATGATAGTGGCCCCTATTGTTCCACATGGCATCAGCTATGGCATCCCTTCTTTGACCCCAAGCTACATTATCGCCTACTTCCTCGAATTGAAATATTTGATGGTGGGTTTGGTTCCCGAGTGGCGGCATCGGGGAACAACTCATCTTCCCCATGACCCACAATCCAGTTGTGTAGAATGCAGCATGCAAGGACTAATTTAACTTGTGTCTTGTAGGGGTGGAAGGGCTTATTGTCAAGAATACGAAAACGGTTCTTTAAAGCCCCAAAAGCCCTCTCAACTGTGACTCTCAAGCTTGAATGCCTCAAATTGAACAACTCTTTCTTGTTAGTAGGATAATTCCTCCCACCATACTCTTTCAAATGATATCTAGTACCCCGGTATGGCGGTAGAAACCCAGAGCCGACAAGCATACCCGCATCCACTAGGTAGTATTTACCTATATAATTAATTAGGTAGGTAACAATTAGTTGTAGTGATTATGTTTAATCTCAACTATATAGTTGGCTTATAGGTACCGGTGCAACCCTCAATCCATCATCCCGCTCTAGAGCATCAGCCAAAATAAGGGCATCATGTGCAGACCCTTCCCATCCAGCTAGCACATAGGTAAACCTCAAATCAAAGTCAACTGCTGCAAGCACATTCTGAGTAGGATAATTTTTCCTACCCCGAAATGCTGCTGAGATCTTTGCTGGCACCCTAGCATGAACATGGGTGCCATCTATTGCACCAATACAATCCTACGAATTAGTCACAAGACTTATGGTTTCAATTTGGGCTGAACTATAGCAAAAAATAGGTGAACATTATGTTCATGTAATTACCTTCAAATATGGGTACCATCTTGGACTATTACTGATTTTAAGGGATGTCTGAGTTGATGGCAGCCTTATCATCTCCCCCCTGAGCTCTCCAACAAAGATACAAAACCTCTCTAAAGTACCTACTAACTGTTTCCATGGACCTCCTAAAGTTTTGATGGATCACCCTAAATCTTTGATTATGCCCCACTACATGGAGAAACATTGCAACTTGTTCCTCCACAGAGCTATGTATAGTGTCCCTCAACAAGTTTCTCTCCCTAAATAGGTTACACAGATTGAAAAAGGGAGCTCTACGCATACGAAGCATGTTAATGCACTCAGTGTCATTGCAATTATAGATTTTGTTAAGGTTGGCTTGCCTTTCCAAGTCCATTGCACTCATTGGGGCATAACTAATCCTAGGCCGTGAACTACGTGCCATCCTCAACCTAGTCATCGGACATGCATAAACGAGCGAGACACAAAAGCAGCGGCTTGGATCACAAGCAACCTCCTCTCGCTCGGCGAGATTCATCTAAAACATGACAAGTTCAAAGCACATGTCTCGGAGTAGGAACAAAACAAACTCGAAATTCAAGTGCTATCACGGACCAAGATATGTGCTCACAAATATCAAGTGATGTCATAGGCCAAATACTTGGGCTCACATTCGAGAAAAACATTTCATTGCGAGCAAGCATACATCAACAACTAAGAACATGTGCTCGAAATATGAAGTGCTATCACAGGCCAAGAACTTGTGCACATTCAAAAGAACATTTCATTGCATGTAAGCATACATCATCGACTAAGAACATGTGCTCAGAATTAATTGTGTAGTACCAACTATCATCGGCCAACTAGTTGTGCTCAGTTTAAGATAACATTAAACATGAACCAAGCTATCATTTCCTGATATAATCATGTCCATCAAAACACGAAGAAACCAGGTAGAGCATCATCGGCCATGCAAACAAAAAGGGGTGGGTTACACAGATGTTACCGTGCGAGCCTAGCACGCACCGTCAACGCGAATCCTCAAGCAACCGGTCAGACCAAACCAAACCAGCAAGAACCTACAGATGCACACTTATTAGTACGAAAGCATAGCATCAAAAACAAGAGATTTAGCCGGATCGAGGACATGGATGCATAGATCGAAAACCTAGAGGGGGAATACTTGGCTTTTCAACACCAACAGGATCAACCAGCACAGATCCAGCCCTGAAAATCATACGGTACATAAGCACACAATCATATGGTACGAAGAGGGAGGAAAGCAACGGATCCGAGGTGGATTTCACTTCACCTTACAAAGAACGAGAGAGAAGAAAGCCGGATGCGAGAGGAGGAACCTCGCGGTGGGTGAGTAAGAGAGGAACAACCCTAGTGTCAGCAATCGATGAATCCGACTACAAATCGAGACAGATGAGAGGAAGGAGGACGAACGAGGACGAACCAGCACACCACTTACCGCAACGAGCAGATCTCGGCGACCAGGCAGCAAGAAACCGAGGAGGCGATGGGGACGAAGAGCGCGAGGAGGTGAGGATATAAGGAGGGAGGATGGCGCGAAATGGAGTGCGGTAACCCTAACTTTCCCGCGCACACCGCCTCATCTCCCGCCTGCACGCGCCGAGAAAAATTTTCGCCCCGCCATCACGCGACCTTGGAGCTCCAGAGCCCGGCTCCCGGGGAAACGGAAGCTTCGAGCGTTTCGCCGGATGCAGGCAGCGGGGAAGGAAAAGCATCTGCGGGGCACGGGCCTGCCGGGGCGTGCGGGCGACCAAACGGCGCGTGCACTGCGGCCCACGGGCTCGGTTGGCCCATAAAACGTGAACCAATCGCGCCCATAGGTGACGTCTTCCACGTCGTGTCGCGCTGTCCAGCGTCCATTGGCCACAGCCCACAGGGGTGCTATGCGGTGGGTGCGTAGATGAGGGATCGGTGCGCGCGTACATGCTTTTGATGTGTACTATGTACACTTTTGACTTCCCTGGTCATCTCTCACAAAAAGCCCCCAAAGCAAATAAAGCCACACCACACTGACGCGCACGTATGGTAGATCACAATTTGGCACTTTGGCGGCTCAAATTGTTAAATCGTGATTAGTCACTAGGCAAATTCGACTTTATTCTCCTCCGTATTGTCTATCAGATAGACTCTTTGCCAAAGTCTATCTAACGATAAGTTCGAGTGTCGTCTCGTCTCCAAACGTATCTTTAACAAGAAATTGTAATTCTTTCTTCTCTACCGAAGTCTCCGAAAGTTTAGCTATCGTTATCGAAACAGAAATATACCTTTTCATGCTCCCCGTCTCTGGGATCTTGATCTGTTTTCATCCACTGATAAAAAATAAAAGCAGGTACTGTCGTATGGACCTCCCTGTGCCCACTACCTCGGTGGGTACCAGGACCGACTACTCGGTGGGCCCCTGGAACTACCCGGCTTGCGCTACACGGCACCTGAAGGCGTGGAGCACAAGGACTACACAGGAGTAGTACTCGGTTAGGGAGCTGTACATGTTCCGCACTGTATGGAGGACTCCTAGACGTACTCGACTAGTACTCTCTCCCTACTCCGACTTGTAACCCTGCCTCCCGGACTATATAAGGCGAGGCAGGGACCGATCTCTAGGATCATCTCATCGAACATCAACTCACGGCGTACTATTACACATCCTGTAATCGTACCCAATCAATCCAGAGCTACGCAGCATACAGGACGTAGGGTATTACGCACCTCGCGGCCCGAACCTGTCTAAATTGTGTGCCACGTGTCTCTTCCTTCGAGTTACCGATCTCGGCGAGTCACATTCATCTACTTCGGGTACTCCCCTTAGTAGGTTGCCGGTCTAAAACACCGACGGTGGCGCGCCAGGTAGGGGATCTCGCCCGAGATCACATGGCGAACTCGACGGCTCCCGTGCGCTTCAAGCCAACCGTCGCTTTCAGCGCGGCGACACCTTCGTGTTCGGCGCACGGGTCCGCACCGCCGACGGCGCGGGTTCCTTCCGGCCGCCGCCTCACCATGCCACCCAACCCGAAGACGCGGCCTCGTGACACTTCCGGGAAGTCATTACGGTGCGAACTCGCCGGCAAATTCGGCGAAATTTCGCTCTTCAACCACCACGCTGACTTCGAGCTCGAGTCCGCTTCCAACTCGAACTCGACGTCACCATGGGCCATCGCATGCGAGCCGGGCCGCTCAGCCATCGCAGGCGGTCCCCTCACCGCGCGAGCGCTCCGCGCGTGGCCCCCGCTTTCTCGGCCGGGCCCGCACGGGGGGCTCCCACTTCGCGCGGGCCGGCAAGGAGCCCGTACCCGAGTACGGCTCGGACTCCGACGCCACCTCCGATCGCGCTCGGACTCCGACCCCTCTCTCCGAGTTCTACTCGAACCCGGATTACGAGTTCGACTTCGGGTCGGACCCCCGAGGAGCCCGAGTCCGAGGACAACTCCACCGAGCTTCCCTTGTCGGGGACCGGCCTGCGGGCCGGTTATAACATCCACATCGGCCGGAAGATACGTCTGCGGCCGGACCGCAAGCCCGCCGACCCGATAAGGGGAGACTCACGCTACGTCGCCTACATCGACTCGCTACCGTTCCGAGGAGGGAACACCCCTAGCTCGGGCCGACTCAAGCACACCAACCGAGGTGGCACCCTCTCGAGTCCGGCCTTGGCACCCCCGATCGCCAAGTCTTCATGGCTGCCGGCGACACCCCAGGGCCTTCAGGCACGGCTCAGGATAAGTACCTGGAAGACATCTCCTTCGACGAGCTCTCTGCTGATGCTCCACCGAACGAGACTCCGGCGGACAGAGACGCTCGACGTGAACGTAACCGGAAGCGCAACGAACGTCGTCGACGCCTCCGCGACAACTTCCCCATCCGCAACCTTGCGGAAGCTCTCGAGGCGGTCGAGAGCAGAGTACACACTACCCCCGAGCAGTGCCTCATGTCGATCACAGCGATCGCACGCCAGGCTCAGGGCATACGCGCTGGAGAGGTCATCGCCAAGCTCGCTGAAGAAGCCTACTTCATGCGGGTCGACAACAGAGTCAACCAGCCTCCTCCAGCCAGACCCCGCGACAACGAAGCCACAAGTCGCAGCGCCAACAACGGTCCCAACCGTACTCGAGCTGACCTCCCAGCCGAGCCAAACCGTCGTCGCTCCAACGCCGGCGGACCTTCACAGCGCGACCACAGCAACCGAGAAGTCATCCCTCACCGCGCTCCGGCCGGCGGGGGCGGCAACGATCCCGACGGCGGCGGCGGCCGGCGGCGGCGCCTCCAATCACGGGGCCAACAGAGGGCCGGAGGCGGCGGCGGCCGCGGCGACCGAGGCCACGCGAACAGCCACGCCTCCGGCGCCTCGCAGGGCGGCTACGACGCCCGCCAGAAGATTGAAGAGCTACGGCGGAAGAAGTCGACCACCGCAGCTGAGGGCGACGGCTTCCCCGCCTTCTCACCTCGACTTCGCAACTTGCTCCTCCCCGACAAATTCAAGCCTTTGGGGATCACCAAGTACGATGCGAAGCAGGATCCCATCCAGTGGCTCAGGTGCTACGCCCTCTCCATCGAGAACGCTGGCGGCAACAGCGACACCAAGTGCCTCTACTTCCCCTTCGCCCGGACCAAGCACCACTCACTTGGCTCAAGTCGGCCGGATAAGCACTCGATCGACAAGTGGGACCACCGAAGGAGCAGTTCACAAGCAACTTCGTGGGCGCCATGGGCCGATCGGGTACTCGCATGGATCCGGCCATGATCAAGCGAGAACAAGGCGAGACCCTCCGCAAGTACATGCGCCGCTTTTTCGACAAGCGCGCTACCGTCGTCGACGTCACCGACAAGGAGGTCATCGACCTCTTCCAGGACGGTCTCTATCACCGCCGCACCTTCGAAGACTTCGGTCGTCGCCGCCCCAGGTCCATCCCCCACCTCAAGGACATGATTACGTCCTGGGCGGATGAAGAGGATAAAGCCAACGCCAAGTACGACGCCATCCGTGGCAAGACCAAGCAGAACCAGGGCGGCGGCAGCGGCAGTAATGCAAACCAAGGCGGTCGCAACAACAACAACAACTACTCGGGTCCCAACCGCAAGCGCAAGCCAGACAACACTGTCGCGACTATCCAGCGCCCTGCGAAAGGGAACTCGAAGAAGAACTCCAGCGGTTTCAAAGACCTGCTGAAGGAGAAGTGCCCGTGGCATCCAAACGGCAACCACACCACCGAACAGTGCTACCAACTCAGGCACGCACTCAAGGAGACGCCGAGCCACCGCACCCTCACGACCAAAAGGGCAAGAAGAAGGACGGCGACAACAACGACTTCCAGGAGCCCGACAAGACCGTCAACGTCCTCTTCGGCGGATTGCCCAATAGGCGGGAGCGAAGGCTACCCGTCGTGAAGTGATGTCCATTGAGCCAGCGGTCCCGACCCCTCTCAGGTGGTCGGAGGTACCCATCACCTTCTCCCGCGCGGATCAATGGACTAGCTTCTCCGAACCAGGACGGTTCCCCCTCGTCCTGAAGCCAGTGGTGGCGGGCTCCAAACTTAACAAGGTGCTCATCGACGGTGGAAGCGGGCTCAACGTCCTCTTCACCAAGACCTTGAAGAAAATGAAGCTCGACATCACTCATATGCTCACCAAGAGCAACATGCCCTTCTACGGCATCGTCCCCGGCAACGCGGCTATTCCACTGGGCTCAGTGGTCCTGCCAGTCACCTTCGGGGCATCTCGGGACAACTATCGTACCGAGTACATCAAGTTCGAGGTCGCGGACTTCGAGACCTCCTACCACGCCATCCTCGGCAGACCGGCCATCGCCAAGTTCATGGCGGTGCCCCACTACACCTACTTGGTACTCAAAATGCCAAGCCCAGCTGGTGTACTCTCCCTTCAAGGGGACCTGAAGATCTCCCACGACTGCGACACAGAAGCCGTGGAGATCGCCTCCACAAATCAAGTACCCAACGCGATGATGGAGGTCTACGCGGCGTCGAAGAAGCTTGCCACAAGTGAACTCGACATCCCAGAGAAGTCTGACAGCACCAACAAGCCTCAGCCACCTGAGGAGGTACTCGTCAAGACGATCGACCTTGGAACAGGCGATCCCAGCAAGACCACCACCATCGGGGCAGGCCTTGACCCCAAATAGGAAGACGCGCTCATCGGCTTCCTTCGGGCTAACCGCGACATCTTCGCGTGGAAGCCGACGGACATGCCGAGAGTGCCCGGGGAGCCGATTGAGCACGCGCCTCAACGTCGATCCTAAGGCCACCCCAAGCGACAACACCTCTGACGCTTTGCCGACGACAGACGGGATGCCATCAAGAAGGAACTCGCCAAACTACTCGCGGCTGGCTTCATCAGAGAAGTCTTCCATCCTGAGTGGCTCGCCAACCCCGTCCTCGTCCGCAAGAAGAACTCAAACGAGTGGAGGATGTGCGTCGACTACACCGACCTCAACAAGCCTTCGCCCCAAAGACCCCTTCGGGTTGCCGCGGATTGATCAAGTCATCCACTCCACGGCGGGGCCGCGACTCGCTCGCTTCCTCGATCGCTACTCCGGTACCACCGGATCGCGATCAAGGAAGAAGACCAGGAGAAGACCGCGTTCATCACCCCGTTTGGCGCGTATCGCTACACGACCATGTCCTTCGGGTTGAAGAACGCCGGCGCTACCTACCAACGAGCTATCCGAGCTCGCTTCAAGAGGCGGCTCAACAAGAACGTCGAGGCCTACGTGGATGACGTGGTCGTCAAGTCCGTAAACTCCGGTACCCTCATCGACGACCTTGAAGAGACCTTCGCATCATTACGCGAGTACCGCCGGAAGCTCAACCCGAACAAGTGCGTCTTCGGCGTACCTTCGAGCAAACTACTCGGCTTCATCATCGCCCGGCGCGGCATTGAAGCCAACCCCCGAGAAGATCTCCGCCATCACCAAAGCATGCAAGCTCCCACGAGCATCAAAGATGTCCGAAGCCGACGGGGGTGCATGGCGGCACCGAACGGATTCATCTCGAGGCTAGGAGAACGGGGCCTCCCCTTCTTCAAACTACTCAAGCATCAAGAGAAGTTCGTGTGGACTCCGGAGGCGGATCAAGCCCTTGCCCCACTCAAGGACTTCCTATCGAAGCCACCGATCCTCACGGCTCCTCACAAGGGCGAGCGCCTCCATCGCTCTACCTAGCCGCGACTACTCATGTGGTCGATCGCCATCGTTGTTGAGCGGCATGAAGACGGCCACGCCTACCCGGTCCGGGGGCCGCCCGTCTACTTCATCGGCCGAGGTTCTATCGAGTCCATGGCCCGCTATCGCCCCGTGCGAAGCTACCGTACGCGGTACTCATCACCTCGCGGAAGCTACGACACTACTTCCGGCGGTACTCGATCTCCGTCGTCACCGACTACCCGCTCGGCGACATCTCGCGGAACCAAGATGCTACTGGAAGAATCTCCAAGTGGGCGGTTGAGCTCGGCGCCCTCACTATCGACTTCAAGCCACGCACAGCCATCAAGTCGCGAGGCACTAGTCGACTTCATGGCGAGTGGCGGGAGAACCGGCCTACCTACTCCCACCGTGCGGCCGAGCATTGGGTGATGTACTTTGACGGCTCACTCAACCTCGAGGGCGCAGGTGCAGGGGTACTCCTGATCTCTCCAACGGGCGAACAACTCAAGTACGTCCCTGCATCTTCTGGAAGGTCTCAAACAACGAAGCCGAGTACGAAGCTCTCCTACATGGGCTCCGCCTTGCGGCTTCATTGGGCATCAAGCGGCTACTAGTCTACGTCGACTCCGCGGTGGTCATCAACCAAGTCAACAAGTCCCGGGACCGCAACAAGGAGAACATGGACGCCATCGCCTAGAAGTCCGCAAGCTCGAGAACAAGTTCTATGGTCTCGAGTTCCATCACATTGTCTCCGCGACAACAACGTTGCGGACGGACGTCCTCTCGAAGCTTGGATCCACCCGCGCTCAAGTACCGCGGGTGTCTTCGTTCACGAGCTTCACGCGCCATCCATCCCGGAGCCGGCGCCACCGACCATCGTCCCGCCCCACCAACCAGTGGGCGAGGAGGTCATGATGATCGACGTGGACCGGAGGCAACCCTTCATCGACTACCTCGGCCGAGCGAAGGTCCCCCTCCGACAAGAACTCGGCCGGGAGCGGCTCGTCCGCCGCGCGAAGTCTTACGTCCTCGTCGGAGACAAGCTTTACAAGCGGGGCGCATCTTCCGGAGTACTCATGAAGTGCGTCCCTCGTGAAGAAGGCAAGGACATCTTGGAGGAGATCCACAAGGGCGTCTGCGGCAACCATGCGTCCTCACGCACGCTGGTCAGCAAGGCCTTCCGGCGAGCTTTCTACTGGCCCACAGCTCTGGGCGATGCCGAAGAACTCGTCAGAAGGTGCCAAGGATGTCAATACTTCGCCAAGCAGCAACACGTCCCAGCCTACAAGCTAGTCACCATACCGCCAACCTGGCCCTTCGCTTGCTGGGGGCTCGACATGATTGGGCCACTGCCAACTGCGCCAGGAGGATTCAACACGGTATTGGTGGCTATCGACAAATTCACCAAGTGGATCGAGGTCAAGCCGGTCACATGCCCCAAGGCTGACAGAGTACTCGACTTCCTGGATGAACTCGTACATCGCTACGGACTACCCCACCGCATTATCACATACCCGGGCTCCAACTTCAACAACCACCGGTTCCGGGGAGTACTGCGAGAACAGCGGGATCGACGTCCGATACGTCTCAGTTGCCCATCCACGGGCCAACGGACAAGTCGAGCGCGCCAATGGGATGGTGCTCGACGCTCTCAAGAAGCGGCTACACGACGCTGCTAACTCCAAGGGGGGCAAGTGGATCAAGGAACTACCCAACGCACTCTGGGGGCTACGGACTCAGCCATCCAAGCCAACGGGGCAATCCCCCTACTTCCTGGTCTACGGCTCCGAAGCAATCCTCCCTACCGACGTCATATGGAACTCGCCAGCAGTGGAGCACTACGACGAAGGCGTCTCAGAAGACAGCAGACGAGTTGACATCGATAGCCTCGAAGAAGCTCGCTGCGCTGCCCTCGTCCAATCAGCAAGGTACCTAGAGGGTATCCGACGCTACCATGATCGCAACGTCAAGGAACGCTCCTTCAACGTTGGTGATCTCGTCCTCTGCCGTATCCAGAACACGGAAGGACTACACAAGCTCAGTTCCCCTTGGGAAGGTCCCTTCACCATCGCAAAGGTGACCGGGCCGGGCTCCTACCGCCTCCAAACACTTGAAGGCGAAGACATCAACAACTCGTGGAACGTCGACCAGCTCTGTCGATTCTACGCCTAGTCTACACGACTACTCCGGGGTTCAAGTCTACACGACTACAGCAACACCCCCACCGCCGTAAGCAGCCTCCGGGTCCTGGCTCCAGTCTCCGGACTTCTTCTCTCCAGGCTCCAGCCTACACGACTACCTACGGACCCTGGGCTGCGACGAGCGTCAAGGACTCTAGCAGCGGTCTACTGAGAGACCACACTCCAAGATCCAACCTGCACGGCTACCTACGGATCTACGATCCAGCCTATACGGCTACCTACAGATCTACTGCTGTAAGCGGCTACCCGCCCTAGCACTACTCAGCTGTAAGCGGCCTTCGGGTCCAAGCGACTACTCTGTAACTACGGCCCTGGCCATCCAGGTGTACTTCTTTAGTAATAAAGTTTGATCGTTCATCAACTTCTTTACTGTCTACTCCCTACAATGGGACCACTACCGCCGAGTACGACTACTCGCATCTACTCCACGATGGGTCTCCGCACTCTGAGATCGCGGCTACGAGTACTCATTGCTGGAAATTTTCTTTCATTGATACTTAAGCAATTCATTAAAATTGTTTTTTGTGCAACTTTGGCTACCAGCTATCTATTACAGGGCTACTGGAGATTAAGCTTCTCAGCTACTTGCTCCGCGATGGGAGCCATCTACTCCAGCAGCTCTGCATACTGCTCATCAGTGCAGTTGGCGGCTACCCCGCCGGCGACTACCTCTACTGGGGCCTTCGGGAAGTACGACTTCATGAAGGCCAAGACCTGCCTTGGGATCGATCTCGCCATGTGCTTCACATAGGCCGCCAGCCGGCTTGGAGCTTCCTTGAGGCGATCCACCAGTGGAGCAATCTTGGGGCCGCCCGGGTGCGGCACCAGGAGCCTTGCGATCGGCAGTGCGGCTTCCTCAAGCTCCTTCAGTTGGGCCCGCAGTGCCTCGCAGTCTTCATTCAACTTCTGCAAGGATTTGTAGCAGTTGACGAGATCGCGGTCAGATGCAATCCGGAGCTCCATGTGCTTCTCGCACTCGAAGGCAAGTTCTTTGTAGTCGAGCTCGAGTACCTGGCGGGCTTCTTGCTCCCGGTAGAAGAGATTTTTCATGCTCGTCTCCGAAGACTTCACCTGCTCCACACGGCCCTCAAGCTCGCAACACAAAGAACACAACAGGCGGGTCGAGACTTCTCGACCTCCAACAAGTACCCGACAAGTTCAGCGGCATACCTTTGTTCTTGTTGCGGAGGCCCTTATTCTTCCGCACCAAGTCGTCGCCCTTCGCCTGCAACTCTTGGACATCGTTGTGGTATTTGGCGAAGGCGGCGTCGAGCTTCGACTGCATGGCAGCCGCGTGCTTCCGCGACTTCACGAGTTGCTCTTCCAGCGCCTCAGCCCGGAGCACCGCGTCACCGTAGCCTTGCAGCATATTGGACTTGTCGCGGGACCTCTCCGCAACGTCCTGCACAGACAACTCAAGTCACACGAGTACTCAACAACAGAGGATTGACTACTCAGAAAGCTACGGCTACTTACCTTCATCCACTGCTCGGCCTGGCGGATCGCCTCCAGGTGCTTCGCCACCGTTTCCGGCTCGACAAGATCATCTGCGAGCAGCTCTATCCCGCCGCGACTACTCGTGGTGGCTTCCGTCATCGGCGCAGAGCGGATGGGCTCTGCGTCCTGGATCTCCGGGGAGCGGATAGCCACCTCCCGCAGCCACCTGCGGCGACGTGGTGACCCCCCTCTCCCCCGGCCGTCACGGCGGCCTCCTCGACGACTTCTTCCATAGGCACGGGGGCTCCTCCCACGCCCTCCGGACCTCTCGGTGTCGACTTCGCATCGGTACCCCCGCGAGGATGTCACTACCTTCAGCCCTCGCCGCCCGTCAAAAAGAAGACAAGTGCATCGGCCTACTACGACTACTCCTCGAGGAGCTCCATAGCTTCGAAGAGTACTCACCTTCGACTACGCCGGCCTCCGGCCGGCGCGCGTTTCGGCGGCCGACGGCTCGGGCACCGCCCCGGGAAGCGGGAACGGACTCCTCGGCGGGCGGCGCGACTTCCTCCGCCACCGCCGAAGAGGGCTCATCCCCCTCCCGGGACGTATCCGTGGATTTCCGCAAGCACACACACAATTGGTCGTCGGCCCAACATCGACTACTACAACAAGTACTACTCGCGAAGATGCGGTACTTACAAGTTCGACCGACTATTGTCACGGCCGGGGCACCAAGGATGTTGGCGATATCGACCGGTCCACCCTCGGTGGGCGCCTCCTCCCCGCGCCCCCGCGGCTATCGCCTCCTCTCGCAACGGCGGCCGGCGCGGTGCTCTCTCGCGCTCCCCGAAGCCACCACCTCTTCAACGGCCGGCGGCTACGTGCTCCGTGCTCCTCCGTGGAGCGGGGGCCGGCGCTCCACCGTGCCAAGAGCTCCTCGACGGGGGGGGCCGGGCTACGACTTCCACCGGCTCCCCCACCGTGTCCCATACGCCTTCGTCGCCCTCTTCGACGGGCTCCGTTGGCGGCACCTCCCCGCAAATAAGGAAGACTACTCATCAGCAAGGGTACTCGTGCGATGGGTACTCGACTACTCTAGTCAAGACATCTTACCTCCTAAGGCGTGGTCTCCGAGACCTTCGGCTTCTTCACCACCCGCTTCCCCGGCGGGGTTGCGCGGCTTCCGTGGCGGCGCAGCCAGGCTAGCCTCCAGGCTAGTCGGGGGGTCTTGCACCAGAGGCACATGAGGTAAGCCTGGGCGGCTAAACCTCGACCGCAACTGAAAACGGTCCTGCAACGTCTCGTCGTCGTCGTCGTCATCGTCGTCGGAGGTGTCCTCCACGATGACGGTGTCATCGCCTGCACCGACTTCTCGCCGCTCTTTGTCCTTGGCCTTCCCTTCCTTCGGGATCTCGATCCCACTTGGGGGCGGCTGCGGCTCGGAGATGAACTTCTTCAAGTCTTCCTGCAAAGACACAAAGACGTCAGCAAGTCTACACCAAGTAATGACTACTCGACTAAGGGAGTACGACTACTCACCTCCTTTGGCGGGTGCGCGGCGGAGTACTCCTGGACAGGGCACGCCGTGTACGGCGGCATATCTTTGAAGATCTGCGACAGGCTCTCGACGATGTCGCTGTCGTCCAGCTCGCCTCTGGGCATCCGCGACGTGTTGTCGTCGCCAGTGTACTCGAAGCCCAAGGTGTCTCGAGCCATCAATGGCTGCACCCTCCGCTTCATGAAACTGAAGGCCACGTGCTCGGCCCTCAGTCCCGCTTCCCTGAGCACCTTGATGCGTGCCAACAGCTCGGGAAGTTGGATCCCCTCCTGCATGGTGGGCTCCGTGTTCCACCACTCGCGGTGCCTGGGCTGCCTCCTGCTTGGCTTCGACAGGCCAGGGTGGTGGTTCGTGATGTAGAACCACCTTGTCTTCCATTCAGTGTTGGAATCGACAAGCTTGTACGCCAGATACTGCTCCGCGGCGTCTTCTCTCAACTGGATGTCGGCCCCTCCGACTACCCTTGGGTTGGTGGCACTTGGCTGCGGCTTGACCCGGAAGAACTTCCAGAAAAGGATCCAGTGCGGCTTGATCCCAAGGAAGGCCTCGCAGAAGTGCACGAAGACCGCGGTGTGGAAGATGCCGTCGGGGTTCGGATTCGGTACTCGACTCCATAGTACCCGAGGAGACCCTTGAAGAAATCGCTAGCCGGGAGCGCAAGCCCGCGCTCCACGAACCGCGCGAACATTGGAATCTCGTCTTCGGCCTTCTCCATTGGATATGGATCTCCGGCAGCGGCCCTCCACATGTCGACTTCTTTCTCCCGGGATGAACCCGCTGTTCAGGAGGGCCAACAGATCCTCCGTCTTCACCTTGGACTTCTTCCACTCGCGGCTTGGATCAGCCCGCGGTGGAGACATTGGCGGCGCTACTCCGGTGGCGGCCGTGGCGGCCTCTTCGCGGCCCCTCTTCTTCCCGGCGGCCTTCGACGACATGGATGGTGACGGCTTCATTCTCCAAGAACAAAGCGTCTTCACGCGCATCCGCTCGGGGGCTACCCTAAAAAGCTTTGGGTGGCGGCGCACTTGGATCTACTACGGCGGCAGCGTGCGCTGGGAGCAGATCTACCTCAGATGGAAATGAAATGGCTATAGCTCGAATGGGTGAAAAACCCTAAGGGTTTTGGCTTCTATTTATAAGTCAAACCGGCTCCGCAACGGCCGGATGGCTAAGTCCACGCGCAGCTGACTCAACGGCTCAGCGTGACCCTTCGTATTCTACTAGTCGACGCGCCTCACCTTGGGGGCTCGGCTACTTCTACTCGACTACCTGGGAAGCGGCTAGTCTCAAGAGCGTCTCAGGACACATTCTTCAAGATGACCCTTCAATTCGAGAGGAAGTACTCGACTCAAGGCTCGGGGGCTCCGTGCCACGTGTCCTTCGGTTTTTTCTCTCCGGATTTTTCGGGATTTTCTTGCCAAGACTTCAGATGGACCCTCAGCCAGAGTCTACAACTCAACCTAAGGCTCGGGGGCTACTCCATATGGAGTGCAATTTTGCAATCGCACCTCCATATCAGCTCCGGCTTCAAGACAAGACAGGCAGTTTTTGAAGACCTTCGAAGGCAGTGCTCGAGGACGCTAGGGATTGCTCAAATATCAGCTGGAGTACATTCCAGCCTCGGGATGCTTCGACTACTCTTGGGGACTTTTGACTTGTAGCACTCGGGGACGCTTGAGGACTACTCGTTAAGGCCGTCAAGACTACTTGAAGCTATCCTTCTCGACTACAAAGTACTCGGGGGCTTGTCGTATGGACCTCCCTGGGCCCACTACCTCGGTGGGTACCGGGACCGACTACTCGGTGGGCCCCCGGGACTACCGGCTTGCGCTACACGGCACCTGAAGGCGTGGAGCACAAGGACTACACAGGAGTAGTACTCGGTTAGGGAGCTGTACATGTTCCGCACTGTATGGAGGACTCCTAGACGTACTCGACTAGTACTCTCTCCCTACTCCGGCTTGTAACCCTGCCTCCCGACTATATAAGGCGAGGCAGGGGACCGATCTCTAGGATCATCTCATCGAACATCAACTCACGGCGTACTATTACACATCCTGTAATCGTACCCAATCAATCTAGAGCTACGCAAGATACAGACGTAGGGTATTACGCACCTCGCGGCCCGAACCTGTCTAAATTGTGTGCCACGTGTCTCTTCCTTCGAGTTACCGATCTCGGCGAGTCATATTCATCTACTTCGGGTACTCCCCTTAGTAGGTTGCCGGTCTAAAACACCGACAGGTACCCAACGCAACAACAATGTATTCCGACGTATCCGGCGGTCACGTCACATAATCAGCGGACACGTGTCTCCATCACGTCGCAAATCCAAAGGATTAGCGCTGCACGCGCGAGGGGCGCTCCTGCTCCCCCCTGATCGATCAGATCACCTGCCTTTAGCCACACCGAGGCGCCGCTGACTCAGCCCACTCCACTGTCCACGCCACGCGCCGCCGCCTCCTCCTCCTCCTCCTCCCTCCGGATCGATCTCGCCGCCGCGGTGGGCGGACCGGCGCACGCGTGTGCGTCGCGCCGCCAATCCTCCTCCTTCTCAAGGTTCACAGCGCTGACAGGAGCAAGGGAGCACACGGAAGCCCTCAACCTCAAGTATTGTACTAGCCTGGTACGCGTCTGAGAAAACCCTCTTTCTGCGTGCCGCTCCCTATTCTCACGTAATCTACGGTGAAGCCTCTCGGGGATCGTGATGCGAGTCTGGGGGTTTCGAGCACGTTCGTCTCGGCGAGGGAGTCGCCGTAGTTGGCACCGGCGGCTACAGTGAACACGGAATGCAATCGATGTGTCGTGTCTGCACTTGTGCAACGAATTGTTGCGATCGAGCAGTAGTGCGCACGCCGAGTCTTTGATGGTTTGCCTGCAAGGAGCTAGCGCGTTGGCTCTTCGATCTTCTGGGCTTCCGCTATCTAGTGGCTCTTCGATTCTGATGGGAATTCGTCATCTGCCATGCTTTTGCTGAATGTAGGACGCGTTCTTCCTGTTGGGAGCCCGCAGGTGTACTGATGCAGCGCGCACCAGGTGCTTGATGATATGCCTGCAAGGGGTTTTGTGCCCCTTCTTTCTGTTGTGTCTTCCCACACCTAATTGCACTGTATGTTGTTAAGAGTTAGGCGTCACGATTGTGCTGCTTCTTGTTGCACCTTTAGTCTAATCTTGTATGCAATTATTATGGCCTGTGTGCCCAATAACCTTCTCATTCTTATGATACAAAAATCACGCTCACTCCTTCAATTTCCTTGGAGCAAGGACATATGCTGGCTGTTCATTCACTCCAACCGAGAGAGCAGCACCAACTCCAACAATGCTGGAGCTGATTTACAATTTTGCTCGTGATTTAGTGCTAGCCGAGGATCCGCAGGATGAAGAGGTTCTCTGGTTCTCAACACACCCGGAAAGGTTCTGCGCCGTTTGCAAACTGGTGATCCCATCACTGGAAGCATCATGGAAACCTGACAACTGTGATCATGTTATCTGCATTGCCTGCCTATGGCAATATGCACCAGAGACAGAGGCCACCAGGATGCCCAGGTGTGTTGTGGCTCCTGTGAATCGTTACATAAGTCGGAGACACGTGAGGGGGGCAATGTGAATCGTAGCACTTTAATCTCAACAAAAGAAATGGACACTGGAAAAGGGAAAGAACCATTGGATGTTATGGTTCAGGAGGTAGGCCAATGCTCTCATGTTGCAAATGTGAAGACTAGCAGTGAGTTCTACTGCACTATATGCATGGAGGCAGTGCACGTAAGAGAGGTCTTCCCGATTCCCGGGTGCACACACCTCTTCTGTGTGAGCTGTCTGAGTCAATACATCATGGCGAAGGTTGAGGATAATGTGTTCTCCATTGGCTACCCTGAACCTGGATGCAAGGATGGCACACTGGATCCGGAGGCTTGCTTGGATGTGATTCCACCGCAGCTGTTCCAGAGGTGGGGTGCTACACTCAGTGACTTGGCACTGGGGACATTCAAGTTCCACTGCCCCTTCAAGGATTGCTTGGCATTGCTGGTTGATGAACGTGGTTCTTGTGAGGCCACAATAAGGAAATCTGAGTGCCCACACTGCTCCCGGATGTTTTGTGTGCAGTGCAAGGTGGCACGGCACCATGAAGTCACCTGTGAAGCTTTCCAGAGGCTCGAGACTGATGAGCCAAGGCTAGATGATCTTCTACTGAGGAAGGTGACACAGGAGATTATGGCACAACTAGATCCTGTGGGTTCCTTTGAATCTTTGCACAAGTCAGAGACACACCAGGGGATCAATGTGGGTCCTACTACCTTGATCTCAATGGAGGACACGGACAGCTACAAGGGGGAAAGGCATTTTTGTGCTATGCCTCAGGAGATAGGCCAATGTTCTCGTGGTGCCAATGTGATGGCTGATAGTGAGTTCTACTGCATCATATGCATGGACATAGTGCATATCAGAGATCTCTTTCCCATTTCTGGGTGTCCACACCTATTCTATGTCAACTGCATGAACCGGTACATCACTGCGAAGGTCGAGGATACTGAATTGCCCATTGGATGCCCCGAACCAGGATGCAAGGATGGTTTACTGGACCCAGAGGCGTGCCATGACATGATCCCGCTGGAGCTGTACCAGAGGTGGGGAACTGCGCTCTGTGACTTGACACTGGGGCATTTAAGTTCTACTGCCCCTTCAAGGACTGCTCGGCATTGCTGGTCAATGGACGTAGCTCTCGTGAGGCAGCAATAAGGAAATATGAGTGGCCAAACTACTCTCGGATGTTTTGTGCGCAGTGCCAGGTGGCATGGCACTATGGGGTCACCTGTGAAGATTCCAGCAGCTCAGGATTAATGAACAGATGCGAGATGACCTGCTGCCGGGAAGGGTGTGCAGGAGAGTAAGTGGCAGAGGTGCCTCCATCGTGTGGTGACTACATGTCTATCCTTTTTCAAGCCAAAGGCACATCGGGGGATTGATTTGGGTCATAGCACCTTGGCCTCAACCAAAGACATGGACAACTGCAAAGCGACAAATCCATTGTATGATATGCTTCATAACCTAGGGCAATGCTCTCCTGGTTCGAATGTCATGGCCAGCTATGAGTTCTACTGCACCATATGCATGGAGGCAGTGCACGTCAGAGAGCTCTTTCCGATTTCTGGGTGCACACACCTCTTCTGCATCAGCTGTGTGAGCCAGTACATCACTGCGAAAGTCGAGGATAATGTGGTGTCCATTAGCTGCCCTGACCCAGGATGTAAGTATGGTGCATTGGATCCAGAGGCGTGCCGTGATGTGATCCCACCACAACTGTTTCAGAGGTGGGGTGCTGCACTCTACGACTCAGCGTTGGGGTCATTCAAGTTCTACTGTCCCTTCAATGACTGCTCAGTGTTGCTTGTCCATGAGCTTGGCTACGGTGAGGCAGCGATAACGAATGCTGAGTGCCCACACCAGGGTTCACCTTACCGGTGGTGACCGACCTAGTTACCGTGGTAACCGGCCTTACCGGACTGGACCGGTTACGGTACCGGCCGGTTACCAACCGGTGGGTTCAAAAAATTTTGAATTTGAATTCCAAAAATTGAAAATTGTGGAAAAAAATTCCTAAAAATAGTTCGTGATTTATTGAGTCTAATGGTGTCAAATTTGTTGCAAACTTCGTTCATTTAGTATAAATTCCAACCAAAAGAAGTTAAACCAAAAATAAAAAAGAAAAAACCCGCCGGCCCAGCATGGCCCACTTAGGCCCAACCATGGGGGGGTCAAAATATCCCCACCGCAGCTCCGCACCCCAATCCGGTCGAGCAGCGCCCTCCAGAAGCTCACTCTTCCCCCTCTCCGCCTCCCTAGGGTCGCCGTCCGGCCGCCGACATCGCCTAACCGGCGTCCGCTCGGACGGCGCGGTTAGCCGACCGGCCGCCGGATCTATCCGCTCACCGCCCCGGACGAGCGGTTTACCGCCCCAGACGTGCAGTAAGCCGCGGTTAGGGCGCGGTAAACCGCCCTGGCGCAGGTATGTCTCTCCCCCTTCATAAATTTTTGATTTATCTAGTTTCTAAATATGTTTTGATATAGAAGTGTAGAACATTTTGATTTAGGATGCAGATATGATTTGATTCAGGTGTTTACATGATTTAGGTTTGTAAATGTAGATATGTAGACCATAAATGTAGGATTTTGGTAGAGCATATTTAGGTGTATATATGATTTCATTTAGGATGTATATATGATTTAGTTGTATATATGATTTCATTTAGGATGTAGATATTTAGAGCATATTTAGGTATATGATTTGTGTATTGATTTGTGGATGTTGTCCATTTATGCAGATACAAAATGGCATCTAGAGATGTGTGGGAACACGGTGAAAATCATCACCCCGGATGGCGATGCAACTATTGTCATATGCACAAAAGTGGAGGTGGTGCGACTAGGTTCAAACAACATTACTATGACAAGGTTCAAACAACATCGATCTTTTATTACTATGACTATGGTATTGTATTTGTATGCACGATTATCACTATCATTATGGAATTGTATGCACAATTATTACTATGACATTGTTTGTATGCAAAACTATGATATTATTCCTTTGGTGAGGTTTTGTGATGTCCTTTACATTAAGTTATGCATAGATCATGCTAAGATTTTCATTAATTCATCACCGGAGAACCACAAAACCATGTTCGGTTTTTCTGCCTTTACCTTCGGTTTACCGCTCTAACCGACCGGTTACCGATCCTTACCGAGCGGTTTGCTGATCGGAACCGAATGAACTAGCGTTTCAATTTGGAATTTGAATTTGGTCGCTTTTCAGCGGTAACCGTGGCTTACCGACCGGTTTACCGAAACCGAGGGCCAGCGGTTCAGGGGACCGGTTCGGTAAGTTGAACCCTGGCCCACACTGCCGCCGTATGTTCTTTGTGCAGTGCAAGGTGGCATGGCACGATGGCATCACCTGCACGGAGTTCCAGCGGCTCGGGAAGGACGAGCGAGGCAAGAATGACCTACTGCTGAGGAAGGTCGCGCGGGAGAGCAAGTGGCAGAGGTGCCCCAAATGCAAGATGTACGTGGAGAGGACCGTAGGCTGCATGTACATCGTCTGTAGGTACTGTTTCGCTGCTTGCATTCTCAAATTACATGTCCAACGAGCGCATAACAGGATTCTTCATTCCATTTTACAGGTGCCAGCATCGCTTCTGCTACATCTGCGCATCACCAATGTCCAAGGGCATACATCATTGCAGCAGGTGCAAGAGAACTTGGTGAATGACCTGAACTCCTGAAGCTTTCGAAGCTTTGCGTGAGGGAAGGAGGTTTCTGAACTCTTTGTAAAGCCAGCCATTCAATTAGTGCTATGACTGCTTTGGTTAGCATTAGGTCGTGCTGTCATGATTGGCCAAATCATAAACATCACAAAGTATATATTGTTTAGGAAAAGACATGGAGAGAACGACACTTAATTTAGTCTCGCTAGTGCTACCTTACAAGGGAAATAGATGTGTCCCTTTTATGCCACATCACTGAGCATGTGAGCGGAATATATATCATATGAACTACTTATGGTACTATCTGCTATATGGTTCTATCTGAATAGTTTCCAGATGCACTAAAATTCCTGGGAGCAGCGTTGCCGTGCCATCTTTTGAGGTATCACACTGGTAATTTTTATATGGGATTCAAAAATTCTACAGTTTTTTTTGAAAACCGTACAACGGGAGAGGCTCCTGTCGGGCATATACCCTGGGTACCCATACAAGGAAGGATGGAGACGGACTCCTACTAAAATTCCCATGTTATTCTACTATGACTCGTTCCGTGTAATACTACTAGGATTCCTGCCTTGTAACCGACTCGAAACCCGCCCCCTGGACTATATAAAGGAGGGCCGGGTACCTAGCCGAACATCTCAACCAACACCAAGCGCAGAGCATCATACTTGATCCCCCAAACAGGACGTAGGGTTCGCCACTTTGGCAGCCCGAACCTGTATAAATCTTGTGTCCCGTGTCCTTACGCATACCTTCTAGTTCTCGATCTCCCGATCACGATTCTCCACCGCACAATCTACTACCTCGGGTACCCCTGGGTAGGTTTGCCGGGTTAAAACACCGACAGCTGACGCGCCAGGTAGGGGTGATCATCACTACCAGGTGAATTCGAAGGACCTTCATGCTCAATATCAACCTTCTCGATGAATCGCTACACCGATCGACGAGATCAGATCGAAGCAGGACACCACATCAGCATCAAGACCAAAGCGAAGACATCAAGTTCGAGTTCTACCAGGAACCGGTTTCAGCCCGGAACGGAGTGGGACTCGACCTTTACTGACAAACTAGCTTCCGCACTGGTCAAGATTCGGGCATTCACGTGGCAAGCAATAAACCGTGCTTGTGCTAACGCACACGGAAGCTACCAGCAAGCCTCAAGTTAAATACTTGGTGCACACAGAAGATGTACGTGAGTACTGAGGACCATGTGTGGTTCGAGGACCGGTGGATGGTCGCTTCCTTGTGTGATGAGTGATTGACAACGTTGTGTGGACTGATTCTTGGCTAAGTATTGTAGGTGCAGGTTGCGGCTTGACTCGTGTTGGTGCAGGTGAAGAACAAGCGCGAAAGGTCGTTGCCGGTGAGGCCTCCAGGTGTGGAGAAGACAAGTAGGCTTCGTTCGAGGGACCCGGTGGCCAGTGGGGTCAAGTGCGGGCCGCATGGTGGCATGAACAGCAAGATGAAGTCATGGACGGTTTCTTGGTAGAGCCTCAAAACCAAGGTCGAGCCGGGACTACGTGGGAGCCAAGTCATGAGTGGAGATTGGCGAGAGGCTACACCGAGTTCGCGGGGTTTGTAGTGGTTCACCGTAAAACCATCGGGTTACTCGGTTGAGCCACAAAACCGAGGCCGAAGACTCGACGAGGAGGTGTGGCCAACCCAGGCCGGTTCAACCGCCCAGGAGGGGCGGTCAGACCGCCTGGGCCGGTCAGATTGCCCGGGCCGGTCTAACCGCCTAGGGGGCGGTCTGACCACCCTGGTCGCTGGCGCCGAGATGCTTCGAAGCGGAGGACACGCGTCGGGATCGCAAGGCTTGTGTCGAGGCTAAGCAGGAGGAGGTTGCGGTCGCCGGACATCCATCCGATGAAGAAAATCTGAAGACTTCCAAATTCACCCTTGAGGGGCTTGTATCCCTAGTATTAAGTAAGGGTAGTTTAGTCTTTTGGGTGCCTCCATATATACTCATTGAGTGGATGGATGGCAGCCAACTCTTGGAACCCTAGCTCATTTGTTTTTCCATTTTCGTTCTCCTTTTTCCCTAGTTTTTCCTAGGACTAGCTTGAGAGCTTCATGTGAGATCTAGAGAGAGGGATGGATGTTTGGGTGGCAAGCTAGACCTTGTACGAACCTTCATGGTATGTATAGATGGTTCGGCGTTGTTCCTCAAGGTGGTGAAGTGTTTTTCCCGTCCTTTGTGGTGATTTTCGGAGCTCTTTGTTGGCAGTGTTTTGAGAACGATTTCTTGGGGTTTTTGGTGTGTGTCATGTATGAGGATATTGTGCCTCTTTGGCTGGTGACTTTACCCCCAAATCTCTCTTGAATCGGACTCGATTTGGTGGTGTAACGCCCGCGTTTTTAGCTCCTAATAAATCACCAAATAAATCACGCGTGTTTTCAAAACCGTCCACCGAGCTCATTTGCCCCCTTTCGGAACCCCGGTCACCGTCTCCCTCTCTCACCCTCGGCGCGCGTGCCGCGAATCCCGCCGGCACCGCCCGCACTCGGAGCGCACACGCGTGCCACCCCCGCGCCGCGGTCGGCCACCGTGCCGGGAATCCCGCGCACGCCGCGGTCCCGCCGGCCGGTCCGCCTCGCCATCACCGCCATTCCGGAATTGACGCCGGTATCCGAGAAACCCAGAAAAATCCGCAAAACTCCTCCTAATTTTTCTAGAAATTCTCCTAATTTTCTAAATCCCTTTTCTATTTCTTTTCCCTGATTTTTCCTTTTTCCTATTTTCCTTTTTCTTTTCTTCTTTTTCTTTTCCCTTTTTCTTTTCCCCTTCTCTTTTTCCCCACCGGCCTTCTTCCTCGGGCCGAGGCCCCCGCGCGGCCCCCCCCCCTTTTCCCCTCGCGCGTGCGCGACCGGGAGGGCCGCGACCTCCCCCCGCGCGCCCGGTGCAGACGGCACCCCCCTCCTCCCGCACGCGCGCCCCCCTTCTCCTAGGCAAAGACGCCAAGGGGGCGGCCCCGCGCCTATAGTAGGCGGCAGCCTCCCCTCCCCTCCATTGCTCGACAAACGAAGACCTCCATTACTCCGACCGGCCACCTCCACTGCGGCGCGGCATCGCTGCCTCCCTCCCCTCCACGGCCACAGCGGCAGCCCGCACGACGGGTCAATTCGCACAAAGAACGACCGAGAATCCCGCCGGCCGAGTCCACACCGGGATTTTTCCCCGAACCTCCATTGACGGCCATTGAAGCTCCGTGAAGCTCAAAATATCCTCGCCAAACCGACCTTCCCGCGCCTATAAAAGGGCCGGACCGGCTCCCCCACCTCGCCCCGCACCTCCACGACCAATTCCCCCTCCTTCCCGAGCCCTCCATCACCACCACCCGTGCCGCTTCGGCCACCACCGCGAACGCCCCCACCGCCGCCGTCGATCCGCCTCTCCGAGCACCCCACCCCGAGGTAAGAAGCGGAATCGGTTGCCCTCGTCCTCCTCTTCGTTTCGCCCCACCCCCGGTCGTCGTCGTGCACCGGGTCGCCGCGCCCCCTCCCCCCTTCCACGGTCGGCCTCCCGTCTTCCCCGCGTTCGTGTCGTGGGGGAGGGAGGAAGAAGAAGGGCTTTTTGCCCCAAACCCCCTACCCTTTTCCCACTTATCCAAAACCGACCCCCCCTATTTCCCTCACTCTTTTCTTCCAAAACAGACCCTATACCTTAAATTAAACCACAAAAACAACCATGTCCCTTTACAATTATGCCCCTGGACTATTTAGTAACACCCCCGCTAGGTTTAAATATTATAATTAGGCCCTTTTCTTTTATAATAAAATACTAACAGGCCCCTAATTAGCCCTAAACACCTCTGTTAACCCGTCATTTCATGCGCGATTTTAATCCAAATCGCGCCCAACCTTTACCACGCCCGTGCCGGGTATACCATCACCCATCCGTCGCCCAAAAACATTGCATAATATTTATTTCTCTATTTTATTTAATTACCTCCCGTGAGCTCAGCCGGAGAAAATGTGTATGCTGTTATTGATTGCTTGCTTGCCTGTGTGTGTGCTATAGCCGACGAAGTAAACGAAGGAAGGTACCCCGAGCCGAGTTTGGAGCCGACTACTGCGAGCAGGAGCTCGAGGTCCCGAACGCCGAGCCGCACTCCCCGAAGACTTCGAAGACGGCAAGTTCAATCTCATCCTTTGATGCATGCTTCTGTCCTAAGTTTTATAAATATACCCTATACCCATTTTATAAATTGCATATTGTTTTACCGCAAAACATGGTAGGATAGCCACCCTTGATTGCCATGATTGAACCTTGTTTTGGCCTCGAATGTTTGCTTTAAAATGTGCTTTCAAAATGTGTGAGTGCTTTCAAAACGTGTGAGTGCTTCAAAAACAAAAAGGGGATATGTTTGGAAAATGAGTAAAGAACTCGGATAGACGGGATGGACGTGTGTGTCGGGAGTATGGGTGAGCTCGTACCTCGTGTGGTTGAGCGTGTTGGGAGTTGTCCATCTTGTCGGTTAAGGACCGGGTTGCGTGACATCTCACCCGACCCAAATCATCGTACAACCACTCGACCGTTGTATGTGGCAATGGCTTAGCATAAATCCCACTAGTTAATCTACTTGCCATCCGGGTGTGCGGGTGAGCGAGCGGGAGACCAAGGAGTCGGGGTACGCTCCGTGTGAGGTACGCCCCGGTTATGTGGTATAACCCCTTGGGTGCTTCCGTGGTGGCTTGTAGTGTTAGCTAAGGTGGGTAATGGCTTTGATAGGATCCGTACCGGCACTGAGGTGTCTGTGTGACGGTACCCTACTTGTGGGTAAAGATGTACAACCTCTGCAGAGTGTCAAACCTATTCGAATAGCCGTGTCCACGGTATTGGACGAGTCACGGTGTGGTCACAAAAACTAGTGTTTGGGATGGGATGTTTTCTGGCGTGAGTTGTTTTCTGGGTGAAGAGTGTGGCTGTGTGTCTGGGCTACGACGGACGGGAAGTCCGGTAGATCCACAGTGGTTTTTCCTAAAACAATTGAGTTACTTGGGTTATGAAAATGATTTGCGAAAACCTTTTTGAAATGAACCCCTGCATGTGTAAGTTTGCAAAATGAACCTTAACCTGATCCTTGTTATACCTTATGCATGATTCTGCTTATAAGCCCCTCCGTGGGTGGGGTTGGATTTGCTGAGTACGTATGTGCTCACCCTTGTTTTACTAACTATTTTACAGAGGAGGATCCCGATTATATCCCCGAAGACGTCGAGTAGGTCGCTGCCCTACACCCAACCGTGCCTGTGTACCCAGGGCCCTACCGAAAGCTTCCATGGTGTGGTACTCTGAGGAGGCTATGGAAGCCTTTGCTATCGTAGTATGGTTGTTAGCGTTTGTGTTGTTCCTTGTAGCGTTGGCACTACCGTGCCCTTTGTGTCGCCGTGATGTAAAAGACTGATTCCACCTGTTGTAATAAATGTGCTACCAGCCTCCTGGGACTGGTATTTGTGTCACATTTAGTCACCTCAGATGAGGGGACGCTTCGGGTGGTTTTTCGAGTTGGGTGAGTTCTTGACCTAGAGAGGCGATTTCTTCGATTCCTCTTAATTGTGAGCGATTCGGGTCGATTCCTTTGAGGTAGAGGTTGCCCAGGAGGTAACCCAGCTATTCCCGAAGTCTTGCTGCAATCCGTGAAGTGATTCGGGAGATCGGGCGCGAGGAAGTTGGGGTTTGACCCGCGGGTTCGTTTTCTGGGAGAGGCAGTCTAACCGCTTGGAGGGGGCGGTCTAACCGCCCTGGGTCTTCCAAGTCAAAGTTTTGTTTCACCGGATTTTCCTCTGTGAGTTTGTTCGCCTTGATCAGAGGAGCGTTTGGGTGAAATTTTGGGTCGTTCTCGTGCCGTTTGCTAGGTGTTCTTGGTTGGAGTTCGTTGCTGGGCACATGAGGTTAGACCGCCCCTGGTAGCCGGTCTAACCGCCCCTAGGCCCCTGGGTGGAGTTTTGGTTTTCGCCAAGATTTTCTGGTAGCTAGCATGGCCCTGACCAGAGATTTTTGTTGGTTAAACTATGGTGCGTTTTGGTGCTCGGAAGAGGTGTTTCGGAGGATTTCTTGGTTGCCTGGTGGAGGCGGTCTAACCGCCCCCATACTCGGTCTAACCGCCCCCTGTGGACAGCCGGCTTTCGAGTTGTTTCCGCTGTCATGGGTGCGTGTGTGTTGAGGTTGCTGGTAGTGTTTGTTCCTAGGACCAGTAGCACTCCAGTGGCTACGTGGTTTTGGCAAACGAAAGGTAGAAGTGCGGAGCGTGTGATTTTGGGGGTCCGACCGAGCGAGTTCATCTTGTCGGAGTTTCAATCTCCTTCGAGAAGAATTTTTATCGGCTCGCATTCACTCCCCCCTCTCTGGTCGCCTAATCGGTCCTTCAAGTGGTATCAGAGCCGGTTCGGGTCTTTGTCGACTCTAACCAGTCTAAGATCCAAGGATGGCGTACCAGGAACGGGATTCCGGTCCTCCACACTTTGATGGCAAGAACTACCAGATGTGGAGTAAGCGGATGGGAGCGTTCCTCCACGGAAAGGGTCAGATCCTTTGGGATGTCACGGTGGACACAGGCTATGTCCAGCCGATGGACTTCCTCACTCCAGGATCGAGGGACAGATTCGATGCCAACAATAAGGCGGTCGAATACTTGTTTTGTGCTTTGTGTCAGCCTGAGTTTGATCGGGTGCACACCGAGCACTTGGCTTGTAGAATTTGGATGGTGTTGAAGGAGGCTCATGTTGGGAATGCCCAGGTTAAGGCACGGATGTATGCGACCTACCGGAGAGAGTACGAGAACTTCACTCATCTCCCGGTGAGTCCATCGATGCCTTGTTTCGAGAGGTTCACGATGGTTGTGAACAACATGAGGGCCAATGTGGATGTGCTCCCGTACGATGATCATGATAGAGCCGTCAAGCTCTTACACTCTTTGGATCGTACAATATGGGGCGAAAGTTCGAGGCCATTGTGGAGTCGGAGAAGTATGACACTCGACGGTGAACGAGCCGTTCTCGAAGCTCAAGTCGGCCGAGGTGGATAGGGCATGACCGCCAAGCTCAAGGGTCCGACTGATTCCCATAGTCTTGCCCTCGTTGGTGGTTCGAAGGGAAAGGCTAACACTAACCCATCCACCAGGATGTTCTCTTTGTCCTTTTTGATGTCTATGTCAGATGAGGAGTTCGATGTGCTTGGAGAGGACGAGCTGGCACTCCCGACGAGACGGTTCGAGAGGCTGCATGAGAACCGAGTGAACATGAGGAGGAACACGAGGACATGCTTCCAGTGCGGCAAGCCGGGACATTTCATCGCCGACTGCCCGGAGAAGGTCGAGAACAAGGACGGCTACAAGCACAAGTCGAGGAACGATGGCAAGTACTGGTCGAGGCGCCACCACAAGAGCAAGTATAATAACAAGCACAAGGACGAGCGACGATCGAGGAAGAAGGAGAGCCGAGGCAAGGCCCGAGTGATGGTTGGTGCGAGCGATGTCGACTCCAGTTCCGTGTACTCCACCTCGAGCTCGAGTAGCAGTGAAGACGAAGGTGATCGTCACAAGGGTAAGAAGGCGTCCAAGAACCTGAGCGGGCTGAGCTGCTTCGCTAGAGACGGCTTCTGCACCATGGCGCTGAGCTCCGGCAGCAAGAAGAGCACACAGAGCGACTCGGACTCTGAGTCCGACGACGAGGTGCGTGATGAGCTTCCCTTCTTGCGCCAGGAGAATGAACGGCTTGGTACTTTGCTTGATAATCGTGATGACATGCTTAGAGAGGCAAAGAAAATGAGAAAAGAGCTTAGGGCTTCACTCGAGGATGCTAGGACTAGAGTGGCTGAGCTAGAAACACAGGTGCTTGATAGCAAGCTTGAGATTGATTCCCTTAAGGCTAGCCCTGTTGTTTCGGATGAGGTTGATTGTGTTGATTGCTCCATCTTTCTTGCCGATCTTGCTTTGTTCAAGGAAAAGCATGCCTCCAAGTGTGAGGAACTAGATGTGCTTAGGGTTGAAGTGGCCGAGCTTAAATCTAGATCTCGCTTTGCTAGGTGCTTGCACTTCTTGCCCTGTTTTGCAGGCTAAAATTGATGAGATGCATGCTTACACTAGTTCTCTTGAGGCTAAATTGAAGGAACCCATGCCTACATCATGCTCTACCTGTGAAATGCATGCTTTGAAAAATTTGGAACTTGCACATTATGTTGATCGTTTGCAGGATGAGAATGATGAGCTGAGAAAGTTGATGGGTTGGTTGTCTAGTCATGAGCCTTAGTTGAGAATGACGATCGAGGCATTTAAGAGGCAGGATGATGAGGGACTTGGGGCAAACAGGGTTGGTGAGGGAAGTGGAGAGAATATCCCAGAGCCACAAAAAACCCACCACAAAAATGATTTCCCTGCAAAACCTAACCATCTTAGGAACCGACTGGACACAACTCCAGCTCCACCCGTGTTTCCTACACCCACAAATGATCTCCAAAAGCCTATCAAGTTTGTGAGCACTTCCGGGAAAGTGTTCTTTGGGAAAGAGAGTGAGAAGGCTAGTGAGGAGAAACCGGTGGAGAAGTTGAGTGGAGAGAAACCAAGTGAGCAGCCCCAACCCAAGCCTAAACCTAAACTTGTGAGGTTCCATTGTGGCTATTGTGGGAAAGAGGGTCACAAGGATGAGTTTTGCTTCAAGAGGAAGCGGGAAGAGAGGATGGCAAAGGAGTGGGCGAACAAGGATAGGTACAACCCTTCCCATGGTGTATCTAAGTCTCGTATGCCACTGCCCAGGGGTAAAGCTGTGGTGAGAAGTGTTCCGGCATGGGGAGATGCGAGTTCCCACAGCCGAGGAGCCGTTCGGGAGAGAGGGCGGTCGGGCCGGCCCCCCGCAGGGGGGGGCGGTTAGACCGGCCCGGCTAGGCAATTCAACCGCCCCCCGACTCGGGGCGGAGTGGTTTTCGAGGTGGTGAGTCGAGAGGTTTCGCTCCGGGAGGTAGTGGTGGCCGGTGGTTGGTCCGGAGAGTCGGCAGTGGTCGTTCGCTAGGCATTCTCCCCCTCGAGTTCACTACGGGGATGGGAGGAGTCATAGCTTTGAGAAGGAGAGGAGGGACGGTCCACGGGTCTTCTTTCGTGGTTTTGGTCCTCCTCCGAGCGGCCGAGGGCTGGTATTTTCTTTGGTTATGCATCTCATTCTAGAGCATATCGTGTGCTCAATCTTGAAACTAACCAAATCGTGGAGACTTGCGAGGTAACCTTCGACGAGACAGAACCACGTAGTCAGCTTGTCTTTGAGTGTGCAGGTGATGATGAGCTTGGCGAGGAGATCTTTCAGGAGGAGGATCATGAACATGGAGACGATGAAGATGGCGGTGCGGTGCCCCCGGCTGAACATGTACCCACTACTTCGACTACGGTGGTGGACGGACCCTCTCCTACACCTACGACGACAAATCAAGAACGAGGAGAAGCTGATGTTGAGGGGGAGGTAGCATCGAGGCGAGAACCTCCCCGGTGAGTACAAGTGGATCACCCAGCTTCGAGGATCATCGGCGACGTGAATGAACGCACTACATGGTCAAGGGTTCGAAACAACTCCCATTTCGCTCATGCTGCATTTGTTGCAACTTTTGAGCCGAAAGACATTGGTCACACACTATCTGATCACAATTGGGTTAATTTGATGCATGAGGAGTTGGAGAACTTTGAGAGGAATCAGGTTTGGGAGTTGGTTGACCCTCCCCCAGGGTGTAAGCCGATTGGTACAAAGTGGGTGTGGAAGAACAAAGAGGGAGAGAAGGGTGAGGTTGTGAGGAACAAGTCGAGACTTGTTGCTCAAGGGTTCAGTCAGAAGGAGGGGATTGACTACGAGGAGACCTTTGCTCCCGTAGCCCGTTTGGAGGCGATTAGGATCCTTCTAGCCTTTTCTGTGGCTAAAGGTTCAAGTTGCACCAAATGGATGTGAAGAGTGCTTTTCTGAATGGTGTGTTGGAGGAAGAAGCGGTGAAGAGAATTTTCAAGTACTTGCGTCACACTCCCGACTTCGGCCTTTAGTACTCCGCGTCCTCTTCTTTGGCGCTTCATGGTTTTTCAGACGCGGATTTTGCCGGGTGTCGGTTGGATAGGAAGTCCACTTCTGGAACTTGCCAGTTTTTGGGGTCTTCTTTGGTGTCTTGGTCTTCCCGCAAACAGTCGGGTGTTGCTCAGTCCACTACCGAGGCAGAGTACGTTGCCGCTGCTAGTTGTTGCTCTCAGCTCCTTTGGATTTCATACACCATGAGTGACTTTGGTGAGGAGTATACCCATGTCCCACTTCAATGTGATAGCACCAGTGCCATAAGTGTTGCAAAGAACCCAGTGCTCCATTCCAAAACCAAGCACATAGAAGTGAGGTACCATTTTCTGAGAGACAACGTAGAGAAAGGAAAGATAGCCTTGATCCATGTACCCACACATGACCAACTAGCCGATATTTTCACCAAACCCCTAGATCAAGCAACTTTCACTCGTTTGCGGGGGAACTTGGTGTGTGTTTGATTTCTTGAGTTGGGTGTGTGGGAGCTCCTTTGTAGCATATGTATAGTTTCCTTTGTGCATTTCTTGCATTTGGCATGGCATATGTAACATGATGTATAGGCATCCTTGTATCTTAGATTGCATGCATTTTGTATCATATGCATTGGATAGGAAAAGCTTCTCCTATATACATTGTTCACCATGGGATGCTATATATGTCTTTGTGAGCTTGTTTGGTATGCTATGGTTAGTTTGGCTTAGCTCTTGATGATCTTGATGAATAATCCATAGTTGATGGCTATGTTTTTATTAAAAATGTCACATATATGCTCTCTCATGTTGGATAGCTAGTTTATTGATCATATAGGGCCAAAGGCTCACTTGCCATCATGAATGTTTAGCCCTCTTGCTTTATCTTGTGGAGGGGCATAAGTTCCTTTTTGTCGCAAAGACATTTCATGTACCAATTATGAATCTAAAAATGAAATGTAAAATGCTTGGAAAATATGCTCCCATGTCATATGTGCTGAAATTAATTTGCTTTGGGTGCTAGACCGTTGCATGATGCCTACCAATGAGAAGTCTCATACATAGAAGTAGGCACATGGCTCGGTGGCTTTGACATGACATGAGGTGCTTGCGGGTGTTTGTGATGGTCTTATGATTAGAATGGTTGTCCTAGCATGAAGTTTGTGTGGCTTTTCCATTTTGACATGTTTTGCTCATGTTTAGGTTTTTGCTTATGAGAGAGTAACTTTTCGCAAAATTACTCAAATCCTTTTTAGCCTTGTCCAATGGTTGTGAAACTTGGTGATCACGTAGTTCAGGTCATTACGAACCTGTAGAGTATCTAACTTGCTCATTTGGACTTGTGTAGCCTCTTGTGATGAATTTTGTATATTTGAGAAGCTATATGTTGAAACTTTTCGCATTTTGCCTTGATTCATGCATTGTCAACAAGGGGGAGAAGTTTGTGCATGCTTTGGGCACCTGGGAGTGTTTGGAAGGTGTTCCAATTGGTTCGGGAAAATTTTGAGCAGTTTGGTGCGGGGGCCGGTCTCTTGGGGCGGTCTAACCGCCCCCGGGCGGTCAGTTGAGGTGCGGGCGGTCTAACCGCCCGTGCGTGCGGTCTAACCGCCCCGGGTTGAGTGAGCAGATTTTTGCTCTTTGCTGCATTCCCGTGTTGCATTGCTGCATTGGTTTAGGGGGAGTGTGCTTTGGCTCGGGGGGGAGCTCTTTGTGGTGTTCGAGCTTTGGTTCAGTGGTTTGCGCTCCTTGTTTGAGCATGGTTTTGTCTCGGATGTGTCGAGTCGTTGCCCTTGCCTAAGGGGTCCGAGACTTGTCTTCCTCAAGTGATCTTGCTCTTCACCTTTCTTTTGCTTTCAATCGCTTGTTGAGTTTTCTTTTTATTTGTTTCTTTTCTTTTTCTTTTTCTTTTCTCTTGTGTTACTTCATGTGGGTGTTGTCAATGCACTCATCAAGGGGGAGATTGAGGACCATGTGTGGTTCGAGGATCGGTGGATGGTGGCTTCCTTGTGTGATGAGTGATTGACAACGTTGTGGGGGACTGATTCTTGGCTAAGTATTGCAGGTGCAGGTTGCGGCTTGACTGGTGTTGGTGCAGGTGAAGAACAAGCGCGAAAGGTCGTTGCCGGTGAGGCCTCCAGGTGTGGAGAAGACAAGTAGGCTTCGTTCGAGGGACCCGGTGGCCGGTGGGGTCAAGTGCGGGCCGCATGGTGGCATGAACAAGAAGATGAAGTCGTGGACGGTTTCTTGGTAGAGCCTCAAAACCAAGGTCGAGCCGGGACTACGTGGGAGTCAAGTCATGAGTGGAGATTGGCGGAGGCTACACTGAGTTCGCGGGGTTTGCAGTGGTTCACCAGAAAACCACTGGGTTACTCGGTTGAGCCACAAAACCGAGGCCGAAGACTCGACGAGGAGGTGTGGCCAACCCAGGCCGGTTCAACCGCCCAGGAGGGGCGGTCAGACCGCCTGGGCCGGTCAGATTGCCCAGGCCGGTCTAACCGCCCAGGGGGGCGGTCTGACCGCCCTGGTCGCTGGCGCCGAGATGCTTCGAAGCGGAGGACACGCATCGAGATCGCAAGGCTTGTGTCGAGGCTAAGCAGGTTGCGGTCGCCGGACATCCATCCGGTGAAGAAAATCTGAAGACTTCCAAATTCACCCTTGAGGGGCTTGTATCCCTAGTGTTAAGTAAGGGTAGTTTAGTCTTTTGGGTGCCTCCATATATACTCATTGAGTGGATGGATGGCAGCCAACTCTTGGAACCCTAGCTCATTTGTTTTTCCATTTTCGTTCTCCTTTTTCCCTAGTTTTTCCTAGGACTAGCTTGAGAGCTTCATGTGAGATCTAGAGAGAGGGATGGATGTTTGGGTGGCAAGCTAGACCTTGTACGAACCTTCATGGTATGTATAGATGGTTCGACGTTGTTCCTCAAGGTGGTGAAGTGTTTTTCCCGTCCTTCTTTGTGGTGATTTTCGGAGCTCTTTGTTGGCGGTGTTTTGAGAATGATTTCTTGGGGTTTTTGGTGTGTGTCATGTATGAGGATCTTGTGCCTCTTTGGCTGGTGACTTTACCCCCAAATCTCTCTTGAATCGGACTCGATTTGGTGGTTTTTCGAGTTGTGTGAGTTCTTGACCTAGAGAGGCGATTTCTTCGATTCCTCTTGATTGTGAGCGATTCGGGCCGATTCCTTTGAGGTAGAGGTTGCCCAGGAGGTAACCCAGCTATTCCCGAAGTCTTGCTGCAATCCGTGAAGTGATTCGGGGATCGAGCGCGAGGAAGTTGGGGTTTGACCCGCGGGTTCGTTTTCTGGGAGAGGCGGTCTAACCGCGTGGAGGGGGCGGTCTAACCGCCCTGGGTCTTCCAGGTCCAAGTTTTGTTTCGCCGGATTTTCCTCTGTGAGTTTGTTCGCCTTGATTAGAGGAGGGTCTGGGTGAAATTTTGGGTCGTTCTCGTGCCGTTTGCTAGGAGTTCTTGGTTGGAGTTCGTTGCTGGGTACAGGAGGTTAGACCGCCCCTGGTAGCCGGTCTAACCGCCCCTAGGCCCCCGGGTGGAGTTTTGGTTTTCACCAAGATTTTCGGTAGCTAACATGGCCCCGACCGGAGATCTCTCGTTGGTGAAACCGTGGTGTGTTTTGGTGCTCGGAAGAGGTGTTTCGGAGGTTTCTTGGTTGCCGGTGGAGGCGGTCTAACCGCCCCCCATACCCGGCCTAACCGCCCCTCCGGGACAGCCGACTTTCGAGTTGTTTCCGCCGTCGTGGGTGCGTGTGTGTTGAGGTTGCGGGTAGTGTTTGTTCCTAGGACCCGGTAGCACTCCCGGTGGCTACGTGATTTTGGCAAACGAAAGGTAGAAGTGCGGAGCGTGTGATTTTGGGGGTCCGACCGAGCGAGTTCATCTTGTCGGAGTTTCAATCTCCTTCGAGAAGAATTTTTATCGGCTCCCATTCACTCCCCCCCTCTCTGGTCGCCTAATCGGTCCTTCAAGTACTGCTTCATCAACTTCCGGCCGCATCAACTACGTCACGAGTCGCGCTGCATCGGCTCTACATCAGCCACACCGTGCGTCGCGATTACTTGTATCACGGCAACACCGACTCTATCTCGACTATGCCGTGCGTCGTCATGACTTCGTCTTGCGACCACACCGGCTGTACTTCAACCTCGCTGTGTACCGTGAGTACTCATCGCCCGGCCGCACGGGCTCTATATCAACCGCGTCGCACGTCCAGGTGCCTCAGCTCCCCGGGCGGCTTGTCGTCGACTACTTCGCCTACGCCGCACGTCCGGGCGCCTCAACTCCTCGCGCGGCTCGTCATCGACTATTTCGCCTATGTCGTGCAATCGGGTGCCTCGGCTCTTCATGCGGCTCGTCATCGACTACTTCGCTTACGCCATGCGTCTCACACTGGCTTGAACTCGACTACTTCGCATACGTCATGCGTCTCGCACTGGCTTGACCTCGACTATGCGTCGTCCGATTGCACCGGCTCTACGGCGCCTATGCCGTGCATCCGGACTCGCCGTCTTCGCCGCTCGACTTCTCCTCGGACAACATGCCAGGGACTACTCATTTGTGTATGCTTCTCAATGGATTTTTTCACGAGAGCTACACTCTGCCGACTACTCTTGGTATATCGACCAAGTCACCACGAGCCTACTTCATCAACTCGGGGGCTATCCCAAGGAGGCAACTTCTAAAGTCCGCTCCGCGCGACAACTTAAAGTCGACTCCGGTCGCACCTTCGCCCGCTCCAGCGGCATACTACGTGTGTAAGCTTCGATGGAACCTAGCTGTTAGTGGCCCTCTCGTCCTGGCAACGATGGTACCTAGCTGCACGTAGTCTTTGTCGGGGACCGCCCTAGGGGTCCCCTTTAAACAATGGGGGAACCCTCACTTTAATCCCCGCATCAAAATAAGCTAAGCCTAACCATGCAGAAACTAACCATGCAGACATGGCCCATGCGGCAGACTCCGGAGGCCCACCAAGACGGCCCGTCCGGGGAAGACCCCTCGAGCGGGGCTCCGCCGCCCGAGGGCACGCTCCTCCTCGAACGGGCTCCGCCCCGTTCGAGGGGCAACCCCCTCCTCGAACGGGCTCCGCCCCGTTCGAGGGGCGACCCTTCCCTCGAGCGGTCCCGCCCCCGCCGAGGGCGCGCTCCCCCTCGAGCGAGTCCCGTCTCGCTCGAGGGTCCGCTCCGCCCTCGGCCGGGGCCCGCCACGCTCACGGGCGCCCCGCACGCGTGCGCGGCCCCGTACTTGGGCATTTAACGCCCCGACGCCGCAGACGGCGCCATCATGCGCCGGGGCTCACGCCCCGGTGCCGCCGCACCAACTCCCCAGGGAGGAGCCCATCCCCGCCACTGTGGGGTGGACTGTGCGGTACGGCCGGTGTCGTCCCGTGACACCGCGCGCACGCTACTGTACGGCTAACGCGCCCGACCCTCGAAAGGGGGCCGGGCGCACCCTCGACTCCACTTTCCCGTGACCCCGCAGTTAGGGTGAGGGGCGCTAGGCCGGTGGGCGGCCATCCCGGCCACTGTAACGGCGCGGCCGCCGTACCCACGCGCGCAGCGCACGCCCGACTCCGCGAGGCGCACGCCCGGCACCGCAAAGCAACCACTCCACCACCGCAGCTCATTGGGAAGGAACGCCGTTCGCCCCGCTCCCCGTACCCCGTACCAGCCATCATCAGCACCTCCCTCGAAGCCTATCAGGGGACGCCATCGCCATCTGCCGCCTCCTACCCTCGAACCGCCACTGTTCGGGTACGAGGTAGGCCATCATGGCCGGATCGTAGCGAAGATCGTCCGGACGGCCGCCCGCTCTACACCGTAGCACGACGTGCTCCCACACGTAGCTAGGTAGCGCGGCGTGCATGTAACTCGCCGCCCCCTTGGCCTATAAAAGGGGAGGCGAGCCCCCAGCCGCGGGGGGACGAGTTCGAGGAACAAGCACAGCCGAGCACAACACACCGTGCACCCACTCTCTTATTCTCCCACAACATCTTCAGCCACTCACCAGGGACTTGGAAGCCACGCTTCCTCTCCCGCCTTGCTTGTACTTGCCCCACTACAAGCACCCCCGTGCCGAGCAATATAGTGCCACGAGCACACCACTGCTGGACGTACGGCCCCCTCGGCCGGAACCAGGATAAAACCTTGTGTCATTTGTTGCTTGGCATCGACCATTGAGGGATAGACCTAGGCGTTATCTATCGGTTAGTGTCGGGACCATATTCCGCACCGACAGTTGGCGCCCACCGTGGGGCAAACGAGCGCCTAAGGTCATTTCGCTAACTCCCTCCATGGTGATCCGTACTGAGTACCGTAGCACCCGCTACAACATGGGTAGCTCGGACCCTCTTCCGGCCGGGTTCGAGATCCGCTTCGGGGACTTGAACTTCCAGGCCACGGGGAACGGCTATCTCATGCGCCTCACCAACCGTGAGGAGCTCCGCGCGCAGCGCGAGGCCAGGTCCGCTCTGGTCTCCGCCGCACGCACGACACCGGCGCAGGCGCCTGCAGCACGGATGCCGCGGGCCCGTCGACGCCGCGACGCCGTCGTCGCTCCGGGCTACGCTCGCGTCGGGGCGCGGTCCGAGCGGCGGCAGGCCGAGCGCGCCGCCGCCCAACGCGGTGCACCCACCGTCACGACGGCCGCCACCACCCCGGCCGGGACCGCGTGCGGTCTCTCGACCACGCATCCCCATCGGGCCGCGTGGCGCCACTACGGCCTACAACGCCAACTTCAACACGACAATGCGCGAGGTTCCGCCCGGTCGGCACGTCTTCGTCGCCAGGATCCCGGCACTTCGGGCCAGCCGGACGAGTCGTCCCCCGGGCTCCGTCGACACGATGCCACCCGCCAACCGCCATGGGTACGCGGAGTGGGACTTCTCCGGCGTGCCGGACCCGGCCGCGTTCGTGCGCTTCCTCGACGCCACGGACTATTGGTTTGGCTCGCTCCGACGACTCCAAAGACCGGGAGCTACGACCCCACGCGGGAATGTTGCGCCGTCATCACCAACGACCGGCCAACGCCGCCGGTGCGGCGGGCGCCGGAGATGGGGAAGTCACGCCGCCCCCGGGGTCGCCACGCGCCCGGCCGCGGGGCCAAGCGCTCCCGCCGGGGCCGACGTCGACGCGCGACCGGCCCAAGCTCGCGAGCTCGAGGCCAAGCCGGGCAGAGGAGTACGGACCGTGCGGCTACTCCGCGCCTCGATGGCGGGGAGGCCCCCGCGCGCGGCGAACGCGCGCGGGAGCCGGGGCCGACAAGTCCGTGACCGCCTCAACCCCCGTCCCCAACGTCGACAACGCGGATACTCCGCCACGGGCGAGCCAAAAGCTCATCGCCGCCGCAACGCCGCCGCGCGCCATGCCGCACCCTCGACCCCCGAGGCTCGAGACATGCACCGCGAGGTGCGACCCTCCTTGAGCAAGCGGCCGTCCAGCCAGGCCGAGAGCTCGGCCTCACGCATCCGCCAACGCGGGGGGACGCGCGGGGTGATGATCCGGCACCGGGGGCGAACCCTCGGTGCACGTGGGTCAACCCGTCGACTCGGGGGCGCACGCCGGCCAAGGAACGGCTCCTTGACACACGCAGGGCGCCGGATGGAGACGCCCGCAACGTCATCAACGCCGGGCGCACCGGGCAAGGCGGACGCGCGAGCGGCTAGGGGTTACCACCCTCGAAGGGGTGGACGCTATGACAGCCGGTGAGGATCGCTCCCCGACACCGAGCCCCCGGCACCCGCGTGTTCGGCCGGGAGATCCGCACGGCGGCGTTCCCCGCCGCTTCCGTCGGCCCTCGACGATCGTCAAGTACAACGGGGAGACGGACCCTCGTGTCCGGCTCAACGATTACCGCCCGGCTCGTCGACCGGGCGGGGCCACCAACGACGAAGTAATCATCCGCAACTTCCCCCGCATCCGGGCGACGCGGCCCGACATGGCTCGAGCACTTGCCCGCCCACCGCATCCATAATCGGGACGATCTAGTCCACACCTTCGTGGGCAACTTCCGTGGCACATACGTGCGCCCGGGAACTCCCGGGATCTACGCTCCCGCACGCGAAGCCGGCGAGTCGCCGCGGGACTTCATACGGCGCTTCTCCAAGCGCCGCACAGAGCTCCCCGGCCGTGGCACAATCCGAGATCGTGCACGCGTTCCTCGAGGGCACCACGTGCCGGGACCTTGTGCGCGAGCCGGGACGCAGCCCCGCCCACGGACTCGAACGAGCCGTTCGACATTGCCACCGCCTTCGCCTCCGGAGAGGAGGCCGTGGGGGCAATCTTCGACGGCAAGAAGGGCAAGCGCTCCGAGGACACGCCCGCGGAGGGCGGCGGGTCCAAGGAGCCGCGCCGCAACGACAAGCGGGGCAAGAAGGGGAAGAAGCCGCGCCGCGAGGCGCGCGAGCGGGGCGCAACGGCGGCAACGCCGAGGCCCTCGCCGTTGACCCGCCCGACGGGGCCCTCGACCGGCTCCTCGAGGCCCGGGGGTGTTCGACGACATGATGAAGAAGCCATGCCCCTACCACAAGACCCCCGTGAATCACACTCTTGAGCAAGGCGACATGCTCAAGAAGTTCTATGGCCGTGCCGCCGCGAAGGAGGCAGAGAGGCCAAGAAGGATGGGGGCGATGGCGACGCGGGTGGTTTCCCCGCCGTCGAAAATGTGTTCCTCATCTTTGGGGGGACCTACCGTCGACATGTCGACCCGGCAGCGCAAGAAGGAGCGGCACGAAGTCCTCGCGCGAGAGAGGGCACCTCCGGCCTTTCTCAACTGGTCGAAGGATGCCATCACCTTTAGCCGGGATGATCACCCAAACCGCATCCCGAACCCGGCCAGAACCCCACTGGTGGTCGATCCCATCATTGGGAACGCCCGGTTTTCGAAGGTCCTTATGGACGGAGGCAGCAGCCTCAATATCCTCTTCGCGCATACATTGCGCCTGATGGGGATTGGGCTAGACCGCCGCGGCCCAAAGACGAAGCCGTTTCACCGCATCGCGCCCGCAAGGTGTTCAACCCCTCGGGCGGCATCGATCTGCCCGTCTGGTTTGGGACCCCCAAGAATTTCCGCAAGGAAACCCTCACATTCGAGGTGGTGGGATTCAAAGGGGCCTACCATGCCATCCTTGGGCGACCGTGCTATGCCAAGTTCATGGCGGTCCCCAACTACACGTACCTGAAGATGAAGATGCCGGTCCAAACGGCGTCATCACCGTCGGGTCGTCGATCGAGCATGCATTCGATCGCGATGTCGAGTGCGTGGAACATGCAGAGGCGCTAGCGCCGGATGAAGCGCCGGTAAACACACCGGAGAAGATGGTCAATGACGACCTCGGCTCCGCGGCCAAGCACGTCGGCACGTTCGAGGCCGCCGAGCAAACCAAAGGGGTCCCCCTCGACCCGTCGGCCCCCGAGGGCAAAGCGTTGAGGGTCGCCTCGACCCTCGATCCTAAATAGGAAGCGGTGCTCGTCGACTTCCTCCGCGCCAACGCCGACGTCTTCGCGTGGAGCCCCTCGGACATGCCGGGCATCCCGAGGGAGGTCGCCAAGCACTCCCTTGATATCCTCGCCTAACGCCGCGCGCGTGCGGCAGCCGGGCCGCGCCGCTTCGACGAGGAGCGGCGACGGCGATCGGAGCGGAGCCGCGGAAGCTCCTCGAGGCCGGATTCATCAAGGAAGTGTTCCACCCTACGTGGCTAGCTAATCCCGTGCTTGTAAAAAAGAAAAATGGGAAGTGGAGGATGTGTATTGACTACACCGGCCTCAATAAAGCATGTCCAAAAGTTCCTTTTCCCTTGCCACGCATAGATCGCATCGTTGATTCCACGGCGGGTGTGAACTACTCGTTTCCTTGATGCCTATTCGGGATATCACCAAATAAAAATGAAGGAGTCCGACCAGCTCGCGACTTCGTTCATCACACCGTTCGGGACGTTCGTTACGTCACGATGCCTTTTGGCCTCGAAACGCGGGCGCAACATATCGCGCCGCATGCAAGCACGTTTTTGGGGACCATATCGGGCGGACGGTCGAGGCTTACGTAGACGACATCGTCGTTAAAACCGGGAAGGCGGACGACCCGGTTAGCGATCTCGGCATCGCGTTCACCGCTCGGGCCAACGGGGTCAAGCTCAACCCCGAAAAATGTGTCTTTGGAGTGCCGCGGGGCATGCTCCTAGGATACATCGTCTCCCGCCGGGGAATCGAGGCCAACCCCCGAAAAGGTCGCGGCCCTCGAGCGAATGGGTCCAATTCGGGACCTCAAAGGGGTGCAGAAAGTGTTGGGGTGCCTCGCCGCCTTAAGCCGCTTCGTCTCGAGGCTCGGTGGAGAAGGGCCTCGCCCCTCTACCGGCCGCTCAAGAAGCACGAGCGCTTCTCTTGGACCGCCGAGGCCCGGAAGCGCTCGACAAGCCGAAGGCGTCTCCGGCGCACGCCCCAATCCTTACGCCGCCGCGAGACGGCGAACCCCTCCAACTCTACGTGGCCGCAACCACCCGGGTGGTCGCCGCCGTGATCGTCGTGGAGCGCACGGAGGAAGGGCATGCCTTGCCCGTGTGCAGGCCGTCTACTACATCGGTGAAGTCCCGTCGGACACGAAGACGCGCTACCCCCGAGTCCCGGAAGTCGTTGTACGCGGTAGTCCTCACGCGGCGCAAGCTCCGCCACTACTTCGAGGCCCACCCGCCACGGTGGTCTCTTCCCTTCCCGCCGGGAGAGATCATTCGCAACCCCGACGCGGCAGCGGGATTGCCAAGTGGTCCGTGGAGTTGATGGGCGAGACGCTCGCCTACGCTCCGCGCAAGGCCATCAAATCGCAAATCCTAGCCGATTTCGTCGCTGAGTGGACGGACACGCAGCTGCCGCCCCCTCGCATTCGGCGCAGAGTGCCGGACTCGTTCTTCGACGGCTCGGTGATGAAGACAGAGCGGGCGCGGGCCTGCTCTTCGTGTCACCCCTCGGGGAGCACATGCGCTACGCAAGGGCGTCTCCACTTCCCCGCGTCCAACAATATGGCGGAATACGAGGCCCTCCTCTCGCGGCCTCAAGATCGCCATTGAGTTGGGCATCAAGCGCCTCGACGTGCGAGGGGGATTCGCAGCTCGTGATCGACCAAGTCATGAAGAACGCGAGCCGCCACGATGACAAGATGGAGGCCCACCGTAAAGCCGTGCGGGCCCTCGAGGACAAATTCTACGGCATCGAGCTTAATCATGTACCCCGCCGGTACAACGAGGAAGCGGACGAGCCGGCAAAAATAGCGTCCGGCGGATCACCGTTCCCCCCGAACGTTTTCGCGCGCGACATCGCGCAGCCCTCGGTCACCTTCGAGCCCTACCCCTCGAGCGACGGCGGACCCTCGGGGGCTCCCTCGAATCCGGGCGGGTGCGGAACCCATGGAAGAGGACCCCTCGAACGAGGCGTACGTACTCTCCCTTCTCGAGGGGTACGGCTCCCACGAGGTCGATGCGATGGATATAGAGCCGGCTCCCCGTCCAAGCGGATTGGCGTGAAAAGTACACCGCCCGGATCGCTCGAGGGGAACTCCCCGAAGACCGGGCCGCGCCCGGCGCATCGCCGGGATGGCCAAATCCTTCACCCTCGTCGACGGCGAGCCGTACAAGCGCGCCGCGTCAGGCATCCTCCAGCGGTGCATACCGATCCCCGAGGGGCGCGAGCTCCTACGGGACATCCACGCGGGAATCGTGGCCACCACGCCGCGCCACGCACCCTCGTTGGCAACGCGTTCCGCCGGGCTTCTATTGGCCTACCGCGGTCGCGGACGCCAACGAAATCGTGCGCACTTGCGAAGGGTGTCGGCTCTACGCCCGCAAGACCAACTTACCCGCTCACGCCCCGCAAACGATCCCCGTAACATGGCCATTCGCCGTGTGGGGGTTGGACATCGTCGGGCCCCCGCGAAGGCGCCGGGGGCTTCACCCACCCGCCGGTTGCAATTGACAAGTTCTCCAAGTGGGTGGAGGTGCGCCCCATCACGAATTTGAGGGCCGAGCCGGCGGTCACGTTCTTCACCGACATCGTCTACCGCTTTGGAGTGCCAAACTCCATCATCACGTACAACGGGTCCCGCTCACGGGCCGGAAGTTCTTGGAGTTCTCGCGACAAGTTCCACATCCGCGTGGATTGGGCAGCCGTGGCACACCCACGTACCAACCGCCAAGTGGAACGTGCCAACGGCATGATTCTACAGGGCCTCAAACCCGTAATTTTCGACCAGCTCAACAAATCCGGCCGAAAATGGCTCCAAGAACTACCAAATAGCCGTGTGGAGCCTAAGGACCACCCCTGCGCAGCCACCGGTTCACCCCGTTTTTCCTAGTCCATGGCGCGGAGGCCGTCCTCCCCACGGATCTGGAATACGGGTCGCCCAAGGTTCGAGGCTACAACGAGGATGCTAACCAGCGAGCCCGCGAGGACTCGCTGGATCAGCTGGACGAAGTACGCCTCGTGGCGTTGATGCACTCCGCAAGATATCAACAGTCCCTACGGCGCTACCAAGCGCGCAAGATACGTCGGAGGGATTTCAGCGAGGGGGACCTGGTCCTAAGGCTACGCCAAGACAACCGAGGGCGCCACAAGCTATCGCCCCCATGGGAGGGACCCTACGTCGTGGTGAAGGTGCTCAAACCGGGCACGTACAAGCTTGCCAACGAGGACGGCGAAGAACTCACCAACGCTTGGAACATCCAACAGCTACGTCGCTTCTACCCTTAGCTAGGATTTCCAAGTATTTTCTCGTTGTAAAAACGCACGGCCAACGCCCCCGCTGGTGCCACCTATGTAAATACTCCAAATCTAATAAAAGGGCAACTCGGCTTTCCCCCCGAAACCCAAGTTACCCTCGGGGCTACCGCGGGCCCCCCCCCCCCAAATGGTCCCATTTTTTCGCGCAAAAAACGTAACAACACGCGCTAAGTTTGTTTCCCACTTCAACCTCGAGCCATGATTCGAACAGGCGCAGCGGCACGGCGGAAGGAGCGTGCAAGCCGAGAGACGCCCTACGCCGCGTGGCTATGGCCCGTCTCTCTCGCCTCCAACCCGGCGGGCCCCCCGCGAAAAAGCGAACTCCCCTAACTAGAATCTACTCGGGGAAGAAGAAGAAGCAAAAAGCGCAATAAGCAAACGATTTCATTTACAAACAACCGCCCATGTTCATGAAACAACTTGTTTATTTACAAGAGGCCACGAGGCCGAATTCTCGATACACATAAACAAAAAACGGGCCTAGCGCCCGGATGCTTTCGAGCGGATGGAGCGGCAAAGATCGGCGGCGTCCGGGAAGAGAAATTCTTCGAAGGCCTCGGCAAGCGACCCGGCGGCGTCGCAACAAGCGCGTCCGCGCGCTCCATGGCCACCTCGTCCTCGACGCCCTCGGGCACGATGTAGCCCTCCGCCACCGCCTCGAGGTTGACCTCGTAGTGGGATCGCACCACTCCGAGGGCCTCTCGCACGCCTAGGTGCAACGCCCGGTGCATCCGCTCCGTGACGTGGCCGCCGAGGGCGCGCAGGGGCCGGCCGCCGAGCCGCCGGCCGGGCCTCGCCTTCCTCGACGACGCGGCAGTCTCGAGGGCCGCGTCACGCAGCCTCCCGCAGCCTCCCGCTCGAGGAGTTGTAGGAAGCTTGCAGGCCTCGGCCCGCCCGGCCAGCCGTGCCCCAAGGCAAGTGCGCAAGCCCGGAATCAACAAGACGACAAGAAGTCGAAAGGGGAAGCGAACCCTCTGAAGCAGAAAACCAACAAACAAGTCGAAAGTGACCCACCCTCGACTTGCTTCTTCTCCGCATCGAGGTCGCGGCGCGCGGACTCGAGCTCCAACTCGAGACGCCGGACGGCCTCGCCTTGCTCGCGGAGGGCCGCCCCCCTGGCCGGCGTTGCGATGCCGAGCGCGAGCGCCTCGTCCTCAACCTCGGAGAATGCGGCGTTCCGCTCCTCCGGCCGACTTCTCCGCCGCCTCGCGAGCAATGCGCTCCCGCTCCGGGCCGCCGTTCGGCGTCGCCAAGAGCGACCCTCGCTCCCCGCCGGAGCCGCCCCTCGCCCCCCCGGCGGCGATGCGCTCCCCGCCGGAGTCGCTCCTCGGCCGGCGACGAGGGCCGCGGCCTTGGCGTCGAGGGATGCCCTCGTGTCGTCGGCCTCCTTGGCGCGCTCGCTCCAACCCCCGCGCCCGCTCCTCGCCCCGCGGCGCCGCGCGCCCGCGCCCCTCGAGCGACGTGCGGAGCTCCCGGTCTCGGCGCGAGCGGTGGCCACCTCCGCCTCCCGCTGGCGGCCCGTCCGCGTCTTGTCCGTGTCCTCACGCGCGTTCCACGGCGCCTCGTCGCGATCGACGAGGGCCGCGCGGATCCGCTCGAGGATCGCGTGACGCGCCGTGCCCCCGCCCGAGCTCTCGGGGAGCACGTCGCACCACGCCATCGCCCGCACACCGGCCCACCGTCCGGCGTCCTGAGAGCATCCGCAAGCGCGTCGAAAGCGCTGCATCGCTCCCGGAGCTGGCGGGCCTCGGCGTTCACCTGGTCGAACGCGCTGTACTTTTCACGAGCGCGGCGCTCGAGCTCCTGGCATCCACACATCGAATCTCGTAAGTGTCAAGGCTTGAATGCAGCACACGGAAACGAAAAAGGAAGAGGGACGAGCAACCGTGGCTCACCTGGAAGACAAGCCAGGCCGGGCCGCCGTGAACTTGCAGCGCCTCGTTCAACGCACGGTTGAGCGTGGCGCCGTGGCTCCGAAGCTCGCCCCGCAGCTCCCCGCTCCCTCCGGGCGTCGCGCAAACGCGGGGGATCCTCCACGGCCCCCCCCCCCCCACCTGAGCGGGGTGGCCGGCGTGGGAGGACGAGGCCTCGCATCGTGCCCTCGGCCCCCCACCATCATGTGACCCTCGTGCCGCCCTCACGAGGGCCCCCTCCCGGGGCTCGGGGGGAGTTCGCGGGCCGCCGGCCCACCGGTTCCACCCGGGCGGCGGGGAGTCATCCGAGAGCTCCACCACCTCCGCCCGGAGACCGCCGGCGGGAGGAGCCGCCCGCTCCGCCTCCGCCGGCGCCTCCACCTCGCGCCTCCGCGGCCACCGGCGCCCGTCGTGGCGCCGTCGCCGCCACCTCCGCCCGTGCCGCCGCATCCGCGGCGCCCCCGCGGTCGCGCCCGCTCCGCCTCCTCCGCGGGGCCGCCACCGCGGCGGCACCTCCACCGTAGCCACCGCCGCGGCCGCGCCTCCGTGGCGACCGGCGCCGGCCGCCCCCGGCGACCTCCGGCCGCGCCGCGCCGCGGCGGCTAATCCGCCGGCCGGGGCCTCGAGACCCCGGCCGGCCTTGCGAGCTCGTGCCCGCCGCCGCGCTCGTCCCCGGCGCGACCCCCTCGACGAGCGCCGCCGGTGGGGATTGACGCGTCCGTCCTCGCACCTTGGCCGGTGCAAGAGGAGGGACGGTTGGCACCGCCCCCGCGCAAACACGAACGGAGGGTTAGAGCATCTAATCACCAACACACTAAAACCAAACGAAGGAAGATAGGCTTCTTACCTCGCGGAGGAAAAGGCCCGCTTCCTTTTCCTCGAGGCCTCTCGACGAGGCCGACGCAGCCGGCCGCGCCCGCCGCGCCGCCTCCCCGATGGCGCCGCCGCACGCACGGGCACGCCCGCCCGCGCGCGGGCGCGCCCGATGCCGCACCCCCCCGACGACGCCGCAAGGCGCGGGGGCACGCTCGCCCCGCGCGCGGGCACGCCGCCCGACGCGCCCCTCGACGACGACGCCGCTCGCGCGGACGCGCTCCCGCCGCGCGCGGGCACGCTGGACGCGCGCGCGCGCGCACGTCCGCCGCGCGTGCCTCCGCGGCACGCGCCGGCACCTCCGCGCGCGTGCCGCCCCCGACGATGATCGCCGGCGGCGGGCGCCGACGCGCCCGCCCCGTACGAAGCCGCCCCTAACGCCGGCGCGGGTTCCGGCGACGGGGGCGCAAGTCGCCACCGTCCGAGGGGCCCTCCCCCTCGGACTCTTCCTCCTCGTCCCGCTCCGAGGACGAGGGCTCCTCGATGTCCCGGGAGGAGAGCCCCGCCTCCTCCCGCCGCCCGCACTCCGCGGACCGTGCGTCGCGGCGCGCTTGGCGCCGCCTTGCGTGCTCCCTCTGCGCGCCGCCCGCTCCCCGCCGCTCCCGCCGCGCCGCCCGGCCGAGCGCACGGGAGTCGGGGGTGGGTGGAACGGACTTGGCGGCGTTGAACCGCACCGGCCGCGCGCAAGAGCGACAATGGCGCATCGGAGAAACGGAAGCAAGAACAAGGACCGAAACAGAATCAAAAACCACACTCACCAACGGCCGACGGGGAGCATCTCGATATCCCACGGGTCCGACCCGCGGCGCCGCGTCCGGGTGTCAACGGCGCTCCGCGCCCGGTGAGCGCGCGTACGGCCGCTCCGGCGGCGTCGGGGGAGCATCCGCGACCTCGCCGTGTCGACGGGGTTGGCCGCCTCCGTCATCTCGAAGATGCGAGAGGGGCCTCTCCATCAACGGCACGACCCGCCGGGTGGTGGAGGAAGGCGAGGACGCCCATCGCGTTGAGCCCCTCCTTCGCCGCCCGCCGCAGGCGGCAAGGACGGACCCCCGGCGCGCCCGATGATTGGCCGTAGGCAACCCGTAGCCCCGGGAGTCCCGCCTCTTCTTGAACACCCGCCGGTGTAGGGAGGGAGGCCGGGCTCGGCGTTGCGCGGATAAAACCATCCCCGCTCCCGGCCGGCGTTGTTCGTCGTCATGGTGCGGGGGATGTAGAAATCCTTGAGCCGCCCCCGCAGGCAAGCGACATCCCGCCGGCGCGCACCGCGCGCGGGGTCCCCGCTCCGACGTGGGCTGCGTGATGAGCTCCCCGCGGAAGAGGTGTACCCAGAGCTCCCAATTGACTGGGATCCCCAGGTACCCTTCGCAGACGCCCACGAATGTGGCCGCCTGCGAGATCGCGTTGGGGGCAAAGTTGTGCAGCTCCACCCCATAGTGGTAGCACAATGCCCGCATGAATGTGCTCGCCGGCGCGTTGAAGCCGCGCTCGTGGTAGCGGAGGAAGCTCACCACGTAACCCTCCGGCGGGTTGGGCTCGAGGTGCGTCGACGGCGGCACGATCCACTCCGCCGGCGCCCTTCTTCGTTGGCCGACAGCTGGCCGGCGGCGACCCGCCCGCCCGTGGCGAGCCGGGTCACGGTCGACCTCTCCCAGGCGTACGGCTCCAGGACCCTGATCGGAAGCTGAGGCGGCGCCATAAGGGGGGACGAACGAGTGCGAAGGCGGAGGACAAGGAAACGAGGAAAAAGCTCTAAGCAGCGAGCCCGCGCGACGGCAAGAGTGAGGCGAAGGCGAAGGGACGGAGGACTGAAAACGGTGAGAAGCCAAGGTAAAAAACCGCCGTCCCTTCCTCCCCGCAGTTTTATAGGCAACGGGCGAGTTCTCCGGAGCGGACGCCCCGCCAGCATTAACTGCAGGAATCTTTCCATCGCGTCGACGAGTGGGCCCCACCACGGCCGCAGCGGCTCTAACACTACGCGGCGGGTCATCATTGCGGCAAGACCGGCGGCCGACCGAGGCAAAACCGTCACGTCCGCCGGCCACGCCGCCCACTACGCGCGCGCGCGCGGCCGCGCCCTAAAAAGGCGCGCCCGCGCTGCAAAACCGCGGCCACGACCGCAAGGCAATTAAATGCCCGGGCCCCTTGCCAAGCAAGGAGAGCCCTCGAGCGAGGCGAACCCTCAACTCGAAACAAGGCGACCCTCGATGGGATATCAGCGTGAGAAGGCCGCCCGGGACCTGCTCGATGTAGAGCAGACCACCGCGGGCACCCATGCCACGTAGAACCCTCGAGCGGCATGACCCTCAACTCGAAACAAGGCGACCCTCGATGGGATATCGCCGTGAGAAGGTCGTCCGGACCTCGCTTGACGTAGAGCAGACCACCGCGGGCACCCATGCCACGTAGGACCCTCGAGCGGCATGACCCCCAACTCGAGACGATGTCAACCCCCTAAAAGAAGGCACGCGCGTAAGAGGATCGCCCTGTGTCACGCTTGAAATAGAGCGACACCGAAAGCACTCATACCGCGCCATGCTGCCAACAAGCACCTCGAGGGCTGGCACGCCCAGACCCCTCGACGGCCGCAAACGCGAGAAGACGGGGCTGTCCATGCACGGCCCCGCACGGCCTTACTGATCAGAGGTTCGAAGCCTGACCCTCGACGGGTTCGAACAGGCGCCCCGCATCACGCAGTTAGGGACGACGAGGGCATGCGCATTCGAGCCGTTCCTCGAGCCCGTCGGCTCGAGGGTGCCCCACATGTCGTGTTCGAGAGCCGCCGAGGGCCTAGCCGGGGGGATCCCACCGAGGGAGAGCTTCCGCGCCCTCGGTCCCTAGCGAACGGGACCGAGCCCCACCTAGCAAACCCACGCAAGCGCTTCCATGGACGTGTCTCCGACCGCGCAGCCCTACCCTTATCGAACGGGGCATGGACGTCCACTTGAACCACCCGCTAGCGGCTCGATGAGGAATCCGCGATTCGCGACCCGCTCGATGGGAGTCGTGGAAACCTCACCCTCCGTCCCGCGGAGGGACGGCGAGGGCGCGTTAAAAAACAAGTCGTCGAGCTCGACCCGATCGCCTCGAACGAAGCCAAGGCTCGGGGGGCTTGACGCACGGCTACACCTCCTTGAAATTGCACCCGCCGGGAGACAAGGACGGGGAGCGTGCACCCCCGATGCCGGGCTGAAATACCGCCGATGCCGGTTGGCATATGTGCCACGCCTTTCTGACCGAATTGCTCGCGGTTAACCCCTCCGCAGAGAGCCCACACCCCCGCGAGGGCTTCGGGGGCTAGACCCGCGGGTCCGCTGACGCGGCCCCACGGAAAGCGTTCGCAAACAAGGAGGGAAGAACGTCCTATCAGCAGGTTCCGGCATCCGCGGGAGCCTCAATGGCAAACCCGCGATGCTCGGGGGCTACCGTCGGGGACCGCCCTAGGGGTCCCCTTTAAACAATGGGGGAACCCTCACTTTAATCCCCGCATCAAAATAAGCTAAGCCTAACCATGCAGAAACTAACCATGCGAGACATGGCCCATGCGGCGAGACTCCGGAGGCCCACCAAGACGGCCCGTCCGGGAAGACCCTCGAGTGTGCTCCGCCCGCCCGAGGGCACGCCTCCTCCTCGAACGGGCTCCGCCCCGTTCGAGGGGCAACCCCCCTCCTCGAACGGCTCCGCCCCGTTCGAGGGGCGACCCCTTCCCTCGAGCGGTCCCCCCCCGCTCGAGGGCGCGCTCCCCCTCGAGCGAGTCCCGTCTTGCTCGAGGGTCCGCTCCGCCCTCGGCCGGGGCCCGCCACGCTCACGGCGCCCCCGCACGCGTGCGCGGCCCCGTACTTGGGCATTTAACGCCCCGACGCCGCAGACGGCGCCATCATGCGCCGGGGCTCACGCCCCGTGCCGCCGCACCAACTCCCCAGGGAGGAGCCCATCCCCGCCACTGTGGGGTGGACTGTGCGGTACGGCCGGTGTCAGTCCCGTGACACCGCGCGCACGCTACTGTACGGCTAACGCGCCCGACCCTCGAAAGGGGGCCGGGCGCACCCTCGACTCCACTTTCCCGTGACCTTGCGGAGTTAGGTGAGGGGCGCTAGGCCGGTGGGCGGCCATCCCGGCCACTGTAACGGCGCAGCCGCCGTACCCACGCGCGCAGGCGCACGCGTGACTCCGCAGGCGCACGCCCGGCACCGCAAAGCAACCACTCCACCACCGCAGCTCATTGGGAAGGAACGCCGTTCGCCCGCTCCCGTACCCCGTACCGCCCATCATCGCACCTCCCTCGAAGCCTATCGGGGACGCCATCGCCATCTGCCGCCTCCTACCCTCGAACCGCCACTGTTCGGGTACGAGGTAGGCCATCATGGCCGGATCATAGCGAAGATCGTCCGGACGGCCGCCCGCTCTACACCGTAACACGACGTGCTCCCACACGTAGCTAGGTAGCGCGGCGTGCATGTAACTCGCCGCCCCCTTGGCCTATAAAAGGGGAGGCGAGCCCCCGCCCGGCGGGGGACGAGTTCGGAGGAACAAGCACGGCCGAGCACAACACACCGTGCACCCACTCTCTTATTCTCCCACAACATCTTCAACCACTCACCGGGGACTTGGAAGCCACGCTTCCTCTCCCGCCTTGCTTGTACTTGCCCCACTACAAGCACCCCGGTGCCGAGCAATATAGTGCCACGAGCACACCACCGCCGGACGTACGGCCCCCTCGGCGGAACCAGGATAAAACCTTGTGTCATTTGTTGCTTGGCATCGACCATTGAGGGATAGACCTAGGCGTTATCTACGGGTTAGTGTCGGGACCATATTCCGCACCGACAGTCTTCGCGCACCGTACCATGGGTCCAAGTACCCTAAGTACTCACGCACCGTACCATGGGTTTTGTACCCTAAGTACTCGCACTTCATACCATGGGTCCAAGTACCCTAAGTATTAGCACTCCGTACCATGGGTCCTAGTACCCTAAGTACTCAAGTCGACTTCAGTCGCAACCTCAAGTCCACTACGGTGGCAACCGTACCTTGGGTCTGAAATCCATGGCCCAGGTACACAAGTCGACTCCGGTCGCACCTTCAAGCTCGCTCCTGCGGCAACCGTACCTTGGGTCTGAAATCCATGGCCTAGGTACACAAGTTGACTCCGTTCGCACCTTCAAGCTCGCTCATGCGGCAACCATACTTTGGGTCTGAAATCCATGGCTCAGGTACTCAAGCCCACTCCGGTGACACAAGTCGACGCTAACGGTCGCACCCAAGCCCACTCTGGTGGCACAAGTCGACTTCAACAGTCGCAATCTTAAGTCTGCTCCGACGGCAAAACTACTCGTTTTCTCTGATTTTTTGTTTGATTTTGCCTTCCGGAAGTGCTTTTCGTTTTTTTCATCTCAAAAGTCCACCCGGCGTGGCACAAAGTCGACTACTCTAGTCGCATCACAAAGTCTACTCCACGTGGCACAAAGTCGACTATTGTAGTCGCATCTAAAGTCCGCTCCGCACGACAATCTAAAGTCGACTTCGGTTTTCAAGTCACATTCTCAAAGTTAACTTCGCGCGGCACAAATTCGACTTCGGTTTTCAAGTCGTGTTCTAAAGTCCGCTCTGACGGCACAACTACTTCTCAAGCTCCACGGCTCAATGCCAAATTACTACTCGAAATCTCTCCAACTCGGGGGGCTACACTCAAACTACTACTCGAGCATAACGTTAGCAGGCTTCGATCACTCTCATGCTCGGGGGCTCCGCACCAACAACTACTCGACGTGGCTCATACGGCTCTTTTACCTCGGGGGCTACATGCTGCAATAGTACTCGGATGATGGCTTTCGCGAACACTGAAGACCCTTGGATTGATTACCTAATCATTTCAAGGCTCAGGGGTGCTATGCTACACCCATCGTTCAATTTTTTCAAGACGGAAGATTTGGAATCAAGATTGACCCTCACCTAGAGTCTGCAACTCAACCTAAGGCTCGCGGGCTACTCCATATGGAGTGCGATTTTGCAACCGCACTTCCATATAATCTCGACTTGAAGACTGATTAGCTGGACCACCTTCCAGCCTCGTGACAGTTCAAGTACTATTGAAGACTTCTCCAAGCAGTACTCGAGGACGCTCAAGAACTACTCGAAAGGGCTTCAAAGATTACTAGAACTACTACTCTCGACTCCAACGTGCTTGGGGGCTTGTCGGGCATACACCTCGGGTACCCATACAAGAAAGGATGAAGACGGACTTATACTAGAATTCCCATGTAATACTACTAGAACTCGTTCCGTGTAATTCTACTAGGACTCCTGCCTTGTAACCGACTAGAAACTCGCCCCCTGAACTATATAAAGGAGGGCCGGATACCTAGCCGAACATCTCAACCAACACTGAGTGCAAGGCGCCATACTTGATCCCCAAACAGGACATAGGGTTCGCCACCTTGGCAGTCCGAACCTGTATAAATCTTGTGTCCCGTGTCCTTATGCATACATTCGAGTTCTCGATCTCCCGATCACGATCCTCCACCGCACAATCTACTACCTCAGGTACCTCCTGGGTAGATTTGCCGGGTTAAAACACCGACAACTCCCACTGTCAAAAGTTATACAATTTGATGGACAAATAGTCCGTAACTTTGTCCTATAATGACCGGAGGCTGGCTGCATATACAGAATGCTAATCTTTGTACGAGCCTGAAGCCATGTAAAACATGAGAATTCTTGGCATATGATCTTACAGCATAATAGTTACAAAGTGATGTGATACACAATACATAGCTTACTGATTAATTATGCTGTAAGAAAAATGATTTTTGTCATAAATAAATACTGTAAATTTCTTTTATGGAAATTGTACCTATAGGTATTCCATTTGCAATATATTATTCTGCAGTAGTATTACTAACAGATAATGCGTATGCTCTTCATGAAAATATCCTTTGGTGTCCGGCAATGATCGACCGACCACGGCTATGAGAGGATTGGACTTGAAGACTTTGAGCATTCCAATAATTACCATTTTTTAGGCTTATCCCAGTTTTGACAGGCATCTGCATTTTATGGCAGTCAAACACATCTTATCCAGCATAAGCCTCTGAAAATATGACCATATTGCCTCCAACCAGAAAAGGTTATGTCTCTCAAAATGACGACACATCTAGTATATCCCTATATAAAGTAGTCAAAGATCAAAGTAATTGTTCCATACAAATCAAGGAAAGAAAATAAGATCATGTATTAGGAACTTGTAGTTCAGAGATGAATACGTATTAGAGATCAATCGACATGCGTGTAAGCATGTCGGATCTGGTAAAAGTAAAACACTTCTGCGTGTAGGTATTAGGGATCAAGTGGGGTCTACAATGTTTGCTTTGTGAGATGTTTCTCCTACTGCTTTTCCTCCCATATGTTTCTCCTACTGTTTGCTTTGTGGGATGTGTGAGGATAGGCATCGAATCTTGATTTGATCACATCAATAGGTATTGCTGTGTCATTATCAGACCCTGAAATGAATTTTAAAAGAGTCCAATACAGTAACGAAAAAGAAGCATCAATAGAAAATTACTATTGAGTTGCATGCACTAACCAGTTCAACTCAAAAGCTTAATCTGATGAGCAAATGTGGATAATTCACTTATACTCCAACACTCCCCCTCACGTGCAGGCTCCCACAGACCGCATACGTGGATATTAGAGTGAGTTGGAATTATATTTTAATTAACGGGTCCGCCAGGACTCCGACTCAAGACCTCTTGCTCTGATACCATATTGAGTTGCATGCATCAACCAACTCCACCCAAAAGCTTAAACTGATACGGAAAGGTGGACAATTCACTTAAACTCCAGCAGTTACAAATATAAAAGTATGCAGCTTAGTGATTTTCTAAGTCACAAGAGCCCAGCAGTGCAAATCAAAATCATTTGGTTTTGGTAGCTCTCTAATATTCTCATCAGGATGCAATGAGAACCATAATGCTAGGAGCATCGGAAATTGGGAGCATGTGAAGGTGGGTTTATTAACCACTGAGTTTGGATCTTTCTCAAGATATAGATAGGCAAAACATGGTACATGGACGGTATTCTTTTCAGTTTAAGAAAAAAATAAACAATGGTATTTTTTAAGACTTAGCAAGGAAACTATATTCTTTTTATTACTTAGTTGATGTATAAATTGCCGGCCACTTATTAGCCTAATATGAAAAGAAACGTTATAGCAGTGTTATTGATTAGTGCACGAAGAATTAGAAACTGTAATGAATATAACTGAAATACACAATGTGTTGATTACATTTTTCCAGATTGAGCTAAATATATGATTTAAAGCATGTCCAACAGTTCCCCAAACTAAATTGCCATTCTTATTGTTCTGGCAAAAAAAAAATCTTCTCCAATAGTTCTTCATCTCCTATTGTCACTTATCACAAGTTTGGAAAAGGGCCTTCGCGCGTACATATGCGCTTGTATCCACGACGCATCCGTCCATATCAGAAGAGGTGGAAGGACATGAAAATAATTTTGTTTCTATCAGGGTTCTTGATGTAAGTTAGATCTACGTTTGACAAGTGAATTATGCCAAACTGTTAAAGATGAACTCTTTTTTTATTTACCATATCTTTTTAAGCATCTCCAACAGTTCACCAAATCGAGTTGTCATCCTTGATTTTTGGCTGTTAAAAATACTCCTGCAATAGTTTGGCATAAGACTTGAAATTTTTTGACAACATGAGGAAAACGTGCCTACATCGCGGAAATATACGCACACGAGATGTGTGGTTAGCATCGAAGTTTCTAGATAGGTGAGAGGGCGAAAAAATAAAGAAATAATAGAGAAGGATTCTTAGATATGAGTTTGGCAAGTGAATTATGTCAAACTGTTGGAGATGAGCTCTTTTTTTACTTGATGTATCTTTTTAGAAGTTGACAAAACACAAAATTACCAAGTAAATTTTGGTAAATTATTGGAGATGCTGAAGTTGGAAAAACACAAGATTTGCTAAGTAAAATTTGGCAAACTCTTAGCGATGTTCTTTGCAATTGTCTAATTAACAATTATAATGCAAGAATTCAATGATTTCTGAATTTAGGAGCATGTGCACAACCTCCAACTAGGGCCCTATTTAGTTCCCCATGCAAAAACTTTTCACCCATCACATCGGATGTTCTCATATTAATTGGGAGTATTATAACATCTTCAAGAGTTTGCCATATTTTACTCGGCAAATCTTGTGTTTTGTCAACTTCTAAAAAGATATGCCAAGTAAAAAAGAGCTCATCCCTAACAGTTTAACATAATTTACTTGACAAACTCAGATATACCTTACATCAGGAACCCTGGGAGAGAAACAAAATTATGTTTACGTCCTTCCACCTCTTCAAAACTTACATCAAGAACCCTGAGATAAAAAATAAAATTATTTTATGCCCTTCCACCTCTTCTAATACGATGAATGCGTTGTGGATCGACGTGCGCATATATCTACGCGCGGAGGCTCTTTTTTCCAACTTGAGATAAATGACAACCTAGGATGGGGAACTGTTGGAGAAGGTTTTTTCTGCTTTTGCTAAAAAAAATAAGAATGTAATCAAAGATGGGGACTGTTGGAGATGCTCTTAAATGTAGATTAATGACAAAACCATTCCATAACCCCCAAATAACGTCATGATTAGACAACGACATAAAAGTATGTTAGACAGAGTATGTATCTTGTAATTGAGTTGTATCACATGTAATCTCCTGGTTGGTTGTGCATGGCTTGATCTCCTTAGAGATAGATAGGATCTTGTACTTGAAGAATAAGCTAGCCAACAACCAGATCATTGTAATCTGTTGGGCGTCGCCCCCTATATTAACACGGAACCGAGGGAGGCCAAGATAGGCAACCTCGTTACCTCTTTTTCCTACATGGTAATCAGAGCCAATCTTCCAAAACACATCTAATCCAACCTTTCATCCATGGCGTCCTCCTCCTCCAATGGAATCCTTCCTCCTCTTGGTGCAAAGATCTCCGAGAAGCTAACAAGGGAGAACTATCTCCTTTGGAAAGCCCAAGTTATGCCGGCCATCCGCGGTGCAAAGCTTGTACCGATCCTCGATGGAACGTCGTAGGCACCGCCGCCCACCATCGAAGTCACAGAGAAGGATGGCAAGAAGATCATCCCCAACCCGAAGCATGATAGGTGGATGGCGCAGGATCAACAGCTCCTGTCCTACCTCCTAAACTCCCTTACCTCCGATGTGCTTGCACAAGTTGCGACGCTCACATCTTCGGCGCCCGTCTGGGAGGCGTTGGAGACCATGTATTCGGCGCAATCTCGCGCACGGATCACAAACCTCCGGATGCAGCTCGCGACCTGCAAGAAGGGCAGTCATGCTGCCCCAGCATACTTCTCCAAGATGAAGAAACTCGGCGATGAACTAGCTGTTGTCGGCAAGGTGATTGAAGATGACGAGATGGTGACCCTCATCCTCGCTGGGCTCGACTTCGACTACAATCCACTCGTGTCTTCCATCACGGGGCGCACCACTCCCATCTCGGTGAGCGAGCTATACTCTCAATTGCTAGCTTTTGATTCAAGGATTGAGCTGCTCCAGGAGAACAACGGTGGCGGCTATCAATCCTCGGCCAACTCAGCAGGGAAAGGCCGGGGCAACTTCCGAGGCCGTGGCGGTGGCCGCGGTGGACGTGGTGGCCGTGGCACCTTTGGTGGCAGGGGCGGCAGACCTCCTAAGCAGGCGCATAAGGGTGGATCAAGCAGCAAGCTGGTGTACCAAATTTATGGCAAGGGAAGCCACGAAGCGGCGGACTGTTGGTACCGCTATGATGAGAGCTATCAGGGCAGCAACACCAAGAATGCAGGTTCGGCTACTACCAATTATGGGGTAGACACGAACTGGTATATGGACAGTGGAGCCACCGACCATATCACAAGCGAGCTTGAGAAACTCACTGTTCATGATAAATATCATGGACAAGATCAGGTGCACACAACAAGTGGTTCAGGTATGAAAATTAGTAACATTGGTCGTACAGTTTTACATACCCCACAAAAAGAGTTGCATCTAAAAAATATCTTGCATGTTCCTACAGCAAATAAAAGCCTTGTTTCCGTTCATAAGCTTACATCCGATAATAATGCCCTTATTGAGTTTCATCCTAATGTTTTTCTTATAAAGGATCGGGTCACGAAGAGAGTAATCCATCAAGGCAAGTGTAAGGGTGGATTGTATCCTCTTCGGCCTGAAGAGAAGTCTCGGAAGCAAGTCTTTGGTGCAATAAAGCCATCTACATCAAGATGGCATAGTCGTTTAGGTCATCCTTCATTTTTCGTTGTTGAGCGTGTGGTTAAAAACAATGGTTTACCTTGTGTTAGTGATGAGAGTCCTAATTCCATGCGTGATTCTTGTTTGAGAGCTAAAAGTCATCAGCTTCCATATCCCAAGTCGACTAGTGTGTCTAGTGCTCCTCTTGATTTAATCTTTTCCGATGTGTGGGGACCGGCACCAACATCAGTTGGGAGGCACACATACTATGTGAGTTTCATCGATGACTATAGCAAATACACATGGATATATCTCGTTAAGAAAAAGTCCGATGTTTTTCAAGTTTTCCATGACTTCCAAAGTCTAGTCGAAAGGAAGTTCAATAAGAAAATTATTGCTATCCAAAGTGATTGGGGAGGAGAGTATGAGAAACTTAACTCCTTCTTCAACCGAATAGGAATATCTCATCATGTTTCTTGTCCACATGCACATCAACAAAATGGATCTGCTGAAAGGAAGCATCGTCACATAGTAGAAGTAGGGCTTGCACTTCTAGCCAATGCTTCTATGCCATTAAAATTTTGGGATGAGGCTTTTCTCACCGCGACATATCTCATTAATATGCTTCCCAGTAAAGGAATCAATTTGAAACCCCTATTCAGCGTCTTCTAAAAGAAACGCCTGATTATAATTCTCTCTGTGTGTTTGGCTGTGCTTGCTGGCCCAATCTCAGACCTTATAATAATCACAAACTCTTCTTTAGATCCACCAGATGTGTGTTTCTTGTCTACAGCTCGTGTCACAAAGGCTTCAAATGTCTTGAGCCAAATATCGGGAGGGTTTATATTTCTAGAGATGTTATATTCGATGAGTCTGTTTTTCCTTTTGAGCATCTTCATCCAAATGCAGAAGCATCGTTGCGAAAAAGAAATTCTTCTCCTACCAGATTATCTTCGTAACTCAGATTGTGGGGGTGTAATCTGTGCTAATTCAAATGGTACTAATAATCATACTAATACAAACTCATCAGATTGTTTTGGAGATGATGATATGGTGCAGGATGACACAGAAGATCCAGGCGCCTTTCTCCAGGGAGATTCGCCGGCCGGATCGGGCACACGATCCCAGGTGGATCCGCTTGGCGTCTCGGGCCGTTCCGCGGCCGCGGGAGCCTCTTCCTCCTTGCCGCGTGGGGGGGGGCAACACCGCCTACGCAGCAGTCTGCATCAGCACCCCAGGCAGCGCCTCAGCTGCAGGAGTTGATCCTGCTAACAGCTTTGCCTGGATCTTCTGCAGCGCCGCATGACCAGCCTGTTGAGTCACACGAATTGCCAGCAGCACCCGGATCTTCTGTGCCACAATCAGCTGAAACACAAGCTCCTGGATCTCTTGCGCCACCAGCATCTCCAGGACCTCCTGCGTCACCTGCAGCTCGCCCACACACACACGGCTTCAAAGTGGTATTGTAAAACCCAAAATAATTACTGATGGTCGTATAAGGTGGTGCAATGCATGTATAACAGGTGATCCTAAGACACCTTCAGAAACCATGCAAGATCCCAGATGGAAGAAAGCTATGCAAGAAGAATTTGATGCACTGCTTCGGAATGGGACGTGGCGACTTGTGTCTCCTAGCAAAGGTAAAAATATAATTGATTGCAAATGGATCTTTAAGATTAAAAGAAAAGCAGATGGATCAATTGAAAGATATAAAGCAATACTTGTGGCTAAAGGCTATAAGCAACGGTATGGCATTGATTATGAAGATACTTTTAGTCCAGTTGTGAAAATTGCTACTATTCGACTGGTATTGTCAATTGCTATATCTAGGGGATGGAGTTTGAGACAATTAGATGTGCAGAACGCGTTCTTACATGGTGTTCTGGAAGAAGAAGTATATATGCGACAACCGCCTCGGTTTGAGAGTGCATCTATGCCCAACTTTGTATGCAAGTTGGACAAAGCTATTTATGGACTTAAGCAGGCCCCAAGAGCCTGGTATTCAAGGTTAAGTGCTAAACTCATTACCCTCGGTTTCCGTGCATCTAGATCAGATACCTCCTTGTTCATATATTCCAGAAATAATGTCAATATTTATGCTTATTTATGTGGATGATATTATTGTCACTAGGAGTTCTCAAGAGGTCATTGATGATTTACTTCGTGATCTTAAGCAAGATTTTGCTCTTAAGGACCTTGGTGATTTACATTATTTTCTGGGAATTGAAGTAAGAAAGGACGAAGGTGGTATAGTGTTGTCTCAAGAGAAATATGCTCGTGATATTTTAGCTCGAGTTGGTATGTTGAAGTGTAAACCATCGATCACACAATTATCCACGTCTGAAAAATTGTCCAAGTATGAAGGTGATTCGTTGAATACAAGTGATAGCACTCGGTACCGTAGCATAGTTGGAGCATTGCATATCTTACTCTTACTAGACCAGATTTGGCCTTTTCAGTTAACAAGGTTTGCCAATTCCTACACTCTCCTACTGCGGCGCATTGGTCAGCTACCAAAAGAATTCTCAGATATATTATGCATACTCTTGATGTTGGGTTGAGAATCAGGAAATTTAACTCCACACGTGTCAGTGCATTCTCTGATGCTGATTGGGCAGGAAGCATTGATGATAGAAGATCAACAGGAGGGTTTGCAATATATTTTAGAAATAATTTAATTTCGTGGAGTGAAAGGAAGCAAGCAACTGTATCTCATTCTAGTACAGAAGCGGAATATAAAGCAATGGCTAACACTACAGCTGAGGTAATTTGGGTAGAATCTCAGCTGAACTTGGAGTTAAATTCCGACGACCTTCTTGTCTATGGTGTGATAATCTTGGTGCAACATATCTTTCTGCGAACCCTGTTTTTCATGCAAGAGCAAAGCACATAGAAATAGATTTTCATTTTGTGCGAGAAAGGGTTGCAAAAAGACATCTTGAAGTACGCTTCATTGCATAAAATGATCAAGTTGCAGATGGGTTTACAAAGGCATTGCCAACTCATAAACTAGAAGTATTCAAGAGCAATCTAAATCTTGAATCGAGACAAGCTTAGATTGAGAGGGGGTGTTAGATAGAGTATGTATCTTGTAATTGAGTTGTATCACATGTAATCTCCTAGTTGGTTGCGCATGGCTTGATCTCCTTAGAGATAGATAGGATCTTGTACTTGGAGAATAAGCTAGCCAACAACCAGATCATTGTAATCTGTTGGGCGCCGCCCCCTATATTAACACGGAAACGAGGGAGGCCGAGATAGGCAACCTCGTTACCTCTTTTTCCTACAAAGTAAACAATCTCTAATAATTGATTAATTAGGTGTAATAAATTCATCTCACCATTTCGGTCCACCCATATAATTAATTTTACAATTAGTTTGTATTTAATACTTATAATGAGTGTTGAAAAAACTAAAAAAACATTTCACCCGCACTTTTCTGCCAATTAAACAAGGTCTAGGTTCACCTTGGATAGGCCTCTCTAGAGAGAGCTCTTCCTCATATCATGGAAGAAATAATGGGAGGAACATAGGCCAAGCAAGTGCTTCCATCTTTATTTTGTCAATAAGTTAAGGTTAAATATATGTTTTGGTTGAAGCTACATGACAAGTTTCCAAATGTTAGGATCTATAATTAATTTTTCTACGTTTTGGATGTATACTACCTCCGGTTAGGTAATGGAGTCATTTAAGATAGCAACACGGTCTCCAAAGTGCAACTTTGACTTCTTATTTTTATAAAATATTTATTAAAAAATAACATATGTATACTTTTATGAAAGTATTTTGCAAGACAAATCTATTCACATAGTTTTCACATTTCCAAATTGAACGATTTAAAAGTTATGCATGATTTATATTCCCAATATTTGATTAAATCGACTTCATTTACCAAACTGGTGTGAGTATTGTATAGGATCTTCCATGAAATTGAGGATCATCGGAAATGCTCTTCATATCAACCTTTCAACCGGCATGATTTGAATTACCACTATATATATATATAGATCACCTCGAGAGAGTGCTTCGGAGTTGACCGGACGATCGGCGTAGCTTAGAGGTGGTCGGCAACTGGGCGGGCATCCCCATCGTCGGTCTTTGGTCCTTCCATGCCGGTGGCATTCTCGCTCGTGAAGATGAAAATATGTGGAAGAATACTACAAACGATAGAAAAGACAATAAATGGCAACGAAATAAAAGTGTTCCATGTTTGGAGACCATGGAGAGCATTCAGAAGGTATTATTTTGAATTACGAAACTGCTAGCGCCTGGACGTCCGTTTCGGGCGCTAGTATCGGACGTCTCCACGGCTGTCGGATTTGAAGCAACTGTCAGGTAGAAGTCCAACGACTCATATTGCGACCCATGTTGCGTGCAACATCTAACATCAGGGATCCTCCTCCCCCGACACAAATATCCAAGCGACTCATGTTGCGACCCATGTTGCGTGCAACATCTAACATCAGGGATCCTCCTCCCCCGACACAAATATCCAAGCGACTCATGTTGCGACCCATGTTGCGTGCAACATCCAACATGAGGGGGCCTCCTCCCTCCTCCCCTTGATACAACACCTTACATCACATGTGTAACATCGAAACTCAACATCTGCAACATCGAAAATAAATGTCTACAACATCAAATATATGTTAAAAATCTTGATAATCATCCATCGAAAATGAGGTGCAAACCCGTCGCAACATATGTTTCACGTTGTTTGACACATTCAAACTCTCGATGAAAAATGCAACTTTCAGATAACACACTTGCAACACGCGCAATGTACATATGTAATATCGCAACATCAAGATCTACTTTTGCAACATCAGCGAGGAACACTTGCAACATTTCTCTGAACATCTAATACACGTGGAACATAGGCCCACAACATGCACAAAACGTGATAAAAAAGAGTAAGTAGAAGGGGTGAAGGATGGCGTCAGGAGCTCGCCACCTAGAAGACGCAGAGGGGCTCGACCTTGGGGCGGCGGTGCTGCCACCGGTGAGCCACGACCCCTGTCCTCCGCGCAGACCCCCGGGCGTGGCGTCATCGACCGCTAGACTTCGTTGGGGGAGTGCGACCACGGCGTGACGCGACGGCATCGGCGAGCCGCGGCCCCACCTCCACCTCGAGAGCTCGACCCCAGAGGCGGCGTCCATGGAAGCTCCTCGCAGGCGTCCATCGGCGACGGGTGAGCGGCGGCTGGAGCACCATGCTGCGGACTCGCTCTGTTCCGCAGTCGCGGAGAGGGGCAGCGCTCACCCCGATGACAACACGTAGGACTGCAATGGTCGCACATCCTCCCAGGAGGCGGAGAGAGAACCAGGTGCTGGAGATTTTCTCGAGAAGAAACAGAGGAGAGATGATGTACTAACGAGTGGATGAGAATGAGAATGGATAGGAGGGTGGACGATAGGGTGACGTCCGATATTTTTTCAGTTCTGGACGACCGGGTAGAAGCATTACTCTCACAACCGGACTTATTGCAGAATATTTTCCTCTCACAACCAATTTGCCGCATAACTTGTTTCACAATTTCTCTCACAACTAATATGCCGACTTATGCGTTTGAGATCTACTTAACACTCCATTTTTACGACGTTTAAAGACTGGCAATTTTTTTAGAAGAAAGACCGGCAAAATTGTGAAGCGTCGACAACTGCTACAATTCCAAATATACAATTTTTTCCTTCTAAGATACTCCATTTTTTCTCACGGAACTCGTCACAAATCTCGACCGTCGAAATGCAAAAATCCTGCCGTCCACGCATCCTGCAATCCTCGATACGTCTGGCTGACGAATGGGCCCCACATCAAACTCTCATATTGAATCTTGACCACAAACTGCCTGCTGCCGTCCAACCCTTCGCTGGCCATGGAGGCCTCCGCCGCCACCGCCGACGACGATCCGTACGTTCCCATCTACATCTCCTCCGATGAGGACGACGGGAACGCGCAAGCCTACTTCGCTGAGTCGTACAGCCCCGAGGAGATCGAGATCCAGGAGGCCATCCTCCTCTCCCTCGACCGCTCCCGCGCCCCGGCCGCCATCGCCTCCTCATCCGCCTCCCCCTCCTCGCGCCCCGCCGGCGTCACCGAACCCCTAGAAACCCCTCCCGACCTCAAGGGGAAGCGCCAGATTTCGTCGGAAGGTAACTCGTCACTAGCAAATGAATCTCGATTCTTCATTCCTCATACCTAGGTGCGTGCGATTCACTTGGTACTGCCCTAATCCTCCTGTCCTGACGCAATGTGGAAGACGGCCCGGGCGACCGCAAGAAGAAGCGCGTCAAGCGCGGCCGCTTCAACTGTGCAATCTGCTTTGAGACGGTTGAGGTTTCAGAGAAGTTTGCTGTGAGCAACTGCGCCCACGCGTTCTGCAACAGCTGCGTCGGGAGGTACGTCGCCGAGAAGATCGCCGAGAACGTGCCCGTGGTCGGGTGCCCTGACCCCGAGTGTGAGGACGGTGTGGTCGAGATGGATCTGTGCCGGGATATTGTCCCGTCTGAACTGTTTGACCGGTGGAATGTCTCTCTGTGCGAGAACCTACTGGGGGATGATAAGATGTACTGCCCGTTCAAGGATTGCTCAGCGCTGTTGATAAATGATAGCTCGGTAAAGATCAGGGAAACAGAGTGCCCACACTGCCACCGACTGTTCTGTGCACGATGCCGCGTCCCATGGCATGATGGGATCAAATGCAAGGAGTTTAGGAAGCTTGGAGATGATGAGAAAGGGGAGGATGATTTGACGCTTAAAAAGCTCGCTAACAAGAAGAAATGGCAAAGGTGCCCCAACTGCAAGATGTACGTCTCGAGAAAGTCTGGGTGCTTGCTAATGAAGTGCAGGTATGTTGCAATTTATAATCCTTTAATTATACGACTACATTAATGTATTATGGAATTAGGACGAAGGGCAGAGTAGAGGGCTACATGTTGGCAAAATTTGAGTTTCTGTTTATGTGCACAAAAAGTAGATACAGAATTCTTCAGGAAAGGAGTGAAAGAAATTACCACTCTGATGGAATATCATACCATCTCCCTTCACCTTTAGACACGTCAAATCTAACTTTTTTTGTGACATGTTCTGTTTTTCCTTATTCATATGTTCATGGTAGTGACACTACTGTTATTTGATGTTCTATACTAGAAGGATAGCCATTATATGTCTTCAAAATTGTGTAGTCCTTTTCTGGTCCTGTTATAGTGGAGCTAGTCAACATGCAGCTTTGGTTACTATTTGTGTGTACTACGACAAAGCTAGGGGCTGGTTTGATTGCTGACCCTTTCCACAAACAGCATATCTTGCTTTTACTTTTTAATAACTGTTCTTAGAGGGAATTATTCAATGTACTTGCGATTGCAAGTAACCAATTTATTTTGTCTGGCACTTCAGAGAACGACGTCCCCTTATGTATATTAAAATTTATAGTCATGATGTTATAAACTTATTAGTGGAAAACATTATTAGAAATGCCTCATTATTGTGTATGAAAGGGAATATTCGACAGCTTCCTTTCTCATTTGTCATGTTTCTAAGTGACACGAATAGGTCACTCAAGTGAAACTAGGTTGTATTTGTCATGAAAACCAACTTCTAATAGCCAGTAGCTTGTCAATGTGGTGAGGATCTGGGTTGGTTAAAGTGTTATTTCCTAACAAGTTATGTGCTTGTACCAACTTCTAGCAAGTGCTTTTGTTGTTGGCTGATTTAAATCAGGAGTTGCATCAATTTTACATTACAGCTTATTTTTAAATACTGTTGCTGGTATTCGTCTAGTTTCCATCATGTCACTTACACATTGTTCTGTTTCTGAAGGTGTAAGCAGTACTTTTGTTACCATTGTGCTGCCCCTATGGACAAGACCAGCCATTATTGCGAGAATTGCAAGCACTAGACACCGTGCAAACTCTCTAGTCTGTACATAGCTTTAGGTAATATTTAAGTGGACTATCATCTCCTTGGTATTGGAAGCTACCACCAGCTTCTGTCCTTCATGATCTTGCTTAACTGCAAGAGTTCATGTGCTGAAGTGATCCTTATAATTTTTCATCTTTGATACCGATCAATTCACAGAAAAAGTCTTTTTTTGTTATTTTCTTATACACATTAAGTTCAATTCAGCCACAAAAAAGCAAGGAAACTCATTTTAATAATATGCACTTGTTGGTTTTATTCAGCTGCAAGATATGGGTGCTATGAATTTTTCATATGGAACAATGAAGCCCTTCTTGTGTTGTGACCATGTGAATACCATGTTCATCTTGCTTTACCATGTCCTTTTTTTTTTAAGTTTTGACTGAAAGTTCACTTTTGTTTGATTTTGCACCATCAGTCCCAGCCGTATCATACGTACAATAAAAAACAAACAAAAGAGAGGTCTTGCGTTCATCACAATGCTACTTATCTTATACTCCCTCCGTATTGGTATTAAAAGACATTTAAGACAAGGTTTAAGTCAAACATTAGGATTATAAATTATTAATAGTTTTTAAGTTATTAAGTTTGAAAATGTGAAAATCATATAAATAGAATTGTCTGGAAAAATATTTTCATAAAAGTATAAATATATTATTTTTGAATAAATATCTTTTTATAAAAAGCAAGTCAAAGTTGTGTTTTGAAGGCCGTGTTACAGACCGTGTTACAGTAAAAAACGTCTTCTAATACCAATATGGAGGGAGTAGTATTCAATTCTTGCTACCATGTATCTAAAGACTGCCAGTAATATTTGAGAGGGTAGCTGTCAGCGAGTTGCTGAGCAATGGTAGTATAGAATATTGTGTCTTGATGGATTGTATTAACAACAGCCGCAATTTGTTTGCATATGCTTCATGTACCTTTCCTTAACGTATATGGCTTGTTCTGCTTTTAATTCTCCCTGTTTCATATGACCTTCAAGAATGTGGCTGTGATGCATTCTAACAAACCACATGCCTGTGATGCATTAACTTATATCTAACAAACCAGTACATGCCTGTGATGCATGACAGCATGAGTATCGATGCATTGCTTGTTGCAAAACCGTTGCGTGGCAAAACAGAGCTGAAACTCTTCAGCCGGTACGTACTGGGCTATCGTCAGTGTTCACTCATCCCCTCAACCGACTCGGCTCAAACCTGACGCTTTCCTTGTAAGCGCTGGTAAAGAACGTACTTTTGGCAAGCAAATTAACTTGCTTGCACTGGACCGATTTAACAGTACGGTTCCTTCTTAAATCTTGTTCAGATTTTCAGAGCGGAAACACCCCAGAGCAAACAGCATCAGATCAGAGGACACATATGAACGTCTAGATGGTGCAGGAGCCGGAGAATATCTAAAATAGCCTTGTACGCTTTGGTTGTTGCACTGCAGTTTGGTGCAACCGTGCAAAACAATTGAGATTCCTTTGCTTCCTGGAGCAAACAGCATTTCATCGGTCCATTGTGCCTCCGTGCAATGGTGCCTGAAGAAATCAGCAACCCATGCAATTGATTGAGCGTCTTTCATCTTCGCAGCAAGCATCTTCAGTCTTCCACTCCTCCTGCGTTCGTGCAAGATCCATTTAATTGCTCCCTACAAATAGCAAAGCCTCACTGCTCCATGTCGCACCTCACGTCTAGTAATCAAGAACCATCCTGCACCTCTGCACCAGGCCACATCGCAACCGAAGGAGCCGCAGCCGCCGAGAATCTGCCATGGCGTCTTGCTCTGCTCTGAAGCTGTCCCCCGCCGGCATTCTTCTGCTCCTGTGCGTCGGGTCGGCAGACCTGGCGCGGCCGGCCCTCGCGTCGTCGTCGCCGCTGCCGTCGCGGGAAGATCGGGAGCCGGCCACGGCCGGCGAGCTGCTGCTGCAGGAGCTCGTGGAGCATGACCTCGCCGAGGAGCTGGGCCTCCGCCGAGGAGCTGGCATGTACTGGCGCGGCGGCAATGTGGGCGACATCTGCCCGTCGGCGTGCCAGATCTGCCTGGTCGTGTGCGCAGCCACGTGCGTGCTCAGCAAGGTGCCCATCGCCTGCTTCACCAACTGCACCGTGTCGAGCTCCTGCTTCGGCAAGACTGTGACACCGTTACCCGCGGCGGTGACCGCTTGAACAGGGGGCCATCCCTGTCCTTGGGTCTCACCGGGCGATCACTGTGTGTCTGCTTATTTGGCGCTTGATCAGTTGCTCTTTGTGTGCGTGGGGTGTGTCAGGGACCCACATGTATCAGTTCATCAGCTCTAAGTAACAATGCCGGCGTGTATGGCTAAACTAAAGGAGTCTTTTTCACTGAAATCTATCGATGCTTGGCACAAGCACACATTTACGTCATGTAATGCAAATCGTTCAGCCCATGGGTAATAACGTAGTAATGTAGCATCAGCTTTTGTCGTGACAGTACGACACCGCCCATGGGTAATAAGGTGGTTCAACAACTTATATCTAATTCCTTCCCCGCCCTAATGTGGAGAATGTTTCAATGTTTTGACTTGCATTGTTTTGACTTTTTTAAAATATGTAGATTTTACTATGCTCATATAGTCCTATATAGATTTGGCAATGCTTGGCACACGCAAACAACTCTCAGATTTTTCAAATGGAGGACCTATACAACAAACTGTATTTACAAAAATTATTTTTGAACAATTTTGAAATGGAGGGAGCAGAATTCAGTTCCTGCGAATTAACAACCATGTGTGTTGGCTAGTTGGCTAATGCTAGTAATACTATATATATATATATGTCTGTACTCCGTTCCAAATTATAGGTCATTTGACTTTTTCAACAAGTTTGATTGCTCGACTTATTAAATAATATGTGCAAACGTAGTCAATTTCAAGTTATTGTTTAGGAACTTTGATTAATAAAAAGTCACATAAAATGATATTTTTCATAATTTGTTTAATAAGATGAGTGGTCAATATTGAGGACAAAAAGTCAAACGAATTATAATTTGGAACGGGAGGAGTAGGATTTAGAACGAGGAGTTTGTGGGCACGCACGTGCATCACCTACCAACACTACAGGAGACGCTTGCTCCCCCGAGTGCCAAATGCACTCGGGGAAGGGGCAAGAACACTCGGGGAAGCCTTCCCCGAGTGCAACACTCGGGGAAGAGCCTACGGGGATGCCTCTCACGGGAAAGAGGTCTTCTCCGAGTGTCAAGAATCGCACACTCGGGGAAGCCTTCCCCGAGTGCCGTCCTAGCACTCGGAGAAGAATTGACGCCGTCGGTGCCGCCCGCCTTTTTTTTTTGAAAAATCCACTTCCCCGAGTGCAACACTCGGGGAAAAGGTTTCATTTTTTTAAAAAAAAACTCTTCCCCGAGTGCATGTCCTAGGCACTCGGGGAAGAATATTGTCTGTTGTTTGTAAAAACCCCTCTTCCCCGAGTGTCACTACCCAAGCACTCGGGGAAGTAACATATTTTTGTAAAAAAATTGCTTTTCCTTGTGAACTTTCTCTCTAGATCTTCTATAAATCGCTTTGCTGCTCCTTGGGAACTTGAGAAGAAGCTAGCTGTCTCTCCAATTTAAAGCACCTGCAATGAATTAGATTCTGTAAGTGGTAAAATACAAAAATGAAATAAAAGATGCACATTCTTCAAATAATGGCCATGGTCTCAGTGGTAAAGCAATCTAATTAAAAAAATGTAATATCAAAAGATGAGGCTCGACAAATAACATGCACAACTATGAACCATAAATAGTAGGTCATAAATCAGATGTATGCTTTGTAATAAAAGATAAACATACGAAAAATGTGTGTTCATGATATATACACACACAACCATCATCTGATGGAGTATTCCGCAGAAAAGAATTCTAATTCAATGTGCGATATAATACTCCTATCAAGCATAGTAGGGTTCAAAATGTTCATGCACTCTACAGTCCATAAATTCAGTTAAGTGCTACCCATAGACAGTGTAATACCAAGTGTACGGACATCCGCAATTGTAGGAAATAAACCCGTAGTGATATCTCTAAAGGAACTAATTTTCAAGGTACTAGCAAAGTATAGAGCGTTCAGTTCATACAACCATTACAATGGTCGCTCACAAGAGTGCGAATCGCATCACCGTTAAAAAACGGGGACATGTACGGGACGAAATTTACCTTGAGTGACTAGGACACAAGCATGGAACACCATCGAGCCAAGTCGTATCTTCCTTCGATTGCTACTTCAAGTTCTTGCTATTTTCCCGAAAAAAGGAACCCCGAGGCACGATCAGTAGCTATCGTTGTATCTTAAAATCAGTAGGAGAACATGAATTCATTTTACAATAATCATAGTTTCATACAAATCAAATGACATTTGCTCTTGGTTTTAAACTAAGCAACACAACGGCTGTGACATCTCAATCTGTTTAGCAACCTTTAGATCAAATAAGCACTAGAGAAAATAGTTTTGCTCCAAAACAATAATCTTGTTGCTTTATAGTCAACCTCAAGCACACTTGCGAATTATAGTAGTACGCTTTGCAATCTTACTTAAGTAAACAAACACTGATCATGGTTGTGTCGTTGTTGCCGACAGGCACTCTGTCTCTTATATGTTTCCTACAATTTTTATTTGTAATTGAAGTTTTATTAATTTCAAGACATTACATCTAAGTGGAAGTGATGCACAGAGCCAAACAAAGAAAAAATATAGCATAATCCAAACACTCTGATGACATGAATCAATTCAATCGTTAAACTATATGTAGTCATATATGTGCTTAACAGACACTTGATAAGAGGAAGTACCTTGTGGCAAGCATTTATGCGGAGTAACCGGAGAGCGGGTGATCATCTCCATCTCATTATGACACTAATCCTTTAGTGTAAGACTCCTAAAACCACAATGACACTAATCCTTTAGGAAAATCGATGGAAACAAGAAATCATCCTAAACCAACAGGATGCATGTGTAACATACCTCCCCTATCCTGTTCAATTATGCTCACTACGATAACACATGTGGAGATGTCTCGGTTTTAGACATCTGACATTGCCACTTGCTCGAAATCTTCTCAATTTTGTTACACAACCTCTACATGTCATAACATGACATCCAAACAAGTTTCATGATTTTCGGACTTCGTTCGGATTTTATATAATTTACAAATACTTTTCCCGCAAGTTGTTGGTCATCATACGACAACAAGATGCTCAAATTTTATGTGAGTTCCTAAATATAACCTCAAAATACATCAATTATAATGAATATCATTTTTGAATGAAGAAATCCCATTACTTCATGTACCTGCAGTTCAAATTCGAAGTACGTAAAAAAATTCAACGAAAAGAAAAAACTAATGAAATATACCAAAATAATTTAAAATTACCTCAATTTTGAACAAGAAGTTTAAAATAATGTGGGGTGGCCTCACAAAAAAATTGGGGCGAAAAAACTAAAAAAAAAGAAAAATTATCCCCCGAGTGCTAGGGGATGGCACTCGGGGAAGAGTTTTTTAACGTAGCTCCGTCCACTTCCGCCGTTAAGTACCAATTTTCGTCCGCGAGTGCCTCTCTTCCCCGAGTTTCTCTCTTCCCCGAGTGCCATGGACCCTATGGCACTCGGGGAAGCCTCTCTTCCCTGAGTGTTTTTCTTCCCCGAGTGCAACACTCGGCGAAGAGTATCTTCTCCGAGTGCCCGATTTTTGGCACTCGGGGAAGCAATGGACACTCGGGAAATGTCCATTCTCCCGTAGTGCAATGTGAAGATTGAAGATATATATCCTTCTTCCTTCTTGAACTCTCTTGGCTTACAGATAACCTGCAGTCTTGAACTCTGGCTGCTTGCTGCCAACGAATTGACAAAATGCAGATGAATCAAGCGAAGGACGCTCTGCATTTCTTCACTATACGTTATTTGACCGTTGGAGTTAGGTTTTTAAACCGTGCATCTTCATCATCGCCCATTGGATATCGGATGCTAGCTGCTTCAAGGACAGAACTTGAACTCATCGCTGCCTTGCACGAAATCAGCTAGCTAACCCATTTAGTAATTATTTTAAATCACCATTAATTAAGTAGAGCTCTTCTCAAGAGCCCAGCAAGCAACCTTCTTCAGTTCCCTTCGTCTATACATGCATGACACATCATTCGCCCCCTATATAAATAGCAAAGCCTCACTGCTCCATTTGACATCCCTCAGCTTGCATCTTTTTGTTTGCACACCGTCGTCGTCCATCGATCGATCTCATTCTCGTTGCGACCAACAATCCAATCGACCAGTCACTCGCAATGGCCACCTTTTCTGCTTCCGCTCTGAAGGTCGCCGCCATGTGCATGGTGCTCCTGTGCGTCGTCGGCTCAGACCTGGCGCGCCCGGCCCTGGCATCCTCCTCCTCGCCAGACGACCTGCAGGAGTCCGCCGGGGCCGGCGCCCTGCTGCTGCGGGAGCTCCTGGCGCACGAGCTCGCCGAGGAGCTGGGCCTCCTCGATGCTGGGCAGCAGCACGGCGGCGACGTCGGCGCCGTGTGCACGCCGGCGTGCCAGAACCGCCTGATCGTCTGCGCCATCACGTGCGTGCTCAACGCGAACCCGGCCGCCTGCTTCGCCAACTGCACCGTCGCCGCCGGCTGCTTCAGCAAGGCCCTGCTGGTGGTCGCGTAAGGTGGTGTAAGTCTGCATGTATGTCGTCCTGTGCGTGGGTGCTGGCTTCTTGTTTTGGATTGGTTTGTGTATTTGTGATCGTGATCGTGATCGTGTCATGTGTGTATATACGTGTCGTGTGCTGCGTGTTGCCAGAAATGCAAGTCCACTTATACAAGCGACCGCGGAGTCTATCTCAACCATTCATCGCGCCTCGTGCTCCGCAACCGACCCCACTATGCATGCAACCGTATGGGTTGTTTATTTCTGTGGGACCCACCTCGGTCAACCAAAATGTGCCCCGCTTTCACGCGCGCCTGAGCGAAAAAAATTGCCTCGCACGGGATACCAAGGGTCCGTTTGATACGAGCCAAAAAAGGCCGGTCAGGCCCGCTAGGGCCATTTCCACCTGTTTGATATGGAAACCCCAGCGGGGGAGTCGGGCCGTCGGCGACCATTTCTCCCTCTCTCTCCTGGCTCGCGCCGCACGCCCCCCTCCCCTCGTTCCTCCTCGGCCTGGCTCTGACGGCGCGCGCGGGCGAATCTTGGGCGACGGCGGGAGCTGAGGCGGGCTCGCGCGGGAAGGTGAAACTTCCGCGCGCGCTTCTTGCCGGGCGAAATCCATGGCCTACATATACCACCCCTCCTCCCTCCCTCGGTTTCTTCTCCTCCTCTCCACAGTCCACTCCCGTAGAAGCTCCGTCGTCGAGGTAAGCTCCGCTGCCGGCGCGGCCGTGGTGTTCCCCGGGCTTCCTGTCCGTCTCCCCCGCGTGGATCTGCGTCCAGGCGGCGCGGCTCTCCGACGGACTCCGCGAGGCGGTCTTCTTCCTCTTCTTCTCCGTCTAGGTGGTGTTGCTGGTCGTAGATCTGTGGGCTGTTGTGCTTCCCCGTCCAGATCTGCTACCTCCTTCCCATCTCCTTCGTTCCCCTTCCGGCCTTACCGAGGTAAATCCACATCCCCCTTTCGTTACACCGTTTAATGTTTTGCTCAGATCTATGTGTTGTTTGTTGTTCCTTCCTTTTGTGATGATAAATCTTGGACGTATTTGTTCCGTATCGTTGTTATTGCTCTGTTACGTTGTTCATTTCAGCTTATCTTGTTACCTTGTTTTTGCCTTTGCAATATAAATGGTCGATGATGACTAGCCAATGCGCACTGGGAGGCAATATTTGCGTTGCAGTCGTGCCTTTTGATGATTTTTGAATGCTTGCACTTACATTCAGAGGCCAGCAGGGTCTACTTAATTTGCTTATACATTTGTGAATGCATTGTAGATGGCTGAAAATGCAAAACATGATCTGATGGCTAGGCAAGCAGCTGCCATGGTTGTTGTGATGGTTTCCTTTGTGCTTAATAGGCTTAGACGTGTTAGAAGACATGAGCCAATTCCTTATGGCCCTAGGACTGAAGCCGAGAGGCATAGACAGAGGACACTCGAGATGTTGTACAACTACAATGATATAGAATGCATTGCCATGTTACGCATGAAAAGAGTCCCCTTTTTTACTTTGTGCAACCTTCTTAGGAGCGAGAAAACTTGTTCCCGAGACATTAGGTTGTCCCGTGAAGGAGCAGTGGCAATGTTTGTTTTTGTGGTTGGACACAATGTGAGGTTTAGGGTAGTTCATCAATTCTTTAGGAGGTCCATTGAGACCGTGAGCAGAATCTTCCACCAAGTGTTGTTTGCCATTGGTGAATTAAGGGCCGACATGATCAAGCCTCCAAGCACCGTCACACACCCTAAGATTGTAGGCAGCCACGGATGGTTCCCTTATCTAAAGGTAAAGTCATATCTATGTGATTCAAACACATGCACATCCGTCCTTAAGTTTGACACACATGTTCATCCGTTCATGTTAATCTCGTAGAAATGCATTGGTGCCATTGATGGCACACATGTGTTGGCAAGGGTGCCTAGACGCATGCAACAAGCTTTCGGGGGTAGGAAGTCCAACCCCACACGAGAATGTTATGGCTCGCCGTGAACTTTGATCTAAAGTTCACTTATGTTCTAGCCGGGCCGGGAAGGGTCGGACCCATGATGTACTAATTTTGGCCGATGCCATTGCCGTAAATGATGGGTTCACGGTCCCAAGAATCGCATTAGCTAGTACATGCACTTATGGTCACTTTGACACATTGCACACTTGCACACTAATCCTCCACTAATTGTAGGTCATTACTACCGATAGATGCTCGGATATTCATGCGAAGCGGCTTCTTACCTCCATTTAGGGGGGTTAGGTATCACTTGAGTGAGTTTTCAAGCACGAACCAACCCACTAATGCAAGAGAGCTATTCAACCTTAGACACTCTTCACTAAGGGTGACAATGGAGAGGGCCTTTGGTGCACTTAAAGGGAGGTTTAGAATTATAGACAACAAATCTTTCCACACTTAGCGGACACAAGTTAAACTTGTGCAAGCCTGCCGCATATTACACAACCGGATTATTGGTTTTGGGTTGGACTCTCGTTGTTCCAGTTGAGGAAGGATTCCAGTGTGCTGAGCCAGATGATGATCCTGGTGAACTGCCTCTAGAGGAACTTGCAATGGTGTCTGTTAGGGATGACATTTGCAATGCTATGTGGGCTGCTAGGGGTTCTTCTAGGACTTGATTTCTTTGCATTTTATGGATGTGTAAAATAATTTTGTAGACCCTGGACATGGAACTAATGTAGTGTAACATTTATGTATTTCGCATGCTATGTCCGAGACCAAACATTTATTATTCAGTAATTGATTGATTTATTTAGCTGCAATTATTGTTCATTCCCTAATTTTTATAATGATAGGATGTCCGCAATTGACCTTGATGCCCAAGAGGGGTTTGTAGCCGCCGTCAACATGGCCGCCCCTACCGTTGTAGACCCGGTAGATGCCGAGGCCGCCCCTCGCCGGGGCGGGCGGTGCCCTATGAGGTGGAATAACAACACTTCATGGTTTGTCCTCGGGAGGATGGCCCGGATTGTTAGTAATGGGTCTAAGACCGACAAGACCTACAAGGATAAAGATGTTAATGCAGGTAGCTAGGTTAGTTACCGAGTACGGTGGGGTGCCTATTAGTGCAACTCGGGTGTACAATCACTTGAGGAAGTGGAAGCGAAGTGGTCTAAGATAGCTAGGTGAAGGAACTTAGTGGGGGCATCATTTGATGAAGATACTTGTGCCATAATGCTAGAACAAGACCACTACCTAGGTCATTGCAAGGTACCTACCCATGTCCGAAGAATCTCTTTCGTGCCCCTTTTCTTAATCGTGTGCTTCTCTCTTCTAAACTGTGTGCCCTCTCTTCAGGACCACCCTAAGGATGTTGAGTACCTTAACACTCCAATTAGGTTCTACTTTGAGTTGGAGACTCTCTTTGGTAGTACCTTGGCAACCGGTAGGTTTGCCTTAGGTTCTAATGAACCTTTGGGTGTCAACAAGGCAGATAGTCTGACTGTAAAGCTGGAGGAAGATAGTGTGGGGCTTAAGCAGGAGGCTGATAGGGATAAAACTACCTTTGAGTGTGGTAAGACCACTGTTCCAGTGTACCGAAAGTGTGTGTGGTAAGAGGAAGAGGGGAACTTTCACCGAAGAAGAGATCCTAATGATGACCAACATGAATGATGCTATCAACAATGTTGCCAATGCTATGATCAAGACAAAAGCCGCACATGTTGACCCAGACCTCTATCTTGCTGTCATGGAAATGACTGAGTTCAGCATTGATGCCTTGATTGTTGCCTACACCTTCCTACTTGAGCACAAGGCCACCTGCCATCGGTTTTGTGTGTGATGTCAAGCCCACACGGGGCCATATGGTTGAGGACTTATCTTGCCAAGAACTACCGCATGTAGTTCCGTGGTAGCCTCTCTCTTTTCTGATGTATATTTTGGCTAGAATCTGTGCATGGTTAGTGGCTGACCAGCATCTGTGTAGATGGTGATGTATATTTTGGGTAGAACCTTTGCATGGTGGAGGACTGACCTTTTGGTTTAGTTAGTGGGATTGTGGCTAACTAAAGAAACTACATTTTGGCTCACTTTATGTGAGTAAAAAATATATTTGGCTCACTCAATGTGAGCAAAACTATGTAATTGGAGGCTCTGTTGGCTTACTCTGGTACTGAATGTGTTGATGCTTCTGTTATTTTTGCAGTTGTCTGCCATTTTTGCTACTGTCTGTTTCATGGCAGTAATTGATTGATTCAGTTATATCTGTGCTTGTTATCTGTTTACCTTTTTGCTTGGGTTATTAATTTTGCCTATGATGATTCCATATATCCCATAAATGATGACATGGCCTTGTGAGGAACTTGCTGCTGTTATTTGTTTTAGTGTACCAGGTAGCCCTACTCTTGTCTCCCATCTGACCATGCGACACATCGATTCCCATGTTTCCAAACTTGGGATCGATGTGTCCCATGGTCACATGGTTGACAAGATTCTGTGCTTGTTATCTGTTCACCTTTTGGGCTTGTTATCCCTACTCTTGTCTCCCATCTGACCGTGGGACACATCGATTCCCATGTTTCCAAACTTGGGATCGATGTGTCCCCCGGTGATATGGTAGATAAGAACCGTGTCGTACTCTTCTTCTTATACTTATGTTTCCTACTGTCCACCAGTTGCCATTATGCTCCAAGTCCATGTCATATGATTGAAAAACATATAATCTGAGGCAAATATTTTCTGTTCTTTCATTTTTTTGGCCTATGATGACTGGAGCTTATATATTACTCATGTCTCTCATCAAACCGTGAGACACATCCATGCCCATGTTTCCAAACTTGGGATGGATGTGTCCCCCGGTTCAATGACTGCCATGAAAGTTCTGTTTCACTTTTGCTCCAAGTTCAAGTAGTCTGAGGCCACTTTTGCATGTTCCGGTTCCTTGTCGGGCCGATGATGATCCCGTTCACCATTTATCTATCATGACATCCATCAAACCATGTGAGACGTTCATGCCCATGTTTCTCAAACCGGGTCCGGACCTCTCACATGGTTCCATGGCCGCCATGAAACATTTGCTACTCATTTATTTACTCGAGGCCACAGCTTTTCGTCTTTTAGCCTATGATGATATGATCTATGATTATTGCTTGTCATGCATTCCATCAAAACATCAAATTCATCCATGGTCCAAGTATTCAACTATGGACCATGTGAATTTGACGTTTCCATGGTTCACATGTACCCATTGATCTCCTATATCTGAGGCAATATTTTTATCTCTATTATGCTTCTAAACTCTTTGTTGCTTTGGTTTTGAAGGAGCAATGACATGGTATGTAGTGTACAGAGGTCGGAAGCCTGGGGTTTATCAAAATTGGGTAGCATGTCATCAACAGTTACTCGCCTTCCACAACCGCCGCTACAAGAGCTTCAATCGCAAAGAAGAGGCAATTGCTTCTTATCTAGAGTTCACCGGTGAACCCGTTGTTTCGTTGAAGGAGATGTTCCTCAAATCGGTCCGCATTTGCCTAGTAGTGGTAAATTGTGCCTCGCTCTTCATAGCAATTATCGAGTTTATTATTATTTTAGGGTTGCTTATGTTCATTTATGTCACCTTTCTGTAATTATTTGGCTGCTTGTAATGTTGTTTTGTAATTAGTAATGTAAGCACATTGAGGGAAACTGCTACCTTCTCCTCTTCCTATGAAATGCAAAGTTGCACGAACTGAGCTCGGCCGAATCAAACACAATCACACATTGGTAGTTGCAGTTAGTTGCCCTTTGGCCAGGCTCCACACTCCGAATCAAACAAGAAAAAGGCTTCAACCAGGCTCAGTTGGTGCAAAAACATCAAACAAGGCCTGCGGCCTTCCGGACCGAGCTCCGGCGGCCGGTGCCTTCCGCAGCCGGCATATCAAACACGCCCCAAATGTTCCCTCCTCTTCTTTTCGAAAGATTCAGGCACAATAGCAGGGATGCGGCAGCCGGCAGGCACAAAAAATTCAGGCAAGCTGAAACCCTAGCTAACCAACCAGTCTCCTCCCCACGAGCGCCACCGCCGCCGCGGGCAGGCCTTCCTTCTCTAGTCATTACATGGCGCTCCAACGTGAATGAACTAGTCAGGAAGGTGGCGCCATTCCTTCTTGGCAGTGTTCGGGCGCTCCTTCCATGAGCTCCTGTGACGGCGGTGCCGCTGCCGCCGTCCTATTTGGCGGTGGGGGAAGGCCTCGCCTCGGTGTGCCTCCCATGGCGCAACCCTATCGGTCGGCACAGGAAAGCGCCGCCACACCCTCTAGCAAGAGCTCGCCGGCACCGACGGATCTTATAGCTCTTGCAAGGAGCTATGGAGCCCGTCACATCCCGCCGCGAGCATGTCCTAGCCATGGCGGATGGCCTGGATCACAAGGCCATGTGGCCTTAGTACACCGTGCTTCTCGATTTGGAGGTTGCACCCCCCTGGATCTACAGGTCCCAATCGATTTACTCCGCCCATCACTCCTCCCGCTCCCCGTCGTCATCTCTCGTGCCCCGGTCACTTTCCGCGGTCTTGTCGCTCCGCCACGAATGGATGCACCTCCATTGCTGGTGCATTCCTAACTGTGAATCTTGCTCCGTCCTTAGTCGTCGGCCATTGTTGCAACTTAAATGTGCTTCTGTTCTATATTATTTCTGATCATCTGTTTTTCGTTGTGTAGTTCCTTTAGATGGTTACAGGGAATTTTGCAGGGAATGTTGTTCAAGGAATTTCATCTTAGGAAGGAATGAGCAACTCTCCAAGTCCCCGACCATTAGGTAGTAATCGTTAAACTCCTACTTCTCCGATTCTCGTAGATTTGATGCATAGTTGAAATATCCAAATATATTCTTACTTGCTATTTTTTTGTTCTCCCCTATATTAGCTCAGAAGTACAAAGGAAATGTTCATCTTGTCCCTTTATTAAGCTGGGGTCGCCCCTCTCAGTGGCTTTTAGTAAAGGGATTGTCGAGCGTGTTCAGTTAGTTGTTTAGATTGGCAGACAACATTTGTATTTAACTGACCTCTTAATTTACCAACATTTTGAAGCTACCTCATAATTTAGCAGACTGGATTGCATCTCAGCTTAGTAGTACATGATCTTTATAGTTCAGAAGTACAGGGATATCTTAACCAGCTGCTGACCATCCGTTTTTTTGTTTCATAGTTGTTTCTTCATATGGTTATTACCAGTCCCTAATTCATGGCATTTCAACTTCTCCAGAAGCAATGTTCCAGTCGCCAAGTACCCAATCGTCCACCTGAACTCCCTTCCAATCAACTTGATCAGGTACTGAATGTTAAATCCCCAGAAATGCACTCCTTATAATTCTGTAGGAACATTTGATTGATTATATACTTATATCATGGATTGGGAAACGGTGTTTATCATCCAATATGATGGGGGGGGAGGTTACATATTAACAATCTGTCTCATGTCAATCGTTGTGCCCTAAAATTTTGGAACGTCGACCGTGTCATGCTACTTTCTCACTAGAAAAGGGAAAGGAAACATTGGTTCTCATGGGATTTTTGTCGAATAATGAAGAGCACACTCAAACGGATGACATGCTACCAGATCAATTTGGTGTCCTATAAATGACAGTGGTGGAATAAGAATGAGTAGAGATCAATTAAAAAATATAAGAGTTGAATGGGCCATGACTCTCATTCACATCCACTTGTTATGCACACCTTCAGTACATTTTTGTTCTGTGTCATGACACATAACAACTTGGTTGGCTAGATCCTCATGAACATTTTGGCAAATAACTGAAATGTACCTATTTAGTTACATTTTGTCCTTTATATAGCATAATGAGGGTCACAGTCCTATTCAAATGCAGTGTTATTTATTTTATTGTCTATCAACATCCCTTTTATTTTATTGTCCTATTCAAATATTTGTGATATGCATTTCTGTTCTTACATCATCACCATCCCTATTGGCATGTTGCATGCCTTACTTGAGCTGAGAAAGTAATATATATTGATACCTCCATGGTACTTGTAGGAACATTTCAGACTCTATGCTATCATTAAATGTGGTATACTCTTGATTGGATCTATTGCCTTGGTGTTGGTAACTTTTTGAAACATTTTTTTAGCAACCAAGTATTGAAAAAATATTGAAATGCATTTGAGGCACACAAGCTGAAAGTGGCGTTAAATTAATTTCATGTGCATTCCATCAATATGAAATGTACGTGCTACATTTTGGGCCCTCTACATAGCTGTGCAAGTGTTTGGAATAAATTGGTTTATAGCTCTGCATTGTTTCGCCTGATGGACCCTAATGCATGTCAGTAGGTGTTAGACTCTTCATTAATCACTAGAACATTTACTATCTCTCAACTTTAACCCTTTGGGCTACCCTCTCTCCCTCTATATATGCAATCCCCATGTAAACCTGTTGATCAATTCAGTCAAAGCCTTTTGGCATTCTCCAATAGTAGGCTTGCTGAAAAGGATGCTAGTACCTTTTCTTCACTTTTGGCATCATGCACAAAGCCACAAACTACTAAATGAGCTACTGAAAGTTTACCACAAACACTGTTGATTGTGGATGCTTTATTTATGAATACCAACTTGATAAGCCACCTCACAGCTCAAAGTAGCTCAATTTAGTAGATATAAGATGTGTATTACTTGAAACTATGCTTATGTAGCTACTTGCAGGCTGTTCCGGGGTAGCCCCTTCGGCGGCAACATTGGCTTGGCACCTGGCCCACGTGTGTCATGGCCGGCACAGGTGTTGCCACTGTCAGGATTGTCTGGCCTCCGAATGGGTTGTCCCAGTGCTGCTTGCATTTGGAGGATTTTCCTGTCCCCACGTAAGAAAGCAGTCTTGCAACTTGTTGGACTTGAAGGAAACGATCCTGTGGCTAGTTTGACTTGACGGTAGCTGGAACAAAAAGTTGAATGTGTCTCATTAATATCCAGTTGTTCGTCACAACTTGTGATGATAACATTTTAGCCAATAACTGAAATGTACCAACTATTTAGTTACATTTTGTCCTATGTATGATGAGGCACATATTCCTATTCAATGCACATCTCTGAAACTTTAGTGCTCCTTTCTAGCTAGTGTTGGAGCAAATTGACCTTTGTGTTATTCAAGGATGAATTATTTGGCCTAGTAGCGTGAGCTAGTCAAAGTGTTCCACCTAGACACTAAAAAATATCGTTGATATATTTAAATGTACATTACTATTCGAGCAAATCTTCCCCAATACCATCTTGGTTGCCAAAGGCATAGGAGCAACCTCATCTCATCGTCCTAAATAGGTTTGGAACATTTTAGCGAAGGTATGCAATAGTAAGTAAAATTGGACCCAAATTACATTTCAGCTATAGCACATTGGGGCGGCCTGTTCACTGAGTTGTGGCTTTACATTTTGGAGCTAGTATCTACAAGGATAAGGTACCGAACTTGCAGGTCAAAAGGTACAGAACATTTTGCTCAGTTCAAAGATGCTCAGAAGCACTTGGCAAAAATAATATATAGTTGAGTTTGTTGAAAAAAACAACATTTTCGTTCTTTTAACCTGGAAACATTTCAAACACTACTGTAGAGCTAACAACTTTTCAAGCGCAAAGCCTTGCTGCCATCCACATTTTCATTTGGGAACTTTCAAAGTCGAGATTGTGTCCTGTTGTTTAGAACCAGTACATTTCAAATGGCAAATGCAAAAGGTTCCACCTCATGACAAGGCACCCAACATGCTGTACATTCCCAATGCATACTACTTTACTAATTTCTCTTAAACCTGCCACCTATTAGTACATACAAGTGAAGATCCAACTGGATATTTTAGTACCTTTTACGAAGTTTGATACTTTTTAGTAAAACATCCCGATCGTGACTACACACAAAGATAACATCAGTGAACTTTTGGATTGAGCCGGAGACTAAAAGTTGCTGGAGACTAACATCAGTAAAGGTACAATACATTTTGCTCAACTAAAAGTTGCTCGAAAGCACTTGTCAAAAATCATATATAGTTGAGGTTACTAAAAAACACTACAATTTCGGCCTTTTAGTCTGGGAGCTTTCCAAGCACTACCGTAGAGCTGGCAACTTTTCAAGCGCATAGAGCCATACTATCATGCACATTTTCATCTGGGAACTTTTCAAACACCACTATATCGTTGTAGTACATCTTCATCCTTTTTTATTTAAGTACACTGGAGCACTAACCATGCACCTGAAAACAATTCAAAAACTTTCGGAATATAGAGAAACATTCAAGATCTTTTTATCAATATGTTTTCTTCTTGAAAAGTGGCATTCTAAAGGACCCAAATGCATATACTCCCTCTCGTCCCAAAAAGAATGTCATTCTAGGAATTTTAGGACATATTATAAGAAGGTCAAATGACCTCGATTGCCCCTATTTATTTGCCATATTAGGTGCTAATTAATTGTTGCATGCCTACATGCACATGCACACATGCCAAATTAAGTAAAATGTCATTCTTTTTGGGACAAATTTTGAATCCTAAAACGTCATTCTTTTTCGGACGGAGGGAGTACATGTTTTAGTTATGAACTGGTGGTAGGTTTGATGTGTTTCTTTCCGAGTCTTAAATCATACTATTCTGGAAATTATATATAGTATGATCTCATTTAGGCTGCTATAAGAAAAACATATCCGATTTGTTTCCAGAAACCACGTGCCCATCACAATGTTTACTCGCAAAACTAGTCATTTCATGAACATTCGGTACCATTTGTTTGGGAACATTTTAGTTTCTATACAATCAAAATCTGTGTAAAATGTGTAGGTACATCTCAAGGACTAAACATTGAGTAATGGATACGAAATTATCATGCTTAAATTCCAATTCCTCATTACATCATCCAGGACAAATCTAATTAACTAAAACAAGATGATGTGTGAGTCAGTTAAATTTTAAAAATGCTAACAAACATTACAGGCCACCACACTTTTTGCGCGTGTATGTACTGAAAAGTTCCAAAACATTGCAAAAGAGCATTTCCACCACACTTTTGTTCACGTAGCACAACACTCTTGGCTCGGTATCTCAAACTACTAAAAATCTGCCCATTATCAAGTTACATTTCAGGCTTTATAGTGCAGAACAAATTGTTTCAAATACTGAATGCAATTTCTTGATCATGAAGTTGGCAGACTAAAATATGCCTTTTACTTATTTACTATTTGTCCTCCATATAACATGAAAAAGTTCTTACGGATTGGCCAAAAGGTCAGTCCTAATAACAAAGTGTGTGATGCGAGTGGGCATGAATGAGACCCATTCAACCGATATATTTTATGTTTATCTCACATCTCATAAGTTATTCCAAATTCATAAGTTATTTCCAAATTAAGTGCTGCTTTCTTCTGAATGGAAGTGATAGTCAATGTATATTCTACATATATAAACATATAAATAGTGTGTTCATGTATCAGTTAAGCACAAAAGTGCATACATTCTCAGCTTCAAGAAAAAGAACTATATAATGGCACCTTCGATTCTCTGGTTACACTGAATACAAGATCAATATAACCTAAAATTGCAAAAGAAACATAACATCGATGACTTCTTAAAGAACACAAACCTCGACCAGCAAATCCAAATAAGAAGCCCGGGTAGCTGCAACAACAGTAAAAAAGTTCAATTTCACCATCCTCATAGGAGAGTTGACTGTCTGCATGTTGCCAGTGATAAATCTTGCACTCGGATCAGACGTGATGAATAGAGCATCAAAAACTCAGTGCTACAGGGCTTCCAGGAGAAGTCACCATCACCAATCTTACTGGTGAGCTGGCGAACTTCACCTGCAACTGCGAGGACGACAGCAATAGGAAGAACAAGGAATTAGCGACGCAAGTCTGAAAATAACAATGGAAAATGGTTCGGACTGCAAACCGTAGAACAAGACTATAATGAAAAATGCCTATTAACAAGGAAGATCTACAAAACCATCACTAATGGCAAAAAGTTCTAGATCTAGATCGAAACCTTTGAGCTCGGACTATCCATTGTCGAGGATGATCTTCCGCTCTGGCAAGGGGTCAAATATAGATCAGGAAATCTCATATATAGAACACTGAACACACGAACAAGAAAACTCAGATCTAGCTACATGCCTACATACCTGCACATTATTGTTGACTGCAACAACAGTCGAGCTCATGAGTAGCACCATTGGTCCGGTTCACGCGTGATGGTGTCAGTCAGCCCTCCATGTCGCACTCTCGCAGAGCTGTTCGGTGTGGTTCCGGCGGCGGCGCTAGGGTTCCGGTCGAGGAAGGAGTGGGTGAAGGAGATAGAGAGAGAGCCTGGGGCAAAATGTGGCTGAAGGTGTGGGGCAGGCAACCCGAGAAGGAACCTTTTGTGCGTACCATTCCTGCCTCGCGAGGCCCAGGCACTTCGGCACTTTGTTCCGTGACCGTGAGGCACATTTCCAATGCCACGGACACACCAATCAGGCACGGCTGTAGTTGACCAGATGGGTCCCGCCACATTAAATAAACACTCGCGAGGTGGAACATATTCGCATGCAGGTGGGCCCGAACGCGGATCCCCAGACAACTCAGTGCGCTCTGCTCGTCCGATAAGTTCCGCGGTCGCTTATACAAGTGGTTTTTTCGCTCTGGCGTGTTGCTACAAGTTTGCAATAAGAACCTCGGAGAGACACCAGCGCGCGTCGTCCATGGACGCCCGAGGCTGGCCGCCATTTTGGGAGGTGTGGTGTGTGTTGTCGTTGGATCCACCATCAACCATCATGATCGACTGACCGAGTGACCGTGATCGTTTGTCGTCAATATGCATGCAAATGAAGTGTAAATGCATTCCCTATTTCGTCGTGGGGGGGGGGGATCTTGTTAATGATTAACTGGGGTAACATTTGGACTAGGTTTGCATGGGAGCCCCTCCCTGATCCCTTTTATTTTTCTGGTTACACTGCTAAATACCCACTAACCCACACGGCACACAATAGGCCCATGCATGCATGTAACCATGTTGGTCGTTCCCAAGAAGATAAGCTAGGTCTTATATGGATGCGATACATGAAGAGCCATCGAAGCTGTATTTAGATTATAAACTGTACTATCATCACAAGATTATGGAACAAGCTGGGATTAGATGGAGTTGGAGGCAAAGTTTGATACTTTTATACATGCATGTTGGGTTGATGAAGACGATCAAGGTACTGTGATCTGCATGGAAGAGTCAGTGAAGATTACATATGCACACCAGATGATCGGGTGATGAGATGGTATGCGCGTCATCGCGCGCATCTGTGTACAAGTTAGAGATAACAACGTGCTCAAAATTTTTTATGGCACGTAGTACATGCTACGCACAGAGAAGAGAGTTTGAGTGAAATCCACCATAGTGTTTTAGACACGAGGTCTTTTACAGTACACAATACCACCCAACGGTATTACGTACGGTAGTATTATCGGTTTTTCTAATTTTTTACGGTAATTTGCTCGATTTATATTATTTGGAAAAAAATTCCCGCTGCCAAGATATAAAAAAAAAATTCTTGATTTCATATATTACAACAATATTGTCTTGTATATTTTCGATAATACCTATATACTACTCATACCACCTACGAATATAATTCATACCACACTAAAAAATTGGTGGTACGGAATTAATATCAACTGTCAGATCTACATATAGGTCTTTTTTATTACATATGAGTCCTTTTCAACCGGTGGTACAGGGTGATATTGTGTATCGTAAAAAACCTCTTTAGACACAGCACCGGTCGGGTGATCAAAGGATGAGAGCATCCCAGAATGAAAATTGATGTAAAAATACAGCTAGTTGAAGATGAATTCTGCGCTTTGGAACCACCTAAATTTTGTTTACAACACGTCTCCTACAAAATAAAAGTATGTTTATTACTATATATCTATGTAAAAAAAGAGAGGTATAATTAGACATCACCAGAAGGTATCTTCCTATAGCTCGTAATGCAAATGTTCTCGTTGGAACATTCCATCTATCTCACATAGTATAATTTACCATTGAATATTGCTCATCAGTAGCATCTTCTCGCTACAAGTTCTTGCATGGCCTATGCTGCGCTTAATTAAGGTTGGCTGCCAATTGACTAGATTGGAGTTTCTGCTTCAGTTGAAGAATTCCTCTAGCTCCCGCTATTACGATTTCCGAATAATCTCCTAGGATTTGGAGGTACCTGCTTGTTCTTTGATTTTAAAATTACAAATTGTTAAAATAAACTGATTTGTTCCACTAATTTATACTTGATCCCGTCAAATTTGTTCTTCTTGGTATTAAATACTTCATGGTACATCCTTTATTTTTATCGTTTGATTTCTCAGGATGGACGGCTCCCATTTTTTCAATCACTGTAAATTCTAAAATCTCTCAAGTGGCTCAGACTGAATTAAAAGAGTATCTCTCAAGTGGCTCAGACTGTATTATTTCATTCTTTCTAATAAATTTCTCGGCAAATCTCCTGTCCTTTATTACCCGCCAAAAAAAATCACTTGTCCGTTACCGGTTACCCGCAAAAAAAAATTATCTTGTCCTTTACCTGCAAAAAAAAAAGAATTCTCATGTACTTTGAGATAGAGTATTCCACAGGAACACAGATGAGCAACAAAACACGTACTGTGCCGGCCCGGCCGGCCCATCCGGCAGATATGGTGACCATTTCTTAGCTAGTTTTGCGCGCGACGGAACCATTTCCACTGGCGTCTATAAATACCGTAGCTCTTTACCTGATCGTCAGGTTGCAGGACGCATCTTGTAATCGGGTTTTCGCTCTTTCATAGACTGATCTTGGCATGGCTTCTGCGCTGAAGATGGCCGCCATCTGCATGCTTGTGCTGGCCATCGGACAAGCGGTGGCCGTGCACGCGGTGGTCCCGAATCCGGAGGCTACTAGCGCGGTGGCACAGCCAGAGCTCGTGGACGACCGTGAGCCGGCGGCGGCGCTGCACGGCCGCAGCCGCCGCGTCCTGCTGCATCACTGCGACTGCAAATTAAATATACGCTGTTGCTGAAGGTCACCCGTATGGCCGTGGCGTATCCTATTATTCCAATCAGGATTGAAAGGTGGGTGTCACAAAATAAACTTATTTTTACTGATCGGACCAGGACTTGTGACTACAGTCAAGTTATCAACAGCTCGTTTGTGCTAGCTCCATATAAAGGTCATGCAAAGCGGAGCAGCAAATAAAAGCCTCTTGCTAGTGGTGGTTACATGTTCTTTGTGTTGTAATTTACTCTTTTGTTAATAATGTATAGAGGTAAACCTGCTGGCTTCTCTTTGAGAAAAACAGAGAGAGCAGCAAAGCGTTTGGTTTAAGGAGCCATTGTGTTGTTGGCTTCTCAAACTTGTCCTCTCATATCACGTACTCCCTGTATCCCAACAGGAAAAAAAACTACCGAGTATTGATCTGAGCTTGTTGATTCTTCTCTTTCAAGAGGGGTAGACAGGTAGTATGTGCAACATTTTTTTTAGGAAACAGGGTGGGGGGGGGGTGTGTTTGACCCCCTACTAGTTATATATTAAAAATAGAAAAAACAAGTTTACAACACAGGTTCAGGAAACAAAGAAAGACAAAAAAAACAAAGCGATTACAAAGCTGAGGCTTTCCATGAAGACATAATTGATTTCCAACTTTGCTTTGCCCTTAGGATAACTAGAGCAAATTCTGACTGAAACCGATGTTTAACATCAGAGATATTGGGATGCTTGTCTCTGAAAATGAAGTCGTTTCTGGCCATCCAAATGCACCAACTCATGAGGACGATGATGTCCATGTAAAAAACCGCATTGAGCCGAGTCTTGAAATGCAAGAGTACATCAAAAGGAGACCCCGGAGGGACTAACAGATTCAACAGACTCCAACAGTTTAAAGCAAAGGGGCATTGCAAGAACAGGTGATCCAGGGTTTCTTCCACCTAGAGTTGGCAAAGGACACAGTTATAAGATGGCAGAATCTTGTTCTTTCTTAGCAGGAGATTACAAGTGTTGAGTCTGTCTTTCAACAAGAGCCAGAAGAAAACTTTGGGTCCGTTTGGCACGGCTCCGTGGGCGGCTCCCGGAGCCGTTTCACGCGAAGCCGTGCCAAAGGGGTCCCAAAAATGGATTCCAAGGAGAAGCCGTCCGCGAAACCTGCTGACTGGAGCAGTTCCGCCGGGGGAGCTGGGAAATCGTAGCTCCCCCCGCTTCGCTGCGGCTCCGCCTCCCCAATTACACCAGTGCCCTCGGAGATGGCCTACCTGACAACGAAAATCGGTAGATGGTCGGCGGAGGCGACCGGCGGCACGACACACCCGACCTCGATGGCGGCGTCGGCGTCGCCCGGGAGAGGACAGGAGGAAGAAACCGAATGGAAAAGAATGGAGGGGAGGGGGAGCGGCAGGAGTTGAGTGCCCCTCACCGGCGTCGGAGGCCATGGCGAGGCGGCGGTCGGCAGCGGACCGGGGAGCGGCTCGCGGATTTGACGAGAAAGAGCGATTCGCTTTTTTTCTCCTTTGCGGCAGATAAGGCAGGTGAACGTGATAAGGCAGGCCAACGTGTGGACAGGGAGTCCTCCCGGTAACTAGGTCCAAGAAAAAACGAAAAACAAAAGAGGAAAGAGGAAAAAGAAAAAAGAAAAAAAAGAAAGAGAGAAAAAGAAAAAGGGTATTATAGTCATTTCATTCTCTTATCCATCTTACACAGTCAGAAGAAGCTATTTTGACAAACATTTTCCTAAAATGGATTCAGCTCTCTCGCAGTTGCCGCTCCAGCAGCACAGCCAGAGCCGGAGCTGCTACAGCCGGAGCCGGAGCCGTGCCAAACGCACCCTTTATGTTTCTTTTGAACAATAGCTTTCCGGAGTCAGGAGAAAGCTGGGTGAACTTGTCTATGCCCAATGAGATGTTTATAAGCCTTTGTTGGTGAAAACTGAGGGGAGCCCCAAATGTAGGACCAAATGTCGTCCTAATTTCTCCCTTATAGAGCCTCTAGATCTTGGGCCAATAATAAAAGTTGATCAAAGGCTTCTTGTGAGATTGGCAAGTAGAAAAGTTGGTTGATTTCTGAAATCACAATGGCTTTGCTAACTTAAATGTTATTGTTTCTAACAAAGGAGAAAAGTTGGGGAAGGGATTGTCTGCGAGTTGAACCTCCCCAACAATCCTGCCAGAGAAAACATGTGTCCCCCGAATGAACCACTACAAAGGCAAGTTCTTTGAATTTTGAAAGTGTCTCCACCAAAAGGAACCTTTCATGGTGTGGTTTGGTAGCTTACCATTGCTGTAATATTTTTCCCAAATCAGATGCACCCAAGGAATATCAAATTTGTTACAAAATTTGTGCAGATTTTTGAGTAACAAAGCTTCATTATGGGTTTCCAAATGGAGTACCCCTAAATCACCTTCTACTTTCAGTAGACAGACCATGTCCCAAGCTGCTTTGGGTGGATTCTTGGCATTGATGTCAGCACCTCTCCAAAGACAATGTTTTTCTGTATTTATCAATCTGAGCAATGATTGTCTTATGAACCTTAAAGGTGCAAAGGTGAAATGTTGTTAAGGCAGAGAATACAACATTAGTCATCTGAAGCCTTCCAACTTGAGATAGGAAGGTAGATATACTAGAGAGTCTTCTTTCACATTTTGTTATGAGTGGGAGAAAATCTACCACTTTTGGTTTAGTTGTCCCCAAAGGTAAACCCAAATAGGTGAAAGGCATAGACCCAATGGAGCAGCACAGAGTTCTAGCAAAAAGTTCCATTTTATGCTCTTCTATATTGATGGGTGTTGACGCTCGTTAGCCTCACCACTAAGTTTGCCCACACGGCGACGACGCCAGGAATGCTTGTTGGTACTCGCAAGCGTCTCTACCGGATTCGCACCTCTAGTAACGGGGCTAAGGAACGTCTGGTGGTAAAACACACGACCACAGAAAGGTCCGCAAGCGCACGGATTACCGTTGTAGCACTTCACCCTTGGTATTCGGGTTATCGTATTTATATTTTCCCAAGGGAAGCACTATGGCATAGACAATCAAGTGAACGGTAGAGAGGATCAAGGTTCAGCAAAAGGATCTTATAGCTGGGGTGATGATAAAGATATACGGGGGTAAATGGACACGCGAGGAGATCTTGATAAAAGAATTAGAGAGGTCCTAGTGAGTTGGGAGGACAACGAGATGAGAAAGGATCCTAAGGCAATCTATCTATTCTAATCAACTACGGGAAAAGAACTAAGGTAAAGCAGAGCCAAGGTAAGATAGGATCAACAAGCTCTTCTAGTGTTGCAGGGGCATGCAAAGCCGCACTCTCAAACTGGGATGAAAAGAGAGAACGATGACGCGCTGCATCCTACCGGCCCGAACTAACGTGGTGTACTACAGAGCCTGACCGGAGCTGTCACCTCCTTAGGGTACCAAAACTATTTCGTTGAACGAGACACCAATCTAAGACTAAGGCAAGTTCTGAGCACCGCACTCACAACGAACCAAAGAACCTTCCCTAAGGCCTTTAGAGAAAGGTCTCTCTCCCGTGAAACACCGGAGATCAAGCTAAGAACGTCCACAACACTATAGGGTTCAAGAGAACTAAGATAACCAAGGCAAAACTCACTTTAGTCTAAACCTAGAATAAAGCTTTTATTAGCTAAGTAAAAGCTAAATGTAATTGACTCCAAATGTAAGATAGAAAGATAACTTGAAATGCACTTAAGTCTTAATAAAGGAAAGATACAAGAGTAGTACTCGAACTCTGAAGAAGACTTCTCCGGAACCCCGAGACTAGCTCGACTCGACTGTAACTCCCAACTACACTACTTCCTACTCTAAGATACAAAAGTGGACAATAATGAAGCTCCTACGGTGTGTCTTTTGTTCCAGCGAGTGTGAGGTGGCTTTTATAGGCAAGGAGGGTTGGTGGAGCGCGTGAGGCCAATATGTCAGGTGCGGCTAGATCAGGAGGTACGGCCGACCCTATGATCCACTGCCTCTCGCCTTGGACGCCCCTGATCACTGCTCCTGAGGCGGTTGTAGGTTGGTTCCTTAGGTCAGTTTCGCCCGAAACACACATGGATAGGTGCGGCCGGCCCACCTCCGTGCCGTGTGATGCACCGCCTTCGCTCAGGGACGCCTAGGATCGCCTCAGAATGACAGTTGTGGTGGTTGAGTGTGGGTCCATCGATACAAGTGCTTCCAACCTTAGCCTTTTGATCAAACTGACCATTCACCGGTGTATCTCATCCATCCAAGGTGTGTTTGTGGGATTGTTGGTGTCGTGGACCCAAGACGTGTCATATGGTAGGTGCAGGTGCACCTGTTGGTGCGGCTGAGCCTAGCCCTGGCCAGCTGCGGCCGGCCTTAGCTAGCTGCGGCCGGCCCTGGTGCAGCCGAGCATGGCTATGTACCGCCGAGCCTGGCCAGGTGCGGCCGAACCTGGCTAGGTGCAGCCGTGCCTTGCTCATGTGGCACATTGGTTCCAATTTCTCCCAAAATGTGTACCTACCTATGAAATTCACAACACAACTCGTGGAACTTTATTAGTACTAAAAATGTGCATGAAACTTGACATATACTCCTCTCGAACCCGAGGTTTTGACAGTCGAATCTTTGTTGTAAGGACTGTCAACAAACTCCCCCAAGCTAAATGTTTGCTCGTCCTCGAGCAAAGCTAGACTTGGCCTTGGTGGATCAGGAGTTGCATGATGTTATCGTTCGGCAAGTACCTTTGCACAACTCCATGTTCTTCTTGCTATTTTGAAAAGATTGGTACTAGAGAAGATTAGCCTTACTTTACCCGTGGGGCTTATAGCCTTCCACCTTTCCTTCAGAGGTTGAAGAGTAGAATGGTTTTTTTGACTGTGCATCTCTCACTCTTCTTCTTTTCTAGATCCTATCTCGAATTTGAAAATTTTGCAAAGAAAGACAAGGTTCCTCGGATGGTTCCCTCGATTGCTCAAGTGGTATTTGTTACCTCACCAAAGACTTTAAGCGAGCCTCAACTTCCTACTCTATGGCTTGTATGTGGAGCTTTGGGTAGGATAAGTATGAGACTCACTTGTGACACATGATGTTGTTGAGCCAAAGACCGGATCCAAGAAGAAACTAGTCATGCAACTTGATCGAGATGTGCAAGTGTGTGGAATATTTTTATTTGTTTTTCTAAACACTCCTTGCTTTGAGATTCTCCTCTTGCCTTTATTTTGGAGGGGGGTCACGTTTCACTTTTTCTATGCTCCTTGATTGGAGCACTTTTTTCTATGCTTCTTGAGCATATACTCTCTCTTTTTCTTTTTTTTTTCAATGACCCCTCTCTCCTTTTGCAAGATTACAAGAAGAGAAATATCTTTGGACTTTGGAGTATTTATTTTTGGTGGATGGATGACATGTTCTGCGTAACTCCCGGTGTAGGAGTTAGCATGTATATGTGGGTGTACGTGATCTTGATCATGGAAGCATGAAATGATTCTACCAAGGGTCACAACAATTTGGCAAAACTCAATGGGTCACAAGCAAGCATATGTAGAAGGTTCAAACTTTGATATCGACATATGGCTTTGGTAGGTAATATGACCATTGAGGAACTTGTCTTGTTTTATTTTCAAAAAAAATCATCTGAGATTTCACCATAATATGAGATAGAGCAAGATCAACATTATCGCACCATATCATACTAGTCAACAACCTAGGTTTGGTCATAAGCATTTGCTTCCCACAAAGTTTTATTTCAGGCTCATGTCTCAAAATATACCCACTAATTCAAATAGACATAGAGCACAAAGATATACACGAGGTTCTTGCAAAGTTTTAACATAGCAACCATTCATCATTTCCAAAGTGAGGGTATAGACAAGATTTCAAGCACATGGTTGAAGCAAATAAATTTGTTGTTTTTCTTTTATTCAAAAGAGATAAACAAGATGTTGAAAATTGGTTTGGGTAGACATACCTTCCTTTATTGAAAATGGGGTCTCCCCAAAGCTAATTTTTGGATACCTGGTTGGCGTGTCTTCATTTTGGTGATGAGTTGAGCACCTGGAAGTTTGTAATGCTTGTCTTCATGGATTTGTGAAAAATCATAGGTAAGACCATATCACTTAGTACGGCCAACCCTACTATATTTTCTCCAGGCACTCGTGTCTCCTCCTGTAAATATCATGCACAAAAATTTTGTCGAGGGGAGGTACGACCATACCTCTAGGTTCGGTCGTATCACCAAAAATCTCCAAAACTGCTTTTCTACGTCTTGTTTACTTATTAATGCAATGGTGAAATTAAATTTGAAATTTAAATATGCTCGATGCACAGAATAAAGGTTGAAAGGGAAATATGAGATAAATATCGGTTTACCTCTCGGTGAGGGCTCGTAGTTTAGAGTCTGTGAGCGGGACTCCTCCATTTGCTCAATTGATCTTGGATTTGTCTGGTCTCGAAGTGGAAGACTCGGATGATACTCTCTTCACATGCCTCACCTTCTATGTTTTATTGGGTGGCGCCAAAGTAGGTGAGGCTTTGGAGGGAGTGTTTTTGATTTCTGTCTTCCCCCCCCCTTAGCCTTGTTGATTTCCTTTGACTTCTTGGGTTGGTGGCGCCCTCTAAATGCTTTGTCCTTTCCTCTGATCCTGACCAACCATAATGCACCGAGCTTGTAGACATGTCCCGAGCAGAACCCATGGACACATTGTCCTGAGGATCGAAACCCGGGGGTACCGAGTGATCTTGCCAATATGAAGAATGGGAATGGCCACTGCGACTCGAGTCCGAGTCGCAGAACCTGATGTGTTTTCCCTTCACTACCTTTGTGGCCTTACGGAACCACGGCATCCTGCAAAATGTTAATGCAACGGATACCCGAAGGATGATGGTTATGAAAGGTTAGTCGTTCGAGGATTAGCGGTACAGGAGTTAGTGGTCCTTATGGAGTGATGAGACCTCCACAAAACCTGAGTGGCTTGCACTTCGAGGGACACACTCTCGACACTCCTTTTCACTAAACACGAACAGACTTAACAAGGGAGCAAAGGTTGCAAACTTCAGAATTTGGTTGTGGTCTTCTGGGAGAGTGCACGAGAGGCCTCAATTTATAGGGAGGTGGAGGGAGGCAGGTGCGGCTGCACCTGTCCATCCGGTCGTGCTAACAAAAATTGAGAGGCGACCTCAGTGCGTGATTAGGAGGCTAGGTGTAGCATGCAACAACTTGGAAATGACAGCGTGGTGGATTCCACAGGTGCGGGCGCACCAATAGGGCCGGCCGACCCTAGTGTTTCCACCGAAAATGCTGGAGTTAGCTGCTACACTGTCTAGCACTTGAGATCCTCGAGAATTTGAGCACTCAGTTGTCCAAAGGTTGCTAGCAAAGCTATTGAAGGTGGGGAAGAGTTACTGCAGATTGGACTTTCTTTCTAACAAAGAAGGGCACCACTATGCAGCTAGTGGCTGCTCCACGCATTCACCCAAGCAAGGGGGGTGGTGCGGTCGTGCCAAGTGGGCCGTCCGCACTGGGCAAAATGCCCAAATGCTCCTTCAACCTTCTTAACTCTAAGTCATGTAGTGGCTAAAAGGATTTCAAAAATTAAACATGCCTGATGCATGAACTTAGGAAGGGACAAATGCTGGTTTATCTCACGGAGAGAGCGTCAAATTTATAGTCCTCGAGATGGACTTGTTGATGATCATTTCTTCTTTGAGTTATTCTCTCGGTTAGAGAGGTAACTCACTAGAGTTTGGAAGAAAAGCGATAGATAGGCAATAATCTGATATATCCAAGATTGGAAATGGTCCTTGATTTCTTCGCTTTGGGATTCCCTTATGACGGGCATAGCTAAGATCCTCTCTAAAATTTCTAGCCCCTCAGTTGGATTTTCGTGAAAAAGTGATCCCTTTGTGAGTGCAAGCAAGCGGAAAACGTTGTCTCGAGATAGGCCATGCTAAAAATGTTGAATCAACACTATATCTGGCAGGCCATGATCGGGATAAATGTATATGAGATCATGGAATCTAGTCGCGCATATGACTCCGAAGGTTCATGAGACGAGATAACGGGAAGTACTTAGCGCAGAACTTGTCGCGCAAATTTCTCCAATCCATGGTGACTTCCTTCTCTTGCTAGAAGTACCAAGCCTTTGCTTTTCCTGCTAGTGAGAATGGGAAGAGTCTAACTCTGAATTTGTCGGGAGAAAGATTGGAGCATGAACGAGTAGAGCATAATTTCTCAAAACTCCTCAAGTGATTGTATGGATTTTTTCCTTCGAATCCTGAGAAGGGATTTTTCTGGGTGATGGAAAGGAATTTTGGAGAAATACTTCCATTCGAGAAGAACCTTGGGTTAAGATTTCCGTTTCCGATTGGGATTTCCATCTTAGTTGGGAAGTGGGATTGATCAATAGAGAAGTCAAGGTTGGCTTCTCTGGCCATGAGAAAAATGGCTCTGTCTACGGGATCGACTGGGCTCGTCGTGATAAATCCAGAGAAACTTTTCGAAGGGTAGTGATGTGAAGTCGGAATATCCTTCTAAAGCGACTCTTGATAGATGTGAAGACGAGATGGAACTGTCGAAACTGGGTACTACTCTGTGCAGGAACGGAGTAGGGAGAAACCCGCTAAAAGACTGTTCACCAAGCTGAGATAACTCTACCGAAAAGATATCTAGTGCCTATTGCTTCTCCGGCAACAGCGCCAGAAATGCTTGTTGATGCTCCCGTTAACACCAAAATTTGGTAAGGAGTCTGACCTGTGGGTCCGGTTCGAAAAAGGGTCCGTCTGGTGGAAGGAAGAATATTTTCAGAGATTTTCGGCAAAGAGATCTGCGGTCGGCTATCTGCTCCAGTTCGGCAAAGGAATAGTAGAGCTGATTTTGCGGGATTGGACGATGACGTGGCTCAATCAGGGGAGACGAATGGATGGATAGGCGATCGGGCTTAGTTAGGCAACGAATCCATTCGCAGTTGTATTCAACAGGGTATAAATACGACCCCTGAATGTATGTAACAAGGACGATCATTCCTCAATATACACCGGCCTTACGCCAAACCCTAGAGTCCTTGTCGTGTCGTCGAGTTCTTCGAGAGGGCCAATCGATCCGTCGACCTCCGTGAGTATCGGCAACCTTGTATCATGTCTAGTATCATGCGGTGGATTTAGATCGATGCAAGTAGTCTTGTTACCATGCTTCGTGTCATGCGGTAGATTCAAGCTTGGTTCAAGAAGGTTTCTTGTTAGATCATGAGCCATGCGGTAGGCTAAGATCTGGCTTGGAGCTAGTTATCGGCTCTATTGGATTTTGGCAAGATCCAATAGATTCATTAAGTTACCCCGTGTTATTTTGAGTTTTACTTTATGTTTTAATTCATGTAACACATCTCTCGCCCAATCTAGATGGATTTGGATCGGCTATGTCTCTTCTATGATCCTTGTTCGAGTAGGTTTCATGTTTTAGCATGTGGGTCTTATGCTTTCCGATAGCCGAAACCGAATCGATCTAGGTTGTTACATGTTGCGGGTTCAAGCTTGCTATGTTCGTATAAATCTTGAAAGAACCGGGTATCATGCGGTAGATGCGAGGTTTTTGGGTTGCTTTGGAGCTAGTCATCCGGTGGATTAGATTCCCAAATCGTCGATAGATTTATTCACGTGGTAATGTTTGTTCCTTCTTCATGGACCCCAAATCGGCCGTTCGGCCCGTATTCGGTTATGTTTCTTCACGAGTAGATCCCGTACGTTATTTATGTTTAAATAATGTGTGCTTCTAGCTTTCCATATTTAGATTGTATCATGCGGTGGATAGATCTATTTGTGGAAAGTGGTACGGTTTTTCATGCAAGTTGTATCATGCGGTGGATAGATTTGTTTGGTATCGTACCCGACGGATCTTAAAGTAACTAGACATGCGGTAGACTAGTGCTTTGGATCTATGCATGCTTGTTTAATACATGATCATGTCCGTGCTTTACTTTATTTATTTAATGTTAATCTTCATGGGGATCGGTCATAACTTTGTGCATGCATCCATGTTTTTACAAAGACCGATCGCTGTCACGCTTACGTCATCCATTCGGCAGTGTTCCTTTTTCCCCTTTGCGGTTTCCCGAATGGTCGTGGCTCTTTGACAGATAGCTTTCTATAGCTATGTGTTATCCCATCTGGCTCTTTAGCCGTAAATATGGAACCTGTTCGGTACCACCGGCAAGTTCCAAGCTTTGATATCTAACCGCTTTATCTTTTGTTAATTTTCGGGAAAAAATTGACCGACACGTCATTTGCTCGTGTGAAGCCAGCTTTGTTCGGCTTGCTGTGTGATTGGCGTTGAGTGTACTTTTTGCGTCAACACACTTTTTGGCATGCCCGGTGGGACCACGGCCGAATAGATTCAAGATGCCCGAGATCGCGGACCTCATGGACGTCAACCTTGAAGACCTTTCCCCGGAGCGGCGGCAGCAACTCCAAGACGTCGTTGACCGGTTTCGAGCGAAGTGCTCGCCGTCGTTTAAGAAGAATAGAAGCGGCGTCCCGTATCTGAAGAACGAGATGCCCAGGGTGCTGCTTCCGGGAGAAAGCGATGCTACATCTCAGCAGGAAAAGGAGGAATGCGCGCGCGTATTCCAAGAATCGACAGACTACATGCTCACCAAGCACAACAAGGCTTTCCTCGGGTCGCTCCAGCAGATGATGGTGGCCATCTTTGGCCCGGGCATGGAGCAAGCGTTCGGGAAGGCGCCCTTCCAGAAGAGCACGGTGGAGCTGGGTGAATCAAGCTCTCGGCCCGCCGCTACGGAGCCGCCACGGCAGCCTCCTCCCTCGAGCTCCGAAGCCAAGCATTCCAACCTCCTCCGCGGGCGCCGGGGGGCGCCCCGTTCGGCCCCCGTTGCAAGCTTCGGGAGGTCGCCCAATCCCCGCCACCACCACGGAGCAAAGCACGGGTCGGCCCGTGCAACGGCCGAATCCGTACCGGCCCTACGTACGGAGACCTAGCGTTCGGCTCGTCCGGGACCCCACTTGATCCCGGCGGGAGAATTGCTCCGTCGACCAACCGGCTCCCGGGAAGAATTTGTACGGCGGTGGTTATCATGAAGTGGGAAACTACGGAGCGTTCGACGCCTTCCCGCACCCGGGGTACGCGCCGGACCGCGGCGCGCAAGAAGATGACGCCCTAGCGCGCAAGATGGCCGAATTGATGCAAAATCGGTTCGGCCTCAAGCCAAAGATGCGGGGGCCCCGCCTATAGGCCGCCGTTCCCGCAGTGGTACTATAACGTGCTCTTGCCGCCAAGGGTGAAACCGCCAACGGAATTCACAAAGTTCTCGGGCGAGGACGAGACAAGCACGGTCGAGCACATCGCCCGTTACCTCATGCGGCTTGGGGAATGCTCGGCCGAGGAGACGTTCGGGGTTCGCTACTTCCCCGCCTCACCGACAGTCCGGCTTTTCGGTGGTTCTCGTCCCCGCCTCCCGAATCGGTGGCCGGATGGAAGGATTTGGAGCGTAAATTCCACGCTCATTATTTCGGCGGCGGCTCCGAGAAGAAGCCGATTGATCTCGCCACCCCGAAGCAAGGCACGGCGAAACACCGCCGGAGTTTCTTAGAAGATTCGGGGAAGTCAAAGGCATGTGCTTCTCGGCCGAACTTGCCGGACGATCGGTGGGCCGATATGGCCGTCGCCGGGATGTTGTCGGCCGTGCGCGAGAAGTTATTTGGGATGGAGTTTGAGAACACGGGGCCGCCTATCACGAAGTTGTCTCTAATGAGCAATCAGGCATATGGTCTCAAGAAGGACCCCAAATTTGGCAAGCAGCACGACGTCGCTGACATCTACAACCGCCCCTGGACAAAGCTGATCTGTTCGAGGATTCTGAGGATGAATTGGAGGTAGCTGCAGCAGAGATCATGTGGGGTAAGGAGCCCTTGACAATGAATCGGCTGGGTCAAGCAGACCAAGGGGACTTATGACTTTGACATCACGAAGGTCGATAAGTTGTTTGAGCTCTTAGTGAAAGAAGGCCGAATCAAGTCGCCCGAGGGGCATTCTATGCTTCGCCCGATGGAGTTAAAGCGAAACGTTACCGTGGCTTCCATGACAAGGGGATTCACACTCCATCAACGATTGCGGGGTCTTCGGGATGAGGATCCGAAGGCCATCCAGGAGGGACACCTCAAGTTCGATAACAAGATGAAGCCGGATGGCCACCCCTTTCCTCGAACATGCTCGGCTTTTCGTCAATGCGATAACAGCCGAGGAGAAGGGTAAGGTCAAGGTCCTGACCTCAACCAGGTCCAAGCAAGGTGGAGCAGTGGACCCAGAACGCCAGGTGACTCTGGAGCAAGTACAAGGTGACGCCCCCCGCATTCTCAAGAGCCACATCGAGATTGGGGAATCATCCAGGCCTAAGCCCAAGGTGACATCGCGCATTCTCCTCAACAAATGGCAGCGCCAAATAGAGAAAGAGCGCTACCAGAAGCGTCGTCACGAAGAGGAGCAGCGCAGAGCTGAAGAAGAGGCGCGCAGAAGGGACCAAGAGCAGTACACGCGCGAGCAGGAGCGCGCACACTGGGGATGCGCCTTCTTCAGGCACTGCTGGAATGAGGGTCTAAAGCTGCCCACATTGAAGAACTGTCCTGAATGCGGCGACGGGTATGTTGAGTACGGGCGAGAAAGCGCAATCGCCGATCCGTCCACGAGAGACTTGGAAGGATCCACCCTAATGGGGATCGGCGTCAAAAAATTGAAGTCATCGATCATCCCAGAAACGCCAAGCCGATCTCGGGTGGGCCGATCAAGAAGAGGACGAGGATGACTACATCCGGCGTAAGGGGCGGTGGTGCCCGCCCGCCTACGCAAAAGCCGAAGAGACGGGTCCGGGCGCTTGAGGAACCGTGAACTGAAGCAGGTCGGGATCCAGACGAGGCAGGTGTGGCGCCCCAAAGACCAACCTGAGGGATCGAAGCGTTCGGCTCCAGCATGCATGGTATACTTTCTGCCGAACGAGTTCATGGCTCCTGCTAACCGGGTTATGCAGAAGAAGCTTCCTTCGATGATGAGCAAACCGAGGGGATGATGGCACAACTGGTGCTGGCCAAGCATGCCATCTTCGACAAGCCGGCCAAGAACCGTCACATGAGGCCGCTGTACTTGAGAGGGTACGTCAATGGCAAGCCATTGACCAAGATGTTCGTCGACGGTGGAGCGGCGGTCAATGTAATGCCGTACACCACCTTCGGGAAGCTTGGAATGGGCCCGAGCGATTTGACGCCTACAAGCATCATCTTGAATGACTTCGCCGGAACCCGTCGGACACCAAGGGATGTGCTCACGTGGACTTGATGATCGGGTCCAAGACGCCGCTCACCACCTTCTTTGTCATTGAGGGCAAAGGAGCCTACAACTTCGCTTGGGCGGGACCGGATTCATGCTAAGCTGCCGCGTCCCATCCACCATGCATCAACGACTCATCCGGTGGGTGGACGATGAGATCGAGGTCGTCCAAGCAGATGATTCCGTGAGCGTGGCCAAGCATGGAACCGGCTTTTCGGGAATACCGGGGGGATTGATTGCTTCTCGGGCAAAGAGCGGGGAGAAGGTCCGTTGAACCCGTCGGCGGCCGACCAACGACCGATTCAAGCGGTCGGCTCTTATAGTAATTTTTAATGGAGAACCCCGTGGATGGCACCGATGGCAAATTAGGGCGAGGATTCATGTCGGCCGATAAACTAGAAGAGGTTGACATTGGAAGCGGTGATAAGCCAAGGCCGACGTTCATCGGTGCAAAGTTGCGACCGAACTTCGGGGGGGGGATTTAATTGAGCTTCTCAAAGAATATAAGGATTGCTTCGCACGGGATTACTCGGAGATGCTCGGATTGGATCGTTCCATCGTCGAGCATCGGTTGCCAATCAAGCCTGGTTTCAAACCATATAAGCAACCGCCCGGAAAATCTACAAGGATGAAGTATTGGCCGATGTGAAGAAGGAAATTGAAAGATTACTTGACGCAAACTTCGTTCGGCCATGCAGATATGCGGAGTGGATTTCTAACATCGTCCCTGTGTATAAGAAGAATGGAAAAATGAGGGTTTGCATAGACTTCAGGGACCCGAACGAGCTACTCCCATGGATGGATACCCGATGCCTATTGCCGATTTGTTGATTGATGCCGCCGTCGGACACAAGGTGATTAGTTTCATGGATGGCAACGCGGGATACAATCGGATCTTCATGGCAATAGAAGACATATCAAAGACGGCCTTTAGATGTCCCGGTCATATAGGCCTATTCGAGTGGATAGTCATGACGTTTGGGCCGAAAAATGCGGTGCAACCTATCAACGGGCCATGAATTACATTTTTCATGGGTTGATCGGCAAAACCGTGGAAATCTACATTGATGACGTGGTGATCAAGTCCTTAAGTCATGACACCCATCCGGAAGATGTGAAGAAGACCTTGGAGTGCACCGGAAACACGGTTTGAAGATGAATCCAAACAAGTGCGCTTTTGGGGTATCGGTGGAGAATTCTTGGGGGTTTCGGTCCACGAAGGGGGAATTGAAGTTGGCAAGAAGAGCATGAAAGCCATTGATGAAGTCGTTCCTCCAACCAACCTCAAGGAATTGCAATCACCGCTCGGCAAGATCAACTTCGTGAGAAGGTTCATCTCAAATTTATCCCGAGAAGGTGTTGCCATTCTCTCCATTGCCGAAGCTAAAGAAAGATCAAAAATTCACATGGGGTGACGAACAACAAAAGGCTTTTGATGAGATCAAGCAAGACATGAAGGAGCCGCCGGTGTTGGTTCCTCCTCGCCTAGACAAGCCTTTCAAGTTGTACGTGGCGGCCGATACCCGGCACCATTGGATCGGCCCTTATTCAAGAATTCGAAGGAAAGGAGCGGGTAGTAGCTTATCTTAGCCGAAAACTACTCGATCCCGAAACCAGGTATTCGGCTGTAGAGAAACTGTGTCTTTGCGTGTACTACTCGTGTACAAAGTTTCGGCACTACTTGTTGAATGCCGAATGCACTGTATACTCCAAGTTTGATGTGATAAAACATATGTTATCTATGCCAATTCTGAATGGTCGGATTGGCAAATGGATTTTAGCTTTATCGAGTTCGAGTTGAAGTTCGAATCGGCAAAAGCCATCAAAGGTCAGGTCATTGCCGATTTTATAACTGAACATTGTGACCCGTCAATTGATCTGCTTGAAATTACCCCTTGGGCTTTATTTTTCGATGGGTCATCGTGTGGCAAAGGTGGGGGAGTAGGGATCCTGCTAATTTCGCCCGCAGGTGAGATGTTTGAATTCGCCATTCCTATACAACCCATTGTCACAAATAACCAGCCGAGTACGAGGCACTACTTCGAGGGCTTCAATATTTGAGAGAAGTCGGGGCCGTTTCGGTTAAGATCTATGGAGATTCGGAATTGGTAATCAAGCAATTGAACGGCCAATACGAGTGCGAAGCGAAGCGGCCGAGGAGTTACTACGAAGAGTGCGGGGAAATCTTAAAGAGCTTCCCATTGGTAACCCTACAAAGACATTCCTAGAGAGCATAACGAGGAAGCAAACAAAGCTAGCTCGGAGCGCCTGCGGTTACAAGGAGAGTCAAGAAGCGTTCGCTGCGGAGGTGTGTGCACTAGGGGCGGATCTTGCAGAAGATGATTGGAGGAAAGAAATCGTTGATTACTTGAAAGATCCATCCCGAAAAGTCTCTAGGAAACTCAGGTACAAGGCAATTAAGTTCGTTCTTCTGGATGATAATTTGTTCTATAAATCATTAGATGGAGTATTACTACGATGCTTGGGTCCGGAAGAAGCCAAGAACATGATGAGCGAGGTGCACGATGGGATATGTGGAGCGCACCAATCGTCCTACCGTATGAAGTGGGTTATTAGACAAGCTGGATGCTTTTGGCCGACGATATTAGAGGACTGCTTTGAGTATTACAAGGGATGTCGGGATTGCCAAAGGTTTGGGAATATTCAAAGGGTCCCCGCATCAAGACCGAATCCCATCATCAAGCCATGGCCATTCGGGGGCCGGGGTATAGACTTGATTGGCCAAATTAATCCGCCGTCTAGCAAGGGGCATAAGTTCGTGCTTTTGGCTACAGATTACTTCATCAAATGGGTTGAGGCGATCCCACTGAAGAAGGTGACGTCAGAAAACATGATCGAATTCGTCAAGGAACACATCATCTATCGATTTGGGATCCCTCAGACGATTACCACTGATCAGGGGCACAATTCGTGTCATTGGAGTTCGGAGATTTTGCCGAAAGCATGGGAATCAAATTGTTTAATTCTTCTCCATATTATGCCCAAGCTAATGGTCAAGCGAGAGGATTCTAATAAGATCATGATCAAGCTGATACAGAAGAAGATCGATCAGAAGCCAAGAAGGTGGCATTCGGTACTCAGTGAAGCGCTGTGGGCTTACCGAATGGCCCCTCATGGAGCTACAAAGACTTCTCCTTACGAGTTGGTTTACGGGCATCACGCAATCCTGCCTTGGGAAATACAATCAGATTCAAGGAGAGTGGTGCTGCAAAACGAGTTGAGCTCAAAGATTACAGTGGCCTAATGATGGATGAACTAGAAGATTTGCATATGATCCGTCTCAGGGCCCTGGAAAACATCGAGAAAAACAAACTGCGGGTTGCCAAGTACTATAATAAGAAGGTAAAAGTGAGGCAATTTGCAGAAGGCGATCTAGTTTGGAAAGCACTATTGCCGATTGGAACTAAATACAGTGAATTCGGCAAATGGTCACCTAACTGGGAGGGACCTTTTCGTGTGGTCAGATGCGTCCCTGGTAATGCATACATATTAAAGACTTTGCTAGGAGAAGAATTTTCCGCTGCAATAAATGGAAGATATCTGAAGAAATACTATCCTGGCATTGAGATCGATCGATGATTACACACATCTGGCACAAAAATAGCCGGCGCTCAAGAATGAGGCCGCCTTCAGAACAAAATCCATGAACAAGAAAAATGGCCGGTGCACGGATGCATTGCCCTTAGCTCAAAACTACATTACAAGCTGCTTCTTGCAGGATTACATCTAACAACCCCGGTAGGCAGATCCTCGAGGAGGAGGGGAAGCGAGAAGGCGTGGAGGAAGAAGCGAAAGTATGATACAATCTTTTCTTTAATTCTTCGGCTGCTCCCTCTTCGGTTGCTCCGGGACCACCGTGACGGCAACTCTGGAACGCGCGGGGGTGACCATGGTTGGCGGCCTCCACCAAGCTATCCCGGTGCCGTCTTCGGGTTGTTGTACTGTCGAGAGACATCTAAAGCGATGGAATCAAGATTAGGGGCAAGAAATCCAAATGCAAGCACGAGATCAAGAAGGAATCGGGAACGTTTACCCCCTACTAATGCCTCCCGAGCCATGCGACGCTCGCGCTCGGCTTAGCAACGGGCGGACATGTCCCCGAGGCCGTGCTCCGAGTGCGGACGCGGCGGCGCGGTACCCGATGGTTGGTCCTCTCGTTCGGGTGTGGCATCCTCTCGCTTCGATGGAGGAATCGGAGGAGATGTACTCGGAGCACATCTTCGGTCCCAATGACTTCTTCGAGAAGCAAATCAAGGTCGAAGAGAACGAAGGGAAAACGTGAAGCGCAAGATCGTGCGGGAGAACAAGGAGCGGATCAAGAGAGAACTCACTTCGAATCGTGCGCTTCTTTGATGAGCCGCTCTCCGGGGGCTGCTTGCCCTTGTCCATGGCTTTGGGGTTTTCTTCTCTAAGGACAAGGGAGGAGATGAGAAATGATGGATGAGTGTGCGAGTGGATTTGCAGGGCACCCTGGCAGGCTATTTTATTGACCAAGGGGTGCGTTGGGAGTGATGACCGGTCAGTGCACACTGCTGGAATACCAAACGACAGGGTTTTTCCCCCAAGTACGAAGGGTTTTTCTCTTGAACAGTATCGATGGATTGCCGAATCGGGATCCGTTGTGGATTTTGTGCCAAGGGGCGGTTATTCTCGCACGTTCGGCTCAAGATAGTCCCGAATGCATTCAAAGAAAAAGGAATTCGCGGATGCAAAATGCAAAGGAAGTCATCACGGGACAAGCACGGGAATGCAAAAGTTTTCCATCTATTGCCGATATTTACATATCCCTAGTACAATCTAGTCGAAAAGCCTATTCAACACAGATTGGGGATGAGTAATTTCGGCAATGGCGTCGCCGTGGCCATCAAGGCGCTCCAAGATGAGCTCGATCTCGTCGATGTCCTCCGGCGCGCCGCCCCGGAAGCCGCGTGGCCTGGTGGAGTAGTCGACGTCCGTGTGCGTCGCCATGGCAGCCAGGCCCAAGGTGGTACCCAGTCGGACGCCGTGGACAGCCACCTCATCAACACGGCGCTCCACCGCGGCAAGGCGCTCCCCGGCGTATTGCCGAGGGCGTTCACCTTCTCGGCCACGTTTGCTCCGCCGGTGCCTTCGGTGGTTGAGCTCCGCATCGCGGGCTGCAAGAAGCAAGAAGAAAAAGATTAGCGCCAAAAGCCGGGTGGAATCAAGAACTAATCTCAGATCCGTACCATCAATGGTTTCCGGCGGTATGCCCGCGCCGGTCCTCCCCACTCTAGCTCGGCTATGCCCGCTTTCTTGGAGACGTCCTCCAGCTCACGCCGGGACGCCTCCAGCTCTTCCTTGAAGCGGATGGCGTCTTCTTCCCCGTACGGTACCGGGGAGTGGCCATCGGACTCCGAGGAGTCATCTGGGAGGGGCTGATTGGCCGGTGCACGAGGCGGATTCCACTGAATCAATCTGAAAAAAGGGGATGATCGTCAAGGCAAAAGAAGATCAAAAATAGAATCAAAGAGGAGAGATCGACGATCATCACCGCTCGCGCATTGGCCGCTCCCCTCGGCCTCGTCGGAGGCGCGGCGGCGGTTGAGGCGGCGCACCATTGTGGTTTGGGATGTGTACTTGTTTGCAAAAGGAGCGGCAAAGATTCGAGAGCTAGAGGGCCCGATGGAGAGCTAGGGGCACCTATGGTAACATTTATAGGCACGGCGGCAGATGAATCGTGGCTTCGAGTCGTGGGCGTGGATCGTGGCGCATATCCCAAGAAAATCGGAAGGTGGAAAGGTTTCCTTGGCCGGCCGCCGACGGGTCGCTTGGAGTTCTAGGGCCGAGCCGCGTGCGGTTGATTGGTTCGGCTATAGAAAATCAAAGTGTCGTTCGGGAGTTGGCGTTTCACTACCGAGTGGGTCGTTCGACATTATATTTGAAAGTGCGCGAGAAGAAAGGAAACAGATCGCAAGAAGATATTACAAGAACGACCAATTCGGTTATACATCAATAAGGACATTCAAGCATTCGAAGTTTTGCAATCACACTACGAGCACCGGATGTTATCGGATGGGAATTGTCCGGCGAGCCTTCCGGCAATCCTTTTGGGTACCGAATAAATTAGCGAGTTCCCGCATCGCATTGCTCTATCTTGGTGATAGTCGATTTTGCTTCCGCTTGGGTCTTTGCTATCAATCCGGGAAGTTCGGCTATTTTCTCTTTATCAACCTCTATCTCCGCCGACGGGCTTCTCGGTTCCGCTTCTAGAGCGACTTTCCGGCAATTTTTAGATCATAAGAAGTACGGGGTTAGCCAATGCATCCTTGTGGCTCTCTGCGCTTGGGATTGTGCCCCGTTCATAGCATGTTCGGCATCGGTTTTCCTCTTTTCAATGGCCGGGCGGGAGCGCAATTTCCTCCAAGCGTGCCTTACGGGTGCATAAAAAGCTTCTAAGCCATAGACGGATGATAGAGAAGCTCGATGTCTTCGGAAGTTCTTGAGCGATAGATTCAAACATCTCTTCGAAGTGATGGAGATCATTAAACCGATCTTGAGCATCTTTTTCTAGCCGGCGAGCAATTTCTTTGAGCTTGGACAACACTTCATCCGGCGGCGGTGGTATACTCCTTCCATCACCTCGGCACTCGGATTGCTCTGCGATGGCGAGGCTTGATGATGATGGAGCCGATCCGAGAAACAACATTGCCGAATTAAGAATGCTAAACATCGAGGTACCAAAATTAAGTGCGGATGGATACCTCATGGCTGGTTTCTTGAGCGGGGGCAATCACGGGTGAAGGAGATGCTCCGAGCGAGCCGAAACTTCCAAGCTAGGAGGTACCGATGCGGCCACTAGCGGCTCGTGGGTTTCGGGGCGAGGAGGAGTCGGGTCCGCCGCCTCCGTTGGGTTGGTTATCTCTCGCTTGACCAACGGGTGATGGCACCCTTGGAGAACTTATTGGCTCGGTTGGATTGGGGGATTCATCCCTGGAGAATTTGTTGCTTCTGCGGAAGGTGATGAAGATGAGATCTCCACCGGGATGGGTAATTCAACCCTGGATGGACTCGCTTGTTGCACCACTGGAACATCTACAAGCTGTTCTTCCGTGGCTTCTCCTGCAAATGTCAAAGTGAAAGGGTAAATGCCAATGCTCATCCTTAAGAAAGAACAGTAGAAGTCATACCAGTGGATGGGGCATTGGCAGGTACTGGTTCTGAAGGCTGCTGGACTCTGGTCTGAAAATGCACAATAATATAATTCATCAAGAGCAGAGTGACCTGGTAATCAAGAAGGTAAAGGGGTTTACCTCAACAAGCACTTTCTTGACAGTTCTTCTCCTTTTAGCACTTGGAGGGGCAATCAGGTGCAGACCTTGCCTCCTGTCGGCGGCAAGGCTAGAAAGGCCGGGATCCGTTGTAGCATACCTTGCCATTAGGCGATGCGAGTTGTAGATTTGAAACCCGGTCTTTGAAATTGGGCCCTCAACATTGTAAGCAATTTCCCCGGCTCGAGGGCGAGGCATCGTGTTCGTGGATAAGAAGGTGAAGGTCGGAATCATGAACAAAGAGGACATGTCCGATCCAAAGGTTCATGATGTTACCTCCGAGGTTGGTAAGAAGTCGGGCATCAACTTTGCACAAAACACATGGACGAGGCTCACCGAAGGTGTGATCATGGAATTCTTGCCACCGGGGAGTTAAAGGTGAGGTGAGCTATGACTATGGGCACAAAAGGACGGTGTAGATAGTAGGGCTACACTCATATTGGAAGACCCTGCTGTTGTGCATACTTTCTTTGATTTCCTCTGCGGGCTTGAGGAATTCATGCGGGAACAACCTCGGGGGCATCCGCCCACATCCAATTTGCCCGGCCATCACATTAGGGCGATAGTATTCATAAGTGCTAACATTCGGCCTTCCTCCATTGAATTCGGCGGCGGTATGCATGGGCGGATTACGATGTTGAGAATCTCCAAAAATCTTCCATCTTGATGGCCAGTGCTCAAAGGAAAATTCAACGGGGAAGGTCAAGGTGTCGTTGCCTAGATAAGGAAGCCGGAGAGGATTGGGGAAACCTTTGAAGAACAACTCGAAAAGCCGGGCCGATGTCTTCTTTGGATAGAAACGATTGAAGCCGCTTCTCCGTAATTTTGGCATCCTCTCGGTAGCTTGAGGCTCTCCTTCGGGGGTGATTGGACAAGGGGAAGAACCCGGAGTTCAAATCGACACCGACAATCCGATGCATGTGGAGCCGCAGCCACATTTGAACGAACCACCAAGGGCCGTTGACACATGCTATCCTTTCGCCGGTATACATCCGGGTAACGATCCGGTGAAGCATATGGTGTACACCTGCCCAAGAAGAATTTGCCCGAGGGAGGCGATCGCCACCGGCCGGATGGGACGCCATTGCGATATGGTTCGGGGTAGGCTCGTTGGCTTTACCACGGAAGACGAATCGCACGCCCACATATTCAAGAATGCTCGTATTCAACGGCACCCAGGGGATTATCCTTCATGTGTTTCAAGATGTAATGCTTGTATCCGTTCCCTGGCTTCACCCCTGTTTGCCGTGAGGAATTTTTGAAATTCCAAGGCTGAACAGATCCTGTAATGTCAAGGCCGGTGATCATATATACATCGGCCAAGGTGGGAGACATTGGACCGTGGCCAAAAAGGAAGGCGTTGACGCCATTTGACCAAAAGTGGCAGGCTGCTATCAGAAGATCTTCGTTCTTGGGAGTCTCGGCTACGGATAGCTCCAAGCACTGGGCGATACGGAGGGCATCCAGGTTGGTCAATCCACTCTTATCGCAAGAATCCTCCGATACCAAGTCTTCCGACCGCAATTGGAGGTAAAGGCCAGTTCTTGAATGCATCTTGCCACTGAGGAGGTGGAGACAAAGCTGCTTTGAAGGGGATTCTGCGAGATTCAGCGGCAATGAAATCTCGAGGATCAGGATTCCCCACAGGACCAAGGTAATAAGACCTCGAATTGGCCTCGGTGCGAATCAAAAGCTCAGTAGAAGGCTCCTGGAAGAAAGCGGAAAAAGAAAATCTCAGGTAAAATTGAAAACCTAATGCCGAACAAGGTTTGTGGGGGATGAATTTACCCGAGCATCTTGGTTACGAGTTGCCATTGGAGGTTCGAGCTCGGAACGAGTGGATCTAGGGTTGGATCCGGATGAAGATTCCGGCGGATTGCGAAGAACAAGGTGTTGACAGATTTGATTCGAGGATTCGTGGGCGGAGTCAATTGTGGAACAAAATTACTTTTATCCCACAACCGAAGGGGCACGTGTTAACACCAAAATTTGGTAAGGAGTCCGACCCGTGGGTCCGGTTCGAAAAAGGGTCCGTCTGGTGGAAGGAAGAATATTTTCAGAGATTTTCGGCAAAGAGATCCGCGGTCGGCTATCCGCTCCCGGTTCGACAAAGGAATAGTAGAGCTGATTTTGTGGGATTGGACGATGACGTGGCTCAATCGGGGGAGACGAATGGATGGATAGGCGATCGGGCTTAGTTAGGCAACGAATCCATTCGCGGTTGTATTCAACGAGGTATAAATACGACCCCCGAATGTATGTAACAAGGACGATCATTCCTCAATATACACCGGCCTTACGCCAAACCCTAGAGTCCTTGTCGTGTCGTCGAGTTCTTCGAGAGGGCCAATCGATCCGTCGACCTCCGTGAGTATCGGCAACCTTGTATCATGTCTAGTATCATGCGGTGGATTTAGATCTGATGCAAGTAGTCTTGTTACCATGCTTCGTGTCATGCGGTAGATTCAAGCTTGGTTCAAGAAGGTTTCTTGTTAGATCATGAGCCATGCGGTAGGCTAAGATCTGGCTTGGAGCTAGTTATCGGCTCTATTGGATTTTGGCAAGATCCAATAGATTCATTAAGTTACCCCGTGTTATTTTGAGTTTTACTTTATGTTTTAATTCATGTAACACATCTCTGCCCAATCTAGATGGATTTGGATCGGCTATGTCTCTTCTATGATCCTTGTTCGAGTAGGTTTCATGTTTTAGCATGTGGGTCTTATGCTTTCCGATAGCCGAAACCGAATCGATCTAGGTTGTTACATGTTGCGGGTTCAAGCTTGCTATGTTCGTATAAATCTTGAAAGAACCGGGTATCATGCGGTAGATGCGGGTTTTTGGGTTGCTTTGGAGCTAGTCATCCGGTGGATTAGATTCCCAAATCGTCGATAGATTTATTCACGTGGTAATGTTTGTTCCTTCTTCATGGACCCCGAATCGGTACTGTTTCACCGTATTCGGTTATGTTTCTTCACGAGTAGATCCCGTACGTTATTTATGTTTAAATAATGTGTGCTTCTAGCTTTCCATATTTAGATTGTATCATGCGGTGGATAGATCTATTTGTGGAAAGTGGTACGGTTTTTCATGCAAGTTGTATCATGCGGTGGATAGATTTGTTTGGTATCGTACCCGACGGATCTTAAAGTAACTAGACATGCGGTAGACTAGTGCTTTGGATCTATGCATGCTTGTTTAATACATGATCATGTCCGTGCTTTACTTTATTTATTTAATGTTAATCTTCATGGGGATCGGTCATAACTTTGTGCATGCATCCGTGTTTTTACAAAGACCGATCGGTGTCATGCTTATGTCATCCATTCGGCAGTGTTCCTTTTTCCCTTTTGCGGTTTCCCGAATGGTCGTGGCTCTGTGACAGATAGCTTTCTATAGCTATGTGTTATCCCATCTGGCTCTTTAGCCGTAAATATGGAACTGTCTGGTACCACCCGGCAAGTTCCAAGCTTTGATATCTAACTGCTTTATCTTTTGTTAATTTTCAGGAAAAATTGACTGGCACGTCATTTGCTCTCTGCGCGTGTGAAGCCAGCTTTGTTCGGCTTGCTTTGTGTGATTGGCGTTGAGTGTACTTTTTGCGTCAACGGCTCCTTAGCCTCACCACTAAGGTTTCCCACACGGCGACGGTGCCAGGAATGCTTGTTGGCACTCGCAAGTGTCGCTACCAGATTCGCACCTCTAGTAACGGGGCTAAGGAACGTCTAATGGTAAACACACAACCACAGAAAGGTCCGCAAGCGCATGGATTACCGTTGTAGCACTTCACCCATTGTTATTCGGGTTATCGTATTTACATTTTCCCAAGGGAAGCACTTTGACATAGATAATCAAGTGAAAGGTAGAGAGGATCAAGGTTCGGCAAAAGGATCTTATAGCTGGGGTGATGATAAAGATATACGGGGTTAAATGGACACGCGAAGAGATCTTGATAAAAGAACTAGAGAGGTCCTAGTGAGTTGGGAAGACAACGAGACGAGAAAGGATCCTAAGGCAATCTATCTATTCTAATCAACTTAGGGAAAAGAACTAAGGTAATGCAGAGCCAAGGTAAGATAGGATCAACAAGCTCTTCTAGTGCTGCAGGGGCATGCAAAGCCGCGCTCTCAGACTGGGATGAGAAGAGAGAACGACGACACGCTGAATCCTATCAGCCCGAACTAACGTGGTGTACTACAGAGCCCGTCCGGAGCTGTTACCTCCTTAGGGTACCACAACTATTCCATTGAACGAGACACCAATCTAAGACTAAGGCAAGTTCTGAGCACCACGCTCACAATGAACCAAGGAACCTTCCCTAAGGCCTTTAGAGAAAGGTCTCTCTCCCGTGAAACACCGGAGATCAAGCGAAGAACAACCACAACACTATAGGGTTCAAGAGAACTAAGCTAACCAAGGCAAAACTCACTTTAGTCTAAACATAGAATAAAGCTTCTATTAGCTAAGTAAAAGCTGAATGTAATTGACTCGAAATGTAAGATAGAAAGATAACTTGAAATGCACTTAAGTCTTAATAAAGGAAAGATACAAGAGCAGTACCCGAACTCTGAAGAAGACTTCTCCGGAACCCCGAGACTAGCTCGACTCGACTCTAACTCCCAACTACACTACTTCCTACTCTAAGATACAAAAGTGGACAATAATGAAGCTCTTGCGGTGTGTCTTTTGTTCCAGCAAGTGTGAGGTGGATTTTATAGGTAAGGAGGGTCGGTGGAGCGTGTGGGACCAATATGTCAGGTGCGGCCGGATCAGGAGGTGCGGCCGGTCCTATGATCCACCACCTCTCGCCTTGGACGCCCCTGATCACTGCTCCTGAGGCGGTTGTAGGATGGTTCCTTGGGTCGGTTTCGCCTGGCACGCGGATGCATAGGTGCGGCTTGCCCTCTAGGTGCGGCTGGCCCACCTCCGTGTCGTGTGATGCACCGCCTTCGCTCAGGGATGCCTAGGATTGCCTCGGAATGACGGTTGTGGCGGTTGAGTGTGGGTCCATCGATTCAAGTGCTTCCAACCTTAGCCTTTTGATCAAACCGACCATTCACCGGTGTATCTCATCCATCCAAGGTGTGTTTGTGGGATTGTTGGTGCTGTGGATCCAAGACGTGGCATATGGTAGGTGCGGGCACACCTAGAGGTGAGGGCGCACCTGTTGGTGCGGCTGAGCCTAGCCCTGGCCAGCTGTGGTCGACTTTGGCCAGCTGCGGCCGGCTGTGGTGCGGCCGAGCCTGGCTATGTGCGGCCGGACCTGGCCAGGTGCAGCCGTGCCTTGCTCATGTGGCACGTTGGTTCTGATTTCTCCCAAAATGTGTACCTACCTATGAAATTCATAACACAACTCGTGGAACTTTATTAATACTAAAAATGTGCATGAAACTTGACATATACTCCTCTCGAACCCAAGGTTTTGACGGTTGAATCTTTGTTGTAAGGACCGTCAACAATGGGAACCATCATAGACTTAGAGTAGTTTACCTTAAGACCTGTGGAGGTAGCAAAAGACTGGAGTAGGCTCTTCAGAAAGAATAATTGTCTAGGACAACCCTCCATGATAATCAAGGTGTCATCTGCATATTGCAAAATAGGAAAATCTGAAGTGCATGCCAAAGAAATAGGTAGCTGAATCAGGTTCATGTCCTTGGCTTTATTCATGAGTGTCTGAAGGAGGTCAGCTGCCAGGACAAATAACAGTGGAGATAGAGGGTCTCCTTGTCTTACCCTTCTCCTACAGTGAAAAGTTTTTCCAGGTACCCCATTGAGAAGGATGGATGAAGTTCCTGAGTTGAAAATTGATTCCATCCATTACAACCATTTTTGGCTAAAACCTTTATGCTCCATGATTTTCATCATAGTGGGGTTCTCAATTCTGTCAAAGGCCTTTTCAAAGTCCAACTTTAAGATGATGAGTTCTTTTCCTGATTTATGACATAGATGCAAATATTCAAAAGCCCAAGCAAGGCAGTCGTGTTTGGTCCTAGACTTGATGAAGCCATACTGATTTTGATGAATGAGACCCATAATAACCTGATGTAGTCTATTGGCTAAGAGTTTTGTGAGAATTTTGATTGAAGTGTTCAGTAGAGAAATGGGCCTGAAGTCTGACACCTTAGTGGGTCCATCCACTTTAGGTAGAAGTGTGATGTGTGAACCAGTCAAACTTTGAAGACTGACTGTTCTAGCATGAAATTCATCACAAAGTTTGTAGAAATCATGTTTGAGTATAGGCCAACATCTTTTGACAAAGTCTGTATTAAAACCATCTGGTCCAGGAGATTTGTCAGAGGGAAGGCTGGACACCACTACATCAGTTTCCTCATGGGAGAAGGGGTCTGAGAGCCACTCCAAATGTTTGCCCTTTGTAAAAGCTGCTCTAGGTGAAAAGACATTTCTGGGGAATCAGAAGAGCCAAGCCTCTCTTTGAAAGCCTCCCATAAGATATTAGCTTTAGACTTATGATTTGTGTGACACAAACCACTAGAGTCCTTTAGGGCAGTAATCAAGTTTCTTCTTTGTTTGATGGTTGCATTGGCATGAAAAAATTTTGTGCCCTCGTCCCCAAATTTGACCCATTTCACATTTCCCCTTTTCTTCCAATAAATTTGCTGTTGAGATAGGAGAGAGGAATATTTGTCCTTGATAATGGATTTAAAATTCGACTCCAAAACTGAAAGGTCTCTAAATTCCTCCAAAATACCCCAAAAAAATTAAAATGGCTTAACATTCTCAATGTTAGCTTTGAGGATGGATAGCTGAGCTTGCCAGGCTCTCAAGACCCTTCTTAGGTTTTTGAATTTTGTTGTCAAAGTTTTTGCTGCATCTTGCTGAGGGGGAGGGACTAACCAACCATGGGATACCCCCCTCTAGGAAATGCTCATGTTCCACCCAATAGTTCTCAAACCGAAAAATGTTTGCTCTTAGAATTGAAGTATTGTTGCTAATGACACAGGGGACATAATCATAAGGTTCCATGGCTAGGGCTCGTGCAGAAGTATCTGGGTAATTTAAAGTCCAAGAACTTGAGGTAAAGAACCAATCCAATCTTTCTAATGGAGGGGAGACTTGTTTGTTTGACCAGGTAAATTTTCTACCATGAAGAGGTTATTCTACCCACCCTTGGGCACTAATGACCTCATTGAGCACAACATATCATTACATCTCCTCCAAGTTTGTTTCTGTTGCTTTGGTTTCTTATCAAATTAAAATCACCAACAACTAACCAATCCATATCATCTGGCATCTGAATGTGTTTCAACCAGTGTAAGAAATCATGCTTTCCTTCAGGTGTACAGGGGCCATAAACATTAGTCAACACCCATTCAGATTGATCATGTTGGAGTGAAAATCCATAGAGATAGCAAAATTATTGCTGAAAGCAAGGGAGATATTTAGTTGGGATGTCTTCCAAATTATGATAAGCCCTCTAGAAGCGCCAATAGAAGGTAGAAACTCGAAGGCATCAAAGCCTCTAGGACAAAATTTTCTGATGAAAACCAGATCAAAACTGTCTTTTGGTTTCTTGCAAACAAATGATATCACTACTTTCAGAAATTCTGTCACGAAAGCATTTAGGCCTCTGACATTCCAACACAAAGCCTTCCATTTTTTATGAAAATGGTTCATATTCATGATGGAACAGGTGTTCAAAAGAAGTCAGCATGCACTTCTTAGCAGACATAACATCCAAAAGAGCAAAGGTTCTAGAGAAAAGAGTGTTGGATAAATATATTACAGACCCAAAAGAAAAAAACTTATGAAGTAAGGCAAAAGCTATCCTTCCAAAAGAAGTAGGCCACCACTTCTTACTTCTTGGACTTCTTCTTGCTTGTCTTTTCATCATTGTGGGACCACCTTTGCTTGATTTTCTAGACTGCTTTTTCCCACTAGGGGCTGCAGATTTCACTACCTTTGATGGAGTCTCCTCAGAAAGTTTGTTAGGATAAATTTTGCAGAAGGTGGCACCCAGATTCTTGATGACCGAAGGAGACAGAGTTGGAGGAGCCATGGAGCAACCTAGACAATTTTTATTAGTGCATGGAGAACCTTTGTAGCCTTTATGAAGACCTTTTTGTCTAAGGCTTCTTCGAGCCGTAGAGTCCACAATTTCAGATCCTTTGTTTGCTGTAGACAGCCAAGAGAGTTTTATACCAGGGACCAGAGGTGTGAGCAACTTTGGTTTTTAGTTTGTCAGGAGGTGTGGCAGGAGATAGCTGCTCAGATCTACCCTGATCAGAGTCCCCAGGTGATGTGAAGCCATCATCAACAGCCTCTTCCACATCAGCAGCTATGGGTTCTAGTGATGACAAGGAAACCTCCAAATTATTTGTAGAGGGAAAGTCCTTGAAACACAACTGATGCTCAACACTTGGAAGGGTCATAGGCAAGCTGAAGGGAACAAAAGAAGACCGAGGATCCAGCTATGTGAAAGCTTGTGAACCCATGAACTGCTTGGCCCACTAAAAAGAACATGGGCTTACTAGCAACAGAGTAAAGAAATCAGCCCATAACTGTGGTACTTGTATTGTAGATGCCCCTAGGCCTGGTGAGAGACATCTGGGTTTTGCTTAAAGAAACCTGAGTTCAAGTGGGGAGATTGTATAAGTCTATTTGCCAAGACAGGGTCCACCTCAAGCTGCAAAAGCTCAACAAACCCCAGATTATGAAGATTATTGTTAGCAAGGTTTGCAACATTCATTTCATCCAATCCCAGATTATGAAGATTATTATCAGCAAGGTTTGCAACATTCATGTCACCCAAGTCCACGTTCCTCTTCGTGGATGTCATCAGGCAGCAACTCAGAGGTTCCCCATTTTCCATAGGGATGAAAATAGCAACCTCGGGAGGAGGATCAAACTGAATGGCCTGGATGGGTTCCACATTGGCACCTTCAGAGTCATTGCTTGCAACAATCACATCTTTTTTCTAAACCAAAAAATGGCTGTTGAGGCACATTTCTTAAGCCAGGAAACACATTTTCAATAATGCCCAAGTCATCATCAGGAGGCTGCACTGGTTCATTAAGATCAAAACCCAAAGGCTGAGGTTGGGGATGTGCAGCCAAAGCTTGAACCACTTGCTAGGCAGGTTGATGTGCCAGATTTGGCCCCTAGGGCCATAAACCCTAGCCACCTTCCACACCTTCAGAGACAGGGTCTTCATTCTATTGCTGTGGATGAAAGGGTCCATGACCCTGCTACCCGAAACCAAAGAATTCGAACATCTCTAGCTGAATATCATCAGACCCTGGGGGTACATCTTCATCAGTAGCCAAATCACCGAGCATTGTAGCCTTAATTATTTCAATATGAATGGTCTAGGAATCTACATTGAAACTTGGTCCTTCCGTTCAGATAACAAACTAGGGAATGTCTTCAAGATTGACTACCCTTGCCTTAACCAAAACACAAGCCACATGATTAGGGTCCTCTTCCCAAGCAATGACCTATGGTCACCTAAAATTTTGTTGATGTGGGCATCTGACCAAAAATCAATATTGACCCCTAGCAGCATTAACCAAACTTCGTAGTTCAAAGTTACAGAACGATGATTAGCCCCCCTATCATGCTCAACAAAGGAAATCGGACATCCCGTAAGTGCAATCAAGCCCTATGAGGGTTTTGGTGATGTTGACCACACAATTAAAGAGCTAATAAGCCTTTGAGTCTATTGTGCAACATAAAGTTATTATTACGGGTGCAAAAGAAAGATTGGAGACCCCTCAACTAATTAAAGAAGGATACCTATGCTACTTGAAGGAGTTTATTTATTTTACTTTTTGAATTTGAGTATAGGGCAATCCGTACTATCAAGAGGGATACTAATGGTGAGTTAGGGTGGTTTCAAGTGCTCATATTCCATCTTTCTTAAACCTTAATCCTCACCCCAAGGGAAGTGACCTGCAGCTGTTTTGCCCCTGTTGTTTGTTGTTCGGAGGTTCCGAAGTTTTTCTCGGAGGTTCCGACCGTACGGGCTACGATGCGAGTTTTCAAAAGTCGGAAGTTCCGAGATTTTTCTTGGAGGTTCCGAACTGCGGAATATAGCCGTTCTTGTTCCGGATGCGGAGGTATTTATACCCCTTGGTCCCCCAACGGTTATCTTCTTCCTCCCCCTTTGCACGAACGCCGTTCCTTCTTGTTTTCTCTCACCTTGCATTCACTCCTAACCCACTCTCTTCCAAATCATTGCCTAGCATTGATTGAGAGTGGTTTCTTGAAGTGAGTTAGTGAGCCAATCTCTCTCCCCTTGGTACTTGAGCACTTGGAAGAACCCTAGCAAGCTTGGTGGATCTATTACTCTTGGAGCCTTGCTCCTAGACGGATAGAGGTTCTTGGAAGCTCTCCAAACCGATTTGTGGAAGCTCCAAGGTGTTTGTATTACCCTTTGTGATTCTAGTGGAAAGCCTCCACCTATTACCCAAAGTGATAGGTGTGAGAGAGGAATTGACCTTTGTGGTCACTAGCCTTTGTGGCTTCCTCAACAACGTGGACGTAAGCAAGCCTTTGTGGCGAGCCGAACCACGGGATAAATCTTTGTCTCATGCGTGCTCTTGTTTACTTACTTGTTCATGCTTGCTCTTGACTAGATCTATTAGGGTTTGCTCCCGATCTTCTTTGTGGTACCTTCCTAGCTTGTCCTTTGCTTAGAAATCTTCTTGCTAGGTCCTAAGTACCTCCTAGAATTTAGTAGATACGGTTTTCATCAAGTTATTCGCAGCTCAAGTTATTTATGCTCTGTTCTAACAGCTGCCGGAAGTTCTGAGTTTATTCTCGGAGGCTGCCTCGTTCGGAGGTTCCGAGAATAATCTCGGAGGTTCCGGAGTCTGACAGTGTTTTCGCAGAAAAAGTTTAAATTTTGTGTGCAGGCCTATTCACCCCCCTCTAGGCCATATTGCCTCGATCCTTTCAATTGGTATCAGAGCAGGTTATCCTCGTAAACACCTAACCGTGTGAGGATATGGCAAGTGATGATGACAAGCACGAAGAAGAGGAGTTTGAGGACATACCAAGCGAGGCTGAAAGTGATGCCTCGGAAGTGGGCAACACATCAGCCCAAGAGAAGTTCGAAAAGCTCAAAAAGGCTGTGAAGGAAAGCTCCAAGGAAGGAAGCAAGAAGAGCAAGAAAGAGAACAAGAAGAAAGAAGAAGAAGAAGAAAAGAAGAAAGAAGACAGCAAGCAAGAAAAGAAGAAGAAGAGAAAGAAGGGAGAAAAGAAAAGAAGAAAAAGAACACCTTCACCATCTCCATCACCATCCTCGTCATCCTCATCGTCGTCCTCATCTAGTGAGAATGGAGATGATGATGATGAGTACTACGGCACAAGAATTTCCAAGCGAACAATCAAGCCTAAGTCGAAGCTCAAAGCAAAGAATGACTACAAAAGCGTATCCTTTAACTATGACTCCTTGGATGTCAAATCCAACGATGATGTGACTATTCCCATTGGCAAATTACCCCAATTCGATGGGACTAACTTTGCCAAATGGAAGCATATGATGAAAGCTTATCTAATCGGCTTAAGCTTGGAATTGTGGAATATTGTGTGTGTAGGTTTTGAAGATCCCAAAGATTTTAGGAACCTCACTCCAAGTGACCGTCGCAACATTAGGAGGAATGGTCAAGCTACAAGCATACTCCTTAGTGCCTTGAATGCCCAAGAGTACAACCATGTTAGTGGACTTGAGATTGCCAAGGAGATTTGGGACATTCTCCACATTGCACATGAGGGTGTTGACAAGGTCAAGAAATCCAAGATCAACATATTGATGGCCGAACTCAATAGATTTACTATCTTTGATGGAGAAGGGCCACAAGAGATGTTTGATAGGTTGATGGTCATCGTTGGAAAAATAAGGGGTTTAGGTGGTGATGAGCTAGATGACCACTTTGTTGTGAAAGTGATGTTGGAGGCCTTTGCTCCAAGAAATCCCACTCTAGTCACCTTGATTAGAGAGAAGAAAAGATTTGAGGAGCTCTCTCCAAATGATGTTCTTGGGAGAATTCTTACACATGAGCTCATGGACAAGGAAATTCAACATAGAAAGAAGATTGGGGAGTTAGAAGCTAAGTTAAACAACTTGAAGGTTAAAGAGGTTGCTCTCCATTCCCACAAGTCAAGCAAACCCTCCTCCTCATCCAAGTACACTACTTTTTCCAAGCCTCTTAAGTCAAAATCCAAAAGAGTGGAAGTAGAGAGCTCCACAAGTAATTCAAGCGAAGATGAAGATGAAGGTTCTCATGTTGAGATTGGGGACATGGCCTTGTTCATGAAGACTTACAAGAGAGGATTGAAGAAGCAAGGGTACAAGTTTGCCAAGAGGAAGTTTCCCAACAAGAAAAAGAGAACTTGCTACAATTGTGGAAGCACCGAGCACTTCATCGCCGATTGCCCTAATGAGAAGAGAGAAAATAGGAATGACAAAGGCAAAGGGAACTACAAGAAAGATCAAAAACCACACTACAAAAGAAGACACTATGGTGGAGAAGCCCACATTGGTCATGAATGGAACTCCGGAGATGAAAGCTCTAGTGAAGAGGAAGGGAAGAAAATTGCAACCGTGGCTATCAAGAAGCTTCCCTCTACCTCAAGGTTGTTCAACAATTTAACCGATGATGAAGAGAGCACATCCATTCATTGTCTCATGGCCAAAGGCGAGAAGGTAAAAACTAACCCAAAACCCTTTCCTCAACCTAGTGATGAGTCGGAAATTGACTATAGTGATGATACTAGTGATGAAGAAGCAAACCAACTTGTTCGTGAAATGGATAAGCAATCTAGAGATTTTATGGCTAAGCTAATAGTAGAACTAGAGAAAAGCCAAGACACCATTATCTCCGATAGAAGTGAGATTGAGGCTTTGCGTTTGCAAGTCAACCAAGCGAAGAGTGTCATAGCTACTCTCAAGGAGGACCTTCTCGCCACTCAAGCTCAATGTAATTCTCTCAAGTTGAGGAATGAAGAGCTTGAGGAGCAATATAGTCTCCTTTGGAGTAGCACCTCACATCCCTCGAAGGTAAAAGGCGACTCTAGTGCTTCTACTAGCAAGGGCTGTGATAGATGTTATCATATTGATATTGAATCTTATGCCACTAACCTTGCTAACATGGAAGCTTTAAAGAAAGAAATTGCTAGGTTGAACTCAATCATAGCTAGAGGATGCATGGGTGAAGAAAACAAAAGGGCAAGATTCACCAAGAGGAAAGTGTTAGAGAAAAGCAAGAATCCAGGCTTTGGATATATTGAAGGTGGCAAGACCAATGAAAGAAAAATCATCAAAGAAAAAGAATGCCTTGAATTCAAGAGTTCTGGATTTCTGTTCTCCCAGACCCCGGAGGTTCCGACCTCCAAGCCCAGAGGTTCCGGAGTCTGGAAGCCTCGAGCCGCTCAGACAGCCAAACTCGGGGGTTCCGAGAAAATTCTCAGAAGTTTCGGGGACTGTAAAGACAAGACAAAGAAAAAGAGCAAGACTCAGAAGCAGCATGTTTCCAAGGCCCCTAACACTTGTATGCAGGTTCAAAATCATCCAATAATGCCTAGAAGAAACTTGAGTCCCAACAAGAGCAAAGCCCATGCATCTAGAGACATACCTCCTAGCTATGTGTTGAGACGCAACAATGTTGGTAAAGTTGTTGCCACGTATGTTGGAAATGAGTCCAACATATATGTGAAAAGATCAATATGGGTTCCAAAAGTTTTGGTTACTAACGTGGAAGGCCCCAAGTCAAATTGGGGACCTAAAAGAAGGAACTAAATTGTTTTGTAGGCATACTCCTCCGGTGGATCAAGTTGGGTGCTTGATAGCGGATGTACACATCATATGACCGGAGAAAAGAGTATGTTCTCATCCTATCTCCATTTGGAAGGACCAAAGGAAACCATTGCATATGGAGGGGATACAAAAGGAGAAGTCATCGGCGTAGGTGATATCCCTATATCTCAAAATTACTCAATTACAAATGTTCTTCATGTTGATCCGTTGGGGTACAATCTATTATCAGTTTCACAACTTAGTGAGATTGGTTTTGATTGCCACTTCTCGGAAAAGGGTATGTCCATCATAAGAAGGGAGGATTCCTCTATTGTCCTTACGGGTCGCTTGAGGGGGAGGCTTTACCTAGTTGATCTCAACAAAAGTAAAGTTTCTCCCAAGACTTGTCTAGTGGCAAAATCTAGCATGGGTTGGCTATGGCATCGCCGACTAGCCCATGTTGGCATGAGGAACTTGGCCAAACTTTTGAAAGATGAACACATCCTTGGACTAACGAATGTACATTTTGAGAAAGATAGGGTTTGCAAAGCATGCCAAGCCGGAAAACAAGTAGGAGCACCTCACCCACCAAATAGCATCCTCACTACTTCAAGACCATTGGAGCTCATTCACATGGATATATTTGGACCGGTGGCCTACATAAGTATTGGCGGTAACAAATATGGCTTAGTTATTGTTGATGATTATTCTCGCTTCACGTGGGTGTTCTTTGTGTTTGACAAAAGTGAAGTGCAAGGAAAGGTGAAGACCTTCATCGGAAGAGCACAAAGGGAATTCGGGCTACCAATCAAGAAAGTGAGAAGTGATAATGGCTCGGAGTTCCGGAACACCTATGTTGAAGAATTTCTTGATGAAGAGGGCATCAAGCATGAATTTTCAGCACCTTGTACCCCTCAACAAAATGGGGTGGTTGAGAGGAAGAATAGAACACTTATTGATATGGCAAGAACCATGTTAGATGAGTACAAGACTCAAGACATCTTTTGGGCCGAAGCTATCAACACGGCTTGCCATGCAATCAACCGCCTCTATCTTCACAAGTTTCACAAGAAGACCTCCTATGAGCTCATTACCGGTAAAAAGCCTAAGGTGTCTTACTTTAGAGTGTTTGGGTGCAAATGTTTCATTCTAAACAAGAAGCCCCGAACCTCTAAGTTTGCACCAAAGGTTGACGAAGGATTTCTTCTTGGTTATGGTCCAAATGAGCATGCTTATCGAGTCTTCAATCTAACCACCGGAAGGATTGAAGTCACGGTAGATTTAACCTTTGATGAATCTAATGGCTCTCAAGTGGAGCAAGTTGACTTGAATGTTGTAGGTAATGAGAAGCCATCTTGTGAAGCAATCAAGCAAATGGCCATAGGTGATGTTAGACCAGTTGAGGCACAAGAGGAAGATGAAAACCAAGCACAAGCTTCAACACCACTCGAAGGGCTAGAAGCCACCGGTTCGGGAGAGTCGTGCGGACTCCGGAGGTTCCGAGAAATTCCTCGGAGGTTCCGGAACCGGCATCGAAATCCAACCTCCGAGAAATTCTCCCGGAGGTTCCGGGTCCGGAAGTCCAACACCACTAGACACCCCGAACCGGCAAATTGATCGGCAAGGGGATGTCCAAGCAAGCACATCCGAGCCCCAAGCCGATGAAGATGATAAAGATCAACCTCTACACCAACCTCTTGGACCATCACATCCTCGTGTACATCAAGTCATTCAACGGGATCACCCCGTTGACAATATTCTTGGGAGCATAAGGAGAGGGGTAACAACACGATCTCGTCTTAAGAATTTTTGTGCATTTTACTCGTTTGTTTCCTCTCTTGAACCAACCAAGGTAGAGCAAGCTCTCGAGGATCCGGATTGGGTGGTGGCTATGCAAGAGGAGTTGAACAACTTTGAAAGAAACCAAGTGTGGGAGTTGGTGGAGAGACCAAACACAAACATCATTGGCACCAAATGGGTCTTTCGGAACAAGCAAGATGAGTTTGGTATTGTGACTAGGAACAAAGCAAGATTGGTTGCTCAAGGGTACACCCAAGTTGAAGGGTTAGACTTTGGAGAAACATATGCACCGGTAGCAAGACTTGAAGCAATTCGATTTCTACTAGCTTTCGCTGCCCATCATGACTTCAAGCTCTATCAAATGGATGTCAAGAGTGCATTTCTCAATGGACCACTCTTCGAAGAAGTATATGTTAAGCAACCACCGGGTTTTGAAGATCCCAAGCATCCTAATCATGTCTACAAACTCCATAAGGCGCTCTATGGGCTAAAGCAAGCACCAAGAGCATGGTATGAATGCCTTAAGGATTTCTTGCTTAAGCAAGGCTTTGAGATAGGCAAAGCCGATGCTACTCTCTTTACTAGAAAAGTTGATGGTCATATTTTTGTGTGCCAAATATATGTCGATGACATAATATTTGGTAGTACTAATGAAACTTTTTGTGAAGAGTTTAGTAGGGTGATGACAAAGAGGTTTGAAATGTCCGTGATGGGTGAGCTTAAGTACTTTCTTGGATTTCAAATCAAACAAGCTAAAGAAGGGACGTTCATATGTCAAACCAAGTATACAAGGGATATGTTAAAGAAGTTTGACATGGACAAGGCAAAGCCCATCAAGACCCCAATGCCTACCAATGGACACATGGACCTCAATGAAGAAGGGAAATCCGTGGACCAAAAGGTATATCGTTCCATGATCGGCTCTCTTCTTTACTTATGTGCATCTAGGCTAGATATTATGCTTAGTGTGTGCATGTGTGCTAGTGTCGGGGACAGCCCTAGGGGTCCCCTTAAACAATGGGGAAAACCTCACTTAAAACCCGCAACGAAACCAAAACACGCTAAGTCTAACCATGCAGGTGCCTAACCATGCGGGACACGGCCCACGCCACGGGGGACTCGACGGCCCATCGGGACGGCCCACTTAGAGATCCCCTCGAACAGGCCCCGCCCCGTTCGAGGGTGCGTGCTCCCTTTGGGCGGGCTCCGCCCCGTTCGAGGCGGCACTTCCCTCGGCGAGGCTCCGCCTCGCTCGAGGGTACCCCCCGCCCTCGGTCGGGATCCGCCACGCTCGAGGGCGCCCCTCACGCGTGCGGCGGCTCCCGTACACGGGCATTTAACGCCCGACGCCGGCGGGGACGGCGCCATCATGCGCCGGGGGCTCGCACCCCGGTGCCGCCGCACCAACTCCCCGGGGAGGAGCCCATCCCCGCCCGCGCGTGGGAGGGGGCGTGCGGCGCGGCCGGTGCCGGTCCCGTAACACCGTGCGCACGGTCCAGTACGGCTAACGCACCGAGCCCTCGAAAGGGGGCCGGCGCACCCTCGATTCACTTTCTTGTGACCCTACAGGGTTAGGTGGAGGCGCTAGGCCGGTGGACTCCCATCCCTGCCACTGTAACAGCGTGGCCGCCGTACCCGCGCGTGCAGGCGCACGCCAAGCCCTGTAGCAACGACTCCAGCCCTGTGAGGCGCATCGGGAAGGAACGCCGTTCTGCCTACTCCTGTACTCCGTACAGGCCTGCGTCAGCACCTCCCTCGAGCCTATCAGAGGATATCACCGCCTTCCGCTGCTCTACTACCCTCGAACCGCCACTGTTCGGGTACAAGACAGGCCATGATGACCAGATCGCTGCAAGGATCGACCGGACGGCCGCCCATTCTACAACGTAGCACGTCGCACCCCCCATGTAGCTAGATAGCGCGACGTGCATGTAATTCGCCTCCCCCTTGAGCTATAAAAGGGGAGCGAACCCCCCAGCCGCAGGGGACGGACAGAGACACGAAGGCAAGTTCACTCGGGTCCGAACTCACAACGCACCACATACTCACTCACCCATCCTCCCACAATATCTTCAGCCAGGGACTTGGAAGCCTCTCTTCCTCTCCCGCCTTGCTTGTAGCCGCCCCACTACAGGCACCCCCGGTGCTGAGCAATATAGTGCCGAGAGCACACCCCTGCTGGACGTACGGCCCCCTCGGCCGGAACCAGGATAAAAACCTTGTGTCACTTGTTGCTTAGCATCGACCATTGAGGGATAGACCTCGGCGCTATCTACTGGTTAGTGTCGGGACCATATTCCGCACCGACAGTTGGCGCCCACCGTGGGGCAAGCGAGCGCCTAAGGTCATTTCGCCAACTCCCTCCATGGTGATCCGCACTGAGTACCGTGCTACACGCTACTGCATGGGTAGCTCGGACCCCCTCCCGGCCGGGTTCGAGATCCGCTTTGGGGACCTGAACTTTCAGGCCACAGGGAACGGCTATCTCATGCGCCTCACTAACCGTGAGGAACTCCGCGCGCGGCGTCGGGCCGGGTGCCGCTCGGACCCCCGCGGCACACACGACTCGGCGCGGGCGCTGCGAGCACGGAGGCCGCGGGTCCATCGACGCCACGACGCCGTCGTCGCTCGGGACGGCGCTCGCGCCGGGCGCGGTCCGAGCGGCGGCGGCCGAGCGCGCCGCCACTCAAAGTGGCGCGCCCACCGTCACGACGGCCGCCACCGCCCCGGCGGGACCGCGCGCGGTCTCGGACCGCGCATCCCCATCGGGCCGCGTGGTGCTACGTCGGCCTACAACGCCAACGTCAACACCACGATGCGCGGGGTTCCACCTGGTCGCCACGTCTTCGTCGCCAGGGGTCCCGGCGCCTCAGCAGGAGACGAATCGTCCCTGGGCTCCGTCGACACGCTACCACCCGCCAACCGCCACGGATACGCGGAGTGGGATTTCTCGGGCGTGCCTGACCCAGTTGTGTTCCGGCGTTTCCTCGACGCCGCGGACTACTGGTTCGGCTGCTCCGACGACTCCAGCACCGGGAGCTACGACCCCGCGCGGGAGTGTTACGCCGTCATCACCAACGACCCGGCTAACGCCGCCGGTGCGGCAGGCGCCGGAGACGGGGAAGTCACGCCTGCCCCAGGGATCGCCACGCGCCCGGCCGCGGGGCCAAGCGCTCTCGCCGGGGCCGACGTCGACGCACGGGTGGCCCAAGTCCGCGAGCTCGAGGCCAAGGCGGCGGAAGAGTACCGAACGGTGCGGTTGCTCCGCGCCTCAATGGCAGGGGAGGCCTCCGCGCGTGGCGAACGCGCACGGGAGCTGGGCCGACAGGTCCGCGACCGCATCAACACCGTCCCCAACGTGGACAACGCGGACGCTCCGCCGCGAGCAAGCCAAAAGCTCATCGCCGCCGCGACGCTGCTGCGAGCCATGCCGGCACCCTCGACCCCCGAGGCCCGAGACATGCACCGCGAGGTGCAGACTCTCATCGAGCAAGCGGCCATCCAACAGGCCGAGAGCTCGGCCTCACGCATCCGCCAACAAGGGGATGCGCGGGGCGATGAAGCTGCACCGGGAGGCGAACCCTCGGTGCACGCAGGGCGACCCACCGAGCAAGGACGCACGCCGGCCAAGGAACGACTCCTTGACGCACGCGGGCGGCCGGACGGCGGCGACGCCCGCAACGTCATCAACGCCGGATGCACCGGCAAGGCGGACGCGCGAGCGACAAGGGGTTACCACCCTCGACGGGGTGGGCGTTACGACGGCGGCGATGACCGCTCCCCCGACGCCGGAGCCCCCAGGCACCCGTGTGTTCAGCCGGGAGATCCGCGCGGCAGCGTTCCCCCAACGCTTTCGCCAACCCTCGACGATCGTCAAATACAACGGGGAGACAGACCCCCGCGTGTGGCTCAACGACTACCGCTTGGCTTGCCAGCTGGGCGGGGCCACTAGCGACGAGGTCATCATCCGCAACTTGCCCCTGCACCTTGGCGACGCGGCCCGGACATGGCTCGAGCACTTGCCCGCCAGCCAGATCCATAACTGGGACGACCTAGTCCACACGTTCGTGGGCAACTTCCAGGGCACATACGTGCGCCCGGTGAAAGTGCATCTAGGCCCCTAAGTGGATTTTGGTGAATTGAATGACAAGGCGATTAAAGGACTAATGCTTTTGTCTAAGATCGTGAGCGTGTTTTCATTATATATTCATGAGCTACTTTTGAAGTATTTTAAATATGGATGTATTTTATGGCTCACATCTACAAAGATAAGCATATGGTGCAAGACTTCATGAGTTTATTGAAAGAGAACAAGATGATGGGTATACATTTTGTGGTTCTAAAAATGGAAGCTTGCATATCCGTTGTCAATCAAGATCAAGCATTTGAAGCGGGATTTTCAAATGAAGGTTAATTGCGTGTGAAGCAAAGTGGAACTCAAAGTGGATTGGATAAGTGATGAAGAGATCAACCGAGATGTCTAGGGTGAGGGACTAAGCAATCTTTGGGGCCGTAGCTAAGCCGCCATAAGTGTTTTTCTAGGGTGAAGGTCTAGCATCCGTGGGGTCTTCAAGTATCATATTCAAACCTTAACCGAGAGAAGCTTTGCAAGTCATCAACTCGTTAAGATTGGCAACATGGAGTGGCCATGGATCCAAGTGTGCATTCTTATGCTATATGGAAAGATCCTAAGTCACTAGCTCAAGTATGGACGTGCTCAAGTCAAAGGCTATGTTTGAAAGCCCTCAAGTGGTTATCGATCAAGTATGGCAAGAATTGAAGTTGTTCAAGCTCAAGAGGTCATCAAAGCTCTTTTACTCTTTTCTTGAGTATAGGTATGCCGTACTATCAAGAGGGATGCATCTTAGAAAGTTGACCACGTCAAAGTGCTCTTTAGTTGACCTAAGTGAGATCTAGCCCTTGAGTGTGCTAACAAACCCTCCTAACCTAACCTGGGTCATTTCACCTTGGTGGTGAAGTGCTAGTTTCTTTAAATAGGTTTTGGGGGCAACTCGGGCCTGACCGGTCTGACCGGTCAGAGGCACCGGTCTGACCGGTGCCGCTAGCCCAACGGCTAGTTTTTCATACACCGGTCTGACCGGTGTAGGGCACCGGTCTGACCGGTGCCACCCGGGGTCTAACGGCTAGTTTTCTTCTTTGAGGGGTATAAATACCCCAAGCCCTCTTCTAGTGAGGGTTCTTCGCTTCTAGTGTTGTTGCTTTGAGATCCCAAGCCATTTCTAACTAGCTCTAAGCCTTAGTGGCTCTCCCCAACCATCTCTTTGTGAGATTTGTGGATTCAAGCCATCATCTTTGTGTTGGGTTGAGAAAGTGAGCCTAGGAGTGACTTTGTGAGCTAACAAGAGCAGGTTCCATAGCTTGAGCACTTTGGTTTCGAGTCTACAAACTTTGGTGCATTTGTTACTCTTGGAGGTTTGCCTCCTAGACGGCTAGGTGTCGCCGGCTAGCTCCCAAGGTTGTGGTGAGCAGCAGGAAGTTTGTAAGGGCTGCGATCTTGCCTCTTCGTGGAAAAGATCACCTTAGTGGAAGGAGGAAAGTGGTTGAAAGAGACCCGGCTTGTTGTGGGAATCGTCCCTTACAAGCTTCTCAACGGAGACGTAGCCATTCCTCAGTGGGTGGTGAACTTCGGGAAACAAATCCTTGCTTCTTTGTGTGGTTTCACTCTCTAAGTTGTTTTTCTAGCATATTTCATTTGCTTCCGCTTCGATCTACTTGGGTGTGTTACTTGTGTGTGCGGGGCTCCATACTCGCTTGTGATCATCTACAAAAGCCACACCCCGAGTTTGGTTCGTGCTAGAAGCCAAGAGGTGCTTGAAGTTGTTTTTGCGGGTTCTCGTGCCACACCGGTCGACCGGTGAGGCGCACCGGTCCGACCGGTGTCATCCGTGAAGACCGGTGCTCGACCGGTCGACCGATCACCACCACCGGTCCGACACCGGTGGTGCCTTGTCGGCTCAAGTGCTTTGGGGGAAAAGTTTAATTTGGTCATCACGCCTATTCACCCCCCCCCCCCCCCCTCTAGGCGACATCAAGGTCCTTTCAATTGGTATCAGAGCTTGGTGCTCCGATTCGAGCTTAACCGCTTGGAGTTCTTCGATGTCTACAACTTGTGAGGTACCGTTTGAGCCTCTAGCTCTAGATGGCTCAAACTATTCTTCTTGGTGCTCTAATGTTCACATTGCACTTAAGGTTTTGGGCCCTACCGCTGAGAGCATTATGGTTGCGAGTATCCTTCCAAAGGATGAGACATGTGTCTCGCCAATGGACTTGGAGAAGAAGCAACTCAATGCCGTTATTACTAACCTCTTGTGTAGCTGTGTATGTAGAGAACTAAACTACATTATCTTGAAGAGCAAAAAGATTTCCGAAGATGCTCATCTCATTTGGAAATTACTACTTGAGTTGGTAAACACCAAATGGGATGAACTCGAGAGTGATGATGAAGATGAGTCAGTGGAGATGTGCCCTACCTCTACAACATCCACTGAGCTTCAAGCATCAAACCTCAAGCAAGAAGAAGAGCAAAGAAGCGAAGACGCCGTCCCTCTGCGGGGACCGGTCGGACGGTGACGCCCACCACGGTCGGACCGGTGTCGGCGGGGGCACACCAACTTGCTTAATGGCCAAGAAGGAGAAGAGAAGCAAGAAGAAGAGACAAGCCAAAGGGGCTAAGGACCAAAAGATTGAAGCTTCAAGCTCTTCGTCAAGAGAACTTGAGCTTCTCAAATCCGAACTTGCATCCTTGGTTTGTAAGTATGAAACATTGGCTAACAAATATGATCATGACATCAAATCCTTTGCTTGTAGAGCTAAATTAGAAGAAGATGACAATGATGATCTAGAAGCCAAACTAGCGAAGCTCACTAGCGAGCATATGGTCCTACAAGCTAATCACAATGAACTTGAAATTTCCTTTGAGAAGCTTGTTGATTCTTATGCAACACTAGAGATAGCCCATGAGGTTGTGCTTTCATCGGTAAAATCTCTACAACCTCTATCTCACACATGCACATGCTCACAAGTTCAAGTTGTTCTATCTAGCGCTAATGATTGTTTGTGTCAAGCAAGCCAATCTAGCATTTAGCATGTACTTGTAGAATCTTGTGAAGACCTCATTCTGCTTGAAAATGATAAACTAAAGCAAGAGGTCGAAAAGCTCCAAAAGGACTTGTGTGTGTTGAAGGAGAAGAGCAAAGTGCAACCTTCTCAAGATAACCGTGAAAGCATGGTGAAGAAGCTTGGGAAGGGATCAACCGCCACTAGTTCAACCCCTCAACAAACTACAAGGTCCCACAAGCACAAGATTCAAGAAAAGAGCAAGATTGGGGAAATCAAACCCCATTATCGCCCTATGAAGCACAAGGCACAAGAGTCACTCTCCAAGAAGCCTAGAAGCTCCAACAAGTGGAGGGTGTGCTACAAGTGCAGAGAGAAGGGACACCTTGCCGACTCGTGCCCAAAAGCAACAACGGGCTGTGGCTCTGACCGTGACCGGTCAGACCGGTGCATGCCACCGGTCGGACGGTGCTTGGCCAGGGCAGCCCCACTTCAAGCAAACAAGGCAAGGAAGCCACCTTCTCCAAGAACAAGTCTCGAAGCAAGTGTAGAAAAGAAATTTCAAGGAATGGGGTGACCAACAAGAACAAAAGTCGCATTTGCTACGAATGCCGTCAAAAGGGTCACATGGGCAAGGATTGCCCAAACGGTAACGTTCCTAAATCAAACCTTGTCCATTATGATTTCCATAAGCTTAGGAACGATAAGAATAGGACTTGTGCTATGAGGGAGATTAGTTCACCTCATTGTAGCATGAGAGCTATTTGGGTTCCTAAGCACCTTGTGACTAACCCAATAGGACCCAACAAGTGTTGGGTACCAAGGAATGCTAAGCGAGCTTGCGGGTTGTAAGAGATGCACCGAGCACATGGTTGGAGGACTTAGAAATCTTGATGAATTCAATTGACCATGTGAAGAGCAAACTCATATATTTCGTGAAATCAATGTCATCTCGGTAACTAATGTGCTCAATTGAGTCTAAGTCACTTTGGTCCTTGGTGAACACTCATGTGAAGCTCTTCTTGCATAAGCAAAGCATGAGGTGGTGACTTCGACTAATCTTATGAAGTTTTACCTTCTCATGCCATTCGATGCCTTTAATGGCTCTCTAGTAGAGCAATGCCTTATCCTTGGTTGCGGGACCGTAATTAGTGATACATTCACTCACTCAAGGAAAAGGGAAGGAAAAATCACCAAAGTGGGTCGGGTGGTGGTCACCGGTCCGGCCGGTGATGTGCACCGGTCGACCGGTGCCAACGCAACCGGTGCAACTTGGGCGGGTGACCGGCACGGGTGCCGGGTGACCGTACGCCTCTGTAAGCCGCAGGGTGACCGGCATGAGTGCCGGGTGACCCGGGTTGTCCAAACCCTCAAGAAGAAGGGTGATTTGGCGTCAAAGGTTATGAGAAGCTAAACACATGTCAATTATCAAATCATTCGTGTGTTATGACCAAAGTTTTGGAATGAGCCTCAACATGTTCTTGATTGAGCAAAGTGCCTTGGTCGAGAAATTCAAATTCTCTAGCACTACTTAAGGGGGAGCTCATTACAAAACTTGAGTCACTTGTGAGACTAACAATTTCTTCTAAGTGATCTTGTAGTCTCATTCGTTTGTGCATCTCAAAGGAAGCTCTCAATAAGCATAACTTCCAAAAGAACAAGTAAGAGCTAACACTGTTTGAAAGTTAATATATGCACAAATGAAATGGTCTTAAGGCAAAGGTATGTTTTCACGAAACTCATTGAAATACCGTAATGCATCTAGGCCATAACAACATGCTAGTGTGCCATCCTTAGCATGTAATTGCTTCAAATGGACCTCTTGAGCTCCTCTCTAGATATTTGGTTGATATCTTTACTTCTACTCGTCTTTGTGTCTCGAGGATGAAGATATGAGCCAAATATGCTTGTTAGGGCATTCATTTGAAGTGGATGCATGCACTTTGTGATATAGAATAGATTTTTTCGAAAAAAAATCAACTAGCATGAATAGGAAGTGTGCTTTCTTTGAAAAATATTTGGTTCTTGGTCTTAGTGACCCAATCAACTTAGTTGTGACTATAGTTCTCCTTGTTTGATTGATGGCTAGTCACAATTAAGAAGATTTTCTCAAGTCCCTTAAATCCATTCTTATTTATCTCTCTCAATCTTGGAAGAATCAAGAATTCGCAAATTAGATTGGTAAACCCTTATTCTTCTAAGAACTGATGGTTATTGGATCAATATCATCTTAACACCTCATATCCAAAACATCCCTAAAGGTTGAAATGAAAATTCTTTGTTGTGGCTCAAATTTTGTTTCTCAAGGCCGCACCGGTCTGACCGGTGCAAGCCACCGGTCTGACCGGTGGTGACCTTGAAGTCACATAATCGTGTTTATGCAACCTAAGTGGATGAGAATTGTCCTATAACATATTTGGAGAAGTTTCAAGGAGCAAAATCTCAAAAAGGAGAAAAAGGGACGGTACTACCGAGGGCGTGTCGGTTCTACCGATAAGGACTCTCTCGTTGAATTTTATCGGGATCTTCGGTTCTACCGAGGGGGGCCGGAAAAACCGATATGGCCTCTCCGGCTTGGACGGCGGGCCACCGGCTCCGACCGGTGGCCGTCACCGTCCGACCGGTGGACGCCGGCCTCGGCCGTGGGGCCACAGAAAAGGAATCCTTTTACCCCCCTCCCTTCTCTCTCCTCTATCATTCACCATCCCACCTCTCGCCTCAAACCGTGGACACCTTCCTCCATCTCCTCCCTTTCACCTCTCTCACAATCCATGGTGATTTGAAGATTCAACCAAGGAAAAGCCTCAAGATTGGAAGCAAAAGGAAGGGGCCAAGAAAAGAAGAGAAGAAGTCCTCACTCGCCGAGGAGCCATCCCCGGTGATTTTGGGGAAGGGGGGGAGCACCGTCAACATCAGCGGCAAGAGATTGAGACGCCGCTCAACTCAAGCAAGTGCTGAGGATCCTGATCTAGGAGGTGACACCGGAACGAGCAGCGATGACAATGTTGAAGATGAGACTTATCCGGGTCAATTTGAGTTGAGGAGGCACCAGGAGGCTGGGTCAGACAGCGATGGTGCTGAGGATGAGGATGAGGATGAGGAGGATGAGGAAGAGGATGTGGATGCCATGGAAGAGGACGACGACGATCAGGGTAGGCTGAGGATCATGCCACCTACTTACACTTACCGTGATCGGCCGGTAAAGTATCACGGGGCTGGCATGACCAAGGCCCTAAAGAAGCTGAGGGACAAGAACCCTTATGAGGAGGGGAAGACCGCGTCGGATCCTAGGTTTTGGGCTAAATTTCAGCAAGACTACTATGCTACAGTGATTATAAAGAAGCCCAAGATCACACACAAGGCACAATATGTGGATTGGGGGCACATGGCAAGGAAAGGAGACCCTATTTTTGATGAAGTAATCAGCAATTGTGAGAGGCAAAGGGTCAAGACACCGATGGGGTTCCGACAAGATTGGAACAAAGAGATCATCGCCCGAGTTCTTTGCCACAAGTGCACTTTGGTCACATTGAGGCCGACGGGGCTATGATTTGGATGACTAACGGCCAAAAGTACTCCATTACCTTCCACAGCATTTTTGAGATGCTTTGGGATCATGGCGGGAGATGGGGAGTTGAGAAAGCTCCATGACGAGGGAGAGCTGGAGAAGGATGCTTTGCATGTGATGTACCCTCTTGGTGAGCATGCTAACTATGGGAAGGTGAAGAACCTCTACACCTACTTCGCTGTCCTAAATAGGCTCCTTAGGGTATCTATCACACCTAGAGATGGAAACCCCTCAGAAATCACTAAATTCCAGAAAAACTTGATGGTGGCTTTGAGGCGGGAGCTCCGAATTCGGTGTTGGGGACTTCATTTGGCAAGAGATTAAGCATCTATCCGAGGACCCCAAGAAGATCTACGGCTATAGCCCATACATCATGTATATGATCGAAAGGGTTGCAAAGACGGAGTTTCCGAAGAATGTGACTCACAAGCCTCTAAAGCTCAACCCAAGCAAGAATCCAAGGGTTCCATCTCCTAGAGTTGAGCATGCACCGGGACGGGGAGGAAGAAATATTTGAGGAGGGTGCGGCTCGGCCGGATGTGCCACGAGTCGGGTGCTCGGGACCGGCCACCGGTCTGACCGGTGCTGAGCACCGGTCTGACCGGTGGGGAGGCTGGCAGCCAGGCAGACCCCGCAGATCCACCTCTCCTTTGAAGAAGTTTCTCAACTTCATTTTTGGGATGTGTAGGAGCCAGCATGACATCCAGGTTGAGCAGCAAAGGTCAAGAAGGGCTAATAAGCAAATGAGGGATACGATGAAGCTCATGCACAATGCCCAAGGCTTTCAACCACCTCGCTCTCCACCATCTCCAGAATCTCCTCAGGTTGAGATACCTTCCTTTGAAGAAAGGATGAGAGGATGGGCCAATTCGGACTTGCTTAACCAATATGGCCCCATGTTCTTCGAGTCCGAGCAAGGATAAGGATCATCTTCATCGGTTCCTCCTCCACCTCCACCATTTGTACCTCCTCCTCCGGACGTAACAGGATCGTCTCACTTCATGGATGAAGGGCAAGTACCCCCACCTCCTCCACCTCCCGAGCAAGTACAAGATTGGGGTGCTCGCTTCTCCGCCGAGATCTTTGGCTACAACCCGTACTTCTATGGTAAAAGCGTGCTCCCATCGCTCATCCATCTCGGATCAACGTCTCGGAATCGATTTACCTAAACTCTCCTTTGCATTGGATTCTTGACGGCTCTCAAATAGGAGGGAGCTCTCACCCAGGAGACGGATCTCACGGACGGTGATCGGCGGTGCTTCTTCTCCAGGACCTTCTTGGATGCTTGATGACAAAGGGGGAGAAGAATCGCGATTAAAGCCTCAAGTTTGTCTTTGTCGGGGGCTGCTCGTCGTGTTGCACCGGTCCCCGGCCCGGTGCCTCGCCGGCCATTGAGATAAGCCTTGTAATAAGTTAGAACTTCATCTTAGTGGACTTGAGAACTTTTGTATGAGTGCCTTTGTGTGTTTCAAACCTTAATGTAATATTTAAGCGACTTTATTGATAGATTGTGATGCATGCTTTGAATGGTGTTTGTTTGTGTTGGCTAAATGGAGCAAGGTGATCTAAACCGACTTGCAACCCCGGCATGATCACCTTGGACCAAATAGCACGCACTTCGCTGCTTTGTGCTGTGTCGGACTGGACCGGTCCGACCGGTCGCCGGGCACCGGTCGAGCCGGTGCCGCCCGGTTGAGCGGGGCTGGCTGGACTCGACCGGCCCCGGCCGGTCGGGGTCACCGGCTCGACCGGTCTTTGCCTAGTCGGACTCACTTTTCTTTGCTTTGTGCATATCTTGTCATACGCATCACGGATTTTATTTTGTCGCTCACACATGTTGCACTCCACGATTCTAAGATATAGGGGGAGCTCACACGTTTTTTCTTCCAAATTTGTGCTAATGGCATTTAAGGTCATTTTCTTGAAATCTAACTCAAAGCACAAATTAAGGGGGAGCTCTAGCTACATCTAAGAATCTAAATGCGCTTTATTGTTTTATTTGTAAGCTTTAATCGAGTTGTCATCAATCACCAAAAAGGGGGAGATTGAAAGTGCATCTAGGCCCCTAAGTGGATTTTGGTGAATTGAATGACAAGGCGATTAAAGGACTAATGCTTTTGTCTAAGATCGTGAGCGGTTTTCATTATATATTCATGAGCTACTTTTGAAGTATTTTAAATATGGATGTATTTTATGGCTCACATCTACAAAGATAAGCATATGGTGCAAGACTTCATGAGTTTATTGAAAGAGAACAAGATGATGGGTATACATTTTGTGGTTCTAAAAATGGAAGCTTGCATATCCGTTGTCAATCAAGATCAAGCATTTGAAGCGGGATTTTCAAATGAAGGTTAATTGCGTGTGAAGCAAAGTGGAACTCAAAGTGGATTGGATAAGTGATGAAGAGATCAACCGAGATGTCTAGGGTGAGGGACTAAGCAATCTTTGGGGCCGTAGCTAAGCCGCCATAAGTGTTTTGCTAGGGTGAAGGTCTAGCATCCATGGGGTCTTCAAGTATCATATTCAAACCTTAATCGAGAGAAGCTTTGCAAGTCATCAACTCGTTAAGATTGGCAACATGGAGTGGCCATGGATCCAAGTGTGCATTCTTATGCTATATGGAAAGATCCTAAGTCACTAGCTCAAGTATGGACGTGCTCAAGTCAAAGGCTATGTTTGAAAGCCCTCAAGTGGTTATCGATCAAGTATGGCAAGAATTGAAGTTGTTCAAGCTCAAGAGGTCATCAAAGCTCTTTTACTCTTTTCTTGAGTATAGGTATGCCGTACTATCAAGAGGGATGCATCTTAGAAAGTTGACCACGTCAAAGTGCTCTTTAGTTGACCTAAGTGAGATCTAGCCCTTGAGTGTGCTAACTAACCCTCCTAACCTAACCGGGTCATTTCATCTTGGTGGTGAAGTGCTAGTTTCTTTAAAATAGGTTTTGGGGGCAACTCGGGCCGACCGGTCGACCGGTCGGAGGCACCGGTCCGACCGGTGCCGCTAGCCCAACGGCTAGTTTTTCATACACCGGTCGGCCGGTGTAGGGCACCTGGCCCGACCGGTGCCACCGGGGTCTAACGGCTAGTTTTCTCCTTTGAGGGGTATAAATACCCCAAGCCCTCTTCTAGTGAGGGTTCTTGCTTCTAGTGTTGTTGCTTTGAGATCCCAAGCCATTTCTAACTAGCTCTAAGCCTTAGTGGCTCTCCCCAACCATCTCTTTGTGAGATTTGTGGATTCAAGCCATCATCTTTGTGTTGGGTTGAGAAAGTGAGCCTAGGAGTGACTTTGTGAGCTAACAAGAGCAGGTTCCATAGCTTGAGCACTTTGGTTTCGAGTCTACAAACTTTGGTGCATTTGTTACTCTTGGAGGTTTGCCTCCTAGACGGCTAGGTGTCGCCGGCTAGCTCCCAAGGTTGTGGTGAGCGGCGGGAAGTTTGTAAGGGCTGCGATCTTGCCTCTTCGTGGAAAAGATCACCTTAGTGGAAAGGAGGAAAGTGGTTGAAAGAGACCGGCTTGTTGTGGGAATCGTCCCTTACAAGCTCCTCTACGGAGACGTAGCCATTCCTCGGTGGGTGGTGAACTTCGGGAAACAAATCCTTGCTTCTTTGTGTGGTTTGACTCTCTAAGTTGTTTTTCTAGCATATTTCATTTGCATCCGCTTCGATCTACTTGGGTGTGTTACTTGTGTGTGCGGGGCTCCATACTCGCTTGTGATCATCTACAAAAGCCACACCCGAGTTTGGTTCGTGCTAGAAGCCAAGAGGTGCTTGAAGTTGTTTTTGCAAGTTCTCTGTGCACACCGGTCGACCGGTGTCATGCGTGAAGACCAATGCACGACCGGTCGACCGATCACCACCACCGGTCCGACCGGTGGTGCCTTGTCGGACTCAAGTGCTTTGGGGGAAAAAGTTTAATTTGGTCGTCACGCCCTATTCACCCCCCCCCCCCCTCTAGGCGACATCAAGGTCCTTTCACCCGGAAACTCATGGGACTCCGCGCTCCTCGCACGCGAAGCCCGGCGAGTCGCCGCGGGACTTCATACGGCGCTTCTCCAAGCGCGCACGGAGCTCCCCGGCGTGGCACGGTCCGAGATCGTGCACGCCTTCCTCGAGGGCACCACGTGCGGGACCTCGTGCGGGAGGCCGGGACGCGGCCCGCCCGCGGACTCCAACGAGCCGTTCGACATCGCCACCGGCTTCGCCTCGGGGAAGAGGCCGTGGGGGCGATCTTCGACGACAAGAAGGGCAAGCGCTCCGAGGACGCGCCCGCGGAGGGCGGCAAGTCCAAGGAACCACACCGCAACGACAAGCGGGGCAAGAAGGGGAAAAAGCCGCGCCGCGAGGCGCGCGAGCGAGGGCGCGATGGCGGCAACGCCGAGGCCCTCGGCTGTCGACCCGGCTCGACGGGGCCCTCGACCGGCCCCTCGAGGCCGGGAGTGTTCGACGACATGCTTCGAAAAAGCCATGTCCCTACCACAAGACCCCGGTGCACCATACCCTTGAGCAGTGCGACATGCTCAAGAAGTTCTATGGCCGCGCCGCCGCGAAGGAGGCAGAGGCCAAGAAAGACGGAGGCGATGGCGACGCAGGCGGCTTCCCTACTGTCGAAAATGTGTTCCTCATCTTTGGGGGACCTACCGTCGACATGTCGACCCGGCAGCGCAAGAAGGAGCGGCACGAAGTCCTCGCCGCAGAGAGGGCGCCTCCGGCCTTCCTCAATTGGTCGGAGGACGTCATCACCTTTAGCCGGGAAGACCACACGAATCGCATCCCCAACCGGGCCAGTACCCGCTGGTGGTTGACCCCATCATCGGGAACGCCGGTTCTCGAAGGTCCTCATGGACGGAGGCAGTAGCCTCAACATCCTCTTCGCGCATACATTGCGCCTGATGGGGATCGGGTTGGACCAGCTGCGGCCCAGCACGAAGCCGTTCCACGGCATCGCGCCCGGCAAGCAGGTTCAACCCCTCGGGCAGATCGACCTACCGGTCTGGTTTGGCACCCCTAAGAACTTCCGCAAGGAGACCCTCACCTTCGAGGTGGTGGGGTTCAAAGGAGCCTACCATGCTATCCTTGGGCGACCCTGTTACGCCAAATTCATGGCGGTCCCCAACTATACCTACCTGAAGATGAAGATGCCCGGCCCAAACGGCGTCATCACCGTCGGGTCATCCATCGAGCACGCATTCGGCGCGACGTCGAGTGCATGGAGCACGCGAGAGGCACCGGCGCGGCGGGACGAAGCGCCGGTGAACACGGCCGGAGAAGATGGTCAACGACGACCTCGACCCCGCCGGCAAGCACGGCGGCACCTTCGAGGCCGCGGAGCGAACCAAGGGGGTCCCCCTCGACCCCTCGGCCCCCGAGGGCAAGGCGTTGAGGGTCGGCTCCACCCTCGACCCCAAATAGGAAGCCGGTGCTCGTCGACTTCCTCCGCGCCAACGCCGACATCTTCGCGTGGAGCCCCTCGGACATGCCAGGCATCCCGAGGGGAAGTCGCCGAGCACTCCCTTGACATCTCGCCAAACGCCCGCGCCGTGCGGCGGCGGGCTGCGCCGCTTCGACGAGGAGCGGCGACGGGCAATCGGAGCGGAGCTGCGGAAGCTTCTCGAGGCCGGATTCATCAAGGAAGTATTCCACCCTACGTGGCTAGCTAATCCCGTGCTTGTAAAGAAGAAGAATGGGAAGTGGCGGATGTGTGTAGACTACACTAGTCTTAATAAAGCATGTCCTAAAGTTCCTTTTCCTCTGCCACGCATAGATCAAATCATTGATTCAACGGCCGGGTGCGAATTGCTCGTTTCCTCGATGCTTACTCCGGTACCACCAAATAAAAATGAAGGAGTCCGACCAGCTCGCGACTTCGTTCATCACACCGTTCGGGACGTTCGCTACGTCACGATGCCGTTTGGCCTCGAAACGCGGGTGCAACGTACCGGCGCGCATGCGGCACGTTTTTGGGGATCACATCGGGCGGACGGTCGAAGCATACGTGGACGACATCGTCGTGAAGACCGAGGAAGGCGGACGACCACGGTTAGCGACCTTGGCGTCGCGTTCCGGCGCCTACGGGCCAATGGGGTCAAGTTAAACCCCGAAAAATGTGTCTTTGGAGTGCCGCGAGGCATGCTCCCGGGGTACATTGTCTCCCGGCGGGGAATCGAGGCCAACCCCCGAAAAGGTCGCGGCCCTCGAACGAATGGGTCCGATCCCGGGACCTCAAAGGGGTGCGAAGGTGTTGGGGTGCCTTGCCGCCTTGAGCCGCTTTATCTCGCGGCTCGGTGAGAAGGGCACCGCCCCTCTACCGCCTACTCAAGAAGCACGAGCGTTTCTCCCGGACCACCGAGGCCCGGGATGCGCTCGACAAGCCGAAGGCGTCTCTAACACACGCCCCGATCCTCACGCCGCGCGGGGACGGCGAGCCCCTGCGGCTCTACGTGGCCGCGACCACCCGGGTGGTGAGCGCCATGATCGTTGTGGAACGCGCGGAGGAAGGGCATGCCTTGCCGTGCGGCGGCCGGTCTACTACATCGGCGAGGTCCTCCCGGGACACGAAGACGCGCTACCCCCAAGTCCGAGAAGTTGCTATACGCGGTAGTCCTTGCGCGGCGCAAGCTCCGCCACTACTTCGAAGCCCACCCCCGTCACGGTGGTTTCTTCCTTTCCGCTAGGAGAAATCATCCGCAACCCCCGACGCCGCGGGGAAGGATCGCCAAGTGGTCCGTGGAGCCGATGGGCGAAACGCTCGCCTACGCCCCACGCAAGGCTATCAAATCGCAAATCCCGGCGGATTTCGTCGGCGAGTGGACGGACACGCATTGCCACCCCCACAAATCCGGGCAGAGGCTGGACTGCTCGTTCTTCGACGGCTCGGTGATGAAAACGGGAGCGAGGGCGCGGGCCTCGCTCTTCGTGTCACCCCTCGGGGAACACATGCGCTACGCAAAGGCGCCTCCACTTCCCTCGCGTCCAACAATATGGCTGAGTACGAGGCCCTTCTCTGCGGCCTCAAAATCGCCATTGAGTTGGGTGTCAAGCGCCTCGACGTGCGAGGGGACTCGCGGCTCGTGATCGATCAAGTCATGAAGAACGCGAGCCGCCATGATGACAAGATGGAGGCCTACTGCAAGGCCGTGCGGGCCCTCGAGGACAAGTTCTACGGCATTGAGCTCAATCATGTACCCCGCCGGTACAACGAGGAGGCAGACGAACCGGCAAAGATCGCGTCGGGCGGATTACGCGTCCCCCCCCGAACGTTTTCACGCGCGACATCGTGCAACCCTCGGTCGTCTTCGAGCCCTACCCCTCGAGCCACGACGGACCCTCGGGGGCTCCCTCGAACCCAACGGGTGCGGAACCCATGGACGAGGACCCCTCGAACGAGGCGTACGTGCTCTCCCTCCTCGAGGGGTACGGCTCCCACGAGGCTGATGCGATGGACGTCGAGCCGGCTCCTGTCCAAGCGGATTGGCGGGAAAAATACATCGCCGGATCGCTCGAGGGGGAGCTCCCCGCGGACCGGGCCGCGGCTAGGCGCATCGCTAGGATGGCTAAGTCTTTTGCCCTCGTCGACGGCGAGCTGTACAAGCGCGCCGCCTCCGGCATCCTACAGCGGTGCGTGCCCATTCCCGAGGGGCGCGAGCTCCTACGGGACATCCATGCAGGGATCTGTGGCCACCACGCCGCGCCCCGCACCCTCGTCGGCAACGCGTTCCGCCAAGGCTTTTACTGGCCTACCGCGGTCGCGGACGCCAGCGAAATCGTACGCACCTGCGAAGGGTGCCAGTTCTACGCCCGCAAGTCCAACCTGCCTGCCCATGCCCTACAGACCATCCCCGTAACATGGCCGTTCGCCGTGTGGGGGCTGGACATCGTCGGGCCCCTGCGGAAGGCGCCGGGGGCTTCACCCACTTGCTAGTCGCGATCGACAAGTTCTCCAAGTGGGTGGAGGTGCGCCCCATCACGAACCTAAGGGCTGAGCAGGCGGTGACATTCTTCACCGATATCGTCTACCGCTTTGGAGTACCAAACTCCATCATCACAGACAATGGGTCCCAGTTCACGGGCCGGAAGTTCTTGGAGTTTTGCGACAAGTTCCACATCCGTGTGGATTGGGCGGCCGTGGCACACCCACAGACCAACGGCCAAGTGGAGCGCGCCAACGGCATGATCCTACAGGGCCTTAAGCCCAGAATTTTCGATCAGCTCAACAAATCTGGGCGAAAATGGCTCCAAGAACTACCAGCGGTCGTGTGGAGCCTAAGGACCACCCCAAGCAGAGCCACCGGGTTCACCCCATTTTTTCTAGTCCACGGCGCGGAGGCCGTCCTCCCCACGGATTTAGAATACGGGTCGCCCAAGGTTCGAGGCTATAACGAGGATGCTAACCAACGAGCCCGCGAGGACTCGCTGGACCAGCTGGACGAGGCACGCCTCGTAGCCTTAATGCATTCCGCGAGGTATCAACAGTCCCTAAGACGCTACCAAGCACGCAAGATACGTCGACGGGATTTCAGACAAGAGGGGATGCGGTCCTAAGGCCGCGCCAAGATAACCGAGGGCGCCACAAGCTATCGCCCCCATGGGAGGGACCCTACGTCGTGGTGAAGGTACTCAAGCCGGGCACATACAAGGCCGGCCAACGAGGACGGTGAAGAGCTCACCAACGCTTGGAACATCCAACGCCTACGTCGCTTCTACCCTTAGCTAGGATTTTCCAAATATCTTTGTTGTAAAAATCACATCGCCAACGCCCCGGCTTGGCAACGACTATGTAAATACTTCAAGTCTAATGAAAAGGATAACTCGGCTTTCCCCCGAAACCCAAGTTACCCTCGGGGGCTCTTGCGGGGGGCATCCCCCCCCCCAAAATGGTCCCATTTTTTCGCGCAAAAAACAAAACAACACGCGCTAAGTTTGTTTCCCTACTTCAACCTCGAGCCACGATTCGAACAGGGCGCAGGCGGCACGGCGGAAGGAGCGTGCGAGCCAGAGATAGCCTACGCCGCGTGGACATGGCCCTTCTCTCTCGCCTCCAACCCAGCAGGCCTCCTGCGAAAATCGAACTCCCCTAACTAGAATCTACTCAGGAAGAAGGAGAAATGAAAAGCGTGATAAACAAATGACTTCATTTACAGCAAATGTCTATGTTCATGAAACAACTCGGTTATTTACAAAAGGCCACGAGGCCAGAATACTGATACACATCAAAAAACGGGCCTAGCGCCCAACTGCTTTCAGGCGGGAGGAGCAGCAGCGTCAGCGGTGTCCGGGAAGAGGAACTCCTCGAAGGCCTCGGCGAGCGACCCGGCGGCGTCGGCAGCGAGCGCATCCACACGCTCCATGGCCACCTCGTCCTCGACGCCCTCGGGAACGATGTAGCACTCCGCCAGCGCCTCGAAGTTAACCTCGTAGTGGGATCGCACCACTCCGAGGGCCTTCTGGACGCCCAGCTGCAGCGCCCGGCGCATCCGCTCGGTGACATGGCCACCAAGAGCACGCGGACGGCCGGCCGGGGGGAGCCGCCGCCGGGCCTCGCCCTCTTCGACGGCGCGGCGGGTCTCGAGGGCCGCATCACGCGGCCTCCCGCAACTCCTGCTCGGAGGAATTGTAGGAAGCACCGCGGCGCCTCGGCCCGCTCGCCCGCATGCCCCGTGGCGGTGCGCAAGCCCGGAAACGCCAAGGCAAGAAAGAAATCGAAAAAAGGGAATGCGAGTTCCCAAATGAAAAACCAACAAAACAAGAGTCAAAACGGTGGCTCACCTTCGACTTGCTTCCTCTCCATCTCGAGAGCGCGGCGCTCGGCCTCGACCGCCGGCTCGAGACGCTCGACGGTCTCGCCTTGCTCCCGGAGGGATATCTCCCCGACCGGCGTTGGTGATGCCGAGCACAATCACCTCGCCCTCGGCCTCGGAGAGCTTGGCATCTCGAGCCGCCAAGGTCTTCTCGCGTCACCTCGTGGGCGGCGCGCTCTGCTCCCGGAGCCGCACGGACGTCGGTGAGGGCGGCCCTCGCCCCTCGCCGGAGCCGTTCCTCGGCCCCTTGGCGGGCGGTGCTCTCTTGCAGGAGCCGCTCCTCGGCGACGACGAGGGCCGCGGCCTTAGCGTCGAGGGAAGCCTTCGGGTCGTCGGCCTCCTTGGCGCGGCCGCTCCGGCCCGCGCGCCCGCTCCTCTCGCCCCGGCGCGCCGCGCGCTGCGCCCCCTCGAGCGACGCGCGGAGCTCCCGGGCCTCACCACGAACGTGAGCCACCTCCGCCTCCCAGTTGGCGGCCAGCGTCCGCGTCTTCTCCAAGTCCGAGCGCGCGTGCCACAGCGCCTCATCACGATCGGTGAGGGCTGCGCGCACCCGCTCGAGGCTCGAGCGACGCGCCGTGTCCTGCCTCGAGCTCTCGGGGAGCTCGTCGGGGCCGAGCCGGGGGCCCGAGACGCCGGCCCGCTGTCCGGGGGGACCCGAGGGCGTCGGCAAGCGCGTCGAAAGCGCCGCACCGCTCCCGGAGGCCGGTGGACCTCGGCGTTCACCCGGTCGAACGCATCGTACTTGTCGTGGGCGCGGCGCTCGAGCTCCTGGCATCCACACACCGAGATCCGTAAGCACTATGGCACGAAAGCAAAGACACGAAGACGAGAAGAAGAGAAAAGCAAGCGACGACACCCAACCCGAAAGACGCGTCATGCGGGGCCGCCGTGGACCTGCAACGCCTCGTTCAGCGCGCGGTTGAGCGTAGCGCCGTGGCTCCGGAGCTCGCCCCAGAGCTCCTGCTCCCCCCGGGCGTCGCAAACGCCGGGGATCATCGATGGCCCCCTCCACCGGGCGGGGGCGGCCGGCGTGGGAGGATGAGGCCTCGGCGCCGTGTCCTCGACCCCCCACCACCGAGGGTGACCCTCGCGCCGCCTCACGAGGGCCCCCTCCACGGGGCTCGGGGGGGGTCGTGGGCCACCGGCCCACCGATTCCACCCGGGGAGGCGGGGAGTCGTCCGAGACCTCCACCACCTCCGCCGCGGACCGCCGGCCGGCGCCGCCGCTTGTGCCGCCCTCCACCGGCGCCCCCACTTGCGCCTCCGCGACCGCGGGCGCCGGCACGGCGCCGCGGCCACCACCTCTCGGCCGTGCCGCCGCATCCACGGGCGCCGCCACGGTCGCGCCCGCTCCGCCTCCTCTGCGGCCGGCACCTCGGGCGCGTGCCTCCGCAGCGGCGACCTCCGCGGGCCGCACCTCCACCATGGCCGCCGCCGCGGCTCGCGTCCCCACGACGGCCGACGCCGGCCGCTCCTCGCCGATCGGCCGGCTCCGCCATGGCGGGGCCGACCCGCCGGCCGAAGCCTCGAGGCCTCCGCCGGACCCTCGCGGGCTCTCGCCCGCCGCCGCCGTGCTCGCCCCCGCCCGTGACGGCCTCGACGAGCGCCGCCGGGTGGGAACGGATGTGTCCGTCCCTCGGCACCTTGGCCGGTGCGAGAGGAGGCACGGTTGGCACCACCGCGCGAGGGCACGGACGAGAGGATTAGAACGCCCGGACATCAACCAATCGAACCAAGCAAAAAGACAAGCTCCTCACCTCGAAGAGGAAAAGGCCCGTTTCCTTTTCCTCGAGGCCTCAGCGGATGAGGCCGGTGCAGTTGGCGCGCCTGCCGCTGCGCCTCCCGACGGCGCCGCCGCGCCTCCCGAAGGTACCGCGCGCGCGCGGGCACGCTCGCCCGCGTGCGGGGCACGCTTGCCGTAGCGCCGCCCGACGACGCCGCCGCGCGCGCGGGGCACGCTCGCCGCGCGCGTAGGCGCGCTCGCCCCGCGCGCGAGGCACGCTCGATGCGCGCACGGGCGCGCGCCGCCACGCGCGCCTCCGTGGCGCGCGCGGCACCTCCGCGGCGCGCGCCGTCCCCGATGTCGATGGCACGGCGGCGGGCGCCGTTGCGCCCGCCCCGGCGATGCCGCCCTCGCCGCCGGCGCCGGCTGCGGCGACGGAGGCGCGGCCGCCACCGTCGAGGGGCCCTCCCCCTCGGCCTCTTCCTCTTCGTCCTCCTCCGAGGACGAGAACTCCCTCGGTCCCGGGGAGGAGAGCCCCGGCTCTTCGCGCCGCCGATACTCCGCGGCCCGCCGGCCGCGGCGCGCTTGATGTCGCCTCGCGCGCTCCCTCTTGCGCGCCGCCCCGCTCCGCCGCCGGGCGCCGCGCCGCCCGCCAAGCGCGCGGGAGTCGGGGGGTGGGCGGAACGGACTTGGCGATGGTGAAGTTCACCACCGCACGCAGAGCGACAATGGCGCGTCGGGGAGACGAAACAAGACCAAGAACCAAAAAAAAAATTAAGAGCCAAACTCACCGGCGGGCCGGTGGGGAGCATCTCGAGGTCCCATGGGGTCCGACCCGCGGCGGCGGCACCGGGGTGTCGACGGCGCTCCGCGCCCGGGGTGAGCGCGTACGGCCGCTCGAGGGGCGTCGGGAGCATCCGCGACCTCGCCGGAGTCGACGGGATTGGCCGCCTCGTCATCTCGAAGATGCGGAGCGGCCTCTCCATCAACGGCACGATCCGCGGTGATGAAGGAAGGCGAGGACGCCCATCGCGTTCGGCCCCATCTTCGCCGTGCGGCTGCGGCGCGGCCGGGACCGACTCCCGCCGCCTCCGATCTTGGGGCGTAGACACCCCGTAGCCCCAAGAGTCGGGCCTCTCCTTGAACACCCGACCGGTGTAGGGGGGGGGAGGCCGGGCTCGGCGTTACGCAAGTAGAACCATCCCCGCTCCCGGCCGGCGTTGTTCGTCGTCATGGTGCGGGGGACGTAGACGTCCTTGAATTGCCCCCGCGAGGCGAGCGACATCCCGCCGGCGCGCATCGCGCGGCGGGTCCCTCGGCTTCCGTCGTGGGCTGCGTGATGAGCTCCGCGCGGAAAAGGTGTACCCAGAGCTCCCAATTGACCGGGATCCCCGGGGTACCCGTTCGCGGACGCCCACGAATGTGGCCGCCGCGAGATCGCGTTGGGGGCGAAGTTGTGCAGCTCCACTCCGTAGTGGTGGCACATCGCCCGCATGAAGGTGCTCGCTGGCGCGTTGAAGCCCCGCTCGTGGTAGCGGATGAAGCTCACCATGTAGCCCTCCGGCGGGTTGGGCTCGCGGTCCGCGGCCGGCGGCACGATCCACTCCGCCGGACGTCCGTCTTCATTGGCCGCCGGCGGCCGGCGGCGACCGGCTCGCCGAGGGCCGGCCGGGGTCACCGTCGACCTCTCCCAGGCGTACGGCTCCAAGATCGTGAGGGGAGGCTGAGGCGGCGCCATGAAGAAGGCAAAGAAAAGCAGGAGCGGAGGACAAGGAACGGAAGAAAAAGCTCTAACGGCGACACCAAACGGCGGCGGGGGGCGAGATGAAGACGAAGGAGCGGGGGACTGAAAATGGTGAGACACTAAGGTAAAAAACCGCCGTCTCCCCACTCCCTCAGATTTATAAGCCGACGGGCGAGCTCTCGGAGCGGATGCCCCGCTCGCATTAACTGCAGGGAATCTTCCCCTCACGTCGACGGACGGGCCCCACCACGACTGCAGCGGCCACGTCCTGCGGGCGGTCCATCATCACGGCAAAGACCCACGGGGACCAAGGCGGAGCCGTCACGTCCACCGCCACGCCGCCCACTACGCGCGCGCGCGCGCGCGCCGCCAAAAAGACGCGCCCGCGCCGCAAAAAACCACGGCCTCGAATGCGAGGCATTTAATGACCGGGTCCCTTGCCAAGCAAGGAGAACCCTCGAGCGGGGCGAGCCCTCGGCTCAAAACGAAAACAACCCTCGATGGGATATCGACGTGAGAAGGTCGCCGGGACCGCTTGATGTAGAGCGGGGCACGCGCGGTACCCATGCCACGTAAAACCCTCAAGCGGGGGCGAGCCCTCGGCTCAAAGCGAAAACAACCCTCGATGGGATATCGACGTGAGAAGGTCACCGGGACCCGCTTGATGTAAAGCGGGGCACCGCGGGTACCCATGCCACGTAAAACCCTCGAGCGGGGCAAGCCTTCGGCTCAAAACGAAAACAACCCTCGATGGGATATCGACGTGAGAAGGTCGCCGGGACCTCGCTTGATGTAAAGCGGGCACCGCGGGTACCCATGCCGCGTAAAACCCTCGAGCGGCGCGAGCCCTTGGCTCGAGACAATATCGATTCTCCAAGGAAGGGCACATACGCTGCGCAACCAACCAGCGCCTCGAGGGCTGGCTCGCCCAGGCCCCTCAACGACCGCAGACGTGAAAAGACGGGGCCGCCCGGGCGCCGCCCCGCACGGCCCTACTGATCGAGGTCCGAAGCCTGACCCTCGACGGGTTCGAACGGGCGCCTCGGATCGCGAGTTAGGGGACGACGAGGGCACGCGCATTCGAGCCGTTCCTCGAGCCCGTCGGCTCGAGGGTGCCCCACATGTCGTGTTCGAGAGCCAGCGAGGGCGGCTAGCGGGGGATCCCACCGAGGGAGAGCTTCCGCGCCCTCGGTCCCTAGCGAACGGGACCGAGCCCCACCTAGCAAACCCACGCAAGCGCTTCCATGGACGTGTCTCCGGACCGCGCGGCCTACCCTTATCGAACGGGGCATGGACGTCCACCCGAACCACCCGCTACCGGCTCGAAGAGGAATCCGCGGTTCGCGACCCGCTCGATGGGAGTTGCGGAAACCTCACCCTCCGTCCCGCGGAGGGACGGCGAGGGCGCGCTAAAAAACAAGTCGTGGAGCTCTACCCGATCGCCTCGAACGGGCCAAGGCTCGGGGGGCTCGACGCACGGCTACACCTCCTTGAAATTGCACCCGCCGGGAGACAGAGCCGGCGGCGCGTGCACCCCCGAAGCCGGCCGAAACACCGCCGATGTCGGTTGGCATATGTGCCACGCCCTCGACCAAAATTCTCGCGGTTAACCCCCGCCGGGAGCACCCACACTCTCCCGGGGCTTCGGGGCTAGACCCGCGGGTCCGCTGACGCGGCCCCACGGAAAGCGTTCGCAGAACAAGGAGGGAAGAACGTCCTATCAGTAGGCTCCAGCATCTGTGGGAGCCTCAATGGCAAACCCACAGATGCTCGGGGGCTACTGTCGGGGACAGCCCTAGGGGTCCCCTTAAACAATGGGGAAAACCTCACTTAAAACCCGCAACGAAACCAAAACACGCTAAGTCTAACCATGCAGGTGCCTAACCATGCAGGACACGGCCCACGCCACGGGGACTGCGACGGCCCATCGGGACGGCCCCACTTAGAGATCCCCTCGAACAGGCCCCGCCCCGTTCGAGGGTGCGTGCTCCCTTTGGGCGGGCTCCGCCCGTTCGAGGGGCGCACTTCCCTCGAGCGAGGCTCCGCCTCGCTCAAGGGTACCCCACGCCCTCGGCGGGATCCGCCACGCTCGAGGGCGCCCCTCACGCGTGCGGCGGCTCCCGTACACGGGCATTTAACGCCCGACGCCGGCGGGACGGCGCCATCATGCGCCGGGGCTCGCACCCGGTGCCGCCGCACCAACTCCCCGGGGAGGAGCCCATCCCCGCCCGCGTGGGGAGGGGGGCGTGCGGCGCGGCCGATGCCGGTCCCGTAACACCGTGCGTACGGTCCAGGACGGCTAACGCACCGAGCCCTCGAAAGGGGGCCGGCGCACTCTCGATTCACTTTCTTGTGACCCTACGGGGGTTAGGTGGAGGCGCTAGGCCGGTGGACCGCCATCCCCGCGCGGAACGGCGTGGCCGCCGTACCCGCGCGTGCGGGCGCACACCAAGCCCCGTAGCAACGACTCCCGCCACCGTGAGGCGCATCGGGAAGGAACGCCGTTTCGCCTACTCCGTACTCCGTACAGGCCTGCGTCAGCACCTCCCTCGAGCCTATCAGAGGATATCACCGCCTTCCGCTGCTCTACTACCCTCGAACCGCCACTGTTCGGGTACAAGACAAGCCATGATGACCGGATCGGCGCAAGGATCGCCCGGGACGGCCGCCCATTCTACGGCGTAGCACGTCGCACCCCCCACGTAGCTAGATAGCGCGGCGTGCATGTAATTTGCCTCCCCCTTGAGCTATAAAAGGGGGAGCGAACCCCCCCGGCCCGCGGGGGACGGACGGAGACACGAAGGCAAGTTCACTCGGGTCCGAACTCACAACGCACCACATACTCACTCACCCATCCTCCCACAATATCTTCGGCCCGGGGACTTGGAAGCCTCTCTTCCTCTCCCGCCTTGCTTGTAGCCGCCCCACTACGGGCACCCCGGTGTCGAGCAATATAGTGCCGAGAGCACACCCCCGTCGGACGTACGGCCCCCTCGGCGGGAACCGGGATAAAAACCTTGTGTCACTTGTTGCTTAGCATCGACCATTGAGGGATAGACCTCGGCGCTATCTACCGGTTAGTGTCGGGACCATATTCCGCACCGACGGCTAGATTTCAAGCTAACCCAAAAGAGTGCCATCTCATGGCCGTAAAAAGAATCTTGAGATATCTAGTGCATACCCCTAACCTTGGCTTGTGGTATCCTAAGGGCTCCACTTTCGATCTACTTGGCTATTCGGATTCCGATTATGCCGGTTGCAAAGTAGATAGAAAGAGCACATCGTGGACTTGCCAATTCTTTGGTAGGTCTCTAGTGTCTTGGAGCTCTAAAAAGCAAAACTCGGTAGCCCTTTCCACCGCCGAGGCCGAGTATGTTGCGGCGGCGCATGTTGTGCTCAACTACTTTGGATGAAGCAAACCTTAAAAGATTACGGATGTCACTTTTCCCATATCCCACTTTTGTGTGACAATGAAAGTGCCATAAAGCTTACAAACAACCCCGTAAGTCATTCTCGCACAAAACATATAGACATCCGTCATCACTTCTTGAGAGACCACGAAGCCAAAGGAGATATCGTTTTAAGTCATGTGAGCACCGACAAACAACTAGCCGATATCTTCACTAAACCTCTCGATGAGTCAAGGTTTTGTAGCTTAAGGAATGAACTAAATATTCTTGATTCTCGTTGCGTGGTTTGATCTCTAGCATGCCATAGTTGTATGCCATAGTTGTTTGCTTCAATCTGTTAGTTTTCTCTGAAAATTTGTTTGAAAAAGTGTGTGTAAAAACACTATCTTAAAGGTTTTTCAAAATCTATTTTCTTACCCCTAACTTGTCTTAAGTGGCTATAGTTGTGTGTGTGATTGCTGGTTTTTCTAGCCACTTGAGTCAAGGGTATCATGACCTAAGAATCTCAGTTGATAGAAAGTTCAAAATCTCAAAAAGAGTAGAAGTTAACTGTCTCTGGAATTCAAGTTTCGGAAGCTCCGAGGAAATCTTTGGAGGCTCCGAGCCTCGGAAGCTACGAGAAAATAATCGGAAGTTCCATTAAAGACTTAACGCTCGGTCTCGACCAGAAGGGGAGTTAAAAGGAATAAAGCATCCACGAAGAATATTCTTTTACCTAGGGTTAATCCGCCGTTCCCTTTCACCGCGCGGTCAACTCTCTCGCATCCGGCTTTACCGCATCCCTCTCTCTCTCTCTCTCTCTCTCTCTCTCTCTCTCTCTCTCTCCGAAGGGAACCGCACCGCTCCGCCCTTCTCCACCGCTTCACCGCCGCCGCTTCCCTTGCCGCCCGTGACCACGCTCCTTGTGGGCTACTCGCGCGAGCCGTGCTTCTTTCCTCGTCCGTGGGTCACCGCCGAGGAGTAACAAGGAAGGTCTGCTCGGGTCCGAGACGGAGAAGAAGAAGAAGGCTTCGATCCGCACCCTCTCTCATCTACCCGTCGATTCCCCGACGTAAACTCGTCTCGAAGACCCTCGCCTTCCATCTCCTTCATCCCAATCAAGGTAATCCGAGACCAAATCCTAACCCTAGTCCCTAGATCTATCTCGTTCTTAGGATTCTAGATCTTGCGGTGTAGATTCGCTGCCCTATACCCCGTTCCGAATGCCTCGTGATGCAAGTGTAGATTAGGTTTAGTTGTAAGTTGAATCAAAATTCGGAATGCAGTAAGGATCACAGAGTCTCGGAGGTTCCGAGAAAATTCTCGGAGGTTCCGAACCCTGTAACCTACTGTAGGCTGACCTTGATTCAAAGTTCCACTGAATTTCACTGCACTTGCAACACCTTTTCTCATATATGTCCTAGCTAAATTCAATCATGTTTGCTTCTTTGGATAAGATTCAGTTGAAAGTTGAATCAACAAACTATCCTCTGTCAGTACACTGACTTCGGAGGTTCCGAGAAAATCCTTGGAGGTTCCGAAGTCTGTACTAACAAGTGACAGTCTGTGATTCAAAATTCCACTGAAGATTAATCAATTGAACTTCATGCCTATCCCGATCTCCGGTCCTTATCCGTCCCGATCCCACTCTTATCCGCTACTCTTGTTTCTCCCGGCGGATGTCTAGCACCCCCGCCGACAAGACATATACCAAGAGGCGAGAGGCCACTTTTTGAGACACCTGCCGGTGAAAGAGCTTTCAAACTTGCAGCAAGGGCAACCGCCGGTGGCGGTGGCGGCGCAGAGGGAAGACCACTCCTAGGAGAGGCAAAGGGGGCGCGATCTATCGGGGAGGGAGAGGATGCGGGTCACTGCACATGTAGAGGACAATGGAGGCACAGAGGGAAAGACCATTCCCATAGAGCTTGAGGATGACATGCCATTAGGGGAAATTGACTCCACTTACCCGAAGTATCACAAGGGGCTGCTCAAGAGACACCCTCCAACGAAATATGATAATTCTGTGTACATTGAGCACACCAATTATGATGGAGCAGGGTTCTTGGTCAAGAAAGCCAGAGAAGAGAACCCATATGTGAACCCCAAGATGGCAGCAATAGACTATAGGTTTTGGTCCGTTTTCCATTTCAAGTTCTACGAGACAGTTCTAAACACCAAGATGAAGCTAATCAAAATGAAGTGGATTGACTTTACACATCTAGAGGCAGCAGAGGAACCTGTAAAGGACGATGTGCTTGAGTTGGTGGACAAGTACAAAATGAGAGATATCATGAGCTTCAAGTATGACTGGAACATAGAGGTCTTAGCGCAGTTTCATGCCACCTTCTTTCATGAAGACAACAAGGAGACCATACATTGGATGACTGAAGGTGTACACTACAAGATTGACTTTGTCACTTTTGCTAAAGGTTGTTTGGTTTAAGCAAGGAGGATAGGGAGGCCGACATCATTCACTTTGAGGCTCATATGAATCCCAACAAGATTGCCGCCACCTATGAGCATGATGAGCCGGGCAGATGGCTCTACCACCGCCCCGAAATTTGTGTACTATGTGCTCAACAACATGTTTAGGGAAACCATCTATCCAAAAGGAAGAAGTGACTCAACCGGCCTTAGGAGATTTGCACCAAATGCCGGCTAGGTTGCTGCCGGGGAGCTAGACCATTTTACGTGAGCGAGGTTTATCCGGTACAACTTGGTGGAAGTGACGAGAAAGCGGGAAGTGCAACCTGCCCTATGCTCCATACATTATGTACATGATAGAGATGGTTTCGGGTGTGCTTCCAAAAAGGATGTTGAGCATGCATCTTACCGAGGTCAAGCGGTGGCGGCATCGGAAGAAGCAAGACATGTTGTGGAGGAGCACATTCTCAAGAAGGCCGGCACCAAGCGAAGCACAAATCTGGTCCGGCGGGGAGGAGGAGAAGGACCCAACAAGGCATCCATGCCCGCCGGACCGCACAAGCCGAGGGGCATGGTGAGGGACATGCGGAGGTACGCGGATGGACTTCACATCATTGTTTGAGCTCGGGGAGGATATGAACAAAGCCGCCGAAGCACCGGGGGTTGTCTTTCGATGCCATGCACCATCCTCCACCTCTCTTTCCCGATTTTCCGCAGTATACTACTAGTGAGGAGGAGGGTGAGAAGGAGACCGCCGTCCCATGGCGAAGATACACCTGCCTTGCTCACTGCGAGGAAGATGGAGAAGATGTTGAGCCACTCGGTGCCAAGATGGCCAGACTTAGGAAGGAAGCTGCTGGTAAGAAGGCCATGGGATCTTCATCTGGTGGTAGGGTCGAAGGAAGGCCACCGCTTTGGAAGACGTCGTCGAAGGCCCATAGATTTGTCCTCTGGATCTAGTTCTGACCTTGGATCTGATAGCACTGTCCCTGAAGCGGAGGATGATGCCTCTGACTTCAGTGATGAGGAGTGATTTCCCTAGGTCCTGCTCTCACTTCCTCTCTTCTTTCCTCTCCATTTTGTTAAACTGTTGACAAAGGGGGAGAGATATGAAGATTGAGAAGAATCTGAAGATCTGGAGCTTCTTCTGCTGGTGGCTAACAACAGGAAAATTCTTTTGTTCTTCGCTCTCGTTGGCAAGCGGCTTCCGGTCATGGTCATTTGTGGGATTTGCAAACTTTAAAACCTTTGTGATGGATGTAATAGGGCTAGATGTGTTGGATCTTGTTACCTTTATCTAGCCGCTATTTCTAGTCATATTGTTGCTCTTTCGTGTATTGTTGTTTGTTGGAGTATCCGTTGCGGACCTCGGAGATTCGAGGATTTTTCCGGAGGCTCCAACTCCTGGAGGTTCCGAAACTTTCTCGGAGGTTCCGAACTCGCTAACGAGATAACTCTCGATTGTTTTCACATGACATATGCATCTCGCATTATCTGCTACACTTCTTTTGCACCCCTCGATGGCTTGAGTACAACTTTCTTGACACTTTTACTCACAATGTATGCAACTTAATTGTCAGTTAAGACATTTTACCCTATTCAAAAGGTACATGCATACATTGAGGGGGAGACTTGTACTCAAATCATCAAAAGCTCAATCTTTCAAATTAAATTGTAAACTTTAATTGGGTTGTCAACATTTACCAAAAAGGGGGAGATTGTAAGTGCAATCAAGCCCTATGAGGGTTTTGGTGATGTTGACCACACAATTAAAGAGCTAATGAGCCTTTGAGTCTATTGTGCAGCATAGAGTTATTATCACAGGTGCAAAAGAAAGATTGGAGACCCCTCAACTGATTAAAGAAGGATATCTATGCTACTTGAAGGAGTTTATTTATTTTACTTTTTGAATTTGAGTATAGGGCAATCCGTACTATCAAGAGGGATATTAATGGTGAGTTAGGGTGGTTTCAAGTGCTCATATCCCATCTTTCTTAAACCCTAATCCTCACCCCAAGGGAAGTGACCTGCAGCTGTTTTGCCCCTGCTGTTTGTTGTTCGGAGGTTCCGAAGTTTTTCTCGGAGGTTCCGATCGTACGGGCTACGATGCAGAGTTTTCAAAAGTCGAAGTTCCGAGATTTTTCTCGGAGGTTCCGAACTCCGGAATATAGCCGTTCTTCGTTCGGATCTAGGGGTATTTATACCCCTTGGTCCCCCAACGGTTATCTTCTTCCTCCCACCACGAACGCCGTTCCTTTTTTTTGAACAAGAACCGTGGGGCAAAGCCCCCCGGCAACGAAAATAATATTACGATAAAAGAAAAGAGTACGGGGAGGACTTACAAGCAAGCAAGCAAGCAAAAGGGACGAACGCCGTTCCTTGCTGTTTCTCTCACCTTGCATTCACTCCTAACCTACTCTCTTCCAAATCCTTGCCTAGCATTGATTGAGAGTGGTTTCTTGAAGTGAGTTAGTGAGCCAATCTCTCTCCCCTTGGTACTTGAGCACTTGGAAGAACCCTAGCAAGCTTGGTGGATCTATTACTCTTGGAGCCTTGCTCCTAGACGGATAGAGGTTCTTGGAAGCTCTCCAAACCGATTTGTGGAAGCTCCAAGGTGTTTGTATTACCCTTTGAGATTCTAGTGGAAAGCCTCCACCTATTACCCAAAGTGATAGGTGTGAGAGAGGAATTGACCTTTGTGGTCACTAGCCTTTGTGGCTTCCTCAACAACGTGGACGTAAGCAAGCCTTTGTGGCGAGCCGAACCACGGGATAAATCTTTGTCTCATGCGTGCTCTTGTTTACTTACTTGTTCATGCTTGCTCTTGACTAGATCTATTAGGGTTTGCTCCCGATCTTCTTTGTGGTACCTTCCTAGCTTGTCCTTTGCTTAGAAATCTTCTTGCTAGGTCCTAAGTACCTCCTAGAATTTAGTAGATCCGGTTTTCATCAAGTTATTCGCAGCTCAAGTTATTTATGTTCGTTCTAACAATTTGCCGGAAGTTCCGAGTTTATTCTCGGAGGCGGCCTCGTTCGGAGGTTTCGAGAATAATCTCGGAGGTTCCGGAGTCTGACAGTGTTTTCGCAGAAAAAGTTTAAATTTTGTGTGCAAGCCTATTCACCCCCCCCTCTAGGCCATATTGCCTCGATCCTTTCACATCCCCAAACTGATGTGGACTATTATGAATCAAACGGTCATGATCATGGAAATAGTTGAACTTGACATAAGCTTGACCAAAGGGGCACGACTAGATGTAGGTTTACCCAACTATAGCATGATCACGGAAAAACTCATGAAGAACATCGAGATCAGCATTGAAAGCTACCTGATGCTCAAGCATTGGAGCGATGGTCACTATTGCGACATCCGGATTGCGCCTGGCCGGTCTCCCCAGGATAACCCTTGACATTCGCTTGCAATTAGGCACCGTCACCCTGTTGAACCCGTTCGAGATGAATGGGGTCGGGTCAACGAACTGAAATGCCATCCGGTCGCTCCCTCCGTCCGCCGCAGATTGAAATGTAGCACCAATGTGGTTTTCTTGCCCTGACTAAAAACTACTAGAGGGGCTCTCTACTTCTGGTGGAGGAGGCGGTGGAGGAGGTGGCTGAGATTTAGGGCGCGGGGTGCAAAGCTGAAGCTCCGGGAGAACGGAGCCCGAAGGGTGGCGGGTCGCGGTGGCTGGCGACGAAGGCCGGGCGGAGATGGCGAGAAAGGAAAGTGCAGGCAGAGTCCAAGGGATTGAAGATGAAGAGGCAGGGGTAAAAATTGGGAGATTACCCTCAGAGGCCCCACCGTTCATGGACCTGGATTGCGTAAACCAAGTTGCAACACTCGTTGGATCCCAAGTATCCGAACGCAGATGGCAAGAGAAGATCCTGTCTTTAGGAAGACCCGGGAATCGAGGCGGGAAGCGGCAGGAAATTGCTATGTGACCCAAGCGAAAGAAAGAATTACACCTCGTGCTAGAATTGCAGTTGGGCCGAGAGTGGGCATTGGAGAGACAACGAGAACAACTAGTCCTTCCTTTTGACCCAGAGAAAAGGTTAGCTCGTGGGTCGGTCCGACTCTGGGCTGAAAAACCTTTCTTCCCCAATGGAACTAAATTCACCCCGGAAAGGAAAGGTGCTTGAGAGCAATTCGAATTAAAAGGCAACGAAGAGTTCCCGCCCTGATTGCCGGGGGCCGAATTAGCTGAAGAACACGGGGATGCAAATTGAGATTAGGAACTAAATTGAAATTAAGTCTTGAACAAAACGATCTTGTACTGGAACGATGCAGCAAGGGGCTAGAACGCCTGACTGCATCGGCAAAAGTCTTCAGTGATTTCCTAGATTTTTTCAGAACCCATTCGAAATGGGGACCAGAGTCTGAAGTTGAAGAAATTTGAGCTTTATCCAGACCAGAATGATTCCAGAGATGGAAGAACACTTTGAACGAATCACATCCAAAGGAATGGAGAGCATAAACATGGAGACCTACTTGGCGGTTGCAAACAGAGAATTCAAAACGTTGTTGTTCCAACTCCGCCACGGAATAAAGATCAGCAGATCCCCCAAGAATAGATTGAAGAACAAAACCAACGAAATCAGCCGTCAGATGAAACTTAGACCGGCTAAAGGCCACCACAAGACAGAAACTGGATGCATCATCCAGAGATGGAGAGCAAATAGGGACACCAAAACGAGATCATACCTCAGAGGAGAAAGCTGCACCATGCGAAGGGTCTAGGGACAGTCGATCCATGGTGAGAGGGTGAGGAAAGGAAGGGAGACGAGTAGAAAGGATCAACGATTGCCACGGGCGACCTCAAGGGAGGACAGAGGGCTCCCGAGAGTCGCCATCACGATTCACTACAAAGAAAGTTTATAGTTGCAGCCATGCAACATTATTTACATTCTAATCTTTACCATCACACCAAAGACTACTCATTATATATCGAATACCCATTTCCAGGAACGGTTGCAAATGGGTGCTCATGTCTTCGTTGGGCTTGCCATAGAATGGGCTAATCTGTACAATCGTAATGAGATTTGTCTTGATCTCAAAGTTTCCATTCCCGGTGTTGATCTTGGGGCCTGTCGGCACCTGGTCAGCAGAGGGACGCGGAGAGTCTTCTCAACCGTAGGAGTTGATGTGGATGGTACTGAGGAAGCTGGGTCGACTTCCAAATGTGCACGCTGAGGAGAGTCGAAATGAATTCGAGCTTTACTCACAAGTGACTCAGGATCTTCTGTAAAATTCAGTGGTAAGTGAAACCAGTCATGCACTACCTGTCTTCATCATCCAAAGATAAAGAAGACAATCAAGGTTAGCTTGCATTGAGAATTGCTTTACCCTATAATGATTATAAACATATGCAAAGTGTTGTCATGTTTATCCTTTTGCCTTCCCCGGCAACAGCATCAGAAATGCTTGTTGGCATTTCTTCACATCGCTGATAAGTTCTTGAGTTTGTAGCAACGAAGCCAGAAATGTCCAATGGTAATCCTAATGATCATAAAGAATATGCAAGTGCACATATATACCATTGTAGCATTTCCGTAATATAGTATTTCAAAGGGTATCGAATCCAAGGAAAGTAGGGCAAGACCAACACTATTGTAATGAATATAAATCATAGACAGAAGTAAATTAGGTTCTCAAATATAGGGGTAATATATGATAATGATGGGGTGGTGTGAACACACTTGAACTAATCTCTCAAAGGCACACTACGGCTTATGAGACAACATAATAGTTAGCTCTAGGTTCTAATGTACTAAACACATAAAGTCAACAAATACAAGTTTGGCACATAAGCACTGAATGAATATCAGCTCAGCACCCAGGCACAAACGGGGAGCTAGCCTCATGCACCGCTTCCGCACGACGTCGGTTGCTAGATTTTAGACTCCTATAGCGATACCCGAATGTGGATGAGTACAAAGGGTCCAACGGCTATTACTACCGTGGCCTACCTCAAGACAAATTGTGGGGCACACTCATATGAAACGCAACTACTCAACCCAAGCACCATGCTTGCATTGTTAACTAGACCCTGATCGGCCCGTGCTATTGTGACCTAGGTCAGAGCCACCAGATAACTGGCCACTTACACTGAGTACTGTAGCTTAAGCTCGAACTTCATACAACACAAACATGTAATCTAACAGGATCAAACCAGGCTAGTCATACAAATGGATTCGTGTTCTTCTACGTCTACTACAAAAGATCAAAGGATCAGGTTCACGAAGAACACGAGCCTCTAACTTATGATTAAACGAAGAAAACATGAATAAGTCATCCATCTACTGGATCGAAAGGCCTTGTTCATCAAGAACATGAGCCTCTAAATGATGAATGGATGAAGAACACATGAACAAATCACCCATACATTCAAGCACTACTTTATATGAAATAGTTGAATAACTGAAGTAGATCAAAGTCATACAAGGTAATAAAGATACAAGAGGACTCATACCTAGATCCCAAGTAGACTTGGAACCTGAAGTAGAACTACTCTAGCCTCCTAGCCTTGGAAACCAAAAGTGAGAGAGGGGTTACAAGATGGGTTGCTTAGAAATGAACCCCCTCCCCTTCTATTTATAGGCCCGAGAACCGGCGCGAGAGCACCCCAAACACCCCCGGAATCCACTCTAGGACCAATCACCGAGCACCACGTGGAGGGGGGAGATCAACCGAGCCAAGGTCGGTTCGGCTGAACCCACAGTTCGGCTGACCCCTTGTGGGCCCGGCTGGCCCCCCTCCTTTGGCCTACTGGCTGATATGTGGGTCCTTGGGTGTATCCTCGGTGGATGTAAGAAATGGAGTCGGTTTGGGTCCCGTGGGCCCTTCAATCCATGTGACATCCACGTGTCATCCTCTGATTCATCGATGGTGTGCTTCCCTTGGATTTATGACCTGGCTTGCATGCGTGGAATCCTAGGTGGCAGCCCCTCCTTGGCTGAGGTGATGTGGCATGGATCATAGAAGGTGAGTTTGTCACTTCTTTTATGCTTATTTTCCTGCAATCAAATAATCTCCAAGGACAAGTGGAACCACATTATTCTTAACTAAATACGTGCAAAGAAATGCCCGTTGCTCCTTTGTTCATTAGTATATTGACAGCTAAATTAGGTACTTAACAGCCGTCAATAGCCGGCAGGGTTTTTCCATGACAATCGTTGTTGCCCAAATCGACCCCGGTCAGACCACCCCCATGATATGTCTGACCGCCCAGTCCGGTCAGATGGTGATGGTTCCAGACCAGCCGGTGCATTTGTCGGTTGTGCATAGTACACTGGTTCATAATCATAATAATGTTTATGGTACTTGTCGGAGTTTCATATCACCGGTAAGTAATTTTTGGTATGTTCGTGCATCAGATCCAAACGGTTGGGACTAGAGACACAAGGGATTATATTGGTTTGGGCACCACAGGGGGTGTGACCACCCACTCGGGAAAATACCATACTATCGCCTAAACCAATCCACTTTGGTCATTAAGCGATAACAAGGTACCATCTTGTCGTAAGTTGTCGGGTTAAGCCTGGTGAAATCACTTACATAGCGCAAAGGATAGAACATATGCATTAAAACTCACACAAAGGCGAGTCTAGAGTACATTACACAAATTAATTCCAAATCTACCCATAAGGGTTTAATTATTACAAACCATGGTTCATGACATGATGAGTAAAGGTTCGGAGTTCGAAAATAGCAGAAAATAACTAAACGATATGAAAGGCATCATAGGAGGCCATCCGTGACACAATCACTCGTCGTTATCCACTCATTCCAGCTCCCAGCTGGGTGGAATCTCTCCAGGCCAAACAACAACACCTGAAAACAACATTTATATAGCAAGGCTGAGTATACTAATACTCAGCAAGACTTACCCGTCAAAGGGTTAAATTTACCTTAGACATGCAAGACTTTTGGCTATTGGGTTTATTTTACCAAAAAGCAAGTAAAATCATTTATTTGTAATTTCAAATTTTAGCTCAAATTCTAGTGGATTAATCATTACTAAATAAGCGAACTATTGAAAACAAGAGTTGTGCAATACAATTAATAAAGCATCAATATTCACATAGTTCCATCTTTAAGGGATATCATGGCCAGTTTATTAAGCAGTCTTAGATACAATTAATAAAGCATCAATATCCACATAGAGGCTGATGATTGAACGATTAATAAGCCTTACAAAGTAAACCTAAAAACACGGAATGGTGCCCCAACAGAGTTGGCACTGACCAGGCGGTTCCTATCGATCTTCGGTTCAGGATAAGGGTTACAGTCCTAGGTACAAGGCTATCTGGTATGGCCCACACAATACATTCAGCCTCATAAATGTACTCCCCTCCCGGTTGCAAGTCGGGCTGGTGAATACTCAAGATTAGTAACAGCAAATCCCTTGCCACCTCAATCAAGTTCTAGGCTTACCGGTCTCATTCCTGATAAGTGCTTAGTATGTTCAAAAGCTTAGACCACGAAAGCTACTGGACCGGAGCCCAAATCCTATGCTCCTATCACATGAGCAATCCATTTATAAAGATATTATGGTTTCAACATAAGAACATATTCTCGTGAGTGATGAACATCACTCGACTTATACCGGGTCCTTATAACATAGCCACTATCGACCTAGCGTACTAGTAAAGAGAATTGATACCTATGGATCATGCATCTAGGGTTTCATTCAACTCCTGAAACGTAAATGCACAATCATAGGCAGAGATAGTTGCATACATTTAAATAAAACATAGGTTAATGATTCGGGGCTTGCCTTTGTTGGCAAGGTTGGCCTTGGACCCTTCTGGACTTTGGTCCAGGTCCTGAACTACGTCCACGTACTGCAACTCATCGTTAGCTCCCTCGTCTCCTCCTACTGGCACGAGTGTGTAGCTACCGTCGGGAAGATCCACACGAGGATGCATATGCAAGATTTAATTGGCGGTTTTTAATTTAATCGATTGCAAAACAACACATGACAACCATGGAGTGCATGGTTAGACACATTCACCTTGACAACATACTCCCTCCATACCGGTATTAGAAGACGTTTAGGACAATATTGTGCATATCAAGGAGTGATTAAGTAGAGTAGAGCTTTCCCTATTTACCCCTATTAAATAGGGTTGCAGATGCTTGTAGACCACAACTTGACACAGGTTCAACTAGTTAGCATAAGAAAACTCTTCAAGTTTCAAGGCTAGAGGTTGCGGGATCGACTCCTCACAACCTCAATTTTTATTGTTTGCGTCTATTTTTGTGGGAGGTTGAAGTTGTGGGCATAGCTGGAGGCGCAATTAGATGGTCACGGGAGTCGAAGCGGAGTGGGGCAACAACGTCCAAAACTTGCTTGAGACCGCTAAAACCTCCTCCTTTGCGCAACCGGGCATAGGTCTTTGAACGTCTTCCTTTGCTGATACAGAGGGAGTATATTCAACATACTCTTCCTATAAAAGAATAGCATGTGGTGCTTTATTTATTCTTTTTGATGGTGACTGTGTACACATTTATATAAATAAATTAATTTAAAATTACAAAAAATAGCTAGGGTGGACCTAAACTCCTAAGCATGCTCCACAACACATCCACAGGGTTACCTAAGGGTGGTCGTGGTGATTTTCCAATTTAAATCTATTATGGAGCTTAAATTTGCTTCCAATATTTTTATTCATAAAATTAATTCATAAAATGCGGTGGGTGGTGTTTCTTAAGATATCTAGCTCTAATCAAGGCCACGGAGCAAAAGTTCACATTTAAATGAGCTATAAGAGATTTTTTACGTATAAAAAAACCTCTGCTGCGGGGCATTTGGCTGGAGGTCAAAGTAACAATTAAAATCACAGAATGGCAAGTAAACTCCAAAAGGATAAGTGCCATACTCAATTTATACATTAAGTGGTTAAAAATCATTTATGTTGGTTTCATTTCATGTGCTTTATCTTGTATCGTTTTCTTGGACGGACGGCATGAACTACCTTGGTTCGATCTTGGTGCTAATTCTTATCTATGAACCAGGTCGTATAGTTTTCGCTGGATCTCGTGTAATACCAATCATTTTTTATTTGGGTACAGACATTTGAAAATAGGGAGCGTATCAGGTGGAAATCACCCCACTGGTGGAAACTATGCAAATAAACCACGATCTGGAGCGCCAGATCTCCATCTGATGGACCGTGAGAACACGCCCGCCAGCCCCCTACATGATCTCAGCAAATTTGCAACATACCCCCTGGAACCAAAGCCCCCTAATCCCTAACGAAACCAAATCCCTTGCCGCGGGCTTTCTTTTTCCCCGTCGCCCCGGAACACCACCATCCGTGATCGCCCCCGCCGGCCAGGAGTTGTGGGATGCCCAGACGCCATGAAATCCGGCGCCCACCAGACGCCGGAGGTGATTCACTCATCATTGATCATTCTCACAATTTGGCACACAATTGCAAGAGAGAAAGAACACTTTATTCACTTTGATGCTGCACACAGAAGTTCATTTCACAGCACCAGACAAGCAAACAGCAGAAGACATCTTGGAACTCGATGCAAACAGTGAACGTAGGCCTGAACTGAGCAGAAGATAGTGAACTCGATTCACTCGATGCGCGTCCTTCCTGCAAATCTCGGGCCTGAACTGAGCACGCCCTCGTCGTCGTCCTCCCGTGTCGACCGATGCCATCAACGCCCACCTGGAAAGGGGCAGCGGTCCTTGACAGGGGCGCGATGACGGTAGTGAGGGGCCGCCGGTGCTGGGCGGGCGCGGCGGCACTGCGAGGAGAAGAAGGCCAACCAGCAACAGCGGGACTCCAGGTCAACAGAGAAGAGTGCCCCGAGCAGGGAATGGGTGGGCGCCCGGCGAGGGGGCGCGCGCCGATGAATCCATGGCGGCAGCACCTCCAGGTCGCGGGGTCGTCATGCGGTGATGCGGATTGGGGGTTAGGTATGGCGTCTGCGCCCAGGTCCGGCGGTGTGAGGGGAGGCAGGGGCGGCGGCAATACGGGAGGCAGGGGCGGCGGTGCTACGGGACGCAGCCACGAAAGGGCGACTCGCGACAAGAGGCAGGGGATTTGGTTTCGGTAGGGATTAGGGGGCTTTGGTCCAGGGGCATGTTGCAAAGTTGTTGAGATCATGTAGGGGGTTGGCGGGCATGTATATGAAAAATGACCCCAGCCCTCTCGTGGTCCATCGGATGGAGATCCGGCGCTCGAGATCATGGTTTGCATAGTTTCCATCAGTGGAGTGGTTTTCACATGATATGCTCCCATGGAATAGACCTGATGTAGTTCCAGCCAACTTACAAAGTTATTTTCTTTTCATATCCTAATTTACAAACTGGTGTAGTTCCAGCCAACTTCACCATGTCTCCAACGATGGTGACAAACAAGAACTTGACACCATTACTTGATTTTGGAAGCTCATGCAAGGGATCAGGCCTTTCCTCCAAGGCAGGCATCTAATAACATTCTCATGGAATAGACCTGATGTCCACAGCCTGCCAAATGGAAGAACATAAAAGCAGAAACAGATATCTATATCAATCACGAATCATGTGCCCGTCGTGCTCGCCAGCAGAGTATTAAACATTCAAAATTCCAGAGCATGACTCGGCTACGCCTGCTGCTGGTCGCCGCCGTTCTAGCACTCACCGCCAGCAGCAGCCGCAGCTTCAAGTTCGAAGAGGCCACGCTCGACGACATACATCTGGGGTTCAAGAACGGCAGCCTTACCTCGACGGCACTAGTCAGGTTTTACCTTGGCCAGGTCAGCCGCCTCAACCCTCTGCTCCGTGCCGTCATCGAGGTGAACCCCGACGCGCTCCGGCAAGCGGCGCTGGCTGACGCCGAGCGGCGGCTGCTGTCGTCCGGCGATGGCAAGATCGGCCGGCTGCACGGCGTTCCCGTGCTGTTGAAGGACAACATCGCGACGCGCGACCAGCTCAACACGACAGCCGGGTCCCTGGCGCTGCTCGGCTCGGTGGTCAGGCGTGACGCCGGCGTGGTGGGCAGGCTGCGGCGTGCTGGCGCCGTGGTGCTTGGCAAGGCCAACATGGACGAGTGGGCCAACTTCCGCAGCGCCATCGGCACAGGTGGTTCGAGCCCGCGCGGCGGGCAGGGCAAGGTGACAGTTTGACATGCTAACGCACATATTGATGATGAGTTATAGTGGCCCCCACATATATTTTATTTCTTGCAGTGTTTTTTGAAAAAAAAACATATCCATTTTTAGATTTTTTAAAACCTTTTAGGAACTTTTACTATATTTTTTCTAGGATCCTTGTTGCAAACTGGTTTTAGTAAACTCTTCAAGAACCATTTTTCTAGAGACTCTCATAATAATGTTTCAAAATGTTGACCAACAAATTTTAAAAAGAGCAGCAAAATCAGTATACCTACCGTCAATTCGAGCTCCTTTAGCAAGATCGGCCTTGACTTTATCCCATGGCGAGATCTCCTACGCCCTTTGCAGAGGAAGAAGAAAAAAAAATACAAGGGGCGTCAGATGAGTAGGTCTCCTTGCGGTTTTTGGATCCGGATATAGCTATGACAAAATTACCCAAAAAAAGTCGTCATCAAGTATATATTTTGCCTAGTTTAGTTAACTTTGCCGGACTGATTATTACTAAAATACTATAAAAAAATATGTCACCATCAAGTATCATAATTTTTTCAGCGAAATTTGTTGTGAACATATACTTTGCTTTTAGACAGAATATTTCTAACTGTTGTTGACAAAACGTGGGACAACATAAAAACAAAATGTAATCTAGTACCTTTGTACAACTCAAGAGCAACTTTAACTTGCATTTCAAAACAAAGAGGGAGTGTTTAAAATGTTAGAACCTTAACTCATTTGATCTGAACAAATTATGTCCGACACGCTCAATTCTTTTCACAAATTTTGCAAAAATAATCTTTTGCCAAATTACTATTATTCCGCTCATTTTAGAATTGTAACAGCACTTCTCATATTGAGTTCACCTACTGTGTATGCGAATATAGAATCCCTATGTTCTATCCTCGCCACCTTGTGGGTCAAGCACAGGCCCGGCGATAGCAGCAGCGGCGAACATGGCGGCAGTGACATTGGGAACCGAAACCGATGGATCCATACTTTGCCCATCCTCGTTAAATTCGGTGGTAGGAATCAAACCGACTGTCGGGTTGACAAGCCGGGCTGGTGTCATCCCCATCTCCCCAAGGCAGGACACAGTTGGGTAAGTATACAATTGAACAGTGTTACTAGCAGTCAATGATATAACCTTCGAAAATCTTGACAATCCCATCCATGTTCAAATGCAGGCCAATCTGCCGCACAGTGGCCGATGCCGTCCGTGTGCTGGATGCTATTGTGGGCTACGATGAATTTGACGAAGTAGCTACGAGAGCAGCGTCCAAGTACATCCCAGAAGGTGGATACACGCAGTTCCTCAAGATTGATGGTTTAAAGGGTAAGAGAATAGGTGTTCCGAATGGGTTTTTCGATTTCGAACACGAAACTGTCCGGCAGATGGAGTACCAGCAGCATCTCAATACATTAAGGTGGTTTTCTGAGCCCAGCAGTTTAGTGTTCAATTCGTTGCAGCAAATAATAATTCAGTGTTATGTGTTGTTCATTTCTGTCATAATGTTTATCCGTGGTGACTAGCTAATTTATGCTCTTCCTCGTTTCAAAGGCGAAATGGAGCGGTTGTGATAGAGAACCTTGACATCACAAACTTGGATGTCATACAGAACACCACTGTCAGTGGGGAGCTTGCTGCGCTAGCAGCAGAGTTCAAGATAGCCCTGAATTCTTATTTATCCGACTTATCCTTCTCTCCAGTTCGTTCTCTGGCTGAAATTATAGCATTCAACAATGCACATCCAGACGAAGTCAGTTCAGAACCTCCATACTTCGAAATTGTTTGATGGATTTGCAGAAACTTTCTCATTGATGAAGTTCTTTTTTTTTTTGGCAAACTGGCTGAATCGCAGGAGATGCTCAAACAGTTTGGACAACTCATCTTCTTGGTGTCACAAAACACCACCGGCATCGGCCCCGTCGAGAAGGCCGCAATACAGCAGCTCGACGATCTGACAACGAATGGCATCGAGAAGGTGATGAAGGGGCACCGTCTAGATGCAATTGTTGCACCAGACTCGAGTTCTGCCACAGTCCTCGCCATCGCTGGTCTCCCTGGGATCGTCGTTCCAGCTGGCTACGATGAGCAGGGAGTACCCTTTGGCATAACCTTCGGTGGGCTCAAGGGCTACGAGCCAAGGTTGATTGAGATTGCTTATGCGTTTGAGCAGGCTACCAAAGTGCGAAGTCCTCCAATGTTCAAGCAGTAGCATACCTGAATTACCGAACATGCGTTGTTCATTACTGGTGATTGTATCAAGGGCGTTGAGGATCAAGGAAGTTGTATTATTTCTCATTGTATCTTGTGCCAAAGCTCTCTCTCTTTACGACACTTCAAAAAAACAAGTTATGGGTGGTTGAAAAAGTCTTTACCCAGTTCTACTTGCAAGAATGATTCATTCATGAACGACTTTTGGAACACTAAACAATTTAAATAAAAAAACTTATCAACTACAAAGTTGTTGATTTTGCCAAGACCTAAATTTTGAAGTAAATTTTATATACTCATGCATTCAAATATACATATACACATATACTCCTATATTCAAATATATACATATATACTCATATACATATGTCATATACTGATACACATACTCGTATGTTCATACATGTTATAGACTCTAACACACATAATAAATAGCGCATCTTAGGTGAAAATTTTATGCACTAAAATTTATAGATCTCGTACACATTATAGAGGGAAAAAGTATATATGACCTCCTAACATATCAAGGGTGGGGTACATCACCCCTCAACTATAAAACCAGGTATTTAACCCCCTAATCTTTGTGAAACCGTTTAAATGACCCCCTATGGTGGTTTTGCCATGTTGGCGTGCTGAGGTGGGATAGAGATGATGACATGGACTGCCTGACACATGGGACCCCTTGTAAGTGGGCAGCTCCCCTTTGTTCTATGTACTCAACATCTATCGTCTTTGCTCGTTGTTGTGCCACATCGATGCATGAGCCGCGGGCCACATCAAGGAGCGGAGGCAAGCAAGGAGGGTGAAATCGAAAAAGGTGAGAAGGAATTGGTGGCGGCATGGACGGAATCGGCAGCAGCGAGATGGAATCGTCAGCCGCGAGATGGAATCAGCAGCACCACGGCTGTAATCAATGGGGCCATGGGCGAGCGCTGAGATCTCGAGCTGTTGCTAGTGCTTGCTTGTAGAGGTCAAGAATACGAATCTCCTGCATAAGTGTTGAAGGACAATTAGCCCACTCTTAATTTGGAAAAGCAACAATTTTGACTGAGCAGGGAGACCTCTAGTATTAGCGCCTCCTATTCCTAATCATGTTGCAAGCACCAACGAGGAACAAGGTCGGGACATGAGCTTTGCCTGCGGAAATGCGCCGCCGGGTGAAGGGGCTGCGAGGAGAGGTGTGCGCTACGACCATGGACGCGTGCCACCGGCTGGAAGGTCCCGATGCAAGATGCACGGCAACATGGCTCCCACGGAGGACGCACATGGCATTACGTATACAGTAGCAGCAGCGAACGAGGACGGTGTGCCGGCAATGCAGAGGAAAGGAGGGGGACCTACCCATTTACAAGAGGGGCCCATGTGTCAAGCAGTCCAAGTTATCATCACTATCCACCTCGTCAACTCAACATAGCAAAACCACTATAGGGGGTCATTTAAACAGTTTCACAAAGGTCGGGTGGGGGGGGGGGGGGGGTTGTCTAAATATCTAGTTTTATAGTTAAGGGGTTGATGTAGTCCACCTTTAATAAGTTGGGGATTATATAGACTTTTTTCTATTATAGAGATTCTCTGCAGCTAAAATCATTTGGAAAATTTAAAAGATTCTTGATTTCAAAACTAGAGAACTTATATTGATTTTGTATAGTACTAAATGATCTCATGTGTAAATGTTATGAACTATAAAGTTTTAGGACTCGTCGAAATATGTAATTTTGATACAAAGTTTGTCGGATTTCAAGATGAGATTAGTAAGAGAGATTAAACAATGGCTTTATGATCATTTAAAAAATTTCCAATCTCTATTTTCTTTATAGAAAATTCGATATAGGCAAAATATTTGGTTGTTTTTCTAAATTAGATAAATTTATTTTGTGTGTTGGATTCATGCCGATGCATCTCGGTGTTTCTTGAGTGAAAAGGTTTTTAAAAAGCATGTGTACAACAACAAAGTTCGTTTGAGGATTTGTTCTAGATTTTTTCTGGAATTTTATTCTCGTTTTCCAAAAGCTAAATCTATTTATCAAAGGGCTCTCATTACTTTTTCATGGGCTCCAAACATTTTATTTGGAATCATCATGTCCCAAACCTTTGGTAGGAATGTTTCTAGATTTTTTGGTATTTTTGACATAGCTTTTCCTTGTTTACCAGAATTGTCCAGCTTTATCTAGATTTTATTTATGCCGGAAACTGCTTTAGAAAAAGTAAAAATAAAAATTTGTCCTACCCAATACTATTGACAGAGCCCGAGGCCTACCACACACACAACCCCCAAACACCCCTCGTCGACTCGCGTTCGCCACACGTCCCCAGGGCTGGCTGCCTTTTGGAAGGTGTGGTGTGTTGTCGTTGGATCCACCATCAACCATCATGGTCGACTGATCAGGATCGTTGACAGGCTGCCTTTTGGAAGGTTTGGTGTGTTGTCGTTGGATCCACCATCAACCATCATGGTCGACTGATCGGGATCGTTTGTCAACGATTGTAAAGACAACACGCATGCAAATGAAATGTAAATGCACTCCTGTTTCATTGTGGGGGAAAATCATGTTAATGGCCCACAACACGCATGCAAATGAAATGTAAATGCATTCCTGTTTCATTGTGGGGGAAAATCATGTTAATGGCCCTATTTGGAACTATGGGCTAGAGTTAGTTTAGCTAGTTGGAGCTCAATGTAACACCCTGGCCACCAAAACCGCACCGCCCAGCCCTTCCGTAGGGGCGAGCACACGTACACGTAGCACCCGCTTACACTTTCGTCCTCGCTTCGTGTAAAAGGGTTAACCCGAGGGTGGTATGGCTGGTGGACAAAGGCTTATAAGTTGGCTCCACCCTTGCTCAACTAGCAATGTGGCACTAAACACGCGCACCAGCGCTCATGGGCCACTCATGGCCATCCAAATTGGGCTGGGTGTGACATTCACCCCCCTCAAAGAACCCGACGTCCTCGTCGGTCCAACTCACCCGTCCAATGCCGACCCATACGCCATGCCGTGTGCCCCATCCCAAGCCCACACGCACAGCATATGTCCGCACATTGACCCGAGCAAATGTCCAGGAACCTTCCCTCTTAACGCACGACTGTACGTCCAGTGCCGACCCATATGCCATGTCGTGTGTCCCATCCCAGGCCCACACGCGCCATGCGCCCTATGTCCGCACACTGACCCGTATGTCACACTTGTTTTTCCAAAGAAAACCAAGTGCAAACCTATATGCATGCCATGATCAAATTTCATGCATATAGTGACATATAAGTGTATACAGAAATAGTATCACGAAAGAAAAAGGGAGATTATCAGATATTTACGCTTAATCTTGGAAACGAATGCTCCAAACATCACAGGCAGTCGACTGGGGGTTGCGTACGCCTAGAACTCAACAACATCTTCACAACGACTTCAAAACAGCTTCCTCCTTCTGAACAACATTGTTTATAGCAAGGGTGAGCACTTGTCGTACTCAGCAAGTTTGGGGGAAAGTATGAATGCAAAGGCTTTATAGTGGACTGGGCTATGAGCATTTAGCATTTTAGTTGGTCAAATAATATTAGCACCTGATAACTAATAAAGTATAAGTTTATACCAACCCACAATTATCATAAAGAAATAGATAAGATACGCCATAAGCATATGGCAAGCATAACCAGAGGTCACGATTTAAGTCCATCTTCAAGTTCAATTATCATGTGAGGGTCCAGGCCACTCTTGACCGTGAGCACGGCTAATCGATTAGTTTTACACTCTGCAGAGGTTGTACACTTTCACCACAAGTCACGTAAAAACTCAAGGAGTTTTGGACCCAACCATGCGATGCTAGCTAGGCATCATACCACACTACCGAGGTGTGATTGTTTAGGGACGCTACAAGGCCTTTACGAAGATCCTCCAATGAGCAACAACCCACTAGGTTTCAGGTTGAAGCGGGGCATAAAGTCCCCTAGCGGGTCAATCCCCCACCATAAAATAACAAACCCAACTCCCCGCTAGAGCGAGTCTATACTCCGTCAACGCCTCCCCATTTGTCCCTTTCGGGTAAGGTTGCTACAACACTAAAGCCTCTAGTTATTCAGCCAAGGCAGAGCCATATGCCTTGTGGTTGTACGATTTTCCTGGGTGGTTCTCCATGTTCTGATTAATTCATATGATCTTGTATTAAGCAAGCAAAGATATATAACAAAAAGGTAAAGCCTGTTCATCATTAATGTTCACATTAAAACCACCATAACCCAAGTAGAGCAACTAGCATAGCTACCCAACATAAACATAAACCCAGGTTAACAAGGAATGATCATAAAGACTAGGCAATCCTTAGTAGGACCAATCAATATTAATGCAAGCATATGCAATGAGTGATTAAACACATTATCGGGACAAAAGATCAAGGACACACTTGCCTTTAACCAAAGTAGTGATGTTGCTCAGAATGTCTTCATCTTCATACTCTTCCAACTTCTCAGACAACGTTCAATCTACTCGCATCAATCAGCAGCACAAGCATACAAAGCAAACAAACAAGCGTATACTAAGAACAAAGCACCAACCAAAAGAAAAGCTTTAAAAGAACGAACTAAAGGATAGGCTCGATTAGATGGATCACTAAAGAACACAAAGTGTCCTTGGAAGGGAAAGGCTCGGTTAGCTTTAAAGAGATGGCTATGAAAGATTGAGCAAGGACTGGAAAGATTACAATGAGATAGAGCTTGATAAAGAACGTCTATCGGACGATTTGCATCTATGAACATAAAAGACTTTGGGTTTGTTTTAATTAGCAAAACATGTGTGTAGGGTATCTTCATGAAGAAAAGTACCCTAAGTTAACATTAAAGCAAATTAAACTTTATTTGAAAAACCGTAGAAGAAAGAACCTAGTCAAGTTTTATTCATAAACGTTTATGTATAAATTATACCAATTAAACATTGAAGTTTAGAAAAGCTAGACTATATGAATAATCTAAACGAAACTTTGTGAGTAGATCATGTTATTATTAAAAACAACATTACATTGGTATTAATCAAAATTAACATTTATTTATAAAGCCGGAGTAAAAGCCTAATCAAATTTTAATTATAAAAGTTAATTAATCATTAAGCAAATTAATATTTGACTTATGAAAAACCGGATAAAAGATCTAATTAGATTTTATTTAAAAAACATGTGAGAGAAACATTAATCAAATTAAATTTGATTATGAAAAACGGTGTATAGATCTATATAGCTTTTATTTAGAAAAGGCATGTTTGATAAGTATTAATCAAAATTGATATCAAATTAATTTTCAGAGAACAAACATGATGAAAACACACCGCTAATGCATGCTTTACATTATTATGAATCTAACGCAATTTGAACGGATCAAAACAGAGTTAAAACGGGAAAGATATGGCTCTTTAAAGATTTGAGGACCTAGATGTGAAGATCGGGAACTTCCAGGGTTTGAACTGCGAAAAGGCAGGGCATATACATAATTATGTATACCAACCCGAGGGTCATCTTGCAAGAGGTCCAGGGAGGATTTATGTGTGAAAGGGGATCTTATTAGGGGGTTCTCTGGAAGATTCACAAGACACAAGAATAAATCTAATAGTTATAGGAAAAGGCAGGGGTCTTATTGCAAAACCGCCGGGTCTTCTTCTTCCTTCAGACCCGCGCGCACAGGGGGCAGCGGCGGCCTGTCCGGCCAAGCTGCTAGCACTCCGGCGCCCTAGCAGCTTGGATGAGCTGCGGAATTGGAAGAGGAGCTCGAGAGGATCGCAACGAGGCGCTTGCCGGCGTGGGAGACGGACGATGGCGGCCAAAACCCGGCCGGCGGCGGAGCTAGGGGTGGCCAGCGTTGCAGGGTGGTGGCGAGGTAGAGCAGGGGCTAGGGCACGCGGCGGCTCAGTCGCGCGCTATATAGGGGCGTGGACCCCGAAGAGTCCCGGCGCGCACGCCCGGGAGTCCGGCGGTGGCGGCGCGTGGCGGCCTCGGCCTCTGGCCGATGGGCCTCGCGCGGGCAGGGTGGACTGGAGCGGGTCGGGCCTTCGAGCTCGGCCTGTTAGGTTAGTTTTTTAATTTATTTTTTAATGCGAAAACAATTCCAGAATAATCTAGAAATTGTTTAAAGGCACGAAAAATACTCCGAAAATCACAAAAATTCCAGGAAAATTCCCAGAGCTAGATTGGAGCATGAACAATCCAAATAAAGTATTTGGAGCTCATGAAAACGATTTTAGAGACTTCTAATAAACAGAAATAACTTAAGAAAAATGAGAATAATTTCCAGAAAAATCCGGAAAATTCTCAGAAGAGATTTGGACAGCACCTAAACACATTTTGAAACCTTTTACACTCAAGAAGCACCAGGATGCATCGGAATGAATGCAACGCACACAACTTTTTATTTGATTTAGAAAATCAAACAAGGATTTTTCCTATACTATATTTCCTGTAAAGAAAATAAATGTTTGGAAAAGTTTTAAAATTATGAGAAAATTGTTATTTAATTATTCTCTCTATTCACATCCTGAAATTGGAAATTTCAGGGTGTGACACTCAAATAGTCACAACGTATCCAAACATGAGGGCTAGATTGGGCCAGTTTGCATCTAACCCACCCAAAGAACTATCTCACCCAAGAGGTGTTTATTGGAGCTAGTTCATGTTAGGTCCACCAAAAAGTGACTTTTATCTCTCCCTCCATCCACACCTAATGATTGAAAAGTATATTTTAATGTCATTCTAACCATTCCATCCACACCTTTAGCGCTAGAGTTAGTTTAGGGCTAGAGCTAGAGTTAGAAATTAAGTCTAACTCTAACCTTGTTAGAGTATCCAAACAAGACCTATGACTAGTGTGTTACTAATCAGTGTGTCCTTCTTTTCTAAGAATACTAATCAAATGTATGATTAACTAGGCTGCATTTGGACTAGGTTTTGCATGGGAGGCCCTCCCTGATCCCTTTTCTTTTCCTGGTTACACTGCTAAATACCCACTAACCCACACGACACACAATAAGCCCATGCATGTAACCATGTTGGTCGTTCAAGAAGATAAGTTAGGTCTTGTATGGTTGCAATACATGAAAAGACATCGAGGTTGTATTTAGATTATAAACCGTATCAACACAAGATTATGGAAGAAGCTGGGATTAGATGGAGTTGGATAGTATATAGTGACTCGACACTTGTAGACCATGTTGACCAGATCTGGCTCGGTGCAAATGTGCATTTTGTTTTGTTTTGGTTTAATTTTCTTTAAATAACCCAAATTGGTAGTTTATTTGTTATAATCGTATACAACGCATAAAATGGCAGAAAAAACTTAGTATTCTTACTTTACATATATACTATATGCAACAATACATTTAAAAATCAAAATGACAACTTTATTATCATTAACAAGTAATATCTTCTAATGAGCATTATTTTTCCTTCACTGCAACAACTACAAAGAAATTTATTCTTTTCATGCAAAATCCTCCTTAACTAGACCATCTAGTGTTATTAATATGGTAAACATTCATGTTAAGGCATTCGGATCGATTCACGTCATTCAAAACTCACAAGTAATAAGGCATTCAAGAGATAAGAGGGTACATCAATACTTAAGTCGGTCTTAACAAACACACTAAGTTCAGATCCATAGAAATAAAAGGGTACATCAATACTTAAGTCTTAACAAAGACCACAAGTTCAAATCCATATAGAAATAAAAGGGTACATCCACACACAAAACATATTTCATACTAATCCTCCATTTTTCTTAAACAGGTAATCCATATAGTTGAAGTCTCCAATCTTGAAATTCAATACTTCACTAATATATGCTAGAGCATGAATCAGTGCACTCTCTTTAGCTTCACATGAACGGTCACATGGACTTCCATAAATCTCAAACAGTGGAGAGTTGAATTGATATGGCGAGCAAAATGAAAGATGAGTCTAGAACTTCCCATCTCTTGTGCGTTCTGGATTTGGTTCCTCGCAAGAAAATCCTAAAACATCGCACGCTTGCTCTAGAATTGCATGAAAACTCATTGTCGCAAAGGTCTCACCAAAGATATTCTAAAGTTAAGAAAAAAATATGAATGTTAAAAAATGTAACACAACTAGTTAAATTTAAAAAATGTTCAATTACATTTTTATGCTCCATACCATGTCATTATGATTCAGGCAACAAAGTCTCTCTGCGGTCGTGGTCACACTTTCTCCCTCCTCGAGTGCCTTGATTAGAAAATAAGAGTAATGTGGCAGAAAGTACCCATTAGCGCTAAGTTGTTCTAATCACTTATGAATGACGGTCCTTTCAAAAGTCCTCTTAAACGGTAAAGGGCTACCCCACTTAAAAATCGATAGCATTGGAGTGGGGGTTCTGATGACAGCGAGGAGCGAAATGGTCCTCGAACAGGTATGTCAAAAGAGATTTTTAATTGAATAGTGTTGTTTGGACCGACAATCGCACATTGCAGAACATGAGGGGTACCACTAATATTATCGAGAACAAGTTGGAACCACTTCATATGATCGATATTCTGCATGTTATGAAATGAAAATTATTATTCTTGTGATAAAAATCCGGTTTATAGAGGGAAAGAATATTACTATGTTTGGAGCAGATCCTTGACGTCGATCACCGTTAGGCAAGTTAATGACACCATGGAAAGTGTATCCTTGGAGGACAAGGCAACGGTGGGCTGTAGTCCACGACCGCTCCGTGGCCAGGGCCACGACCACCTCGACGACTGCTACCATGACCAAAAAAGTGAATTGCTATTGTTATACCTAAAATATACACAAAATTTTATTTAATAATTTCTAGCCAAACAACCATCCCCACTCTCACTCGCTGCTTATTTGTACATATAATTAAAAACTATATAAAAATTGTGAAGAACTAAAGTATGAAATTTAAAATTTAATATCAATTATAAATATGAAATACTATTTTTTCTTATGAATATATATATACAAAATATAATGAGAACTAATTTTTTAATAAAGAAACTACTTTTCTACAGAAGATATCAATTTTCTAATGATGAAAACTAATTTTGTAATAAGGAAACTTTTATAATAAAGATATCAATTTTCTAATGATGAAAACTAACTTTCTAATAAGGAAACTAATTTTCTCATGATGAAATCAATTGAGTAAACTAATTTTCAGTATAAATAAATAAATCGATAAAAAATCTATCATCACATACAACATCTCATACATTTATCATGGCACTTTCTTTCTATTAGAACATAGACCAATACGCATCTAAATAAAAAAACGCCATTCTTAGCTCATTTGGGAATGTAAAATAAATACTCTAAGTACAAAGAATATTACTTAAAATGGCAACCGTATATGAAGGTAGGATGAAGTAACTAACCTCTACACCACTTCAATAAGTCAAATCGTGGGGAAATCGTCACAAATTGGGCAAAAACTCCCTATGGCGCCATTGGGGAGGGGGGCACAGGCAGGGGGGAGAAGAAGGAAAAATAGCCGTTGCACATTTGTACCGGGCGGTGAGGCATTTGTTCCGGGTGGGTGGGAGATGGTGTCGACACAGCAATGACAGAGCCAGTGGTGGATCTGTGACCCTCCATTTTAGCAAATTAAGAAAGCAGGAATAGAAAGAGGGAGGAAGAAGAATAGCCACTGGGTATCTACCATTGTTTCATCGTCCCCCCATTGGTGCAACTCAAGTTGAAGAATGCACCCCAACCGATCTCTTCTTGCCCGTGATGCTTTCCATTTGTCGCCTAAAGCGTTGAGAACGACAACGCAACGACTCGGTCGACTTTAACCACGACGTTTAACATATTTTTAGTCCCTTCCTTCCACTTTTCTTGTCACGTCTCAAATCGCAAACAAAGCCAAACAATTAAAGGGGCTTTTGTTTTCCTCTTGCATATCAGTTAGAGAACAATATATCTTTGCAACTTTACAAGATCTGTACCGGCTCCTTCACGCCTCCCCACCACTCCTTTAGTTCAACACATGTAATGCGAAATAATGTGAACACGTCGTCGTCTCTGGAACTTCTTCTCCTACAGTCCTACCTACACATCTTTTCAACACCCCTCGGCTCACGCAAACCCATTCTGTCAAACCTCACATGCACCGATCCACAACCATGTGTACACCCTCAAACTCAAACACGATCATATATATCTACACATGCATTGCAGACTTGCAGTTGCAGGGCACAATAATCAAGTGGAATCAACTCTCCTAATCCCTACTCAGATCACACACACACGCGTCATCACCTGGTAAGTAACTGCAGCTGGCTGGCTGCTAGGAGATGCTGATCACTGTGGCGGCTCTCGACGGCTCCAGCTGGGCGACGCACTGCACTAGCCCACAGAGCATGCTCACCTCCTGCTCGCTCACCGCTGCCGGCTTGCAACTACTGTCGCCGTAGCCGTCGGTTGCAGCGGCGGCGGCGTTGATGTCGTCGAGGCACTCCTCGAAGCGGTAGCAGGTGACGAGGTGGTCGTTGGCCATGCCGACGGCCTGCATGAAGGCGTAGACCACCGTGGGGCCGACGCCGAGGAACCCCCGGCGCATCAGGTCCTGGCTGATGGCGTCGGCCTTCGCCGTCCGCAGCGGCACCTCCCGCGTGTGCCGGTACCTGCCAACCATCGTTTTGTTGCTCACGAAGCTCCAGCAGTAGCTGTCGAACGATCCAAACTCCTCTATGACCTATCAACATTCAACAGCAACGACGCCGTTGCAGAAACAAAAAAAAAACATTAAACAAGTCATCATAATGTGTTACGGATGGATGGATGAACGAGTAGATCGATCATATTCATATCATTGCCAATAATGATGTCCGGCCGGCTCATCAAGAGATTTAGGTGGAGAGACAGATGGATATATAGAGTGACATGATCAGCTAGCTTACCTTCAGCAACTCACGTGCGTTTTCGATGACTATCCGCAGCCTGTGTTCCGACAGCAGGGAGCTAGCAGGGCTGCCTGGCGCCAAGAATTTCTTCTCGTTCAGCTTCGCCACCAACGCGGGGTCGAAGCCCATGAACACTTCTCTGAAGGTGTCCCTCTTGCTGAGGATCGCAGGCCATGCCATCTCGGCCAGTGCGCCGGACAGAGTGAGCATTTCAAACAGTTTCCTGCATTTCAGCACTAAGTATTTGTAACTTTACAATCTATTGCTGATCGTAGGTCCTCAGGAGAAGATTAGCTGGTCTGATCAAGGTTTGGAGCATACTTGTCGTCATGCACCGGCACTCCCCACTCTTGGTCATGGAAGGCAGCGTAGCAAGGATCTGTTGCAAGGTCAAATCAATGAAGTCCTTACAGTCAGCTGAAAGCAACCGGTCATTCAAGGAGATGGCTGGATAACTTTAAGGGCTGCAAGACTAGCTAGAAGTACTTTAGACAGGAATATTCTATTGACAGCACTTAGCATTTTATTATTGCAACAAAGATCACCATTAAGCATTTTACTCTTCAAAAGAGATTAGCTAGGTGTTTCCAAAAAGAAATTATTGTTCACACTGTTGTTTCCATCATGGAGGAAGAGATTAGCTAGCTAGGTGCCCGATTAAAGTAGTAGGTAGGACTGACTGGATGAGTTATAGGAAACTGGGAATAATCAAAATGGGTTGAAAAGATCTGCGTTCTCACTTCCTATTTTGAAATTAAGTTAGTACAAACCAAAGCGCAATACTCTACGGTTCTCTGACATTGTAGAAAGGATGACCCAATTAACTCAAAACTAAGCAAAAAAACTGCAAAGAACTAGCTATAGCATTGAAGAGTTCCAATATATTATATATATACTTATAGTAATAATCATGGCTTCCAGCTGCTAACTGCATTGCAGAAGGAATGCAAAGCTAAGTTGTGCTTAAACTAAGAGAACAACAATGATTAAGCATCAATCTTTGTAAAGAAAAGATGGTGGTCCGGGCCGCGCCATAATGCGCTTTCCATTCGAATTCGCTTTCAAGACGTACTTACACTGCTTTTAGGTGAAATTGGAATGGCGTGTGGAAGCTGGATAGTTTAGGCACCCAACGGCATTCCAGACAGTGCTATAGCCTATAGCCATGTTGGTACTGTGATTACTCATGTTTAATTGCAAAGGCACTATTGCAGCTTTATTCTTCAGTTAAGACTCCAGAGTTTAAACAGTTGTAAATTTAAGAGGGTTTTGGACGTTTTTCATAAATATATTACTTCCAACATGTAGTTAGTGTGTAATGGAGAATCCCTTTTGGAAGATTAAACTCGACAAGTTGCTCGATAGCAGACAGCCCACCAAACATTTTATACCACCAAACGTTTGTGATGTCATATGATCTAACCATCAGAGATTAAACAATGGTCAAGGGTACGGTGTCATATATATGAATGCATGGTCATAAACTCACAAAATAATACTTCATTTTCTTGACAAGTAGAATGCTATTCTGTAATTTCGACGCAACTACTATATATGCACTACGTGTTCTTGCTCACGGCGTTGCTCAACTACAATTAATTTGGAAGCTAATGGTAATGAAACAATGCCTTATGCATGGTCGTAGAGTAAAGAGAAAAAATATGCCGTAGAAGGGAAACTAGTATGAGAAGACGAGATATATATTTGTGGCCAAAAACTCTTCAATTCTGCAGTTCTCCATAAAACAATTAAACTGGAAGATGCACACCAATACCCACGTTTTAGCCAGTAAGTGTAAATTTTCACATGAAAAGTTCTATGTCAACAAAGAACTTAATCTTTAAAAGCCTCATAATATCATGAGAGTTCTTATAGCAAAATATATAACATCATGCACTAGTCGCAACCACTCATAATCCTGCAGCTTTCCAATTAAAAACGCTATCTAGGCGGAGTGGGTTTAGCTTCCCATGACAGGTAGAATCTTTTGAGAAACAGACTCATAATTTCATGAAAACGACTTATAAGTTAGATTTATCTAAGCTTTAGCCTAGCTAGTATGATACGAATTAGTCTTCTGCTTTGTGGTCTAGCTCCGGTCAATATCTATCATAGACTAACAGAGTAATCAAGGAGCAAGGACTATACTACAAATAGCAAGAACGACCTAAATTTGGGACCTGAGTCCCAGACAGTGGATATGTTGTATAACCCCAAATACCCCAACCAACTAAACTAGACATAGTTCCCTTTAAAAAAACAATTCATATGGATGTATCATGACCGAAGCGGCTTCAAGCTAAGGATAAATAAGAAGGGATGGATCTTAAGAAGACGGCGGTCGATGTCGGCGGTTTTGTAGCTTCTATACAGTATGTAACTGTATACTCCTAAGCACTTATTTTGTCTTTACCTTACCGGAAATGACATAAAGCACATGATTTGTTTGACCAAGTACCTACCAGTGTTAGGGGTAACCCACGGGCACCTGGGCGGCCCGGCCGGCGTCGCGGTGGGCTCTCCACTCCACGAGCCCAGCAGCACCGGCACCACCACCGGAGTGGCAGCACCGCCTGCCGGCACGACGACACTGCCGGAAGCCTTCCTGGACGTGGCCGGCCGCGCCGAAGGAGGCCCCGCCGAGCCCGCGGCCCTCCGCCGCGGAGCTCCCACGGGTGGCCCCGGCGCCAGGCGGCGGCCGATCCGCCCCGTCGACGCGCGGCTGCAGAAGGACTCGGTGGACGCCTCCGACGCGCACGAGACGCTGAGCGAGGACGACGGGTGCACGTAGCTGCTCCCTCGCCCGCCGGCGCCGGCGCCCGCGCGGCGCAGCAGCATGGACGCCGCGGCGCCCCTGGCCGTGGCCGACGGCAGCAGCCTCCTCCTGGCCTTGTCGTCGGAGGCTGCCGCCGCGGCGTCCTCGCGCCGGGGCGGGGCTGGATCCTTCTCCTTATCCCTGGCGCCGGCCGGCTTAGGAGACTGCGACAGCCTCCGGGCGGCGCCGGCCACACGTTGAGACGACACCGCCGCCGACATGCCCCGCGGCCCGCGCGCGCGCCGCGGTGGAGGTGGAGCTAGTGGAGGCTAGAGCTACCCCGCTTAGCCCCGGAGGCGTGCTCGCTCCCCTCGCGTAAAGAAGCTAGTGTGAGGTTGTGACGACGACGGCGAGAGCCAGCGAAAGGGAGAGGCGACCGGAATCGGAGCGAGAGCAGGTGATGAGCCGCTTAAGTAGCAGTGTGTGCGCGTCGTAGCGGATCGGAGGAGCTAGTGAGCCACCGGGCCGGGCGCCGCTCGTATTGTACGAGCGGTACGCGCGGGGGACGGTGGGTGGCGAGTGCCGCCCGCGCGGGAGGGAAAAGGAGGGGGGTGATGGTGATACGGATCGGAGGTGGTGGCGGCGGGTGTGGTCTGGGTTCGTTCGCGCGCGCGCGCGCGCGCCGCGCGCTCATGGTTGGTGTCGCGTCGTCGAAAACCGTCGCCGTCACGGGGAGCTAGAAAACCTTATTAGCTGCGGCAATCATGAGACCCTGCGCGGATGGCAGGCCGCGCCGCGCCGCGCGATCAGCTCGTCAGATCAGCACTCGCAGAGACGTGCATAGAGAGAGATACCTCTGGCGCGGTGGCGCCGCGCGGGCACCACGAAAGCGACGAGACACGCCATGGTCGGAGCGAGCCTCGGAGCTGCCCGCCGGCCGGCCCGGTACATGCAACCGCGATCCATGGAGCACACAGCACGTCCGGGGTGACCGACCAGTGATGCACGTACGTACGCACAGTACTACAAGCGGAGACGAGAACTCTCGGGCCGTGCGTACGTGTCAAGTGATTTCTAATCGATGTCGCTAGCTAACAAGAAGTGAATCCTAATCGATCGATCAGATGGCATTCCGGACACTGCAGATCGATCGAGCTGGTGCACCGGATGGCCGGCCGGGAACGGTGTTGGCGAAAGACCGGGGACCGAACTAGCTGTGTTTTTTTAGAATCCCGAACTAGCTGAAGCTGTGTTCATGCATGCATGCAGCTCATCATCTGATGTTCCTCTTGCCATAGACTTTGGTTCTTTTCTGATTCCATAGAAAATGAACACATCACGCACTAGCTGCTATACGATCGAGGCTCCAAATGATGAAGGAGACTTCTATCGGATTAGGCACTGCTTCATTTTTAAACACATTTTTATATGACATGGTGGCCCACATTATGGAGCATTATTCTAAAAGAGTAGCCTTTTTCCTTTGTTGATTGTTGTATTCTCTCTACATCATATTATTTTTGTATGACAACACTATCTTGGCTGGGTCGTACTTGTAATCATGAGCAGAAGTTGTTGCATACCTCTTTTGTCGATCCCCCCTTCAGCTTTTCCACGGAACATTGGGGTTCTTTTTATCAATTCCCGTGTGAAGCTCATGCAGGGGCAGCCATATATGGGAATGAACTCCTGCATCCAACAGTACCGTACCGTAAAAGTAGCTCTCAACAGCTCCACCCATGACTACACATGAGAAATGTTGAGTGGAATTAGTGAAGATTCGATGTACCGTCACGGCGGATCCTTCATTGTACGGTGGGCACAGCTTATTAGGTGATCCCGGGCACGCGAATTCCTTGCGGCGAACCTGACTTGCCAGAATTTGAGTCCTTGAGTCGGCACCGGTGCTCATATTTTTTTAAATTTATTTTTAAATTTAACCAATGTTATTCTTTGAGTGGTAGGTGACATACTCATGCATGCCCTCAAATGGTAGATCTGGGGGGATTCTTTGTGGGGTTAAAACAGAAGAATTTGAAGTGATCAAAGTGGAGGAGCTGGAATTTGCAGTAATTGCTGAGGTTGTGGACAAAAAATTAAATCAAAAAATGAGATTGGTCACAGTGTATGGACCAGCTCATGATGACAAAAAAGAGCAGTTCCTTACTGAACTGTCTACAATTTGTGCCAAAAAGGACCTTCCACTCATGGTGGGGGGGGGATTTTAATATCCTGAGATATAGTGATGAGAAGAATAAAAACTTTTGTGGGAATAGATTTTCTGACATGTTTAATTGGATAATAAACTCATATGAAATGAGAGAGATAGCTCTAAATGGAGGAAAGTATACTTGGAGTAATAATCATGTGGATCCCACTCTGGAGAAGCTGGACAGAATACTGATGAATGACAAATGGGAAACAAGATTCCCTTTGTCAAATGTAAGGAAAATACCCAGATATATGTCAGATCACAACCCTTTACTGCTAGGGACTGATACTGAGAAAATTAAGAAAACAAAGAGTTTTTGCTTTGAGACTTCCTGGATCAAACATGCTGATTTCTTACCCAAGATGAAAGAAATTTGGGGAGAACAGGTGGTCACAGACAATGTGGTGGATAATTGGCACATTAAACTGAATAGGGTTAAAAAGTTTTTGAAAGGGTGGGGTCTGAATCTGAAAGGTCAAACCAGAAGATATAAACTGAGGTTGCAAAAAGAGCTAGATGTGCTTGAGCGAGAAGGAAGAAGAGGGTGTGCTTTTTCCGCATCTTTTAGATAGAAAAACTTTTATTCAAACCGAATTAATGAGATTGTTGGAAGAAGAGGAACTATATTGGCATAAAAGATCTAACACCGATTGGCTCTCGAAGGGGGATAATAACACCGATTACTTTCATAAAAAGGCTAATGGGAAGAAAAGAAGGAATATAATTTTTAACCTAGATAGAGATGGAGAGTGCTTGAGTAAAGATGAGGAGATCTTTGAAACATGCCACGAGTACTATAAAACCCCGTTTGGACCCTCGATAGTCCAACTTTCTCTCTTGATCCCGATTGCCGGGATCAAGATGAAAAAGTGAACAATGAGGAGAATGAGGCTTTAATCAGGCCATTCTCTGAAGAAGAAATAAAAAAAGTGGTGATGAATATGAAAAAAATACAGCTACTGGTCCTGACCACTTGCCTATAGAATTCTATGTTGCTTGCTGGGAATTTATTAAAGAAGATCTGATGAGACTAGTAAATGCTTTTTGGAGGAATGAGTTGGATATTGACAGATTAAACTACGGAGTGATAACACTAATCCCCAAGTCTAATGAGGCGGTGAAAATTCAGCAATATAGGCCGATCTGTCTACTGAATGTGAGTTATAAAATTATAACGAAAACGCTGATGTTGAGATTTGAGGACAGTATGAGCAGAATAATCAATAAGAGTCAGAACGCTTTTATCAAAGGAAGGAATATTATGGATGGAGTGATGTGCCTTCATGAAATTCTGCATGATACCAGAATCAAAAAGAAAGACGGGATTACACTGAAATTAAATTTTGAAAAAGCCTATGATAAAATCAATTGGAGATTTCTGTTGGAAACCTTGAAACAAAGGGGGTTCTGCGAAACTTGGTGCAAATGGATTGAGAAAGTAGTGTGCAGCGGAACTCTCAGTGTTAAAGTGAATGAGAAGGTTGGGGATTATTTTAAAAGTAAGAAAGGTGTAAGACAAGGGGACCCTCTGTCTCCCCATTTGTTTAACTTAGTTGCCGATTGTTTGGCCAAGATGGTACAAACGACTCAAAAAAATGGGATGATTAAGGGATTAGTTAAAAATTACATTCCCAATGGAGTGGCAATTTTACGATATGCGGATGACACAATACTATGTATGGAGGAGAACCAGGAGATTGCTAGGAATATGAAGATTCGTTGTACATTTATGAAAAGATGTCGGGTCTCAAAATCAATTTTGATAAGAGTGAAGTAGTGATGATATCGATGGATGAGGTGAAATCTAATATGTATGCTTGAGATGTTCAATTGCGCTATAGGGCGGTGACCAATAAAGTATCTTGGAGTCCGGTGGCGGGGTCCGGTTACACATTAAAGATTGGGTGAGGCTACATGAGAAGGTGATAAAAAAAATTGGCAGGATGGCAATGTGCCTCCTTATCAGCTGGAGGGAAAATGGTCCTGATAGATGCTTGCCTTAGCAACATTCCAACTTATGCTATGTCTATGTATTTGATTCCAAAAACAGTGATCAAGAAAATTGATGGAGTTAGGAAAAAATTCTTCTGGCAAGGAGGTGGAGTCAAAAAGAAATATCATCTGGTAAAATGGGTTGTGATTACGAGAACAAAAAAGAAAGGAGGACTAGGGATTAAAGATTTAAAGAGAATGAACCTAAGCTTACTGTGTAAATGGTGGTGGAAATTAGAAACTGGAGAGGGGCTTTGGCAGGAGATAGTAAGGAAAAAGTATAAGATCAAAGGGGTATAGCCAGGTTAAAACACAAACCTGATAACTCCCCTGTGTGGAATGACCTTCTGAAAGTAAAAGAGCTTTATCTGGCTGGTAGACAGTTTATAGCTGGTAATGGCTCAGAAATTGATTTCTGGAGAGACCCTTGGTGTGGGGCTGTTACTTTACAGGATAAATTCGGTTGTTTGTTTGAGATTTGTAATGAACAATCTGGGAGTGTAGCTGACATGGCTGGTAAGAGATGGAGTTTCACCTTCAGGAGGTGGTTGGATGAAAGTGCTCAGAATCAACTTAGGCAAATGAGGGACATACCGACATCCCGTGCTTTGGGCCAACAAAAAGATAAACCCATTTGGATGCGGGAAGCAAAAAGAAAATTTTCTCGTCAAATCTATGTATGCTCACCGTGTAGTGCCGATGCCGAAAAGCCTAATAAAAATGTGGAAAGCCAAAATACCATTGAAAATCAAGATTTTTATGTGGTTAATCCAGTTGAATGCAATACTGACGAAAGATAACCTTGCCAAAAGAAAGTGGCAGGGGGATAAAAGATGTAGTTTTTGCAATGAAGAGGAAAGTACAGTTCACCTTTTCTTTGAATGCTACCTTGCCAGATATATCTGGAGTCTGATAACATGGGTAATTGGAGGTAATCGCAGGCCGTCGAACCTGTCTCAATACTGGGACTGGAGCAATATGTTTCTTCCAGATAATAAAAAAATTCATATGGTGGGGCTTTCAGTTGTCTGCTGGGCTTTGTGGAAAACCCGCAACAGGGTGTGTTTTGAGGGGAAACGTGTTAGATCTCCTACTGAGATCATTTGCTTAGCTTCATCTTTGATATCTTATTGGGCAGGTCTTCAGAAGGACGACACAAAGGAGGTCCTGGAAGCTGGTGCAGAGATGCTCAAAAACGCGGCGCTGGCCTTCCACACCCAGATGATGCACCAAGCTGATCCGGGAGCAGGGGCGGTACTGCTGCAGTAGGGAGCTGCTGAATCACCATGCTGAAGATCGGGGGCAAAAAAAGATTTAATCTGTGTGGGTGTTAGGCTGATGTTTGCTCGTGGTAGCTGGATCTCGGCTGGTTAGGCGTTAGAACTCTTTCAAGCGGTTTTGCTGAAAAACTGTCTGTGGTCTTTTGTTAGCGTCATCGGTTGTTCCGCCCCCCTCAGTAGGGATTGCCCTGTGTGCAATTTCGCTGCTGAGGGTTTAGAAAACCTGCTGTAGTTGTCTTGATCGTTTTTTCCTGCCTTCTTACTCGAACGTTTTTAAGTTGAACCAAGACTTTGTAATTTCGTTACATCAGTAATGAAATTCGGGCATAGCCCTTGGTGGAAAAAGATGCATTTTTTGCAATTTTCCCTTTTCTACTAAACTATACCAAATTTTTCATAGCAAAGGATAGGAGTATAGCACACAAGGTTTTGAAAAAAAAGGAACCCACATGGTTTTGTAGGAATCATATACAACTATACATGAGCACCCCACTATAAGTCATAATTGGATTTCTATCAACTTTCACCTTGCCATGTCATCTGGTTACGTCGTCTGCACTCAATCCCCCCTCCCCAATCCCACCCGTCCAAGCCCCGCGCCCCCAAGATCCCGCACAACAACCCTCTCGCCTTACCGCGACGCGCCTTGAATTCCGTCATCACTCCTCACACCTTCAAACCCGCCTGTCACCCCCTCTCCTCCCCACCATGCCACCCACTCGCCTTCTCCACCCGTCGCTGCCTCTTCGCCTCCCCACCGGGGTTAGACTTACCGTTGGTAACCGGCCGGTTTACCGCGGTAACCGGCCTTACTGGCCTAGACCGGTTACGGTATCGGCCGGTTACCAACCGTTAGGGTTAGGAAATTTTGAATTTGAATTCCAAAATTGAAAATTGTGGAAAAATTCCGTAAAAATACTTCGTGATTTATTGAGTCTAATGGTGTCAAATTTGTTGCAAACTTAGTTCATTTAGTATAAATTTCAACCAAAAGAAGTTAAACCAAAAATGAAAAAAGAAAAAAAAGCGACGGCCCAGGTCGGCCCACTAAGGCCCAACGATTTGGGGGTCAAAGTAACCCTACCCCAGCTCCCCACCCCATTCCACCCGAGCCAAATCCTCCAGAAGCGCCTCCCCTCACGCGACCGCCTCCCCAGGTCCGCCGTCCGGCCGCCGCGCGCCGCCTAACCGGCGACCGAGCGCGGCTTACCGCTCGGTCGGCGCGGTAAGCCGGTCGGCCACCGGATCTACCCGTGTGCCGCACCGGACTGGCGGTTTACCGACCCGGAGCAGCGGTTAGCCGCGGTAAGGCCGCGGTAAACCGCCCCGGCGCAGGTAGTTCCTCCCCCCTTTGATTTATCTAGTTTTCAATATGTTTTGATATACAAGTGTAGAACATTTTGATTTAGGATGCGTATATGATTTGACTCAGGTGTTTACATGATTTAGGTTTGTAATTGTAGATATGTAGATCATAAATGTAGGATTTTGGTAGAGCATATTTAGGTGTATATTTGATTTCATTTAGGATGTATGTATGATTTAGTTGTATATATGATTTCATTAAGATTGCGTATATTTGGAGCATATTTAGGTATATGATTTATGTGATTGATTTGTAGATGTTGTCCATTTATGCGGATACAAAATGGCATCTAGAGATGTTGTGTGGGAACACGGTGAAAAGCACGCAGCCACCGACAAGATGGGTGTATGAATGGGAAGATCCACATTTTTACAATATGTTACTTCAAAGAATGGCGGACGACGAGCGAGCGTGGACGGGGCAAACTTGGCAAGACTACAAGGCCGAGCCGCTTAGAGTGCAAGGTTTGAATGTCATGTCCACCGCCGAGTACCAGATGGCGACCCAAATGGGGGTCTTCCCATTTCTACAGCGTTGATCTTTTATTACTATGAGTCTATGACTATGGTATTGTATTTGTATGCACGATTAGAACTATGATTATGGTATTGTATGCACAATTATTACTATGACATTGTTTGTATGCAAAACTATGTTATTATTCCTTTGGTGAGGTTTTGTGATGTCCTTTACACTGAGTTATGCATAGATCATGCTAATATTTTCATTAATTCATCACCGGAGAACCACAAATACATGTTCGGTTTTCCCGGCTTCACCTCGGTTTACCGCCTTACCGATGGGTTACCGATCCTTACCGAACGGTAACCCGATCGCTTACCGATTGACTTGGCGGCTGATTTGAAAATTTGAATTTGTTCGGTAACCGCCGGTTACCGCGGCTTACCGAGCGGTAAACCGTTACCGGAGGCCGGCGGTTAGGGCCTCCCTGTTCGGTAAGTAAAACCCTCGCTCCCCACGGCGGCCCACCTTGCATGTCCGCTGCCACCTCACTTCCTCACTAACAACAGCTATTCTATTTATTGGTGCCACCGTAGACTCCATTCCCGTCCATGCTAGCATTAGCGCTGGTGTCGTCAGCCTCCACTTCGCCTCGACACCGCTGCCATCGAAGGTCGTGCGCCCGCATAGATCCGACGGGCCACAACCAGTCGGAAGTTGGGGAGTGAGGGAGGGGTAGGTTGTCATGGTTGTGCCTCACTGCTTTCCGTGCTAGAGGGAGGGGGTGGAGGAGGCTAGGCCGTCAGCCTCCACCCTGTTCCCAGATGTCATCGCGCTAGGTGGCCCACCCCTCCCCTGTCCGGATAGCCGCGGCGCCATGCTGGAAGGCCGCGCCGGAGACGGGGGTCGCGTAAAGGTCATAATGCTGCTGCTCCCAGCGCCAGGGATGCTGCGTGCCCACCTGTCCTCGGAGTCGCCGCATCGGAGACCCTGCCCCTCGTGTGGGGAGCCGAGGCGTGGAGCGGAGCGGAAGATGTCATGACGATGGAGACGAGAACGACAAGTGGAGATCGATGTATAACTCAAGGTGTTGCTGTTGGGTTCAATGCTCGTCAGATGTTGATGTTTAGTGTAAATTGTACAAGTTATTTAAATTTTGGTTTCCTATCATGTGATTTTACGCACCAAAAACTTTCATAGCTTGATTGAGTTTCAATATGTTTCGGTGTAGTATTTACTCTTTGCACGAACCTTACGAATTTTGCAAGTTCATATAAATTAATTTTGCCTCTGGAAATAGGAAGCACATAAGTAAACCGGCAGGTAACAACTTTTTTAGTTTGTGGTGCAATCATTTTCAAATTTTTGTAGAAATTCTCACAGCGCGCGGAGTATCACCTAGTTGCTACTGTTTCTTGTGAAATTTCAATGTTCCAAATTTTTGTGCATCTTGATTTGAGGAAACGAAACTGCATGCAGTAAACGAAGCTTCCGAGGAACGGATGCTCCTAGCAACAGAACCAGTCAAGGCAAAGTGCAACAGGGAGAGCCATTTTGAAGAGACAAATCATCCTTTGCCTTGCGTGCACAGTGCTTTGCACTTCCAAGGAATCGCCACGCCTCCAACAGAAGAATGGCAAAAGCATTTCTCTGCCCTGTTCCTCTGCTCTGTCAGCCCCACGCGGCGCCAGCACCGGCTCACCAAGCCTCCGCCCCAACGTCGGGCCCCTCCACCGGCGGCGGTCTCGGCTGCTCCGCGCCACGTGCTCGCGCCGCAGGGTGAGCAGGGGTGGCGGGGTCGGCTGCTCTGCCCCGTATCCGCGCCACGCGCTTGCGCCTGCGGGGCGAGAAGGGACGGTCGGCGAGGCGATGGGCGGGGCCACGCACGACACTGCCGGAGCTCCTCAACGTCGTCGTCGTCGTCGTGGGGGAGGAAGAGGAAGGGGCTTGGCGAGGAATGGGGATGGGGACAACCCCGGCGGCGCCAGCCTTGGCCTTGGCGCGACCACGATGCCCAAGCCTACCATGCCCAACCTCGGCGGCACATCCGGAGAGGGAGGGCGGACACAGATTTCTTCGCCACTCAAGGACGTCGTTGGACCTCGACCGATTGCCAACGCCGACGCCTGGCCCCGCCGGCCACTCCTGCAGTCCTGCTCGCCTGCTCTCGGTCGCGCTCCAGGGAAGCCGCCGTCTCCTCCTCATTCTCCCGCGCGCGCCGCCGCCTCCTCTTCCTTCTTCCTCGCGCACCGCTGCCTCCTTCTTCTCCGCGCGCGGGAAACCCTCTCCCTCCCCTGCGGTAGACGCCTTCGAGATGCAATTTTGCATCTCCTCTCTCCTCCAAAGCATTTTTGCCTCCCCTTTGCCTTCTCTGTTTGAGGTCTTCCTGGGCATGCACAGTGTTGTTCGAGAGGCAAATTTGCAAATGCATTGCGTTGTTGGACTTAAGCCTCAAAGTAGACTAACTTTTCCTATCAGGTAGCTCATCCGTCCTAATAGACCGACTCCAACAATGTAGTGCAAAATGGGAAGGCAAACTAGCCTTTGCCTCATGTGCACAGCATTTTTGCATTGCCTCGCCAGACACCATCTCCAAGAGGCACATTGCATACAGCAGAGGCAAAAAAAATCAGTTACTCATCCCGTCCTCCCCCGTCACTCTCTTTCTTCCTTGGTTCCTCCGCCGGCGGCCTCCCTTCCTCCCCGGCTGGCCGGCCGGCGACCTCTGCTCCCTCCCATGCACAGGCGGCCTCCCTCTCCGGAGCTCCTCCTCCCCTCTCTTCCCGAGCTCCGCCCTCCCCGGAGCTCCTCGGACGGCGCGAGCCCGCCGCCGCCATCTCCCCTCGATCGGAGCGAGAGGGACGACGCGGCCCCTCGATTCGGCGTAGAGGAGGCCGCGCCGGCTCCCTCCCCCTCCCGGCCGGCAGAGGTGGCCTCGATTCGTCCGGCGCCTTCATCGGCGGCGGATCGAGGGGGCCTCCTCCCTCCCCCCGCTCGCACGCGGACCGGGCTTGGGCGGTCCGAGGTAGGGCGGCCTCCGGTGCGGTCGAGGAGCGTATCCGACCGCCTCTCCCTCCCCCTCCGGCGGCCCTCGTTCCCCTTTGACGGCCGACGGCGAGGTGTCGCTAGCTCCGGCTCGGGCACGCCGCGGCGTCGCCCTCCTCGCTCCGCCTCTCCTCACGCCGGGATGGAGCTCCCCGCTCGACGACGGCTCCAACTTGCGCACGCCGCGGCGGCCGCGAAGCTCCTCCTTGCGACGCGACGGCGACGCCGACCACGCACCACCTCGGCCCCTCCTCTTCTCCCTCACCTCGCTCCCTCTCTAGCGGCGACCTAGGGCGTCCGCCCTCCCTCGCTCTCTCTCCAACGGCGGTTCCCCGAGCTCCTCCTCGCCCCGCCGCGCCGCTCCGATCGCTCTCCCCGCCGCGGTCGCGTGCGCGCCCGACGGCCGCTCCCAGCCGCGGACTCCTCCTCGACGCGGGAGCAGCACCGGCCGTTTGCATTTGAGGAGAGAGGGATTGCAAATGTGCATCGCCTCTCTCCTCGATTGCAAATTTGCCTTGCGGTTTGCCTCGTCTGTTGGAGGCGATGCCTTCGTGAACAGTAACTCCGGAAGAGGCAAAAATGCAAATGCCTTGCGTTGTTGGGGTCAGCCTAAGATGGTGGCTTAATTTAACCACGTATATGTGTTGAATAATACGGAATCTACACACTATCATGTCACAACATCGATAGCCACACAGATCAATACAGGTGCCAAATTTTCAGGCCAACCGGTTGTTGGCGCAGCAGATTTGATATATCCAAGTTGGGTGCGGTTCATAGCCTTCTTGTTAGAATTAATTAGATTAATTAGTGATCAAGTAGATAAGTACCATCATTGGGATGGTAACAGATTAGGCCATTTCGGGCACATCCTTGGGAGTCAAGACACCTGTTCAGAAGAGGCACTTTTTGAGCTATTAGCCCTTGTATATAATCATCTTGTACACAATAGTTAATCATCGAATCATTCAGTCATTCATTTACTTCTCTCGTTCCTCTCGCTCTCAACTCGTAATTGTTCCTCTCACTCTCAACTCGTAACACGTTATCAGACAGGCTTGCTTTGCAACCGCTGCCGCGCTATAGGCAAAGGAATAGCGAGTTCGCCGGAATTCGCCGGAGTAGTTCGTCGAAGACGTTCGCAGAGGAATTTCCGGCGATAGATTGTCGTCATTGCTGTCTCCACTGCATCACGTGTTGCTCTTTCCTGAGATGAAAGCCGACGAACAGTCTGTTCTTGTGCTTGCTGGCTGCTGTGCCAAATCAAGAACAAGAACACATCCCTCCATGCTCTGTACTTGCCGGATCGGAAAGAAGAACAGAGGATGAGCACGAAGAAGAACGAAATCAAGCAAACCGAGATACATGATGGGAAGAACTGTATGGTTTTCATTTCTCTAATGATTTTACCTCTACAGATTGACGGAAATTGCAGCGATGGCAAGGAGTTCGCCGGCGTCGCTGTACAAGAGAGAATCGGCCTACTCGCTAACCGTTGGCAACAATAGTACATGACGAAGTTCTCACGGTACGTTCCTGGCAATTTTCATGGCTTCGGTTTCGGCACCAAGATGAATGAGCGGCGGCCGAACGCGGCAGGCCACCAAGATGAATGAGCGGCGGCCGAACGCGGCAGGCCGCCATGGTGCATGTCGTGGTCGTGGCCGCCACATCCGTGGCCGCGGCGCACGCCGGGGACGTCGTTCTCCGTCTGCAGCCTTGGCGATGACCCAGGAGGCGGCAACCACCTCACCCAACCCCCTCGGCCGCATCGTTGTCATGGACTACCGAGCCCCGCACCGCTGGGCTCTTCCCCGGCAACTGAAGGCCGGTCATGGTCGGCGGCCGGCGTAAGCCAAAGCGCAACAGGGGGCAACTGACGGAGCAAAGGAGGGGACAACGTGGAGCACGAGGATCTGCGGGTGCTGCTGCTGGGGATCGATGTCAGCCATCCGACCGGCCTGCCTACTGACGGCGGCGGCTGCTCCTGAGGGCGGACAGCTAGGGGTGGAACCCCAACCGCCCCGGCGCCCCCTCACCCCTTTATTGCACAGGTCGGCCACGGTGGGCCAACTGGGCCTCGCAGGCCGCCGTCGTAGGCCGCTCACAGGCCGCCGAGGAAGCCGCTCGCAGGCCGCCACCGCGGGCCGCAGCATGGCCGCAACTTGGGTCGCGCTCCAGGGCCACGCGCCTGGTGGGCTGACTGGGCCCCGCTCCTAGCAGGTCGACTGTCCGCGTGACTGGCTGATGCCAGCTAGCTGGGCCGCGCTCCGGGTGATGGTCCGCTTCTGTTTTCATTTTTTCCTTTTTCATTTTCTTTTCAGAAGTTTAGTATAATTAATTAGCATATGACTTTTAATTTATTTTATGCAAGAACATTAGTTATTTCCATGATTGTCGTTGCTTTATACCTGCTGAATATTTGTCATTGTAATATTTGTGGTTTGATTATTTTATTATACAATGGCATCGATAATTCTATTATAATTTTGGTGTATGTGGTCGGCCCAATCTCCCTTTGCACCACATACATATTACATTTATTATTTTTGATAAATTAATTGGGCTATGTCGGTGCAACCAAACCCCTAGTTTTGCACTAACATATAAGTTATATTTGTAAATTTTATAATAGAATTGGGTATGTCGGTGCCCTAAACCACAATTTGCACCACATACAAGTTAAATTTGCTAGTTGTATTAATTGCAATTTAACAAGGATTTGTTGAATAAGAAAATTTAACCCTGATATAATTATGGGACTAAAAGTTGCAATACAATATCATGGTTATTTTGGTTAATTTTCCAATCAAAATAAAAGTTTTGGATTGATCTTTGTCATCATATTGTTTTGTTATTACACAAGATAGTAGAGTCCTAAATGCATTGGCTGCGTTTAATTCTTTATGAATTATTCTGCCTTGAGACCATGCTTAGGTAGCACCGTAGCAATATATTTGCCTACTATAAAGATTTACTCTTTGTCTTCGACATAGAGACTATCTTGTCTTGTACATACTAAAACTTATGATGATTAGTTTGTATGGTTTACACATTTATGTGATTACCTACTATAGTCCAAAACTATGATAAGATATAAACTTATTAAATATTGCATAATAGATTACAACATATCACCATAGTGATTTGAGTTTATCTTAGTTGTAAATTCATTAAATCAACGGTCTGTCACATGTTGTGGATATTGACTTCAGGTGAGTCCGTTGAACTCGCTCTCGATGGCATCAATATCCCACATGGAAACTAGACATTATTATTGGTTTTATCCTGAAAACTAATAGAAAAGTTTAATGACTCTCAGGGATTATTTGTTATAGATCAAAGAAATTGTACCTTGCTGTTATTAAGGTACTACATCCATAAAGATTATCGATAAGAATATCTTATGGAAGGAAATGCACATATTTTATGGCATACTCTTCTTGAGTATTATGAACACTGAAAGTTGCTTGTCGTCATGACTATGATCATATTGTTCATACAATTCGTTTCCAATGGAGGAAACAAAAGGCCTAATGTGCAACTAAGTTATGATTATCTCATGCTCTTAAATTTTGAAATTGATCTATATCATAATAGTAAGGTATAACAGGGGGAGCAAAGACTTAAGATTTGAAGGGTTTTCAATCTTAAAATTTGATGCTCCCTAGGAAGATTCTAATGTCCATCGAAATATGTTGTAACATTTGTTGTCATAACTATTGTGAGTATCATTTTGATGAATTTGATACTCGACAATATTTATGGATTTCTATATATTAGACAAGAATTTCATTTATTTCTTGTCATACATAGATTTGGAATGATCAACTTAGCCATCCAAAGAGATGCGTGAAAAATTAATAGCAATTCTTTTGATCAAAATTTCCTCAAAGTATGGATACGGTAAGTATCATAGGGAAACATGATTTTAAGACTCTCTTAACTTAAAATCAGAATGACTTAGATCCCTTGATCATATTCGAAATAATATTTTGAGTCCGACAGAAAGATTGTCTGGGCAGTTCGGGCATTTCATGGTTGTATAGATACATCTATGAGATGATCTAAAGTGTGGAAATATCCACACTTAGCCTTGTATTTGGTAGATCATGGCTCTTGTTATGAGCACTATCCTGACCACTTCTAAAATTTTGTACCTTCAATGACGATTGTTAGGTATAATAAAAGTTTAATTACATAGCCAAAGGGATAAATTAGAATATATAAGTATGACACTAAGGTCATACAAGACCATTGTTAGTAAATTGCTATTTGTCAACTTCGTATTGGAGTCAGGTAGATTTACTCACTCGGATTAACTGCATATCCCCATATGCATTCAGTACATTGGACTTCATAAGATTTCCTATTTGTGCAAGATTAGGTTACATTGTATAAGTACTAATCTCACCATCGTAGCATACATTGATGAATCCATACTGGAAACCGGGGATCAATCTGATATTTCAATTTCCGTTGATTGTTCAATATCTAGATCTCTATAGAGAATCTATTTACAACTCGTATGCTGGTTTTAGAATACATGAGCTTTTCCAGGCATTAGGGGGAGAATAGTAGTACCATATATAATGCCCGGAAAATATTTGTAATGCATAAAGCATTTCAAGCTCAAGATCACATACTAAATAAACTGAATCAATGGTTTGCCCATATTGTGGATATTGAATTCAGAGGAGTTAGTTGAACTCGCTCTCGATAATATCAATATTTCACTTGGAAATGGAACATTGAGTTTAAAGGATGATTTGCATAGTATTGCAAATAAACTATCTAAATACTATCATAGATTATATAGGTGTTACAAAGCCTCTCCATCCTACAAGGAAAGTGCCAGAAAGAGTGGAATATACCACTGTCGGGCATACTCCCGGTACCCATGCAAGGAAGGATGAAGAGGGACTCCTACTAGAATTCCCCCGTAATCCTACTAGGACTTGTATCGTGTAATCCTATTAGGACTCTCGCCCTTGTAACCGACTATGAACCCGCCCCCCGGACTATATAAAGGAGGGCCGGGTACCTAGTCGGGCACACGATCTCAACCCAACACCAAGCGCGGGCGCCATACTTGATCCCCAAACGAGACGTAGGGCTCGCCACCTTGGCAACCCGAACCTGTATAACTCTTGTGTCCCGTGTCCTTGCGCATACCTTCGAGTTCTCGGTCCCCCGATCACGATCCTCACCGCACAATCTACTACCTCGGGTACTCCCTTGGTAGGTTTCCCGTCTAAAACACCGACAGCTGGCGCGCCAGGTAGGGGTGATCATCACCACCGGGCGAATTCGAAGGACCCTCATCAACAAGATCAATCTACTCGTCGACTCGCTGAGATCCATTGAAGCAAGTCGCCTTGCTCTTGTCAAAGCGGAATCAATTTTCCTACGTCGCGAGTCTGGGTGCCTCGGCACGTCGCGCGGCTCGTCATGCGGCTCGTCGCGCCGCTCGTCGTCGACTACTCCGCCTCGCGCGGGCTCGTCGTCGACAACTGCGCCTCGCGCGAGCTCGTCGTCGACTACTTCACCTCCGCCGCGCGTCCCGGGGTGCCTCGGCACGTCGCGCGGCTCGTCATGTGGCACATCGCGCCACTCGTCATCGACTACTCCGCGTCGCGCAGGCTCGTCGTCGACTACTCCGCCTCGCGCAGGCTCGTCGTCGACTACTTCGCCTCCGCCGCGCGTCCGGGTGCCTCAGCACGTCGCGCGGCTCGTCATGCGGCTCGTCGCGCCGCCGTAGTCAACTCCGCCTCGCGTAGGCTCGTCGTCGACTACTTCGCCTCGCCGCGCGTCCGGGTGCCTCGGCACGTCACGCGGCTTGTCGCGCGCTCGTCGTCGACTACTCGCCTCGCGCGAGCTCGTCGTCGACTACTTCGCCTCCGCCGCGCGTCCGGGTGCCTCGGCACGTCGCGCGGCTCGTCACGCGGCTCGTCGCGCCGCTCGTCGTCGACAACTCCGCCTTACGCGGGCTCGTCGTCGACAACTCCGCCTCGCGCAGGCTCGTCGTCGACTACTGCGCTCTGCCGTGCGTCCGGGTGCCTCAGCACGTCGCGCGGCTCGTCACGGGGATCGTTGCGCGGCTCCTCGTCGACTACTTCGCCTCCGCCATGCGTCCGGGTGCCTCGGCACGTCGCGCGGCTCGTCGCACGGATCGTTGCGCGGCTCGTCGTCGACTACTTCGCCTACGCCGCGCGTCTGGGTGCCTCGGCACGTCGCGCGGCTCATCGCTTGTCGTCGACTACTTCGCCTACGCCGCGCGACCCGGTGCCTCGGCACGGCGCGCGGATCGTCGCGTGGCTCGTTGTGCCGCTCGTCGTCGACTACTTCACCTACACCGCGTGTCCGGGTGCCTCGGCACGTCGCGCGGCCCGTCACACGGCTCATCGTCGACTACTCCGTGCGCGCGACTTCGTCTTGCGGCCACGGCGGCTCTACCCCCGGCCACGCCGTGCGTGGTGACTACTTGTCTCGCAGCAATACGGGCTCTACTTCGAGTACGCTGCGCCCCGCCACGACGTCGTCTTCCGGTCGCGTCGCATAGACCATTCATCTCGACTAGTTTTCCAAACTAGTCGAGAACGACAATCACGCCCCCAACAACTAGTCGGAATCAACTCTGACTAGTCAACTTCAGCAACAACCGTCGCGGCTCCATCGCCGACCGTCACGACTTCATCAACAGTCTGCGCAGGCAGCAATAGCTAAGTCATTTATTTAAATGATTACTGTTTTCTTTTCTTGGCTTGTTCTCCTCATCATGTAGGACTACTTGCCGACTACTCATTTGTGTACGCTTCTCGACGGGTTTTCACGGGAGCTACACTCTGCTGACTACTCTTGGGGTATATCAATCAAGTCACCATGAGTCTACTTCATCAACTCGGGGGCTATCCCTAGGAGGCAGCTTCTAAAGTCCGCTACGCGCGACAATCTAAAGTCGACTTCTAAAGTCGCATTCTAAAGTCCGCTCCGTGCGGCAACTTAAAGTCGACTCTGGTCGCATCTTCGCCTGCTTCGGTGGCATACTACGTGTGTAAGCTTCGATGGAACCTATCTGTAAGTGGCCCTCGGGTCCGGCGACGATGGAACCTAGCCGCACGTGGTCTTCACGCTCCGTACCATGGGTCCAAGTACCCTAAGTACTCGCGCTCCGTTCCTTGGGACCGAAATCCATGGCCCGGTACACAAGTCGACTCGGTCGCACCTTCAAGTCTACTACGGTGGCACCCGTGCACGGGGTCCGAAATCCATGGCCCGGATACACAAGTCGACTCTGGTCGCACCTTCAAGCCCGCTCCGGCGGCAATCGTACCTTGGGTCTGAAATCCATGGCTCAGGTACTCAAGCCCACTCCGGTGGCACAAGTCGACGCTAACGGTCGCACCCAAGCCCACTCCGTGGCACAAGTCGACGCTAACGGTCGCACCCAAGCCCACTCCGGTGGCACAAGTCGACGCTAACGGTCGCACCCAAGCCCACTCCGGTGGCACAAGTCGACGCTAATGGTCGCACCCAAGCCCACTCCGGTGGCACAAGTCGACGCTAACGGTCGCATCCAAGCCCACTCCGGTAGCACAAGCCGACTTCGGTCGCAATCTTAAGCACACTCCGGCGGCAAAACTACTCGTTTTCTCTGATTTTTCATTCACTTTGGCTTTCCGAAAAGTACTTTTTTGTTTTTTGCATCTTAAGTCCACCCCGCGTGGCACAAAGTCGACTATTGTAGTTGCATCTCAAAGTCCGCTCCGCGCGGCATCCTAAAGTCGACTTCCAAAGTCGCATATCAAAGTCCGCTCTGTGCGGCAACTAAAGTCGACTTCGGTTTTTAAGTCGCATCTCAAAGTCCGCTCCGCGCGGCACAAAGTCGACTTCGGTTTTTAAGTCGCATTCTAAAGTCCGCACTGCCGGCATCTAAAGTCGACTTTGGTCGCACCTAAAGTCCGCTCTGACGGCACGGCTACTTCTCAAGCTCCATGGCTCGATGCCAAATTACTACTCGGAATCTCTCCAGCTTGGGGGCTGCACTCAACATACTACTCGAGGATAACTTCAGCATGCTTCGCTCGCTCTCAAGCTCGGGGTTTCCGTACCAACAACTACTCGACGTGGCTCATATGGCTCTCTTATCTCGGGGGCTACACGCTGCAGGAGTACTCGGATGATGGCTTTCGCGAACACTGAAGACCCTTGGATTGATTACCTAATCATTTCAAGGATCGGGGGCTGCTATGCTACACCCATCGTTCAATTTTTTCAAGACGAAAGATTCGGAATCAAGATTGACCCTCAGCTAGAGTCTACGACTCAACCTAAGGCTCGAGGGCTACTCCATATGGAGTGCGATTTTGCAACCGCACTTCCATATAATCTCGACTTCAAGACCGATGAGCCGGACCACCTTCCGGCCCTCGTGGCGATTCAAGTACTATTGAAGATTTCTCCAAGCAGTACTCGAGGACGCTCAAAAACTACTCGCAGAGGCTTCAAGACTACTCGAACTACTACACTCGACTACAATGTGCTCGGGGGCTTGTCGGGCATACTCCCTGGGTACCCATGCAAGGAAGGATGAAGACGGACTCCTACTAGAATTCCCCTGTAATCCTACTAGGACTTGTACCGTGTAATCTTATTAGGACTCCTGCCTTGTAACCGACTAGGAACCCGCCCCCTGGACTATATAAAGGATGGTCGCGTACCTAGTCGGGCACCTGATCTCAACCCAACACCAAGCACAGGGCGCCATACTTGATCCCCAAACAGGACGTAGGGCTCGCCACCTTGGCGACCCGAACCTGTATAAATCTTGTGTCCCGTGTCCTTGCGCATACCTTCGAGTTCTCGGTCTCCCGATCACGATCCTCACCGCACAATCTACTACGTCGGGTACTCCCTTGGTAGGTTTGCCAGTCTAAAACACCAACAACCACTCAACCTCATATTGACTACATGAGGAGGAGAAGCACTTCCAAGTGGCAAGATGCGATTGCTGGCGAGCAAAAAGAAGACTTAAAATGCAACTCAACCTTTGGTTGAAACACCTAGAGGACATGTGATGTCCTGTGGATATTTATAATCCACAAACCTAGCTCAGAAGTGCACTGAAATACTGAGGTTGAGATATCGGAAAGCCCTTACTCTCATTTATGGAAGTCACGGAGAGTCATTTAGGGTTCATTTTTAGTTTTCATAACAGGAGAATTATATCATATAAAGGCTGCATGAGTCGACTCATACTTCTCTAAATAAATTGTATATTCCAAGTTATCCAAGTAATAAGACCATGGCAGAGTGCTTTGTCACTCTTTCTGGAACTTGATTAGTTATACATACATAGATAGTCTTGCTCAACAGAAAAGAGGAGTCGGGAGCTGTAAAGCTAATACCTCACGTACCTTTAGTATGGGTACAAAGTGTTTTCATCCTATGATGGATTGAGAACAACGTGGTGGTGAGATATAAAGCAAGACTAGTAGCACAATGGGGTTTACGCAAAGCCCAAAGCATTATTTTTCAATGCAGTTATTCTCCATAGTAAGTTAAATTTCCAATACTAACTATGATTGTCAGTACAAAAGCATCTATCTTTGCAGTTGATAGGTGTAGTGATTACATACAATCACTTGATTTGGTATATTTGTGAAGTTTCTGAGAAGGTGTTCACATACCAAACACCAATAGCTCAATATGAAAAGGAATCCTATGGTTGTTCTACCTCAAGATAGAGGAAGATTAAAGTTCCCGACCGGATATTATCATTGCAATAATTTGCTACCTGGTAGTAGCGCTATCCTACCAAATGTCGGTAGATTAAAGTTGATAATATCTGTGATATGTCAAAATAGCACATGTAATCTGATATAATCCAAGAATATACTTGGATATTATGATTCTGGTTATCTATAAGATCCCCAAATTCCAGATCATTGAAATAGCCTTTACATAAATATAGACATATGAATACTTGCAAACTAAGTATTGTGATAACCTCGAAGGGGTATACACAAAATCTACCATACTACACATTTTTTATGTTTTGAGTACATCGGTATGAAAGGTTTGCAAGTTTCAGGGGGGAGTTTCTCATCTCTCTGATTAATAACTTGTTGAAAACATCATATTGCACTCTTTTCTTTGTATGAGTTTTTCCCTTAGGGTTCTCATAAAAAGTTTTTAATGAGGCAATATTGACACAAGATTATATCATATCATCCGTTTCCCATAGGATTTTTGGTGGATGATATTGTGACATATGATACATTGTACTCTTTTCTTTATTTGAGTTTTTATTTTTGAGGTTTCTCATATAAAGTTTTTGACGAGGCAATGCCTATACAAAATTATATGTCATATCATCAAGTTTTCCCCATCGGTGTTTTTGGAAGATGATATACGAGCATATTGACCATATAGTTAAGGTGTTATTAGACTAAGGCTTTGAGCTTATCTCAGAGGGTCTAACAACATTGGTGATTGTATATCACGAGGTTTCTCCTTATTTTTCCCATTGGGTTATAAGGAGTTTTATATGATATACCAATAGCACTTTGGATTTTTCCCATTGGGGTTTTCCAAAGAATCTCCTCGCATTTTTCCTAAAAGGTTTTTCTGAGATATCGTCATATTATCTATTTTCCCTACAGGGTTTTTTAAGGATAATACATATGACATATTGATCTTTGATCAAGTTGTTTCTAGACTATGTCTTTCGGATCACCTAAAGGGTCTATAAACATCTGGAGGTATATATATCGATATACTTTGGATTTTTCCCGCAGGATTTTTCCAAAGATTCAAGACTATGACTGACGAATATACAACGGTGCCTACAACAAGATTAAATGGAACCTACACAAGATCTATTGATCAAGGGGGGTGTTAGGATTAATTAGAGTAATTAGTGATCAAGTAGATAAGCACCATCATTAGGATGGTAACAGATTAGGCCCTTTCGGGCACATCCTTGGGAGTCAAGACAATTGTTCAGAACAGGCACCTTTTGAGCTATTACCCCTTGTATATAATCATCTTGTACACAACAGTTAATCAATAATCGAATCATTCAGTCGTTCATTTACTTCTCTCGTTCCTCTCGCTCTCAAACTCGTAACACTTATCATATACCCAGGTTGGGGCATTTTTTTAAAAGCAAGAGATAAATTCAGGGCGGACTTTCAACTTGGCACACGGTGTCATCTAAGTCTTCAAACTCCCAAAATGTACACTAAGTGTCCGAACTTGTTAATAGGCTCAAGCGAGGTCCAAAATGCAACTGCCGCTTAAACTCCTTACGTGGATACCTGACGGTGCGATGATGTGGACCTGACATGTGGGACCCACATGTCAGGTCCACCTACGTTGTATCTCAAACCCCATCCCCACCCCTCTTGATTTGCCGACGGGGAGGCTTGAGCACCATCGGCTCTCCTGTTGCTCCAGTTGCGCAAGGCGGCGAGCGTCACCGGTTGCTCCACCCCCGCAGGCCTACGCATACATGTCGTCGTAGCTGTGCACCCATGCATGGCCACTGCCGCGCTGCTCCACCCACCATTGTCGTTGTGCACTTGCGCAGGGGACGAAGCCGAACCAAACGCAGGTGCAGGTGTCAGGGACGTCGCCGGAGAATGATGAGTGCACGACAACGAGGCCGATGGTGGTGGGCGGCGAAGGCTAGCCGAGGTGGTGCGGGAGGCAGCCGAGACAGAGGATTCGTTGTTGGCCGGCGGGGTGGAGGCATCAGCGGTGACGACGTCAAGGACGATGTCGGGGATGGATCGACGACTGGGAAGGTGGTGGCGCAGAAGCTCTCCATGTGCTCCCGCTTTGACCTGTGCGGGCTCGTGGTGCTGTGGCTAGGAAGGGGGTGCGGTGTCGGTAGCGTGAGGCGGAGCAGAGCGCTGCCGCCTTGGTCCAATTTGGCAAGCGAGGAAGAAGGGAAGGGAGTGTTAGCACCTCCCCGCCAGCGGTGATGGAGATGACAAAGAGAGAAAGAGCAGGTCAGGTCCATGTCAGCGCACGATCAGCAATGCACATATGCAGTTTAACGCAACTAATTAAGTTTTGGACCTCGCGTGAACCGATTATAAGTCCAGGGATTTAGATGTGCGTTTTGAGAATTTAGGGATCTACCTAGATAACACCTCGTGTCATGTTGAAGGTGCAGCCGTGAATTTATCTCAAAAAGAAAGCAATATACTCAATTGGGAAGGGATATACACATATAAGTAGAAAGGTGCCGACAAGTTCGTACTGGTACAAATAGCAAGGAACCGACATGTTCTTTCTCTGATTGGCCATTCTGTGTTTTATAGGACGGAGAAGAGCAGGTGAACTGGTGAAGCGCAGTGCCTTTCAACGATCGTGACATGATTGTACAAAAAAAATGTTTCTTTCTTTCTATTTCTTCCGTCCATATTCCACGCGTTAGCATCGCCGTGTACTCTTTGACGTGAAAAAACTTCGTTTGACTTCACGCTTTTATTTTATGATGATCTACTACTGTACTGTGTGCATCACCAAACGTGGTGCAATGTCCCGTCGGAAAGAAGATTAGGTGATGGCAGTGGTTCTCTAATCAAGGCTGCTGATTGATTCCAAATTGCGTCGCTAAGACATGCACTACCAAAATATGATGGAGATAGAAAAAAATAATGTACGAAGAAAAAATTCTCAACTAACGCAACCAGGAATATACAGCAGTACTGTGTGTTTCAAGTGCTCCACAGATAAAAATATGTAATGCACTCAGCTTTCTGTAAGAGGGTACACGCTCTCAGTTAATTAGTTCAATCACAACCTAAATTATCAATTGATGCTAAGCCATCCAGAAGGGAGAACATTATTGGCTGAAGAACCCTGACTCTTCGTGGCATTGACTCTTCATAGCATTCGGAAATGGCAGCTGCAAGAACGAGACACCAACTTGGAGTTAACAATGTCATCACCAAGGGAACAATAAGGATCATTTGCGAGTAAACAAATAAACTCGACAGCTAGAGATCATTTTCTTTGAATCCAGGTGCTGAGCCATTGGCTTCACATGGACAAAAATAGTACAAGAAAACAAACAAAGAGTAGACATGAAAGAGGCAGCTCTACTACTAATCAGTGGTCTAATGCAGTGCCGCACATCTATGGATTAAAGCTTGCAAACCATCATAGGTAAAAGTGCCATACCACATTATTCACAAGTATTTTACAAACCATGTATACGAGTATTTTACTAATCAGTGGTCTAATGCAGTGCTGCACATCTATGGATTAAAGCTTGCAAACCATCATAGATAAAAGTCCCATACCACATTATTTCACGGGTATATTACAAACCACGTATACGAGCGTTGGTTTATGACTTGACCTGAACATTTTCAAGATTAGCGCATATCTTTGTCAATCAAACTACAAACATTTTTGTGTAAAAAGAAAATGCTACAAAAATATTTATAACGTTGTAAAAAAACATGCATTGTTCACCTCTTAGGAATAAAATCCACTAGCTTCTTTACTAATTGCAAGTTCTGAAACCATAGCATGTGCCTTGGAAGACTACTGACTATCTGTTGACTCGCTAAGCGAAAAATCATTCGGACTGGCAATAAAATTGACAGCAACACTTCACTGAAAGTTTGTTACATCTTTTCCACTTCCATGGTTATCTGATTCCCCCCACAAGTCGCTAAGGAAATAACCAAACCAAAGTTTTGTGGAAAAGTTCACGTTTTTTTAAGCCATATCAATAGGAAACTATAGAGTATAGACAGGCAGACAACTCACAAACATGCTACAGTGCACTACAGGTAGAACTGTCACACTAATCTGATAGCAATTTGGTGACATTAAAAGCAGAAGACTTGCAGCTGCTACAGATGGATTTCTAGAACATGTGGATATACTTAACTGGACTACCTACCATGGAAATCGAAGCGAATCAAATAAACACAGCCACAGCTAAAAGACCCACATTAACAAAGTTCTTGAAAAGGGATGCCAAGCAATGAAAATTTTATTTGTGACTACAAACGTAATTTGGATTGACACCAAGATATAGTAAAACATACCCCAGAAGTCCTCTTCCATGCCACCTTCTTGGTGTAATTGTTAAATTCATTGCCGATCCCTGACGAATGATGGCTAAAGATACTTGACGATCCACATTGGAGACAGCTTCAGACATGAGCCTTTCCTGCAATCTGTCACCAGCTTCCACATTCCCAAACTTCACTATTTCATCTCCAAGTTGCAAACCATCCACAGCAGCAGGAGAACCATCTGTGATTTCATCAATCATGGCAAAAGGAAGTCTGGTGATCGGATCCTCTTCCATTGGTTCACTTTGAGATAACCCAATATGCGACGAAGCTGTTGTATCTGCATGAAATCAAATATCATAAAGATCAGCAACTCTATCTCCTCTAGTATAAAAAAAATGACTCTGGTTCTTCTCCAATGAATTCGATGTCTCAGCATTTAACACATTTTTTGCATACTGCTCTACCGATTATCATAATACAAATATGGTGATTCTAATAGATATCAGAATTTTAATAGTACTATTATCACTTGGTTATTCTGCATTTATAGTCATTCCCCTTTAAAATCCTTTTCAAATTGCTAAGATTATTAAGCATGTAGAAATTATAAAGATTATAGGTTTTAATCAGGCTACATATGTTCACTGGAAAAACAATGTCATACTCAAGTAGTGGTAATAACTGGTAAGAAACTCCCTCCAATCATGAAACTAACTGTGTTTCACGTTTCCTTGTGTCCAAGACATTTGGAGTATTTGCAAAGCTAGAACACATAAACATTAAATGATATATCTATTCACATTATTGTTCATGTTTCAAATCTAGACTTTTTATATTTAAAAGATAAAAGTGGCCAAAGATTGAACTGACCACCTACACAGTTCCAATATCGATGACTTTCATTTGATTATTATACTTTTTGAAGACTTATTACCTGACCCCCTTGAGGCTGATTGCTCATTCCTTGGCAACTTTGATGAGTGTAAAATATCCAGATTCTTATCAATTTTGTTAGTAACATCCTTGTGATCATTTCGCAGCTCTGTAACATATTAAACAGTGCAGGTGATGAACACAATATAATGAGTAAAAATGTATTTGAAGCATATACATAGCGATTGCCAGACAACAAAGGCATCAATTGATATTTTAAAAAATACTCAGCATAAAAGCTGATTTTATTTTCCTCTACACTGTAAGCCCCATCAATCCAGAACTCCCTATCCTTTATCCCAGACAACAATGCACATTAGCCCACCCTTTGTTCCCACATCTGGTTCATATCACTAGCGACCTCATAAGCCAAGAAACAACAATTCCCAGTAGTAAAAAAAAGTTGCAATAAATAAGAAAGGATATTACAGATATAGAAAAACAAAACATCTCAGAGGGATGCATGCAGGCCAAATGCGTACTCATTGACCAATCTGGCCAGTAAATTCGAGCACAAATAAGCAAGCAACTAGGTCAAAGTGCATTTCTAGTTGGGTGGAGTGAGTTTTGATGTCGACCAACCTTGCATCCCAACATATAAAAGTTGGAGTACTCTGTTCACTGCAGATGGCAGACCTAGAAGAGACGCATACCAACATAAAGTTTTCCTATTTACTTGGCAAAGTCTAAGTATTGGAAAGGGAGTTACTAACTAGAAAATATACAAAATTTCAGCTCTGGAAAGAACAATGAGGAACCACATCATCATCAGGCAGCCTAGGCACCTAGTAATGAACTGATACGAGCATAAAACCACAAGTCCACAATTAGAAGAAAAAAAACCATCGAGGTACCCTAACACCCCCCTACCTGGCACCCCAAAAGTGCCCAAATTCTACTTGTAATTCTGAGCCAAGTAGATATAATATCACCCAGCAGAATGAGAAAAAAACCAGCGGTTGAGGAAGCGCGTAGCCAGTGTGAACGTTACTAGCAGCTAGCTTAATGGTAATAAATTGCAACCTCAACGAAAATCGAGTGTGAAGCATACCAGCGAGTCTCTGGCGTTGGGCGAGGACGTTTGGGATGTCGATGTCGGACCTGGGGAAACCCTGAGACACCGAACCAACCGAACAACGAACGATCTATTAGCATGAAACCGAGAACAGATTTCGGGTTTAGCTAGGGTTTTGGGATCTGACGGTACCTCGGCGTCGACGAGGCCGCCGGTGATGCCCGGCCCGCCGGGCGCGGTGAGGAGGGCAATTATGGCGTCCATCTCCGCCTCCAGCGCCCCCCGCTGATCCATCAGCTTCATCGTCTCCGCCTTCACGTCCGGGGCCACCATGACCTCTCTCTCTCTCTCTCGACTCTGCAGCACCGCCGCAAGGAAGGGGACGGGTTCGAGTCGTGCTCCACTCTCTCTGGCCTAGTCGTGTCCAAGCAAATGAAGCAAGTCAAAGGGTGGCGCGGTCGAACGACTATGCACCGTTTGATCTGAAGCCAACGGTTCAGATGGGATGGGTCGCTGCAACAGGGCCCGTATGGGCTGGGCTTATTGGGCTTCTTTCTGCCCATATCCAGGTCATGAGAATTTTTTCTTTTTTTACATTTTTTTCCAACTCAATTTTTCAAAATATACGGTCCGCAAAAAAATTGCAAAATTATACATCTGGCGCCGTGAGGGAAGGCGGCAGGGGCCTACCGCCGTGCCCACGGTGGTAGGGGTGCAGTCTCTTTTCAACAATTTGTATTTTTTATTTGCTCTCGGATGAAGGTAAACTTTATACGAAAATTGTAGCTTTCGACGATATCTACAACTTTGTAGTTCAAAATTTTTTCATTTGAAGTCATCTTCATAGTCAAATAATTGATAAACTATCCAGATCTCAGTTTGCAGTCTTCAGATCTGAATATTGTATTGATTATTTGAGTATGATGATGACTTCAAATGCAACAACTTTAAATCTCGTCGAAAGCTACAATTTTTATATAAAGTTTACCTCCATCCGAATTCATGCAAAAAAGTTATAATTTTTTGAACGTAAACTGAAAACTGAGATCCGAATATGAAAACTGAGATCCAGATAGTATATCGATTATTTGACTATGAAAATGACTTTAAATGAAAAAACTTTGAACTACAAAGTTGTAGATCTCGTCGAAAGCTACAATTTTCATATAAAGTTTACCTCCATCTGAGTTCAAATGAAAACATTACAAATTTTTAAAAAAGACCGGACCCTACTGCCGTGGCCCACGGCGGTAGGTCCCTGCCGCCGTCCCCTCAGAGCAACTCCAAGAGCTTCTCTAAAAATCACTAGCTAAAACCCTAATTTGACTGGTATGTAACATGAAATAGCTAGCAAAAAGTTGATGAAATCCAAGAGACTAGCTAAAATCGACTCACCATATGCTCCACCGCTAGTAGGTCCCGCCTGCCATACTCATGTACGAGGGGATAGCTAGCGGAACTGGCTAGCCAAAGATGGCTAGGGAAGCTCCCGGTTTAGCTAGCGGAGGATAGAGAGGCAAGTTTAGCTAGTCTATTGGATTGAGTTTTTGAACAAATTTTCCATTTTTTAGCTAGTTAAGCCAAGATAGCTAGTCTCTTGGAGTTGCTCTCACGACGCTGGATGTATAGTTTTGCAAATTTTTTACGGACCATATACAACCTCCGTCCCATAATATTTGCACCCTTTGACTTTTACTGATCACATTTGATCATTCGTCTTATTCAAAATATTTGCGAAAATACAAAAATAATTATGATATACTTAAAATATATACAATGATAAAGCATGTCATAACAAAATAAATAACAATTTCACAATTTTTTCGAATAAGACAAATGGTCAAAAGTGAAGCGCAAAAGTCAACAAGTGCAAATATTTTGGGACCGAGGGAGTATTTTTGAAAAAAAAAGAAAGCAAAATGTAAAAGAAATTCGGGTCATGACAGCGGCTCGGTTATTCGGCTCCACTACCACCGCACGCCGCACCGTCTCCTCTAGAACCCTCTCGTCTCCGCGTGCGGCGGCGCGATTCCTCCCTGCTGCTCCGAGAGATCGTTCTGGAGTCAGATCCGGACCGGGGATTCGAGTTTGCGCCCGCGCTCGTCGGCTCCAGGGACTCCCTCCTACTCGGTAAACCCTAATTCCTCGCTCCGGTTCCTTGCTTCTTGCGAGTACCAAAGCACCTCGTGATTGAACTAGCAGAGTGGTGGCGAATAGCGCTTGTTTCTTGGTAGATTTGGTGTGATTTTAACGTTGTAGTGGTTGATTTGCGTACGGGTAGTAGAATGCTCTCGATTGTCTTCAGCTGGGAGATTACAAGTTCGGAATGTTGGCTGTTGCGAAACTAGTTCAAGCCTGAAAGGTACGAATGAACCCGTAGAAAGTTAAATTTCAGCATCCAGAATGCTGTGTTGGATTCCAAACCAAATGTCTTGGGCTCTAGGCTAGGTTGTGTTTAGGAATTTGGAAAGACAGCCGTGCCGACCAAAGGCGTCTTTGAATTATGACCACAAACAGTGGTGAAGCTAGAGCGAGAACGAGGGGGGTGCATGTCTTTAGTACTATTTTTTTCTAGACAAAGGTACAACTGTGCGCTAATGCAGGATTTTTTTTGCCAACAAAAAGAAACACCAATGAACCGTTTAAAAATTTTATATATTTTATAGAGAAATATAAGAATTTTTTCAAACAAAGGTGTATATGGGTTTCTAATAAGCCTAGATAAATTTTATCTTAAATCTATATTTTGCATGATTTTTTTCTAAAACCTGAGCAGAGTAGGTATATGTTTGTCCTAAATCTACACAGAGTGGGTATAAGCAATTTTTAGATGCTAAGGATTATTTTTCATTTAATTGGAAGAAAATTAGTAATTAAAGCATCATGCAATCAAGGGGTGATGGTGGAGGTGGCTTCGGCGCGATTAGTAATTAAATCGTCATGCTATCAAGTTGGCTCCTGATTTGGCAGAAGATTTGCAACCTAACTTCTTGATCGAGACAGTCAGCAAGCAACAATCTGTAAATTTGGGTGCTTTGTTTGGGAAACAATACAGAGGTCTGGAACTTATTTTAGATAGTGTGAGAGTTTTATCTATTAAAAAAGTAATAGGAGAACTAGAACCACAAAAACTAACATTAGTACATATCAAGTGCAATCAAGGGGTGATGGTCGAGCTAGCTTTGGTGCAATCGAGATACAGAATGGTAGTGTGAAGGACAGTGCAGGACTTGAAGATTAATTAATCCATGACTCAAGGTTCTGGGACTCAATAGTCAATACACCAGGCATCATGTTGCTGGTTACAGCTAGACGATCACTGGTTTGATGATTAGCTTGTGCTTTCACACGCCACGTTGGGCTGCTGGGGGTGCATGATTTTGAGCTGAGGGGGGTGCAAATTGGTAAAATCAAGATGGTTAGCACTAACTTTATTTTTTCTTGTGAGTGCATTTGCACCCCCCCCCCCACAAACTATATAGGTCCGCCCCTGAGCACAAATAAAACCAAACTGTATTCCTGAGTTTCTATGGATGTTTCTCATCCTTTTGAAGAGCCAAATCATGGTAATCCTTTACATATATGCAAAGAACAGTTCCTACTGAACCACATCAAAGCCTAGTACAGTAGTACTTGCTGCAATTCCTATCGGCCATCGCACAAGCAGGACAAGAAGTAGAACATCATACTGACCAAGTTAAGTGTTGCAAGATATCTGCCATCTTAGTATAGCATGCCTCCTTTACTAACTGGATTGTCTGGCAACCAAAAATGATTGCTGACTAGAGTGAAGACCTTCCTGAACGAATTGTAATTGGATGCAGATGGTTTTCCCTGATTATTATTGTGTCATCAAAACCTGGTTACTTAAATTGCCACCGCTTTTCCTTGCTTTGCAAGTTTTAGTTACACATTTTACCATGGCTCTTCTGGTTCATAGCATCAACACAGTGTGAGTTGTGTGGACACTGTCGTGGTATAAAGCCAGTTTAGGCATGTTTTCCCAGTGCCCCTGTTTTGGTAACCATTTGTGTGTGCTTCTTAAAGATTTTCTTCGCTGAAAAGAGCGGTGTTTTTGTAATGTTATATGAATACTGAATGCACTAAGAGTAATAATCATTTAAAAAATATCTAGGTATTTCAATTCTGTAAAACATGTATGACATGGAGTTTATATATTCATAAAATTACCATGTTCGAGACAATCCAACCATTAGTCATCCGTGCTATCCTATTCAACACTGATAGAATGCTATTTCACACTTCAGATATGGGGAACACTGCATCTGTGAAAACTGAGGAGCAACCTGCCACAGCTCCTGCACCTGAACCTGCACCTGAGACGAAGCCGAAAAAGAAGATCTGCTGCACTTGCCCGGATACAAAGAAGCTGAGAGACGACTGCATCGTGCAGAATGGCGAGGATGCCTGTGGGAAGTTCATCGAAGCCCACCTGCAATGCCTGAGAGCTGAAGGGTTCAATGTCTGACGCCTAGCTCTGTCATGGCAACCTGATTTTGATCGTAAACAGCATGATGGATGAGAATGTGATAGGAAGAACTCACTGTTTTTAATTTCTAGACTGCAAAAAAAAAAAGAATGCCACTGAACATGGCAGTTTGCAAGGAAATCTGGATCATACATAACCGCAATTCTTTATATTTATGTAACATTGGAAATTGCCTGTCTTGGTCCACTGCCTGGAGATCCGTCACCACACTGTATGGAACAATTTTGCTACTAGGAGTTTCCGAGCACATGTTGCAGTTTTGTTGCCGGTGTCCGTTGCTCCCGGTTCCCTGCACGGTTGCGTCACATGGTTTGCTGGTGACACTGCTATGCACGGTGCACTGGTGGCTGGTGCCGCTCTGATCGTGTGGATGCCGTTGGTTCTGCACGCAAATGCCGTTCCTTTCTGTTTCAGGGTTGCGTGGAATTTAAGCACAACTTTGCCGCGAATCTGCAGCCCGCGACTCTCTTTTTTTTGCAGCTCTCCTCCTTTTATTTTCTCAAATAATCTGTGGCCGCGTAGCGGATTGCTGCTTTGTTCTTTAACGATAGTATATATGCGTATTATCACCAAGTGATCATTTGTGAATATATATATATATATCATAACAAAAAAGGAATGCAATGATTCGTCCACTCCATCTATTTGTCAATGACTTTTCTATTCCCATATCCTCTTTCATTATCGAGTTTGCCTCTTTCATAATAAGGCACTAGGATCCAGATGCATGTACCGTGCTAAATTCTGTCCAGAAGTGATCGTCGTCAGAATCCTCCCGTGGGTGCACAATACACTAGATCTTTGATTGGAAACCTTGGTCGGCCAATGGAAGCATAAGTGAAACATTTCAGTAGATCTAACATGTGGATGTGCTTGATGTTGTTTTCTAGAAATATGGGTCAGTTCGTTTGGCTGGTGGGCGATACTACGATCTTTGATTTGTTTAGAGAGAAAATCTTCTTGGCTAATTCTTTGGTTTGGTTTGTTTCGAGAGAAAATCTTGTTGGTGGTGGTACGATAAGCCAAGCGAACAGGGCGATGATGCTTTACTATTGTTAAAGGGAAGACAACCCATTAATTTGGTCGGTCATCCATCAAGATCTGTGGAGTCTATTCAGTACAGTAGGTTTTAAAATGGTTTCTGCTGACTTGTACGACTGGTTTGTTGTGAGAGAAATAATGGTCATCTTCGTCATATGCTAACAGTTACCATTCGACTAAAGGGTTGTGGACTTTAAAGATAATGTTTTAGATGCCATATTTATTGTTTTCTCTTTTCTTGAAAAAAAATGACGAAGGTGACACTTGATACAATTTGTGGCTTTTACACTTTGTTGCACAAGAGGCTACGTACTATCTTATCATATTACTACTTTCGTCTTTAAATATATGACGTTTAGGATAATATTAAGAACGGAGGTAGTACCTATTTAGTCAAATGTAGGACCATGTGATTTATTTTATTTTTTATTTTTGTATATTTTGGGTGTATTAGCTTATTGTATAGGTTTAACTTTATCATTAATAGACTTTTGTTAAAAAAATTATCTCATATGGACTACCTAACCAACATAACAATGAGTAAGGAATTGACGTATTAGGTTTTGCCACCCATAGCACGCAAGAGTTTTTTTTTCACGAATTAGCTAATAACTACTCCTTCAGTTGAAAATTATAGATTATTTTTTACATGTATAGATATCATTATGCGCCTAGATTATTTTATTTTGGGACGAATGGAGAACTGTAAACCTCTGTAGTATAGATTGTTCTACATTTTCTCTGCTAGTGACCTTCTGGAAATAATATTAATTTTTGAGAAATGATATGTGAGTGTGTTGTTCAACTGATATCGGATGATCAAATGATCAACAAATTACTTTTACTCTTCAGGTGGGTCTAACTAGAACATTTAACATTTATTAACGTGATGGTCAAGCTTGTATGCATAAATATTTTGTTTGTTTCCAGGTTCAGAATTAGTTTCTACAAACATTTGCAGAGATGTATTTATGTTCGTTAATTGTTTTATTTTAAATTGTGAGAATAACCATATATCGCATTGAAAAATCGTTAGAATCCAACTCGAGTCGGAGTGGTGGTCTGGTGGAGCACCCGGTCACGCCGCCGCCAACTGCCCCTATAAATCCGCCCAACCCGAGGAGAAAAGCAAAGGAAACAAGAAAAGAAGAGAAGTTCTTCAGCTTCGTTCTCACGCAGTTCGAGTTCGGCGCCTTCCAGTCTCCTGTCCCCTAGCGCGAGGGAGGAAGAGGCGAGGAGAAGATGCAGATCTTCGTGAAGACCCTGACCGGGAAGACAATCACCCTCGAGGTGGAGAGCAGCGACACCATCGACAACGTCAAGGCCAAAATCCAGGTGCGTGCCGCCCCCTTCCGGTTCTTGCTCGCGGCTCGTCGCTGCTCCGGCCGGCGAATCGGTAGCTAGGCATTGACCTATTTCCACTACGAGTCGAGGGTTCGATCGATCTATCCTCGCAGTCGTTTCTTGGATTGATCTGTTAGATTTATGTTTAGGTTTGATGCAGGGGTTATCAGATACGTATTTAGGACTGCTGGAGAGTAAGAGATTGAGCAAATATGGTATAGCCGCTCAGATTGTGTGTTGACTGCTTTTTGAGCAAATAACGATCAGTTTTATATAATACAATTACACCTAAAATTTTGCAATACTAAAAGTACTTTTCTTGTCATAGTCCCCGGCATGTTATTGCCAGGAGCTCCAAGTGAGATCATCTTATATAGTGTTTGGTACAACTTGTAGCGAGTAATTCAATTCCTTGCACTCATGGCAATGGAGCCAGGCAGGAAGGGCATATTCCTCTTATTATATTGCTCTTTTAAATTAGTCTTTTGATGAAAAGAATAAATGCTTCCACTAATTCTGTGCATTGAGGTAGAGCACAATACCTCATAGCAATTAGTTCACGGTCAGATGTTCAAATGCCTCATTTCCTTTCAAAGCATAAATGGTCATGGTCAGATGTTCAAATACCTTATTTCTTTTTCTGACCTATTAGGATTTTTTGCCTCTCTGCTCTTTTTCCAAGGTCTCCCTGTTTCTTTAGGTATCTGAATAGTTCAATCATAGGAAAAGTTTGTGTGGAATCGTAGTCTTTCAACTTTGAGAATTAGATCCTTGATATATAAAATTTGTTCTTATCCGAATCATGCCACTGATTTTGCTTGGGGAAGTAGCACTAAGCTTTATTAGCGGTTCCTACATCCTGCAATTGGGTGCACAGAGCTGACATGTTATTTTGCTCGCTATCACAGGACAAGGAAGGGATTCCTCCGGATCAACAGCGTCTGATATTCGCCGGCAAGCAGCTGGAGGATGGACGCACACTGGCTGACTACAACATTCAGAAGGAGTCAACTCTTCACTTGGTTCTCAGGCTCAGGGGTGGCACTATGATCAAGGTCAAGACTCTCACTGGGAAAGAGATTGAGATAGACATTGAACCCACTGACACAATTGACAGGATCAAGGAGCGTGTTGAAGAGAAAGAAGGCATTCCTCCCGTGCAGCAAAGGTATATTGCATAGCATGCAGATTTTGATTTGGATGACAGCTGCTCCCATTTTTTTCTTCCAAATGCATCTTTTATATATTCTTAAGCAGTTATCATTTTTTGATCAGCTAATTAAACTTTTTTCCTCACCCCTGCAGGCTCATCTATGCTGGTAAGCAGCTTGCTGATGACAAGACTGCAAAGGATTACAACATCGAAGGTGGCTCCGTCCTTCATCTCGTCCTTGCTCTGAGGGGTGGTTACTAGTTCAGATGAACCGTTTAAGGTCGGCTGCAAATTGTGCAGAACTGGTGCTGTGGAACTTGCAAAGAGATAATAACATACCAGCTTTGAGCCTTTGCCCAATGGAAGGGGTTGTCTTCCATGTTATTATCTGATACATTATTCGACTATTGTTCCAGGTTTGCCTGCCTCGGTTTTCACCAATTATTTTGGAGTTCATCAATTTTCATAGTGTGGATGTGATCTAGACAGCAGTACATGTGCTAACATAGATGATCTCGTGAGTTTTTTCACCCTAGTTGCTCAGGGGTTATTTTAGAAACATTTTCAAGGGTGAACGCCCAGGTAAAATATTTGCTCTCAGTTGGCTACAGTAAAAGCTACAGCATGATCACATAGAGAACAGCAGTTTGATCTGCTTACAAAAAGGGCGAGCAGCAGCTGATTAGCTTCCTTCTTCTGTACAACAACCTAACCAAGAGCTAACCTAGAAGAAGCCAAACCAAAAAAAAAACTATGAAACAGAATACCTCCTGTTCCTAAGAGGGGGAAGAGGGGAGGGTTTCACTTCGGCGGGCTTTGCGGACAATGGCGGGCTCTGTGAGCTGCCAGACGTCTCTGAGCCTTTGCCACCGCCATGCTCGCCCTGCCCCTTGCTGCTCCACAGCTTGTCGAAGATCCTCCTGGACCGCGACTGCAGCAGGAGGCCTCCCAGCTGGTCCTTGAAGCTGTTCCTGCTGCCCCTGTGCTCGCTGATCCGGTGGTGATCGCTTTCCCTTGCGCTCAGGCTTGTCACCTGCTTATTCAGTGAGTTTGGATGCTTCGGTATCCGCCTTTCACAGGGATCACATTGATCTGGCATAGGCCGTGTGCAAGCGTGTCCTCCATCATCAGTCAGGGAGAGTTCTTTGCTTGCACCAGCCCTCAGCTGCTGGAAGAAGAGGACCTGTACCACCAACCGGAGCGGCAGGCGGTCGTTTTGCGTGGCATGCATCGATGCATCTGTGGAGAGCTTCTTGACATCCACCAGACTGCAAATCCTCTTCTTGTCAGTTTTACTTATGTCTGTGTGTTCCTGATAGGAAGTGCAAACTTATCATTCATAAGGTTAACAACCAAGCAATTTACACCAACCATTGAGTATGAATCTATAGGTAGTTTTTTTTAACATACCTTGAGATATGCATCGACCGCAAAGTACAGGCCATCATGAACAGGTCTAGCTGCTTCTGGCACAGCTGTTGCTAGCTCAACAAATGTAGACAATGAAAGGTCTGGATCTGAAACTACTTCAGATAGATAGCCATCAACAAGCTCTCCTACCGACAAAGTTGACTCTTGTTCAAAGTTGAGCTCAATCATCTTTTCATCAGACTTCTCAACGAAACCACCATTATGAGAAAGTGCAGTTCTTGCAACAAATCTCTGGACAAGATTATGAACCAACTGAACATCATATGTGCCATCATTAGGCGAAGCAGCAGGTAATAAGAGATCCTTAACAGTAGCTTTGTGCAACTGGAAACTGATCCTTCTCATAAGCTCTTCCTTCACATGCTCCCCTGCTCCAACTAATATAGCAACTTTCAATAGTTTTAAGAGAAATCTGCAAGAACAACCAGAGCTCTTATCAGACGGCAACAACCATATTATAGTCTCGACCAGACACTGATTCCTTCTCATGTAATCCTCAGCAATCAGAGCATCATACGAGTCTGGCAACCATCTAACCGCATAAGCTTTGAGGGCCTCTCCAATCAGTTCAGGTGACATTCTCCCCTTGGATTTGATAGCAACCATAACTCTCTTGTAGAGGTCAACATCCAATTCACACAAGTCCTCAACCCACCAGTCTTTGGGAGCTAATGATGTTTTTCCTGTCGACTCAACTATTTCAGCACAAGCTACTCCTTTCTTGCTATTGTGACTGTATGACCATGTTACATTGGCTGGATCAACAGACGTCTTCGAAGCGATGGCATCAATACATCTACCCACAACCTTCAGCTCTTCAGACCAAGGTAACATCGCCTTTGCGCTCTGGAGAACAATGATGGAATCCTTCCAGCTACGAAGGATGCTAGAATTGATGAAGACCTCGATTTTAAATATCAGGTTCCCCTTTTCCATATCTTCAGTCATTTCAAGGTACTCTGCTGCACATCTTGTCGCAACAACGTTGTGTGGACTGAGAGTGACAACCATCCCATAGCAGAACTTTGCACATATTTCGAAGGTTTTTGCTCCCCCGGGAAGATCATCTAAATGAACCTCATCAGTTCCATCCTCAGTGGCCTTAAGAACTAATCTTTGAAGCTTGCTGCTCTTGGTCAGAAGGGGAAACTGCATATGACAGCAAAATCAAATATAAATATTTCAGAATCAGTCATCTCGAGAATAGAAGGCAGTCGACACTCATATATTTTTATCTATATTAAACCAGCATGAAAGTAAAAAATATTAAAAGTAAAACATAAGTGAAATGCAAATAAGATGCAGTAATTGGTGGCTAGACTATTTCCCATAATAAGAATTTCCTTCGGTGGAGTTTTCAGTTGAACTATTACCACAAAATAAAATAATTGAAATGTCAATAAAAGTACATCTGAAGCAGTATCTGGTAGTTAAAGGAAAGAGACAGCCCAACAACAATCATATGTAAAATATAAATGCTGAGAATGTTCTATCAACAGAGTATGATATGGATTCTGGCCGAAATATGGATTCTAAGAGCAACTCCAAGAGCCTCTTTAAAAATCGCTAGCTAAAATCCTGATTTGGCTAGTATGTAAAATGAAATAGCTAGCAAAAAGTTGATGAAATCCAAGAGATTAGCTAAAATCAACTCTCTATATGCTCCACCACTAGTGGGACCCGCCTGCCATACTCATGTACGAGGGGATAGCTAGCGGAACTGGCTAGCCAAAGATGGCTAGCGAAGCCCCCGGTTTAGCTAGCGCAAGATAGAGAAGGCAAGTTTAGCTAGTCTGTTGGATTGGGTTTTTATACAATTTTTCTATTTTTTAGCTAGTTAAGCCAAGATAGCTAGTCTCTTGGAGTTGCTCTAAGCCAGAAATGACTGATTATGCATATTAGACCACCTTCATCATTATTCTAAGAAGATAAAGTTCGCATCAGCACAATAGCGAAAAGTAGGGGCACTAACCTTATGTAAATGAAATTTCACTTCGCCAACATGCACCACTACATCTGTTGCAAGGTCAGAGACCACATATCTGCATGCATCAGCGACAAATTGTAAGCAAAAGCATAGTGCAGAATAATACACGTTCTCTTAATAGCAAGGACTAATAAATATTCTAGTCAGACAATAGGTAAAAGTAGTTTCTCCAACTGCTTATCATCTAATGGAGAGTCCACTTTCCAATTACTCACATCAGTCATTGACAACCTAAGATGAATGCCAAAACTTGTGAACCTTAGAGCCACAAAAAATTAGTCTACAGTAAATTGTGTGTCCAACCAATGTATGGCTTTTCACACATCATCAGTTATCACACATATCAACAGCAACATACCCATTAAGCTTATCTTAGGCTCGAAAGCTCTGTCAAAGACCTGCACTACCGGCCAATAATGGAGGCAAACATGTGGTAGTGGTAGCTGCTTACTAGGCTGTACAACCCGTTTTCCAGTTATTACAATTCAGCTAAGAAAAGCAGCCCAAAGGCACCACTTGAGTTGGTAAACAGCACAAGTACGCAATGGGGTTGGCACTAAGATCCAAAATAACTCATGTTCGCTTGAGCTTAACACCATCCCTTTTCCCCTTTGAAAGAGCACATCTGAGTGACTCAAACTTATTGCTTGTGATTTCTTAACACTGGCACTTTGCCTCATCAGTGGTACATAAATACTTCTGGATTGTTTCAAAAGACAAGTGGTGATGAAGCGACTTGTGGTGGATTCTTTAACTGAAGTAAAAGTGAACGCTGATCAATGATTAGGAAGATGGTGAGACGGCCATCTTTTCTACTTTCCTTCGCAATAAACTATCACAGCTAACTTTACCGAGTTGCCCAAATCAAATAGGAAGACGTAGTGATTAGTAAGGTGGTGAGATGACCATTGTGTCTACTTTCCTTTACAATAAACTAACCCAGCTAACTTTACCAAGTTGCCCAAATTCAAACAGCAAGGCGTAGTGGTATCTACCATATAATAATACCACAGTAAAGTATGATGCTCCTAACCTTCACATCTGACCTGCACTAGCCACAGAAGAGCAGGGAAAGCAAGTACAAATTCAGATCAAAAAGCCTACAACAAAATTCAGATCAAAAAGCCTACAATAAAGGCATACTTTCTAGTCAGGAAAAAAAATAGAACAATCCGATTCAAACGCAAGCATGGCGCTAACAGATACCAAGAAACCCAGGATAAACAAGAACACTGAAATTAAACTAGAGTTGAGTTTAATGACCCAATGATGAACCGCATCTCGGCAAGAGTGATTTTTTAATCAGAGGATTGCTCATCACTGTAGAATAAAATCGCTGAACAGCTAGCAAGTAGTGTGGCGACAAGGGGATGGACACAAACAACTAATCCCAAGAAAAACAAGGAATGCCAGCTTGAAAGATCAAAAGAGGGGGATTAAAAAAAACTTGATATTTTGATGGATCTGGTTCAGAAAACTGCGACATGGAACAGACTGAACAGAATGCCAAGAATACTCCAAGACACATTTAAAAAAAGAACATGTAGGGAAAAAGAGAATGACACGGTTAGTCAACTCAAACGGCGAGCTCAGATGAAAAAGGCCCATATTTTGGAAGAAACGGGAAGTACGAACAATTTTGGTGGTATTGGCAATCAAAATATATTATACTCCGTAGCAAAAGAAAATCCAAGTACAATGTGACGTCGAAATCAAGGGACGAGGCACGAGAGAGGACAAAAGAGTTGGTTATCATGGAACCAAAAGCGGGACAGTCCAAACAAGAACATGGTGATGCAAGGCAGCAATGCTGGTCTAGTGGTCTCTCAACCCAAACCCATGTTAGCACCCGCCACCTTCACGGCTTCACCTCCACTAATGGCACAAAACTTTCCGAACACGGATTAACCTAGCTCGCTAGCTCCTTGCAAGGAAACCCACCAAATCAATAGACGAGATTTTGACGCGGCAGAAGGGGGCGACGCTGTTGCATCACCCACCCGCACGGGAGGAGTCCAAGCGGATCGTCGTTCTAGAGTACAATCAGCAACTCTAATAAGCGTGACTCGACCATCCGGCAAAGAGAAGCACGAAATTTTTTCTTGCGGACGATCAAGTAGCGGGGGGCGATCCTAAGGGAGCAGGGTGAATGGATAGGCGTGTGCTCACCGGACGTCGGCGCCGTCGGACTGGAAGGCGTCGGGCTTGGAGCCCAGCTTCATGAACTTCATCCTCCTTCCGTTCCCTTCGTTCCCCGGCCCCCGCGCCTGTTACCTCCTCCTCCTCCTCTCACTCAAGTGAGAGCCGTGCTCCCATGCACCGCGCGCGCCACGAGAAAGCAGCGCAGCGTGGTGCTTTGTGCAGTGCGGCGCCGCTAGCTGCTCCTCTCCTCTCCTCCAGCGAAGAAGCGGCTGGTGAGGGGGGAGTTGAACGCGGCAAATTAAGGGGAGAGCGGCGTGCTTGGGCTGGGAGCCTGGGAGGGAGGGAAGGGAGAGGGAGTCGGGGACGGCGACGAGCAGGAGGAAGGAGGGAGGAGGCGGCCAATGATGCCGTGGCGTGTGAGTGATGGGATATTATTAACTTCCCTCCCTGCACTGCACCCAACCCAACCCCCCTCTGCTGCCCTCTCTGCCTGCCGCCTGCCAAAGCCGCCCTTCTCGTTGCCCCCCCTCTCTCTCTAGACCGTGGCGGTAGCCTTTTTCGCCCTCCCTAGCGGCTGGGCTGCGTCTCCGGCGTCCGGCCTGTGCCTTGCCTGCGCTGTCCGCCTCTTTCTCCGCACTTCAACGCTCTGCTCTGCTATCACCAGGAGCCTGCCCATTCCGTCCGTGGGATTAATACCCCCACAGCACAATTCCAGTGCTTACTCCACGATTAGCCGGGCTAATTGCCCACTTAGTTTCGCTTTTCTAGCAAATTTGCCTTTGGCTTTGTTGGTAGAGAACACATTTCAGCTCGGTGCGCCACGCCGCGGCAGGTGGTGCGTGATGCCATCCGTGACTCTGTGGGTGCAGTGCAGTGTGAGCCTCGGCACAGGGCACAGCACGGGTCCCTTCCCTTTCCGTGTGCGGCCGGGGGGCGCGCTCGAGGGCGCGGAGGCTAGCCACATGTTTCCTCTGAAGTCTGAAGAAACTTTCAGGCGGCAATGCATAAACAAGGCAGTGACGACGTCGTACAGCAACATCCCCTCTCTCGTCGTTCTAGAAGGCTTGTCCAAGCTCTGAACTTCTCGACCAATCTACATTGCTGATTAGTCGGAAAAAGTGTGAGATCTGTCTCCTTTTCAGTTCAGAGATTTCGTGATGGAAGACATTTTCTCACGTTTCAAAAGGGGCCTAACGTTCTTGTTTAAAAAAAACGGGGGGGGGGGGGGGGGGGGGGGGGTGTTCACCCTTGACGAGATCTCCGCTAATGGAGTTGGTTGGTGAGGTGTGATATCCGGAGTGATCTGAGCAGACACCGCATCAGCCAGTGGGCAGCCATGCATGTCAAACTGACGACCAGATTTACAGAAAGTTGGGCGTAAAATATTGCTGTGCGCGCGCGTGCGTCACTTCCGCGAACTCCATCTGAAATTGCTGGTCCATTTTTTTCGTACGTCTGATCGAATTTTCTGATCCATTTTTTTTTCGTACTAGACGTACACAAACGCATTTGAAAACTGATCTCTTCGCTGGAACTGAATACTCTCAGCGTCAGTGAGATCGATCGATCGTTTGCCTGTTAGTTTTGCGTGCTCTATATAGATCATTTAATTTAGCACATGTACAACCTATAACGAAACTAAAACTAGTAACTTGTAAAACTTGTATGTTAGTTGATCATGCATGAGCTGTATATATGTAGGGACATGAAAAGGAGAATAAGAGATCACACATATCTTTCTTTCAGTTTCAACCCTTAGCTAATTTACAGAGGAAACCTGAAAATTGACATACCCTGCAACTTAACCACGCACCTTTAGTAGCTTGATTGAAATCACTGCACGAGTGTACGTCCATATTCTAGAATTCACCCATCAGCTAGCAAAAAGCCTTTTGCGAGAGGCTATGTCCAAGACTCCAAGTAGAGAGAACTTATTGCATGCAGGTCTAGGTTAATCGACCGGAGCCAGCAGGTTCATTAATTTCACACCTCACATGGAGAACAAAGCTCTCGCTCGCTCGCCACGATTGGAACTGAGGGCATGCGTCGTCGAACTCCACAGGATGATGGGCTCTGAAAAGTATAGCGACGAAAGCCGAGAGGATCATCTGAAAACAATAGGTTAACCAGAAAAACCAAAGATTAGCCGCCGCAAAAAAGGCAGCATGATCCGTGATTAATTCTATTCTGTTTGCATCGCCCTGCTGCCGCCCTCTGATTATTAGGCCCATGGCAACTACGATCGGCATTGCATCTCACGCCAACCCTCACCAGTCACCACCTTTCTAGCTACTAGCTACCTTTCTCTCTCGCCGTCGACGTACGGCGTCGCCGCCGCGCGCGCATCATCAGGCATCACGCCGCGAAACGGCAGGGGGGCCGCGGCCGGTGGCCACGCACGCGCCGCCGCTGGTCGGCAGCAGCATGGGTCCGATCCACAACAAATGCTCGACGGCGATCCATGCGGCTGGCCGGCTGGCGACGGCGGCAAGGTCACATCGATGCATGGTCCGGCCAGTGATGAGCCGCGCCGACCGTACGTGCCGATGGCTCTGGTTTTTTTTTTGTCTCGTACGTTTCCTCGCTCCATATGTGGCCATGATGATGAAGGGATGGATCTCGCGCGACGACTGAGATTTTGCGCGTGGCCGCAATCAATGTGGTTGGTGAGACGCGGATGATGCGTCCATGATCGTCGACGCCGGCCGCGCTGCGTCATCCGCTCGGCACGCGCACGCGTGGTTGTACGTGGCGTGAACGCTCGCTCGAGGCGCGCGGCGGCGCCGGCCGGAGGTAGCGGCCGCGGCCGGCTGGCCCTGGCCGTCCGGGGGGACTTTGCTAATAATTTAATCAGTGACCGGCCGGCCGGCGGCCGGAGAGGGGAGATGGAGAATCTGGGTCAAACGAAGCTGACGGTGCCGGTGAGGCTTTTGTGGGTAAACTAATCCGCGCCCAGACCGGCTTTGCCAAAAGGTACGATTAGATGCTCGTACTCTAATGCCGCATCATGCAGATCGAGGTATCCCAGCGAGCGAGTTGATGAGGAGAGGGGGTTTATCCTATCTTTTGCTGTGTTTGTGTAGTGTAAGTGTAAGACCATGCACAAGAAACTACTGTGCTGTCAACTACGGGTGACGGTAAGTGTAAGCTACAGTAGTTTGCAACGTTGTTGTATTGACGTGTCACGGTAAGTGTAAGCTAATTTAACACATATAGGGAACTTATGAAATGGCAGGACTATTGGAGAATAATAATTAATTTTAGTCCCAAACATTACCTACTTTTTTTTGCAAATACAAGACACTTAGTTTTTTACATTTAAATAATCTATGATGCATGCAATGCTATGCAAAATAGTTTGTGTTAATTTAGTTGCCTCGTAGGGTACATATTAAAGTGTAGTAGATAGATTTGGACTGTTTGTTAGAGCCGCAACTTTTGAGTTTTTTTTCTGAAAAGCTCCAGCATTATTTTTAAAAAGATACATGTTTAACTTTCAGACTTTAAAAAGTTACGAAAAGCTTATAAAATTGAGCTTTCCGGTTTTTTCATATATAAACTCATCTTTTTTGGACTTCCAGCTTCTAGAACAAACTTTGCTGTTTGTTTGGGCTTCTAGCTTTTAATTTTTCACGCTAAGAATTAAGAAACAAACATGTATGCATTGACCTGAAAAGAAGAGACTTGAATATATATGGGCAGATGGAGTCAATCTGATGCAATAATTCTCTCAGTAGTTAAGGTGTTTTTAGTTGGATGCATGTATAATCGGATGCAGCAGTCCTACACTGAAAGCTACGTGTACTGGGGCTAGTAGCGCGCAGATGCAATGCATCATGTACACATCTTATTTTTTTCTCTAGATAAGTTGTGCCCGTATGTAGTACTCCCTCCGATTCTATATTAGAAGTCACTTATGACAGCGACACGGTCACCAAAGCACAAGACTTTTCTTTCTGTAAAAATCTTTATTGGAAAGTTATATATATATATATATATATATATATATATATATATATATGTATATTCTTATATGAAAGTAATTTTCAAGACAAGTATATGTATATGATTTTTACATTTTCAAACTCAACGATTTAAAAGTTATTCACGATTTATATTCCCAATGTTTGACTCAAACCATGTCCAAAACGACTTCTAATAGGGAACCGGGGGAGTACATGTTTACCTATAAATTACACACAAACGCAAACAGTCAAACACCGACATTCAGACCCCGAATTGAAGTCCCCCTCAACTTTAATTTTCCAATCAGATCGTCCTCAGCCGATCAGGCATTGATAGCTAGCTTATTAGGTGGGCACTGGTACAAGCAATGCAACACACAAGCTAGCTAGTGGTCCAATGCAAAGCCTCGATTATTCATCTCCCTTTCCAAGTTTCAATGCTTGCAAAAAATGATTCTGGCGTGGAGGATCCGGCCGGCGCTAGGCCAAAGCGAGCTATCACGGAGTTAGGAGTACTAGTAAGTAACGAAGATGCCCATATATCATCATTAACCGCTAATGATTAGCTCGGGAGAAAGGTGGTGGATTAACATCGATCGCACACTGCACTGTTGAGTGTTGCCGCGACGCAACCCCAGCTCTCTCCGAAGCAAATGGTTATTTGTATAGACGATGCTGTGTGAGAGCCACACCTCATACGCTAGCTACAAACTGATCGATACTTTAGAGAGAGAGAGAGAATGCACGCATGGCATGGACCACACCGGCGCGTGTGTACGTTGTACCTCATGGCACGCTGATTACTGGGCAAATAATCTAGATCAATCAGGCCGTATTAAGTCGCTGCATGCATGCATGACATTGACACTGCAATGATGATGCATCTGGCCACGCAAGTGTGCGTACGAAAGCGCTAGTTTTTTTTTTGGCTGGGATTTTTTTATATATACATACAATTAAGAATACGATCTCCTATTAGTTCTTCTTATCTTATAAGAAACACACAGCATATATAGCACACACTTTGTACTCGATCGTTCGTAGCGAGGAGCAAGATTAGGAAACCAGCAGAGGTGTTGCAAGGCCCCCTGGTGGTTGTTCGTTAAAGGGACAGTGCCTCGACAGGAGCACGTTGCGAGATGCAACGCACCGGCAGGCGGCCGGGTCTCTCAGGGTGCAGCCACTAGCCTGCAGGCTCGAGCACATTCACCGCGAATCACGTAGGGAAAACTCAACGGGAGGACGGACGATGTTGCCGTTTCATGCAGTACGTATGTAGTAGCTGATTAAACTAAGGTGTGTCGTGGTATGAGCTCGCACCGACGGCGATCAAGACTTCAAAACCACATGATCAAGCAGGCACAGGCTCGAGCACGCCCGATTGTCGTCGGTCCCTTCCACACTCCAATAGCATGTGCTTGTTGCTGCTTGCCCAACTAGCTAGACCGGCACGCTGACTAGGCGGCACGAGCCCCGGCCCCGGCCTTGCATGCTGTGTGTGAAAAATAAAATTAAAGTCAACGCGGCGGGGCACGCATGCATCATGTCAACCCTTTGTCCAGCTAGCCATGGAGAGAGGAGATTGGAGAGAGCCGGCCGGGCGGAAGAACCCGCGTGGATGGACTGTTCGTGCATGATCGACATGTGGATGGAGCAAGCAAGGATCAAGCGGCGGGCATCGATCGAGCTGGCCATGGCCGGCCGGTCTCCCTGGTGGGCATGCAGCGGCTGATCTGATCGTCGACGAGATCTGACAGCAAACAAAACTATCCGTACGACGATCGATCATCGGAGACCTGCTGTGATTAGCACGAGCCAGGAGGCCAGGAGGGGGAGGCATCGCCAACGGTGAGCGGAATCTTCTCTCGCATCGCATCGTCGTCGTCCAACGAGAAGAAACCGCCGGGCAGCCGGCAATGACGCGCATGCGCTGCGCTGCGCCGGGCAGAAAATCCTCTCCCTCTTCCCCTTTGTTTTCGGCCGCGGCTTCAGATTGGTCTGGTCAGTCGGGTGTGCGCGCGGCGCCTCCCTCGAGGGGCGTGAGGATACGTCGCGCAGGCGCCAGGCCATAAATGGCCGGTCGGGGGCAGCAACCACGGCTCTCTGGCCGCTGCCTGCGGCGAGGTGGTGGTGACCGCGTCGGGCACGCAACGCCCTGTCTGGGCTTCCCCTTCCTATCCACAAGCAGAGACGTCTCACCACCGCGCGCGGCCCTGGTTGGCTTTGGCTGTCGCGACCCGCGCGATACTTCCATAGGTCCATGCCGCGTGAGCCTATAGGGCTGGGCTGGGCTGGGCTTTGGGCTGGTGCAAGTGCTGCTATGGATAGGGATGGCAATGGGCAGGGTAGGGTAAGAGTAAAGCATTTACCCGTCCGTATATCTCTTTTGTATCCTTAAGCGCCAAACGTGATGGGTAAAAATCATTACCCTTACCCTTACCCGCAGGGTAAAGGGTACCCGATGGGTATTAACATAAACATGTCATTAACTTCATATCTAAGAGTACAATAATCATTTGATAGCTAAATAAGTCTCTACCCCTAAAAAACGCTTAAGGGCAACGCCGGGCAGAACCGTGTTCTGCCGGCAGAGCCACGGCCTCACGCGCCAACAGGCGGGCCCCACCCAAATCCATCTCCCCACGCTCCCGCGAGAGAGAAAGAGGATGCCCGCGGCCAGGAAAGGGTCCCCGCCGGCCTCGCGAGAGGCGGACTCGACCGGTCGATGGTGGCGCCGGCGAAGGCGTCGAGCGCCCACGCGAGGTCCCGGCGGTCCTCCCCCGCGGCGGACGACGAGAAGGCCGAGAAGGAGGACGTGGAGGCGGGCCCCGAGGAGGAGCCTGCGGTGAAGCAGGCCGACGTGAACGTCGAGGCCTCGCAGCTGCTGCTGGACTCCGTCTCGGAAACCGTCGCCGCCGCCGACCCTAGGGTTAGGGTTTCTTACCGGCGCTGGGTAGGAGGGAGAAGGCCGCGCCGAGCAGGGGAAGGAGGGAGGATGCCGCGGCACCAGCGGAGGGAGGTCGCGGTGCCGGCAGGAGAAAGCGGCAGGAAGATGAGGTCGAGGTTGCGCTGGCGCGCCGGCGGGGATGAGGAGACGCGGCTGCCGGCGATGTTGCTTCCCATCGGATCCGTCGTGGAGCTGGCGCAGGGAGAGGAAGGCCCCGTGGAGGCAGCCCGGTGGAGGAGGAGATGGGGCTATGGCGGGCGGGGCGGGTCGTCGGCGCCGCGGGGCGGGACGAGAGGCGGCCGCGCGGCACGGCGAGCGCGAGGCGCGCGCGCGGCTAGGGCGGGGGGGGCGGAGGCGCGCGCGCGTCGCGGGTGGGGGCGGGGTGGGGGCGGGGGTGCGCGTCAGGGCTGGTGCCTGGTGGGAGCTCGGTGGGTGAATGGATAAGGAGACAGGAGTGGACGGGAAAAAAGGAGAAAAAAAAGAAGAGGAAAAAAAGAAAAGGAAGAAAAGGAAAAAAAGAAAAAAAAGAAAGGGCAATTTAGACATTTCACAACATCAATCCAACAGGTGAAGCTGTTTTGCCAAACGTTTTCGAAAACGGCTTCAGCTCAATTAGAAAAGCCGCTCCACGGGAGGAGCAAGAGCCGGAGCCGTTTTTGAAGGAGCCGGAGCCCTGCCAAACAAGCCCAAAAGAGAAGGCGAGGAGAGAGGAGCAGCCAGGCAGCCGGCGAGGGGAATGGGCGCCGCACGGCGGGAGGGCGTGGTGGGTCCGCCTGGAACGCCCCGCCCGATGCCATGTGGGGGCAGTGACGCCCGGGGCCCGTCTGTCATTGGGCGACCCGGTGCCGACGGGTGGATGCGGTTGGCGGGCAGGGGGAGACTTTTAATTATGGACTGGTGTTTACTCCGAGAGAGAGACTGGTTGGTGGGGTTGGCCGGCACCGACTGTGAACTGATCGTGTCGTGTGGCGACGAGAATCCCGGCGACCACTGTGATTCACTGATTCTGTGAATTATTATTCTCTTTCCCAAGGAAAGCCGCTGATCAAAAAAATCAAATTAGGGTCTTGTTTAGCTGCTGGAAAATTTGTCTTTTTAAGTTTTAACTGCTAGAGCTCCGGTAGCACACTGTAGTACGTTTCGTTTGCTTGTGGTAAATATTATCCTACCATGGCTTAACTAGGTTCAAAAGATTGGTGTCGCAAAGGACATCGAAACCATGTAATTAGCATGCTACTACGAGGATAACCATCATCCCGTTATCACTTCTCCCTCTCTTTCAAATTCATGTACTACTACTTTGCAAAAAAAATGCCACTCCATTCTACCAATGCAAACTTTAGAAACGTGATAGGGCGTTTTATTCAACCAATGCAAACTTTAAAAAATGCCACTCCATTCTACCAATGCAACTACTGTGACATTTTATTCAACCTTCTTTCAAGTCAACATCATCTTTACAATCAACCTACCTGTTGGAGCTCTTCCAACGACTTGAATGGTGATAGTTGGGTAACAGGAAGATCACATGAAACGGGCAGTGAAAAAAAATATTACCGAGTGTTTAGATTGCTGGACATTCTTTTTTTCCGACTTACATTCTATTTTTTTTAGACACAGTTTAAAACAGCAAGTGTAGCTCCTATAATACATGTTGTTACTCATAAATTATACAATGAAAATTAATGCCGTTTTGCCCATAGCAATGCATGGGCATACTCCTAGTCAAATAAGAAATTACAACATCCCAACATAAGAAATAAGATCAAATTGTGATGCATTCTTGCGAGTCAATGAGTCATGGATCAATGATGTCAGACTCAACATCATCCTGAGAACACAAAATAATGGACATTAGATCAATTAAAGTTATACTTTGTAAAGAAAGTGGAACATGTGAAGTCAGTACATACCAATGGTGGAAGGGATGTGCTGCTAGGGTTAGGATATATGGGCCTACTTGGGTCAAATATTTCTATGGGCTTCTTTTGTGCGCGTAGCCTTGGGTAACCCATGGGTAGAATTTCATACCCTTACCCTTGCCCGCGGGTAGAATTTTATACCCGTACCCTTACCCACGGGTAGAATTCCATACCCTTACCCGTGGGTAAAACTATCATCCTTAGTTGTGGAGTCCAACAAACAAGCCAATGAATTTCTTTATTTATTTTTTCTTCAAATAAATACTACTATTTCGAGTCTGTAGCCTAGGGAGAAAATTATTACATCACTCGGCCGAACCCGTCCCCCTGTCGCTCCTCAGGGGCGACACGAGTGGACCCCTAAACTCTAGCGTCACCATCATATCTCCCTCCCCTTCCACGTCTCACCGCCACTGAAGTTGGGTCGCCGGAAGCCCGCTGGGAAGCTAGGAGGGCGGCGGCGGGGCAAAATCGGCCGATTCGGGCTGGATTCGCCCGGATCTTGGAGCACGAGGGTGCGGTGGTGTTGGCGATGGTTTGTCTCTGGTGGTGTGGGGGCGCATGCACCTGGGCGTTGGTGGTGCACGAGCCTTGCTGCCATGGCTAGATCAGCGGAGGGCCGGAGCGGCTGTGGTGGTCGAAGGCTTGGTCGCGGCTTGTGTGGCAATGGTTGTGACGACCCAGGTTTATAATTAACCCTAACTACCAGTCTAACTTGCTGACTGTGGTCAAAGCATGGTCAACCTGGGCTATTACCTCGAAAACCTCACCAACACTCACCCATGCACACTTTGGTCAAGTCAGCACTAGCTCCCTTGGTCAAAACCCTAGCTAGAGTGGTCAAGGTCTTTGATGTCAATACTCTAACTTAGAACTTTGGCCACATTCTCCAATTTTTGTCTAAACATTTAAAATTCTGCCAATATAAAAGTAGTACAGAATTTAGTGGGACACATTTCATCTTTAGTTGGCATTTCAAATGTTGAGTGGAAGGGGTTCAAATTTGCAAGTCAAACCTCTTTTCACTATTCACCCGAGCCATGAAAATCCCCAAGTTGACATCCAAATTTTTGTCTCATTTCAAATTCAATTCATGTGTGGCTTGTGCCATTAGAAGGTTAACTCTTCTTCAAATGTCCTATCTACAGTTTTCGAAGTTTGAATTCAAAAAATTTGTTTCACTCAGTCAAACAAGGCCACTTGGGCCAGCACTGTGGCAGAGCGCGTGTGCGACGCCGTACCAGAGCCCGACCGGGGTTACTGTGCGCACCCGGCGTTGTCGTCAGCTACCTGCTCGCGCCCCGAGCCGACCCCCCCCCCCCCGCTGCCGCGCACGCCCGCCGAGGCAAACTGCTGATGCCAACCAGATATTCGTCGGCATCACTTAGCAGTGAAGCCTCCTACACCCCCATGCACGTCCCGGCTATAAAAAGGCATCCTCGCTGTGGCTCGCGCGCGCACCCGCTTCGCCGGACGCCATTAGCGCCGCCGCGAGCCAACACCGCCACCATCCACTCCAGCCGTCGCTCCACCCCTCGAGCCTCACCTCTAGCCCTTGTGTGAGCTCTCCCCGTCGCTTGTTCACCTGCATTTCGACCCACCTCACCGGAATTCGAGCTGTAGCGGTCGCGCTGCCACGGTCTCGTCGCCGTCGCTTGCCGGAGCCGCCTCCGATCACGCCGCCGCCACCAATCAGTCCCTGGTGAGGTCAATTGCAAGACAGTGCCATTTGTTGTTCACCTCCGGCCCCACCTCGCCGGCGACGACCTCACCCACCGCAGAGGGCATGGATGTAAAAGCCCAAGGGCATAAATGTGAAGCAAGGGCTAGTTTGCAACGTTCTGGATCTTAGTTTTCTTACAGTTTAGTCCAGCCACTTAGGAAATTCCTAGAACTTCGTAGGAAAATCAGAAAAATGCAAAACCAATTTTGTTGGTTTCGGTGAGTTTAGACCTACAACTTCTACAAAGCATGACCATAGTTTTGAGTGATGGATTTTGAATGAAAATTCAAATTCAGTTTGACACCTATTTGCTGTAGTTCAAAATCTAGAAAGGTTATGTAGCGAAATTTTGGATATATTGTGTGTTATGTCATGCCTAGCTTAGGTACCAAAATTCGCACAACGTTAATGTGTAGATCTTTTTATAGGATTTACTTTGTATTTATGCTAATTCTGACTTATTGATTTTTGTAGCAAAATTTAAATTGATTTTTGTTCTCAACTTGTGGCTTTTTTCATGTTATGCCTAGATTAAACTTTCTCATGTGTTTTTAATGATTTTATCTCTGCTAGAAATATTTAATCTTGTTTATTGCTTAGATTTACATTTAAATGCATAGTTCAAATTCCAAATATGACTTGGGTGTGCATGCTGGTTTCCTAGGCCTAGTTAGGGCCAGAGACGTTGTAGGGTAGAGTTGAGGTGCAGAAATGCCATATTTTATTTATTTATGCTTTCTCATAATTTAAATGGCTAGGATTTTGCCATTTTGGTTATATAGGTTGGTAGCTCTTTTAAGTTTAAACTAGTGGACCAGTGGTATGTTTGGGTCCTTAGGATCATCAATACACTCTTTTTCTCTGTTTCTATTATTTTTTATATAATGAAAAGTTTGAAATCCATTTAGCCCCCCTAGTAAGTTTAATTAGGATAAACACCTTTACTTCCTTAATGACTCAGTAGCATGTTAGTTAAATCTAATTAGGGGCATGGGTTGCAGCCATGCGTTTTGTGAGGTTTAATTAAATTAATTACTTAATGGTGCACCAATCATTAGTAAAAGGTTTAAAATAATAAAGCCTTCACATATATTAACTTTAATGAAAAGAATTGTTAATTAAATGTTTGTCAAGGTGAATATGGCAAACAAGAGTTAGATGAAATACTTAATCTCTCACTCCATCTGAACCCTGCATTGCATACCGTGTAGAACTCCCTGACGGTAACTACGCGCTCGTGCCGGAAGCCGAGGAAGAAGGAGCTGACGTGGAGCTGCAGTACATGGAAGTGAGCGAGGACACCGAGGACCCTCAGGCTAACTGTGCTGACGAAGGCAATCCCCGGTGCATTGACCTATATGTCTTTGAAAAGTTACATAACTATCTATGGATGTTTGTGCATTACGTTCAGGAGTTGAAATGAAACCCTAGATGCATGATCCCTAGGTACATACTCCCTCCGGTTCCCTATTAGAAGTCGTTTAGAACAGCGACACGGTCACCAAAGCACAACTTTGACTTCTTTTTTCTATAAAAATATTTATTGGAAACTTATATATGTATATTCTTATGAAAGTAATTTTCAAGACGAATCTATTTATATGATTTTCACATTTTAAAATTCAACAACTTAAAAGTTATTCACGATTTATATTCCCAATGTTTGACTCAAATCTTGTCCAAAACGACTTCTAATAGGGAACCGGAGGGAGTATGTTCTTTACTAGTATGTTAGGTCGGTAGCTGTTATGCTATAAGACCGTTATAAGTCGAGTGATGTTTGTCACTCACGATAATAGGTTCTTATGTTGGAACCATTTTCGATGTAGAAGCTGAACAAGGGAAACGAGTACACATGGGCACATACAATACATTCAAAATATTATGTAGGCATCATTTATTTTATTTGTAAGTTACTTTATGACCGGTCATATTTGAAGTACTCTGTATGACTTATCTATTTGCAACAAATTTTTGAATGAGGATAATGGTCAAATACTGTAGAAAAAGTTAACATCAACAAATATTTTGATACCAAGGCGGGTGTAAAAAAGTCAACGCATTTGGTCTAAAATATGTGCCGTCAACTACATAAGCTTCAATTCCATCTCCACTATAGTAATGTGTAGAGGCTTGAGAAAAACTATACTACTACTATAGAACGCTTACGGTCATGTATGTTTGTAGTTGTCAACAACTTCGCTCCCGTTCCAACAGATCGAATCTTGAGGGCACGTCATGTCAGATGAAAGGGCGCCAAGCTACCATGCATAAAGGTAATGTGTCTCAAACATGGCGACCTAACCTAGAGAGTAGAGACCTCCTCTCCTCGTCGTGTGTAGGCGGCGGAGAGCGACCTCACCAAGCACTTCGCCCAGTAAAAAGGATCCTTCCAGGCTCAGGCTGCTAGCCCCAGCCCGCGCCCACCCCACACATCGATGATGTGCAGCTCCTACTAGATGCTACCCTAGAGCTTGGCCGGCTCGTCGTGTTCGTGCGTGTAGGCAAGCTAAACACGCTAGCCGGTTGGAGGTTACAGCCGGGACAAGCGGAAGCCGACGTTGTTTGGTGGTCACCCGTTCTCTGTTGATGGGAATTGGGAAAGAATGATGGATGGGATTGGACGCTTTGATCTCTCGCCGTCGTCGCCGGCAAGCCGGCCGGCCGGCCGGTCGGGGACCTCACCAGCCAGGCTGCACAGTGCCCACATCTCTGCTCTAGAATCTAGGCTCGGGTACGGACGACGGCCCAACAGAATGTTGCCCCACACGTACGTCCGGAGTACTATTGGCATGCAGCCGTTTTGTTCTCTCTTTTGAGACTGAAAAAGTGCCTGTGCATAATTTCAGATGGGATCGAAATCAAACCGAGCGAGGCATGCATACACTGAATTTGAATTTGATCTATCAAACCGTGTGGCCGCAACTAGCGCAGAATTACCAATATTCATTCATCTCATCAGGTGCGTGTGCGTGGCGACAGCCGACAGGGCGGCGCCCGCAGCTCCGATCGGACGATCGACCATGGTGGCCAGACAGACAGTTTGGTCAGTTGTAAAGTTCCAGGCACTGTAGCTGGATCGTAGTACGTGCACAGCGAAAGCAACGCGGAGCGACGGAGGGCGTGATGGATCGGCGAGCAAACAAGCCACTTCGCCTACCGGTCCGTCCCTCTCTCCCAACCAGGCAGGGCAGCACAGCAGCCACACGAGTGGCGGGCGTCCTTGCGGCTGTCCGTGTCGGCCACCCGTCGTCACCCACACACGGCTAGTAGATAAAGATGGCCGGCCGGAGTCCTTCTATATCCATCCATCCACGCGGGCCGTAGGCACGGTGGGTGGGAGGTCGTCGGCCGTCCCGTCCGCGGCGAAGTGCATGCCCACATACACGTGCGGCGTGGCCCGCGAAGGCGTCGGGCGGCCGGCCGGCGACTTCTCCGACGACCGCCAGCGCGGATTCATACGGCCGCCGGCCACACCAGCTACAGCCGGTCGACGTGCACGTCCGATCAGCGTGTGGGTGCGTGTTGTGCTATGGTGCATTGTGCATTGCACGGAAGGGCAGTCAGGGCCTCGCACTGGGCATGGATCACAGAGCATTGTGTAGGTGTAGCCTTTCTGGGACGGGGACAGGGCAACCAAAACCGAAGCGAGGCCCGGCCGGCTCCGTCAAGCGCGCTCCGCGTCCCTTGCATGATGATGAGGTCGTGCCTCGGGAAAGGGACGGTCCAACCCGGGGCAGGACCAGCTAGAGCTAGCCGCGCCGCACGCGACGGGGCTCGGACGCTCCAGCAATCATTGCCGGCGGGCCGGCCAGCAGTGTGCACGGTCGCCGGGGTCCGGCGCGGTCAAGCTAGCTACTAGTTGCTCGACGCCAGATCCATCGATGGCGCTGGCATGGATCGAGCCATGAGCCCATGATCGTCGTCTCCACCCGGATCCTGGGGTTCCTCGATCGGAGTCTGCCGCGCGCCGCAGCCTGCGCTGGGCCGGCCGCGGCATCATGCGCCATCATGCGTCGTCGAGCCAGCTCCGACTCCGATCACCGCCGTGGACTGAATCTCACAGAATTTCCTCCATCGTTTTAGAGTTGAGATGTTCACCCGTGATTAGTTACTGATCCTCCCGCGTCCCGCCTCCCTCCGTTCGTTGCACAGGTGGAGCAGTGGTGCCATGGCGAGAGTTTAACAGCATCAGCAACCAGCAAGCAGTCTCACGTCACGTACTCCTCTCGGAACCGGCAGGCAATTGTGTGGCCTGCGCCGGCCCCGCGTGTCAACCTCAAGCGGGCCGGGCAAGATCCGCGCAGGATCTTTCTCGTACGCGCGATCATGATGATTCGTGAATCTGCTGGCGCACGGCACGGGACCGGAGCTGACTGAGCGCGTTCAGTTTTCTCCGGCGGCGAGATCCCGGCCGCCGACGTCTCGGACCGAACGGTCCAGAACGCACGGGGACCGTGAAGGAAGACGCGCCCGTGCCGTGCGGCCTTCGGGCCTTGTTGGCGGTCCCTGGTGGTGGGCCGGTGTGTGGCCTCGTCTCGGCCATCTCGCTCGTCGCCGTCGCCGTCGCGTGCCCGTCCATGATTGCGCGCGCCGCTCGCCGCCGAGCGGCTGAGGATCCAGTCCAGCCGAGCGAGGCGGGCGCAGGCATGCGTGGGTGATTGCGCGAATCATGACCGTCCGCCCCACGCGCGCGGCTACCGACGGCCGGCACTACTCTCTGCTGCTCTCACCCTGCACTGCCACTGCCCTTCGCCTTTGTCAGATGGGATCATTGAGGAGGGAGGGGGTGATTGGATAAGCGTGGTGACCAGGCGAGTGTGCGTGTCCCAACTCTGGCTATCGTTCTGGACTTCTGGTAGCTGCTTCCAGGACTGGCAATGTGGAGTGCAGTTTCATCATCGCCAAACGCCAATCGTCTGATTCCCGTCCAGCTTTCTCAATCCTATACCCAGCCAGCCAGAATCTGACTGAACCACAGGCAGGCTTGTTTTGAGTATCTGACTAACACCGTCCTGTCCTGCAGACAAAGAACCAAACGACAATCGATAGCCACCATCCGACCGTGTCTGGGCTTTCAGAATGATGATAAATCCCTTCCTAACCTCTGCTAGGCCGATAATTCATTCCCTTGGCACTTGCAAACGGTATACGAGATCCGCAACTCTGCTGATCCATGCCTCATGGGCATCCAATCTAGGTACAACTGTACAAGACATCTGCAATTAACACTTAATCCTTTCGGACACAAGGATGGATGGATGGATGGATCCGGGATTATTGCTTGAGATCCCAACTTACATCACATATTCACATTGGTTAACCTCTACATAATTCAACATCAACCGTATTGCTTCGTAGATGTTACAATCTGGTGCAGACAGACGAAAAAAAAAGAAAGGGGTGTGTTCTGGTCCTGTTTTGACAAGCAAAATGCACCCATATATACCCTTGCTGGTCAGAGGTTAGTAGGGTGCTCAGTTACTTATGCAGCGAAGGCCCTAAAGTGTGCAAGCCTTTCCGGAATGTAAGGCAATATACCAGGTGCCTTCCACATGGTCGATCACACATATTTACATTTCTGATACGCGAGATGCGCAAAAGAAGACGCAACATTCAATGTCAGTTTCGAGTGCCCTGCGATTCTTTAAGCATTTCTCTCAACCTCAGAACTTCGCGGCAGCTCTGAGAAAGCTCCTTCTTCAGCATGGTGGATGCCTCTTGGTATTTGGCGTCCATGGTCTTCATCTCATCCACCGCTTCTTTGATCCATCCACGATGGGCTTCAAGTTGTGGTTCCATCAACCGAATCTGCATGCGAAGCCTTGTCTTCTCTTTGTTATGAGCCGCAGCATCCTGTAACCGCAAGAATGTTATACAAATATGTGCTTCCACATAAGTGGTTAGTTATTGAAGCTACAAAACTGTTACTGAAGATCAGTAAGTTGATGAACAATTTTTGAGAGGTCAACTGGGAAAAATGAAATGATGAAAAATAGTGAAAACTCCGGTTAATAGAGGTCCCACTAAATTATTTAAAATTTGATCCAAAAACAATATCTCCATGTTCAGAACTTCATGTTGGGCATACAAAAATAGTATTCAAACATGTGTTCCAAAATACTTGCTTGCGATTATCAAAACGGGAGCAATAAAATATGGGGATCCTCTTTTTATAGGGTCCAGTTGGAGTCTTGCACATAGCCATGAATTTATATTCATAATGCGGTAATGATAAAGATACATAGCAACCATCAATCTTTTTTTTAAATGAAACCCAAACTCCTTATTATAACCTTAATAAGCAATACTCCCTCCGTTTCAAAATGTAGGTTGTTTTAGCTTTTCTAGATGCATAGATTTTGCTAGAGAGTTATGTCTAAATGCATAGCAAAACCTATATATGTAGAAATCCAAAACGACCTACAGAGGGAGTAGTTGGAAACAATAAGCCCAGAAGTGCTTACATTTTCCCTATTGACTTCCATGACAGATATCCTCGAGCTCAACTCATCTACTGTAGCTTTGGCATGCATTAACTGCATAAGAAAAGCAACCGAAAACAAGTTAGGTTTAGTGAGTTAACTGGATTTTAGTAATAAATAAAAGAACTTGCCTTTATGTTACAATTCTCTTTCAAAACCTCTGCTTCATTGACGATTAACCTCATCTGCTGTGTCTCAGAAAGTAAACTATTACGCTCTTCGGTAATCATCAAAAGTTGTTTCTGAAGTTCCTGTTCAAAATGGAGTCAACAGAAATATAGAAAATAAACCTACCAAAATTTGCACTCCCTGGAAAAATAACTCATATTTAGTATTATTAATATGATGTAAAACACATCATTTTATATGGTTTCAGTGCGAGGATAAGGGATCTGGTCTGGTGGATATGGCACTGTATGTTCAACAAAATAAGCTCCCATGTGCAGTGGATACACGAAATTGAGGAGGCGCTGTGGAGATTGGGCTGGAGCGAAGGGGATCAGCACCCTATCTTTAGGACATTAATCAATCCTTCGGCACGAGTTTTTTTCCTTACTCTTAGCTCCTTTTTAGCTCTTAACACAATGACACACAGGAGGCCAGGAAAAAGTGGTTTCATAATGTTCAAAAAATGCGAAGCGCCAAAGAGAACTAGAGCAAAATAAATAGAGGCTACAAGACTTACATTTTCACCTATAGCACCATCAATGGTTCTTCCTTTCTCCACAGCTTGGTCGGATCCTTTACAAGCCTTGCTGCAGCATGTGACATTCTACTGTCAGTGGAAGTGAGCCTATGCAAATTTGAAAATGCAGCTTCTGTCTAAAATAACACGCATACTTCTACTAGAGCTGTTATGTTAAACATGCACATATTGCCCAGAACCAGTTATTGATCAAGTTTGCAAAAATATCTAAGTTTATTATAGTCTGCTGGTTGTTTTCCAAATAAAAATCAGAGAACATCAATAAAAAATTGCAGCTTTGATGCAAAGCAGAATCAATCGAATATGTTCTTATATTTTGAAACTACCTCCCGCTAACAGGGTTTCTTTATAAAACTTAAAAACCTTTCTAGTCTCATGTTAAAAATGAAGACATGAAAACATTACAAACAACCCATCTTCAAGCTCATACATATCATGTTAATCCTTCAGTCAAACAAGACTGAAGCTCGTCCACACAGATGCCGTGTTCGGAAAAAAAAATCGATGAGAAGACTGACCAGCATTTTATTCCTTTGTCATTCATGTCACCCTCCAAGGAAAGAGCCAGCTTTTCCTCCAGAGTTCTGCACTGTTCTCTACAACACACCAGCTCTTGCCTCACCTAGCAGTGTATTACAATATTTTAGTTAATACAGACGTTCGCTAGAGTATCAGTAGTAAAGAGCACGGAATATATATTAAACCTAAAGCCCCTCTGTAAACCAATTTAACAATATTATTATTGGTGAAAAATAACATGGAACTACATTCAACCTAAAGCCCTCTGGAAGCCATTTGGGAAATAATGCCCAGCTAAGCAAATTGGACATGGTAGATGCGTAAGTTATGGGAAAATAAACATGTGACTTTGCCAAAGGTACAGGTACCTTAATCAAATCTTCTGAAAGTTTGCGGTTCTCATCAAGGCAAATATTCAATCTCTGATTAGTTTCTAGATATGCCTTCTCCTTTGCTGTCCAAATTGATTTCTCAGACTCCATGTCCAGAAGGGCATCAGTAAGTTGCTGCATTTCACATTTTATTTTAACAAAATGAAAATAATTTCACATAACATCTAAATGGATAAAATTAAGTGATTTACCATTCCCATATCTTCCTTTTCCCTTGATACAGAATTCAAAGAAGCCTCCAATCTGTTAACAATTGATTCAGATGCAATTGATTTTTTGGTCTGCGACGCAAAAAGATAGTTTCATGATTGAAAAGGTGAGTAGAGAAAAAGGGTGCACAACAGCAATAAGGTCAAAGATATCACAAAGACACATTTTGTATACCAGAAGTGCAATCTGATCGCTTAATGAGTTCCGCTCTAATTCAGATGAATTCAATTTATTCGCAAGATCTTCTAGTTCTGATGTCATAAGCTCCACTTTAGATAATGCTTCATCCTTTTCAGCGATTGAAGTAGTTAAAGCTTCTTGTAAAGAAGAAATTTCTGTCTCCATATTAAAAGCATGCACCTCAAGCTTTTGATACTCCTCCTGAATATGAAAATAAAAAAGGAAAATGAGATAAATGGCCACAAAGCTCCTGCAAAAAAAAAGAAGAGACTTTGTACTATGCAATAGCTCCCAGAATGTATAATAAAAAAACTCAGCCACAAGAGAATACATGTCCCTGGCTTTGCTTTGAAGAGAGAGGACTCTGCCTGGGTTTGCCCCAAAGTTAGGGGAGTACTGAACCTATCAAAGTAAAACCGAATTGCTCACCTTTCCCAATCAGCTCAAGTCTTCTGATTGAACTGGTCAGTGCATGCAACACAATGTGGTATAAGGTTAGAGATCGAGTTCAAATCCTGGCAGCCGCAATTTAAAATAATTACAGCCGATTCCTATTTTCATATTTGCATGTGAGGGGTTGTCGAAGTACAAGTGTCTACGTTTCTCTATCAGTTTGAGCCTTTGGGTTGAACTGGTCGGTGAATGCAACTCGAACCCTTTAAGGAAGTACCCACACAAACTGTGGAAGCACCCTCTTTTGAGCCTAAGTAGGTATCCTCTCAAAGCAGATATGATCTCAAAGGAAAAAAACTAAGTCACTTCTAAAGCCAAAGTTTCTATAATGTGTAAACAATGCAAGAAATGTGACCCAATATGTAAGCCACACCAACAGTACACCCTAGAAAAATGTGGTATTTGCAAAAAAAAAAACAAGAAAGAAAGAAAGAAAGAACGATATACCTGCATCTGGACAGCTTGATCAAAAACTTCAGCAAGTTCCTGTGGCATGGGATTCAGCTCGTGCCTTTTGTCAACAGTGACTGAGTCACGTTTCCGTAAATCACGTTCAAGCAAAGTTCTCTGGCTTTGCAATTTCTTAACTTCTTTGTGGGCCTCTGCTTTTTCACTCTAGTAAAAGAACATGTGTCGCTTGTACATCAGAAACAGCTGGCCTTTAAGGTGGCAATAAAATTTATAATACCAATAAGTTGATAACCAACCTGAAGTTTTATTTTCTCCTGAATGGAATTCTTAAGTTTGTTCTCAGTCTCTCGTAATTTAGTTTTAGTCCTATCAAGTTCCCTTCGGACAGATTCCTTTTCTTTCATCAAAGAAGATGATGACAAGGTTGATACTTCCTTTTGGAGGTTTAGGAGATCTGAGAGAATGCTGTCCTTCTCCAGTTCATGTTGAAGAGTACAGTCCTGAGTATATGTAAATTTTTTATGCCACAAAATAATGAAAATTATACGTTTTGGAATTAGGATACAGGAAATAAATAATTGAAAAGAGCTTAGTCAGTGGCAAACATCTATGGCCTTCTCACAGCTTTCCAGATTTGACTTCAGTTTATCAATTTCATTTTGTTGATCTTGGGATTGTTCCTCTAATAGTTTCTGCATTCAAATGAGAAATGAAGAAAAATAGAACTGCTTAAAACTTAAGTGCATCAGGGAAGATAATAAAAATTCACCTTCTCTGATTCAAGTTTGCAGACTTTGTCCATCAAACAAGCCAACAGTTTCTCATAATCCATAATCATAGAACTGAACTGTGTAATATCCTCATGAGCTGAGTGCTTTACTTCCTATGGAAAGCAAAATTACACATCAATTATATATGTGTACTACGAATAAAAGTTGGAAAGTATGAGACAGTTAAATAAATGCCGTACAACACTAAGTCGCATACATAAATCTACATGGAAATCAATAATCAGCATAATAGAGTGTTCCATTGATGAGACATTTTCACTAGACTGCATGCAGGAATTTTCAAAGTTTGTAAATTATAACAGTAACATAGCAATGCAATTGTTTCACAACCCTCAGATTATGGCAGCTAGCCATTCATATTATATTTCTTCATGGTAATAAGATATTAGCATATACTGTAGGTGAAAATATTTACAGGGAAAACCAGATTTTTTTGAAACTTAGGGAAAACCAGATTGAGCATTTGCATCTCTAAAGCAAACCACTGGGCTAGAGTGTATTGTGGACTAAAATGCCTGTTGACACTCAATGCTGAACATCAAATAAGATAGTTAATTTAACTAAATAACATGATTATTCAAGAAGAACACAATCTGGAGATGCTGTCAATCCTGTCATACAAAAAGAGAGAAGCCATACAAGAATGCCTTGTGCCATAGTCAAGAGATTCTGACAAAGTTCATCAATAAAAGAAAGAGCACTATCAACTGAGTTTCCCAACTGATCCGCCTCCAAACTTATTCCTCGAGTCTCCATCAATACATTACTGAGGAATCCGAACGCTACTTCCTGGAAGTTGAAGAAAAATGTTTCACACATGTATCCAGCATGTTATGGCTATAACATGAAACGGTTGCAGGAAGATGGAAATAAAATATATTCCTAGCTATGGTTTCTTTTACAAAAAGTAGAGTGCAATGCAACTGGAAGAGGGCCACAAAGTACCTGGTTGGATTTTACATTAGCAGACAGTGTGGAGAACTTCTCATTAGCAACTTTTGCTTGTTCTTGTGCGGCTAGAGCATTCAGCTGAAGCTGCAGATAGACAAAGTCATATAGAGTGTAAGTACAGCTTCAAGGTAAAGCACAGGTTTCATTGAAAAAGTTGTCATGCAATCGTGGCAAAATAATGAGGGTAAAATTTTCAGATGAATTGTTTAGAGTGTAACAGCTTGAATCGAATGCTGTATTTATTAGGGACACACATAAGATAACTTTTAATTTCTAAAGTGTAGCATCATTTACCTCTTCATACTTCTCACTGAACGAGGTCTTCTGTTGAGTTGCCAACTCAAGAACGTCATCCAAATTAGTTTGAATAGAACTCTTCTCTGCCTCCAACAACTTGATCTGCTTGGGATTTATTCAAATACTTAAAAAAAAATCATTTCAGAGCAGCATGATACTAGTGGGGAAACTAGCACCTGATCTTGTAGTTGTTTAATGACAAAAATGGCTTCGGATTCTCGAGCAGATAAGCTACTAACTACGCAAGATGCAGTGCTTTCCATACTTTGCAGAGCATCATTCCCATCACGAGGGTCGTGGGATATTGTCCCCCCAAATTGCTCCTGATCTGATTTCTTCTGGTAACATCATGGATTCAGCGATCGGATGTGTAATAACAAAAATTGCAAAATATTTTTAGAAAGTGAAGTTCAACTTGATTAGGCATTTTGTATTATAGAAGGCCAAAAGCTCAAAACGAGAAGCATCAGAATCAATCACCATTGTATTTGGCTTTCTTCGGGTAACATGCAGCAAAGCATGTGAGTCAGGAAGAGAAACATCTTCACTGTCTTTGGATATATCACTAGATGAGCAAGCACCAGAACAAGGCTCATCATTACTTGCATAGCTTCCTTGCATTAACTCTTCAAAGTGCGGCGGCATTCCCATATTGCGTTCATTTCTAACCGTGCTGCTTGCACGGCCTTCTGCAGCAGGTCCTAAAACCTGGATATTACGTACAGATACTGAGAAGAGGTTCTTAACACAACCAGACATCTTATGCATAAATTTCAATACTCTTACGATGATTTGATATGAAAGGAAACGAAGATATCAATATATGTATGGCATGCACCCTGAAAAATGACACCACCAGTCCAACATGTATGTAATCTATTATCCACATATCCACCCTAAGAAAAATGATGAAAAGCGAAAGCATTCACAGAGAGAGCATCTAAACTAATATTCTGGGCAAAACATTTTTCTGAAATAACATTTCAACAATGATAAGGGGTCAGAACTAACAATGTTGCAGAGCCATCCAAAAACAAAAGATGTGCATGTAGACTTTCAGAATGCCAAATTGAACATGTTGAAAAGCACCACTTATAATTATACCTCAATACCAATTTGCCTTGTGTTTGGCCCAGGACACCAAGTTACCCTTCTTTTGTCCTGTTCAAGGAAGAATTTTTTTCTTAATAAAAAGCTATTAGTAGACTAAAGAATAGTGCTAAATTGTTGGTCTTCTGTATAAAGAGTCATGTGCCGCATGGCAATTTCTGTAAATTCAGTTTAAACAGATTTTACTTCATGTTATCAGCAGAAAAGAAAGAACACCTATAAAGAAAAAGGGGAAGGAAGCAATGAACAGCCATGCTGTTCATAGCCTTTTACAACTCTTACAGATTGCATAAATAAATTGTGACAACTAACCTTGCTAAAAGCAGTACTCCTGTCATCTCTCTCTGAATTTAATACCAATGAACTAAGATTCTCAATTTTCTTTGCTTGTTCAATCAAGCGTCTGTCACGCTGCTCTTTAGCTTTCTTTTCCTCCTCCAACTCTAAAGCAATTCTCTCCTTTTCCAGTTCACTCTAGAAAAATAATGATAAGATCAATTGATGTATTACATAGTCATGAATCACTGAATGGAAAAAAGAAATGCTTGAGAAAGAAACCTGCAGTAGCGTGTTCCGCAAATTCAGAATTTCTTCGCCCCAATGATCACTTTGAGAGTTCTAAGAATAGAGAGGAGTGTAAGTTTGTATTTTTAAAGCTGTGTAGTGTATAGATTTAATGCTTAAAACACTTTAAAACATACCCTAAGTTTTGCACGGAGCTCCTCTATTTCTTTCCTCTGGCGTTTTAATAACGCAGCATCTGTCAAAATCTGCAAATATGTAATGTAGGATTTATGTAATTATAGCACAATGAATAGCAATAGTAATCTAGCTGGCAACAGAAACATTTTGATACCTCATTAACGCATGCACAATTTGTTACACGCAATGCTCTACTTGCAAATTGCAAGCTGCTTTTTGTCTCATCAGCATGGACCTACATACAAAATAAAAATAAATAGTTTATCAGGACACAAATAACAGAGGTATTAGTTCTAAGTTCTAACAAAGGAATTTAGCCAGTGCTCGAGGAATTTCTTATCTCCTCGCCCTAGTGCTTTCACAAGAGCAGTTGGGGTTCTTGGTCTAGTTTTGGTCCTGGTTTCTTTGGAGTGTGAGATTAATCCTAGATTTCCGTGGGTTTTTTGGTACAGGTTTTGGCCATAACAAAACCTGTTCTGTAACTTTGGGTTTTTTAAACCCTACTCTTCTCAATATATTGATGCGCAGCTCTCTTGCGTGTTCGAGAAAAAAAAGTTCTAAGACTATAATGATCGCTCTTTGCTGTTAGCTAATGACATGTCAGAATTCACTTTGAGTTCTTAACTAAATGTGAAAAGTTTTAAAGGAAAAGGTAGTAGCACCTTTCAACTTAATGTCCACAGTGCAACATCAATCGGTAAGCAAAATAAACATGTATTACAAATATGCAACAGAAAATGTTTCAGTAGTTCATACTTCAGGATACAATTTTGCAGGAGTGAAAAATATAGCACATTTTTCTCCTTCCGTCATCCAATAGTCCAAACAACATGAGAACTCGATTGATAGCAGATAATGAGATATAGCATACCTGTGCAAGTGTTATATTACAGATGATAGCTGTGTTAGAATTCCCACCCAGAGCAGGCTGCAATATCCTTGTCAGTTTACTGTCACGGTATGGGACATGTCCGCTGAGAATAAAATCCATTACTAAAGCAGTCATGAAATAATTTATCGAAACAAGTTAGGCTTCGCTAGTAAAAAATAGTAAAATACTTACCCTTGACCATCTATGCCCTCACTCAGTTTCTTTATAACTGTACCAAGAGTCATGAGACTTTTGTTAATATGAGAACCCTCCTTAAGCCTCACACCCTCTGCACCCGTCTTTGCAGCTCGTTCTGAGCCAGCTAAGTCAACAAGGTTCTGAAATGTGGATTGTTCACATAATTGGAAGCAAAACAAGAAACCTGAATTTTATACATTGATAACTAAATAAGTACACCTTCCATCTAGGCCTGCCACTAGGGAGGGTATGGACAAAGTGACAAACCCACTCCTTTTGATACCCAAATCCAAATATATATCATCCAATCCTCACCCTCCCCATTGTCACCCATATCCAATGAATAATTAATTTTGTACTAGATACTATGTATATCCAATGGATAAAATGTACCCTCCCTCCCCATTTCTAATGGATAATTAATTTTCTACCCATACCTCCCCATTTGAGGTGGGTGTGGATTTGTGTATGAATTATGGATACCCAGCAACAGGCCTACCTCAGCCAAAAATAAGTGGTGTTTCAGACAATGGTCCTAAAAAACAACTTTGATGTTTCAGGTTTTACAAAGGTGCTCATTTCAGTTGATGTTGTACCAACTCAAGAATAGTCTTTGAGAATCATTTAGTTTTTGCAACATTTTACAAGACACCCATCTCCCTGTTCACTGATTACAACACAGAAAGGGACACAAATTTCTTAGGCATGTGCTCACTACTCATTTTGTGCCTTTTTTAACTGTGCACAAGCCTAAGAGATCAAATAGATATAAAAATTCAACACAAATCGACAAATACAATTCTCAATCTGAAATATTATTAACGATATGGATAACCAATCTAAAGATAAACCACACATATTCCAACAGGAAAATTATTATTTACTGGAGAGTGTAGTGGTAACTGCACATACCAATACGGATACTCGTACAGCATCACAAGAATCTTCAACTTCATTGTCGTCGCCTTTTTCTCTGCTCTCAATTACCTGGACATTAATAGCATAAGAATCGAAGTTGCGATCCAGTGGAAAATAATACAGAGAAATATAAGCAAACCATGCGGAATATAGTGTGAGAACGGCTGCTGTAAAGATTCATGTTTGTCTCTCCAATGTGCCGGTGAGCTGCAATTTTGCTAACAGTTCATCAAGAAGAGTGAATCATAGATTAACTGAACCAGAAGACCTTCAAGAAAGCTTACATTCTCCAAAAGACATAAAATCCATAACCTGCTCCGCGCATGTAACAATCTCTTCTCTTAACCCAGCAACAAATATCCCTTTCTTCATTCAAAAAAAGCAACATGAAACAATAAGACAACATTTTGAAAACAGTGTTGTCAATTTCTTATTAAAAGATGGGACGTTTACCTCACTACTCTCATGAACCTGCAACTTTCGATGTTCTGGCACAAGAAGGTCATTAATGTCTTCATTGTAAATTTCCATATAAGACATCCGGACAAGAAATTCTCTGTCCAAATGCTACACAACAGAGAAAACAAATAAGCCATACAGAATACACAGCACAATAGAAACTTGGGCAAGGTTCAATATAATAAGCAGGATTTATGAGAATTAAAGAAAAAAAGTGGCATATGACTATTCTAAGCAACCTTTTGTAAAACACGTTAAAAAGTCCTGATAGGATTCAGGAGCAATTAAATCAAAAAAATCGTTTGATCATATATTAAGAATTAATTGAATATGTTAGCAGCATGCAGCAGCTAGAATAAAATAGCTCTCGCTTGATTCTCATAGTGTACACTAAAGTACTCCCTCCGTCCCTTTTGGTTAGTCGCCAAAAAACAGTGATTCCCCTCACAGACACGCTTTACGGACGACCATCAATAAGGGACGGAGGGAGTAAGTAACCATAATAAAAAAAATTGAAAACCGAGATGTAGAATCAACCTCTTCAATACGCTGGAATAAGTCTTGAACTGCAAGCGGTATTATTCCAGGTTCATTGGTGGATCCTCTCATCGTGTGGGTCTTCCCACTATTAGTTTGACCATATGCAAAAACAGTGCCTGTCAAAATGAAAGAGATCAATTGATTTCAATGCATATTGACTCAGCATATTGCCCGAATGATTGAGAAAATTCTTCTGTGTCAAGAACTGAGAAACACAACTAAATAGACAAGAAACAGCACGACTTAAAAAAAGATAGAAAAGGAAAAGAGAACAAATATGAACCTACACTCAGAGTGGCAGAAAAACAACGTTGAACCTGCTGAACAATGAACACCACAGTAACTGGAAGCCAAAGAGCATAGCACTGCCCCATGGTTCCTAGGTATAGATACTAGTGACAGCTAGAAGCCTGCAGTCCTACAAGACTACAAAGAACTTTAGTTCTTCAACTAGAGACAATCTAGGTTCCTGACAAGATAGCTATAACAATAATAAACTAAAACTTAACATGAGGTAATCAAGACTTGAAATAATGGCTAAGAACCCAAATTCAACTGATGTTGGTGGGAAAGTGTTACCATTACTCAAATGACTGGACTAACTACCGTAGCACCTACAAAATACTCCAATGGTTCGTAGGTGGAGTTAAAAGAGATGCCGAGAGGTCACTGAAAAATTGCCACATATCAAGGTAGTATGACTACCCCTTCCTTTAAATTTCTTCAGCTCATCTCATTTTGATGTAGTAGAATCCTGGAAGGTGTAGTCATACTACATGAGAATGAGATTCATGAGCTGAAGAAGTATAAATGAAGAGGTATTATTCAAAAGCTGGACTAAAAGTGGACTGCGACTTGAGGAAGTTGTGGAGAAAGTGTGGATTTCATTCTACCTAGCACAAGTGAGGTTACGGAAACAGTACAGTGGAGCAACGCCCTGTTCGTTTGGCTTATCAGCCACCAGCCAACAATACTTTTCTCTTAGAACAAACCAGCCACCAACAATAAGCCAGTAGTACTTTTCTCTCGGAACAAATCAGCACCAGCCATTAGCCACCAGCCAAACGAACAGGCTGCAAATTGGCAGAGTGAGCACCAAAACCAATGGCAAGATTGGCCGTTATTCCACAACTTATGGGTTTGAGACAAAGGATCATATCTCCCTGTAGTAGTTCAACCAGATGGCTGATGATGTATCTACCATGGTAAATAAAGTCAAGGAAGGGGGTCTCATCAAATGGGATGTTGCCTGTCTGCAGTACACTGAAGATCCCATATTACAGTGCTGGAGGCATATTCTAATTCTACAAAATAAGCACCTTCTTCATCTCTCCTGCGAGCAGCAGCCTCTCATCATCAATCCTCATCAACATATTACAGTGTAATCTCAGAGCATGGACGTGCTTTTATTACAGTGCCAGAGCAGTTGATTTCAGGGGGTGTTGCCTTCCCACTGAGTAGCAACACCCATAATCAGCAATAGACTACACATTAAAGCTATTGCAAATGGAGCGAACACCTAAAAGCCTCACACAGTACAAGCCTGAAATGCAATTGAACCCAACTTTGCTCGCCCTGGGAACTAACAACCACAGCAAACAGAGGAAACGAGATTACCATTGAACCCTCGGACCACGGAATCGACGATGCGCTTGGTGCGGGTCTCGTAGACCTCGGCGGTGCGGCACTCCTCCCCGAATATCCTGTCTGAGAGAACGACGGGAAGCTCAACCAATCAGGAATCCCCTACAGTATCAAACGGCAGGGAATCGAAGCGAAAGCGGAGGGGCGGAAGGGCGGGGGCTCCTCACCGAACTCGAAGCGGGTGGAGGACTGCGCGGAGTGGGCAATGGTGTTGCCGGATATCCTCCATGGGCTGCTCCGCGCGTCCTCCGGGGAGAGCGGCCGCGAGCGCACGGCGACGTGGATCCGCTCCATCTCCGGGCGCCGCGGGTCGGGGAGGCGCCGGGGAGGACGGGAGCGGCGGTGGGGAGTGGGGTCTCCTGGCCGTCTGGGGCTTGGGGATTTTTGGGAGTTGGGTTCGATTTTAGTTTTCCCGCTTGATAAGAGAGAGAGAGAGCGCGAGAGAGCAGGGACCCAATGTCGTCGTCACTTGGGCCTCATGAGCTAATAAGCCCATCCGTATTTCACAAAGGCCCAGTCTGTTATTAGGCCTTTTATTTTCCGTACCAGAGAGCAGCAGATTTCTTCTTCTTCCAAACGAAACTAAAATATTGTTTTTGCATTTTATTTTACTAGTAAAGTGGACGTGCGTGTACGGTGTCCCACGTGTTAATTTTTTTTAACAAATTGAATGACCACGGTAAGGATCATACAATTTCCAGAACCATCTTCATCTTTCTGTTCTCAATGTATACACATCACAATCTCATTAATTTGACCTTCATGTTAAACCTCTAGCCTTTGATATATCATAATATTGAGATGTATGATACAGGTCCTACATGACTACATTTGTGAGCTTAGATGGATGTGCTCTGTCAAGCTGGATATACACAAGAGAAGCCTTTCCTCTGCAATGACATTTCACAAACTAATCTTCACAATGCCAACATCAATACTACGATCTTCCAACCCACTCCATGCTTTCCACCAAAGGGATCGAGCTTCCACACTATTGTAAACCCAAGACAGAATGAATGAAATCCCAGTGCTTATTTTGTTAAGTATGTTTGTCCAAATATTCCTGTGTAAACCAAAGGACAATATAATCAAACTTTTTGATATGCATAAAAACGGAATAAAAAATCAAAGGGAAAAAATAGAACTTATAAAATGAATTGTCCTAATAAGGACACAAGTTTCATGTCTGCACTCATAAAACACACAACATAGGTCACGGTCATGCATCAAACTGCAGTTATACAGGGTGTTGATTAAGAGCAACTCCAAGAGTCTCTCTAAAAATCACTATCTAAAATTCTGATTTGGCTTTGGCTAGTATGTAAAATGAAATAGCTAGCAAAAAGTTGATAAAATCCAACAGACTCACTAAAATCAACTCTCCATATGCTCCACCGCTAGTGGGTTGTCACACCCGATTTTCTGAATGAAACCAAGTGCATACCTATATGCATGCCAGGATCAAGTTTCATGCATATAGTGACATAAAAGTGAATACAGAAACAGTATCACGTAAGAAAAAGAAAGATTATCAGAGATTTACGCTTAATCCTGGAAACGAAGGCTCAAAACATCACGAGCAATCGGCGGGGGTTGCGTACGCCTAGCACCAGCAACATCTTCATAGCAGCTTCCTCTTTCTGAGCAACAATGTGTATAGCAAGGGTGAGCACTTGTCGTACTCAGCAAGTGTGGGAAAAAGAATGTATGCAAAGGCTTTATAGTGGACTGGGCTATAAGCATTTAAGCAATTTTAGTTGGTCAAGTTTTATTAGCACCTGATTACTAATAAAGTATAAGTTTATACCAACCCACAATTAAGCATAAGATAAGAAATATGCCATAAGCACATGGCAAGCATAACCAGAGAACACGATTTAAGTCCATCTTCAAGTTTAATTATCATGTGAGGGTCCAGGCCGCCCGTGACCGTGGGCACGGCTAATCGATTAGTTTTACACTCTGCAGAGGTCGTACATCTTTACCCACAAGTCGCGTAAAAGTCCCGAAGAACTTTAAACCCAACCATGCGATGCTAGCTAGGCATCATACCACACTACCGAGGTGTGATTGCATAGGGACGCTACGAGGCCGTTACAAAGATCCCCGGATGTAGGTCGCCCGCTAGGTTACCCGGTCGGTGCAACGTATAAAGCTCCCGGACGAGTACCGTGTCTTAGCTAAGCCCACACCTACGCCCGAGCAGTCCATACGCCGCTACCCGCGGCCCCCAACCCTTATCAGGTAAAGCATACCTAACACCTAGTTCACTAATTAATAAGCCAAGACAGAGCCATATGTCTTGTGGTAGCACTGTTTCCTGGGTGGTCGCTCCATGTTCCGATTAATCATATGATCTTGTATTAAGCATCCAAAGATATAACATAAAGGTATAACAGGATTCATCATTGTTGTTCATTAAAACCACCATAACCCAGGTATAGCATCTAAGCATAGCTACCCAACATGAAGATAAACCCGTTTGATCAAGGCACAGGATAAATAACACTAGTCAAACCTTAAACATGGGTCCCATCATATTAATGCAAGCATATGCAATGAGTGATTAAATATAGTTCTTAGGACAAAATATCAAGGACACACTTGCCTTTAACCAAAGTAATTGCTCAGAATATCTTCGTCTTCTTGCTCATGAAATCTTTCGGACGGCGTTTAATCTACTCGCATCAATCATCCAAGGCAAACATCCGGACCACACATATACAAACAAGCAAAAGAAATAAATTAAAAACAGCAATCATCGAAAAACATACTAAAAATAGTACTAAACCGATGTTTACGTCAGGATGAACGTGTGAGCGAAAGAACTGCTGGAATCGGAATTGAATTGGATAAGATATGGATTTTAACAACAAATTATGGATAGCTGATTGAATATGACATAATGATGCTTGAGAAATACTTTGAGAAAGAAAATCAGAAAGATATAGATAAATTGATTCTAACAGGTGGATAAGGATTTGTAAATAATTATTCTATAGATAAGAAATAAGGATTTGTAAATAATTATTCTATAGATAAGAAATATTGGAGCCATAACGATCAATGGAGTTTGATTGTATAAAAAAGGAGTGTAGCAGTAGCATTCTCAAAAGAAGTCCTAAATACTTCATAGGCATGACATCACCAAAGTGCTTGGGCAATAAAATATTGTGGTAAAAGGATTAAAGAGGTGAACATGACGTCAAGGGGGTTATCCAGCTAAAACATTAAGCAATGCAAAAAAAAAAGTGAGCAGATCGTGGCCTTGCTTTCTCGAATACACGTACATATACGCATGCATGGTGCTATTGGGGTTGCACATGATTAACTAGTGAGAGAGGGAGACAGAGGGGGTGCGGGGGGTTCTCACCAACAACGACGAAGAACTTGGCCGAAAGCCCGGAATCAATGGCGAGCGGCGAGAAGTTGGCGTCGAAGTTCCGGCAGCCAGGCCTCATGACTACGGCCATCGCTGGTGCACATGCACATAGCAACACACCTTGTATTTGTTGCCAGGGAAAACCATCAAGTCGTATATGGCTAGTAGATCACGAGTGAGACCACCTTGAGTCCTCGAGACGGTGATCGTTGCCGGCGGCATGGTTGATGGAGATGAACATGAGTCAGAGCTGAGATCAGGATGTAGAGTAGATGGCCAGCAGCTCGTCATATGGCCTTCGTCCTGGCGGTGATCTGGCGGCCGAACCCTGGCAACAGATCGACGACAATGGCTCGTGCTTCCCGCAGCCGGCGGTGCTTCAGATCATGAGAGATACTAAGTGCTTCAGAGTTCAGATCATGAAAGACCAGGATAAGATGCAAAACGAAAAGAGGAGATTGGCAACATGCATGCCAACATGCTGGTGTTCTCACTAAGGCAAAAAGATGAACGAGACAGCTTGAGATCAAACTCAGAAGAGGACGGTTGTCGTTCGTCCTTCAGCTTGACGTATGTGTTGACCTCGGGGGCCTTCGTGATGGGCTGCCAGCAACAGTTTGGAGCTTCAGACATCAGGCAGGGCGTACGGCGGACGGCGTCTCCGAGCTGCGGCGGCGTTTTGGTTGCCCAAGGATGATGAGGTGCAGCGGCGACGGTGGCGACGCTTGCTGTTACGTGAGCTTGGCGACACCGGCTGCCAAGGAGCTAGGGCACAAGAGGAATAGAAGTAGATGGAAAAGAAAGTCCACCAGGATATATTTATATGGGACACGCAACATGTACGCAGCAGATAGAATAATCAGCCTTGTTTCCGGTTGGAGACAAACTAGGTCAGGCACTCAGGCTCGACTCCTGCTTGTCTTGCAGCTCGATGGACCAGCTGGTGTAGACACGATAACAAAGATGAATTTGGAACGTTGTATGAGGAAATAGAATATTGTCCGTGTGCCCTCACATTTGCCCAGGAAGGAATTGTAACAATACATGAAAATAAAGAAAAGAAATAGAAAGGGAAAACAAAAGCGATTTGGATTACTATAGATGTTGTATAGGATCTTAAAAAGAAGAAAGATTGAACACGGTAGAATCAAAAGTAACACATGGAGATGGTGGAATAAATTACGTGACTGGATGTTTGGAATTATGGAGACCAAATAAGGTCTCAAGAGAATAAGGTGAAACTTCTTACACATTACCACATGGAGAGAAAGGTGGCACGGCGGCACCGGTGCTCCAGCGACCTAGGGGCTCGACTGCGACGAGGAACGAAGAGAGAAGGACTAGGGGATCACGGATTTGTGCTCACCTGCGGAGGAGAGGAGCGGGAGCGGTCAAAATCCGCGGGAGACGGCGGCGGTGTCGACGGGCCGGTGGCTTGGTCCGACGGCAGCGTCTTGCGCGGTGATGCGGGCGGCGGCGGCCTAGGTCACGCAGGGGCGCGCGGCTCCGCCCTTTATAGGGGCGCGGGACGCGAGGGCCCCCCGGGTGCGCACGCCCGGGCGGGGGCGGCGGCGCCCGCCGTGGCTCCCTCGGCCTCGGCCAATGGGCCTCGCGCGGGCCGGGCGGGCTGGAGCGGGTTGGGGCTTCGGGCTCGGCTCGTAAGGGAAGGATAGGGTTTTTTTTCTGAAATACATTTTCAATACAAAAGAACTCCAGGGAAACTCCAATAATTCACTAAAGCACTAAAAATACTCAAAAAATCCTAAAAATTCTAGGAAATTTCCCAAAGACACATTGGGGCACGAACAATCCAAACAAAATATTTGGAGCTCATGAAAAAGATTTTAGAGCCTTCTAATAAATAGAAATAGCTCAAAGGAAAATGAGAATAAATCCCAGAAAAGTCCGGAAAATTCTCGGAAGGATTTGGATAGCTCCTAATCGCACTTTTGAAACCCTTTACACTCAAGAAGCACCAAGATGCATCGGCATGAATGCAACACTCACATCGAACCAATTTATTTTTATTCAGAAAATCAAACAAAGGATTTTTCCTATACTATATTTCCTGTAAAGAAAAATAAATGGGAGAAAAATTTTAAAATTATGAGAAAATTGTTATTTAATTATTCTTTCTATTCACATCCTGAAATTGGAAATTTCAGGGTGTGACATGGGTCCCGCCTGCCATACTTATGTACGAGGAGATAGCTAGCGGGACTAGCTAGCCAAAGATGGCTAGTGAAGCCTCCGATTTAGCTAGCGGAGGATAGCGAGGGCAAATTTAGCTAGTCTGTTAGATTGAGTTTTTGGGCAAGTTTTATATTTTTTAGCTAGTTAAGCCAAGATAACTAGTCTCTTGGAGTTGCTCTAATATTCAACACCCTCACGGTGTGTGTTGTTCCCTCCGTTAGTGCACCTGCATATCCTAGTTAGTAATCAACTATGAAATGCTTTCAAATTTTACTCCCTAGAAAATAATTGCATGGACAATATTTACGCCTGCCTGCATGCGCACATACGAACAAAAGAATTGAACCATGTAATTGGCGTAATTAAAGCAATAATCACCAAGTTGAGAAATCTGTAGCTATAAAAATGTAGTCCTTGTAGTCCAAGTCTCCTTTATTTGATTGTTTCCATGCCAATCAAGCCGGATTATGTACGCTGCTTGTGTCCAGCGAGACCACCACCATCTGCCGGTACTTCGCATGAGCGTTGCAGCCTTTGTAGATTATCATCATTCGTGATTTCTCAATAATCTGACCTTCGGTTTTCTTCAAGCTAGTCGACTAGTCGTACCGCCAGGGTACCGCTGGCACTCACCATCGCGATATGCGCTCCTCGCGGAACTGGACGACAGGCTCGTGTGTCCATGTGGTGCTAACATGGCGGTGGCTGCGGCTCCGGTGCAAGCGGCAATCAGCGTGATGAAAAAATAGTGGTAGAGGTAGACACCATTTGGATCACCCTTTGTTCTATATATAAGAATGTTATTTCTTTGGTGGATAATTACTTCTGTATTATTGGTAGAGTACTTATTCTGTTTTGACCAGTAATACTAAGACGGTAATCAAATGTTTACTACAACAGTATGAAAGAGTAATATTAAGACAATAGAAAAGTATTTCAATCAAAGGAATAATACTGAGAAGAAAAATATTGTGAGTGATATTGTAGTTACTACTAGTGACTTGCGAAGTTATATTAATACAATGTAGAAATAATTACTCCTAATTATACATAAAAATAATTTAAGCACTTCTGGTTTTTGCATTGGCTCAAACAGCAGTAATTTCATCGATGCCAAGAAGTTTAGAAGATTATAACTTTCATGTCATCTTACATTTTATCAGTGGGTAGATAGTAAAATTGTATCAACGAATTACTTCTATTGTCAAAATAATTACTCCTATTATTTTTTGCATATAGTTTGCTTGCTCCATGTTTGCAAATAAAATTATTTACATAATTACTCTTATTTGGCAGATGAAAATTATTGTTTCATGACAATATTTTTTCTTGAAAATTATTGTTACTACTTCGAACAAAATTAATTATTATTACTACTCCAAGACGAAACATTCAAAACAGATGAATGAACAAGAGGGTGCTGAATAATGTTTAACACCATGTCAACTCCATCCAACTCTTTTACTAATCCTGCAAGACCGCAGCCGCAATTAGCTTCTAATGTTTACTCCCTCAACTAATCATATCCATGTGCACGTCAAACACATTCATTGGAATCAATTGACTTAATTAACTCTTGCATGCATGTAGAAATTGAAATCCATATAACTCCACCCAACTGGCTATAAAGATACATGACATGGTCATGCATGTCTCCATTTGATTGTCTCTCTCACGGTCCCTAGGGCCTAAGTGGCTACGAACGCATCACATGCACCTGCATTTAATGGTGACACGACAACTTAACATTACCGTGGCCCTCAGCTTCTTCTACCCGCACCAGCGTTGCATGGCGACATGATGACATGGCTACGGCCCTGCCTTGCACGCATGATGTGCCCAACTTCCCATACGGTTCTGCCCTGTCTGGTAATTAATTTGTCAAAATTGAAGTAGCTGATAATGTTTGCCTAGTTTGGTTGATTCTTAATTTGGTGCATCTTGTAGAGCCTTGGCGAACATAATTCTATCTGGCAAGAAAGTATAGCAGTATGAGTGGGCATGGTAGATGCACATTAGTATTTAATTTAGTAATTACTACTTTCCGTTACATTTGAATTCCTTTTAATTAATGCTTGTTCTATTTTTTAGTAGATTTCATATGATTTAAAATTGTAATATCGTATTAAGATTTTGAAAAAATAGCGTTTGGCCGGAGCTCCGATGAGATCCTGTAGCTGTAAAATATTATCGATTACCCAACCGTAAAATCATATGAAGACGTTTCTCTCACCAAATTTGACTTGGCCTTCTGGCATCAAGAAGAGTGATTTTTACATCCCGGTGGCTTGCCTACACTCTGGGTAGAACCACCATCAACACATCGCAGCCGAGAGTTAATACTACAAGCGTGTTCGTCAAATATAGAAGCTATTCGCCATTGTTTATTGATGTAAATCAGACTCACTTCAATTGGTTCGATGAGTTTTACGACCTTTGATGAAAAGGTAGTAGGTAAGCCACCAAGATGGTGCTCGTCAAATTTCCTACCCAAGAGAATGATTAATTAAATCAAGTTCAGTCATGTGGAGTCACCGTGTAAGGCAAGTCTCAATGGGGTTTCATGAGTGTTTCATGCACATTAAATACAGCGCCACATCAGCAAAATTTAACTTTTTGCATGAAACCCTTAGGAGAGAGAAGGAAAGAGTTTCACCATGGTGAAACCTTTGGGCACAGTTTCACATGCGTTGGAAACTGTGTGAAACCCCCATTGAGACACAAATAGAGTTTCACTATGCAACTATGCAATTAAACCATACAATGAGAGAAAGGTTGTGGGACCCTTGAGCCTATGAAACTGTGCAATGAAACTATGCATTGAGGGAGACATCTATTTCATACCAAAGTTTCACATCTTGGAAACCGAGACGGTGAAACTCTCCACTGAGACTGGCCTAAGTGGTGCTGATGGGATCTCGTGCACATTAAAATAGATGCCCAACACAGTTGGTATTACCTCGAATGGAGTAATTTTGCTACTTTGAGATCAAATGGAGTAATTTTGTTGCTTGTTGGGCTCGCCGAAGCTCAAGCAGACGCATTGAATAATCTTATAAAAAATAGTCATGTACCAAAGAAGTAATTTGTCTGCCAAATGAGTAAGAATTAACTTATAATATATAGTAATTTGACTAATTATACTTATGTGGACAAAGGGAGTAATAGTCTATAAGATCGACGTTCCAGCGAAAACATGCTAGGCAACTATCCAAATATATGTAAGCATTAATTGCATCAATAATGCACATTGCAATAAACGTTTTTGCATGCATGCAGGGTTAGTTATTTCTCTCCCAAAAATCAAGTATGTGCTTACTGGTGTATATATGGACGCCTAAATTAATCACTAAAATCATGCACATGCTATACAGTGTATTCCCAAGTCTTTAACTCCATAAAATCCCTCTCTTAACATGCATTTATATGTCAATACAAAATACTGCTACAATCAGTACTTCAATTGAACAATACATAGTTCTCTAATATAATCCATTGAAAATATACTCACTATATTTCACTTGCAGACCGCTGATGCCTACGAATTGTTGATGCCCTTAGCAATGCACCGAACAGTAGAGATGACTCAGCGAGATAAATATGGTGATTGCAACTTGCAGGCACGACCGGCATAGATGGCGGATGAATAAAGGAATCAACAACTGTTTCTTCGTAGCACCACCGTGGTAGATAGTCAAAGACTCAAGGGATGTAAAATCGCATGCAAATCATGTGTGTAGACGAGATTCATTTTTTACCGCCTGAGATACAAACGAAGTAACCACGTGATTATAAGGGTTCACCAGACCTTCTTGGTGGGCAGCAGCGGCATCACGCCGCCGTGGAAACCTCATGGTTCGCGCAAATCAAACAGAAGTAAAAACTAATTTAAGAAATCATCTATATCTGATTTTACTCCCTAGACTGAGAAAGGAATAATTGTGTGATTACCTATAGCCTTACCAGAGTTCCGTTTGTATAAATGGCGCGCGCTGGATATTATTCACCACACAGCGTGGTGAATATATGTGTGTGTGAACGGGCACCAGAGTGTGCCTATTTCATCGAAAAAGAAGTAATTACATTCTCGCTGTAAGGGTTGCAAGCCCTTTTGCTCCCGCTACTATCCAAGTCGAAGATTCGCTTTTTATTTTCGCCATCACAGTTTGCACGGACGATTCTTTGCGGTTGAAGATTCTGTTGTTGCTCTTGATCCAGTGGTGGACAAGTTTCGCTTCACCCGCGGCGGTAGGGTCGGAATCATAGGAAGGTTTTTTGTTATATTCAGGTCTCCATTTAACTTTTGTGGCCGGTCCTTCAGTATCATTCTAGACATTAAGACATTATGTGCCCATAAAGTATTTCACTCGCGGACTTAGATTCAGGGGATGGTCTTTCAGCTTTAATGTACCGATAATGTATCTTTAACTGAGCTGATGTATGACTTCTGTAGCTCCATCACGAGCCTTGGTTGCAGTAGTCAATGTTATGTCTTAAGCCGTGTTGCTTAAGGACCTTTACTCTGGTGCATTGTGTGTGTGGATGCTGCTACGTCAATTCGTAGCATGAATTATCATTTTCCTGCTAGCTTAGTACTGTGAGATCAGTTGTTAAAATGTTGTCTGTGAATGTTTGAGAATGGCTATTTCACTGAATAAACAGAGTAAATGCTGAACAACTTGTTTGTCAAGAGGAAATCAAGGGTGCACCTCGATCACCAACCGGACCCCGAGGACGGCCACGATCTTGTAGCCGCTGAAGCCCGCATCCTCGAAGATTTTGCAAGCACGCTCGTGCTCGTCCCGCTCCCCGGGCTCCCAAATGTTGAAAAATTATGTAATTTTCAGATTAAAACTATAACATAAATCATGACATAGTGAACAACTAGATTAAGCACATCACATATCATGGCAACTAGTGTAAGTACAACTCGTACACTAGACAGATTAAACATGCTGAACAAGCAGAACAAAAAGAATAGATTGCAAGAAGAATACCTGCTGCTGGAAGTAGCAGATGACAGCGTGATGGAGAGATTCCCGAAAGCGAAGCTGAGATCGTCCTGGTCGCTGTCACTGTCGTCGATCAACGACGGCGGAAGACTTCGATTAGCCCGACGAACATGACGCCGGGACACAACGCCTCTGGATCTTGTTGGAAGCCGAGTGGTGACAAAGTTTGGGAGTAGTCGCGCGAAAAGCGCTTCTCAAAAACCTTATTCGCCTTCTCCTGGTGCAGGATCACAAAGATGACGGTTCCGGAGACCTGCTCATCCGGTCGCAGGTGCACGTGAACGATCGGGCTGGAGTCTTTGGAGGTGGCGGCACAGTAGTAAGCAGAGGAAAAACTCTAGTTGTTGATTCGATACATTTTAGCGTGACCGGTGGTCTGCTTATATAGTCCAGAAAACCGAGCTCATAAAACACAATCATGAGAAGGACTCTAAGTTGCGTCCGTTTAGGACTCAACAAACCAATAGACCCAAAACTACCCACCCGGCCCGGCGAGGTGAGCGAGCGCAACAACTTCCATATATAAGTTGGTTCCCTCCACCTCTCACTAGCAAGGTGGCACTAAAGGATTCCACTACTCCCCTATGCACTCATGTGTATGGGCCTTTGAGGTTTATTTAGGAATTTCTGAATTAATTGTTGGGCCAAGCCCACATAAATTCTAACAATCCCCCACCAGATCTCAAATGCCCATTTAGAGATTTGCCTGTTCCCACTACTGTTCGATATACCAGTGTGAGACATGTGTACCCATGAGTCCCCATCGACCAGGATCCCGGAGGTCCCTGTCAAGTGGACCCGACCTGCCAGAAGCCCTGCCGACCTGCAAGTGGGCTCGGAGACCTTATCCACAATCCCGGCGACCCCGGAAGACTTTGCACGACCTGATCCAGATCGCAGAAGACCTGCCGGGCTTGTGGAGAAAGATTCTCCTTAGATCACGGTGGCGGCGCCGCCAGTAGGTCTGAGGATTGCGGGAAACTCTCTGTAATCACGGAAGGACCCCTTCCTAACTTGTAACCAACCCCGATGAGGGTCCACCGACCTCGAATGGAAACCCTAGCTCGCCAGCCATATAAGGCGGCCTAGAGCTCCATTCGAGGGGACTTCCCCTATTCACGCATAATTCCACCACACTGGACGTAGGGTTTTACTCTCCGGAGGCCTGAACTAGTCTAAAACCCCCGTGTCCTTGCCATTCTCGCCGAGTTCCGAGTTCATCCAATAACTACCACCTACGCTCTTAGGTCACGATCCCCCCATTAGTCAAACTACAACCGCTTGGGTAGCCCCCTTGCAGATCTGTCCAGGTCTCACCCCCTGACAGTTGGCGCGCCAGGTAGGGGAGATCGGGAACTCGCTGTGCAACATGGTGGCCTGATCTGGTGTCGTATTCCCAACGAGCATGGCGGACATCCTCGCCAACCCGGTGGAGATCTGCTTTGGATCCTTCACGGCGACCTCGACCACGATGGCGGCGGCGACCTCACCAACGACCGCTGTGAAGGTCTTGGCGACCTTTGACGCCGCCCCCAGCACCAACAAGAAGTCGAAGACCAACCCGCCTAAACCCTACGTCATTGTTCAGAGAATGGAGTGCGTCATCGACATGATGAAGAAAACCCTCCAGATCTGCGAAAGAGCCCAGGTCAGCTCGGTTACGGGATACTCGCCCATCTTCTTGGTGTACGGGTCGGAGGCGGTTCTCCCAACCGACGTAGCCTTTGGTGCCCCGCGCATCCAACACTACGAGGAAGAAACGGCCGAGGAGACGCGCAAGGTCGACCTTGACAGCATCGAGGAACACCGCGTGGCCGCGCTAATGCGGCACACGTGGTACGAGCAGCAGCTGTGTCGCTACCACGATCGCAACGTGCGGGAGCGATCCTTCAACATGGGAGACCTGGTTCTACGTCGCATCCAAAGCACCAAGGGAATGCACAAGCTCTCCGCCCCTTGGGAAGGTCCCTTCATCGTGATGGAAGTCGTCAAACCATCGACCTATCGCCTCCAGTGGGCCGACGACCAAAGCGTTCCTAACGTCTGGAATATCGAGCACTTACGTCGCTTCATCCTTAAAAGATCTGTACCAAAATAAAGCTATGTACTCTCCCCTCTTGTAATTTCAATATAATAAAGAAAGAGATCCCATGTTCGGCAACCCCTCTGTCGACCTGTTTTTGGTATCCCCTTTTACTTTGAGTTCTTTTCCTTTCCCCCTCGAAGCGCTCGGGGGCTTGGTCTAAATCAGGTCTCGAAACGCTCGGGGCTTGGCTTCGCCAACCTAAGGGTCTCGCGACCTGAAGGGATTTCGTACATGTCTTACGCTTTCAAGTCTTTATCATATAGTTAGCTTTCGCTTTCCTTATAAACGCTCCTAAGTCGCTGGTTCACAAGACCTAGGGTCCATGACCCCCCTCTGCGCGTCGGTCGTGCCTAAGTCTCCACGCTGGGCCGCACGGTCGATAAGCTGTTCCTCCACTGAGTTGGGTGAGCTGAAGGTTTCTCTTACGACCTAGTTACTTTCGACGTGTATAATGAGAGTGCTTCACTAATCAAACAATGCATGCATCTTATCATGAGCAAAAGCTTTTTATATTGCAAGTTTATTTACAAGTTCACCGCCCTAACCTACGTCTAAAAGCTCATTTCAGCACTACCTTAGTCAGTGCCAAAGTCGAACTTCTTGACGACCTCCTCCGCAGCTGCCACGATGTCCTCGCGCTTGATGAGGCCAGACAGGTCCACGTCTTTCGAGACCTTTTGCCGGTCGAACGACGGGTCGTGGTATTTGACAGTTGACAGCGCTGCAGCCGCCGCGAGGTTGGCGGTGTCCAGGAGCAGGCCCTTGATGCGACCTTCAGCCTCGTCAAGCCGGTCGATCAGTGTCGGGAGGTCCATGACATACTGGCGATGTCTTTGAGCTCGCCCAACTCCTTCTCAAGACCTACATCACAAACAAGCAAATTCAGAAGCCCATCCAATTATGGCACGTCGACCAACTTCACAACAATGAACAAAGGCAAAGGCACTAACCTTGGTGGGTCTCTGTGGACTTCTCCTTGATGGCCGTCAGCTGGTTCTTGATTGCGGCCAACTCCTTCTTGAGGGTCTCCTCAGTCCCCCGAGCGCCTGCAATGATCCAAGGTCGAAGACTCAGGACCAAGACCTTACCAAGCATGAGGAATCAGCCCAAGGCAACGTCGAAGACTTACCTTCTATCATGACCTGGAGGTCAGCAGTTGCGTCCTTGGCCTTCCGGTCGGCGTCCTCCAGCTTCTTCTTCAGCTCGGTCGCCTCCTTCTGTGCCTAGCGCACCATGACCTCCTTGGCGCACTGGATCTCTCGCGCGACTGCAATCTCGGCCTGCAGCTTTGCCTCGTGGGTTGCGGCGGCCTCCGCATGTGCGTTCGCCGCTCCCCGCAGCAGACCTGCCCGGGCTTGCACCCGTTCAGCAAGAGACTGCATGCCAAACAAAAAAGGCTATCAGACCTCACGACACTCACATACCCAAAGTATGAATCTCAGAAGGTCGACAAGGGCCCTTACCGACAGCACGCGCCCGATCGTGCGTGAGGCCTCCTTGAACTCATCCAGGTCGCGGCGGTCGGCAACGACCTCCGCCTCCCATGGGGTGCCGACGTAAAGGCACCGATGTTGGTCGTCCTCCGACCTTGTACCCTCCTCCATGGCTACTGCAGGCCCGGCGCTGGCTGCGGGCCAGTGGTGCAGAGATCACCGCCCTCACCCTCAGCGGTGGGAGGTGCATTAGTCCCGGCCTTGTCAGCCTCGGGTGCCGCCGTCGTCCCAGCTGCGACGACTGCGCTCGTCATGTTGGCCGCCGAGGCTTCCGGCGACTCCACCACCAGCATCTCCGACATCTTGCTCCCAAATGCCTCCTGGCCCGAGGCATTCTTGCCGCTCTCCGACGTCGTCGGGGGATCTCTACTCATACAAAACAACCTGGGTTAACAACAAATCGAGTGCGGGAACGCATAGCAAAACAAAAAGTATGCAGGTCTGTCGACTCACTTGGTTGGCGACCTATGGCCTGGCTTGCAAGGCTTGGGCGGGGCCTTCTTTATCCTCTTGTTCGACCCAAGGTCGCCCGCCGGGTCGGTGCTCGACGTAGATCGCCCCTGAGTCTTCGACGTCTGGCGGGGCGTCTCAACCGCCTGCCTTCCCGGCGATGGAGCTGTTGTTGCTTTTGGCGATTGCACGTCGCCTTCTTCATCGTCAATGTCGATGGTTGTCGGTGCGGAAAGTAGTCCTGACACTAACTAGTAAGAGCACTGAGATATATCTCTCGATGGCCGGTGCTAAGCAACTAAGTGACACGGGGTTTATCCTGGTTCCGGCCGGGGCCGTACGTCCAGCAGTGGTGTGCTCGAGGCACTATATTGCGTTACATTGTGGTGCTTGCAGAGGGGGCTACAAGCGAGGCGGGAGAGAAGGCCGAGTCTCCAGGTCCCAAAGGTTTTGTGATTGAGGCGAGTGCCAATATCGTGTGAAGGCGGAAAGCATACAAGTTTGCGCTATCCGTCGTCCCCTTGCAGCTAGGGGACTGCCCCTCCTTTTATAGGCCGAGGAGGCAGTTTACATCGTGTCGCACTGTTTTATCTACGTGTGGAGGTATGGCATACAGTACCGTGGAGTAGACGGCCATCCTGGCGAATCTTGCTTCTGGCGGGGCGTCATGGCGTGCCCTGTATCCATCTAGGAGCGACTTCGAGGGTGGCGGTGTAGGGGTCACCCGTTCGGTGGCCGCCCGCATGCTGACTCGAGGGTGCCGCTGACGGGAGGCCGTACGAGACACAACAGTCGGCATGGCGATGTCCTGTCCCCGCGCGTCTTCACAGCGTTGGGGATGGTGCTGCAGTGCCCGGGATGGCGTCGCGATGGCAGGGATGGCCGCACAGGACCGATGGCGACGGAGGTGATCGTTCCTGCTGGCCTGACGTCACGACGTAGTCCTGGGCTAGCGTGGAAAAAGTGTTTGTTCCCCTTTCGAGGGTTCCGCCGTCCTCTTTCGAGGGTGCGGTGCGTCAGCCGTACAAAAGTGGGCGGCACAGTGTCACGGAGCTGACACTGGCCTTACCGCACAGCGCCGCACAGTGGTGGGGATGGCCTTACCGGGGGAGTCGGCGGAACAGCGCCGGGGCGTGATTCCCAGGCGTGTCAGAGGCATGGTGCGGACCTATAGATGTCAGAGCATTAAATGGCTCGGTCGGGGGAGTAGGTGCGGGAGCGACGTGCCCGTAGGAGCCTCGAGCGAGGCGGACCTCACCCGAGGGGGCGCTCAGCCCTCGAACGAGGCGGACCTCACCCAAGGGGGTGCTCAGCCCTCGATCGAGGCGAACCTCACCCGAGGGGGCGCTCAGCCCTCGAGTGAGGCAGACCTTGCCCGAGGGGGGGGGCGGCTGGCCCTCGAGCGAGGCGGACCTTGCTCGAGGGGGTGTCTGAGCCGAGTGTTTAGGTGGGCCATTGGGGCCACCAGGGTTGCGATTGTGTTTGTGAGTGATTTGGGGTCGTGAATTCATTTGCGTTTGCGTTTTTTTACAAAATAAGATGGGTTTTACCCCAGTTGTTTAGGGGACCCTTATGGCTGTCCCCGACAGTAGCCCCCGAGCATCTGCGGGGGTGTCCGTAGGATCCCGCAGATGCTGACGTCTACTGGGACTTTCTTCCCTCCTGGTTGCTGATCTATTCCATGGGGCCGCGCTAGCGGACCCGTGGGTCTAGCCCCCGAAGCCTTGGAGGAGTGTGTGCACTCCTTCAAGGTTTTTTCCGCAACGCTGTCATCGTGCGAGGTGTTCGTTCCAGCCGGTCCCGGCAGTATCTCAACCGGCCTCGGCAGTGCCATACGCATGTGTTTGACGTTCGCGTGGGTCCGGTTCATATCCAGGGGGTGTAGCCTTGCGTCGAGCCCCCGAGCCTGGGCCCATTCGAGGCGATCGGGACGGGCTCTCTGACTTATTTGTACACCCCCTCTCCGTCCCTCCGCGGGACGTGGGGTGAGGTGTCTTGCAACTCCCATCGAGCGGGTCGCGAATTGCAGGTTCCTCTTTGAGCTGCTATCGGGTGATTCAAGTGGACGCCCATGCCCCGTTCAATAAGGGTTGGCTCGTGGTCCGGAGACTCGTCCATGAAAGCGCTTATGTGGGTGTGCTAGGTAGGGCTTGGTCCCGTTCACTGGGACCGAGGGCGCAGAAGCTCTCCCTCGATGGGATCCCTCGGCTAGCTGCCCTCGTTGACTCTTGAATACGACATGTGGGGCGCCCTCGAGCTAGTGAGCTTGAGGATATGCTCGAATGTGCGCGCCCTTGTCGTCCCTGACTCTGTTGATCTGGGGCGCCTGTTCGAACCCTTCGAGGGTCAGGCTTCGAACCCCTGATCAATAGGGCCGTTGCGGGGTGACAGCTAGGTGTCCCCGTCTTTTTTACATCTGCAGGCCTCATGGGCTCGCGGCTAGGCCGGCCCTTGAGCTGCTGATCAGTAATCCTCTGGAATCGAGGGCATCTGTGGCGCCCGCTCTCGCCAAGCGGGTTTCGAGACCACTGATCGGTAATCGCACCCTTCGAGGGTCTGACCTTTCGAGCCTTGGGCTCGGGCCGTGCGAGGGTCACTGTGACAACCCGCCCAGGAAAATACCGTACTATCGCCTAAGACCGATCCACTTTGGTCATTAAGCAATAGTAAAGTATCATCCTGTCGTTGGTTGCCGGGTTAACGCCCGGTAAATCACTTGGACATCGAACAGAGGATCGACACATGCATTAAAACTCACGCGAAGGCGAGTCCAGAGTACAACATAGATTAGAATATTTTGTTACAAAACATTGTTCCTGACATGGAGTAAAGCTTCAGAGTTCGAAAATACAGCGGAAATAATTTAAACTTAGCGCAACGGTAAACATCACAGGAGGCCATCCGTGATGTCATTACTTGTCGTCACCCTTCCGATCAATCACACCTGCAACAACAATTTTTAAAGCAAGGCTGAGCATACTAATACTCAGCAAGACTTAACCGTCGGGTGATAACTACATCGCCAAACTCTAGACATGAAAGGCTTTTGGCCGGTGGGGTTTCTTTTGCTGAACAGCTACTAAGGGTAGATCCTTACTTTCAAAATTTTAGCACAAGTTCTAGTTGATTACCATTTCTAAATGTGCCATCTAATCCAATCAAGAATTGGACCAGCAATTAATTCATACAACAATATTTCTCGAGTTCCATCATTATGGGATATCATGGCCAGTTGATTAAGCAGTCTCGGATAACGGTGAGAGGCCGACAATCGATTGATTTAAACCTTGCAAGGTAGACCCAAACACACGGTAGGCTGCCCACAAAGGTACAACTGTCCCAGGCCGTCCCCAAAAATCCTCGGGTCGGGATCGAATCTTACAGTCTTTGGTGCAGGCTATTCGACATACCCCGCGAGATACCCGGAGTCACCATACACCACCGGTGGCGAGCCGTGAGAGCGAATCCCAAGAGTAGTAACGGTAGGATCCCTTTCGGCCTCATTAAGGGACTAGGCTTACCGGCCCCATAACCGGCGAATGTTTAGTACGTTCAAAAGCTTAGCCCACATGACCACTGGACCGGAGCCCAATCCCATGCTCTTACCACATGAGCAATCCATTCAAGGATATCTTATGATTCCTATCTAGAAACCTATTCTCGCGAGTGACGAACATCACTCGACTTCTATCGGGTCCTATAGCATAGCAGCTATCGACCTAGCATACTAGTGATAGAGCATAGGTACCTAAGGATCATGCATCTAGGGTTTCAAATCAACTCCTGAACGTAAATGCACAACCATAGCAAACATAATTGCATAATTTTTAAAGACGGGGGTAATGATCCGGGGCTTGCCTTCGCTGGCAAGGTTGGCCTTGGGCCCTTCTGGACTTGGGTCCAGGTCTTGAGCTACGTTCACACTCGGCAGCTCTTTGTCAGCACCTTCGTCTCCTCCTTCCGGCACGAGCGTACGTCTACTGGCGGAAAGATCTACACGAAGATGCAAATGCAAGATTTATTCGACGGTTTTTACTTTAATCACTTACAAACCATATTGACAATCAAGGGGTGTATTTGTTGGGCACATTCACCTAGATAAGAATACATTTAGCATACTCTTCCAAAAATGAACAATTTGCAAATCTTTATTAGATACTCTTTTTGATGGTGACTGTGTACATATATATGTAAATAATTTAATTTAATTTCACAAACAGTAGTGGGTAGGTGCATTTAGCTTTTTAAATTGATTTACAACCACACACAAGTTAGCAAGGGTGGTTTGGTGATTTCTCCCATTTAATGACTATTAAGCCTTTAATCGCTTCCATAGCTTTTATTCATGGAATTAATTAAGAAAATTCATTGGATGGGTGTGTTACACTCTAAACACCTATAATAAGCCACTGGACACACATGCGAGCTTTGGATAGCCATAAATTAATTATTTTTTGAAAAAGACAAAAGCTAGTTAGATGGACAAGGTAAATGCACACAAAAATAATTACTCAACAAAATGATCCTAACTTTCTCACACATGTTATATGGCTCAAAACTAGCCTAGTGGTGCAGCACATACACCTAGAACTATTATGAAACTTGAGTTATGAAATTTTAAAGAAAAACAAGCATAATTAAAGAATAAATAGTTCTGGTAATTATAAAATTGTGGTTAATTTACCAGAGGTGTGTTTTGGCATTGAAAGACAGTGTGCAAAAGTTGGTTGCAAAAACCTAATTATTGTTAGCTAGAAAAATCATTTATGCAGATCTGGCAGAAATGGGAAAACATTTTTATAAAAAGATTTACATCATAACTTGGTGCAATGTTTGGCATAGGAGCTACTCATGATCTAACACACAACATATCCAAAATTTAGCTACAAATGATTTATGATTTTTGAGATATTGCAGATCTATGGTTTTCACATTTGTATTGTTCATGCAAAAACTAACAGGAATTAGCTCAGGCCAGAATAACAAAAGTTGTAGGATAATTCACCATGAATCCGACAAAATTGGTTTTACAATTTTCTTGTTTTTCTGTAATTTTCTACGCAATTTACAAGAATCGGCCAAAACTCAAGTACTATTTAAGAACTACTTTGCAGTCCGACCCCTGTGACTTCTAGATCCTTACGCCGGGGCCCTTAATTTGCGGCTAACCCCCTGGAAATAAACCTCACCTCGCAATGTCACCCCTAGGGGGCGGTGGCCGGCGCGGTGGGCAAAATCCGGCGAGGGCCAGCGGCGGGGTTGGCCGGGAACCACGCGGGGAGGGGCTAAGGGATGCTATGGACCGGTTTGGGTTGGATTTGGGAGGGGAGCTGGCCGGCTGCGGGGCGTGCGGCGGCGCCCGGCGGTGGCGGCCGGCGCGGGCCAATCTCCCGGCGAGGTTGAGGCCGGGGACAGCGGGTGGGACGGCTCGACAGCGTGTGTAGGAGCTAGAGGAGGCGAAGGACAGTTTACTTCAGCTCGAGGTTGGCTGGAATTGGAGCTCGCCGTGGTGGCGTGGTCTGAGCGCCGGCGGGCGGCTCTGGTGCGGTGGGGAGGGCCTGCGCATCACGGCTAGGGGCAGCGGCGCCTATATAGCGAAGGGCGACCGGGCGCACGGGAGAGGGGCGGCGCGGGCGGGCGAGGACGATCGGGCGAAGAACCGTACCGCGCCGGGCGAGGGAGGGACGTACGGCGGCGCGACGTTCCGGGCGCGGGCGGGCGGGCGGCGCGGACTTCGGGGCCCCTCGGCGTGCGTGCTACCTCGGGACGAAGCGGCCGCGTTGGGAAGGTGCGGGGCGGCTCGGTGCCGAGGCACGGCGGAGGGCGGGCGCGGGCGGCGCGCGGCGGCGCGGCGGCGCGCCGGGGCGCGCGCGTGGCGCGGCGTGGCGCGCGGGAGCGCGTCCGCGGCAGTCTGCCAATTCGAGGTGCTTCTGTTCGACGCGTTAAAACTTCAAAAATTTGTACACAAGTGCTCCAAGTGGTGAATAGGAAAGTTGTAGATCCAACTACCCTCTACAACTTTCACAAAGACCATATAGTGTTTTTCTCCACGGATTTTGCAGGAACGTCGTGCCAACTTTGAATGTCGGCCCGTTCTAGAAAACAGGAGGTACTGCCAGTCAATCAAGTTTTTCACCAATTTTCACCCAAAATTTGAAATGCCAATCTACATGAAAGTTGTGTCCCTCAACAAGATGGACAACTTTCATAAAGGTAGAATTTGAAGTGTTTAGGTGAATCTTGGAGAACGCGGCAAAAGTTCCAGACGACATTCGCTGACGTCAACGGTTAAGCCGGTTTTGACCGTGTCTTTGGCCAAGGGTCCACTACGGGTGTGTGTAGGCTTGGTCAAGGGGTTCATTGGTGAGGTTTTCGGGGTGATGACCCAGGTTGACCTAGGTTTGATCGATGTTTGACCGGTTTGACTCGGCTGATCCGGTCATTAGCGTTAATGACGGTAATTAAAAACCTGGGGCGTCACAGTCACGCTTACACAGTCGTGGCTGCCGTTGTGCGTTGCGGGCATGCCTTTTCAGGTGACGCAACCACGCGCGTAGTGGGCGACGTGGGGGGCAGACGTGACGGGCCGCCGCGACCCTTCGGTTGTCGCGTCGTAATGATCACGCGTGTGCCTGCGCCCGGCCGTTTTGGCGACGTGGGGCCCACTTCTTCAGTGGTAGATGCGGCTACCTGCAGTTAATGCGCGCGACGCGCCCGCGCGGTTCGTGGAGCACTGCTCCCCTGGATCTATAAATCCAAGGAGAGGGAAAGGGGAGCCCCTTACCTCAACACTTAGCATCCGCCGCCTCTCGCTTCTTGCCTTCGACCCAGAGCGTTGTGTTCCCTTTCGATTTCGCCTAGTGTCCGCTTCGTCTTCACACGCCTTCGCCAACCGCAATGGCTCCCCAGCAGGCAATCACGATGTTGAATCCACACCCGTGGAGCCGCTCGACGGTGACGGAGTTGGCCTTGAACGAGCTCGTCAACGGCGGTCAGCTGGCGCCGAATGTGGAGGGGCAGCCTCTGGCGTGGATCGCTCCGTCGGCGGCGGATCGGGAGCCCAACCTGTTGTTCGGGTATGTGGTCAGCTTTGTCCGGCACCATGAACGCGGCTTCGCCGCGCCGGCGAGCCGCTTCATGCGCGGACTATGCTACCATTATGGGGTGGAGTTGCACAACTTCACCCCAACGCGATTTCGCAGGCGGCCACCTTCGTTGGCGTCTGTGAGGGATTCCTAGGGATCCCAGTGAACTAGGATCTCTGGGTCCACCTCTTCCGCGCGGAGCTGCACACGCTCTCCACGCACGAGACACGGGTGCGCCGGGCGGTGCGCGCCGACGGCCTGTCGATCACGCTGCGGGAGTCGCGCAGGGAGTCCTACATCCCCTGCACGATGATGAGCAATAACGCGGAGTGGGAGCGGGGATGGTTCTACCTCCGCAACGACGAGCCCGACCTCCCCCCTACGCCGGCAAGGTGCTGATGGAGGATGGCGACTCCTGGCATCATGGCGTGTCCCCCGTTTCGCACCAGGCGCGACTGGATTCGCTCCTGACCACGTTAAAGATCTTGGCGGACGCCAGGTTGGGATCGGCTTCGATCCTTGTGAACCTCCACCATCAGCGGATCGTCCCCCTCATGGAGAGGGAGCTCCGCATTTACGAGATGAGCGAGACGGCCAACCCGACATCGTTGGCGCGCTCGCGATTCCTTCATGACCGCTTCCTTCCGGAATATGCGGCTACGAGGGCGAGGCGCGCCATTAACCTCAGGGCCGTCAAGCACAGCAACGATGACCTCTGGTCGTTTGTCACGCTCCCCGACGCCCCGGCGGTGAGTAGGCCTTCCTTCCGTTCTTCCTCTCTCACAGCGTACCGATGCGACTTTGACGATCACTTTTTAGCAGAGGGTGACGTTCGAAGCCGCGCGGTCTGACCCACCCACACACCGAGCCTGAGCGGCCGCGTGTGCGGCACAACGACGGGAACAAGAGTGGGCCGCACGCAAGAAGAAGAGGAAGATCCGGCGGCGGGAGCGCCGGGAGCAACAGAGGAGGAGTACCGGCTGCGCGAGTAGTAGGGACTCTCTCCCCCGGCAACCCCGGAGAACTCGTCGTTGTCGAAGGAGGAAGAAGAGAGTGACGGGGGGCGGGCTCCCCCCGAGAGGTGGGTGCCCCCACCCCTGTCGCCAAGAGCTGTAGAGGCGGTAGAGGGGCAGGCGTCAGTGGCGGGCGCGGAAGCACCCGCCACAGGGCGGTCCGTGGGAGGAGCTGCGCACGCCGCGGAAGCGCCGCGCGCGTGCGCGCAGGCGTGCGGGAGTGCCACGGCGGTGGGACGAGCGCCGCCGTAGCGTCCGCCGAACCCTCGAGGAAGGGGAAGCGCGACTTCTCCACCTTGATGTAAGCAGTCGTCCCTACCGACGCTCTGGTTTTGAGAGGTTGGAACCTAACCTTTTCGTTTTCGTGTTTGCAGGGTGGCGCCGACCGTCCCCCCTCTTGCGCCCACCAAGGTGCTCAGGTTAGATGCATCCGTCCCCATAAGGCGGCGTTCATCGAGGGTGCCGAGGGTGACAGGAGGCACAGCGACGGCAACAAGCGAGCCCCCGCGCAGTGTGGCCGCGGGCGCGGAGCATTGCGGTGGCAACGGCCACAACGGCGGTCATGACCCCGGCGACCACCGCGCCGTCGGATTTGCCAGCGCCTGCCCTACCGGCGGCAACTAGGCGGCGATGGTGGAGATCCCGGACGACAACGCCCCGCTGCCTAGATGGGGCCAGTGGGAGAACTTGCCCGCGCCAGCCCCCGAGCCCCTGTGGGGGTGCTTGTGATGAGGGAGGATGACTGCATGATGTCGGGGCGCCCGACGCACGGCGCCGGAGCCTCGTCGTCCCACGCCACCCTCCCCGCTTCGGATGGTACCGCAGCGCATCCGGAGCAGGAGCGGGAGCGTGTCAACACGTCACCGGCCCATTTCAGTGAAACCCAGGCCGAGCAGGCGCTATGGCAGGAGTTCCGCGACCACGACTCCTCGCTCAACCGGGCACTGAATGAGGCGCTGCGGATCCACGGAGGTCCCGCATGGCGCATCTTCCAGGTTTGTGGCTTCTCACCGGGTTTTGTAGTTTCTTTGCTCTCATTTTTTTTGCGTTTGCGCTTCCCCTGACCCATATTTTCTCTTGCTTTGTCCACTGGCGGGAAGAGTTGGAGGGTCGGGCCCGGGAGAGGTACAGTGCTCTCGACCAGGGCCGGGACACCGAGCTCGCGCGGTGCGGGAGCGATACAACGCCCTCGAAGCCCTCGTCGAGGCCCTGAGGACCACCGACGGGTGGCTGGTGTAGCGGGCGGAAACCCTGCGGGACCAACTCTTGGAGCTGGACGCCCGGGCTGCGGAGGACGTCTCCGCAGTCGAGAAGGTGAAGACGGCGCTCGTGAATCGGGACGAGGCGCTGCAGAAGGTGTGGGAGGATCTAGCAGGGGCGCGGGCCTTGGCGGCGGAGTGGGAGACCGAGGTGGCCGCAGTTCGGGCCCAGCTCCAACAAGACCGCGCGACCCTCTAGGGAGCGCATGCTTGGCAGAACCAGGCCGAAGAGAAGGCCAAGGAGGCGGAGGAGCTGAAGGCTAGCTTGGCGGACAAGGCCGCCTCTCTCGCCTCGACGGAGGAGCTGCTCCGGCAGGAACGGGTCGCACGCCAGCAGGCAGAGGCCCAACTCCAGCAGGAGCGGACCACCCTTGTCGAGGCGCGGGCTGCCCTCGAGCACGAGCATCTGGCGCGAGAAGAGGCTCAGGGTTGGCTCCAACAGGAGTGCGCCGCACTTGAGGTGGCGCAGGCGACCCTCAGGCAGCGGGACGAAGAAGTCTCGCGACTCAACGAGGAGCTGACCCAACTCAGTGTCTCGCACGAGGATCTGCGCCAGTCCCTCGAGGAGCAGGAGGCCACGGTTCTCAACCTGCGGCAGGCGGCTGAGGACGCGCGCGAGGCCCTCGAGTCAAAGAAGAAGCAGGTTGAAGGTGAGTCACCTTTTCCCCTTTCCGCCTGTTGGTTCGACTTTTTGGGATCCGCTCCCCATTTTTGTCTTTTGTTGGTGATTCTCAGCCCTGCAGACTACCCTGGAGAACTCGACGACCCAGGCCCAGGCTATGCAGACAGCCTGCAACTCCTCACAACAGGAGTTGGAGGAGCTGCGGGTAGCCGCCCTCGAGGCCTGCCAGGAGGTCGAGGAAGGCGAGGCACAGGCTGGGAGCTCGATAGCGAGTCGCCTCCGCGCCCTCAGTGGGCATGTCACCCGGCGCATGCGCCACACCCTTCACTTGGGCGTCCAGAAGGCTCTCGGCGTGGTGGCGTCCCACTACCAGGTCGACTTCGAGGCTGTCTCCACGGGTTATGTCGTCCCGGTCGACGTCGACGATGAGGTGGCAATAAACCGCGCGGACGCGCTCGCCGCTCCTGCTGCTGACATGCTCGCCGAGGACTTCGCGGACTTCCTGTTCCTAGATGCCCCCGCAGCAGGCGGCCCCCAAGCCTGAAGATCACTAGGCGTTTGTACCCTTGATGTTTTAAGTGTTAGCATTCGAGCCATGTGGTTATTGTAATAAACAATTACAATTTAATACATTTGAGTGTTTGTGAATTTAAGCAATCTTTTTTTTTACTTCGGCAATTGTATTGTTCTGCCCCCAATTTTCTTAGGTGAACCCTAGCCGGGAAAGGTTCGTTCGCACGAGTAGCTTATGGGCGAAGCGGCAAGGGGGAAGGGCCGTATCCTGTCGGAGGTGTAGGCTATCCCCGACTCGCGCTTCTTCACCCTTTAGCCGCTCGCGTCCCGCGTAAGTTCACCCAGAATTTGGGTCGAGGCGCACTTAGTACATTTGTGATGACTTTTTGCGAAAAAATGGGACCATTTTTTGGTGGGAGATGCCCGCTGCAGTAGCCCCCGAGGGTGGCTTGGTTTTCTGGGGAAAGCCAAGTCGCCCTTTGACTTTATTAACCTTGGTGAAAATTTATATTCGTACAGCCAACTGGGGTGTTGGGTGCGTAAATAACAAAAAGAACTTGGAAATCCTTCCTAAGGGTAGAAGCGACGTAGCTGTTGGATGTTCCCAGCGTTGGTGAGTTCTTCACCATCCTCGTTGGCCAGCTTGTAGGTGCCGGGCTGCCCATGGAGTACCTCTGGCCCCTGTACTCGGTGCGGATCACCATCGAGATGGCTTGTGCAAGCTGATCTTCAGCGCGCAGTCCCCTACCTGGCGCGCCAACTGTTAGTGCAGAAAGTAGTCCCGACACTAACTAGTAATAGCGCTGAGATCTATCTCTCGATGGCCGGTGCTAAGCAACTAAGTGACACGGGGTTTATCCTAGTTCCGGGCGGGGCCGTACGTCCAGCAGTGGTGTGCTCAAGGCACTATATTGTGTTGCACCATGGTGCTTGCAGAGGGGGGCTACAAGCGAGGTGGGAGAGAAGGCCGAGCCTCCAGGCCCCAGAGGTTTTGTGATTGAGGCGAGTGCCAATATCGTGTGAAGGTAGAAAGCGTACAATTGTGCGCTATCCGTCGCCCCCTTGCGGCTAGGGGACTGCCCTTCATTTTTATAGGCCAAGGAGGAGGCAGTTTACATCGTGCCGCACTGTTTTATCTTCGTGTGGAGGTATGGCGTACAGTGCCGTGGAGTAGACGGTCGTCCTGGCGAATCTTGCTTCTGGCGGGGCGTCATGGCGTGCCCTGTATCCATCCAGGAGCGTCTTCGAGGGTCGTGGTGTAGGGGTCGCCCGTTCGGTGGCCGCTCGCGTGCTGACTCGAGGGTGCCGCTGATGGGAGGCCGTACGGGACACAGCAGCCGGCGTGGCGATGTCCTGTCCCCGCGCGTCTTCACAGCGTTGGGGATGGTGCTGCAGTGCCCGGGATGGCGTCGCGATGGCGGGGATGGCCGCACAGGACCGATGGCGACGGAGGTGACCGTTCCCGCTGGCCTGACGTCACGGCGTAGTCCTGGGCTAGCGTGGAAAAAGTGTTTGTTCCCCCTTCGAGGGTTCCGCTGTCCTCTTTCGAGGGTGCGGCGCGTCAGCCGTACAAAAGTGGGCGGCACAGTGTCACGGAGCTGACACTGGCCTTACCACACAGCGCCGCACAGTGGTGGGGATGGCCTTACCGGGGGAGTCGGTGGAACAGCATCGGGGCGTGATTCCCAGGCGTGTTAGAGGCATGGTGCGAACCTGCAGATGTTAGAGCATTAAATGGCTCGGTCCGGGGAGCAAGTGCGGGAGCGACGTGCCTGTAGGAGCCTCGAGCAAGGCGAACCTCACCCGAGGGGGCGCTCAGCCCTCGAGCGAGGCGCACCTCACCCGAGGGGGCGCTCAGCCCTCGAGTGAGGCGGACCTCGCCCGAGGGGGGGGCTGGCCCTCGAGCGAGGCGGACCTTGCTCGTGGGGGTGACTGAGCCGAGTGTTTAGGTGGGCCGTTGGAGCCAACGAGGTCGCGAATTTGTTTGCGTTTGCGTTTTTTACGAAATAAGATGGGTTTTACCCTAGTTGTTTAGGGGACCCTAATGGCTGTCCCTGACAATGGTCTCGACGTCGGAACTAATCATGGTAGTGTCTGCTAACACCGCGGACCTGGTCCACTTCCCCCTCCTCTTCTTCGCTCCGCGACCTGGGTCGCGGCCTGGGAGGCGGGAATCTTCCCTGCGGTCTGCCGCGTGCGTCGCGGCGCGACGACTTTGGACGGCGCCCTGCGCGATGCGACGGGAGCCTCGTTGTCACTCCCCACCGTCGAGTCAGATACGTACTCGTCGACGGGGGGAGGTGGCGCCACCTGCACGTCCGCCATGTCGCGGACCTTGTAGCTGCGCTGATCCTCATCACGCAGCGGTGCTAGGCACCAGTAGATGCCCTCGCGGTGCTGAAAAACAAGACACAGGCATTCCATCAGAACCAAGACGTGTACTCACAAAGACCTAAGTTGGAAAAACATCAAGGTCGATGACTCACCGGGTCGGAGGGGCTGTACATCCCTAGTGCCTTGGGGCACTCTCTGTTGCGGATCCGCCTGCCGAAGATGTTCTTTGCATGAGCCATCATCTCTGCCTTGGAGACCTTGCGATGTGCGACCTGAGTAGGGTTGGATCGTCCCTAGTACTCAAAGGCTGGATGGGCCCGGTCTTGGAGAGGTTGGATGAGGCGGTGGCAGAAGCTGATGGCCACCGCGGCGCCGGTCAGCCCCTCCACCTTGAGCTGGTCCAGGTCGTCCAGCAAGGGCTTGAGCTCCTTGGTGTCCCGCGTAGCCAGCTGGTTGGTCCATTCCGGGCCTGGGACCGGGACCCGCCCCGTCCTCTCCCTCAGTGTCAGCGTGGGGTTGTTGAGATAGAACCACCCCTGCTTCCAGCCGGTTGTATTGTCGGGGAGCGTCAGGTCGATGTACTCCGACTTCATGTTTCGACGTAACATGAAGCCGACGCTACCGACAACCACACCCTTGCCCGTCTTCTTCAGCTCGAAGAAGTGGCGCCAAAGGTGGAAATGAGGCGCGATGTCGAGGTAGGTCTCGCAGAGGTGGATGAAGGTGGAGATGATCGTGATCGAGTTGGGCGCCAGGTGCACCAGGTCGATGCGGTAGAAGTGAAGCAGCCCACGCAGGAAGTCGCCGGCCTGGACGCCGAATTCACGCTCGATGTGCGTGAGGAAGACGACGGTCTCGCCGGTCCCCTCCGTCGGGAACTCCTCTCCCGCCGCCGGCCTCAAACCGACCTACGCCTTGGGCCTCAGCAGCCCGCGGTCCGCCAGCGACTGAATCTGCTCTTTAGTCACCGTGGACGTCTCCCAAACGATGCTTGAATCTAGGATTGCCGCCTTCTCCATCTTGCCCTCCTCGTAGCTGACGCACTTGGGTCTGAAGGTCACAAGTGACTTGGTTCGCATGCGCAGGCGCGACGGTGGCAGACCTAACCTCGGCGGCGTTCTTGTTGTTTCTGTGCACTGCGCGGCGGCGGAAACCCTAGCTCTGAGTGGAAATGGAAGAAAGTGGAGGCCCCTGGGCCGCAGACCGGCCTTATATAATAGGGACCCAGTGTTGCAATGGGAGGCTGTGCCTCGAGGTCTATCCGGCATGGTTTACGGCGACCCAATGGTCTCGCGCCCTCAACGGATCTATTGCCCAACGACTCTTTTCGTCCTAACGGCTACTTGGCAGTAACGACTAGTTCCGTGCGGGAATCTGCGTTCGTCGGCCTTCACACGATGTTTCGGCTGACGTGGACGCACTATGCCCTACTTTAAGCCCCCAACATCAGAAACCATAGCTTCGCATTCAAGGTCGCCAGTGACCTACAGACGACCTGTTCCAGGTCACATAGACTCCAGCAGTCTTAAGGTCGTCCCGACCTTCTCTCAACTGGGTTCGTCTCATACCCTTTAGGCCCGGTTGCCTACATGCCTTCTAGGTCTCTACGACCTACAGCGGCCCCCACATCAACGACCCCATGCTTAATGGCTCTACAGCCCGTTGACGACCTTCGTGGTTCTATTCACACCGCTTCGCTACGGTCTTGACGCCTATCAGGTCGATCTCGACCTTTACACCTCAAGGTTGACGCCCCTGCGCTGCGCCACTGTGCAAGCGGCCGTGTCGATCCAGGTCGGCACGGACCCCCACACCGAATGTTATGACCTTCCTAAGGTCGGCATATCACCATAAGCAGCACTGAGACCTTGGCCATGCCATTGCTGTTCACTCTGGGCACGAAAAACCGAGAACCGAACCGAAGTAATCGAGAACCGAACCGAAGTAACCGAACCGATCGGTTTCGGTTCCTAATTCGGTTCCCGGATCTCAGGAACCGAAATAACCCGGGTTAATTCGGTTCTAGGGCTCGGGTACCCGAAATAACCGAACTAACCGAAATATATATTAGCACAGGCCAAAATACCGAGTAAAGGTGATTGTTATGTTTGATGCTTGTGGAACATTGCTTGTTTGCATTAGAATTTGACACATATATGTGTCGTATCGCTTTTATGCTTATTGCTCCTTAAATTGTCTATGTTGGGTGCATAAAAAAGAGATGAAATGCTGTCAAAATTTGCATTTGAATGTGCTATTTTTTATGTTTTGAAAATTTCGGTTCCTTTCGGTTAGAACTGAAACCGAACCGAATTACCCGAAACCGAAAAGCCTCGGTTCCGAGTTCTCTGAGGAACCGATCGGTTCTAGGTTCGCTGGTAACCGTATTAACCGAATAACCGAAGAACCGAACCGATCGGTTTTGGTTAACCGAATGCCCAGAGTGAATTGCTATCTCGAGTCCCCCAATCACAGTAATTGACGCAGATTAGTCACTATTCAACATTTGTGCATAAAAGCTTCGAAAGCTACAAAAGATCTTGGCCCAAGGCCAAGTTACAAGATACAAACATGTTAAAGGTCCTGATCTACCTTACATGGTGAAAGTGGCGCAACCTACACTGATGAAGCGCGCCACAAGCTTTCTTCTAGCTTCAGGACCTACTTGGAGATCTCCACCACCAATGGAATCGAGGCTGCCACACAGCCGCCTCTATCCTAGCCCCAGAAAGTTTCCTGTGGAGTCCCATCTTTTGCTAGGGTGCTCTAACAAGATCCCAAATGGAACCAGCTCCGCCTCGACCCCTCCCGGTGCAGCACAGAGACCTCCAACACCATATTAGGCCTCTGCTCACAAGGCCTGTCAAGGCATGTACTGCCCCATGCTGCACCTGGATTCTTCGCTGGGCGAGAGCGCAAAGGTTGGTGGAGCTCCCCTAACTCCGCAAGCATTCTTCTAGCTTCAAGGGATGATATCTCAGATCTATGCTCGGGCTGACAAACACAAAGCCAGGGCGTGTGTTATGAACTGTGTGGTGGCTGCGTGCTACAGTACCGTGGTGCTACAGTACTCGCGGTACTGTTCATGTGGAGGGGATGAGAGAGGGGAGGCTAGGGTTGCTGGGTCACGAGGAATGCCGGCCGCGGGGCTTCGCCCACGGCCGGCAAGAGAGAAGGGTTTTCCTCTAATCCCCCAAATCCTAATTCCTTGTTATGGACTGCGATGCGAGGGGAAGGTGATTAGAGGATTGGGGGCTGATTTATGGAAGATTAGGGCTGTTGCGCTACAGTACCCGCGGGTATTGTTCACGCACAGGGTTGTGGCGGTGGCTAGGGTTGGAGGGGCGCAGGGAACGCCGGCCGCGGGGCTTTGCCCACGGCCGACAAGAGAGAAGGGTTTTCCTTCTAACCTCTTACTTGATTTAATTGATACATCTCCTCTTTAAATAGAAAGGATTACTTGACCCCTAAGTAAAGACTTGATCTTATCCCTAAACCTAACCCAATGGGCCTACTGAGCCGGCCCATTGGACCCGGCCCATTAGTCCCTTGACACCTGACATTACCCCGCCCTTTTTCGAGTAGCTCATCCTCGAGCTACAGCATGGGCACCTTGAGAATGACTCGACTCCGCACAAACCTATGACCTAAAAATAAGCCTTTTGCATCTCGGCTTATTTGATTATTCTTAATCTGAAATAGACTCAAACTTTTTATTGTGCGACTCCCTAACGGTAGGCACCATCCGCATGATGATGTTGCATGGGTACGACCACCTGGATCCCATGGAGACTATCTGAACGAGAGGAGCGCAGAAGCACAACCACCTGGAAGTAGTCGCGACGAAGACCAACGGTGACATCCTCGCGGTCGTCATAGACGGAAAGATGAGGCGCTAGGTAGTGCGTCCCCACTGGTGACAAGGAGGAACACACCTCCCCTACCACCATCCCCGTGGAGTTGGAGTATGCCGTCTGCGGAAAAGACACCATGCGCACCCTTGGACACAACAGCGGATCGACACAATTGCTGGTAGCCATCGAGCGAGTCGAGGTCGCATCCCTCTGCATCGAAGGCGAAGGCGACCGCCGCCAAGGCTGCCTCCCGATCCTGCATCTGCTTCTGTGCCTTCTGTTGCCGCCGTCATGCTAGGAAACCGCGCGCCGCCGCCTGCAGCCGCAACGCCGCCTGATGTTGCGCTGCCGTGGTCATCGCCTTTGCGTGGCAACGAACAGCCTGAAGGAACTGCGACGGGGTGCGGGGCTGAATAAGTTGCAGATCGAGTAGCCGCCCCACCCGCCGGCGCGCCAGGAGGCCGCGTGCTGCAGCCTGCAACCGCACTGCCGCAGACACCTTCGGGTAAGCATCTTCTTCACTGTCTCCACTGCGAATGGTCCTATAGACAGCGTCAGGAGTGCTGCCGCCGATGAGGAAAGAAGGGACGCACGCGGTGGCGGCAGCCTGCCTGTCAGGAGCTCGCGCAACAACACCAACTCCTCATGAATCTCGCGGATGGCAGCACCGTGGTCGAGGAGCATCAGCGTCACCTCCTCGGGTGAGAGGGCGTGGGGAAGCAGAGGAGGGCTCGACAGCGCTGCGGAGAGCAGGGCTGACGCAGCCCAGGTATGTGCGCCGGCAGCGTAGAATCCAGCCATGGTCTGTGATACCAGATTGTTATGGACTGCGATGCGAGGGGAAGGTGATTGGAGGATTTGGGGGCTGATTTGTGGAGAATTAGGGTTGGGAGCTACAGTACCCGCGGTGCTACAATACCCGCGGGTACTGTTCACACTCAGGATTGTGGCGGCGGCTAGGGTTGGAGAGGTGCTAGGAACGCCGGTCGCGGGGCTTTGCCCACGACCGACAAGAGAGAAGGGTTTTCCTTCTAATATCTTGCTTGATTTGATTGATACATCTCCTCTCTTTAAATAGAGAGGATTACTTGACCCCTAAGTAAGGAAGCTCTGGCACGTCTGCAAAAGGCTTGATGACACCTTTTTAGAACTTGTCTTTTAGCGGTGGCGGCGACATCTCTATGCAGGGGACAGGCTCTGCACCGGCACAGTGCGCTCGTGGGTCGCTAGGCGACAACAAGCTTGGTTCCCCGGTGTTCCTGTGTGGAGATTCCCGTTGCTTTGTCTGTTTCCCAAGGGAAGAGCATCTGTTTCCTAAGCAGAAGGCCGTAGGTTGCGGATATTTTCTTCGAGCATCAACCCGACCTTCTAGGTCGCCTTACTGCTCGGGGGCTACTCTACGAGTGCGTCTATGTGACGCCTTCTTTTTCTTCATGTCGCCTCGACCTACTGGAAGCATGCTTCCGTCACGTCTCCACTCGACCTCCCTTTGGTCAGCGTCTCGACCTTCCTTGAAGGTGTGTTGGCTTCACCTGATTCCGGTCAGGTTGGCGGTTCTTCAGGCAACGACAGCGCCTTGTCTTCACTCCAAGCCCCTGGACCTACACTCCGGAGACTTGATGTTCGCCTTTGTACACGCTGAGGAGGGTTTTCTCTTTTGATCCCCGTGCACCCTATGCGGCTTCATCGACGCTACGTCTTCGCTTCGCTTCGACGTGACTTCGTCTCCACCGCTTCTCCTACACGTCGATCAAGGGCTTGTGAGACATGGGTACCCATGGGTCCCCACCGACCAGGGTCCCAGAGGTCCCTGTCAAGTGGACCCGACCTGCCAAAAGTCCTGCCGACCTGCAAGTGGCCCCGGAGACCTTACCCATAATCCCGGCGACCCCGGAAGACCTTGGACGACCTGATCCAGATCGCAGAAGACCTGTCGGTCTTGTGGAGCAAGATTCTCCTTAGATCACGGTGGCGGCGCCGCCAGTAGGTCTGAGGATTGCGGAATCCTCTATGTAATCACGGAAGGACCCCTTCCTAACTTGTAACCGACCCCGATGAGGGTCCACCGACCTCGAATGGAAACACTAGCCCGCTGGCCATATAAGGCGGCCTAGAGCTCCATTCGAGGGGACTTCCCCTATTCACGCATAATTCCACCACACTAGACATAGGGTTTTACTCTCCGGAGGCCTGAACCAGTCTAAAATCCCTGTGTCCTTGCCATTCTCGCCGAGTTCCGAGTTCATCCAAGAACTACCACCTACGCTCTTAGGTCACGACCCCCCCATTAGTCAAACTACAACCGCTTGGGTATCCCCCTTGCGGATCTGTCCAGGTCACCCCCTGACAAATAGTGTTTCGGCAGAGACTGTTAAGTTGAACTTCTGCCTAGAACTTCAAGCTACACTTATCCACAACTTTAACAATGGACTACGTCTTGAATTGCAAGTTTTGTGCGAACAAGTTTTACTCAAAGACAAACTAGTACTTAGCTGCCAGTAGCCTTACCCCGTGGTTGGAGCATATACGGCATACTCCTTAGTCTCTTCGTGAGTTTACTAGAGACCACCCAAGTCTCATAGACTGCGAGGGCATCCTTGCCAACCTACCTCACAGTGCCTTGCTTCGAGAGTATTGCATCTTCACGTCCAACAGCAGCCGTCTCGGTGGCCTTCTCATCATTTGTTGGGTTCGATCCTACCACCAGGTCCATCACGATCACCATTCATGTGGTCGGCCTCCCTCCATGGGACCACCTACCTGCATCGCCACAGTAAACGCACACACTTCTCATCGTCCCCTCCATGCACGATCCACTGCACAACAAGGACTCAAGCAACCAAAACGTCTTCCCTTTCACAAGGTAAAAGGGATAGTGATGGGCTCATGTGTCATGAAATAGCGCAATAAAGTGTGCACCAGACCTTGAGGACGACATCGGCCTTGGGGACGTTCTCAAACATGTCCCCGACGACGAACTCCACACCGCCGCGCTCGCTTAATTTGCGGGATGCCGGTGACGATGTGTGGCAGTTCAAGGACGCTGCACCTGACGTGCGTCAACGCGGCGGCGATGGCCCTTGTGGTGCCGCTAGAACCACCACCGACGTCGACCAGCGCGACGAGGCCCCAAAACACGTCGCGGTGGTCACGCACGAGTGTGTCTATCACCAACCGACCATCGCACGCCATGGCGTCGTTGAACACCCAGAGGTCGCGGCCGTGCGTGGCCTCGAAATAGGACGCGCGCTGCGGCAGTGCGGGTGTCCACGGTGCGGAACCAGGAACGACAACATGATGATGGGTGTAGCATGGCGAGAGGCCCTGCCCTGCCCGCTGCCTGCGCCTGGCGCCGTGGACACGAGGAAGCGCGAGAGCGGCGTGAGCCCGTAGCTGACGGCCGCTCCATCGAAGGTGAACAAGCCAACGTGAGCGAGTAGACCATGATGCGGTGTAGGTACCGGACAGGTGAGCGTATCAGGAGCGGCCACCTCGGGGGTGCGTGGGGGGGGGGGGGGGGGGGCGCTGGGTGTGATGCGGCATGGCGGCGCGGATCGGGCCTCGCGGGTACGCGCGGGGGTCAGGTAGCCTTCGGTGAAAAAACACGCTCTATTGGCAGGAACATTTTCCTTCAATCGATTTCTTCGGTCTGCAGTATGCACCGTTCGGTCAAGGCTGGTCCCACCCTTTAACTACTGTACGGTGGGTCCGATGCGAGGTGGGTGGTGGGTTTGATTCGGGTGAAAAAGTTTCCAATTGTTTTCGCTCCTTATAGTGTGTGTCTGTATTATATTCATAAATCATGATACCATCGTAAAAAAACTTCTGTTTGATCCTTAGATAACATGAAATTTGAACAGCAATTTTTTAAACGCACATCATTTTTTGGAGGGAAGATTCATTCCAAAGCATAACCACCTCAAATTCTCAGGTGGTCAGAATGTCAGGAAGCGTCAGCGCTTTCCTCCCCTTCACCGGCGCCCTCGTGTCCGGGAAACACCCGTCCGCCGGCAGGTCGCCCACCTCCCCGAACTCCGACACGGTTATCGGGAACGGCAGCAGGTGCCCCGGCAGGTCCTCCACCCTGTCCTGCGTGTACACGTCCCACAGCCGCTCCGCGGCTCTCCGCACCGCTCGCACGCACTCCACGCTCTCCGGCTCCAGGAACACGGCACCGCCGTCGCCGTCGCCGGCGTGGCGCCCCATGAAGTGCTCGTGCCACAGCGACATCCGGAAGCCGTGCACCTGCCCCCGCGCGCGCCCGCACGGCCCGTTCAGGTGCGCCGGCTGGTAGCTCCCCTGCGCGATCTCGCTGTCCCGGTTGCCCGCCAGGGATCGCTCGTTCAGGTTTGCCGAGCCGACGATGACGTACTCGTCGTCCACTGCGATCGAGCAAGATTGTGAGGTCAGACTACTGAGAGCTCTAAGATGATGACAACGCAAGAGAAGCTGAAGACATCGCGGTACCGATCATGAGCTTGGCGTGCACGTAGATGGGTCCCCGGCGGTTCACCTGCGCGCGCCAGTAGTCCGTGTCCACCTCCGGCGCCTCCGGCGGCGAGTACTCGCCGGGGAGCGGCGCCTCCCGGTTCCCGAGGCAGAAGAAGTTGAGGTAGTCGCAAGGGTGCGCCTGGCCGCGCAGCCCGGCGTCGTAGATGGCCTCCATGACGATGCCGTACATCATCTCCACCGTCCGCCTGTTCCAGAGCAGGATGGCTTGCATAGCCTCGTCCGCCGCCGGCCCCTCGGGCCACATCGGCGTCACGACGTACGCCGCGAACCTCTCGCCGCGCCGGATCATGGCGGCGACCTTGAGCGCGATCTCGACGGGCACCAGGTTAAGGCACCCGGCGTCTCGGTCCTCCGCCCACGACGCGCACCCGCCGAGGAAGTACTGGTTCTCGATGTAGATGAACCGCCGCGCGCGCCGGATCGCCTCGACGTAGCCGACCTGTATGCTCCGGTCCACCGTGACGTCCTTGCCGCTCGTCAGCCCCATCGCGGCGGCCTCGGCCGGGTCGGAGGGGAACCCCTCGACGGACGCGTCGTCGATGGACCGGAACACCTGCACGTTCCACGAATCGGTGCCGTCGTCGTCGTGGCCGGCGGGGTCGGGGAGCGCCGCCGGGCTCAGGTCGAGCAAGCAGCCGCGCAAGTCCTCCGGCGCCTGCTTCCTCCACCGCTGCTCGAAGTTGGCGAGCACGTCCCACGCAGCAGGGCCCTCCAGCCTGCAGTGCACGTCGTGCCACGGCTCCCGCGGCCCGCCGCGCTGCAGGCAGGCGTGCTTGTAGTTGTTCTGCAGGAAGTCGTGGAGGTACGTTTTGTCGAGGCATCGGAACAGCGTGTGGTTCTCGTCGTCGTACCTGCCGTCGCAGAGGTCTATCCCGCCGATGAAGCTGACGACATGGCGCCCGCCGTCGTCCCCCGGCGTGGCCGCGGCGTCGAGCGTGACGGACTTCTGGTGGTGCGTGAACTCGGCGCTGGTCTCGACGTGCTGCACCACGGTGAGCGAGGCGTCGGCGTGGCGCGGGCAGAGGAAGCACCGCACTCCGGTGCCCTCGAAGAACCTCCGGGTGTCCTCATCGTGCGTCTTTATCAGGCCCGCGTTGCCGAGGAACGAGACGGACGTGTTGTCCTGCCACGGCATCACCAGCACGGCCACCCCCTCGTCGGCCTTCCGCTTCAGCAGCTCGCCCAGCGTGACGCCCTCGGCGCCCGGGACCATCCGTGCCGCGTCGCGCACCAGCGTGATCCCCGTGTTCACCGACCACCCGGCCACGTACACGAACCGCCGCGCGTCGCGGATGGCGGCGTACAGGTCCTCCCACAGCCGCGCCGGCCTGTACGCCCGGCCGCCATCGAGCCGGACCTCCGGGTCGAACGCGTCGGACAGGTGCGCGTTCTGGTACAGCGTGACGCGGCACCCGGACCGCTCCGGGAAGAACGCGGGCTTGACGCCGGCGAAACCCGGGAGCCGGATGCCGGCGCCCCAAGACGGGTCGCGCTCCACGCTGAGGAACTCGAGGCGGACGCGGAGGCTCGGGGTGTGCGTCTCGTGGGCGTGCTCGCCGCCGCGGAGGTCGAGCCAACACTCGACGGGCTGCCCCGAGGCGACGCGCACGACGGGCACGGAGGCGGCGCCGAGGACGCCCGCGCCGATGAGGTGCTGGTTCTTGACCGTGAAGGTGACCGCGGTGGCGGGGTAGGCGCAGTGCAGGCGGAACGACTGGTTCCATGCCGGGCTGGTGGGGTGGAACTCCACCTCGCGGGTGCGGGCCACACGCGCCGCGCCGACGTCGACGTCGACGTAGAGCCGGCTGTGCTGGAGGCAGTGCACGCCCATGGTCTCCTGCAGCTTCTCCGCGGCCTGTCCGTCGTCATCATCAAACAAAGTCGCGTCATCACCATTGATCTCCACGCACGGAATCTTTTCAAAAGCTCAAAATCCCGTTCTCCCTGTTGTGTCTAAAATTCTTCACACTGTTTCCATCTGACATTAAACTGTGTGCACTAGACAATTTTTACGAAAATTTCTTCATTAGTTTAAACCGTGACAACAAGATGAGCATTAGCCCGTTTCACAATTAGACCTGCAGTGGTTAACTTAGAAGAATGAGGATTTGTTAATTCAAGAGATGGTGCAGGATGCGTTCGCGTTTCGTCAGGATCATACGCAAACCGTCAGTGGCAGTTGGTGACCACGAACTGCGAAAAGGGGAGGGTATCCTTGACGGCCAATCCATTAGCTCAGAAGCAAGCCATGAGTACAAAGCAAAGTACAGCTCACTACGGACAGAAGCTTCTGTGACTTAAACAGAGCAGAAAACGAAGAGCTGAGCTGAGCTGAGCTTCTGTGACTTAAACAGAGCACGGTTGCGATTTGTCGATTCAAAATTTACCTCCATGATCCGGCCGTGGATGGCGTTGTGAAGGTGCTCGGCCTCAAACACCGTCACCTCCAGGATGCCATGGAGGTAGATGACCTCGGCAGCTGCGCCGCCGCCTCCTTCTTCCTGAGAGCCCATGCTTGGCGTGCTCGATCGATCGGCCCGTTGTGCCCGACTGCTTCTTTTCCCGCGCGTGGCTGAGCTTTTATAGCCGTCTTTCCGACTTGGCAGAGCCTCGAAGTGAAGAAACGCGCCACATACGTTGGCGCTCGATTCAGTCACTTTCCGTCGTCAGTACCATTTGTTTATGCTTTTTCCAGCAAATCCAATACCAAATTTCCCACTGGATTTGATGAATTCCGTGGAATCACATGGACGTTTGCTGGTCATCAGGAAAACATAAGGGCGTGCGACATGTTAGAAAAGGGCTCCGGAACGTGGAAGAGGACGCTTCTTGAACTCGTAAGCATCAGTGCCTGTACATGCATCAAGTTTGGTCCGATTTATGATTTTGAGAATCCGAATACGCAAAAGCTTTGTGTGTCAAGTTTATAGGAGGACCTCAAGATGGCCCGAAGTTTTCACAAGCGCAAGCCTGTTGGCGCCATCATAAGCTTATAAATTGTGCTTACGCAGAGTGAAAGAAACAAGCTATAGGAGCACTGTTATATCATAGACAATATTTTTCTCATAATTTAATAGATATTTCAATATTACGGTGAGTGAGACAATCCATGTGCAAGTGTGTATGTGTAAACAACAATTAAACATAACAATATTCATGATTATACAACTAATAAACATGAACATTAGTCTGAGAGAGTACCCTGTGGAAGATTGAGTGCGGCGTCACACGAATTTCCGTTATCACCCATTGTGAGTGACCTCAATCGGTGTAGTCGTATACTGTCGATGCAGGCAGATGATCGCAGTGCAGACCCGCTGTAGATGAAGTAGTCGTTCACTCGTAGTCGACGTAGAGGAAGTAGTCATTCGTTCGTTTGCCGTCGACGTAGAGGAAGTAATCGTACAAGAGCGAGCAGTCGCGTGAAGACGCTACCAAAAACCTTATTGCCCGCCTATCCTGAGCAGGATCTCAGCAGCAGGACGAGGTTCCGGAGGCTCTGCTCTCGCCAGTACCGTGCGCGCGGTGCAAGCGATGGATCTCAGCAGCAGGACGAGTTCCGGAGGCTCTGCTCTCGCCGGTACCGTGCGCGCGGTGCAAGCGATGGGGATGCAAAAGAGAGCAGCAAACAAAGGGAGAACAGAGAGGTCTCCTAAACAGGAGTACATGGATTTGTGAATTGGCCGTCTGAGGAGGGAAGGAAGGCCTCCTTATATAGGCGAACATGTTCGGAAGGGGGGATGAACTTGGACGTGCTAAGTAGTAACGGTCACAGTTAATTGTATTGTAACCAGTAACAATTACGATTAAGGAGTCATCAACAGCCATCAACAACAAAAAGATGCTCCTGCCTCGCAACACATCCGCCCGCACCACCCACTCGTCCCTCGGCCTCGGCCTCGGCTCGGCGAGGTGAGCGAGCGCGCGCGCGTGTGGCACACCTATCTCCTTTATTCAACTTCACAAAAGTTGTACCGAAAGGTTACCTAATAAGTTGGATGGGAGACTCCTCCAATACTCATACGATATTTCTCTCTTTTCCTTAGCATTAAGCACATGGACTTTTAATTCTTTCATTATTAAAATAAATGACCCTAGGCCTATTTATTCTAACAAGCACTAAAACGGCCGTGCGGCTTGTAAGCGACGACTACTGGTCAAGCAGTCATAAGCATATTGAAATGGGGGCAGTTAGTGATGAACACGGTAGTGGTCCAACCAGGAAACATAAGCCACACAGTCACAGCATCTTGTGGTGGATGCATTATGCAGACAACCAGCACCCTTCAGTCATAGACTCCTATGCAGCCAGATTCGATTGCAACCAGCACTGCAGAATGGCATGAAAGCAGGGGCAACATTCTTAGCAGAACCATTGTGCTTGCCTGAACATCGAGAAGGGCATAGACGACAATTCCCCGCAACAGCACGAAAGAACACATCCGAAACCGCATATGCCTTGATCAGTAAATATCTCACCGAAATGACATGCTTGGTGGCAAATTGTGGCTCTCAGATCATCTGTCGTCTCATTTTGTGCTGTAGCCTCCTCTAGGCCTCGAGGAATATTAATGATTACAAGAAGGCATGCGGTTTTTTCATGCATGTCAAATTCATGCTTCCAGGTAGTGCTATACGCTGCTCCAAGTGTGGAGCTAGAGGATTTCTGAATCAGCGCCCACAAATGCAATAGGCGGGGTGCATGTCACATTTTGTCTCTAAAACACAACACAACAGTGGTACCAATTTGCAATCCTCCAGTAACCCTGATGCAATGTGGGTACTTCAGTTTTGTGAGATATTAGGTGCAGAAGTATTGTTAGATTGTTGATTTGAGCTCATGTACGTATCATAATCTATAGGGAAACACAATGCACCTTTTCCTTCTATTTTCTTCTTTGCATGTGATGTTGCTCATTCGTGGTCTGTTTACACCGAGACCTTTCAAGTTTTGCACAATTTGCTCAAAGAGAGATGAAGCATGCCTCAAGAACAATAGAGCACAGTTGGCTTTATTGATTCTCATCCTATGATGTCACGTGCCAATGTGCCATATGGAAGGAGCAGAGTATCGTCTCCGAAGAGGACATACGTAGCGAAACAACTTCCCCATTCAGACATAACACACCAAAGGAATGAACATGCCTTGGACGTCCTAGCACTCCACTCAACAATTTTATCGGCTTGTGCACATCTATAATGGCAAAATCTGAAACATCACGCATCCAAGAGCACAAACTGTGCACCCACAACAAACTTTACATCATCATAGATGCCGAACTTTTTTCGCAATGCTTTTGATGATACACACCACTAACAAAATAAAACAACTTTCATATGTTTAAGTCGTCTAACATCAAACCCTTTCATTAAGGGTGAAGAACACCGACATATTAAGTGAGTTTAACTTAACGAGGTTTTTTACGGTACACAATACGACATGTACGATTGGTTGAAAAAAGACTCGTATGTAATAGAAAAGGACCTTTATGTAAGGATCCGATGGTTGAGATTAATTCTATACGACTGGTTTTTGTAGCTGTCGTACGGTAGTATTCAAAGGTCGTATGGGTAGTATAAGGGTATTATTGAAAATGTAAAATGTTATTGTTGTAATATAGGAAATGAAATATATGAAATGTTTTAGATAGTATAAGGGGGCATCTGGGAATTTTTTTCTAAATAATATATATCTATCAAATTACTATTTTACCCATAGAGAAAACCCGATAATACGACCGTACGACCGTTGGGCCGTATTGTGTACCGTAAAAAACCTCTTAACTTATTAGTTGGAACTTGGTTGCATGCTTGTACAGGGCTATGTTATATTAAATTGTAGTGTCATGTTTGAACTAGTATTAATAAATTTAACATGTTCTTTCTCTACATGTGCTCAGTGGATGGATAGTACTCCATCCATCGATATCAAGTTTGTTTTATTTCTATGTTCATAGTTTTTCGCTGCATCTAGATATACACCATTACATGACAGCTGAGTCCAATATCTCGTGTGGTAGGACTGTAGGAGCAGCCTGCGATGCACAAATGAGGCGTGAGACAGTCTCCAGCAAGATTCTGCATATGCATCACCTATGAAGAAAGGAAAGAGAAGAAGTTGATGCTGCAAAATGGTATGCCTTGTAGCAGACGGCCGGATCCCTTCTCGCATTCTCCCTAGTTGTTGGCTCCCGCGGCCAGCCGGAGCAATCGAGGCGCACCCCCGAGCCCGCCGTGACTTGCTCGATCCGCTAGAGGAGGAGGCCGGTCGGTGTGCGGGAGCTCGAGGCGCGGGCGATGATGGAGGACCCGGCCACCGCGGGGCCATGCCTCGCCTCTCCTCGCCCGGGTGTTCCACCAAGGCGCTGCCGCAGCCGACGGCCTCCACACGCTGCTCGCCACGCCGGGGAAGGAGGAGGCGGCCGAACTCGCGACGGAGCTCCGCCGCCGCCGCCAGCCTCGATCTCTGCTGCTTCCGAATCTCCGTAGCCGGGACGACGAAGGTGGGGGCAGCGCGTTGACCCGCACGCACCAGATATGCGACGGGGAGGAGAGCCGCGGGCGGCGGGAGCAGCGGAGAGCCCGGACCGAGGTGGGGGAGGTGGCCGCAGGGTCGCCGAGGTGGGAGGAGGCAGCCGGCGGGGGTAGCGGTGGAGAGAGAGGCCGCCGGCGGAGTGCGCGACGGATCCGGAGTTCGGATCGGCGCCGGGACGCCCTGCTCGCCGTGTTTGGTGGATCCGGCAGCGGGTCACCCGCCCCTGCTTGTCGTGCTCGAGGTGGAGAGGGATTGCGGGGACGCCCCTGCGGTCTCGCGGAGGAGAAATTTGCTATTTTGACACTGGTCGTGGTTTCGCTATTTTGATAATCCTAACGTTGGCTTCGTTATTGTAGGATACCAAACGTGTGCACCTTGCTATTTTGACACAATTCGTACTTTTAACACCTCCTGTACTTGTATTTGCGCCGTATAGGACCAAAATGCCCTTCTACTTCTTTGTACCGATCGCATCTCGTATTTTCTCGTCGCTTCGTTTCTTTCGTCCGCGACGCCTCGTCTCTGGAGAACGGCGCCCCGCCATGGAGGATGACGGCGACGCCCTGGGGGCTCCCTCAGCGTTGGCCGCCAAGGGCCAAGGGGACACCCAAACCCGGCGCGACGGGGACGGTGCACTGGTTGCGCCGGCGGCCGAGCCGCCTTGGGCACAAATGCCCTCCAAGCCGCCATGGATGAGGACGGCGACGCCCTAGGGCCACCCTCGGCGTCGGCCTCCAAGGGCCGAGGGGCAGGGAGCTGCTGCGACGGCGACGCCCCTCCCCACGACGGAAACAGGCAATTGCGAGGAACTATGTCAATCCCCTCAAAATTGGAAGGAAACAGGTAATTGCGAGGAACCATTTGCCCCATCCCCTCAAAATTGGATTAATCGACCAGCTAATCCATGAAAGGAGAAAACATATATGTCAATTGCAAGGAACCCGTCACGGACGCAGGAAGAAAGGGAGCCCATTGTGCTGGTTCATGTGCAGGTGCGCCCAGACCCTAGCTTCACTAGTCCCTAGCGTGCGCAACCCTAAAGACAGCCCTTGCGACATGCTTCTGCTCGTGGGGGGCGAGGGCAAGCAGCAGGCAACGCCGGCGGCGGCGCAAGCAGGCAAGGCCGGCGGCGGCGCAAGTGGCAGAAAGGCAAGGCCGGATGTGAATGCCTCTGTTCTGATGAGTCTGCTCTGATATGTGGATAAGAAGCAGAAGGGCATTTTGGTTCTATACGGCGCAAATACAGGTACAGGAGGTGTTAAAAGTACGAATTGTGTCAAAATAGTAAGGTGCCCGCGTTTGGTGTCCTACAATAACGAAGCCAACGTTAGGATTGTCAAAATAGCGAAACCACGACGATAGCTGTGTCAAAATAGCAAATTTCTCCCTGCGGAGAGAGAGAGGGCGTACGGGGAGTGAGGGAGAGAGAGAGAGCTGACGGTTGGGAAACAGTAGTGGAGAAAGGAGAGAGACTCCCCGAGTTTGCGCACACGAGAGGTGGTTCGCGCAAAATGGGGATGCGCATGCAGCATCCGCTGGAGGGCGCACAGTGGACATCACGTCTGCAGTTTGCGTATGCAGCATGGGATGCGGTCTTTGCTGGAGACAGTAGTGCGTGAGGTACATCGATGAAACATGAATCCCAAAGAAAACACACAAGCTCTTTTAGGTATGCCGTATGGTGCACATAAATTCCACACTTAGAGCAACTCCAAGAGATTAGCCATCTTGGTTTAACTAGCTAAAAAAAGAAAATTTGTCCAAAAACTCAATCTAATAGACTAGCTAAACTTGCCTTGGCTATCCTCCACTAGCTAAATGTCACACCTGATTTCCGAAGAGGAACCAAGTGCATCTCATATGTGCGCCAGGATCAGTTTACACACATATGATAGACGCAATGAGCGAAATATCATTAACAGTATTAAAACGTAATTCAGAGTTTAACCACTTATTACACTCATGCGGGAGACTCGAAGGTCTCTAACAACGAAAAACGATAGCTACTCGTCGAGTCCTCGTCTTCCGCTCCCAAAGGCACTTGACTGGGGGTCCGCAAGCCTCAGAACTCATCGTAGTCGTCGTAGAATTCTCCTCCAAAGTTCTCCTCTGAACAGCGATAAGAAAGGCTAAGCACACTTATGGTTGGAGCTTAGCAAGTGGGGAAAGGTGCAAGGCTATCAAGGTAGGCTATAATTTTTGCAGCGGTTAGCATTTTAATGTTGGTCAAGTTTTAATTAAAGAACGCCTAATTACTAAGTATAAGTTCGTACCAACCCACTTAAGAAAAACTTTAATACAAAACAACTCCAAGCTCATCGAGCTTCTCCAAACCACGATTTATCTCATCTTTAAGTTTATTAATCATGTGAGGGTCCAAGCCGCTCATGACCGTGAGCACGGCTGATCGATCAGTTTTACACTCTGAAGAGGTTTGCACACTGTACCCACAGTTCGCGTAAAAGCTCTGAAGAACATTAAATCCAACCATGCGATGCTGGCCAAGCACCATACCACACTTCCGAGGTGTAATTGCATAGGGACGCTACAAAGCCTTTACAAAGGCATGCACCCTAGTGGTCAGCACCTTAGCAAAGACTGCTACCCCAAAAGGACCGGGCTATACCCCTGCAACCCGGATCCCCTCTGCTCCTTTCAAAAATGTGCCACTAGTACGATCACATACCTAATTACTCGGCTAAGGTCAGAGCCATGTGACATTATGGTTGCTCATGTTTTCTTGGGTGGTTCTCCATGTTTCGATTAATTCAAATGTTCTTGCATTACCCAAAGCTTTAAACATTAACTAGAGATCATTCCTTTTAAAAAGACCATTTTAACCAACCCATGTTGAGCAACTAGCATAATCTACCCAAAAACATTTATTCAAAATTGGTTGGCCAAGGATCAGGGTAAAAGATCTAGGTAAGTCCTTAAAAAGGTGTTCCCGTCAAATTAATGCAATGATATCATAAATGTAAACTTAATTGTAATGCAGTTATATAGGATAAAAATAGAACATGCAGGGGGAGAAGACCACTTGCCTTCTTTAACTACAGCAAAATCTTCCTCTTCCTCAAACAACTGCTCCTGATCGTCTCCGAGAGGTTGCTTAGTTGAAACAGGCACGATATCTACGATGTCACACATAAAGCATACAATAAATAAAACAGATCATCAATCAAGTCTAAAGACTACAAACACGCTACGAAAATGATAGGCTCGCTGAAACGATCGCATAGACAGCTAGAACGCTAAAAACGGAGCTAAAACGGAGAAGATACGCTAAAAACAAGGTACAGGGCTAAACTGCGAAGAACTAAACTTTCCAGGGGCCTAACAGCAAGAAAACAGGGGCTAAAACGTAAATATGCTTAAAAACAGAAGGTCTAAATCATAAAAAAGGATGCTTAGGACCTCGGGTATGAAATTCTAATGAGACAGGGCCTTAAACAAGAAATTTAGGACTGAATTGTAAAGATCTTTCAAGGTGGAAGGACCGACATGTGATATTTAAGAAACCGGGGGTCTCTTTAGCAAAAGAGCCCCGGTTGACATTACTTGCGGGTTTGACCCGCGGGCCCAACGGATCCGGGCCGTTGATGGCCGATCCGACGGCTGGCCACGTGCGCAAGCGCCAAAGCGGCGGCGCCCGCGCCGAGGCGGCGGCGCGCGGCGGCGGGTCGCCGGCGTTGGCCGGAAATAGGGTTCCGGGCCACGGTTTTGTGCGGGGAAAGCACCTATGCGTAGCTAAGACCATGGCGATGCTAACGATGTGCTCGCACCGGGGCTTTAGGCGGCGGCCGAGGCGTGGCGCCAAAGGGGGCGGGCGGTCACCGGCCGGCGAGCGGCGGCGTGGCATGCAACTCGGGAAAGAAATAAAGGAGGCGGGAAGGAGTTTCTTTACCACACAATGAAGCTTAGGCGACCGAGAGAATGACGGGGGAGACGGCGGCGATGGAGATCGACACCGGCGCCCGAGTTCAACGGACGGCGATGGCGAGCTCGATTGGGGCGCAAGGAGATGGCGAGGAGGGTTGGGAAGCTCGGTGTGGGTGAAGGGGGGGCCGAGGGAGGCCCTGGGGTGCTTAAATAGGCACGGGAGGGGAGGGGAGGCGGCTCCCGGTGGGCATGGCCATCAATGGCCATGCGGCCTTGATGGGATTCAAGAGGGGAAGGGATTAAGGAGGGGGAAACGGTCGGATTAAGGCGGGAGAGTGATGAGGAGGCTTCATTGTAGCTTTAAAACGCGGTTTGAAGGAGGCCCCCCCAGGAGAAGGTCGGTAACGGCCGGCGGCCTTGATGGGGGGGGGGGGGGGGCTGACCCGCGACCGTAGGTTGGGGATGACCGCTGGGCCGCGTAGGCCGACGGAGGGTGCGCGTGCCTGCGAGGAAAGAAGGCCGGCGCCCTGGGGCTTCGCGGGCCGCGGGAAAAGAAAGAAGAAAAAGAAAAGTGGGCCGGGGAAGAGATGGGCCGCAAGAGAGGAAAGGTGAGGGGAGAGAAGAAAAATGATTTTTCTTTTTAAATTCTTTTCAAATTCATTTTTCAAACTTTCAAACTTCAATCAAACAAGAAACCATGCATTTGAATCATGATGCACAATCACTTATTAATTCTAATTTTTATTTAAGTGATATTTAAATATTTTTAAAGCCAATTTATTTGATAATTTAATTATGTCCTTAGAAAAAAAATTAAATCTAAAAACTTGTTGCCTATATTAATTTAGTGATGGAATTGTTAGGGTATACAAATCCTACCCCCTTAAAGAGAATCTCGTCTCGAGATTCAGGAAGATTAGAGAACAACTGAGGGAATTCTTCCTTAAGCTCATCCTCTCTTTCCCAAGTAGCCTCATCCTCTGAATGGTGACTCCACTGCACCTTGCACATCCTAATGACTTTGCTGCGAGTAGCCCTTTCTGAAGTATCCAAGATTTTGACTGGGTGTTCTTTGTATGTCAGGTCATCTTTCACCTCAAGTTCCTCCAATGGTAGGTGCTCTACTCTGACTTCACTTGAACACTTTTCAATTGTGACACATGAAACACATCATGAACACCTGCCAAGCGTTCAGGTAACTCCAATCGATAAGCCACTTCACCTCGTCTTTCCAAGACTTGAAAAGGTCCGATAAAGCGGGGTGATAACTTCCCTCTGATATTAAACCTTCGAAGACCTCGGATAGGTGATACTCTGAGATATGCATAGTCTCCAACTTCGAATAATACCTCTCTTCTCTTAGGATCTGCATAACTCTTTTGCCTAGATTGAGCAATTCTAAGATTCTCTCGAATTATCTCAACCTGTCTTTCAGCTTCTTTTATAATCTCTGGACCGAAGAGTTGACTTTCCCCTGTCTGATTCCAAAACAATGGTGTTCTGCACTTTCTTCCATATAATGCCTCAAATGAGCCATCTTAAGACTACTCTGATAGCTATTGTTGTAAGCAAACTCTACGTATGGCAAACTCTTATCCCAAGTTCCACCATGTTTTAGTGCACATGCCCTTAACATATCTTCTAAGATTTGATTTGTCCTTTCAGTTTATCCATCTGTCTGCGAATGATATGCTGAGCTGAAATTCAACTTTGTATCCATAGACTCATGTAGTTTCTGCCAGAATCGAGATGTGAACTGAGTGCCTCGGTCTGAAACTATCTTCTTTGGAACCCCATGCAGACATACTATCTTTGATATGTATAGTTCTGCTAACTTCGCTCCTGAGTATGTGGTCTTCACTGGTATAAAGTGAGCAACTTTAGTTAATATGTCCACTATAACCCATATTGAGTCATATCCATCACGCGTACGTGGTAATCCCACTATAAAATCCATACCAATTTCTTCCCACTTCCATTCAGGTACTTGCAATGGTTGCAGCAACCCTGCTGGTCTTAGGTGCTCTGCTTTTACCCTCTGACATACATCACACAGTGCAACGGTGAGCTGCAACATCTTTCTTCATACCGTACCACCAATATTTCTTCTTTAAATCTTGGTACATTTTAGTACTTCCTGGATGTATAGAGAATGCTGAATCGTGTGCTTCTTTCAATATGGTTTCACGAAGGTGTTTGATTTCCGGTACACAAATCCTGTTCTTAAACCAAATAGTTCCTTGTTCATCCTCTCTGAATTCCGGAACTTTGCCGAGTTCAATCAACTTCTTATATTCCTTAATCTTTTCGTCATTCAATTGCCCCTTTCTAATCTCTTGTTCCAGAGTTGACTCAATTTCCAATGTTATGCTTTCACTTTGTGCAGCTATCCCTAGATTGAGTTGTGCCATTTCCTAACACAGTTCTTGAGGCATTAAACGGGCTATTAACATATTTGCTTGACTTTTACGACTCAAAGCATCTGCTACAACATTAGCCTTTCCAGGATGATACTGTATATCCAAGTCATAATCCTTAATCAGCTCTAACCATCTATGCTGTCTGAGATTGAGATCCCTTTGAGTGAAGATGTACTTTAAACTTTTGTGGTCTGTGAATATCTGACCCTTATTACCAATCATATAGTGTCTCCAAATCTTCAGTGCGTGCACTATGGCTGCTAACTCTAGGTCATGAGTAGGATAGTTTTGTTCATGTTTCCTTAGCCTCCTAGAAGCATATGCTACCACTTTTCCTTCTTGCATTAAGACACAACCAAGACCTTGTCGTGATGCATCACAGTACACATAAAACCCTTTGTGTATATCTGGCATTATCAGTACTAGGGCGGTAGTCAGTTTCTTCTTCAATTCTTCAAAACAAGCTTGGCACTTGTCATCCCACTTGAACTCTTTTCCTTTCTCCAACAAAGACGTGAGAGGTTTCACAATCTTCGAGAATCCCTCAATGAACCGACGGTAATAACCTACCAAACCAAGAAAACTCTTGATCTCCGGTACATTCTTAGGTGGATTCCAATTTAGCACATCCTGAACTTTACTCGGATCCACAGCAATCCCTCCGTCAGTGATGATGAGCCCAAGAACAGAGACCTCCTTCAACCAAAAGTCATACTTACTGAACTTGGCATATAACTGATGTTCTTGAAGCTTCTGCAATACCAACCTCAAGTGTTCCTCATGTTCTTCCTCATTCTGGGAAAACACTAGGATGTCATCGATAAACACTACCACAAACTTATCAAGATACTCCATGAAAACCTTGTTCATCATATACATAAAGTAGGCTGGAGCGTTGGTCAACCCAAAAGACATCACTGTAAACTCATACAAACCATATCTTGATGTGAAAGCTGTCTTAGGAATATCCTCCATACGAATCTTCAACTGATGGTAACCAGATCGTAGATCTATCTTAGAGAAAACTTTCGCTCCTCTCATCTGATCGAACAGATCCTCGATCCGGGGTAAAGGATATTTATTTTTGATAGTGACCTCATTGAGAGATCGATAATCTACACACATCCTCCTAGATCCATCCTTTTTATCTACGAAGAGTGTGGGGGCTCCCCATGGTGATGAACTAGGACGGATAAACCCTTTACTTAACAATTCTTCTATTTGTTTCTTTAGTTTAGCCAGATCCTTAACATCCATTCTATATGGTCTTTTAGATATAGGAGCGGTGCCAGGTAAGAGTTCAATACTGAATTCAATATCTCGGTCAGGTGGCATACCTGGTAAGTCATCAGGAAACACATCCGGGTCACCACTTTGATGTCCTCTAGAACCTTTCTTTTCATTGAATTCACTATTTCTTTTCCAGTAGGTGACGGTGTAGCAATAAACTCTATTATGTCCCCTTGTGCACTAGTCAAATGAACTGACTTCTCTCGACACTGAATAACCCCATCATACTTTTTTAACCAGTCCATCCCTAAGATCACATCTATGCCCCATGATTTTAAGACCACTAGATTGGATGGAAAGTCTACCCCCATAATTTTAAGATTTACTTGAGGGCACAGATGACTGGCTTTCATATCACCGCCTGGTGAACTAACAAGCAATGGTTTCTTCATTGGACTCACATGCATATTATGCTTTGCTACGAACTGATCAGTTATAAATGAATGCGTAGCTCTCGAATCAAACAATACTGTGGCAGGTACAGAGTTGATAGGAAACGTACCAAGCACGACCCCAGAAGCATCCTGCGCTTGGTCCACAGTCATGTTGTTGTCACACCCGGCCCAATTTGGATGGCCCATAAGTGTCCCATGAGCGCAGGTGCGCGTGTTTAGTGCCACATTGCTAGTAGAGCAAGGGTGGAGCCAACTTATTAGCCTTTGTCCACCAGCCATACCACCCTCGGGTTAACCCTTTTACACGAAGCAAGGACGAAAGTGTAAGCAGGGTGATATGTGTACGTGTGCTCGCCCCTACGGAAGGGCTGGGCGGTGCGGCTTTGGTGGGCGGGGTGTTACAAATGGTATCAGAGCCTACCCTCGCGGTTGTGCGTACGGGTCAGTGTGCGGACATAGGGTGCATGGCGCGTGTGGGCCTGAGATGGGACACACGACATGGCATATGGGTCGGCACTGGACGTACGTTCGTGCCCTAAGAGGGAAGGTTCCTAGACATTTGCTCGGGTTAGTGTGCGGACATATGCATGTTCGTGTGGGCCTGGGATGGGGCACACGACATGGCGTATGGGTCGGCACTAGACGGGTGAGTTGGACCGACGAGGACGTCGGGTTCTTTGAGGGGGGGGGGGGTGAATGTCACACCCGACCCAATTTGCATGGCCCATGAATGGCCCATGAGCGCAGGTGCGCGTGTTTAGTGCCACATTGCTAATAGAGCAAGGGTGGAGCCAACTTATTAGCCTTTGTCCACCAGCCATACCACCCTCGGGTTAACCCTTTTACACGAAGCGAGGACGAAAGTGTAAGCAGGGTGATATGTGTACGTGTGCTCGCCCCTACAGAAGGGCTGGGCGGTGCGACTTTCGTGGGCGGTGTCGGTGCAGAATATGGTCCCGACACTAACCAGTAGAAAGCGCCGAGGTCTATCCCTCAATGGTCGATGCTAAGCAATAAGAGACGCGGGATTTATCCTGGTTCCGGCCGAGGGGGCCGTACGTCCAGCAGTGGTGTGCTCAAGGCACTAAATTGCTCAGCACCGGGGGTGCCTGTAGTGGGGCTGCTACAAGCAAGGCGGGAGAGGAAGCGTGGCCTCCAAGTCCCTGGTGTAGTGGCTGAAGATGTTGTGGGAGAACGAGAAGACAAGTGCGTGGCGCTGCTTGTCTCCTGTGGTGTTGTCTGTCTCTCCCGCGGCAGGGAGGGTTCGTCCCCCTTTTATAGATCAAGGAGGGACCGAATCACATGCGCGCCGCGCTATTTAGCTACGTGAAGGGGTGTGGCGTGCTATGCTGTAGAGTGGGCAGCCGTCCGGACGATCCCCGCAACGATCTGGTCATCATGGCCTATCTTGTACCCGAACAGTGGCGGTTCGAGGGTAGAAGGGCGGCGGAGGGTGGTGATGTCTTCTGACGAGCTCGAGGGAGCTGCTGACGTTGGCCCGTATGGAGTACAGGGGTAGGTAAGGCGGCGTCCCGTTCCAACGCGTTTCACGCGTCTTGGAGTTGTTTCCACGGCTGCACGGCGTGGCCGCCACGCGCGGGGACGGCGGCCATCTTTGTTACAGCGGCGGGGATGGCGTTTCACCGGCCTAGCGCCTCCACCTAACCCTGTAGGGTCACAAGAAAGCAAATCGAGGGTGCAACCGGCCCCCCTTCGAGGGCTCGGCGCGTTAGCCGTACTGGAGCAGGCGCACGGTGTCACGGGACTGACACCGGCCGCGCTGCACAGTCCCTCCCCACAGTGATGGGGATGGGCTCCCTCCTGGGGAGTTGGTGCGGCAGCACCGGGGCGCGAGCCCCGGGCGCATGATGGCCTCGTCCCGCCGGTGTCAGGGCATTAAACGCCCGTGTACGGGGGCAGGCGTGCGCGTGCGGGACGCCCTCGAGCGAGGCGGACCCCGGTCGAGGGCGGGGCGGATCGTCGAGCGAGGCGGAGCCTGCTCGAGGGGGAGCGGGCCCTCGAGCGGGGCGGAGCCCGCTCGAGGGAAGCGCACCCCCTCGAACGGGACAGAGCCCGCCTGAGGGAGGCGTGCACCCTCGATCGGGGCGAAGCTTGCTCGAGGGGATCTTTAAGAGGGCCGTCTTGGTGGGCCGTCGAGGTCCCTGTGACGTGGGCCGTATCCTGCATGGTTAGGCAAAGTTTGTTTGGCTTTGTTGCGGGTTTTAAGTGGGGATTTCCCGGTTGTTAAAGGGGACCCCTAGGGGTCGTCCCCGACAAGAGCCCCCGAGCATCTGTGGGTTTGCCATTGAGGCTCCCGCAGATGCTGAAGCCTACTGATAGGACGTTCTTCCCTCCTTGTCTTGCGAACGCTTTCCGTGGGGCCGCGTCAGCGGACCCGCGGTCTAGCCCCCGAAGCCCTGCAGGAGTGTGGATGCTCCTGCAGGGGTTAACCGCGAGAACTGGTCAGAGGGCGTGGCACATGTTTCAACCGGCGTCGGCAATGTCTCAGCCGGCTTCGGTGGCGCACGCGCTGCTGGCACTGTCTCCGGCGGGTGCGAGCCAAGGAGGTGTAGCCGTGCGTCAAGCCCCCGAGCCTGGGCCCGTTCGAGGCGATCGGGTAGAGCTTTACGACTTGTTTCTTAACGCGCCCTCGCCGTCCCTCCGCGGGACGGAGGGTGAGGTTTCCGCAACCCCCATCGAGCGGGTCGCGAATTGCGGATTCCTCTTTGAGTTGCTAGCGGGTGGTTCGAGTGGACGCCCATGCCCCGTTCGATAAGGGTAGGCTGCGTGGTCCAGAGACACGTCCATTGAAGCGCTTGCGTGGGTTTGCTAGGTGGGGCTCGGTCCCATTCGATAGGGACCGAGGGCGCGGAAGCTCTCCCTCGGTGGGATCCCCCGGCTAGCTGCCCTCGCTGGCTCTCGATCACGACATGTGGGGCACCCTCGAGCCGACGGGCTCGAGGAATGGCTCGAATGCGCGTGCCTTCGTCGTCCCTGACTCTGCGATCTGGGGCGCCTGTTCGAACCCGTCGAGGGTCAGGCTTCGAACCTCCGATCGCAGGGCCGTGCGGGGCGGCGCCCGGGGCGGCCCCCGTCTTTGCGTTTGCGGCCGTCGAGGGGTCTAGGCGAGCCAGCCCTCGAGGCGCCGGTCAGCAGCACAGCGTGGCATGGGTGCTTGTGGTACCTGCCCTGTTTCAGGCGGGCCCCGGGGCGACCTTCTCACGCTTGTGCCCCTTTAGAGGGTTGATATTGTCTCGTGCCAGGGGCTCGCGCCGCTCGAGGGTTTTGTGAGGCAAGGGTGCTTGCGGGGCCCGCTTTGCCTCAGACGGGCCCCGTGGCGTCCTTCTCACGCCGATGTCCCTTCGAGGGTTGACACCATCTAGAGCCAGGGGCTCGCTCCACTCGAGGGTTTTGCGAGGCAAGGGTGCTTGCGGGGCCCGCTCTGCCTCAGACGGGCCCCGTGGCGTCCTTCTCACGCCGATGTCCCTTCGAGGGTTGACACCACCTAGAGCCAGGGGCTCGCTCCACTCGAGGGTTTTGCGTGGCAAGGGTGCTCGTGGTGCCCGCTTTGCTACAAGCGGGCCCCGTGGCGACCTTCACACGCCGATATCCCTTCGAGGGTTGAATTTATCCCGAGCCAGGAGTTCGCGCCGCTCGAGGGTCCTCCTTGCTTCGCAAGGGACCGGGCCATTAAATGCCCCACAGTAGGGGCTGCGGTTTCGCAACGCGGGCGCGCCTTTTTAGGCGTTGTGGCCGTGCGCGCGCGTAGTGGGCGGCGTGGCAGGCGGACGTGACCGCCTGCCTCGGTCCCTGCTAGTCTTCACCGTGATGATGGCCTGTTCGCGGTGATGTGGCCGCTGTGGTCGTGGCGGGGCCCGTTCATCAGCGTGAAGAGAAGATTCCCTGCAGTTAATGCGCGCGGGACATCCGCCCCGGAGAGCTCGCCCGCGGCTTATAAATCTGAGGGGAGGGGGAAACGGCGGTTTTTTACCTTAGCGCTCCGCCATTTTAGCCCCCTGTGCTTTCGTCTTCGCCTCGCCTTCGCCACCGTGCGGCTTCGCCGTTTGAGTTCTTCTTCCTCTTCCTGTCCTCCGCTCTCGCATTCCTTTGCCCTCTTCCCATGGCGCCGCCTCCGCCTGTCACGATTCTTGACCCGTACGCTTGGGAGAGGTCGTCGGTGACCCCGCTGGCTCTCAACGAGCTGGTCACCGCCGGCCAGTTGGCGGCGAATGAGGAGGGCCACCCGGCGGAGTGAATAGTGCCGCCGGCGGGGGATCGCGCGCCCAACCCGCCGGAAGGCTACGTGGTGAGCTTCATCCGCTTCCACGAGCGGGGCTTCAACGCACCGGCGAGCCGCTTCATGCGGGTGTTGTGCCACTACTACGGCGTGGAGCTGCACAACTTCGCGCCCAACGCGATTTCGCTGGCGGCCACGTTCGTGGGCGTCTGCGAGGGTATCTGGGGATCCCAGTCAACTGGGAACTCTGGGTACACCTCTTCCGCGCGGAGCTCTACACGCAGCCCACGACGGAGCCGAGGACCCGCCGCGCGGTGCGCGCCGGCGGGATGTCGCTCGCCCCGCGGGGGGCGGTTCAAGGACCACTACATCCCCCGCACCATGACGACGAACAACGCCGGCCGGGAGCGGGGATGGTTCCTACCGCGCAACGCCGAGCCCGCCTTCCCCCCTACACCGGTCGGGTGTTCAAGGAGAAGCCCAGCTCCCGGGGCTACGGGGTGTCCACGGCCCAAAGCATCGAGGCGGCGGGGACTCGGTCCCGGCCGCCCCGAGGAGCCCGTCGGAGCAGGGGCTGACCGCGATGGGCGTCCTCGCCTTCCTCCATCACCGGCGGGTCGTGCCCCTGATGGAGAGGCCGCTCTGCATCTTTGAGATGATAGAGGAGGCGGACCCCGTCGCGCTGGCGAGGTCGCGGATGCTCCCGACCCCCCTCGGGCGGCCGTATGCGCTCACCCGGGCGCGGAGCGCCGTCGACACCCGGATGCCGGCACATCCGGACCGGACCCCGTGGGACCTCGAGATGCTCCCTACCGGCCCGCTGGTGAGCACGATTCTTGGCTTTGTTTTAGTTCTTGGTGTTGCCTCTGCCTTCTGATGCGCCTTTGACGTTTCCGCATGCAGCTGGTGAGCTTCTCCGCCACGAAGTCCGTTCCGCCCACCCCTGACTCCCGCGCGCTTGGTCGGGCGGCGCAGCAGCGGGAACAGGAGCGGGCGGCGCGCGAGAGGGAGCGCGTGAGGCGGCACAACGAGGCGCCGCGAGCGTCGGAGCGTGGAGTACCGGCGGCGCGAGGAGCCGGGGCTCTCCCTCCCGGGGACCGAGGGAGTACTCGTCCTCGGAGGAGAACGAAGAGGAAGAGGCCGAGGGGCGGGGCCCCTCGACGGTGGGAGCCCTCGCCCCCATCGCCGGAGCCGGCTCCGGCGGCAAGGGCGGCATCGCCCGGGGCGGGCGCGGCGGCGCCCGCCGCCGGGCAATCGACAACGGGGGGTGGCGCGCGCGCGCGGAGGGCGCCGCGCGCGCACTACGGGGGCGCGCACGGCGAGCGCGCCCGTGCGCGCGGTGAGCGCGCCGCACGCAGGGCGAGCGCGCCCGGCGCGCGGGGCGAGCGTGCCCGCGCGTGCGGCGGCGTCGTCGGGGAGGCGCGGCGGCGGGCGTGCCGGCCGCGCCGGCCTCATCCGCTGAGGCTTCGAGGAAAAGGAAGCGCGCCTTTTCCTCTTCGAGGTAAGGAGCTCGATCCTCTACTTGGTTTGATTTTTTGACGATCAGGCATTCTAACCCTCTGTTTGTGCCTGCGCAGGGTGGTGCCAACTGTGCCTCCCCTCGCACCGGCCAAGGTGCTGAGGGCGGACGCATCCGTCCCCACCCGGCGGCGCTCATCGAGGGCGTCGCGGGGCGGGGGCAAGCGCGGCGGCGGCGGGCGAGAGCTCGCGGGGGCCGGCCGGGGCCCCAAAGCCTCGACCGGCGGATCGGCACGCCATGGCGACGGCCGGGTGGTTGCCGAGGAGCGGCCGGTGCCGGCCGTGGCAGAGGCGCAGCCCACGGCGGCGGTCGTGGCGGAGGTGCGGCCGACGGTGGGTCGCCGCGGCGGAGGCGCGCCTTGTGGCGCCAACCGCGGCGGAGGGGGGGCGGGTGCCGCTCGCGGTGGCACCCGTGGTCGCGGAGGCACGGCCGGAGGCGGTGGGCGCGGCGCCACGTCGGCGCCCGCGGCCGTGGAGGCGCATGTGGAGGCGCCGGCGGAGGGGGCGGAAGGGCCGGCGCCCGCCGGTGGTTCCGGCGGAGGTGGTGGAGGTCCTGGACGACGACTCCCCGCCGCTCGGGTGGGACCAGTGGGCGAGCTTCCCCACACGCTCCCCCGAGCCCCAGGAGGGGGCCCTCGTGAGGCGGCGCGAGGGACACATGGTGGCGGGGGACCGAGGACACGGCGCCGAGGCCTCGTCCTCCCGCGCCGGCCACTCTGCCGAGGTAGAAGGGGCCGTTGGCGATCCGCCTGCGTTCGCCGACACCCAGGGAGAGCAGGAGCTCTGGGGAGAGCTCCGGAGCCACGGCGCCACGCTCGACCGCGCGCTGAACGAGGCGCTGAGGGTCCATGGCGGCCCCGCATGGCGCGTCTTCCAGGTAGGGCGTTGCTGTTCGTTTTCTTCTTTCTCTCATTCTTGTGCGTTGTTTCTGTGTCGTGGCGCTTACAGGTTTCGAGTTGTGGGTGACAGGAGCTCGAGCGCCGCGCCCATGACAAGTACGACGCCTTCGATCGGGTGAACGTCGAGCTCCACCAGCTCCGGGATCGATGCGGTGCTTTCGACGCGCTCGCCGATGCCCTCAGGACCCCGGACGGCTGGTTGGCGTACCGGGCCGTGGTCTTGCGCGACGAACTCCCCGAGAGCACGAGGCAGGACCCGGCGCGCCGCTCTAGCCTCGAGCGGGTCTGCACGGCTCTCATCGATCGTGATGAGGCGCTGTGGCGGGCGCGCTCGGACCTGGAGAAGATGCGGACGCTGGCGACCAACTGGGAGGCGGAGGTGGCCGGCGTCCGCGCCGAGAACCGGGGCTCCGCTCATCGCTCGAGGGGGCGCGGTGCAGCGCCGCCAAGCCGAGGAGCGGGCACGTGGCCGGAGCGGCCGGGCCAAGGAGGCCGACGACTTGAAGGCCGCCCTCGACGCCAAGGCCGCGGCGCTCGTCGTCGCCGAGGAGCAGCCTCCTGCAGAGTGCACCGCCCGCCAAGGGGCCGAGGGGCGGCTCCGGCGAGAGCAAAGCCGCCCTCGTCGACGCCCGGACGGCGCCTGGACCAGGAGCGCGTCGCTCGCGAGGCGGCGCAGAAGTCGTTGGCAGAGCGGGACGCCAAGCTCTCTAAGGCCGAGGGCGAGCTCATTGTGCTCAGCATTACAAGCGCAAACCAAGAGCTGGCCCTCCAGGAGCAGGGTTACACCGTCAAGGGCCTCGAGCTGGCGGTCGAGGCCGAGCGCCGTGCCCTCGAGGTGGAGAGGAAGCAAGTCGAAGGTGAGCCACTGTTCGACTCTCGCCTTGATTTTTCTGTTAGAGGGCTCGCATCCCCCTTTCTGATTTCTTTCTTGTCTTGGCAATTCCAGGCTTGCGCACCGCCCTGGGGCATGCAGCTGAGCGGGCTGAGGCGCTGCAGGCTTCCTACAACTCCTCCGAGCGGGAGCTGCAGGAGCTGCGTGGTGCGACCCTTGAGACCTGTCAAGCCGTGGAGGAGGGCGAAGCACAGGCCGGCAGCTCGCTGGCCAGCCGCCTGCATGCCCTTGGCGGCCATGTCACTGGGCGGATGCGCCGGGCGCTACATCTGGGCGTCCAGAAGGCCCTCGGAGTGGTACGATCCCACTATGAGGTCAACTTCGAGGCGCTGGCGGAGGGCTACATCGTTCCCGAGGGCGTCGAGGACGAGGTCGCGATGGAGCGTGTGGATGCGCTCGCCGCCGACGCCGCCGGGTCGCTCGCTGAAGCCTTCGAGGAGTTCCTCTTCCCAGACGCTGCTGACGCTGCCGCTCCTCCCGCCTGAAGACAGTTGGGCGCTAGGCCCGTTTTCATTCGTGTATCAGTATTCTGGCCTCGCGGCCTTTTGTAAATAAACAGGCTGTCTCAATCGTAAACATTTGTTGATACGAAATGAAATCTTTTGCTTATTGCGCTTTTTTGTTTCTCCTTCTTCCTGAGTAGATTTTACTTAGGGGAGTTCGATTTTCGCGGGGGGCCTGCTGGGTTGGAGGCGAGAGAGAAGGGCCATATCCTCGCGGCGTAGGCTATCTCTGGCTCGCGCGCTCCTTCCAGTAGGCTGCCTGCGCCCTGTTCGAATCGTTGCTCGAGGTTGAAGTAAGAAACAAACTTAGCGCGTGTGAGTTGCTTTGTTTTTGCGAGAAAATGGGACCATTTTGGGGGGAATGCCCCCCGCAGTAGCCCCCGAGGGTAACTTGGGTTTCAGGGGAAAGCCGAGTTGCCCTTTCCATTAGACTTATGGTATTTACATGGTTGTCACCAACTGGGGTGTTGGTCATGTGATCTTTACAACAAAAAATACTTGGAAATCCTAGCTAGGGGTAGAAGCGACGTAGCTGTTGGATGTTCCAAGCGTTGGTGAGCTCTTCACCGTCCTCGTTGGCCAGCTTGTACGTGCCGGGCTTGAGTACCTTCACCACGACGTAGGGTCCCTCCCATGGGGGCGAAAGTTTGTGGCGCCCGCGGTTGTCTTGGCGTAGCCTTAGGACCAGGTCCCCTTCGCTGAAGTCCCGTCGACGTATCTTGCACGCTTGGTAGCGTCTTAGGGACTGTTGATACCTTGCGGAATGCATCAAGGCCACGAGGCGTGCCTCGTCCACCGATCCGCCGAGTCCTCGCGAGCTCGCCGGGTTGGCCTCCTCGTCATAGCCTCGAACCCCCGGGCGCTCCGTATTCTAAGTCCGTGGGGAGGACGGCCTCCGCGCCATGGACTAGGAAAACGGGGTGAACCCAGTGGCTCTGCTCGGGGTGGTCCTTAGGCTCCACACAACCGCTGGTAGCTCTTGGAGCCATTTTCGCCCGGATTTGTTTAGCCTGGTCGAAAATTCTGGGCTTGAGGCCTTGTAAGATCATGCCGTTGGCACGCTCTACTTGGCCGTTGGTCCGTGGGTGTGCCACAACTGCCCAATCCACACGAATGTGGAATTTGTCGCAAAACTCCAAGAACTTCCCCGCCCGTGAACTCGGGACCCATTGTCGGTGATGATGGAGTTTGGCACTCCAAAGCGGTAGACGATGTCGGTGAAGAATGTTACCGCCTGCTCTGCCCTGAGGTTCGTGATGGGGCGCACCTCCACCCACTTGGAGAACTTGTCGATCGCGACCAACAAGTGGGTGAAGCCCCCGGGCACCTTCCGCAGGGGCCTGACGATGTCCAACCCCCACACAGCGAATGGCCATGTCACGGGGATGGTTTGCAGGGCATGGGCGGGTAGTTTGGACTTGCGGGCGTAGAACTGGCACCCTTCGCAAGTGCGTACGATTTCGCTGGCGTCCGCGACCGCGGTAGGCCAGTAAAGGCCCTGGCGGAACGCGTTGCCGACGAGGGTACGAGGCGCGGCGTGGTGGCCACAGATTCCGGCGTGGATGTCCCGTAGGAGCTCGCGCCCCTCGGGGATGGGCACGCATCGCTGTAGGATGCCGGAGGCGGCGCACTTGTACAACTCGCCGTCAACGAGGGCGAAGGACTTGGCCATCCTGGCAATGCGCCTGGCCGCGGCCCGGTCCGCGGGGAGTTCCCCTCGAGCCATCCAGGCGATATATTTGTCGCGCCAGTCCGCTTTGACAGGAGCCGGCTCGATGTCCATCACGTCAGCCTCGTAGAAGCCATACCCCTCGAGGAGGGAGAGCACGTACGCCTCGTTCGAGGGGTCCTCGTCCATGGGTTCCGCACCCGCTGGGTTCGAGGGAGCCCCCGAGGGTTCGTCGTGACTCGAGGGGTGGGGCTCGAAGACGACTGAGGGCTGAGCGACGTCGCGCGCAAAAACGTTCGGGGGGGACGGTGATCCGCCCGGATGCGATCTTGGCCAGCTCATCCGCCTCCTCGTTGTACCGGCGGGGCACATGGTTGAGCTCGATGCCGTAGAACTTGTCCTCGAGGGCCCGCACGGCTTTGCAGTAGGCCTCCATCTTGTCGTCATGGCAGCTCGCGTTCTTCATGACTTGATCGATCACAAGCTGCGAGTCCCCCCGCACGTCGAGGCGCTTGACGCCTAACTCAATGGCGATTTTGAGGCCACAGAGGAGGGCCTCGTATTCCGCCATGTTGTTAGACGCGGGGAAGTGGAGGCGCACTGCGTACCGCATGTGTTCCCCGAGGGGTGAAACGAAGAGCAGCCCGCGCCCGCCCCTGTTTTCATCACCGAGCCGTCGAAGAACAGAGTCCAGCACTCTGCTTGGATCCGCGGCGGCGGCGACTCGCGTATCGGTCCACTCGGCCGACGAAATCCGCCGAGATTTGGGATTTGATGGCCTTGCGCGGGGCGTAGGCAAGCGTCTCGCCCATCAACTCCACGGACCATTTGGCGATCCCGCCCGCGGCGTCGGGATTGCGGATGATCTCCCCCAGCGGGAAGGAGGAGACCACCGTGACGGGGTGGGCCTCGAAGTAGTGGCGAAGCTTGCGCCGCGCCAGGACTACCGCGTACAGCAGCTTCTGGACCTGGGGGTAGCGCGTCTTGGTGTCTGACAGGACTTCGCCGATGTAATAGACCCGCCGCCGTACGGTGCAAGGCGTGCCCTTCCTCCGTGCGCTCCACGACGATCACAGCGCTGACCACCTGGGTGGTTGCGGCCACGTAGAGCTGCAGGGGTTCGCCGTCTTGCGGCGGCGTGAGGATCGGGGCGTGCGCTAGGGATGCCTTCAGCTTGTCGAGCGCATCCTGGGCCTCGGCGGTCCATGAGAAGCGCTCGTGCTTCTTGAGTAGGCGGTAGAGGGGCAGCCCCTTTTCACCGAGCCGTGAGATGAAGCGGCTCAAGGCGGCAAGGCACCCCAGCACCTTTTGCACCCCTTTGAGGTCCCGGATCGGACCCATTCGTTCGAGGACCGCCACCTTTTCAGGGTTGGCCTCGATTCCCCGTTGGGAGATAATGTATCCCAGGAGCATGCCTCGCGGCACTCCAAAGACACATTTTTCGGGATTTAGCTTGACCCCATTGGCCCGTAGGCAGCTGAACGCGATGCCAAGATCGCCAACCAGGTCGTCCGCCTTCCTGGTCTTTACGACGATGTCGTCCACATACGCCTCGACCGTCCGCCCGATGTGGTCTCTGAAAACGTGCTGCATGCAGCGCTGGTATGTCGCACCCGCGTTTCGGAGGCCAAACGGCATCGTGACGTAGCAGAATGTCCCGAATGGCGTGATGAACGAAGTCGCGAGCTGGTCGGACTCCTTCATCTTTATTTGGTGGTACCCAGAGTAAGCATCAAGGAAGCAAAGCAATTCGCACCCAGCCGTTGAATCAACGATTTGATCAATACGTGGCAAAGGAAAAGGAACTTTAGGACATGCTTTATTAAGACTAGTTTAGTCTATACACATCCGCCACTTCCCATTCTTTTTCTTTACAAGCACGGGGTTTGCTAGCCACGTTGGGTGGAACACCTCCTTGATGAATCCGGCCTCGAGAAGCTTTCGCAGCTCCGCTCCGATTGCCCGTCGCCGCTCCTCGTCGAAGCGGCGGAGCCGTTGCTGCACGGCGCGAGCGTTTGGCAGGCTGTCAAGGGAGTGCTCGGCGACTTCCCTCGGGATGCCTGGCATATCCGAGGGGCTCCACGCGAAGATGTCGGTGTTGGCGCGGAGGAAGTCGACGAGCACCACTTCCTATTTGGGGCCGAGGGCGGAGCTGACCCTCAACGCCTTGCCCTCGGGGGCGGAAGGATCGAGGGGGACCTCCTTGGTCTGCTCCGCGGCCTCGAAGGTGCCGGCGTGCTTGGCGGTGGAGCCGAGGTCGTCGTTGACCATCTTCTCCAAGGTGGTCACCAGCGCTTCATCCAGCGCCAGTGCCTCTGCGTGCTCCACGCACTCGACGTCGCAGTCGAACACGTGCTCGATGGACGAGCTGACGGTGATGACGCCGTTTGGTCCTGGCATCTTTATCTTCAAGTAGGTATAGTTGGGGACCGCCATGAATTTGGCATAACAGGGTCGCCCAAGTATAGTGTGGTAGGCTCCCTTGAACCCTACCACCTCGAAGGTGAGGATCTCCTTGCGGAAATTCTTTGCGGTGCCAAACCAAACTGGCAGGTCGATCTGCCCGAGGGGCTGAACCTGCTTGCTTGGCGCGATGCCATGGAATGGCTTCGCATGCGGGCCGCGGACGGGTCCGCCCCGATCCCCATCAAGCGCGGCGTATGCGAGTATAGGATGTTGAGGCTGCTGCCCCCGTCCATCAAGACCTTCGAGAACCGCGCGTTCCCGATGACTGTGTCGACCACCGGCGGGTCGGCCGGGTTGGGGATGCGATTCGGGTGGTCTTCCCGCCGAAGGTGATGGCGTCCTCCGACCAATTGAGGAAGGAGGGAGGCGCCTTCTCTGCGGCGAGGACCTCGTGCCGCTCCTTCTTGCGCTGGCGTGTCGACATGTCGACGGTTGGCCCCCCAAAGATGAGGAACACATTTTCCACGGCGGGGAAGCCGCCGGCGTCGCCGTCTCCTCCGTCTTTCTTGGCCCCTGCCTCCTTCGCGGCGGCGCGGCCATAGAATTTCTTGAGCATATCGCACTGCTCAAGGGTGTGGTTCACTGGAGTTTTGTGATAAGGACATGGCTTCTTTAGCATGTCATCGAACACCCCCGGGCCTCGAGGGACCGGTCGAGGGCCCCGTCGAGCCGGGTCAACAGCGAGGGCCTCGGCATTACCGCCGTCGTGCCCCTGCTCGCGCGCCTCGCGGCTCGGCTTTTTCCCTTCTTGCCCCGCTTGTCGTTGCGGTGGGGCTCCTTGGCCTTGCTGCCCTCCGCGGGCGTGTCCTCCGAGCGCTTGCCCTTCTTGCCGTCGAAGATCGCTCCCACGGCCTCTTCTCCTGAGGCGAAGCTGGTGGCAATGTCGAACAGCTCGTTCGAGTCCGTGGGCGGGCTGCGCCCCAGCTCCCTCACGAGATCTCTGCATGTGGTGCCCTCGAGGAAGGCGTGCACGATCTCGGACTGCGCCACGCTGGGCAGCTCCGTGCAGCGCTTGGAGAAGCGCCGTATGAAGTCTCGCAGCGATTCGCCGGGCTTCCGTGTGCGGGGAGCGCGAGTCCCATGAATTTCCAGGGCGCACGTACGTGCCCTGGAAGTTGCCCACGAATGTGTGGACCAGATCATCCCAATTGTGGATTTGGCTGGCGGGCAAGTGCTCGAGCCACGTCCGTGCGGCATCGCCGAGATGCAGGGGCAAGTTGCGGATGATGACCTCGTCGCTGGTGGCCCCGCCTAGATGGCAAGCCAAGTGGTAGTCGTTGAGCCACACGCGGGGGTCCGTCTCCCCGTTGTACTTGACGATGGTCGAAGGCTGGCGGAAGCGCTGGGGGAAGGCCGCCGTGCGGATCTCCCGGCTGAACACACGGGTTCCCGGGGGCTCCGGCGTCGGGGAGCGATCCTCGCCGCTGTCGTAACGTCCGCCCCGTCGAGGGTGGTAGCCCACCGCGCCGGCGTCCGCCTTGCTTGTGCGGGCGGGCGTTGATGACGTTGCGAGCGTCACCGTCCAGCGCTCTACGTGTGTCAAGGAGCCGTTCCTTGACCGCTGCGCGTCCCGAGTTGGCGGGTCGCCCCCGCCGCTTCCCCGCGTGGACCGAGGGTTCGCCCCCTGGTGCGGTCCCGTCGCCCCGCGCGTCCCCTTGTTGGCGGATGCGCGACGCCGAACTCTCGGCCCGCCGGACGGCCGCTTGCTCGATGAGAGTCCGCACCTCGCGGTGCAGGTCTCGCGCCCTCGGGGGTCGAGGGTGCGCCGCATGGCCCGTAGTTGCGTCGCGGCGGCAACGAGCTTCCGACTTGCCCGCGGCGCACGTCGGGGTTGCCGGTGTTGATGCGGTCACCGGTCCGTCCGCCCGCGCTCCCGCACGCGTTCGCCGCGAGCGGAGGCCTCCCCGCCCATCGAGGCGCGGAGCGCCCGCACCGTTCGGTATTCCTCCGCCGGCCTTGGCCTCGAGCTCGCGGGCTTGGGCTAGCCGTTCGTCGGCGTCGGCCCCGGCGAGAGCGCTTGGCCCCCGCGGCTAGTCGTGTGGCGACCCCAGGGGCGGGCATGATCTCCCCGTCCCCGGCGCCTACTGCGCCGGCGGCATTGGCCTAGTCGTTGGCGACGACCACGTAGCATTCCCGCGCGGGGTCGTAGCTCCCGGTGCTGGAGTCTTCGGAGCACCCGAACCAGTAATCTGTGGCATCAAGGAAGCGCCTGAACATGACCGGGTCCGGCACGCCGGAGAAGTCCCATTCCGCGTACCCGTGGCGGTTGGCGGGTGGCAGAGCATCGAGGGAGCCCAGGGACGACTCGTCACCCGCCGAAGCGCCGGGATCCCTGGCGACGAAGACGTGGCGGCCAGGCGGGACCCTGCGCATCGTGGTGTTGACGTTGCTGTTGTAGGCTGTCGTGGCTCCGCGCAGCCCAATGGGAAGGCGCGGTCGGGAGATCGCTCGCCGTCCCACCGGGGTGGCGGCGGCCGCGGTGGCGGGCGCGCCGTGTTGTGAGGCGGCGCGCTCGGCCCGCCGTCGCTCGGATCGCGCCTAGCGCGAACGTAGCCCCCGAGCGGCGGCGACGTCGTGGCGTCGACGGCCCGCAACATCCGTGCCCGCGGCGTCCGCGTCGTGGCGATGCGGGCAGAGGGGGCGGGCGCACCCGGCCTGGCACCGCGCGCGGAGCTCCTCACGGTTGGTGAGGCGCATGAGGTAGCCGTTCCCCGTGGCCTGGAAGTTTAGGCCCCCAAACCGGATTTCGAACCCGACGGGGAAGGGGTCCGAGCTGCCCATGTTGTAGAGTGTGCCGCGGTACTCCGTGCGGATCACCATGGAGGGAGTTGACGGATTGACCTTAGGCGCTCAGAGAGCCCCACGGTGGGCGCCAACTGTCGGTGCGGAATATGGTCCCGACACTAACCAGTAGAAAGCGCCGAGGTCTAACCCTCAATGGTCGATGCTAAGCAATAAGAGACGCGAGATTTATCCTGGTTCCGGCCGAGGGGGTCGTACGTCCAGCAGTGGTGTGCTCAAGGCACTATATTGCTCAGCACCGGGGGTGCCTGTAGTGGGGCTGCTACAAGCAAGGCGGGAGAGGAAGTGTGGCCTCCAAGTCCCTGGTGTAGTGGCTGAAGATGTTGTGGGAGAACGAGAAGACAAGTGCGCGGCGCTGCTTGTCTCCTGTGGTGTTGTCTGTCTCTCCCGTGGCAGGGAGGGTTCATCCCCCTTTTATAGATCAAGGAGGGACCGAATCACATGCGCGCCATGCTATTTAGCTACGTGAAGGGGTGTGGCGTGCTATGCTGTAGAGTGGGCGGCCGTATGGACGATCCCCGCAGCGATCTGGTCATCATGGCCTATCTTGTACCCGAACAGTGGCGGTTCGAGGGTAGAAGGGTGGCGGAGGGTGGTGATGTCTTCCGACGGGCTCGAGGGAGCTGCTGACGTTGGCCCGTACGGAGTACAGGGGTAGGTAAGGCGGCGTCCCGTTCCAACGCGTTTCACAGTGCTGGAGTTGTTGCCACAGTGCCTGGCGTGCGCCTGCACGCGCGGGGACGGCGGCCATGCTGTTACAGCGGCAGGGATGGCGTTTCACCGGCCTAGCGCCTCCACCTAACCCTGTAGGGTCACAAGAAAGCAAATTGAGGGTGCAACCGGCCCCCCTTCGAGGGCTCGGCGCGTTAACCGTACTGGATTAGGCGCACGGCGTCACGGGACTGACACCGGCCGTGCTGCATAGTCCCTCCCCACAGTGATGGGGATGGGCTCCCTCCTGGGGAGTTGGTGCGGCGGCACCGGGGCGCGAGCCCCGGGCGCATGATGGCTCTGTCCCGCCGGCGTCAGGGCATTAAACGCCCGTGTACGGGGGTAGGCGTGCGCGTGCGGGACGCCCTCGAGCGAGGCGGACCCCGGTCGAGGGCGGGGCGGACCCTCGAGCGAGGCGGAGCCTGCTCGAGGGGGAGCGGGCCCTCGAGCGGGGCGGAGCCCGCTTGAGGGAAGCGCACCCCCTCGAACGGGACGGAGCCCGCCCGAGGGAGGAGTGCACCCTCGATCGGGGCGAAGCTTGCTCGAAGGGATCTTTAAGAGGGCCGTCTTGGTGGGCCGTCGAGGTCCCTGTGACGTGGGCCGTATCCTGCATGGTTAGGCAAAGTTTGTTTGGCTTTGTTGCGGGTTTTAAGTGGGGATTTCCCGGTTGTTAAAGGGGACCCCTAGGGCTGTCCCCGACAGGCGGGGTGTTACAGTTGTTCACCTTGCTGCGCACATAGTTCTGTTGTGCCTTATTGCCTGGAGTGCTTGAATTTCCAGGGCGCGCTGGAGTCGATGACTGTCCAACTTTCTGAACATTGCTCCTCTGGGGAGTCTGCATCCCGCGTTTAGTACAGTTATTGGCATAATGCCCCAACTCGCCACACTTGAAACATCCATTAGGCTATACAGGAGTGGTGTTTCTCACTGGTGCACCGGGAGTATGAGCTGGGCGATTTTGCTGGAGTTTGGAGTGCGGGGAGTTTGTAGGTTGAAGCGTTGGGGCTGCTGGAATGAGTGCTGCAGCTGCATGTTTTAAGGATACTTTCCACTATGTCCTCCAGAGTGGAACAATGAGTTATGTGGAAAGCTGTAGCGTGGACGGGTGTTGCTGCTGGACTGTCCCTGGGATTGGAACTTATGCTTTTGCTCTCTGAGCTCTCTGTGCTTGTTCTCCAAGCCAATTGCCTTGTTTAACAAGGTAGCGAAGTCTGGAAAAGTATGGCTCTGAAGCTAATAATTCAGTGGCCCAATCAGTCCATCTAGAAAGCGTTTCTGTCTCTTCGGGTCTGTGTTGACCTCGTCTGGGGCGTAGCGAGACATCTGGGTAAATTTGTCGAGATATTTGTTCACAGACATATTGCCCTGTTTCAGAGCAAGGAACTCCCTCTGTTTCAGCTTCTGTACCCCATCAGGAATGTGATGTGCACGGAAAGCATCCCTGAACTATTGCCAGGTAATTGTGTTGGGCGCAGGATGAGCGGCAGTGTAAGCATCCCACCAATCAGATGCTAGCCCTTCCAAGCATCCAGAAGCATATAGGACCATTTCACGGTCATTACACTGGGCTCTCTCCAGCGTTTTGGTAACAGTTTTCAACCAATCACCAGCGTCCAGAGGATCGGTTGAGTGAGAGTAGGTGGGTGGGTGGTGACTCATGAACTCCTTGTGCTTGTCCCTCTGGGCAGGTGGTGGTGGTGGTGGTGGTGGTGGCTATGGCTGATTTTGCTGGGCTTGTATGTTCTGTACTGCGGCGGTGAGGTTTTGGATCAGCTGCATCTGGGCAGCGAAGAATTGCTGGGTAGCAGGATCCATTGGGGGATTGGGTGGGGGAGGTGGCACCGGGTTCTGCTGATTAGCAATATGTGCCCGAACAACGGGTGGAACATCTTGTCCTCCTCCTGACCTGGTGTTTACCATCTGATTGTTAGAGAAAGGCATTTCGGATAAGAATATTGAACTGATGTATATAGAAGTAAATTTGAATAAAGAGATCAGCATGATTTTATTTCTGTGGCAGACTCGGTTGATCTCGGTAAAACAGTTGTAACTCATAATGCCCTTTCCCCAAAATTATGAAATTCTACCAGGCTGTGAAAGACATAATTATGAAACCAACCCCACTGGAATCATCTCATTTGAAGATCCACAACTTGAGATAAAATTCAAACACCGCAGCTGTGTTGGCATGGTTTTACAGATTCTGCTAGCCCCATTGTTCTGTTCACAACTCTCTGTATATCAACCCTATAGTGCTGTATTCTTGACAGCGATTGATCCACAAAATTTGTGAACCAACCAAACTAGATTTAGGTCAATCGGAGTTCTGTAGCTTGAGTTATGAGTAAAACATTACTATGCTGTCAGGGAGCTGCGCGAACAGATTTTGTGCGATTGATTTGGTACGATAGGTAAGGTGAAAGACAACTTGGAATTGAACCCCAACTAACTATTAACTTAAAAAAAATTTCTTGTTGCATTTGTGTCCATCACTCCACAATACAACTCACTCACACAAAGATCCAAATCAAACAAGGTTCAAGCAACAACTTATTACAATCATTCGTCCTCGCAGGAACGTCTACGAAAAACAAGTAAAGGATGGATATCCTAGATTCCTATCCTACTGAAGACGAGTAGTCGCTGCTGGAGTGCCGTAACGAAGTCTCTTGCATGGAGGTGAACGAGAAGGACAAGATGCTTCTGCTTCCTCGGGCGGTTGTTGTCCTGCAAGCTGGGCTTCTAGCTGAGCTATCCTCGCTTGTGCATTTTGAAGTTCCCGATGAGTCATGTCCAACTCCGCTGTTGCACCCTCCAGATCTGTATTAAGGGCTGCAGTCACTCTAGCAAGTATGTCCACACGGCTGTCTCGGAAATCACCCATGGGTACCACGGTGTTTTCAGTGCCACTAACTCTGCTGGGAACAAACCGGAAGTCTGTGCCTTCAATACGATCACAGAAAGTGTTGCTAACAGACCATAGTGCCCTTCTAGCAGTGTCGTTAATGGCAGCAGCCTCTGAAGCAAAGTGTGCGGTGCTGGGATGGATCGTATGGGTCCTCCATCTGCCCGCCTGACCTGTGGTAACTCTGACATGAACCTCTATAGTGTAATAGTCCCTCATTCCAGGCTCCACATAATGCCTGGTGATGTACAAAGGCCTCACTGAGTGCTCTATGTCCTGCATCAGTTCTTCCAACAACTCGCAAAACAAACCGTCCAGACCAACATAGGTGTGCTAATGGTACTCGGCCCTGCGGTACCTATGCTCATCACCCTGCTCATCTCCATTCTCATTGTTGTTGTCGTTGCCACCATCCTGATTATCGTCATTGTCCCCATCGTTTGCTACGGCACTGTTGTCATCCTCCAGTCCCTCTATATCAACATCTTCATCTTCTTCATCTTCATTCCCATCTTCTTCCTCACTGGAGCTATCTTCACTGCTACTGGAATCATCTCCTGAATCACCCGGATCATTGCCCGCAGCATCATGTACAAGCTCTTCTTCTTCAACAACATCTGGTTCTGGCGCTGCTTCAACCACTGGTGGAATCACTATATCTTCGTCTGCATCAACCTCCAGGAGAACCCCATCATACAGCTGTGGCTGTTCCTCTTCCTCATCATCCTCAAAAACAACCTCCTCTGGATCTTCCTTAATATCCTCCTAGGGCTGCACCTCCTGGTGCCCTTGTTCCACCATCTCCAGCTGCAACTGTACCGGATAATCTCCGACTTCCTGCTGCATCTCCTCAAGCTGTGCCTCTACCTGAGCTGCTGGGTAACGAGGAGCCAACTATCCCAAAGGAAGGCGCCCACTGGTGCTCTTGCGGACAGTCTGACGAGTCCTGGCCATCTGTTAAGAGAAAATAAACTTAGTATAGAAGAAATCAAAATGATGCAGTTTTCAACAAAGAAAACAAGAACAAATTAGATTTTTATGCGAAAATAAAGCTGTTTTGTAAGATGGTGTGATGATCTAGAACCTGAATCCTTAATTTTCGTTCATTTCTAACTAAGGCTGCATTCCTACAGTCAACACTGCTCTGATACCACTCTGTCACACCTGATTTCCGAAGAGGAACCAAGTGCATCTCATATGTGCGCCAGGATCAGTTTACACACATATGATAGACACAATGAGTGAAATATCATTAACAGTATTAAAACGTAATTCAGAGTTTAACCACTTATTACACTCATGCGGGAGACTCGAAGGTCTCTAACAACGAAAAACGACAGCTACTCGTCGAGTCCTCATCTTCCGCTCCTATAGGCACTTGACTGGGGGTCTGCAAGCCTCAGAACTCATCGTAGTCGTCGTAGAATTCTCCTCCAAAGTTCTCCTCTGAACAGCGATAAGCAAGGCTGAGCACACTTATGGTTGGAGCTCAGCAAGTGGGCGAAGGTGCAAGGCTATCAAGGTAGGCTATAATTTTTGCAGCGGTTAGCATTTTAATGTTGGTCAAGTTTTAATTAAAGAACGCCTAATTACTAAGTATAAGTTCGTACCAACCCACTTAAGAAAAACTTTAATACAAAACAACTCCAAGCTCATCGAGCTTCTCCAAACCACGATTTATCTCATCTTTAAGTTTATTAATCATGTGAGGGTCCAAGCCGCTCATGACCGTGAGCACGGCTGATCGATCAGTTTTACACTCTGAAGAGGTTTGCACACTGTACCCACAATTCGCGTAAAAGCTCCGAAGAACTTTAAACCCAACCATGCGATGCTGGCCAAGCACTATACCACACTTCCGAGGTGTGATTGCATAGGGACGCTACGAAGCCTTTACAAAGGCATGCAAACTAACGACCTGCATAGTTACAGATCAGGCGGACCATAAACCTCCCTAGTGGTTAGCACCTTAGCAAAGACTGCTACCCCAAAAGGACCGGGCTATACCCCTGCAACCCGGATCTTCCTCTGCTCTTTTCGGAAAAGGGCCACTAGTACGATCACACACCTAATTACTCTGCTAAGGTCAGAGCCATGTGACACTGTGGTTGCGCATGTTTTCTTTGGTGGTTCTCCATGTTCCGATTAATTCAAATGTTCTTGCATTACCCAAAGCTTTAAACATTAACCAGAGAGCATTCCTTTTAAAAAGACCGTTTTAACCAACCCATGTTGAGCAACTAGCATAATCTACCCAAAAACGTTTATTCAAAACTGGTTGGCCAAGGATCAGGGTAAAAGATCTAGGTAAGTCCTTAAAAAGGTGTTCTCGTCAAATTAATGCAATGATATCATAAACGTAAACTTAATTGTAATGCAATTATATAGGACAAAAATAGAACATGCAGGGGGAGAAGACCACTTGCCTTCTTCAACTACAGCAAAATCTTCCTCTTCCTCAAACAACTACTCCTGATCGTCTCCGAGAGTTTGCTTAGTTGAAACAGGCACGATATCTACGATGTCACACATAAAGCATACAATAAATAAAACAGATCACCAATCAAGTCTAAAGACTACAAACACGCTACTAAAACGACGGGCTCGCTGAGACGATCTCATAGACAGCTAGAACGCTAAAAACGGAGCTAAAACAGAGAAGATACGCTAAAAACAAGGTACATGGACTAAACTGCGAAGAACTAAGCTTTCCAGGGGCCTAACAGCAAGAAAACAGGGGCTAAAACGTAAACATGCTTAAAAACAGAAGGTATAAATCATAAAAAAGGATGCTTAGGACCTCGGGTAAGAAATTCTAATAAGACAGGGGCTTAAACAAGAAATTTAGGACTGAATTGTAAAGATCTTTCAAGGTGGAAGGACCGGCATGCGATATTTAAGAAACCGGGGGTCTCTTTAGCAATAGAGCCCCGGTTGACCGTTACTTGCGGGTTTGATCTGTGGGTGCAACGGATCGGGGCCATTGATGGCCGATCCGACTGCTGGCCACGTGCGCAAGCGCCAAAGTGGCGGCGCCCGCGCCGAGGCGGCGCGCGCGCGACGGCGTGTCGCCGCGTTGGCCGAAAATAGGGTTCCCGGCCACGGTTTTGTGCGGGGAAAGCACCTATGCATAGCTAAGACCATGGCGATGCTAACGATGTGCTCGCACTGGGGCTTTAGGCGGCGGCTGAGGCGTGGCGCAAAAGGGGGCAAACGGTCGCCGGCCAGCGAGCGGCGGCGTGGCATGCGGCTCGGGAAAGAAATAAAGGAGGCGGGAAGGAGTTTCTTTACCACACAATGAAGCTTAGGCGGCCGAGAGAACGACGGGGGAGACAGCGGCGATGGAGATCAACACCGGCAACTGAGTTCAACGGGCGGCGACGGCGAGCTCGATTGGGGCGCAAGGAGATGGCGAGGAGGGTTGGGAAGCTCAGTGTGGGTGAAGGGGGGCCGAGGGAGGCCCTGGGGTGCTTAAATAGGCACGAGAGGGGAGGGGAGGAGGCTCCCGGCAAGCATGGCCATCAATGGCCATGCAGCCTTGATGTGATTCAAGAGGGGAAGGGATTAAGGAGGGGGAAACGGTCGGATTAAGGTAGGAGAGTGATGAGGAGGCTTCACTGCAGCTTTAAAACACGGTTTGAAGGAGGGGGCGCGCGGGAGACGGTCGGTAACGGCTAGAGATGGCAACGGGTAGAAACCCGTTGGGTAGTGCCGTTCCATACCCACACCCACCAACTCTAACTCCTACCCGCTAAAAACCCATACCTGCATGCGGGTTTGAGTTCTTACCCATACCCGCGTGGGTTTTTTTACCCGTCGGGTAACCCATACCCGATAGCATACCCTTTGTAAACTAATAAATTGGAGAACATAACACGTGATAAGGTGCATACATCAACGAAATTAATTGATAAAAAAGATAAATGATAATTGTTAACTAATTAATAGTCTAACAAAGCATAAGATTTTTTTAGTTATCAATATTAAGTTATCCTTCACTAACAATGTACTATTTTACATGTTTATCACATATTGTAGACGGGATTGTTTTACCCACGGGTATGCGGGTATGGGTAGTATGTACCCACACCCGCACCCGCTTACCCGATGGGCACATGATGTTGCCCATTTATGTACCCGCGGGTAGAAATATAATTCCATACCCGTCTCCTTATCTGGTAAAACCCGTCGGGTACTCAGGTTTCGGGTACCCATTGCCATCTCTAGTAACGGCCGGCGGCCATGGGGGGGGGGGGGGGGGGGGGGGCTGACCCGCGGCCGGAGGTTGGGGATGACCCTGACCTCTGGGCCCCACCTGTCAGCGGCTGGCCGAAAAAGAAAAGGAGAAGAGGTGCGGTTGGGCCGGCGGGAAAGTGTTGCTGGGCCGCGTGGGCCGGCTGAGCGTGCGCACGCCTGCAAGGAAAGAAGGCCGGCGGCTTGGGGCTTCGTGCGGGAAAAGAAAGAAGAAAAATAAAAGTGGGCCGGGGAAGAGATGGGCCGCAAGAGAGGAAAGGTGAGGGGAGAGAAGAAAAATGATTTTTCTTTTTAAATTCTTTTCAAATTCATTTTTCAAACTATCAAACTTCAATCAAACAAGAAACCATGCATTCGAATCATGATGCACAATCACTTATTAATTCTAATTTATATTTAAGTGATATTTAAATATTTTAAAAGACAATTTATTTGATAATTTAATTATGTCCTTAGAAAAAATTAAATCTAGAAACTTGTTGCCTATATTAATTTAGTGATGGAATTGTTAGGGTGTTACACTAAACAGGGGGCTTCGCTAGCCATCTTTGGCTAGCCAGTCCCGCTAGCTATCCCCTTATACATGAGTATGGAATGTGGGACCCACTAGCGGGGGAGCATATGGATAGTTGATTTTAGCTAGTCCGTTGGATTTCATCAACATTTTGCTAGCTATTTCATTTTATATACTAACCAAATCAGAGTTTTAGCTAGTGATTTGTAAAGAGGCTCTTGGAGTTGCCCTTAGACCCTCTCCAACAGAGTGCTTCCAACTAGCTTTTAGATTTTTTTAATCTGCCAACAGTAGCAAAACTGTGACGCTAGCGCTTATTTGCACGCAAGCTGGCACGAAGACCGAGACTTTCCTTCCTCATAGAGCACTATGCGGAATAACCGTGCGTCAACATTGTAGCACTATTTACTATAGCCATGCGCCATCACCTGCCGCTTATTGTTGTAGGAGCCGAGGAGGCCTTAGACCATCTCCAGCAATAATGTGGTTCTGCATCTGCATATCACCCATCTGCGATAGGGAGAGAGGAGGAATTCGACGCGCAAACAAGAGCCACTTCCAGCAGTCAATGTGCATCCTTCGCACATCGGCCACAACAATTTGTTCCCTCTGCCAAGCGGAGGGGAGGAGCAAGGCGGAGCAGGGAGCAAATGTGAGGAGAAGAAGCCACCGGAGGAGAAGAAGACACCGCGGGAGGGAGAGAGAGGGGGCTGACCGGGAGAGAGGGAGAAGAACGAGGAGGAGGAGGAGGAGGAGGAGGAGGAGGCATCAATGGCAGCTCAGATCCCGCGCCGCCTGACCAGAACCTGCCACAGATCCCACCGCCACGGTCCCCAACCCGAACCCGCCCGCCTGCTGCAGCACCGACGCCAGCCCGAGGGCGACACAGGCACGCGCAGGGGTGGGGAGAGGGGTGGCCCCAGGAGAGGCGTCGATCCGAGGAGGGCCACCGCTCGGGAGCGGGGCGGGCGCCAACCGCGACACCCTTCATCATCGCCGCTGGCCTGCTCATCCTCCGCGCCGCCGGTAGCACCGCTATCCTGACCTCATCGGGCGGATCCACGTCGATATCGAAGGTCAACGTCACTGTGGTTGGCCGGATCTGTGCCGCCGTGTCCTCCGCTGAGCTCGAGCTACGGAGGAGGAGGTGACTGGGAAGGAGACGACCACAGAGGTGCAGGAGGCGGCCGCGGGATCGCCGGATCTGCGCTGCTGCTTGAGCTCGTTGGAGGAGGGGCACCAGGGAGGGAGGGCGACGGATCCGGCCACTGCGGTGGTGGAGGAGGTGGTGGGGTCGACGAGGGGCGCCGGGGAGGGAGGGCGCGGCAGGTCGTGGGTGCAGAGGGCGACAGAGGAGGAGCCAGGGAGGGAGGGGTGGTTGCTTTGAGCGAAGGAGAGAGAAAACAACGAAAATCCCAGGAATGCGCGAGCTAGGAATGGAGCTGCATTTTGCAGCAGTCTTTGTAGAGAATGCTGGAGCCGCTACAGGGGCTCCCGCGTCTGCATAACCCGGATGCAGCACTGGCTGCAGAGACCACTGGAGATGGTCTTATGTGCTGAATCTAAGTTGTGGGTTACCCTCACACACATAATACCTTTCCTTTTTAAAGTTTTTATTCTCAAAACAACCTATAACATCCTAGATCTTGTTGGTCTAGTTCGGCAAATCTGAATTTTTGAGGAGAGAGGGGGGGAGGGGAATAGTCGCCGAAGTGAGAAAGAAAAGAGGACACCATGTGAGTGGGGCCCACACGTGTGAGTACGTGACACATGCGTCCAACATATCATGTGGTAGGAGCGTGCGGTACACAAATGAGACATGGTAGTGAGTGTGGTACATGGATGAAATACGAATCCCGAAGAAAACATAACCTAGTAAAGAGATGTAGTGTTGAGAGAAAAGACCTCAAACCAAACTCACAAATAGGTTGGCATCGAAATTTAGGGCACACTTGTTTTGTGGAACTGTCATTGAACAAATCGTGTGATTACAGATTAAGCAAGGGGTTTAAAATTGGCAACAACACACGTCATTAGTGGCAACTGCAACTGGCTCCCCATCACGACATTGGCGACAATGAGTTGCTCCCAATCGCGGAAGACCTCATCAGGCAGTAGCATATAGTAGTGGTAGTGGATCAACAGATTTGTGAAACTCATTGTTGGCACCCATAGCATATTGAATATGGACCACCATTACTTGGGCCCCATTTAATTCGTGAGGTGAAACTTTTGGGTCCTCTTTCAAGGTCTATTAGGGCACGTACAACGGCAGTCTACGAGCCATCTGCAAGCCGGTGTTTTTACAGAAACTCCCCCGCCTCGGGCTAGCGACGGTCGCATCGTCGTCTCACGAAAGGACGACAGGGGCTCGTGCTCCCAAGCCTTACAGCCGAGCCTGGCACCGTTGTACGCCCGGTTGACGGTGAACGTCAATCCCGTGCGGCGTTCAGAGCTTAGAGCGTTTGCGCGGGAATATGGCGCCAAGAAGCATGAGAGAGCAACCAGCAGAGACCTCCATGGCGCGACGGGAGCCCAAGCTCGGGCCGCCGTTGCCAGATCTGAGTCGGCGCGCGAGGACGAGTGATGAGGCCGCCTGCAGAGGGAGCAACAGAGAAGACGGCACCCGCAACTCCGGAGAGGGAGGCCGGGCCACTCCCCAGCGGAGAACTAGCAGAGAAGGGGCCGCGCCCCATCACGGCGCTCGAGGAGGAGCGAGGTGAGAGCTGCGCGTCCCGCGGCTCGCTCCAGATCCACCCTTGCGCCGACGGAGGGAGGGTGGCCTTCGTGCCCCGAATCGAGCTCCGGAGCTCTGCCGCGCCATGGAGCAGGAGGCGCGGGATGCGGAGAGAGCGAGGAGCGTCGGGAGAGAGAGGAGCTCCCGCTGCTGTTGAGAGAGATCGAGAAAAATCAGTGAGTTAAGAGAAGGCTGAGCGCACAGAGATATTTCCTATTACACTTTGCATTTCAACCCTTTTTAAACACGCTTTTCACGTATAGGTACTCTAGATATGCAAAATAGACATGAAATAGATCCTTTAGATAGACAAATTTCATTTATAGGTTCTTGATCATAGATATAATTTCAATTAGCACAAATTGGCTACAAAGATCAAATATGCACATGATCATCATGATTTATATGTCAAGAGATGAATTAAATATCTTATAGACAGACAAATAGACGACTCATTGTACAATCTGTCTTTTTAGCTGTCTGTATGTGTCAAATAGACAACAACCGTCTAAACTGTTGCACATGCCCTTAGGAGTATTGAACGTACACTAGTTACAAAAATAATTACACGAAGGAACCGGAATTTGCGAGATGGATCCATTAAGTCTAATTAATCAATCATTAGAGATTGGTTACTGTAGCATGACGTTGTCTAATCATGCCATAATTAGGCTCATTAGGTTCATCTCAAAAATTAAGGTAGGGGTTGTGGAGTGAGTTTGTCATTAATCTACATTTAATACTCTTAATTAGTGTCAGGAATAGTCGGTGCAATTTTGACGAACTAAACATGACCTTGGTTGGTTGCTTTTAACTTGCAAGGATTTTTCTGCCAGCGACATGTGTTTAGCTTGATCCAGTCTAACTCGATGCATGTTCAACCCATGGTGCTCATGTTATTGTTAGTGGCGTGATCTTAGGTGTGAGCTTCTTGCGACAGGTTCATCGGTATAAATCGCTAGTTAGTCCAACCCAAATGGAACATGTGTAATTGGTTTCTACAAGCTGGTTTGTCACGTTGGATAGGTTGGCACAAACCTAGTAAACATGCCTAGGCCTAGGACTACCTCGCCAACTTTAGGCCAGCTAACACCCTTGCGCCCAGCTATCACGCTCGTGCTTGCGGTTCACCAACGCATGGGTGTAAAAGTAAACTAGCGATGCTACCATGTAGGTGTGAGCGTGTCTAAATTTAAGAGGAGGGAGAGAAAAGAGAAAAGCCACCCAAGAGAGAAAACAAAGAGGAGATCAAGTGAGTGGGCTCCACACATGTGAGTACATGACATGTCGGTCCAATATCTCATGTAGTAGGATCATGCAATACACAAATGAGACGTGTGAGTGAGTGCACGTGGTACACATATGAAAACAAATCTTGAAGAAAACACACAAGTTCCCTGAGGTTTGCATTGATGCTTCACGAAAGTTTCACACTTATGTGCTGGGTCTCAGTTGTGGGTCACCCGCACACATATATTACCTTTTCCCTTTAAAGCTCGTCATGCCAAGACAACCGATAACATCCGAGGTTTTGTTGGTATAGTTCGAAGAATCTGAATTTGCGAGGGGAGATAGATAGAGATAGATGATAGAGAGAGAGGGAGAGAGAGAGGAGAGAAAGAAAAGAATAGTCATCAGAGAGAGAAAGGGGAGATGAGACCATGCAAGTGGGGTCCATGCACGTGAGTGCGTGACAGGTGCGTCCAACATCTCTTGTGGTAGGAGTGTGCAATACACAAATGAGATGTGGTCTTAGTGTGGTACATGGTTGAAACACGAATCGCGAAAAAATATAGCTTAGTAAAAGTTGTAGTGTTGAGAGAAAAGACCCCAAACCAAACTTACAAATAGTTGGGCATCCAAAGTCCAGGCACATTTGGTTCAGGTCAAGTAGGCTTGTTCAATTGTGGTTTAATATGGGTCTAGAAAGTTCCTCAAAACCAATCGTGTGATTACATGTTAAGTGGGTTGGTTGGTTAGTTTGGGTGGTTTAAAACTGACAACAACACACATCATTAGCGGCAACTAGGACAAGCTCTCGATCGCTCACGTTGTTGACGACAATGAGCTACTCCCAATCACGGAAGACCTCATCAGGAAGTAGCATGTGGCAGTGGTAGTGGATCAGCAGATTTGTGAAACTCATTGTTGGCAGCCATTGCATATTGAAGATGGACCTCACTTGCTTGGTCAGTTGCTTTTAACTTGCAGGGATTAGCTGCCAATAACAAATAGTGATGTATTCAATTTGATTCAATTTGAATCAATGCATGTTCAACCTCTGGTGCTTGCACAATGGTTAGTGGTGTGTTCATGGCTACTACCGATTGTTGACATTTCTTAACGTCATCACTACGTTTGTATCCCCAAGGCATTAGAAATGTTTATCGACATTCCTTAACATCATTGCCAAGTTCGTGAGTTCCTAGCAACGATGCTAGAAATGTTCCGATGGTAATCCTAACGTTACAAAGAGTTCTCAAGCGCATGAATATATCATTGTAGCATTTCACCAAAGGAGTATTTCAAAGGGTATTAAATCCAAAGAGGGCATGGTCGGATTAACAAGTGCAACACTATTGCAATGAGTATAGATCAATGACGAGAATAATTCAGGTTCCAAACACAGGGGTGAGATATGATAATGATGGGGTAGTGTGAACACACCCAAACTCGTTCCTTCTATAGTACACTACGGCTGAGGAGGCAACATACGAGTTAGCTGTTGACAGTGAATTTCCGTCAACCTAGCCATGAGTTTACCTTCGGTGTTGGCATTGATTTAATATTCAAACTAATGATCCTAACCCTCATGATATGTCAAGTTCGCACTCACCTGCGGTTTTTGGAATTTATTGTTTACGCAGGGTTTTAACGCTAAAAGGGAGACTTCCCGGGAAAGTTCATCAAGCACTTTGTGAGAAGATAATGAAGCCCAGCACAAGTCAAGACATGAAGTGAGCATGACTCCAAGTGGCCCAAGGACCGAAGAGTGAAGCCGTGAAACTCCGAGGACCTGGACATAAACTGCTGAAGATTGCACGACAAGGAGCCCTATCCAAACCGTGGAGAAACTGGCACCAAGGGCCCACATGCAGAACGTAGAAAGTTACAGAAGACACGAGAAGCGACCGGGAGGAAGGCAGGCCCGAACTAGGCCGAAACGAGCCCAGGTTAGTCGGCCCAGGCCAGTCGGCCCAGGCCATTCCGGGCCCAGTTCGGTGCCCCCTTTGACTTAGATGCCCCTCGGACTATTTATAGTTCCCCTGCCAAGAACCACGAAGGAATTCATTCGTCACCCGCCGCCGAGGAGTAGAGAAGCTAGAGGGACACCATCTCAGAGAGGAGGGTCGTGCTAGTTGTCTCGGGTTCCCCTAGCTGACGTGGGAACCTTGCATGGAAGACCATGTCGGAGCTCCGGAGCAAGGATCAAGATCGAGGTAGCATCCCGGTGGTGATCTTGTTCATGTAATCATTCATGGTGAAATTTTATAGTGAATCCGATTTCTAGCGATCAAGTGCCTTCTCGATGATTTTGTTCTCCCTTGGTTTTGCTTCTTCCTCAATCTATACTTAAGATAGATTGCTTAGGGTGCTTTTGTAGCCGCGGTGGCTAGAGGTGCACATCGGACCGATGAAGTGTTTTCAACTTGTTCTTTCAAACTCACCCTGGGCTAACCCGCACGAATAGGAGTGCGTTGTGACAGGACGGTGGCTCCAAAAGGCGGGCGTCTTCGAAATCGGATCGGAGGCCACAGTTTAAATATGCTTTTTATGAGATTCGCATTTATATCTTCATCTATTTTGTTTGGAGCTACAACATAAGCATGATCTAAGCTCGCTAGAGCGGTTATCTCTTGTTTGGTTCTTCAAAAGATAGCTTTCCTTGCTTTACTAGTTTAAATCCTTGTGTTGCACATTGTTCCACGGATTCGATACCTTGGGTTTTCACACTTAAGGGAAGAAGGGTCCCTTGACTCCGATAGGGGATTTGTCCACTTGCAAATCCAAACGAACTCTAATACGACAATCAACCGTCAATAAGCCCCTTTTTCTGGCCCCGTTGCCGGGGAACAAGCAATCAAGATCCAATTTAGTATCACTTCTTGTGAATATTTTTTAGTTTTTTAATTTTCTTTTGCATCTCTTAACTTTGATCATCCTCAAAAAGAAAAAAAATTAATTTAATCTAGTTTTTGATTAACCCTAGTTTTTCTTTTTTATTTTTTTGTTTTTGCTAACCCTAACCAAAGATGGTTGGTTACCTCTCTAAAAAACCCAAATATTTTTGTGGATGATCCAGGAAAACTTTACAGACAAAGGAGACGTGCAACACGAGCTAAAGGGTTGGAAACCCTAGATCCAAAAGCCGAAGTAGAAGGACCGTCGGAACCTCCAAGGGAATCACCACCTCTAAGTCCAAAGGAAGATCAACCTCAACCGCCACCCATGGGAGAACAACTGCAACCGAAGCGCAAGATCGAGCTATGGACCCCAGACCTCATTGATCTGCCTATCATAAACCTTCAAGATGTCGGAAGGCCATTCAGGATGAAGGTCTCAACTATCCGCATGGTGCAACACTCGCCTTTCACCGGTAAAGAGGATCCGAACCTTCACCTCCAAGCATTTGTTCAATTATGTCATACTTTCGATGAGGATGGGGTGACTCAAGATCAAATGAGGGCAAGACATTTTCTGTTCTCACTACTTGGAAAAGCTTTGCGTTGGTTCCACACTCTACCGGCGGAGTTGAAACAAGATTGGGAAGCGTTGACGAGGAACCTCGTGAAGGATTTTTTTTTGCCGACCAAGACTCTGAGTTTGCGCAACAAGATTGATACATTTTCTCAATTCCCAACGGAGATAATTGCAGAAGCTTTAGAGTGTTTCAATGAATACATGCGAGCCGAACTCCTTGAATGGCATATCGGTTTCCTTAAAAGGAGGATGGAGAAGATGGATATGGAGAGAGAAGCTCAAGACCTAAAAGCTGCCGAGGCAAGATCCACATGCGAGAGTGTCAGGAGTACGACCATGTCCAAGGTAAACCCCGATTTAATGCAAGTTCATCTATTCAAGATTGGTTCCTCTTTGTACACAATTGAAGGACTCCATGGACGAGCAAGCTAAGATCAACAAGGACGTCGTCACTAAGTTTGAGGCTATGGAGAAAATATTGGAGGATTTAGATGGTAAGGTGACGGAGGTCAGTGTGAGATGGTGAGATCTGGACAGCCCGCGGGGGTGTTAATCCCTGTGGTTTAGTTGTTCGGTGGGGGTGAAGTCTGAGGCTAAGAACTCGAAGGTCGCACACGAGTACGCGAAACACAGAGAACACAACGAGTTTATACTGGTTCGGGCCTCAGGAGAGTAATACCCTACGTCCAGTTCTTCAGTTTGTATTGCTTGGGGATTGCAGGATTGATTGGATTGTACAAGGGGGCCGCCTCGTCCGCCTTATATTGGCTAGCAGATGAGGTCGGTTCCCAGACTCCTAGTCGGTTATGACCATGAGACCTAAGTCTATGTTATACATCTTGCCATATCCCCTCGATCTGCTTTGGTCGAAATCCACCGAGGTCTTGTCTTGTATGCCAAGTCTTGTGGGTCTTCTAGTAGGCCAGACCCACTTGTCGGGGATGGCCGTATGCCTGGTCGGTGGGGACCCAGGGGTACCCATGTCTCACAAGCCCCCGAGCGAGGTGTATGCGCAGCGACCTTAGAAAGGTCATGACGAAGTCGTAGAGCTATCGACAGGTCGAATAGCATGCACGTCGGTCCAAAAAAAAGAAACAAATCTGTGTAGCATCCGACCTATTTGTAGTCTTGCCGAACAAAGTGAGGTCGAGTGATGACCTATAGGAAGCAGACTTCCAATAGATGAAAACGACGAGGAAAAAATCAGAGGGCATCGAAGATACACTCATAGAGTAGTATCCGAGCATCGTGGCGGGAAGAATGGCCGGTATGATGATCATAAAAAGAAAAGGAGGAGAAAGTAGGTCGAGTAACAACGTGATGAGAAAACAGGTTTCCCAATCAGGTCGGTACGACGAGGAAAACAAGAGGGCGTCGAAGATGCACTCGTAGAGTAGTCCCGAGCATTGAAGCAGACAACATGGCTGGTTTGATGCTCCAAAAAGAGAAGAAAACCGAGTCATGATTTTGATCGAACGAAGTGTAGAGACACCCAGATCTCCTAGCATAGCTGCAAAGAGTCTGGCAGGGCCGACCTCAAGGAGGCCTTGTAGGCGTGCCGACCTCGAAGAGGCCTCAAATCAACGATGTCCAGTATCCGAGGATACCCAGCAAGATCTTGAAAGGTGCGTCGCATGAAGAAGTCATCGATGATGTCGTATCTGAAGTTGTGATGTCCGGGGTCGGTCGACGATGATGCCAGAAATCCATTGATCTTGAACGCATGGAGTGTAGAGACACCCAGATATCCTGCATAGTTGCAAAGAGTCTGGCAGAGCCACTCGAGGCATGCCGACCTCAGGAAGGTCTCAAGCATATAGCGCCCAAGCACCCGGAGGTACTTGGCAGGGCCATTAGGTGCGCACCCCACAGGGAGGCCTTCATTCCCGATATAAAATCCTGGGTGTCGAGAGCAGGCCGGCAGGGCTATAAGAGCACATCGACCTTGGAAGGTCACGCATCCAGGGTGCCCAACTAGTTTGGCAGGGCCATAGTTATACTAGGTGTTGCAAGACCTAGATATTAAGGCACGCCGACCTCAAGGAGGTCGTTTTGGTGTCCAGATGACTAACATAGTTGCCAGTCATCCAGCGGAGCCATGACGCTAGGTATTGGCGACCTCAACAATAGGCACACCGACCAAGGGGACCTGACGAAATCTTGGAAGTGAAACTTCTGATCTCCATGGTGTTGTTGTTCTCTAGGCGCCCAAAAGGATCTGGTAGAGCAGCGAGGCACGCCTACCCTGGAAGGTCTTCAATCGAACCTACGACCATTTTGCTTAATAAATGAAAATATAGGCTGATTGGAATAGGTCCGTTTACATGCAGAGCCATAGAGGGTGCACCAGGATGCAGAGCCTAGCGGGTGCAAATAAAGACATCAGATCGTAGAGGAAGGTTGTGAAGTTGTCATCGAAGGGGGCTAAATTAGGCGCTGAGCCATCCGACGTAGGGTCAGATTCTGCAGGGTCATAGGTAAACAGTGGTCAGAGATTATCTTGCCATCCAGAAAATGGCAAACTGTCCACTGATCAAGGGGGTTACTATAGCCATGTGACCTCTACGGCGGGGCTCAAGCATCATTGATGCGCAAACGACAAAGACGTCGTGGGTCAGAGAAAGTAATGTCATCACCTTTAATCGTGCACAGACTACAGGTCCCAGTATCACGTGGTGACAGTGTTACTACTTCGCCAGCTACCCGGGGTGCGGCTTTGGATATAAATAGCACCTTTGAGACTGAGGGGAGCAAGCACCGAGCATAGTTGAGCTATGAAGCCGTAATGCAGCGCTCCTATCATGCCATGGGCATGTGTTCGTCCACCAAATTGTAAAGTCTGGCACTTGTAGAAGCTTGGAGCTAGGAGAACTCTCGAGAAGTGAAGGCAACATCTCCATCCTCTGAGCCCTGCCTCTACGGAGTATCAGGTAGAGTTTGGAGGTGATGCTGTTTGAGCTGGGGCTATAGCAGGACGTCTCTGGTGAGCACCGGGAGCTCACTAGGGCTTGGATTGCAACACCGAAGAGCAAGCTCGTGTCTCCATTCCAATAGTTAGAGCCGAGCATGCCTTTGAAGGATCAGATGACGACTAGAGAGGGGGGGGGGAGTGAATAGGAGCCGGTAAAAAATTCTTCTTAAAGAACCCGGCCTATACCCTAGTCGAATCCCGGTCACAGACAAGCGATGGATCGAATCACACACCAATCTCCAAGACAAAGAGGTTATGGATCTACCTCTAGTCCTAGGAACGATTCCTTGAAGCACACACGGAAGCACGAGAAAGAAAGGAAAGAATCGAACCAAGAAGCAAATCACTCAGCCTCTGGCGAACTGTCCGGCCAGGCAGGGTGGACCGTCCGCGATGGGCCGCGTGGACCGTCCGGCAGGGTACCGCGGACTGTCCGCACCCTTGCCGCGGACCGTCCGGCCCGAGCCACGGACCGTCCGTTAAAGCGACCGGAACCTCCGCAGCGAACCTCGAAAAACGGACCGTCCGCGGGGAGCACGCGGACTGTCCGCCAGGCACCCGCGGACCATCCGCCCGGTACACGCGGACCGTCCGAAACTTCGTCCAACCAAAACTCAAAGCCACGACGGATCGAAACGAAAGGCGAGCAAGAACATGAAGAACACCCGACGAACAGCACCCGCGCGGACCGTCCGCCTACACCACGCGGACCGTCCGCCCCTCGCGGACAGAACAGAAAAACGCCCGACCTCGAAGGTCAACTCCCCAAAATCATCATCGGATTTCCCAAACGGTAGAAGCTGTGGAGACAAGGGTTTGGGAACTTGAAAAGCGTCACACAAGGATGCTATAGCCCAAAAATCTTGCCTTCTAACTCCCTAAATCACCGGGAATCGCGAATCCTTTGAGCACCACCAAAAGCTAGAGCACCGAACGAGAATCCTCGAATCGAAGTGGTTTCCTGACGTTTGAGGGCACAAGATCAATCACAAAGATGCACAAGACATCCATCCATGTTTCCCTCAAAGAAATCCGGGGAGAAACCCACTCAAATCCGCGGAATCACGCCAAGAACAAAGGCACGAAAACAAGCACAAAAAGACCACGAAAAGGACAACTCCGAATCCTCTATACAAACTAGGAAAGATTCACAAGGTCTAGCATGCCGCCCTAGCATCCATCCCTCTCAACAAATCTCACATGAAGCTCTCATGCTAGCCTAGAGAAAATGGAGAAGAAAATGGCTACGAAAATGAGAAATGGGAGGGGGAATGAAACCCTAAGTCGCGCAGAGAGAGAGCCATCCACACACACTCATGGCTTATATATCAGGTCCCGCCGGAGTGGTAAATAACTCGACTACCCCTAACTTAACTACTGGCGATACAACCCACGTAGGGGCATTTAGGTAATGTTTGTTGGTCTTGCCATCGGACGGCCACGCCTTTGCCACACCCCGCGTCCTCCCGACGCAAGCCATGCGATCCCGCCGCGTGTCCTCCGCCTTGAAGCTTCCCGACACGCCCAGATCCCGTCTCCGTCGTGTTGGGCCCTCGGACTTGGTTTTGAGGCCCAAACCAAGAAACCGTCCTCCGATGGTTTTGTGGGCAACCACTAAACCCCGCGTGCTCGGTCCGGCCTCCCGCCAAACCACTTGACTCGACCGCCACCGTGCACCGGCTCGATTGTCCATGACTTCGTCTTGCTCGTCTCGCCACCATGTGGCCCGCACCTAGTCCCGCCGTCCACCGGGTCCCTCGAACCGAGCCTACTTGTCTCTCCATCTCCCGGAGGCCCCTCAAGGCTGAAGACCTTTCGCGCCCGTTCTTCACCTGCAACAACACGAACTAGGCCGCAGCCTACACCTGCGCACTAAGCCAAGACTCAGTCCAACACCCATTGTCAATCACTCATCACTGAGGAGCGGTCATCCATTGACCACTGGGACGCTCCTGGTCCTCAGCCTTAGGTTGTGCGCTGTCCTGCAGCTGTCCCCCGCAAGGCGGCCATCAAGGTCCTGGTGCTAGGAGAAATCTCGCGACGTAATCTACTTCGGTAAAGTAGGTTGCAAGGTTTGCTCTGGGTGGCCCTGGACTTGTAATATGTTTATCTGTGTGTCAGGTTCTGGATCCAATGAGGTCGCAGGTGACTTATGTACCTTCCGGTGGTCCATGTAATGTTCGCTCTCTTCTGTCATGTACTTGGTCGATTTGGCAAAATGATTTGTCAAAGACCTAAATTAATGTGACGTGGGGTCTTGCAAAATGTGTTTCCCATCAGGACGACCTGATGCTGTCTTCTTGTTTAGCTGACGACCTGAACTCAGAGTTTAGGTCGTAGCTGTAGTCTATTAGTGGAAAGTCCGCCTTGATCTTCTCGCGGACTTCTTGGAATAGAGCCGTTGAGGCATGTTGTATGGCGGAAGGAACTGCAACGAGCGGAATCGGTGGACCCCCTATAAATAAGGCGGCCCGAGGTGGGGTTGCCCCCATTCCCCTTTCTTCTTCCTTGCGTCTCTTTCGCTTCCACTTCCGTCGCTTTCCCGCCGCCGTAGCTCTCGTGGTCTTGCGACCGTCTTGCTCCCGGGTGCACACCCGTCCAACCTCCAGCTCCGGCCAACCATGTGCTAGCACCGCCGCTCCGCGCCGCGCTCCTCTTGCGTATGTGTGTCAAGACTGTCTGCAACATTAGATCCAGCACAAACCCTAGTGGCAAAATGGCAGTGGAGGTGGCTTCCATCCCGAACCCGCAGGCGACGTGGGTCCGGTCAACGATGACCGAGGCCAAAATCCAGGCTTTGGTGAACCGCGAGCTGCTCCGACCCAAGGAGGAAGTGGAGTGGAGGGCTGCCGCTGGGGAGTAGTTCCCGAGTGAAGATGTCAAGGAGCAGGTCGTCTTCGCGTCCTTCTTTGAGCGCAGCTTCAACCTCCCAGTGGGAGATTTCTTCCGCAGCCTGCTGTATTACTACCAGCTGGAGCTGGTAAATCTCGTTCCCAATTCCATAACTGTCGTGTTGTCCTTTATTCATTTCTGTGAGGCGTATCTGGGGATATCGCCTCACTTCTTGTTGTGGAGGTATTTCTTCTATGTGAAGAGCACTGGAAAGAGGTCGGGGCCAGTGGGGGCTGTAATGTTTAACTTGAGGTGCGGTTGTTGACGCGAAATGTGCACCTAGCGCCAAGCACATAGCAAGCCGAACAAGCTGGCTTCACACGTGCAGAGATCACAAGACGTGCCAGTCAATTTTTCCTGAAAATTAACAAAAGATAAAGTAGTTAAATTCCAAAGCTTGGAACTTGCCGGGAGGTACCAGACAGTTCCATATTTGCGGCTACAAAGCCAGATGAGATGACATATAGCTATAGAAAGCTATCTGCCAGCAAACTGAAACCATTCGGGAGCTTAAAGAAGGAAAAAGTAACATAGCCGAATGGATGACGTAAGCATGACGATGACCGGTCTTTGTTTGGACAAAGAGGCATGTGCGCAAGACCGTGGCCAATCCTCGTGGTAATCAACATTAAATAAATAAATGAAGTAAAGCGCGAGCACAAATATGTAATAAACAAGCATGCATAGATTCCAAAGCACTAGTCTACCGCATGTCTAGATACTTTAAAACCCGTCAGGTACGACACCAAGTGAATCTATCCACCGCATGATACAACTTGCTTGGGATCGTGCCACTTTCCGCAAATAGATCTATCCACCGCATGATACAATCTAAATATGGAAAGCTAAAAGCATACATTATTTAAAACACAAATTACGCACGTGTTTTACTCATGAAGAACATAACCGAACACGTCGAACGGTACCGATTCGGGATCCATGAAGAAGGAACGAACATTACCAAGTAAGATAAATCTATCAGATTGATTTGAAAATCTAATCCACCGGATGACTAGCTCCAAAGCAACCCAAAAACCTGCATCTACCGCGTGATACTTGGTTCTTTCAAGATTTATACAAACGTTGGCAAGATTGAACCCGCAACACGTAACAACCTAGATCGATTCGGTTTCGGCTATCTAGGAGCACGTGATCCACGTATTAAAATATCCAAAGGATCGAACTTGACTCGCATAAGGATCACCAAAAGGTATAAAGCCGATCCAAACCCATCTAGATTGGGCAAAAAGGTGTTACATGAATTTAGACATAAAGCAAAACTCAAAGCAACACGGGGTAACTTAATGAATCTATTGAATCTTGCCAAAATTCAATAGAGCCGATAACTAGCTTCAAGCTAGATTTTAGCCTACCGCATGGCTCATGACCTAACAAGAAACCCTCTTGAACCAAGCTTGAATCTACCGCATGACACTAAGCATGGTAACAAGACTACTTGCATCAGATCTAAATCCACCGCATGATACTAGATATGATACAAGGTTGCCGGTACTCACGGAGGTCGACGGATCGATGAACCCTCTCGAAGAACTCGACGACACGACAAATGGACTCTAGGGTTTGGCGTAAGGCCGGTTTGTATTGAGAATGATTTCGTCTGTTTGTTACATACATTCAGGGCTCATATTAATACCCTGCCAAGTACAACCTCGAATGGATTTGATACCTAATTTATCTCTAAGCCTGATCGCCTATCCATCCATTCGTCCTCTCCGCTTGAGCCTAATCACATGAAGGACGACCCCCTTGGTGAAGTTGAATACAGGGCGTTTCTGAACATGTGGCTATGCAGGTTCATCTTCTGTGGTAAAGCCAATGAGCCTACCCTAAATCATATTGCAATGGCTTCACACCTAGCCAATGGCAATCGCTTCCCTCTTGGGAAATACCTCCTGGGCAGTGTGTACCACATGCTTCATCAAACTGTCACCCAGATGTACACCAGCCAAAGGATAGCATGTGTCAACGGTCCATGGTGGTTTGTCCAAATGTGGCTGCAACTGCACATGCATCAGATTGTTGGTGTTGATTTGAACACCCGGCTCTTCCCTTTATCCAATCATCATGAAGGGAAACCCCAAGCCACCAGAGGATGCCAGACTTATGGAGAAGCTGCTTCAACTGTCCTCATCAAGCAGAATGTCGGCCAGCTCTTCGAGCTCTTCTTCAAAGGTTTCCAAAACCCTCTCTGGCTCCCTTATTTGGACAATGACAATTTGACTCTCCCTTGTGAGTTCTCCTTTGAAACTGAACGCCAAGATGGAAGATTCCTGGAGATCCTTAATATCATTATCCGCCCATGCATTCTGCCGGCTGAATTCAGTGGAGGAAGGCTGAACCATAGTACTTATGAATATTGTCAGCCCAACCTGATGGCTCGACAACTCGGATGTGGCCAGATGCCCCCAAGACTGTTTCTGCATGAATTCCTCAAGCCCAGAGAGGAAATCAAGGAACTTATTCAAACTAGCAGAGTTTTTCAATATGTATGCAGTCCTTCTGTTTACACCTAGCCTTTCATACCCACAATAGTAGCTCACCCCACCTTCGACTCCTGGTGGCAAGAATTCCATGATCACATCTTTAGTGAGCCTGTGCATGTGTTCTGTGTAGCACTGATGCCTGACTTTCAACCATCTTCAGAGGTAATATGATTAATCCTTAAATCAGACATTCCCTCCTCCAACCATGATCCTGATTTTATCTCTTTTGCCCACAGAACACAATGCCTGCCCCTTTGGCCAGGGAGATCGCTTACAATGCAGTAGGCCCAATCTCAGCATTGGGATTCAGATCACCAACCCTGGCTCAGTTAATGGCTAGGTATGCCACAATAGATCCAACTCTGTCCAGCATTACTGCTGACAGGAGGCAAGGCTTGTCTCTGATTGCTCCTCCGAATGCCAAGAGGAGAAGAACCATCAAGAAAGTCCTTGTTGAGGTAAAATTTCTTCCTTTCTTGATCACAGGATTACTCTTTTTCTGATAAATCACATCTTATGCATTTTCAGACTAGAACTCAGCAATCCTCGGCTTCAGAACCTGCCAATGCCCCATCCATTGGTATGACCTTTACTGTCTTTTTCTTGAGGATGAACACTGGCATTCATTCCTAATTTGGCATTTGCAGAAGAAACAATGGAGGATCAACTTGTGGACGTCCCAGTGTCTCAACAAGCAAGTCCACCCAGGGTTGAGCCACCTGTCCAAGTGGAAATCTCATCTTCATCAGGGACTCAATCACCCCCTGTTCAGACAGAAGCACCAAACTCGCCAAAGATAAATTTCCCAATCCAACCAGAGCCATCAAGTCCTCCAAGGGCTCAATCACCCACTGGTCAAGCAGAAACATCAACCCCAGCAGAGGTGAACCCATCTCCTCCTCAGCTAGAAGCTCCTGAGTTGCCAGAAACTGCATCAGCGCCCTCTCACACAGAAGCTTCAGCTTTGCCTGGAACACCTCCTTCACCAGTGGCCGCCCTGAACAAAATCCTGCTCCAGTTCAGGAAATCAGACATGAGGTACTTATTTGCACTTAACCCTGCTACCTTTTACTTCGAACACTCCTGACTCGGCAATATTGCTTTCTTAGGACCAGGCCCCATCATCATCAAGTCCATCAATGGGGAACAATCCAGTTGCCGAGGCAAGGGAAGGAGTGCCTCAAACTTTGTCAGAGGAAGTGCTAGAAAAGCTTAAGGAGATTTTTGCCTGGCTGCAAAAGATGCGCGAGATCAGTTCAAAGATCTTGATCACTTTGAAGAAATGCTTGAACCCGTCAGCCAAGAACTCCCTGAGGACATCAATGCCTCGCTTGCATCAATCTCCAGTCTGGAAATCCATTATGTGCCCATAAGACAAGCTCTGAGAAAGGTGTCCTCCCGCCCAGCTGTTGAACAGAAGAGGGCCCGAGCTGAACAAGCCGTGAAGGGGGCACAATCTCAAACCGAAAGCCACAAAGATACATTGGCCAAACTGCAAGCTTCTCGTGAATTGAAGGTCGCCAGAAAAGCTGCCTTAGAGGCGAACCGAGAAGCCCGTCACCGAAATAGAGGCCGATGACAAGAAAATAGCCGAGCTCCCCGGATTGATAGAGAAGACCCAAGAGGAAGCAATATCGGCTATAGCTAAGGTGAATCAATGTGATGCAGAACTTACCACCCTGTCCAGCGCCCAGAAAGATTATCAAGAGCGGATGGAAAGTTTTCGCCAAGCAACATCGAATGTCTGTAGTGTAATTGCGAAATATTTGAACATCTAGATGCTTCAATCGATGTGTAACCGAATTGGTCACTCTTGTAACATTTGTTCTTGCAATTTTATTTCTCTTTTCTTCTGCGCATCCTTAGATGCAACGCTGAACGACCCTTTCGGTAAAGAAATGCCAATACCCGAATGGCACTTTGACTCCTCTCAGCCGAGCCAGTCAACCAAATATGACTCAACCTAGAACTCCAAACGACCCGTCGGCGGACTGGTCAAGGAAACCTTTCCACCTTCCGATTTTCTTGGGATATGCGCCACAATCCAGAGCCACGACCTGAGGCCACGATCTGTCTTGCCAGGCCTATAAATGAAAACCGTAGGTGCCCCTAGCTCTCTCCCAAGCCTTTAGCTCTCAAATCTTTGCCAATCTCAAGTCTTCTTCTTCTTTTCCAAACAGCGCAAATCCCAGAAGCATGGTGCGCAACCTTAACCGACGCCGCGCCTCTGATGAGGCGGAGGGAAGCCGCGCCAGCGCGCGCCGGAGGCAATGATCGTCAATTCCTCTTTTCTGGTTCATCTTTGATCCCCTTTTGTTTTGACGATCATCCTTTTTTTCAGGTTGATTCAATGGAATCCATCTCCCGCGCCGCCGGTCGGCCCCTACCGGGACGACTCCTCGGAGTCCGATGGTCACTCCCCCCGTGCCCTACGGGGAACTCGACGCTCTCCGCTTCAAGGCGGAACCGGAGGTGGCCCGGGCGCGAGCTGGAGGAGGTCTCCAAAAAGGCTGGCATAGCCGAGTTGGAGTGGGAAGACCGGCGCAAGCGGCCCGCTGGAGACCATCGACGGTACGGCCCTGACACCACTCTTTGATCCAATCCGGCCTTTGATGCTAATCTCCCTTTTTCTTGCACTTTGCAGCCCGTGATGCCGAGCTCAACCAGCTAAAGATGCTGGTGGAGCAATTGGCCAACAAGGTGAACGCCCGCGGAGACACGCCGGAGGAGCGCCTTGCTGCGGTGGAGCACCGCGTGGACGAAGTGGCCACCCATGGCATCCGCTTGGGCACCACCCTGGGCCTGGCTGCCATGGCGACGCACACTTACGTCGACTACTCCACCAGGCCGTGCGGCTTCCGGGGCGGCATGCCAGAAGACATCGAGGAGATTGAACTCATCTTGGAGCGCCTCGATGGCCACGGCGACGCCATTGCCGAACTCACTCATCCCCAATCTGTGCTGAACAGGCTCTTTGACTAGATTGTATTAGGGATGCTTGATATCGGCAATAATAAAGAACTTTTGAATTCTGTGCCTGCACTGCGATGATTTTCTTCATGTTTGCATCTGTGAATCTTGTTTTTCCTTAAACGTATTCGGGAACTAGCTTGAGCCGAACACGCGAGAACAGATGCCCCTTGGCGCAAAATCCACAGAAGATCCCTGAATCGGCAATCCGTAAGCACTGTTCAAGCGAAAACCCTTCGCGTTCGGGAAGAAAACCCTGTCGTTTGGTATTCCAATAGTGCACGCCGGCCAGTCATCACTCCCAATGCACCCCCTCGGTCAATAAAATAGCCTGCTGAGATGCCCTGCAAATCCACTCGCACACTCATCCATCACTTCTCATTTCCTCCTCTGTCCTCAGAGGAAAAAACCCCAAGGCCATGGACAAAGGCAAGCAACCCCAGGAGAGCAGCACTCCGAAGAAATGCACGATTCGAGAGTGAGTTTTCCCTTGATTTACTCCTTGTTTTCCCATATGATCTCGCGCTTTACCTCCTCTCTACCTTTCCTCTTCCAGCCTTGATTTGCTTCCTGAAGAAATCATTGGGACCGAAGACATGCCTGAATACGTCTCCTCTGATTCCTCCCTCGAAGCAGAGGGTGCCACGCCTGAACAGAGGACCAGCCATCGGTTGCGCCGCCGCGTTCGGCACCTGGAGCATGACCTCAGGGACATCACCGCTCATTGCCAGGCCGAGCGCGAGCGTCACATGGCTTTGGAGTCATTAGTGGGAGGTAAATGTTTCTGACTCCTTCTTGACTTCGCGTCCACATCTGGATTCTTTGCCCCTAACAACCACTCCTCTGTTTCAGATGTCTCTGATAGGTATAATAACCTGAAAGCGGCTTGGGACAGCTTGGTGGAGGCAGCCAATCACGGTCATCCCCATGCATTTCAAGTTGCCGTCACGGTGGTCTTGGAGCAACTGAAGAGGGAACAGCCGAAGAAGCAAAGAAAAGATTGAATCATACTTTCGCTTCTTTCTCTAGGCCTTCTGCTTCCCGCCTCCTCATAGTCCAGATCACCAGGGTTGCTGGATGTAGACCTGCAAGCAGCAATTGTAATGTAGTTTTGTGCTAAGGGCAATGCATCTAGGCACTGGCCGTCCCTTCTGTTTGTGAATTTTTGTTCTAAAGGCGGCCTCGTTCTTGAGCGCCGGCTATTCCTGTGTCAGGTGCATGTAACCCCACTGCTGGTGATCACCGATCGATTTCAATACTAGGATAATATTTCTTCAAATATCTCCCATTTATTGCAGCGGAAAATTCTTCTCCTAGTAAAGTTTTCAATATGTATGCATTACCAGGGACGCATCTGACCACACGAAAGGGTCCTTCCCAGTTAGGGGACCATTTGCCGAATTCGCTGTATTTGGTTCCAATCGGCAATAGCGCTTTCCAAACCAAATCCCCTTCTGCAAATTGCCTGACTTTTACTCTCTTGTTATAATACTTGGCAACCTGCAACTTGTTCTTCTCGATATTCTCCAGGGCCCTAAGACGGATCATGTGTAAATCCTCTAGCTCATCCATCATTAGGCCACTGTAATCTTTGGAGCTTAAATCTTTCTGTAACACGATTCTCCTGGAATCTGATTGCATCTCCCAAGGTAGAACCGCATGATGTCCATAAACCAATTCATAAGGAGACGTCTCTGTAGCTCCATGAGGGGCCATTCGGTAAGCCCACAGTGCCTCACTGAGCACCGAATGCCACCTCCTTGGCTTCTGGTCGATCTTCTTTTGTATCAGCTTGATCATGATCTTATTAGAAGCCTCTGCCTGACCATTAGCTTGGGCATAATAGGGAGAAGAATTAAACAATTTGATTCCCATGCTTTCGGCAAATTCTCTGAACTCCAGGGACACGAATTGGGCCCCTTGATCAGTTGTGATTGTCTGAGGGATTCCAAACCGATAGATGATGTGTTCCTTAACAAATTCAACCATGTTTTCCGACGTCACCTTCTTCAGCGGAATTGCCTCTACCCATTTAGTAAAATAATCGGTAGCCAAAAGCACAAACTTATGCCCCTTGCTAGATGGTGGATTAATCTGGCAAATCAAATCTATACCCCAGCCCCTGAATGGCCATGGCTTGATAATGGGATTTAATGCTGACGCGGGGACCCTTTGAATATTTCCAAACCTCTGGCAATCTTGACATCCCTTGTAATACTCAAAGCAATCCTCTAATATTGTCGGCCAAAAGCACCCAGCTTGCCTGACAACCCATTTCATGCGGTAGGCCGATTGGTGTGCTCCACATATCCCATCATGCACTTCACTCATCATCTTCTTGGCTTCTTCTGGACCCAGGCATCGTAACAACACCCCATCTAATGATTTGTAAAACAAATTGTCATCCGTAAGAACGAATTTTATGGCCTTGTACCGAGCTTCCTAGAGACCTTTCGGGATGGATCTTTCAAATAGTCAACGATCTCTTTTCTCCAATCATCCTCCGCAAGATCCGTTCCCCGGTGCACATATGTCCGCAAAGCAAACGCTTCTTGACTCTCTTTGTAACCGGAGGCGCTCCGAGCCAACTCCGTTCGCTTCTTCGTTATGTTCCCTTGGAATATGCTGTAGAGTTACCAATGGAAAGCTCTTCAAGATCTCCCTGCATTCTTCGTAGTAACTCCTCAGTGCTTCACTTTTGCATTCGTATTGGCCGTTCAATTGCTTGATTACCAACTCGAATCTCCATAAACCTCAACCGAAACGGCCCCTGCCTTCTCTCAAATATTGAAGCCCTCGAAGCAATGCCTCGTACTCGACTCGATTGTTTGTAACGGTGGGGTCGTATAGGGATGGAAAACTCAAACATCTCACCTCTAGGCGAAATCGTAGAATCCCTACTCCCCCACCTTTACCACATGATGATCCATCAAAAAATAAAGCCCAAGGAGTAATTTCAAGCAAATCAATTGATGGATCGCGATGTTCAGTTATAAAATCGGCAATGATCTGACCCTTAATAGCCTTTGCCGATTCGAACTTTAACTCAAACTCTGATAAAGCCAAGATCCATTTGCCAATCCTACCATTCATAATTGGCATAGATAACATATGTTTTATTACATCAAACTTGGAATACACAGTGCATTCGGCATTCAACAAGTAGTGCCGAAACTTTGTACACGAGTAGTATACGCACAGGCACAGCTTTTCTGCAGTCGAATACCTGGTCTCAGGATCAAGTAATTTTCGGCTAAGATATGCTACTACCCGCTCCTTTCCTTCGAATTCTTGAATAAGGTCCGATCCAATGGTTTGGGTATCGGCCGCCACGTACAACTTGAAAGGCTTATCCAATTGAGGAGGGACCAACACTGGTGGCTCCTTCATGTATTGCTTGATCTCGTCAAAAGCCTTTTGTTGTTCGTCGCCCCATGTGAACTTCTGATCTTTCTTTAGTTTCAGTAATGGAGAAAACGACAAAACCTTCTGTGACAAATTTGAAATGAACCTCCTTACGAAATTAATTTTGCCGAGCAGTGATTGCAATTCCTTGAGATTAGTTGGAGGGACAACTTCATCAATGGCCTTCATGCTCTTCTTGCCAACTTCGATCCCCCTTCGTGGACCAAAAATCCCAAGAACTCTCCAGCTGATACTCCAAAAGCGCACTTGTTTGGATTCATCTTCAGGCCATGCTTTCGGGTGCACTCCAAGGTCCTTTTCACATCCTCCAAATGTGTGTCATGACTAAGGGACTTGATTACGACATCATCAATGTAAATTTCAACGACTTTGCCGATCAACTCGTGAAAGATGTAGTTCATGGCTCGCTGATAAGTTGCACCGGCATTTTTCAACCCAAAAGTCATGACTATCCATTCAAACAGGCCTATATGACCAGGACATCTGAAGGCCGTCTTTGATATATCTTCTATTGCCATAAAAATTTGGTTGTATCCCGCATTGCCATCCATGAAACTGATAACTCTATGTCCAGCAGCGGCGTCAACCAACAAATCGGCAACAGGCATGGGGTAACCATCCATCGGAGTAGCTCTGTTCAAATCCCTTAAATCTATGCAGACCCTCATCTTTCCATTCTTCTTGTAAACAGGGCAATGTTAGAAATCCACTCCGCATATCTGCATGGACGAACGAAGTTTGCATCAAGTAATCTTTCAACTTCTTTCTTCACATCGGCCAATACCTCATCCTTGTAGATTTTCCGGGGTGGTTGCTTGTATGGTTTGAAACCAGATTTGATTGGCAACCGATGCTCAACGATGGAACGATCCAGTCCAGGCATTTCCGAATAATCCCAGGCGAAGCAATCTTTAAATTCCTTGAGTAGCTTGATTAATTCCACCCTGAAGTCTGATTGCAAGTTTGCGCTGATGAACGTCGGCCTTGGCCTGTCACCGCTTCCAATGTCAACTTCTTCTAATTTATCGACCGACATGAATCCTCGCCCAACTTGCCATCAGTACCATCGACGGGGTTCTCCATTAAAAATTGCTATAAGAGCCGACTGCTTGAATCGGCCGTTGATCGCCGCCGACGGAGCTCAACGAGACCTTCTCCCCAGTCTTTCCCTGAGAAACAGTCAATGCCTTGATAATCCCGCAAAGCCGGTTCCACGTTTGCAACGCTCACAGAGTCATCCGCCCGGACCACCTCAATATCATCATCTACCCATTGGATGAGCGCCGATGCATGGTGGATGGGACGCAAAGAATTGGCATGAATCCGGTCCCGTCCAAGCGAAGAGGGTCGTAGGCTCCTTTACCTTCGATAACAAAGAAGGTCGTGAGCAGTGTCTTGGACCCGATCATCAGATCCACGTGAGCGCATCCCTTGGTGTCTGAAGGATTCCCGGCGAAATCGTTCAGTATTATGCTTGTAGGCGTCAGATCGCTAGGGCCCATGCCAAGTTTCCTGAAGGTGGTGTACGGCATTACATTGACCGCCGCTCCACCGTCGACAAACATCTTGGTCAATGGCTTGCCATTGACATATCCGTTCAAGTACAGCGGCCTCATGCATCGATTTTTGGCCGGTTTGTCGAAAATGGCTTGCTTGGCTAGCACCAGCTGCGCCATCAGCCCCTCGATCTGCTCATTGTCCAGGGACGCCTCTTCCTGCACAACCTGATTAGCAGGAGCCATAAATTCATTCGCCAGAAAATATACCATGCACGCTGGAGCCGAACGTTTTGACCCTTCAGGTTTATCCTTTGGACGCTACACCTGCCTTGTCTGGATCCCTGCCTGCCTCAGTTCACGGTTCCTCAAGCGTTGAACCCTTCTCTTCTGAGTTTTTCTTAGGCCAGGCGGGCACCATTGCCCCTTTTGCCAGACGTAGTTGTCCTCGTCTTCCTCTTGATCAGCCCACCTCGAATCAGCTTGCCTTTTCCTGGGATGATCAATGATTTCAATTTTTTGACGCCGATCCTCGCTAGGATGTATCCTTCCAATTCTTTCATGGACGGATCGGCGATTGGCAGTCTCCTGCCTGTACTCAAAATACCTATCACTGCACTCAGGGCAGTTTCTCAGCGTGGGCAGCTTCAAACCTTCGTTCCAACAGTGCCTGAAGAATGCACATCCCCAGTGCGCGCGCTCCTGCTCGCGCGTGTATTGCTCCAGATCTCTTCTGCGTGCTTCCTCTTCGGCCCTGCACCTCTCCTCCTCGTACTTCCGCTTCTGATAGCGCTCCTTTTCCAGCTGGCGCTGCCACTTATTGAGGAGGATACGCGTGGTCACCCTGGGTTTGGCTCTGGATGATTCCCCGATCTCGACATGGCTCTTGAGGACGCGGGGGGCTTCACCATGCACCTGTTCCAAGGTCACTTGACGTTCCGGATCTACTGCTCCATCCTGCCTTGCCCTGGCTGAGGTCAAGACTTTGACCTTGCCCTTCTCCTCAGCTGTCACCATGTTGACGGAAAAACCCACCATGTTCTGAGGAAAAGGGTGGCCATCCAGCTTCATCTTGTTATCAAATTTGAGGTGTCCCTCCTGGATGGCCTTCTGGATCCTCATTCTGAAGACCCTGCAGTCGTTGATGGAGTGCGAGTTCCTGTCGTGGAAGCCACAGTAACGTTTCTCCTTTACTCCATCGGGCCGAAGCATGGAATGCCCTTCGTGCAATCCGATTCGGCCTTCCTTCACCAGAGCTCAAACGGCTTGTCGGCTTTTGTGATGTCGAAATCATAGGTGCCTTTGGTCCGTTTGACCCGTAACGATTCATAGTCAATGGCTCTTTTCCCCACATGATTTCGGCCGCGGCCACGTCCCGGTTATCATCGAATCCTCCATCGGGTCGGCTTTGTCCGAGAACCGGTTGTAGATATCCGCCACGTCGTGCTCGTTTGCCGAACCCGGCATCCTTCTTGAAACCGTATGCTTGGTTGCTCATTAACGACGGCTTTTGGGACGAGTTGGCCCATGTTATCGAACTCCATGCCAAATAGCTTCTCACGCACGGCGGCGGCATCCGGCAACGGCCATGTCGGCCAACCGGTCATCCGGTAGATTGAGCGAAAAACACATGCCCTTCACTTCCCCGAACCTCCCGAGGAATTCCAAGGGGGTCTCACCGTGTCTCTCGCTTCGGGGTAGCGAGGTCGATCGGCTTCTTTTCCGAGCCGCCGCTGAAATAGTGGGCGTGGAATTTTCGTTCCAGCTCCTTCCACGTGCTAACTGATTGAGGGGGCAAAGATGAAAACCACCGGAACGCCGCACCCGTCGGTGACGCGGGGAAGTATCGACTACGAACGCTTCCTCAGATGAGCACTCTCCAAGTTGCATCAGGTAGCGAGCGATATGCTCCACCGTGCTCGTGTCATCCTGCCCGGAGAACTTCGTGAATTCCGTCGGAGGCTTCACCCTTGGCGGCAGGATCACGTTGTAGTACCACTCCGGGAATGGCGGCGTGTAGGTAGGCCCTTGCATTTTTGGTTTGAGGCCGAATTGATTCTGCATCAAATCGGCCATCTTCTGCGCCAAATATCGTCCTCATGCGCGCCTGCAGCTGGTCCGTAACCTGGGTTCGGGAGAGCGTCGATGGCTCCGTAGTTCCCCACCTCGTGGTAGCCTCCGCCGTATAGATTCCTCTGCAGCCTGTTGCTTGCTGGAGCAATCCTGTAGCCGGAAGCAAGCGGGGCCCCAGGCGAGCCGAATGCCAACTCCCCGTACGTGAGCTGATGCGGGTTCGGCCGTTGCACGGAGCTGACCCGTGCCGCCCGCGGTGGCGGGCCGGACCGGTCGCCCTCCCCGCGGCTCCGAAGTGGGGCTCGAACCGGCCGACCCCCAGCGCCTTGTGGAGGAGGCTGGAAAGCTTGGCTCCCAGCGCTCTGAGGAAGAGGCTAGGCTGGTTGGCTCTGCAATGGCGGTTGAGGACTGGACTCGCCCAACTCCACGGTGCCTCCTTGAATGGGCGTCTTACTGAACGCCTGTTCCATGCCTGGACCGAAGACAGCCACCATCATTTGTTTGAACGCACCCAGAAAAGCTCTGTGGTGCCTGCTTAAGACGTGGTCCGCAGTATCTCGGAATGCTTGCATGCATTCCTCCCTCTCCTGCTGGGTTGTGGCGTCGCTCTCCCCTGGCAACAATACCCTGGGCATCTCATTTTTCAAGTACGGGACGCCGCTCCTGTTCTTCTTGAAGGACAGCAAACACTTCTGTTGGAATTGGTCCACGGCGTCCTGGAGCTGCTGCCGTTGCTCAGGAGAGAGGTCTTCGATGTTGACATCCATGATATCCGCGATGTCAGGCATCTTGATTTTTTCGGCCGTCGTCCCCATCGGGCGTGCCAAAAAGTGTGTTGACGCGAAATGTGCACCTAGCGCCAAGCACACAGCAAGCCGAACAAGCTGGCTTCACACGTGCAGAGATCACAAGACGTGCCAGTCAATTTTTCCTGAAAATTAAGAAAAGATAAAGTAGTTAAATTCCAAAGCTTGGAACTTGCCGGGTGGTACCAGATAGTTCCATATTTGCGGCTACAAAGCCAGATGAGATGACATATAGCTATAGAAAGCTATCTGCCAGCAAACTGAAACCATTCGAGAGCTTACAGAAGGAAAAAGTAACATAGCCGAATGGATGACGTAAGCATGACGATGATCGGTCTTTGTTTGGACAAAGAGGCATGTGCGCAAGACTGCGACCAATCCTCGTGGTAATCAACATTAAATAAATAAATGAAGTAAAGCGCGAGCATAAATATGTAATAAACAAGCATGCATAGATTCCAAAGCACTAGTCTACCGCATGTCTAGATACTTTAAAGCCCGTCAGGTACGACACCAAGCGAATCTATCCACCGCATGATACAACTTGCTTGGGATCGTGCCACTTTCCACAAATAGATCTATCCACCGCATGATACAATCTAAATATGGAAAGCTAAAAGCATACATTATTTAAAATACAACCGAACACGGCTGAACAGCCGATTCGGGATCCATGAAGAAGGAACGAACATTACCAAGTAAGATAAATCTATCAGATTGATTTGAAAATCTAATCCACCGGATGACTAGCTCCAAAGCAACCCAAAAACCTGCATCTACCGCGTGATACTCGGTTCTTTCAAGATTTATATAAACGTTGGCAAGCTTGAACCCGCAACACGTAACAACCTAGATCGATTCGGTTTCGGCTATCAAGGAGCACGTGCTCCACGTATTAAAATAGCCAAAGGATCGAACTTGACTCGCATAAGGATCACCAAAAGGTATAAAGCCGATCCAAACCCATCTAGATTGGGCAAAAAGGTGTTACATGAATTTAGACATAAAGAAAAACTCAAAGCAACTTGGGGTAACTCAATGAATCTATTGAATCTTGCCAAAATTCAATAGAGCCAATAACTAGCTTCAAGCTAGATCTTAGCCTACCGCATGGCTCATGACCTAACAAGAAACCCTCTTGAACCAAGCTTGAATCTACCGCATGACACTAAGCATGGTAACAAGACTACTTGCATCAGATCTAAATCCACCGCATGATACTAGATATGATACAAGGTTGCCGGTACTCACGGAGGTCGACGGATCGATGAACCCTCTCGAAGAACTCGACGACACGACAAATGGACTCTAGGGTTTGGCGTAAGGCCGGTTTGTATTGAGAATGATTTTGTCTGTCTGTTACATACATTCAGGGCTCATATTTATACCCTTCCAAGTACAACCTCGAATGGATTTGATACCTAATTTATCTCTAAGCCTGATCGCCTATCCATCCATTCGTCCTCTCCGCTTGAGCCGCATCACCGCACAATCCCGCAAAATCAGCTCAATAGTTCCTTTGCCGAACGGAAGCAGATAGTCGACCGCGGATTTTTCTGCCGAACGCATCTGAAGAAACCTTCCTTCCACCGGATGGATTTCTCACCGAGTTGGACCCACAAGTCAGGCTCCTTACCAAATTTTGGTGTTAACACCGGCTTCAAGGCGGAGTGGATAGACACTGATCTCCCCGGCAATACTGCTGGGTGGAGGTCGGAGTGGTTCTATATTGCAGATCAACTTCCTGGGCTTCCACGTCGCACTGGCCATTAGCCGGTGAAGATAAATGAGTGGGACTTAGGGTTGTCATCCCACGATCTTGGGAAGCTCAAGGCGGTCCTAGAGCTCGTTAGCGACATGAAGAAACGAGGGGTAACCGAGGCCACTGTGGCGAGGTCATTTTGTCGGTGGATGATTCAGCCGATCAAGGATCGGGTTCACCCGGCGTACGAGTACTGGGGACAATTGGACCCCACACGCGAGGTTAACCGCAAGGTCTCCAAAGAGGAGATGGCGGCTAGAGTTTCCCATATGTACTTTGGGAAAGTGAAGGTCAAGAAGTGCCCTAAGGAACACTCGTTGAAGAGGCCGGCTGATCCGGTAAGATCCTGAGATGTACCCTTTGGTCGTTTTACTACGCCTATGCTTGTTTAGGTCATGTAAATGTCTTGATCGTCTATTTGTAGGAGTGTGAGCTTCAGATGTGGTGCCCAGCACCTCTCCCTGAAGGCGAGTAGCACTGGAGGAAACTTAGGTCGAATAAGTACAAACCTCCAGTAGGTCGTCTGCTGGAGTTTTATGAGTCAGACTCGTCGGTGGAGGCCGACGAGGAGACTGACGATGAGGCCGGAGATGGTGATGCGGGATAGACCCAGACGCTGGTGGCGCCGCAAAGTCCCGGCGCAGAACTAGGTCGACGGCCCGAAAGAAGTCGGCTTCAGCTGTTGCTGCTACTATCTCTGCGGTAAAGGCCGCAGAGCAGAAAAAGAAGAAGAGGAAGAGGAGGGCCGCTTCCCCTCCGGCGGTGGTCACTCCGTCGATTCCGACGCCTTGCTCACAGGAGGTCGAGTCGGAAAAGGAGGAGGAAGAGGAGAAGGAGAAAGATGAAGCGATCGAGGAGTTGCCGGTCACCGAGGATCGACCGGCAAGGAGGTCAGAGAGTCCTACTACCAAGAGGCAGCGGGAGCCGACGGAGAAGACGTCGGAGGATGCCCTCCGGCTGGGTTTGGAGGCGCAGCGCACTACTGCAGCGGCGCAGGCAAGGATGCCTGCGACGATTAAGCCTCAGGTGTTTTGGCTGAAGACTCGGATCTAGGCCGTTGTGAGGTAAATTCTTGAGAGCTTGTTCTTTCTTTTGCTTAGTATCTTGCAAATTCTTATCTTCACGAGGTGTTTTTCCATGCAGGACGGTGACGAGGCCACAAGGGGGTCTGGGTGCCCCATCTTCTCCCTCCCGCACGAGGTCGCTTGAGCCAATAGTCGTGGGGGAGACCTTGGCTGATGATGCGCGTACTGCCACTCTGCCGCGAGGAGCGGTTGAGAGCAGGGCGACTTCACCGCCTGTGGCGGATTCAAGGGTGGAGACTCCCCCGCGGGTTTTTGAAGCCAGAGGAGCTTCTGCTGGGGACATCGGGGCGACGACCTCCCCAACAATTATTGACGTCGACCCCATCAGTGCAGTACCTGTTGGGGCTGAGGACCTGGTCAGGGACCAGCCTCAAATTGACCTGGCGCCAGGAGGTCGAGGAACATCTGGCGTGCAGGTACCTCAATCTTCGTCTTCAAGCCTGAGGTTGCCACATCGGTCAATTAACTGGAATCACACCCCTTGGCAGGAGGACTGGTTTGAAGATAACAAGGACATGCAGGCCTTACGAACCAACATTGTTACCATCAATACCGCGTTGACAGTGAGTTGTCTATAATGCGTTGTTGTTACTTGATTATACGTAATTGAAATGATTCTGACGACCTTGTTGTACTGTGACAATCGCTAGCAAAACGGGCCAAAGGCCGGGCCGACCTGCTGAAGAATGCGATGGAGAAGGAGCAGTGGATTGTCGACCTTGAGCGAGAGCTCAAGGAGGTCCGTGAGGTGGCAGCCGCTGAGAAGAAAAGGCTCGAGGACGAGCTCGCCGAGGAGAAGTGCAAAACCGTGGAGGCTATTGCGCAATTCAATACTGTGGTTACTAGTAGGTTGAATTTGCATGCTGATGATCTTTTTTGAGAAGAAGGTTGTTTTAGCTATGTGCTGACTGTTGCATCTTGCAGAGTTCCGTAACCGCGAAGAGGAGTTGAAGAATGCTCTCGCAGCCTCCAAGAGCAAGGTTCGGAACCTAGAGATATCACTTCAGGAGGCCGATGCCGGTGGTCGGGAGCTCAAACGAGTGATGAAAGAAGCTCGTGATAGTGAGTACGCCATATCTCAAAAGCTGGCTTATGAGAAAGGAGCTCATCGGGCCTTGAAGCTGAATTCGAAGTTGTTTTGAAGTCATTGCAGAGTGACCAAATCACCATTGCAGGGTATGAGGTGGAGCTGAACGACCTCAAGGGCGCTGGCAACTATGCAATGGCTTGCATAGCTGTTCCAGCATAAGGGGAGGAGCAGCAGTCCATTGTGGATCACCTGATAGACACTCCTAACAGGCTCTTGACCTTGCTGAGGGCAACGAGCTTGGCGGCAACGACCGATGCATTGGTGAGAGTTAAGTCTCACTATCCTGACGTCGACATGGCCAAGGTCAAGGGAGGTGCTGACACCACAAAGGACCTCAAGGCCCTGGAGCTTGAGGTTGAGGAGGCCGCCATAGAAGTGATGGACAACATTAACTACGAAGGCGAAGGTGGCGACAAGTAGTCTCTTGCTAGGAGCTGTACCTCCCCCTCCTCTCATAGTTGTAACAATGATTCAGGAATATTTTTGGTAATCCTTAATGAAGTACTTGCCTTTTGCCTGCACGAGCTTGGTTAATCTTGTAGATGATGATGTCTTGTGTTCCTGACTCGCTAACCACTACTCACGGAGAGGCTAGCTTACCGACCTCCACAGCTCAGCGTGGAGGCTTACGTGAGGTCGGCGCGTGAGGGAGGAGCCTAGGGCTCAGGTCTGGGGACCTTTTCGACCAAGCATGCTCGCAGCGGCAGGAGGCTTCATACTCATTAGGGATGGTGTCCTCAGGTCGAATGACCCCTAGGTTGGCTTTGAGCCAAGCCCCCGAGCATGTCGAGGGGGAGGGTTTATTGTATGAGGGAGCAGAAGGTAGTGCTCGACTCATAGCAGATGACTGCTTGAAATATTTATTTATTTGATCTAAAAAAGGTACAAGAAAAGGAAACACATAGCTTAAATTTGAAACTATTCTACGGATAGAATCGTCATAGATGCTCCACATTCCAGGGGTTAGGCACTCCTTGCCCATCTCCCCACTGGAGACAATACATGGAGGGGCTGATGACTTCGGTGATGATGAAGGGTCCCTCCCAAGGGGAAGAGAGCTTGTGCATGTCGTCAGTTTTCTGGATACGCCTAAGGACGAGGTCACCAACGTTGAAGGAAGTTTCCTTAACGTTGCGATCGTGGTAGCGTCGGAGCTGTTGGTCGTGACGAGCTTGTCTCATAACGATAGCGAGTCTTTGTTCTTCGAGGCTGTCGAGGTCGATACGACATGTTTGCTCAGCCTCTCCTTCCTTGTAGAACTGGATGCGTGGAGCTCCAAAGGTGACGTCGGTAGGTAGTACAACTTCTGATCCGTAGACCAGAAAGAAGGGCGAGAAGCCTGTAGTAGAGCTGACTTGAGTCATGAGACCCCAAATCACGTGTGGTAGCTCGGCTAACCACCGGGTAGCGTAGTTGGAGGCGTCGTCGTAGATACGATCTTTGAGAGCTTGAAGCACCATGTCGTTGGCTCGTTCGACCTGGCCGTTGCACCGGGGGTGGGCGACCGAGTAGTAGACATCGATAGTGTTGTCTTGGCAAAGTCCCAGAAGACCGAGCTAGTGAAAGCTGCACCTATGTCAGTGATGATCCTATTAGGCACACCGAAGCGATGCTTGATGTCTCTGATGAATTCGACTGCTTCTTCTGATGTTACTTTAGCAACAGGTCGGACTTCAATCTGTTGACGCAAAAAGTGCACTCAACGCCAATCACACAGCAAGCCGAACAAAGCTGGCTTCACACGCGCAGAGAGCGAAAGACGTGCCAGTCAATTTTTCCTGAAAATTAACAAAAGATAATGCAGTTAAATACCAAAGCTTGGAACTTGCCGGGTGGTACCAGACAGTTCCATATTTACGGCTAAGAAGCCAAATGAGATGACACATAGCTATAGAAAGCTATCTGCCAACGATCTACAACCATTCGGGAAACCATAAAGGGAAACAATAACACTGCCGAATGGATGACGTGAGCATGACGGCGATCGGTCTTTGTTTGAACAAGAATGCACGTACACGAGGTCATGACCGATCCCCATAAAGATTAACATTAAAAACACGAATAAAGTAAAGCACGAACGTGATCATGTATTAAACAAGCATGCATAGATCCAAAGCACTAGTCTACCGCATGTCTAGTTACTTTAAAACCCGTCAAGCACGATGTCAAGCAAATCTATCCACCGCATGATACAACTTGCATGAAAAAACGTACCACTTTCCACAAATAGATCTATCCACCGCATGATACAATCTAAATATGGAAAGCTAAAAGCATACATCATTTAAAGCACGAATAACGCACGTGTTCTACTCGTGGAGAAACATAACCGAATGCGGGTGAGCATGTACCGATTCGGGTCCATGAAGAAGGAACAAACATTACCAAGTGAATAAATCTATCAGATTGATTTGGGAATCTAATCCACCGGATGACTAGCTCCAAAGCAACCCAAAAACCTGCATCTACCGCATGATACCCGGCTCTTTCAAGATTTATACGAACATGAGCAAGCTTGAACCCGCAACACGTAACAACCTAGATTGATTCGGTTTCGGCTATCGGAAAGCACAAGATCCACATATTAAAATATGAAATCTACTCGAACAAGGATCATAAAAGAGATAAAGTCGATCCAAACCCATCTAGATTGGGCAAAGGTGTGTTACATGAATTAAAACATAAAGTAAAACTCAAGATAACACGGGTAACTTAATGAATCTATTGGATCTTGCCAAAATCCAATAGAGCTGATAACTAGCTTCAAGCTAGATCTTAGCCTACCTCATGACTCATGATCTAACAAGAAACCCTCTTGAACCAAGCTTCAATCTACCGCATGACACGAAGCATGGTAACAAGACTACTTGCATCAGATCTAAATCCACCGCATGATACTAGACATGATACAAGGTTGCCGGTACTCACGGAGGTCGACTGATCGATTGGCCCTCTCGAAGAACTCGACGACACGACAAGGACTCTAGGGTTTGGCGTAAGGCCGGTGTGTATTGAGGAATGATTGTGTTCGTTACATACATTCAAGGGTCATATTTATACCCTGTTGAGTACAACTTCGAATGGATTCATTGCCTAACTTATCTCTAAGCTTGATCGCCTATCCATCCATTCGTCTCCCCTGATTGAGCCACGTCACCGTCCAATCCACAAAATCAGCTCTACTGTTCCTTTGCCGAACCAGAGCAGATAGCCGACCGCAGATCTCTTTACCGAATATCTCTGAAAATATCCTTCCTTCCACCAGACGGACTCTTTATCGAACCGGACCCACAAGTCAGACTCCTTACCAAATTTTGGTGTTAACACATGCCCCTTCAATTGTGGGATAAAAGTAATTTTGTTCCACAATTGACTCCAGCCACGAATACCTCAAATCGAATCTGTCAACACCTGTTCTTCGCAATCCGCCGGAGTCTTCATCCAGATCCAACCCTAGATCCCTTTGTTCCGAGCTCAAACCTCCAATGGCAGCCCAGAACCAAGATGCTCAGGTAAATTCATCCCCCGCAAACCTCGTTCGGCATTTAGGTTTTCAATTTTACCTGAGATTTCCTTTTCCGCTTTTCTTTCAGGAGCCTTCTACTGCGCTTTTGATCCGCACCGAGGCCAATTCGAGGTCTTATTATCTTGGTCCTGTGGGGAACTCTGACCCTCGAGATTTCATCGCAGCTGAATCTCAGAGAATCCCCTTTAAAGCAGCTCTGTCTCCACCGGCTCAATGGCAAGACGCTTTCAAGAACTGGCCTTTACCTCCAATTGCAGGCTGGAGAACTTGGTATCGGAGGATTCTTGCAGACAAGAGTGGATTGACCAACCTAGACACCCTCCGTATCGCCCGGTGCTCGGAGCGTCGGTGGCCGAGACCCCTAAGAACGAAGACCTCCCGATAGCCGCCCGCCACTTTCGGTCAAATGGCGTCAACGCCTTCCTTTTTGGGCATGGCCCAATGTCTCCAACTTTGGCCGATGTATATATGATCACCGGCCTTGACATCACGAGGTCTGTCCGGCCACGGAACTTCAAAGGCTCTTCACGCCGGACGGGGGGTAAAGCCGGGGAACGGATACAAGAATTACATCTTGAAGCATATGAAAGACAATCCCCTTGGTGAAGTTGAATACGAGCCTTTCCGAACATGTGGTCGTGCGGATTTGTTTTTACGTGGCAAAGCCAACGAGCCCACTTTGAACCACATCGCAATGGCGACTCATCCGGGCCGGTGGCAACCGCCTCCCTCTCGGGAAAATTCTTCTTGGGCGGCGTATACCATATGCTTCATCGATCGTTACCCAAATGTATACCGGCCAAAGGATAACATGTGTCAACGGCCCTTGGTGGTTCGTTCAAATGTGGCTGCAGCTCCACATGCATCGGATCGTTGGTGTCGATTTGAATTCCGGGTTCTTCCCCTTGTCCAATTACCCCGAAGGAGAGCCTCCAAGCTACCGAGAGGATGCCGAGTTACGGAGAAGCGGCTTCAACCGTTCTTGTTCGAGCGAGACATCGCCCGGCTTTTCGAGCTATTCTTCAAAGGTTTCCCCAATCCTCTCTGGCTTCCTTATCTGGACAATGACACCTTGACCTTTCCTGTTGAATTTTCCTTTGAACCCGGCCGTTAAGATGGGAGATTCTTAGAGATCTTCAACATCATAGTCCGCCCATGCATACTGTCGGCTGAGTTCAATGGAGGACGACTGAATGTTAGCACTTATGAGTATTATCAGCCCAATGTAATGGCCAGGCAAATTGGATGTGGACAGATGCCCCCAAGATTGTTCCTGCATGAATTCCTCAAGCCCAGAGAGGAAATCAAAGAGCTGATGCAGGGCAGTAGGGTCTTTAATTATGTGTGCAGTCCAACTGTCTACACATGTCCTTTCGTGCCCACAACCATAGCTCACCCCACCTTCAACTCCTGGTGGCAAGAATTTCATGATCACATCTTCAGTGAGCCTGTCCATGTGTTCTATGCAGAGTTGATGCCCGATTTCCTGCCAACTTCAGAGGTAATACAATGAACTCTTGGATCAGACATGTCCTCTTTATTCATGATTCTGACCTTCATCTTCTTGTCCACAGAACACGGTACCTGCCCCTCGAGCCAGGGATATTTCTTACAATGCCGAAGGCCCAATTTCAGCACTGGGATTCAAATCCACAACTCTGGCTCAACTAATGGCCAGGTATGCCACATCAGATCCCAGCCTTTCTAGCCTCGCTGCCGACAAGAGGCAAGGTCTATCTCTGGTTGCCCCTCCAACTGCCAAGAGGAGGAGAACTATCAAGAAAGTGCTCATTGAGGTAGAATCCTTTACCCTCTTGATCACAAGATTACTCTGTTCTTAATGAATCATATCATTGTGCATTTTCAGACTAGAGCCCAGCAGCCTTCAGAACCAGTACCTGCCAATGCCCCATCCACTGGTATGACCTTTACTGTCTTTTTCTTAAGGATGAGCACTGGCATTTACCCTTCCAATTTGACATTTGCAGAAGAAACAATGGAAGAGCAGCTTGTAAATGTCCCAGTGGTCCAGCAAGCAAGTCCATCCGGGGCTGAATTACCTATCCCAGTGGAGATCTCATCTTCATCACCTTCTGCAGAAGCAATACATTCTCCAGAGATGAATCTCCCAAACCAGCCGGAGCCACCAAGTCCTCCAAGGGCGCAATCACCTGTTGGTCATGCAGAGACAACAGTCCCACCAGAGGTGGACCCCACTTCTCATCAGCCAGAAGCCCACGAGCTGCCAGCAGCTGCATCAACACCTCCCAGCTCGGAAGCTTCAGCTCTACCTGGAACACCCCCTTCACCTGTGATTGCCCCTGCTCAAGAAACCAGCCATGAGGTATCCATCTGCGCTTAACTCTGCTACTTCCACGTTTAGCATTCTTAACTCGGCAATACTGCTTTTCAGGATCAAGCTCCATCATTATCAAGCCCGCCGTCAGAGATCGATCCAGCTACCGAGGTGATGGAGAGAGCATCTCAGCCTCTGTCAGATGAAGTGCTATCAAGGCTTAAGGAAATTGTTGCCTGGCTAGAAAGGGATGCGCAAGATCAGTTCAGAGATCTTGATCACTTCGAGGAGATGTTTGAATCCATCAGCCAAGAACTTCCATAAGACATCAGAACTTCTCTATCATCTGTTTATGGCTTGGACACCCTTTATGCGCCCATCAAGCATGCCTTGAGGAAACTGCGCTCCCGCCCGGCTATTGAAAAGAAGAAAGCCGATGCTGAACATGCCATGACCGGAGCGCAATCCCAAGTAGAGAGCCACAAGGATACACTGGCCAACCTGCAGGCTTCTTATGATCTGAAAATTGCCAGGAAAGCTGCTCTAGAAGCAGAACTGAGAAGCCTGACAGCGGAGATAGAGGCTGACAAAGCTAAAATAGCCGAACTCCCCGGATTGATAGAAAAGATCCAAGCGGAAGCAAAATCGGCTATCACCAAGGTAGAGCAATGCGATGCAGAACTTACCGACCTGACTGGCACTCAAAAAGATTGCCAGGAGCTGCTGGACAACTCCCGTCTAATAACATCCAAGGCTCGTGGTGTTATTGCAAAATATCTGAACATTTGAATGCCCGTCATGATGTATATCCGAATTGGTCGTTCTTGTAATATTGTCTTGCAATTTGTTTCCTTTCTTTTGTGCACCTTCAATCATAATGCTGAACGACCCATTCGGCAATGAAACGCCAATTCCCGAATGGCACTTTGATTCTCTTTAGCCGAACCAATCGACTGAACGCGGCTCAGCCTAGAATTCCAAGCGACCCGCCGGCGGGCTGGCCAAGGAAACCTCTCCACCTTCCGATTTTCTCGGGATATGCGCCACGATCCAAAGCCACGACTCGAAGCCACGATTCATCCTGCCAGGCCTATAAATGCAACCATAGGTGCCCCTAGCTCTCCACTAGGCCTTCTAGCTCTCGAATCTTTGCCAATCTCAGCCCTTCTGCAAACAGTGCACATCCCAAGCCATCATGGTGCGCCGCCTCAACCGCCGCCGCGCCTCCGACGAGGCAGAGGGGAGCAGCGCCAACGCGCGCAGGAGGCAATGATCGTCAATTCTTCTTCTTTGATTCGACTTTTGGTTTTCTTCTTGCTCTGACGATCATCCCCTTTTTTCAGATTGATCCAGTGGAATCCGTCTCCTGCGCCGGCCAATCAACCCCTTCCTGACGACTCCTCGGAGTCCGATGGCCACTCCCCCGTGCCGTACGGGGAAGAAGACGCCCTCCGCTTCGGGGAGGAGGCCGGAGGCGTCCGGCGCGAGCTAGAGGACGTCTCCAAGAAGGCGAGGTTTAGCCGAGGCGGAATGGGAGTACCGGCGCAAGCGATTCTTGCTGGAAGCCATTGATGGTACGGCTCTGAGATTCATTCTTGATCCAACCCGGCTTTTGATGTTAATCTTTCTCTTCCTGCTTCCTGCAGCCCGCGACGCTGAGCTCAACCAGCTAAAGACGCTGGTGGAGCAGCTGGCCGAGAAGGTGAACGCCCGCGGTGACACGCCGGCGGAGCGCCTTGCCGCGGTGGAGTGCCGCGTCGACGAGGTGGCCGTCCATGGCGTTCGTCTGGGCACCACCTTGGGCCTGGCTGCCATGGCGATGCATACGGACGTCGACTACTCCACCAGGCCGCGTGGCTTCCGGGGCGGTGCGCCGGAGGACATCGACGAGATCGAGCTCATCCTGGAGCGCCTCGATGGCCACGGCGACGCCATTGCCGAAATTACCCATCCCCAATCTGTGTTGAATAGGCTTTTCGACTAGATTGTACTAGGGATGTGTAAATATCGGCAATAGATGAAGAACTTTTGCATTATGTGCTCGTCCTGTGATGACTTCCTTTGCATTTTGCATCTGCGAATTCTGTTTTCTTTGAATGCATTCGGGACTATCTTGAGCCGAACGCGCAAGAACAACTGCCCCTTGGCACAAAATCCACAGCGGATCCCGATTCGGCAATCCATAAATACTGTTCAAGAGAAAACCCTTCGCACTTGGGAGAAAACCCCGCCGTTTGGTATTCCAACAAAGTGTGTACCGGCTTGGCGGTCATCACTCCCAATGCACCCCCTTGGTCAATAAAATAGCCTGCCGGGATGCCCTGCAAATCCACTCACGCACTCATCCATCATTTCTCATCTCCTCCCCTGTCCTTAGAGGAGAAAACCCCAAAGCCATGGACAAGGGCAAGCAACCCCAGGAGAGCAGCTCATCAAAGAAGCGCACGATTCTGAAGTGAGTTCTCCCTTGATCTACTCCTCGTTCTTCCGCATGATCTTGTGCTTCATGTTTTCTTTTTGTCCTCTTCCAGCCTTGATTTGCTCCCCGAAGAAATCATCGGGACCGAAGATGTGCCTGAGTACATCTCCTCCGATTCCTCCCTTGAAGCAGAGGATGCCACGCCCGAGCAGAGGACCAACCATCGGCTGCGCCGCCGTGTGCGGCATCTGGAGCACGGCCTCAGGGACATCACCGCCCGTTGCCAAGCCGAGCGCGAGCGTCGCATGGCTCTGGAAGCACTAGTAGGGGGTAAACACTCCTGACTCCTTCTTGACCTCGTGCTTGCACTTGGATTTCTTGCCCTTAACCTTGATTTCTCTGCTTTAGATGTCTCTGACAGGTACAACAACCTGAAGGCGGCCTGGGATAGCTTGGTGGAGGCCGCCAATCGTGGTCACCCCCATGCGTTCCAAGTTGCCATCACGGTGGTCTTAGAACAACTGAATAGGGAGCAGCCGAAGAAGTAAAGAAAAGATTGAATCATACTTTCGCTTCTTTCTCCATGCCTTCTGCTTCCCACCTCCTCGAGGATCTGACCACCAGGGTTGTTCGATGTAATCCTGCAAGAAGCAGTTGTAATGTAGTTTTGTGCTAAGGGCAATGCATCCAGGCACTGGCCATTTTTCCTGTTCGAGGATTTTTGTTCTGAAGGCGACCTCATTCTTGAGCGCCGGCTATCTCTGTGCCAGATGTGTGTAATCATCGATCAATCTCAATGCTAGGATAATCTTTCTTCATATATCTTCCATTTATTGCTGCGGAAAATTCTTCTCCTAGCAAAGTTTTCAATATGTATGCATTACCAGGGACGCATCTGACCACACGAAAAGGTCCTTCCCAGTTAGGGGACCATTTGCCGAATTCACTGTATTTAGTTCCAATCGGCAATAACGCTTTCCATACTAGATCGCCTTCTGCAAATTGCCTTACTTTTACCTTTTTGTTGTAGTATTTGGCAACCCGCAACTTGTTTTTCTCAATGTTTTCCAGGGCCCTAAGACGGATCATATGTAAATCCTCTAGCTCATCCATCATTAGGCCACTGTAATCCTTGGAGCTCAACTCATTTTGCAGCACCACTCTCCTTGAATCCGATTGCATCTCCGAAGGCAGGATTGCGTGATGCCCGTAGACCAGCTCGTAGGGAGAAGTCTTTGTGGATCCATGGGGGGCCATTCGGTAAGCCCACAAGGCCTCGTTGAGAACCGAATGCCACCTTCTTGGCTTCTGATCGATCTTCTTTTGTATCAACTTGATCATGATCTTATTAGAAGCCTCTGCTTGACCATTAGCTTGGGCATAATAGGGAGAGGAATTGAACAATTTGATCCCCATGCTTTCGGCAAATTCTCTGAACTCCAGTGACACGAATTGTGCCCCTTGATCAGTGGTAATTGTCTGAGGGATCCCAAATCGATAGATGATATGCTCCTTGACAAATTCAATCATGTTTTCTGACGTCACCTTCTTCAACGGGATCGCCTCAACCCATTTAGTGAAATAATCTGTAGACAAAAGCACGAACTTATGCCCCTTGCTAGATGGTGGGTTAATTTGGCCAATCAAGTCTATACCCCAGCCCCTGAATGGCCATGGCTTGATGATGGGATTCAATGCTGATGCAGGGACCCTTTGAATATTCCCAAACCTTTGGCAATCCTGACATCCCTTGTAATATTCAAAGCAGTACTCTAATATCGTCGGCCAAAAGCACCCAGCTTGTCTAATAACCCACTTCATACGGTAGGCCGATTGGTGCGCTCCACATATCCCATCGTGCACTTCGCTCATCATGTTCTTGGCCTCTTTTGGACCCAGGCATCGTAGTAATACCCCATCTAATGATTTATAGAATAAATTATCATCCAGAAGAACGAACTTAATGGCCTTGTACCTTAGCTTCCTAGAGACCTTTCGGGATGGATCCTTCGAGTAATCAACGATCTCTCTCCTCCAATCATCTTCTGCGAGATCCGCCCCTAGTGCAAACACTTCTGCAGCGAACGCTTCTTGACTCTCTTTATAACCAGAGGCGCTCTAAGCCAGCCTGTTTGCTTCTTCGTTATGTTCTCTAGGAATATGCTACAGAGTTACTAATGGGAAGCTCTTCAAGATTTCCCTGCATTCTTCATAGTAACTCCTCAGCGCTTCACTTCTGCACTCGTATTGGCCGTTCAATTGCTTGATTACCAGCTCTGAATCTCCATAGACTTCAACTGAAACGGCCCTAGCTTCTCTCAAATATTGAAGCCCTCGAAGTAATGCCTCGTACTCAGCCTGGTTATTTGTGACAGTGGGTTGTATAGGAATGGCAAATTCAAACATCTCACCTCTGGGCGAAATCAGTAGGATCCCTACTCCCCCACCTTTACCACACGACGATCCATCAAAAAATAGAGCCCAAGGGGTAATTTCAAGCAAATCAATTGACGGATCACGATGTTCAGTTATAAAATCGGCAATGATCTGACCTTTTATGGCTTTTGCCGATTCGAACTTCAACTCAAACTCTGATAGAGCCAAAATCCACTTGCCAATCCTGCCGTTCAAAATTGGCATAGATAACATATGTTTTATCACATCAAACTTGGAATACACAGTGCATTCGGCATTCAACAGGTAGTGCCGAAACTTTGTACATGAGTAGTACACGCAAAGGCACAGTTTCTCTACAGCCGAATACCTGGTCTCAGGATCAAGTAGTTTTCGGCTAAGATAAGCTACTACCCGCTCCTTCCCTTCAGATTCTTGAATAAGGGCCGATCCAATGGTTTGGGTATCGGCCGCCACGTACAACTTGAAAGGCTTGTTTAGCTGAAGAGGAACCAAGACCGGCGGCTCCTTCATGTACTGCTTGATTTCATCAAAAGCATTTTGTTGTTCGTCGCCCCACGTGAATTTCTGATCTTTCTTCAGCTTCAGCAATGGAGAGAATGGCAACACCTTCTGTGATAAGTTTGAAATGAACCTTCTCACGAAGTTGATCTTGCCGAGCAGTGATTGTAACTCCTTGAGGTTAGTTGGAGGAACAACTTCATCGATGGCCTTCATGATCTTCTTGCCAACTTCAATTCCTCCCTCGTGGACCAAAAACCCCAAGAATTCTCCAGCTGATACCCCAAAAGCGCACTTGTTTGGATTCATCTTCAAACCGTGTTTCCGGGTGCACTCTAAGGTCTTCTTCACATCTTCCAAATGGGTGTCATGACTTAGGGATTTGATCACCACGTCATCAATGTAGATCTCCACAACTTTGCCGATCAACTCATGAAAAATGTAATTCATGGCCCGTTGATAGGTTGCACCGGCATTTTTTAACCCAAATGTCATGACTATCCACTCGAACGAGGCCTATATGACCGGGACATCCGAAGGCGGTCTTTGATATGTCTTCTATTGCCATGAAGATCCGATTGTATCCCGCATTGCCATCCATGAAGCTAATCACCTTGTGCCGGCGAGCGCGTCAATCAACAAATCGGCAATAGGCATCGGGTATCCATCCATCGGAGTAGCTCTGTTCAGGTCCCTGAAATCTATGCAAACCCTCATTTTTCCATTCTTCTTGTACACAAGGACGATGTTAGATATCCACTCCGCGTATCTGCATGGCCGAACGAAGTTTGCATCAAGTAATCTTTCAATTTCCTTCTTCACATCGGCCAATACCTCATCCTTGTAGATTTTCTGAGGTGGTTGCTTATATTGAGGACCATGTGTGGTTCGAGGACCGGTGGATGGTCGCTTCCTTGTGTGATGAGTGATTGACAACGTTGTGTGGACTGATTCTTGGCTAAGTATTGCAGGTGCAGGTTGCGGCTTGACTCGTGTTGGTGCAGGTGAAGAACAAGCGCGAAAGGTCGTTGCCGGTGAGGCCTCCAGGTGTGGAGAAGACAAGTAGGCTTCGTTCGAGGGACCCGGTGGCCGGCGGGGGTCAAGTGCGGGCCGCATGGTGGCATGAACAAGCAAGATGAAGTCGTGGACGGTTTCTTGGTAGAGCCTCAAAACCAAGGTCGAGCCGGGACTACGTGGGAGCCGAGTCATGAGTGGAGATTGGCGGAGGCTACACCGAGTTCGCGGGGTTTGCAGTGGTTCACCAGAAAACCACTGGGTTACTCGGTTGAGCCACAAAACCGAGGCCGAAGACTCGACAAGGAGGTGCGGCCACCCAGGCCGGTTCAACCGCCCAGGAGGGGCGGTCAGACCGCCTGGGGCCGGTCAGATCCACCGGGCCGGTCTAACCGCCTGTGGGGGGCGGTCCGACCGCCCCGGCCGCCGCGCCGAGAAGCTTCGAAGCGGAGGACACGCGTCGGGATCGCAAGGCGTGCGTCGAGGCTACGCGAGGTGCGGTCGCCGGCATCCGTCCGATGGTGAAGACATCAAGAATTCCAAATTCGCCCTTGAGGGGCTTGTATCCCTAGTTAGTAGAGAGGGGCATTATAGACATTCGGTTGCCGCCTATATAACCCAAGAGGTGAGAGGTTGGCAGCCAACTCTTGGAACCCTAGCTCATTTGGTTTTTCCATTTTCGTTCTCTATTTTTCCCTAGGTTTTTAGAAGGCTAGTTTGAGAGCTTCATGTGAGATCTAGAGAGAGGGATGGATGTTTGGGTGGCAAACTAGACCTTGTACGAACCATTCATGGCATGTATAGAAGGTTCGGCGTGGTTCTTCATGGTGGTTTTCCCGTCTCTTTGATGTTGATTTTCGGAGCTCTTTTTGGCGGTGTTTTGAGAACGATTTCTTGGGGTTTTTGGTGGGTGTCACGTATGAGGTTTTTGTGCCTCTTTGGCTGGTGACTTTGCCCCCAAATCTCCTTTGAATCGGACTCGATTTGGTGGTTTTCGTTGGAACTCGAGTTCTTGACCTAGAGAAGCGATTTCTTCGATTCCTCTTGATTGTGAGCGTTTCGGGTCGATTCCTTTGAGGAAGAGGTTGCCCAGGAGGTAACCCAGCTATCCCCGAAGTTTGGCTGCAATCCGTGAAGTGATTCGGGAGATCGGGCATGAGGAAGTTGAGGTTTGACCCGCGGGTTCGTTTTTCGGGAAGGGGCGGTCTAACCGCCTACGGGGGGGCGGTCTAACCGCCCGGGGTGTTTCCGGGTCAAAGTTTTGTTTCGCCGGATTTTCCTCTGTGAGTTTGTTCGCCTTGATCAGAGGAGTGTCTGGGTGAAATTTGGAGCCGTTCTTGCGCAGTTTGCTAGGTGTTCTTGGTTGGAGTTCATTGCTGGGTACAGGAGGTTAGACCGCCCCAGGTAGCCGGTCTAACCGCCCCTAGGCCCTTGGGTGAAGTTTTGGTTTTCGCCAAGATTTTCTGGTAGCTAGCATGGCCTTGACCAGAGATCTCTGTTGGTGAAACCGTGGTGTGTTTTGGTGCTCGGAAGAGGTGTTTCGGAGGATTTCTTGGTTGCCAGGTGGAGGCGGTCTAACCGCCCCCTATACCCGGTCTAACCGCCCCCTCTGGTTAGCCGGCTTTCGAGTTGTTTCCGCTGTCGGTGCTGCGTGTGTGTTGTGGTTGCTGGTAGAGTTTGTTCCTAGGACCAGTAGCACTCCAGTGGCTACGTGGTTTTGGCAAACGGGAGGTAGAAGTGCGGAGCGTGTGATTTCGGGGGGTTCGACCGAGCTAGTTCGTCTTGTCGGAGTTTCAATCTCCCTCGAGAAGAATTTTTATCGGCTCCCATTCACTCCCCCCTCTCTGGTCGCCTTATCGGTCCTTCAAGTGGTATCAGAGCCGGTTCGGGTCTTTGTTGACTCTAACCGCCTAAGATCCAAGGATGGCGTACCGAGAACGGGGTTCGGGTCCTCCACACTTCGATGGAAAGAACTACCGGATGTGGAGCAAGCGGATGGGTGCGTTCCTCCGCGGAAAGGGTCGACTCGTGGGATGTCACGGTGGACACGGAGCTATGTCCGGCCGATGGATTTCCTTGCTCCGGGGTCGAGGGACGGATTCGACGCCAACAATAAGGCGGTCGACTACTTGTTTCGTGCTTTGTGTCGGCCGAGTTCGATCGGGTGCACACCGAGCACTTGGCTTGTAGGATTTGGGCGGTGTTGAAGGAGGCTCATGTTGGGAACGCCCGGTGTTCGAGCACGGTTGTATGCGACCTACCGGAGAGAGTACGAGAACTTCACTCATCTCCCCGGTGAGTCCATCGATGCCTTGTTCCAGAGGTTCACGGTGGTTGTGAACAACATGAGGGCCAATGTGGACGTGCTCCCGTACGATGATCATGATAGAGCGGTCAAGCTCTTACACTCTTTGGATCATACGATATGGGGCGGGAAGTTCGAGGCCATAGTCGAGTCGGAGAGGTACGATACTCGACGGTGAACGAGCTGTTCTCGAAGCTCAAGTCGGCCGAGGTGGATAGGGGCATGATCGCCAAGCTCGAGGGACCGACCGACTCCCATAGTCTTGCCCTCGTTGGTGGTTCCAAAGGAAAGACTAACTCTAACCCATCCACCGGGATGTTCTCGTTTTCCTCTTTGATGTCTATGCCGGATGAGGAGTTTGATGACCTTGGAGAGGACGAGCCGGCGCCGTTGATGAGGGCGGTTCGAGAGGCCGCACGAGAACCGCGTGAACATGAGGAGGAACACGAGGACTGCTTCCGGTGCGGCAAGCGGGACACTTCGTTGCCGACCGCCCGAGAAGGCCGAGAACAAGGACGGCTACAAGCACAAGCCGAGGATGAACGATGGCAAGTACCGTTCGAGGCGCGACCACAAGAGCAAGCACAAGAACAAGTACAAGGACAAGCGACGATCGAGGAAGAAGGAGGGCCGAGGCAAGGCCCGAGCGATGGTTGGAGCGAGCGACGTCGACTCCGGGTTCCGCGTACTCCACCTCGAGCTCGAGCAGCAGCGAAGACGAGGGAGATCGCCGCAAGAACAAGAGGTCGTCCAAGAACCTGAGTGGGCTGAGCTGCTTCGCGAGAGACGGCTTCTGCACCATGGCGCGAGCTCCGGCGGCAAGAAGAGCACACGAGAGCGACTCGGACTGCGAGTCCGACGACGAGGTGCGTGATGAACTTCCCTTCTTGCGCCGGGAGAATGAGAGGCTTGGCTCTTTGCTTGATAACCGTGATGACATGCTTAGAGAGGCCAAGAAAATGAGGAAAGAGCTTAGGGCTTCACTCGAGGATGCTAGGACTAGAGTGGCCGAGCTAGAGACACGGGTGCTTGATAGCAAGCTTGAGATTGATTCGCTTAAGGCTAGCCCCGTTGTTGCTGATGAAAATGATTGTGCCGATTGCGCCATATTCCTTGCCGATCTTGCTTTGTTTAAGGAGAAGCATGCCTCCAAGTGTGAGGAACTAGATGTGCTTAGGGTTGAAGTGGCGAGCTTAAGTCTAGACCCGCTTTGCTAGGTGCTTGCACTTCTTGCCCTGTTTTGCATGCTAAGATTGATGAGTTGCATGCTTACACTAGTTCGCTCGAGGCTAAATTGAAGGAACCCATGCCTACATCCTGCTCTACTTGTGAAATGCATGCATTGAAAAATTTGGAGCTTGCACATTATGTTGATCGCTTGCAGGATGAGAATGATGACTTGAGGAAGTTGATGGGTTGGTTGTCCGGTCATGAGCCTCAGTTGAGGATGATGATCGAGGCCTTTAAGAGGCAAGATGGTGAGGGGCTTGGGGCAAACAAGGTTGGTGAAGGAAGTGGAGAGAATATCCCGGAGCCACCAAAAACCCACCACAAAAATGATTTCCCTCCAAAACCCAACCATCTTAGGAACCGACTAGACACAACCCCGGCTCCACCTATATTTCCTACACCCACAAATGATCTCCAAAAGCCCATCAAGTTTGTGAGCACTTCGGGGAAAGTGTTCTTTGGGAAAGTGAGAGAGAAGGCAAGTGAGGAGAAATCGGTGGAGGAGTTGAGTGGAGAGAAACCAAGCGAGCAGCCCCAATCCAAGCCAAAACCTAAGCTTGTGAGGTTCCGTTGTGGCCATTGTGGGAAGGAGGGTCACAAGGATGAGTTTTGCTTCAAGAGGAAGCGGGAAGAGAGGATGGCAAAGGAGTGGGCGAACAAGGATAGGTACAACCCCCTCATGGTGTACCTAAGCCTCGTATGCCACTGCCCAGGGGTAAGGCTGTGGTGAGAAGTGTTCCGGCATGGGGAGACGCGAGTTCCCGCGGCCGAGGAGCCGTTGCGGAGGGGGGCGGTCGACCGGCCCGGCTAGGCGGTCGGGACCGGCCCGCCCCGCAGGGGGGCGGTTGGACCGGCCCGGCTAGGCGGTTTAACCGCCCCCCCCCGCACTCGGGCGGAGTGGTTTTCGAGGTGGTGAGTCGAGAGGTTTCGGTGTCCGGAGGTGGAGTTGCCGGTGGTTGGTCCGGAAAGACAAGCGGGTGGTCGGTTGCTAGGCATTCTCCCCCTCGAGGTCACTACGGGGATGGGAGGAGTCGTAGCTTTGAGAAGGAGAGGAGGGACGCTCCACGGGTTGTCTTCCGTGGTTTTGGTCCTCCTCCGGGCAGGTGAGGGGTGGTTTCCTCGGAGTGGTTACCGAGGTGGTGTTCGTGGAGGTAGCTTTGGTAGGAGAGATGCTTTGGTTGGTGCTAACCCCACTTTCGAGCAAATGGCTCAGGCACGGGTTTTCCTCTTTTGGTACTAACCCCGGTCTGAGTCGTTTGTTCGCTCACGTGCTTGTTTTTGAATTTCGAGGTGGGAGACTTGAAGAACATTTGGTTGATTGACTCCGGTTGTTCGAGGCATATGACCGGAGACGAGGGGGTGGTTCTCAAGTCTCGTCCGGTGGTGACGAAGAGGTACATCACCTTTGGGGACAATGGGCGTGGGCGTGTGCTTTCGAAGGTGAGATAAAAGTGAGTGACAAGATCACTCGAGGCGTGTTGCTCTTGTTCAATCGCCGGGGTACAATTTGCTTTTCGTGTCTCGGTTGTTGGATGAGGGTTTTGAGGTGTTGTTTCGGCCTCGGTGGTTCTCGGATTGTGGACTCTCGAGGGGACCTTGTTTGTATGGTCGTTCCCGAGGGTCGGGTGTTTCGTGCTGATTTTTCTCGGTCTTCGGGTGTTGAGCGTTGTTTCTTGGCCGGTTCTTCGAGTGAGTTGTGGAAGTGGCATAGGAAGTTGGGTCACTTGAGCTTTGACCTTCGTCTCGCTTGAGTAAACTCAATTTGGTCCGAGGATTGCCACGTTTGAGGCTTGAGAAAGAGTTGGTTTGTGCTCCGTGTAGGCATGCCAAGATGGTGGCCTCTTCTCACCCGCCTCTCACCGATGTGATGACCGAGCGTCCATGCGAGCTGCTCCATATGGACCTTGTTGGCCCGGCTCGTGTGCGATCTCGGCGGTGGGAAGTGGTATGTCCTTGTTGTGGTGGATGACTATTCTCGGTATGCGTGGGTGTTCTTTCCGGAGGATAAGGGGGGAGACGTTTGGTTTTGTTCGAGATCTAGTCTTGAGGTTGAAGAACGAGAGGCACGGAGATGCCATACGAGCTATCCGCAGTGATAATGGCTCGGAATTCGGGAACTCTCGTTTTGAAACCTTTTGTCATGACTTGGGTCTTGAGCACCAGTTTTCGAGTCCGTATACGCCTCCCCAGAATGGTGTTGTGGAAAGGAAGAACGGGATCTTGTGCGAGATGGCTCGGACGATGCTTGATGAGCATAGGACTCCGAGGAGGTATTGGGCCGAGGCGGTGAATACCGCATGCTATGTGTCGAACGGAATATACCTCGAGTGCACAAGAAGAAGACATGCTATGAGTTGATGCATGGTCGCACACCCAAAGTGAGTCACTTCCATGTCTTTGGTTGCAAGTGTTTCATTCGAAGAAAGGCGGGGAAGTTGGATAAGTTTGAGGCTAGGTCTGTCGATGGCATTTTCTTTGGTTATGCATCTCATTCTAGAGCATATCGTGTGCTCAATCTTGAAACTAACCAAATCGTGGAGACTTGCGAGGTAACCTTCGACGAGACAGAGCCACGTAGTCGCCTTGTCTTTGAGTGTGCAGGTGATGATGAGCTTGGCGAGGAGATCTTTCGGGGAGGAGGAGCATGAACATGGTGATGATGAGGATGGCGGTGCGGTGCCCCCGGCTGAACATGTACCCACTACTTCGACTACGATGATGGATGGACCCTCTGCTACACCTACGACGACAAATCAAGAACAAGGAGAAGCTGATGTTGAGGGGGAGGTAGCTTCGAGGCGAGAACCTCCCCGGCGAGTTCAAGTGGATCACCCAGCTTCGAGAATCATCGGCGACATGAATGAACGCACTACACGGTCGAGGTTTCGAAACAATTCCCATTTTGCTCATGCTGCATTTGTTGCTTCTTTCGAGCCCAAAGACATTGGACACGCACTATCTGATCACAATTGGGTTAACTCGATGCATGAGGAGCTGGAGAACTTTGAGAGGAATCAGGTGTGGGAGTTGGTTGACCCTCCCCCAGGGTGTAAGCCGATTGGTACAAAATGGGTGTGGAAAAACAAAGAGGGAGAGAAGGGTGAGGTTGTGAGGAACAAGTCGAGACTTGTTGCTCAGGGGTTCAGTCAGAAGGAGGGGATCGACTACGAGGAGACCTTTGCTCCCGTAGCCCGTTTGGAGGCGATTAGGATCCTTCTAGCCTTTTCTGTGGCTAAAGGGTTCAAATTGCATCAAATGGATGTGAAGAGTGCTTTTCTGAATGGAGTGTTGGAGGAAGAAGTGTATGTGAGACAGCCTCCGGGGTTTGAGAGTGAGAAGTACCCCCACCGGGTGTACAAGTTGAGGAAGGCGCCGTATGGGTTGAAGCGGCGCCTAGAGCTTGGTATGGCGAGGTTGAGGGGGTTCTTGTTTGAGAGAGGTTTTGAGATGGGGAAGGTCGATCGGACCTTGTTTTTGCGAGGCGGGGGCGAGAGATATCCCGATTGTGCGGGTGTACGTGGATGATATTGTCTTTGGTGGCTCGTCTAACTCTCTTGTTGCGAGGTTTGCGAGATGATATGAGCGGGGAGTTCGAGATGAGTATGATGGGTGAGTTGCGGTTCTTCCTCGGGCTACAAATCAAGCAATCAAAGGAAGGAACATTTGTGCACCGGAGCTAAGTACACCAAGGACATTGTGAGGAAATTCAAGATGGAGGACTCCAAGGCTATGACGACGCCGATGAGTACGACTACGGCTCTTGATGCGGACGAGAAAGGTGAACACGTGGACCGGAAGGAGTACCGAAGCATGATCGGGTCACTCCTCTACTTGACGGCGACGAGGCCGGACATACGGTTCTCGGTGTGTCCGTGCGCTCGTTTTCAAGCGTCTCCGAGGACTTCGCATCGGCAAGCGGTGAAAAGAATTTTCGGGTACTTGCGTCACACTCCCGACTTCGGCCTTTGGTACTCCGCGTCCTCTTCTTTGGCGCTTCATGGCTTTTCGTACGCGGATTTTGCCGGGTGTCGGTTGGATAGGAAGTCCACTTACGGGACTTGCCGCTTTTTGGGTTCTTCGTTGGTGTCTTGGTCTTCTCGTAAGCGGTCGAGTGTGGCTCAATCCACGACCGAAGCCGAGTATGTTGCCGCCGCTAGTTGTTGCTCTCGGCTCCTTTGGATCACCTACACCATGAGTGACTTTGGTGAGGAGTATACCCATGTCCCACTTCATTGTGATAGCACCGTTGCCATAAGCGTTGCAAAGAACCCGGTGCTCCATTCCAAAACCAAACACATAGAAGTGAGATATCATTTCCGAGAGACAACGTAGAGAAAGGGAAGATAGCCTTGATCCATGTACCCACACATGACCAACTAGCCGATATTTTCACCAAACCCCTAGATCAAGCAACTTTCACTCGTTTGCGGGGGGAACTTGGTGTGTGTTTGATTTCTTGAGTTGGGTGTGTGAGGGCTTTCTTTTGCCGGTGGTGTCGAGCCCGTTTTGCCTCCCCTCGAGGAGCCGGTTTGTAGCATATGTATAGCTTTCCTTTGTGCATTTCTTGCATTTGGCATGGCATATGTAACATGATGTATAGGCATCCTTGTATCTTAGATTGCATGCATTTTGTATCATATGCATCGGATAGGAAAAGCTTCTCCTATATACAATGTTTACCATGGGTTGCTATATATGTTCTTGTGAGCTTGTTTGATGTGCTACGGTTAGTTTGACTTAGCTCTTGATGATCTTGATGAATGATCCATGGTTGATGGCTAATTTTTGAAAAATGTCACATACATGCTCTCTCATGTGTAAATGCCTATATATGATCTTGACATGTTTTAGTGGCTTTGCTATGCTTACTTTGTGGTTGGATAGCTAGTTTATTGATCATATGGAGCAAAAGGCTCACTTGCCATCATGAATGTTTAGCCCTCTTGCTTAATCTTGTGGAGGGGCATAAGTTCCTTTTTGTCGCAAAGACATTTCATGTACCATCTACAAATCTGAAAATGAAATGAAAAATGCTTGGAAAATATGTTCCCATGTCATATGTGCTGACATTAATTTGCTTTGGGTGCTAAACCGTTGCATGATGCCTACCAATGAGAAGTCTCATACATAGAAGTAGGCACATGGCTCGGTGGCTTTGACATGACATGAGGTGCTTTTGGGTGTTTATGTTGGTCTTATGATTAGAATGGCTGTCCTAGCATGAAGTTTGAGTGGCTTTGCCATTTTGATATGTTTTGCTCCTGTTTAGGTATTTGCTTGTGAGAGAGTAACTTTTCGCAAAATTACTAAAATCCTTTTTAGCCTTGACCAATGGTTGTGAAACTTGGTGATCACGTAGTTAAGGTCCTTACGAACCTGTCGAGTATCTAACTTGCTCATTTGGACTTGTGTAGCTCCTTGTGATGAATTTTGTATATTCGAGAAGCTATATGTTGCAAGTTTTCGCATTTTGCCTTGATTCATGCATTGTCAACAAGGGGGAGAAGTTTGTGCATGTTTTGGGCACTGGGAGTGTTTGGAAGGTGTTCCAATTGTTTCGGGCAATTTTTGAGCGAGTTTGGTGCGGGCCGGTTTCTTTGGGCGGTCTAACCGCCCCCGTGCGGTCGGTTCGGGCAGAGGCGGTCTAACCGCCCGGGCAGGGGCGGTCTAACCGCCTGGGCGGTGTGAGCGGTGTTTTTGCTCTTTGTTGCTTCCCGAGTTGCATTGATGCATGTGTTCGGGGGGAGTGTGTTGTGGCTCGGGGGAGCTTGCTTTTGTGCAGGGGGGAGCTCTTTGTGGTGTTCGAGTTTTGCTTTGGTGGTTTGCGCTCTTTGCTTGAGCCGTGTTTTGTCTCGGATGTGTCGAGCCGTTGCCCTTGCCTAAGGGGTCCGAGACTTGTCTTCTTCAAGTGATCTTGCTCTTTGCCTTTCTTTGGCTTTCGATCGCTTGTTGGGGTTTCTTTTTATTTGTTTCTTTTCTTTTCCTTTTCTCTTATGTTACTTCATGTGAGTGTGTTGTCAATGCACTCATCAAGGGGGAGATTGAGGACCATGTGTGGTTCGAGGACCGGTGGATGGTCGCTTCCTTGTGTGATGAGTGATTGACAACGTTGTGTGGACCGATTCTTGGCTAAGTATTGCGGGTGCGGGTTGCGGCTTGACTCGTGTTGGTGCGGGTGAAGAACAAGCGCGAAAGGTCGTTGCGGTGAGGCCTCCGGGTGTGGAGAAGACAAGTAGGCTTCGTTCGAGGGACCCGGTGGCCGGCGGGGGTCAAGTGCGGGCCGCATGGTGGCATGAACAGCAAGATGAAGTCGTGGACGGTTTCTTGGTAGAGCCTCAAAACCAAGGTCGAGCCGGGACTACGTGGGAGCCGGGTCAGGAGTGGAGATTGGCGGAGGGTACACCGAGTTCGCGGGGTTTGCAGTGGTTCACCAGAAAACCACTGGGTTACTCGGTTGAGCCACAAAACCGAAGCCGAAGACTCAACAAGGAGGTGCGGCCACCCAGGCCGGTTCAACCGCCCAGGAGGGGCGGTCAGACCGCCAGGGGCCGGTCAGATCCACTGGGCCGGTCTAACCGCCCGGGGGGGCGGTCTGACCGCCCGGCCGCCGGCGCCGAGAAGCTTCGAAGCGGAGGACACGCGTCGGGATCGCAAGGCGTGCGTCGAGGCTACGCGAGGTGCGGTCGCCGGGCATCCGTCCGATGGTGAAGACATCAAGAATTCCAAATTCGCCCTTGAGGGGCTTGTATCCCTAGTTAGTAGAGAGGGGCATTATAGACATTCGGTTGCCGCCTATATAACCCAAGAGGTGAGAGGTTGGCGCCAACTCTTGGAACCCTAGCTCATTTGGTTTTTCCATTTTCGTTCTCTATTTTTCCCTAGGTTTTTAGAAGGCTAGTTTGAGAGCTTCATGTGAGATCTAGAGAGAGGGATGGATGTTTGGGTGGCAAACTAGACCTTGTACGAACCATTCATGGCATGTATAGAAGGTTCGGCGTGGTTCTTCATGGTGGTTTTCCCGTCTCTTTGATGTTGATTTTCGGAGCTCTTTTTGGCGGTGTTTTGAGAACGATTTCTTGGGTTTTTTGGTGGGTGTCACGTATGAGGTTTTTGTGCCTCTTTGGTCGGTGACTTTGCCCCCAAATCTCCTTTGAATCGGACTCGATTTGGTGGTTTTCGTTGGAACTCGAGTTCTTGACCTAGAGAAGCGATTTCTTCGATTCCTCTTGATTGTGAGCGTTTCGGGTCGATTCCTTTGAGGAAGAGGTTGCCCGGGAGGTAACCCGGCCTATCCCCGAAGTTTGGCTGCAATCCGTGAAGTGATTCGGGAGATCGGGCGTGAGGAAGTTGAGGTTTGACCCGCGGGTTCGTTTTTTCGGGAAGGGGCGGTCTAACCGCCTACGGGGGGCGGTCTAACCGCCCGGGTATTTCCGGGTCAAAGTTTTGTTTCGCCGGATTTTCCTCTCGTGAGTTTGTTCGCCTTGATCGAGGAGTGTCCGGGTGAAATTTGGAGCCGTTCTTGCGCGATTTGCTAGATGTTCTTGGTTGGAGTTCATTGCTGGGTACGGGAGGTTAGACCGCCCCCGGGTAGCCGGTCTAACCGCCCCTAGGCCCTTGGGTGAAGTTTTGGTTTTCGCCAAGATTTTTCGGTAGCTAGCATGGCCTTGACCAGAGATCTCCGTTGGTGAAACCGTGGTGTGTTTTGGTGCTCGGAAGAGGTGTTTCGGAGGATTTCTTGGTTGCCGGTGGAGGCGGTCTAACCGCCCCCTATACCCGGTCTAACCGCCCCCTCCGGTTAGCCGGCTTTCGAGTTGTTTCCGCCGTCGGTGCTGCGTGTGTGTTGTGGTTGCTGGTAGAGTTTGTTCCTAGGACCGGTAGCACTCCAGTGGCTACGTGGTTTTGGCAAACGGGAGGTAGAAGTGCGGAGCGTGTGATTTCGGGGGTTCGACCGAGCTAGTTCGTCTTGTCGGAGTTTCAATCTCCCTCGAGAAGAATTTTTATCGGCTCCCATTCACTCCCCCCCCCTCTCTGGTCGCCTTATCGGTCCTTCATATATGGTTTGAAACCAGGCTTGATTGGCAACCGATGCTCGACGATGGAGCGATCCAATCCAGGCATCTCCGAATAATCCCAGGCGAAGCAATCCTTGTATTCTTTGAGAAGCTCAATCAAATTCCCCCTGAAGTCCGGCTGCAAATTTGCACTGATGAACGTCGGCCTTGGCTTATCACCGCTTCCAATGTCAACCTCTTCTAGTTTATCAGCCGACATGAATCCTCGCCCTAATTTGCCATCAGTGCCATCCACGGGGTTCTCCATTAAAAATTGCTATAAGAGCCGACCGCTTGAATCGGCCGTTGGTCACCGCCGACGAGTTCAACGAGACCTTCCCCCCGATCTTTGCCACGAGAAGCAATCAATCCCCCGGTACTCCCAGAAAGCTGGTTCCATGTTGGCCACGCTCACGGAATCATCTGCTTGGACGACCTCGATCTCATCGTCCACCCACTGGATAAGCTGTTGATGTATGGTGGATGGGACGCAACAGTTAGCATGAATCCAGTCCCGCCCAAGCAGCAGGCTGTAGGCTCCTTTGCCCTCGATGACAAAGAAGGTGGTGAGCAGCGTCTTGGACCCGATCATCAAGTCTACGTGGGCGCATCCCTTGGTGTCGGAGGGGTTCCCGGCGAAATCATTCAAGATGATGCTCGTAGGTGTCAAATCGCTCGGGCCCATACCAAGCTTCCTGAAGGTGGTGTACGGCATTACGTTGACTGCCGCTCCACCGTCGACGAACATCTTGGTCAATGGCTTGCCATTGACGTACCCCCTCAAGTACAGCGGCCTCATATGACGGTTCTTGGCCGGCTTGTCGAAGATAGCCTGCTTGGCCAGCACCAGTTGGGCCATCATCCCCTCGGTCTGCTCATCATCGAAGGAAGCTTCCTCCTGCATAGCCTGGTTAGCAGGAGCCATGAACTCGTTCGGCAGAAAGTATACCATGCATGCTGGAGCCGAACGCTTCGATCCCTCCGGTTGGTCTTTGGGGCGCCACACCTGCCTTGCCTGGATCCCGGCCTGCCTCATCTCGCGGTTGCTCAAGCGCTGGACCCGTCTCTTCTGGCTTCTCCTCAGGCCGGGCGGGCACCATTGCCCCTTCTGCCAGATGTAGTCATCTTCATTCTCCTCTTGATCAGCCCACCTGAGATCAGCTTGGCGCTTCCTGGGATGATCGATGACTTCAATTTTTTGGCGCCGATCCCCATTAGGGTGGATCCTTCCAAGTCTCTCGTGGACGGATCGGCGATTGGCAGTTTCCTGCCTGTACTCAACATACCTGTCACTACATTCAGGACGGGTTCTTCAACGTGGGCAGCTTTAAACCCTCATTCCAGCAATGCCTGAAGAAGGCGCATCCCCAGTGTGCGCGCTCCTGCTCGCGCGCGTACTGCTCCTGGTCCCTTCTGCGCGCCTCTTCTTTGGCTCTGCGCTGCTCCTCCTCGTAGCACCGTTTCTGGTAGCGCTCTTTCTCGATCTGACGCTGCCATTTGTTGAGGAGGATGCGTGTCGTCACCTTAGGCTTGGCTCTGGATGGCTCCCCAATTTCGATGTGACTCTTAAGAATGCGGGGGGCGTCACCTTGCATTTGTTCCAGAGACACTTGGCGCTCTGGGTCCACTGCTCCACCTTGTCTAGACCTGGCTGAGGTCAAGACCTTGACTTTCCCCTTCTCCTCGGCTGTTATCATATTAACAGAAAAGCCCACCATGTTCTGAGGAAAGAGATGTCCATCCAGCTTCATTTTGTTGTCGAACTTGAGGTGACCCTCCTGGATGGCCTTCTGGATCCTCATCCCGAAGACCCCGCAATCATTGATGGAGTGTGAATCCCCGTCATGGAAGCCACGGTAACGTTTTGATTTAACTCCATCAGGCCGAAGCATGGAATGCCCCTCGGGCGCCTTGATTCGGCCTTCTTTCACTAAGAGCTCAAACAATTTATCAGCTTTCGTGATGTCAAAATCATAAGTTCCCTTGGTCTGCTTGACCCAGCGCTGATTCATTGTCAGAGGCTCCTTTCCCCACATGATCTCTCGCTGCTGCCTACATCCAACTCATCATCAGAATCCTCGAGCAGATCGGCTTTGTCCAAGAACTGGTTGTAGACGTCAGCGACGTCGTGCCGCTTGCCGCATTTGGCGTCCTTCTTGAAGCCATACGCCCGATTGCTCATCGGCGACGGCTTCGCGACACCGGCCCGGGTTCTCAAACTCCATCCCAAACAATTTCTCGCACACGGCGGCGGCATCCGGCGACGGCCATGTCGACCAACCGGTCATCCGGCAAGTTAAGTGAGAAGCACATGCCCTTGACCTCCCTGAACCTCCGGAGAAACTCCAGCGGCGTCTCGCTATGCCTCTGCTTCATAGTCGCAAGGTCAATTAGCTTCTTCTCCAAACTGCCGCTGAAATAATGAGCGTGGAACTTCCGCTCCAAATCCTTCTATCTGGCCACTGATTCAGGGGGCAGGGACGAAAACCACTGAAACGCTGGACCTGTCAGTGATGCAGCGAAGTAGCGGACCCTGAAAGTCTCCTCAGCCGAGCACTCCCCGAGCTGCATGAGGTAACGAGCAATGTGCTCGACCGTGCTCGTGTCGTCTTGCCCCAAGAATTTTGTGAACTCCGTTGGCGGCTTCACCCTTGGCGGCAAGAGCACATTGTAGTACCATTCCGGGAATGGCGGCTTATAGGCGGGTCCTTGCATTTTTGGCTTGAGGCCGAACTGATTTTGCATCAATTCGGCCATTCTCCGCGCCAGGGCGTCGTCTTCCTGCGCGCCTGCAGCTGGCGCGTATCATGGGTGTGGGAAAGCATCAAATGCCCCGTAGTTTCCCACCTCGTGATAGCCACTGCCGTACAAGTTTCTCTGCAGCCAGTTGGTCGCCGGAGCAATCCTCTGACCGGAAGTGAGCGGGGCGCCGGTTGAGCCGAATGCTACGTCTCCGTACGTGGGCTGGTACGGATTCGGCTGTTGCACAGGTTGACCTGTGCTGCCCTGCGGTGGTGGCTGTATTGGCTGTCCCCCTGGAGCTTGTAATGGGGGCTGAACTGGCTGACTCCCAGCGCCCTGCGGAGGAGGCTGGAACGCCTGACTTCCAGAACTCTGAGGAGGAGGCTGCTGTGGCTGGCTCCGTAACGGCGGTTGAGAACTTGACTCGCCCAGCTCCACGGTCTTCCCCTGGCCGGGTGCCTTGCTGAACGCTTGTTCCATGCCAGGACCGAAGACGGCCACCATCATCTGCTGGAGCGCACCGAGGAACGCCTTGTTGTGCTTGCTAAGCATGTAATCAGCTGATTCCTGGAATACTCGCGCGCACTCCTCTTTTTCCTGCTGGGATGTGGTGTCACTCTCCCCCGGCAGCAGTACCCTGGGCATCTCGTTCTTCAGATAGGGGACGCCGCTTCTATTCTTTTTGAACGACAGCAGATACTTCTGCTGAAACTGGTCCACGACGTCTTGGAGTTGCTGCCGCTGTTCCGGAGAAAGATCTTCAAGGTCGACATCCATAAGGTCTGCGATTTCAGGCATCTTGAATCTATTCGACTATTGTCCCACTGGGCGTGCCAAAAAGTGTGTTGACGCGAAAAGTGCACTCAACGCCAATCACACAGCAAGCCGAACAAAGCTGGCTTCACACGCGCAGAGAGCGAAAGACGTGCCGATCAATTTTTCCCGAAAATTAACAAAAGATAATGCGATTAAATACCAAAGCTTGGAACTTGCCGGGTGGTACCAGACAGTTCCATATTTACGGCTAAGAAGCCAAATGAGATGACACATAGCTATAGAAAGCTATCTGCCAACGATCTACAACCATTCGGGAAACCATAAAGGGAAACAATAACACTGCCGAATGGATGACGTGAGCATGACGGCGATCGGTCTTTGTTTGAACAAGAATGCACGTACACGAGGTCATGACCGATCCCCATAAAGATTAACATTAAATATACGAATAAAGTAAAATACGAACGTGATCATGTATTAAACAAGCATGCATAGATCCAAAGCACTAGTCTACCGCATGTCTAGTTACTTTAAAACCCGTCGAGCACGATGTCAAGCAAATCTATCCACCGCATGATACAACTTGCATGAAAAAACGTACCACTTTCCACAAATAGATCTATCCACCGCATGAAACAATCTAAATATGGAAAGCTAAAAGCATACATCATTTAAAGCACGAATAACGCACGTGTTCTACTCGTGGAGAAACATAACCGAATGCGGCTGAACAGCCGATTCGGGGTCCATGAAGAAGGAACAAACATTACCAAGTGAATAAATCTATCAGATTGATTTGGGAATCTAATCCACCGGATGACTAGCTCCAAAGCAACCCAAAAACCCCGCATCTACCGCATGATACCCGGCTCTTTCAAGATTTATACGAACATGAGCAAGCTTGAACCCGCAACACGTAACAACCTAGATTGATTCGGTTTCGGCTATCGGAAAGCACAAGATCCACATATTAAAATATGAAATCTACTCGAACAAGGATCATAAAAGAGATAGAGCCGATCCAAACCCATCTAGATTGGGCAAAGGTGTGTTACATGAATTAAAACATAAAGTAAAACTCAAGATAACACAGGTAACTTAATGAATCTATTGGATCTTGCCAAAATCCAATAGAGCCGATAACTAGCTTCAAGCTAGATTTTAGCCTACCGCATGACTCATGATCTAACAAGAAACCCTCTTGAACCAAGCTTGAATCTACCGCATGACACGAAGCATGGTAACAAGACTACTTGCATCAGATCTAAATCCACCGCATGATACTAGACATGATACAAGGTTGCTGGTACTCACGGAGGTCGACGGATCGATTGGCCCTCTCGAAGAACTCGACGACACGACAAGGACTCTAGGGTTTGGCGTAAGGCCTGTGTGTATTGAGGAATGATTGTGTTCGTTACATACATTCAAGGGTCATATTTATACCCTGTTGAGTACAACTTCGAATGGATTCATTGCCTAACTTATCTCTAAGCTTGATCGCCTATCCATCCATTCGTCTCCCCTGATTGAGCCACGTCACCGTCCAATCTGCAAAATCAGCTCTACTGTTCCTTTGCCGAACCAGAGCAGATAGCCGACCGCAGATCTCTTTACCGAATATCTCTAAAAATATCCTTCCTTCCACCAGACGGACTCTTTATCGAACCGGACCCACAAGTCAGACTCCTTACCAAATTTTGGTGTTAACACAATCCACTTGGTAAACTTGTCAACGACCACCAGTATATTTTTGTAGCCACCTGGGGCGGTACGAAATGGTCCTATAGCGTCGAGACCCCACATAGCGAAGGGCCATGATGGAGGGATGATGCGCAGGACCTGGGCTGGCAGGTACTGCTGTTTGGCAAAGAATTGGCATTCTTTGCACCTCTTTACGAGATCTTTAGCGTCGGTTACGGCCGTGGGCCAGTAGAATCCAGATCGGTATGCTTTACCGACCAAATTGGTAGATGTCTCGTGACAGCCACATTCACCGTTGTGAATCTCAGCTAATAGCTGGAGACCTTCTGATCGTAGGATACACTTCATCAAGATGCCAATAGAGGCGGCTTTTCAGTATAGGTCAGAACCAATCACGACGTAGTTAGCACTTCGTCGCATGATACGTTCTCGCCCTATTTTGTCATCGGGGACGAGCTAGTCGAGTATGAAGTCTATGAAGGGCTTGCGCCAATCATCTTCTTTTTCAGACATCAGCACATCGTGGGGAGGTTCTGAGTTTTGATCGTGTTGGGGTAGATTCGAGTTATCTGAATCCAAGAGCATAATTGAAGGCTTACGTAAGTCCTGGATAGACACGCCTGCTGGAACAAGAGCTCGTCGGGAGCCTAGTTTGGAGAGTACGTCGGCGGCCACGTTGTTGTTTCGTGGGACGTGCTGGAACTCGATCCCCTCGAAGTGGCCTTTGAGTTTCCGAATCTCAACGCAGTAAGCATCCATCATTTCCTTGACGCAGTCCCACTCCTTGTTGACTTGCTCGATGACGACCTTGTAATCGCCAAAAACCAGTAGTCACTTGATGCCAAGGGACACTGCTTTTCAGAGCCCGTGGATTAGGGCTTCATACTATGCACCGTTGTTGGAGGCCTTGTAGTGAATTTGCAGGACGTACTTGAGCTGCTCTCCCTGAGGAGAGATAAGTAACACACCTGCGCCCACTCCTTCAAGGTTGAGGGTGCCATCGAAGTACATTATCCGGTGTTCAGGCCGCTCCTTGGGAGGGGGCATTTGGATCTTTGTCCACTCAGTCACAAAGTCTGCGAGGATCTGTGACTTGATCGCTTGCCTGGGGCAAAACTCGATTTCAAACTCTCCAAGCTCGACTGACCACTTGACGATGCGGCCGTTGGCGTCATGGTTGCGGATGATTTCTCCTAGTGGAAACGAAGATGGAACCACGATCTTGTGAGCTTGAAAGTAATGGCGAAGCTTTCTCGACGTAATCAGGAGCGCATAGAGAAACTTTTGAGGTTGTGTATAACGTGTTTTAGCGTCGGCCAGGACCTCTCTCACGTAATACACAGGTCCTTGAACAGAATAGGCCTGCCCTTCTTCCTCTTGCTCGGTGATGAGAACCGTGCTAACCACATTAGTGGTGGCAGAGATGTAGAGTAGGAGCGTTTCCTTTGGGATAGGATGTGTGTTGACGGATAAAAGACGTATCCCTCTACGATCCGCAAGCGTACGGACCCCACACCTTTTTCACCACGGGATTCCCAAGGTTCTTGTCAATCCGCGGAGCAAGGGGATTACAAGCGTTCGATCAACAATGACACACTAGCTACTAAAACCCTAACTACTATTATACTAGAAAACAACTAAACACACTAGAGAGAATGATAAACGATCAAGGTAGAAGACACTCGCCCACGGGTCTACGATACTAGAGCATGCAATCGCTTAAAGACATGAAAACCAATCTAATCTATCGGGGTTGTGACCACGGTTTCGCCCTTTCCCTCCTCTTGTACTGTCACTACGCGAAGGTATTCATGACTAGACCTTTGATGGACACGGCGTATTGAATGGATCCAAGGAAGCATTGAGGCCTATACTCCCTTTACGGCATGGTAGCAAACCTTAAGCATGAAAGTATATTCAACACAAGATGATAGATAGATAATCCGACAAAGTGCGATTACATCTCAAGATCGATTACAACCCATGGACGAATGAGAAGATTACCCCATCAAGGTGCTGATCATGGCACCGTTGATCATGGTTTCCCCTCCGTCGGTGTCTTCCTTCTTCTCCACGAGAGGGTGCTTCCTTCGAGGTGGTTGATCTCCTGCCGGAGATCCTCCTCCTCTCTCTCTAGCTTGTGGATGGCCTTCTCGGTGCGAATGACTCCTCTCCTCGGTGTTGGCGGCGCCTCGGGGGTTTTAGGGTTGAAGATCCTTCGAGGGCAAGGAAAACGGGACCGAACCGGTGCGGAAGTGGGCGGGGCCGGCCGGCCTGGGCCGGCCGGCCCGAGCTGGTCGGCCGGTTCGGTCGCCCCTTTTGCTCCGTGGGTCCTCGTGCACTTATGTACTTTGCCCCCTCCACTTGCATGATTTTGATGCGTTGTTATCCTCGCGTCCAAGATGGAGGCTCTCTTTGCATGAAGTTTGATCTTTTACGCTTCAATCCCCGGGGTTTTCCTCGTAGCACTTCGGTCCTCGCCACCATTGGAAATGATTTCAGCAAGCTCATGAACACGAACAAGACTCCGTGAATGCTCCTTTGAACTTGTTGCGAATCCGTCCTTTATGTCCATGTTTTCCTACATAAACACAACACTTCCAAATGCATGCACAAAGATGAACTTGTTATATGATTAGTGTGCCTAGTGGCGGGTTAGTTCCATAATCAAATCCAAACCAAAGTGTAATGAACATGCTAGGTGCACCAAAATACACCGTCAACATCTCCCCCACACTTAGCTCTTGCTCGTCCTCGAGCAAGTACTCGTAAAAGAATTTCATCCAAGGTGTTGTAATCATGTACCACTTATCCTTCTTCACAAGTTAGTCAATCCCTTCATCTTTAATACATAAACACAAAGTAATGATAATCAAACATAAACATGGGCGTTTAGAATTTTTACCACGCCAAGTTTTACTCCACAACTCAAACTCTTCACTTGAAGTCTTCAATTTCAGCCATGCTTACTCCTTTGCTTCCATCGGAGGGTTTTTATGGTTTTCAAAACAAAAATTCCTGCAACAAGTATTAGACAAAAAACCTTTCTCCAAGCTCTCTCAAGTCACTCATATGAAGTGGCTGTCCTAACCAAATTTTATAAAACTCTCACCTCCCATTAATCTCTCATATATCATGTAAAGTGGAGCTATAGGTAGGGCTAGCGCAATCAACACAAGTATTGTCAAACTAGGAACTTCCTCTAATGGTTGTCTACCTTTCAAAGCCAATGATCATGAGAATTAACCATATGTAGGGATATCAAGGATGAGAAGATTTAGAATGGTGGACATGTGCAAGGGCAAAAGAAAATTGTGACTTCAAGGCACCAATGATGTCCTCGTTGTCGGATTGCACATGGTTGGAAATAGAGTAAAAGTTTCGTCTCACAATCAACGTGACACCCTTCCTTACACTTTATTATTTTTCTTTTCTTTCACTTGATCCATCCCTCTCATATCTTCATTGCTAACTCATCTTTTTCTTTTTCTTTTTCTTCTTTCATTCACGTATGATTTTCTTTCTTTCTTTCTTTCTTTCTTTCTTTCTTTCTTTTCCATACACATACTTTTTCTCTTTATTTTTTTCTCTCTCTTGACAACTTTTCAAAGCTTTCAATTCTCTCTTTCCTCGCATGAATACAATCTGAAATTTTAAATAAATCATGCTAGAGACGAGACGAAACTTTGAAAATAGGTTGTGTTCAAGGAATATGATGTACAAAAGAGATGTATAGGGTTGGGTATGGAATCCGGCGATATACGTGACTTCCGTTGTGAAAGTCACGTGACCGAATATATGACGAGGCTAGCAACAAAAGATAAGCACAAGGACATGATCATTGCTCGAAATTAAAACTCACCAAGAGAGAAGGGTCCTAGACTAACTCATCGTGCTAATCACACTTATGGTGGAGCGAAAAAAATAAACTTGGCTTTGGATAGGAATTTTTTTCTTACTCTCAACTTGGAAAAAGAGGTTTTGCTAACCTTTATTACAAGGGTTTTAAGATAATTTTCAGAACTGAAATCCTCCAATTTTTAGCATCGAACATAGCACAACTAACATGTGAAGCTCAAGATCGAAGTGCGGTATGGGTACTTTAAGTAGTAGCGATTCCACTAAGCACCACGGTAAACGTTTTTCAAACCACATACTTGTGTTCATATATCAAGAATCGAAGATTAAACAAACAAGTAAATAAAGATAAACAATACATAAAACACAAAGATATATATAAAGACTCTTCTTATTTGGTTTTCTTTGACTCAACACTAATTTAAGACACTTGCAAAAATTTTAAAACACACTCAAAAACTAAAGACTCATTAAAACACTAAGACTCACATACGAAGATTAAACCGAACCTAAACTTGAAGTTCAAAAGCTAAGGCTAGCGAGCTAGCTCTCCCCCACACTTAAAACATACGACGTCCTCGTCGTATCTTACAAAATCCTAAGGGGAAAACTAGATCTAGTGGTACTTCAAGCAAGTTTTGCACCACTTGCCTCTCAAGTTTCCAACCATGCCGAAAAGTTTGCGCACGTTGCGGTTAAGGAACTTGTAGTCATCTTCAACTACGCGCTCCAAGTCCTCCATACGCTGCTTCATCGCTTCCATGGCTTGGAGACATTCGTCGGCCGACGTGTAGAGATCCGCGATGGATTGACGGCAAACTCGACAACACACCGGATGCAATCCGAAGGGGTCGTCGTCGCCATAATCTCCACCGTTGTCACCACCGTCGTTGCCACTTCCATTGTCGTTGCCTTCGCCGCCGTCGTTGCCGTCGCCGTTGGGGCCTTCGGGAGTCCTTTCCTTGGGCTGCTCATCCCAATCATCATCACCTCTACCGGCGGCCGCCCACGAGCTCGGGCTACGATCGTCGGAGTAGTCGCTATCCCCATAATCCTTAGGCTCTGGCGACACCTCCTTGTAATCTTTGCGCTTGATGCCTTGGAGGCGTGCCGACCTTCGGACGGGTGTAGGGACCTTCTTTCCTTCGACGGGGTTGCGAGATGCAAGAGCTCCGGTTGGGACACGTCCTCCGCAACGGATGCGTGCGGTCCTCTTGACGGGTAGCTTGAGCTCGCATCGCATCGCCTCCTCCATCGATGGCTTCTTGGCTTCTAGCTTCAACTCTAAGCTTCTTGGAGGCACAATGGTCGCTACAAGGGTGCAACACATTGCTTGAAAGGTTTGATCCTCGAGCTCCCAATTCGGCCAAATAAATAGTCCCGAGAGAAAAGCCCACGGGAACCTTATTTTCCTTTTTTACACTTCCCTTAAAATTTTCCGACAAAACAAGGAAGTCAAAAAGGAGCAATTCGGGCGAAATTCGCGTCATCGGACGTCGGGCCCCTCCGGGCCGGTCCGCCCGGGCCGGCCGGCCCACCCCTGCCTCGGGGGCGGGCCGGTCCGGTTTTTGCACACCGCCCTATTTTTTCTTCCTTAGCCCATGGGAAAAAGTTGGCCCGGTAAATCTTCGCGAAAAACTCCGGAAAACTAAAAGAAAAATTATTTACAGAAGTTGATGCCTTGTTTTTCGTCCTAGGCGGGACGTTCGGGCTCTTCCTCCATGGTGAAGACGTCAACATGGTGAAGGGGCACGACATCGGGTTCGTAGTAAACCTTAAGCCGCTGACCATTCACCACAAATTGATCGCCGTTTATATCCATGATGGTTACCGCTCCGTTGGAGAACACCGAATGCACAACATAAGGTCCGTCCCATTTGCTTTGCAATTTCCCCTTTCCGAAGGTTTTAAACCTCGAATTGTAGAGGAGGACCTTATCTCCTTCTTTAAATTCTTTTTTCTTCAATCTTTTATCATACCACCTTTTGATTCTCTCCTTGTATATGCTTGCGTTTTCATATGCTTTCAACCTCAACTCCTCTAGCTCGCTTATTTGAATTCTTCGTTTCACCACCGCGGCATCGAGATCAAGGTTCATATCTTTAATTGCCCAATAGGCTTTATGTTTCAACTCAACCGGAAGGTGGCAAGCTTTTCCATAGACGAATTGATAAGGGGTCATACCTATCGGTGTTTTAAACGCCGTTCGATAAGCCCATAAAGCTCCGTCTAATTTCTTTGACCAATCCTTGCCTCCCTTCTCTATGGTCTTGTTAAGTATGCTTTTTAATTGCCTATTTGACGTCTCCTCTTGTCCGTTGGTTTGTGGGTGATAGGCCGTGGAGACCCTATGCTCAATTCCCAACTTGGACAAGCACTTTTTGAAGTTCTTCCCGGTGAAATGAGTTCCTCCATCACTTATCAAGATTCTCGGTGTACCGAAACGGAGAAAAATCACGTTCTTGATCATAGTGATGGACTCCTCCGTGGAAGCTTTACGACATGGTATTGCCTCCACCCACTTGGATACATAATCAACCATCACTAGGATGTACTCGAATCCAAATGAGTTTTTAAAAGGCCCCATGAAGTCTATGCCCCATACATCGAATATGTCGATTTGTAAGTTGTATTTCAAAGGCATAGAATTTCTTTGAGAGATGTTTCCGGTTCTTTGGCATTCGGGGCATGATGCAACATATCGTTTAGTATCTTCATGCATCTCCGGCCAATAGAACCCGCTCGACCATACTTTTGCTTCGGTTCGAAAATGGCTATAGTGTCCACCGTACTCCGCCGAGTGGCACTTCCTTAGAATCTCAACCCTTTCTTCTATTGGCACACATCTTCTCATCACTCCATCATTGCCAAGCTTGAAGAGGTATGGTGCATCCCAAAAATATTTCTTACTTTCGGAGATTATCTTCCTTTGAGTGTTTTTATCTAGATGATCGAGGGGCATCTTTCGAATTGCTCGAATGATGTCGATCATCCAAGTATCTTTATCAAGCACTCTATAGAGGTGGTCATCTCTCATCTTATCTTCTATGGGCTCTTTATCATCTTGTCCACGATTCATCCTAGACAAATGATCGGCCACAACATTCTCCACCCCCTTTTTATCACGAATTTCCACATCAAACTCTTGGAGAAGAAGGATCCAACGAATCAAACGTGGTTTAGCTTCCTTCTTAGCCAAGAGATACTTGATGGCTGCATGATCGGTGTAAACAATGACCTTCGAGTTCACGATGTAAGATCTGAATTTTTCGAAAGCGAATACTACCGCTAGCAACTCCTTTTCCGTAGTGGCATAATTTAATTGTGCCCCACTAAGAGTTTTGCTAGCGTAGTAAACGGCGTGAACTCGACCTTCCTTTCTTTGATCCAAGACCGCGCCTACGGCGTAGTCACTTGCGTCACACATGATCTCGAAAGGTTGGCTCCAATCCGGAGGTTGGATGATGGGAGCACTCACCAACGCATTTTTCAAGGTCCGCAATGCCGCTAGACACTTCTCATCAAAGTCGAAAGCCACATCCTTTTGAAGAAGGTGCGTTAAAGGCTTAGTGATCTTCGAGAAGTCCTTTATAAATCTTCTATAGCATCCGGCATGGCCTAGAAAGCTCCTTAAGGACTTAATATCCGTAGGAGGTGGGAGTTGCTCAACCGTCTCTACCTTAGCCTTGTCCACTTCAATTCCTCTCTCGGATATAACATGTCCGAGCACTATGCCTTGCTTAACCATGAAGTGGCACTTTTCCCAATTTAAAACCAAATCTACCTCCGCACACCTTGTAAGGACCTTTTCTAAGTTTGCTAAGCAATCCATGAACGTCTTCCCGTAAACGGAAAAATCATCCATAAACACTTCAACAATTTCTTCGATGAATTCCGAAAACACGGCCATCGTGCAACGTTGAAAAGAGGCCGGAGCGTTGCATTGGCCGAAGGGCATCCTCCTATATGCAAACGTTCCGTAAGGGCACGTAAACGTTGTCTTATGTTGATCTTCCGGGTGAATAGGAATTTGCATGAACCCCGAGTATCCATCGAGAAAGCAAAAATAAGCATGGTTTGCTAACCTCTCGAGCATCTCGTCTATGAACGGTAGGGGGAAGTGATCTTTCTTCGTCGCTTTGTTAAGCTTACGATAATCGATACACATCCGCCACCCGGTCACGGTTCTTTGCGGTATCAACTCGTTCTTCTCATTCTTCACCACGGTCAAACCTCCTTTCTTCGGTACACAATGTCCGGGCTCACCCACTCGCTATGCGGAACCGGGTAGATGATTCGGCATCAAGTAACTTGATAACCTCTTTCTTTACTACCTCTCGCATGGCATGGGTTAGCCTCCTTTGGTGGTCCACTACAAGGCTTACATTGGTCTTCCATTGGTATACGATGAGTGCAAAAGGCCGGGCTAATACCTTTGAGATCATTAATTGAATATCCAATCACCTTCCTATGTTTTTTTAATAAAATCAGCAACGCTTCATTTTCTTCGGGACTCAACTCGTCGCTCACAATGACTGGATAAGTTTTGTGCGGGCCCAAAAATTCATATTTTAATCCCTTGGGCAAAGGTTTAAGGTCTACCTCGGGCACTTGTGGCTCCTCGGGTTTGATTTCTCCTATGTCTTCGAACTTCTCTTCCTCCACACTACCATCATGCGGCTCTAAGCCTTTTGTTGCTTCCTCTAGTTCTTCATCTTGTTGATTGCTAATTTGATTTTCCATCGCTCTTTGCAGCGGGTCTCTAAGGGTTTCAACAAAACAAAGACTATCTATCTCTTCTACTTCTTCATCTTCGGGAGGAAAAGGTTTAAGGTGTTTAGAAGCACGAAAAAAGTTATATGTGTACTTTGTTCCGTTAAGGTTCATTGTTACTTTGCCTTCTCCGGCATCTAACACGGCATCAACCAACTTAAGAAAAGGCCTACCTAAGATTATATGATCAGAATTACTATGGTAAGCATCAATAACAAAGAAATCGGTTGGTATATAGTTTCTAGAGATTTTTACTTTCATGTTGCAAGCAATACCTAGAGGTTTGATAGTTCTACCATCTCCCATAATTAATTTCGTTGATGTTGGAGCTAAGTCTAGGTTGTGGTATTGAACTTTATCATAAATTTTAGAAGATAGAACACTTACTTGGGCTCCGATGTCGCATAAAGCTTTGCATTGAACTCCGTTGATCTCGCAACTCAAGTGTGGCGTCATCTTCTCTTCTTCTTCGGATCCTATCGAGTAAATTTCAGCGAGGCGAGCGTATGGTGATGCTTCGGGCTTGATCCCCATGATTCTTTTCACCTCGGCAATATGTTCCGGATCCACCACGTCATCTCCAAAGAGCTTTTCAAAAATCTCACCGGTGGTTTCGAGGTCGTATGAATTTTCAGCTTTCTTCTCCGGTGGGAAATCCACTTCCAATGCTCTTGCCATTCCCTTTTGATTAGGGAACGGTCTTCTCTTGTCGAATACTTCTCCGTAATCAATAGGAACCCAATCCATTGGTTCGAACTCCCTTAGTGGCTTCGCGCTTGACATGCTTCTCTTGTTCGTCTCATTTGGCGTGGCGAAGTCGACGCTTGGTGTAGTTCTTGACTTGATGTATTCTTGTTCAAGTTTTTCCATGATTGGCTCCTCTTTTGTGACTTCCGGGGTTGCCTCTTTAGAAAAATCAGCAAGCTTCTTCTTCCTTGAATTGAATTCCGGCTCTTCCGCAAGTCTTGTTTCCCAATCTCTTCGCATGGCAGCCGCTTTACTAACTTTTTGTAGAAGTTGGGCGGCTTCCGTGAGTGTTTTCTCCATGAGATCCCCACCCGCACACATTTCAACGTGTCGCATGCAACTAGGGGTTAGGGAAAAGAAAAATGTATGCAAGAGTACGTCACCGGTGAAGCCGAGTTTTGGTCCTTGTTCGATTAATTCATTAAACCTATCCCAGGCTTGGTCTATCCCTTCCTCTTCTCCTTGCATGAAAGTGATCACTTGCCTCCTTAGATGTTGAACCTTGCTAATTGGAAAGAACTTCTCGCAAAACTTCCTTGTCAACTTGTTCCAATTGCCTTCAACTTCAAAGGACGCAACCGAATACCATGTCTTTGCTTTGCCGGCAAGTGAGTAGGGAAAGAGATTCCATTTGAACCATTCATCGGGAACTCCTTCTTGACGCACCATGTTGCATATTGTCGTGAAATCCCTTATGTGTCTATATGGGTTCTCCATAACCATCCCTTCAAATGGGTTTTCCGCCACCATCTTGATGATCTTGGATTTAATTTCATACTTGGTCGCTTCGAGCTTCGAATCCGACTCTTGTACTTTTATGTCTTCACATCGAGGGCTAGCGTAATCCCTTAATGATTTCTCTGGTTCTTCCACGGGTTGATTAACGAATGCCATCTAGACAATAAGATAAAAACAAAAACAAAAACGAAACAAGTGTTTTTCTAGATAATATATGTTAGATATAGCAAATAAAAGATAGACTAAAATATAAAACTAAGTTAGATGCAAATCAAACGATGTAAACTAACTTGCTCCCCGGCAACGGCGCCAGAAAAAGGGGGCTTGTTGACGGATAAAAGACGTATCCCTCTACGATCCGCAAGCGTACGGACCCCACACCTTTTTCACCACGGGATTCCCAAGGTTCTTGTCAATCCGCGGAGCAAGGGGATTACAAGTGTTCGATCAACAACGACACACTAGCTACTAAAACCCTAACTACTATTATACAAGAAAACAACTAAACACACTAGAGAGAATGATAAACGATCAAGGTAGAAGACACTCGCCCACGGGTCTACGATACTAGAGCATGCAATCGCTTAAAGACATGAAAACCAATCTAATCTATCGGGGTTGTGACCACGGTTTCGCCCTTTCCCTCCTCTCGTACTGTCACTACGCGAAGGTATTCATGACTAGACCTTTGATGGACATGGCGTATTGAATGGATCCAAGGAAGCATTGAGGCCTATACTCCCTTTACGGCATGGTAGCAAACCTTAAGCATGAAAGTATATTCAACACAAGATGATAGATAGATAATCCGACAAAGTGCGATTACATCTCAAGATCGATTACAACCCATGGATGAATGAGAAGATTACCCCATCAAGGTGCTGATCATGGCACCGTTGATCATGGTTTCCCCTCCGCCAGTGTCTTCCTTCTTCTCCACGAGAGGGTGCTTCCTTCGAGGTGGTTGATCTCCTGCCGGAGATCCTCCTCCTCTCTCTCTAGCTTGTGGATGGCCTTCTGGTGCGAATGACTCCTCTCCTCGGTGTTGGCGGCGCCTCAGGGGTTTTAGGGTTGAAGATCCTTCGAGGGCAAGGAAAACGGGACCGAACCGGTGCCGGAAGTGGGCCAGGCCGGGCCGGCCGGCCCAGGCCCAATTCGGCCCGGTTCGGTCGCCCCTTTTGCTCCGTGGGTCCTCGTGCACTTATGTACTTTGCCCCTCCACTTGCATGATTTTGATGTTGTTATCCTCGCATCCAAGATGGAGGCTCTCTTTGCATGAAGTTTGATCTTTTACGCTTCAATCCCCGGGGGTGTTCCTCGTAGCACTTCGGTCCTCGCCACCATTGGAAATGATTTCAGCAAGCTCATGAACACGAACAAGACTCTGTGAATGCTCCTTTGAACTTGTTGCGAATCCGTCCTTTATGTCCATGTTTTCCTACATAAACACAACACTTCCAAATGCATGCACAAAGATGAACTTGTTATATGATTAGTGTGCCTAGTGGCGGGTTAGTTCCATAATCAAATCCAAACCAAAGTGTAATGAACATGCTAGGTGCACCAAAATACACCGTCAACAATGTGTCATGATTGGCGGCGTCGTCAAGGACTCTTTGAGACCCTCGAACACTTTCTGGGCTTCGTCGTCCCACACGAACTTGTCGGCCTTCTTCAATAGCTTGAAGAAGGGTAAGCCTTTTTCACCGAGCTTGCTGATGAAACGACCTAGAGCCGCCATCATACATGTGAGCTTCATGACGTCTTTCTTGTTGGATGGCTTGGCCATCTTGCATATAGCGTTGACCTTCGCAGGGTTGGCTTCAATGCCTCGGTGCCCGACCATGAAGCCCAGGAGCAGTCCGGAGGGTACACCGAAGACACACTTGGTCGGATTGAGTTTCCACTGGAACTCTTGTAGGTTGGCGAAGGTTTTGGTGAGGTCAGCAATGAGATGATCTTCCTCTATGGTTTTGACGACCACATCGTCTACGTAGGCCTCGACGTTCTTCCCGATTTGGGACTTCAGGCACTTCTGAATTGCCTTCTGGTATGTTGCTCCCGCGTTTTTCAGGCCAAAGGTCATGACCTTGTAGCAATAGATGTCGTGAGGCGTTATGAACGCCATTTTATCTTCATCGTCGGGATGCAGGGATATCCGGTGATACCCTGAGTAGCAGTCGAGGAAGCAGAGTAGGACACTACCAGCCGTGGAGTCCACGACCTGGTCGATACGAGGAAGAGGGAAAGGATCCTTCGGGTAGTGCTTGTTGAGGTCGGTGTAATCGATACACATCCTTAATCCGCCAGTTTTCTTTGGTACAAGAACCGGGTTTGCGAGCCGATCCGGGTGTTTACATTCTCTGATAAATCTTGCAGCTAAGAGCTTACAGACTTCTACTTCTATAGTTTGTTTTCTATCTTTTGCAAATCGTCGGAGCTTTTGCTTGATAGGTCGTGCGGTCTTGTTTACTTCAAGTGCGTGCTCAGCCAACTCCCTGGGGACACCAGGCATATCGGATGGACTCTATGCGAAAATGTCAGCGTTGTCCCTGAGGAAACTGGTGAGCGCGAGTTCCTATTTGGGGTCGAGGTCGGCCCCGATGACAACTTGCTTGGATGCGTCGGGCAGGCCAAGGCAAACCTTCTTGACCACTGGACTTGGGTCCAAGGCTGTACTTGCACGCTTCTGCTCTGGTACCTGCAGAGTGGTTTGGTCGATCTTGGCTGCCTAGGCGACCATGACCGTTGTTGCGGCTTTGATCGCTGAATCTTTGGAGAGCTCAACGGTGGCACTTTCACAGTTGTAGGAGACCATGATGTCCCCGAGGACGGAAACGATTCCGTTTGGCGCTGGCATCTTCATGATGAGGTAGGTGTGGTGCGGTATGGCCATGAACTTGGCAAGCATGGGTCGTCCCAAGATGGCGTGGTATGATGAGCGGAAGTCCGCGACCTCGAACGTCAAGTACTCTGTACGGAAGTTCTCCTCTGTGCCAAAGGTGACCAGTAGATATACACGACCTATGGGGTACGCAACCTTGCCGGGCATGACCCCGTAGAAGGGCTCATTGCAAGCGGTCGTCTTGTTGAAGTCAAACTCCATCTTGCGCAGTGTCTCTGTGAAGATGATATTCAAGCTGCTGCCCCCATCGATAAGGGTCTTAGGCAGGAAGGCCCCGTTGACTATGGGGTTAATGACCAACGGGTAAGTCCCGGGGTCAGGGATGTAAACCCAATGATCTTTCCTGTAGAAAGTGATTGGGAATTCAGACCAACGCAAAGGCCGCGGGTTTTCGGTGTTGACGTGCCCGATCTCCCTAGTGTTTGATTGGGCCTGTCTGTTGCTTTTGATCGCTTGGCGACCGCCGACGATGAAGTTGATCTCGCGGTTGGCCTTCTGAAACGCGCCATTGGGGTTTCACCCTTTGGGCGGTGGTGTGACAACCCGCCCAGGAAAATACCGTACTATCGCCTAAGACCGATCCACTTTGGTCATTAAGAAATAATAAAGTGTCATCCTGTCGTTAGTTGCCGGGTTAACGCCCGGTAAATCACTTGAAAAGCAACAAGATCGAATATATGCATTAAAACTCACTCGAAGGCGAGTCCAGAGATACAACAACATTAATATCCAAATTCGTACCCCGGGGGGGTTTATTTATTACAAACCATAGTTTTTGTCATGATGAAATAGTTCAGAGTTTTCGAAAGCAGCGGAAATTAATTAACAGAAGCGAAGACACCACGGGAGGCCATCCATGATGCTTTCAGTAGTCGTCCTCCACCCACTCCGGCTCCCGGCCGGCGGGATCTCTCGGGCCACACATCACCGAAGGCATTACCTGGATCAACACATTATAGCAAGGGCGAGTATACTAATACTCAGGCAAGTCTTACCCGTCGGTGATAACTACTTCACCAATTCTAGACCATGAAAGGCTTTTTGGCTCTTTGGGTTGCTTTTGCTAAAAAGTAACAAAGAGTAGGTCCTTACTTTCAAGATTTTAGCACAAGTTCTAGTAGTTTTAATCTTTACTACATTAGCCAACTAGTACAAGCAAAGTTGTACAATACAATTAATCAAGCATAATATTCATCAACTTCCATCCTTAGGGATCTCATGACTAGTGGAGTAAGTAGTCTCGGATAACGGTGAGAGGCCGACAATCGATTGATTTAAACCTTGCAAGGTGGACCCAAACACACGGTAGGCTGCCCCCGCAAGGACAACTTTCCCAAGCCGTCCCCAAAAATCCCCGGGTCGGGATGAAAGGCCACAGTCTTTGGTGCAGGCTATCCGGCATACCCCGCGAGATACCCGGAGTCACCATACACCACCGGTAGCTAGCCGTGAGAGCGAATCCCAAGGGTAGTGACAGTTCCATCCCTAGCCGTCTCATTAAGGTACTGGGCTTACCGGTCCCATACCCGACATGTGCTTAGTACGTTCAAAAACTTAACCCACATAACCACTGGACCGGAGTCCAGATCCCATGCTCTTACCACGTGAGCAATCCATTTAAGGATATAGTATGATTCCTATCTAGGAACCTATTCTCGCGAGTGAGGTCATCACCCGACTTGTAACGGTCCTATAGCTTAGCAGCTATCGACCTATCATACTAGTAAGGACAAGGGTACCTATGGATCATGCATCTAGGGTTTCATTCAACTCCTGAACGTAAATGCACAATCATTCATAGATAATTGAATAAGGAATTTTAAAACTAGGTTAGATGCACCGGAGCTTGCCTTCGTCAGCTAGGTTAGCTTGGGCACCCTCGGTGTTGAGTACTTCCACGTACTGCAGCGACGCTTCCGCTCCTCCTTCCTCGGTTTCCGGGACAAGGGAGTAATCTCCGTCCGGAAGATCTACACGGAATGCAATGCACTTTAGGTGATGTGATAGTTTGTTGTCTTATCCAACTCTGGTTGGTCATATTCACCTTAACAAGCATCTATCTAAGGTTTCTCTTTTAGGAAGGTTATTGGGTGTACATGGGTGATTCTTTTATTGCACATTTGAATACAGGTTTTTATTATACTTATCATTTCATGTGTAGGCTTTAATTCCTTTTATCTTCACAAGCAAAAGTGTAATTAATATTTTTATTTATGAATTACTTTCTGATCAGTGATGATAATTAATTATCTTTTAATCATATTAATAATACTTTCCAAAAAGGAAAAAGAATTAATTAGGGATTTTTTTCTTTATTTAATTTCCCTTTAATATTAAAAGGGCTTTTAAGCTTTTTATTAAACAATTAAATTACCAAAAATTCAAGAAGTGTTTCAAATGCATATTAGCATCTATCCTGGTCCATTGGACCCACATGTAAGTGTTGGATGCTAGGAAATTAAATATTATGGAAAATAACAAAGCTAGCTAGTGATTCAAAGTAAATGCATACAAAAATAAATAAGCATCAATTTGCTCCAAACTTTCTTGTGCAAGTTCTCTAGTCCTAAACAAGTCTAAAGAATCAACATGTTCACATGGAAACTCTACTGAACTTGGTTTATTAAATTACAAAGGAAAATATGCATAAATTAAGAATAATTATTTCTGTTAATCCAAAAATCATGATTATTCACAAGATGTGTATTTTGGCATTACAAGACAGTGTGCACAAGTTGAGCTCAAGAACATGAATATATTTAACAGGAAAATTCATCTAAGTAGTTACTGCAGGAATGGAAAATAATTTATCTAGCAAGATCTACTACATAACTTTGTGCAATTTTTGGCAAAGCATCTAGTCATATCCTAACACACAACATATCCAAAATTGGTCTACAGAGGAGTTATGGATTGCAAGTTATGACAGATCTAGGTTTAACACATTTGTATTTTTCCTGCTAAAACTATTTAGAATCCAGCCATGAGTATATAACAAACGAGGTGGGGTTTATCATCCTCAACCCTACAAATTTGGTTTGGGATTTTTCTCATTTTTCTACGAATTTCTAGGCATTTTTCAAGGCCCTGGACCTATCTGTAAGAAAAGCTAGTTAGGGTTCTTCACAACTAAGCCCTACTTTTTACCCTAAGCACCCTAACAAAACTTAAATCGTAGCAATTGGGTCCCCGGCCGCGGGGGAGCGGCACGGGTCCGGCCATTCGGCGAGCCGGCGGCGATCCCGGCCGGGCAAGCGGCCGTGAGGGACCACATGCTCACCTAGGGGTGGCGAGGGAACCGGGAGGGGAGGTGGGGGAGTTGGCGGCGGCGAGCTTTGGCGGCGGACAGCGGCGGTGACCGCTGCGGCTCGGTGAATGGCGGCGTGGGGGTGGAATGCTGGCAAACAAGCGAGTGCTGGAGCTTCACCAGGACCTAAGGAGGCTACTAGAGCAGTGGGACGGCGGCGAGCGTGGGCGCAGGGCTTCAGCACCGGGCGGCGGCGGCAATGGCGGCGGCGGCTCGGGGGCGGCGCTCGGGGAGGGGGCAAGGGCTTTTATACGCGGCTCGGCACATCCGTGGGTGACGAGGGGGGTGACGGCGGAGATGCTCACGCGTGCTACGGCGGCTTGAGGCGCGCGCGTACGGCGGCGGCACGGCCGACGGACCGCCGGTCCGCGGCGTGCGCGCGCGTGCGGCGGCGCGGACGCCGGGCGCCTCGGGACGGGGTGAGGCCGGGGGCGCGGGACCTCGGGATGGAGTACTCCTCGGTCGGCGTGGCCTCGGGCGGCGCGGGCGTGGACGCCGAGGCCGGTGGCGCGCGGCCGGCGACGGGCGGCGCACGGGCGCGCGCGACGTCGCGCGCGCGACGCGCTCTGCCCAAACTGTTTTACTGGTGCTACCTTTGAAATACAATTGCTCCAAAAATTTGTATAAAAGTCAACCAAGTGATGAATACCAAATTTGAAGATCTAGCTACCAACAATATTTTCTACAAAGGCAATATAGGGTTTTTCTGCCTAGATTTGAAAATATTTGAATGCCAACTTTGAATGTCAGCCTGTTTTGGCAAATAGTGATTTCTGCCTTGCACTTGGTTTTTCAAGTTTTTCCCCTCAAAATTTGAAATGCCAATCTACATGAAAGTTGTGTCCCTCAACAAGATCTACAACTTTCATAAAGGTAGAATTTTAAGTGTTTAGGTGAATTTTGGAGAACGCGACAAAAGTTCCGGCAGACACCTGTGGACACTGGGGTGGCAAGGGGTTTGAGCCAACCTTTGACCATGAGTTGGCCCCACAGTGTGTTTACTATTCATTTAGGGTCACTAGGGTGGGTTAGTGAGTTTTTCGAGGTGAGGTCCCAGGTTGACCTAGGTTTGACCACGGTTGACCATTTGACCGACTATTAACGGTTAATTAAAAACCTGGGGCGTCACAGCCTACCCCCTTAAACGGAATCTCGTCCCGAGATTCGATTTGACAACGAAGAGATGGGGAGAAGAACTCACAGTTTCGGGACTGTAGGAAGCCCGGATACTTGGTATTAAGATAATCCTCCGTCTCCCATGTGGCTTCTTCCTCCGTGTGATGGCTCCATTGGATCTTGTACATTCACACGGTCTGCCTTCGGGTCTTTCGCTCTTTTTGGTCTAGTACTTTCAATGGATGCTCGACGAGCGAGAAATCCGGCTCAATCCAAGCATTAGCTTCCGTGATGATCTCATTCTCCGGAACAGACATTCCCTTCTTCAACTGAGTTACATGGAACACATTGTGAACTGTGGAAAACCGTTCTGGCAATTGGATACGGTAAGCCACGGGTCCACATACTTCTATAACTTCGTATGGTCCAATGTAGCGCGGGGCTAACTTTCCCTTGACTCTGAACCTTTGCACACCTTTGGTGGGGGATACTTTCAAATACACATAATATCCCACTTCAAAGTGTCGAGGTGTGGTTCCCTTGTCATGGTAACTCTTTTGCCTCATCTGTGCCATCTTCAAATTTTCTCTTATCACTTGCACCCTTTCTTCGGCCTCTTTAACTAATTCTGGTCCAAAGAGTGTTCTCTCTCCGGCCTCTGACCAATTCAGCGGAGTGCGGCATCTACGTCCGTATAGAGCATCGAACGGTGCCATTTTCAAGCTGGCTTGATAGCTGTTATTGTAAGAGAACTCTGCCAAGGACAAACACTTGTCCCAACTCTTGTCAAAGTGCAAGATGCTTGCTCTCAACATGTCCTCCAAAATCTGATTTATCCTCTCCGTCTGACCATCGGTGCGGATGATAACTAGGCTGCGGATCGGTCCGAGTCCCAAACACTCATGCAAGCTGTTCCCAAAAACGAGCTACAAGCGAGTCCCTCTATCGAGAGATTATAGTCTTTGGGATTCCATGCAGACGAACTATATGGTCCACGTACAACTCTGCATATTGTTGTACGGAGTAAGTGGTGTGCACGGCAATGAAGTGAGCGGTCTTGGTGAGTCTATCCACAATTACCGAAATAGAGTCCTTCTTTCTAGCGGTTAGGGGTAAACCCACAATGAAATCCATACTAATATCGTCCCACTTCCACATAGGTATCGACAGGGGTTGGAGTACTCCTGCTGATTTCAAATGACTTGCTTTCATCCGGTGGCAAGTATCGCACTCGGCTACATACTTGGCCACATCCACCTTCATATTGGACCACCAAAAGTTCTGCTTCAGATCTTGATACATTTTGGTACTACCGGGATGAATAGAGAATTTGGACTTGTGAGCTTCATCCAGAATGATTTTCTTAATTTCGGGGTCAACGGGGACCACTAAACGTTTCCCAAACCAGACCACATCTTGGTGATCCTTCTGGAAACAAGTGTACTTGGGGTCTCCTTCTGCTAGTTTCTGCCTGATGGTTTGAATATCTATATCATTGCGCTAGGTAGTGACAATTTTGTCATAAAGATTTGATTATGCCGTCAAGGCATAAAGAATTCCCTGCGGTACCACTTCTAAGTTGAGCCTTCTCATTTCTTCACACAAGGGTTCACTGACTGGCTCCAACTCTAGTGGTTGCAATGATCTTTGCGGCTAAGAGCATCTGCAACAACATTTGCTTTGCCGGGATGATAGTGCAGTTCTAGATCATAATCTTTAATCAACTCAAGCCATCTTCTCTATCTCATATTCAATTCTGACTGGGTGAAGATGTATTTGAGGCTCTTGTGATCGGTGAAGATGTTGCAATGATTGCCCATTAGGTAATGTCTCCATATCTTGAGGGCATGAACAACAACAGCTAACTCAAGATCATGGGTAGGATAGTTGAGCTCATGGGGTCGGAGTGCCCGTGAAGCATAGGCAATGACTCGGCCTTCTTGCATAAGGACACAGCCGAGACCCGTGCCTGATGCGTCACAGAAGACTTCAAATGGTTTGGAATTATCGGGTTGAGCTAGCACTGGGGCTGAAGTTAGATGTTGCCTGAGGGTGTGAAAAGCTTTCTCACATGCTTCACTCCACACGAATTTCACTCCTTTCTTGAGTAATTCGGTCATGGGTTTTGCGATTCTAGAAAAGTCAGGAATGAATCGACGGTAGTATCCCGCCAATCCTAGGAAACTGCGGATTTGATGCACGGACTTGGGTGGTTTCCAATCCATCACCTCTTGAATTTTGCTAGGATCTACGGAGATACCATCGTGGGAAATGGTGTGCCCTAAGAATTTCACACTTTTCAACCAGAACTTGCATTTGGAGAACATAGCATAAAGCTTATGATCTCGCAAACGCTGAAGGACAACTCGGAGATGATTGGCATGATCTTTCTTGCTCTTAGAATAGATGAGAATATCATCGATAAAGACCACGACAAATTTATCGAGCTCCGTCATGAACACGGAGTTCATGAGGTACATGAAGTAGGCGGGAGCATTAGTGAGTCCGAAAGACATGACCAAGAACTCGTAAAGACCATAGCGAGTGGAAAAAGCGGTTTTAGGAATGTCGCAAGGTCGAATCTTGATTTGGTGGTAGCCAGAACAAAGATCGATCTTAGAGAAGACTTTGGCACCATCCAATTGATCAAAAAGAACATCAATTCGAGGAAGCGGGTATTTGTTTTTGATGGTGACTGCATTGAGTGGTCGGTAATCTACGCACATTCTCATGCTACCATCTTTCTTCTTAACAAAGAGGGCAGGGCAACCCCAAGGAGAAGAGCTCGGGCGAATGTAACCCTTATCTAACAATTCTTGGAGTTGGGCTTTTAGCTCGGCTAATTCTTTGGGTGGCATGCGATAGGGTCTCTTAGAAATGGGTGCGGTACCAGGCTGGAGTTCGATCACAAACTCGACATCTCTATCTGGTGGCATACCAGGCAACTCATCGGGAAAGACATCCGGGTAATCACACACTACTGGAATTTCATCAAGAGAGGAGATAATGGTCACATAGGCACAAGAGTTGGTACCGTCCCGGAAAGGTAGGTACAAGGTAGTGTGCCCGACCGTAGGAGAGTTGATCTCTACGACCCTATCCGATATATCTAGAATCACCTTATGTTGATTCATCCATTCCATACCCAAGATAACATCCATTCCAACCAAGTTTATGACGATAAGGTTTGTTGGAATGATTTTACTACCTAAACCCAAATTTACTCCTCGGATTAAGATATTGGAGGTGATTTGGCCTCCGGGAGTAATTATCTTGTAAGCAGAAGTGGTATGAGAACCCTTCAAACCCAGTTTGTGTATTAGCCTTTCACTGATGAAACTATGGGTAGCTCCCGAATCGAACAAAATCTTAACAGGAGTGTCGTTGATAGAGAATGTACCCGTGAGTACTGGAGCTCCTGCTGGGATGTCATTCATCGTAGTGAAGTTCAGCTTGCCTTGGCGCACCTGCACCATAGGCTTCTTAGCCGGAGTGGTAGGCTTGCTTCCTGTACCCTGATTCTGCGGGTTGGGCTTGATCTGCCTGGGCTTGGGACACTCACTAATGTAGTGCCCTGGCTGGCCACAGTTGTAGCAACGACGATCTCCAACATCGCGAGGGGGTGCATTAGGCTTTGGAGCCTGCTGCTGGGCACGGCGGAACTGGAAGTTCCCGGCAGGTTTGCCCTGAGGTGGCTTCATCGTTCAGCGTCCAGTTGATGATTGCTGGGATGGTCCTGGAGCTTCCTTCTTTACAAAGCGAAACTTCTTGCTCGTTCCGCTGCCTGGGGTGAAACCGGACATCCTCTTGTTGTCCCCGTGGGCTTTCTTCATAGCATCCTCCTGAGAGATAGCCGTGTTCACTAGCTCATGGAAGTTTGCGGGCTCGAGCATATTCAGGCGCTCATACAGCTTGCCATCAAGCCCGTCACGAAACCTCTCCATCTTCTTGGCATCGGTATCAACATGATGCCCACCATACTGACACAAGCTATTGAACTTATGAGCATAGCGGTACACTGAGTCAGATCCCTGACGGAGGGCCAACAGCTCCCTCATCTTCCTATCCATCAGTCCCTTGGGAATGTGGTGGCTCTTGAAAGCCTGCTTGAACTCATCCCAAGTCACAGCGTGCCCTCGCTGCATTGACTTGAAGTGGTCCCACCACATCAAAGCTTCCCCTCGCAGTTGCAGCGCTGCGAAGTTCGCTTTGTTCTCCTCAGAGCAAGGCAACACAAAGGCAGAGAATTTTGCCTCTATGGCCTTGACCCAAGCCTTAGCTTCCAGGGGGTCTTCTGCTTTAGCGAAGGTTGGCGGCTTCATAGCGATGAACTGGGCGTACGTGATGACCTGGTGAGGCCCCTCGTGGTTGCCCCCGTGTGGCGGCCCTCGGTTCATCTGCTGGGCGATCTGCTGCTGCGTCTGCAGGATCTGGCGCAGCACCTCGGTTTGGGTGGCCATGAAAGCCTCCGTCGGTGTCATGGGCGGGGGTGGTGGCAAGTCACCACTACCACTTGCTCCGAAACCGTTGGGAGAGCTGCGCGTGGTTCCCACCATCTGAAAAGTGAGCTTTATTAGTGAGATAACCAAAAGCTTACTCCAAATGATGACAAGCACGATCATGCATAATCACATCTCATTAGTATTTAAACAATGAGGACAGCAACAATCAACAATATTCTATAGCCACCAAGATTCACAGAATCGTTCTTCTCAACACAGTTAGGACTGCGATTACTCAATTGCACGGCTCATAGTTACTCTCGAATGATCATCGTCATTTCGGATACCAAAGAAGGTGGTATACGAACGAGCACTTATTCGCTGGCAACGAGTGATGTCCCTAAAAATGCTTTGGTTTACCAACGTTTTTAGGTGAGAATGCAAAATTGACAAGCGTGGTCATTTGCAACGATTTATCCAAGGGTCTGGTATTCATACGCAAGAGAATTTCTAATTGGAATGACAACAAATTTTACTTAAATCATTCAAGCTTAAGCATTCTTTATTACAACACGATAGAACAAGGTTCAAAGACATTACAACTCGAATTTGAAACAACATGACATGACACGATACAAGTAGTTACTTGGCACGAAAGCGTGCTGTCAAGTCGACTACTCTAAAACACCTCCAAATAACTCGACAGGATCGACATCCTCCTAATCCCTGCGTCGGCAACCTAGTTGCCCACTGAAGCACCACTGTACATAGGCGAAGCTGGGGGAGTCGGTAGCGGTGGTCCTGCCTGGCTCGTCTGGTCTAGACCGAACAAAGCCTTCTGCTCCTCCGGGTGTGCCTATACTGGGGGCAGTGGCTGTAAGGCCACTATAGCCTGCAAGGCTGCCACTTGTACCTCGGCCTCCTGCACCTGCTGCTGCATATCAACAATGTTCTGCAGTAGTGTCAGCCTCTCTATCTCGTGAGCGTCGGCATCCTCCTCTAATGCATGGTTCTCCTCCTCCATATCTACAATCCTCTGTAGGCGGTCGCCTCTCTCAAGCTCTAGCTGGAACCTCCTAGCACGCAGCCTGTCATTCTCCTGCTGCACCTGAGTAATCGTGAAGTTCAGCTGCTGGTGTGCTGCTGAAAGCTGCTCCCAATCGCGCCTAGATGCCTCCAAGCGCTGTGCAATAATCGCTGTGTTGACGGTTAATAGTTGTATCAAAGTTCGTTTGTGACTTGCAAGCGTACAAGTCTCCCATCGTAGTCAAGGGACCCTTCTTCCCTCGAGTGGTGAACCCAAGGTATCAAATCCGTGGAACAAATGTGTGACACAAGAGTTGATCTAGTAAAGCCAAGTAACTTCAATCTTTGGTAAAAGAAACCCTAATGCATCTAGTTAAAAGACACAAAACTAATCTAATCTACTAAAGACCGGAGAAAACAAAGTAAGATTAGGTAGATAAACCGATCTAGAGGGATCGGGGTAAGCCTTTTGTTGAAGTTCCAAGCAAGAGAAGAAGTAGCAAATCGAATCTTATAAGAAGCTTCTTTAAATCGTGGTTTCCCGTCCAAATCCGAAAACATCCGCCTTTCGGAACCCCCGTTCTGTCACAACGTATCCCTATTCATGCGGAGAGCTTAGGGCGAGTCAAAAGACAAGTCGAGATTCTTTCGGAAGATCCGGAGTGTACCTCTAGCCACCGTGGCTACAAGAACACCCTATGTAATCTATCGCGCAAATAGAATTGGAATAAGCAAAGCCGATCGAAAAACGAAATCTTCGAGGAAACACTTGATCGCTAAGAAAAGATTCAACTTGATAATTCAACTATGACAATGATACATACACAAGATCACCACCGGGATCCTTCCTTGATCTTGCTTCTAGCTCCGGGAACTCCGACGTGGTCTTCCATGCAAGGTTCCCACGTCGGCTAGGGAAACCCTAGTCAACTAGCTCGACCCTCTCCTCTCCGAGATGGTGTCCCTCTCTTCTCTGCTCCTGGGCGGCTGATGACGAATTCTCCCCTTCGTGGCTCTCGGTCAGGGGGCTATAAATAACCCGATTGGCGGCTAGGGAAAAGGAGGGGGGCAAATGGGCCCCGGATGGGCACGGGGCCGACCGGACCGGGCCGGCCGGCCCGGGCCCATCCGAGGCCCGGCCCCGAGGGCTCATTTGCTCTACGTTGGTTCCCTTGCTTCCCGGATGTTTCCCCCTTCGCATGTAGGTCCATGTCGTCAGTTTCTCTCCGAATTGAACTCAACTCCTTGTCTTGCAAGATTCAAGCACTTTTTCGGTCGGGTCCTCGGAGTCCGTCGTCTTCTCGGATCAAGTCCCCGGCTTCTTGGAGTTAAGTTTGCTTCGTTGCATGACTTGTACGGGGCTTCAAGGTCTTGTCATGAGGTGCTTGATGAACTTATCCCGAAAGTCTTGCATTCAACACTAAAACCCTGCATAAACACTAAACTCCAAAACCGACATGCACACGTGAACTTGTTATACCACGGGGGTTAGTACCAATGGATAAGGTATAAAACTCATGCCAACACCGAAGGTAAACTCATGGCTAGGTTGACGGATTTTCACCGTCAACATCTCCCCCATGCTTAAACCTTGCTCGTCCTCGAGTAAGCCTTCGATGGATATCATCATTGCCAAACAATGTTTAAACCTTGCACTTGATCATACATGAGAAAACATAATGCTCCCAAAATTTTAATTCATTAAAGTTCCATAATGTACTAGCCTTCATCTCTACGGAGGGTAGATTCTTATTAAGCTTATCCCACAAGTATTAATATGCTCACAAAGTTTAAATAGATCTCAGAATTTTTGAAATAAAGAACGAGATAAAGAAAAGCTAGACCAAGTTCACAAATTTAAATCATCTTGTATATTGCTCATGAACTCTCATCTCACTTGTCTCTCAAGCCTATATATTCTACTCCTTTCCCTCTCATAACATATATGTGTGCTAGGCTTTATATGGAGCTTTGGGAAAGTTTTAGTCCTAACAAGATTTTATAAATGAGGTGTTGTCAAAACAAGACAAGCTTCTCATGGTCTTCCCGAGACTCGTCAAAAAGGTCATTGGAAAATAATGTTAAATCAAGGAGGGGAAAGAGAAAAATACACACACTTTAGATGAGTGGACATGTGCAAATGGCAAAGAGTGATCCCGAGGCACAAAGGAAGTCCTCGTTATCGGATTGCACATGGTTGGAAAATGAGAATGGATCTTTTTAACTTGAAGCCTTGAATGCACTCTTAGAGAACCGGGGAGTTCACTTTACGCATATATTTTTTTTCTCTTTCTTCATATTTCTCATTCTTTTCTTTCTTTCTTTCTTTCTTTCTTTCATTATATATATATATATTTTTCTTTCTTCTTGTGAGACCTTCACCTTGGAAGTCACGTATATCGCCGAATTTTTTAATCATCATTTTTTTTAAAATACTCCCCTTTAAACTCTAAAACTGCACCCTACCTACCTCCTCCCCCATTCTTAGACGTTGCTCGTCCTCGAGCAAAGAGGCGAAAAATAAGGTAGGTACCGGGGTATATTTCCTTGGAGAGATACTTGAAATCTTCAATGTCGGCACCGTCTTGCAATCTTCCTTGAATTGATGATCCATTCTCAACGATAGGTTGTGGTCAAGGAGGTAATCACAAAAGATGATATTTGGTTTAAGGGTGGATATCCGGCGAAGTTTGTGAGATCTCCAATGCGGGGATACACAATGCACGGATAAAAGGCTAGCAAAAAGATAGATACGCAAAAACGGAATGACCAACTTCTTAGTCTCGGGACAGAGAAATCATGGCCTGCAATAACTCACTCAAAAATAAATCTTGTACACTAAGGTTTATGCACTCAAATATATATAAGGCTTTGGATAGGTTGAGCAACACACAAGTGATATTTGTGACAAGGTTAGCGATATTTTTGAGCATAAAAGACATCTTTAATCTATTCATAACTTGAGAGCACATAAAACACTATGGGTCTTTATTTGAATCATAACCTCCACTGAAAATTAAGCTAGTATTTAAATAAATTCAGATTTGTATTTTTAAGAGAGCACTAGCTTAAACATGCATAGATCAATTACAAAGATGAACAAAGCTGCAATTATAATCATATATCATCATGGCACAAATTTTTGTAACTTTTCCAATGATATAATCAAGGTGGTGTCTTTATTAATGATGACATCAAGTTGAAATACAAACTGAAAATAAACAAACATGCTTGCTGAAATTTAAATAAAAAAACAGAAAATACTACGCAAACACACATAAGCAAAAGCTGAAAATTACAGAGAAAAAGAAAAGAAAAGAAAACTAAAGTTCCTAAATCTTCTAGTCCTTCGCCAGTGGTTGATGTTGATGATCTTGATAGTAATACCCTTGCTCATAATATGATTGGACATTCCCTCCGACGAATTGATTTGGCTCCACAAGGTGAAGGCGCCCGAGCTCAAAGGCAATATTTGCATTTCCTTCACCAAGTTGAGCTGCGTTAGCTTGGATGGCTGCGATGTTTTGAGCGTTTCTTGCAGCATACCCTCCAATTATGGCCATGCTTTGTTGTGGTTGGGGATGATGAGCATAGGACTCCGCGAAGTTAGCGTTGGGCACAACATAATTTGGTGGGGGTACTGGTGCACCACCCCCCCCCATGCTTGCTCTTGTGGCCCTCCGTAATAACTTGGCGGTGGAGGGATCCCGCCGAATGGTTGCACATTGGGTTGTGCTCCACTCGCTTGTGCGGAGGATGTTCCCTCCTCTACGATTCTTCCTCTTTTGTTCTTCCTTGCGGAAACAAGGAGTCCCTCTTCCAACCAATCTTCTCTCCCTTCGATGAAAAGCCTAAGCCTATCATTCGGAAGGGGCAGGTTTACTATGGCCAAACGATAACCTCCTCTCTCATCTCCACTAATGTACTTGCCTTGCCGCAAATACTCAATGCCGAGAGAGGTACCACGCAAAAGATGGTCGGGGTTTCTTGCGATCCCCGGCCGTAAGGAGAAGGCCAACATGGAGAGGTAGCACCCCGAACCAATATTACCCACCCCCGATGTTGCTTCACAACACCAACGGTTGATCATAAGGTAAGAGGGGTCTATTGGCTGCCTGGCAATTAAAGCCGAGTATAGCCAATTCAACTCCGTGTCGGTCACCTTTGTCTCCTTCATCCTCCCCAATGCCCTCTTGCACATCCAAGAGTGAAATATCCGGATAATGGGGTTGCGGATACAATTGCGTTGTTGATGGGCTTCTTCGGAGATCATATTCCAAAATCCCGCTAACATGTCGGGTGGCACGTCAACTTTCTCCGGAGCTCCCTTGTGGAATCCAAGCAGCTCCCTAACGTGCTCGTAGGGAACCACTTGTTGGACTCCCTCCAAACGGAATGACAAGCTTTGCACCCCATCATCATCAAGGATGGGTGCAATAGTCATTAAAATTTCCAAGGCGAACCCCAAGTGGGTGTCCACCGATACTCCGTTGGAGAACTGCACCCATCCAAGGTGCCCCAACATATAGTATATGTCGGTGCCAAAACCCAAGGTGTAGAGTGCTTGGTCGTCGAACTTGACGTTGGGAACAAGCCTCTTCTCAAGATTAGAGAGCCTCTCCTCCTCCTCCAATGACAAGATGATGAAGCTGTACGAAGAGTATGTCGGAGTGTAGGGAGGTGGCGCGGTTGAACGGGTCGATCGTCGTGGTGGCGCGGGCTGCTCCTCCGTGTGCCCACGAGGTTCGGTAAACCTCATGGACGTGCTTCTTGCAGCCCTCATACCACCAAGGAGGAGAGCATCGTTCCTCCTCGGTGGTGCCATATCCGTCTCCATGCTCCGGGGAGACTCGGAAACCGAGTGCCTCCTCGAAGACGTCGTTGATGACGTCTTGGATGACGACGAACCCTTCTTCTTGGAGAAGAGACTTGTGGTTTTCTTCCACATGGTTGTTGCACTCTTTTCTTCTACTAAAACTCCGGGTTGCAACCGGTAACTAGGCACTTAAACTTCTTACTTCGGGATGTGGACTTTGAGTGGATTAAGGTGGTGGATTTTTTTGAGCTATCAAGCTTGGGAAAGTTGGCTAAGTCTACGGAGGTTTTGAGCACACTAACTTGAACACACTAACAAAGGAAGGAGAGGGAAGCTTGCCTGCAGAAAACGGGAGCCGGGGGGCTCCTTATGTAGGGGACGCCGGCCTTGGTGCTTCTCCCCGCCTCGTCTTTCTTCCAGCATGATCATTTCGCCTCTGCAACTTTCCTGCCCGTGTGCTCCACGAGTTGCACCGCCCAAACGCTCTCGTCTACTCCTTTTCTTGCATTATTGGTCCTTCCACTTGATGCTTCATGCTTTGGGTCATGTCCATGCTCCCTAGCTCCACTTGCTTCACATGCCACCATTAAATTCCTGCAAAGTTGATGCTTGCTGCCCACCATGCTTGTCCTTTGCATGTGGATTTGGTGAAGTTGATGAAAGGGAATCCAATGGTGCATGCATGATTAATTCAAACTAGATTGCCTCCATTAAGGTATGTTTAAGGCTAAGCACTCCTCTAATTCGAAATTTAAAATATTTTTCAGAGCCATGCAAGAGCTCAAACATAATTTTAGAGAAGTTTTTAAACCATTAAAAACAAATGTAAGTCGAAAATATTTTCCGACTACGTCAATTTCGGTCTCACCGGTATAGTTTGCCTTCATCGGTTGAGAGCAGACTTTTTCCCGGCTTGATCATGGGGGCATAGGCTTAGGTTCTAATTTTGGCTAAATAAGAAAGATTTTAAATAAAACAAAATTAGAATAGGCTTAGAAAAATTCTAATCCTAGAGAAACCAAGGATATAGATTTTTAAAACCAACCAAAAGTTTTGATTTCTAGGTTCACGCGAGTTCTACCACGTGCTGAATTTTTTTATTAACACATAGATATAAGTCGTGGCTCTACTCGTGTGGTTTTAGCATGAAAAATAAGTCAACCTCAGCACCATAATGAGGGTGAAAGGTTGAGTTCGGTTCTGAAATTATTAGGTTGAGGTTTCTCGAAAAGAAAAGAACAAATAAGCACATAGGAGGGTTCATGCAAAGGGTTTATGATAAAGCAAACATTCAATCAAGAATTATGTCTCTAATATTGTTCAACCACTTCTAAGTCTAATGTCTTTGCGTAATAAAACTCAAAAACTAAATTATTAAAAAGACTCGAAAAACCTGGAATCGGGTTGTCCTCCCGGTAGCTTATTCTTGACTCGACGAAACGGGTTGCCTCCCGCCTAGCGCTTCGTTTATAGTCTATAGCTAGACTTCTTCACTTGATTACTTCGGATCAACCCTCTTTGCGGGCGTTGCAATCTTGGGTACCCACTTCCGCACCATCTTGGGCACGGGCTTCTTCTTCGGCTTCGTCAATTTTTTTGGTCTTCACAGGCTGGCTTTGTCTTTTGGTCTTGACGGATGCAACAACTTCCTTCATGTAGTGGCTCGGCATCTCGAACTTCGGTCCTTCGGTTGTGATCCTTCTCTCCCGAATGAGTTTGAGTAGCCTTCGTTGTCTTGGGACCTTGGAGTTGTCTCGGATATTCTTCTTTGTTACCCATCGGGCGCCCGGCAAGTTGTCCCATTTGCATCTCTAGCATCTTCATCACGATGAACACTTCAATCCTCGCATGTGGATCTTGCCTTGGCAGCCTTTAGGTGTTGAGCTTCTTTCTCTATCTCCATCTTCTCCATCCTCCTCTTGGAGGTGGTGATTCCCTTGGAGATTCACGCGGTCCTTTTTTTGAATCTAGGGTTTCCAACCCTTTAGCTTGTGTTGCACGTCTCCTTTGCCTGTAAAATTTTCTTGGATCATCCACAAAAAAGTTTGGGTTTCTTGGAGAGGTAGCCAACCATCTCCGGTTAGGGTTAGCAATAAACAAAATATGCAAAAACTAGAAAGTAAAAATAAATCTATAAAAACTAGGGTTAGACAAACTAGATTAGATGTATTTTGAGGATGATCAAAATTTAGTAGATGCAAAAAGAAAAACAAAAAGAAAACTGAAAATTACAAAAAGGCAATAAAAAACCAAATCTTGATCACTTGTTCCCCGGCAACGGCGCCAGAAAAAGGGGCTTGTTGACGGTTAATAGTTGTATCAAAGTTCGTTTGTGACTTGCAAGCGTACAAGTCTCCCGTCGTAGTCAAGGGACCCTTCTTCCCTCGAGTGGTGAACCCAAGGTATCGAATCCGTGGAACAAATGTGTGACGCAAGAGTTGATCTAGTAAAGCCAAGTAACTTCAATCTTTGGTAAAAGAAACCCTAATGCATCTAGGTAAAAGACACAAAACTAATCTAATCTACTAAAGACCGGAGAAAACAAAGTAAGATTAGGTAGATAAACCGATCTAGAGGGATCGGGGTAAGCCTTTTGTTGAAGTTCCAAGAGAAGAAGTAGCAAATCGAATCTTATAAGAAGCTTCTTTAAATCGTGGTTTCCCGTCCAAATCCGAAAACATCCGCCTTTCGGAACCCCCGTTCTGTCACAACGTATCCCTATTCATGTGGGGAGCTTAGGGCAAGTCAAAAGACAAGTCGAGATTCTTTCGGAAGATCCGGCGTGTACCTCTAGCCACCGCGGCTACAAGAACACCCTATGTAATCTATCGCGCGAATAGAATTGGAATAAGCAAAGCCGATCGAAAAACGAAATCTTCGAGTAAACACTTGATCGCTAAGAAAAGATTCAACTTGATAATTCAACTATGACAATGATACATACACAAGATCACCACCGGGATCCTTCCTTGATCTTGCTTCTAGCTCCGGGAACTCCGACGTGGTCTTCCATGCAAGGTTCCCACGTCGGCTAGGGAAACCCTAGTCAACTAGCTCGACCCTCTCCTCTCCGAGATGGTGTCCCTCTCTTCTCTGCTCCTGGGCGGCCGATGACGAATTCTCCCCTTCGTGGCTCTCGGTCAGGGGGCTATAAATAACCCGATTGGCGGCTAGGGCAAAGGAGGGGGCAAATGGGCCCTGGATGGGCCTGGGCTGACCGGACTGGGCCGGCCGGCCTGGGCCCATCCAGGCCCATCCCGAGGGCTCCTTTGCTCTACGTTGGTTCCCTTGCTTCCTGGATGTTTCCCCCTTCTGCATGTAGGTCCATGTCGTCAGTTTCTCTCCGAATTGGACTCAACTCCTTGTCTTGCAAGATTCGGCACTTTTCCGGTCGGGTCCCTCGGAGTCTGTCATCTTCTCGGATCAAGTCCCTGGCTTCTTGGAGTTAAGTTTGCTTCGTTGCATGACTTGTACGGGGCTTCAAGGTCTTGTCATGAGGTGCTTGATGAACTTATCCCGAAAGTCTTGCATTCAACACTAAAACCCTGCAAAACACTAAACTCCAAAACCGACATGCACACGTGAACTTGTTATACCACGGGGGTTAGTACCAATGGATAAGGTATAAAACTCATGCCAACACCGAAGGTAAACTCATGGCTAGGTTGACGGATTTTCACCGTCAACACGTTGCGGTGTTATAACGCAGCCCCTGAAGTGTGAAGACCACGTTCAGACAACGGGCAAGTGTCTGAGTAACATCCAACAGCTCTGCTAGGGTCAGTAACTCCCGTAGGTGGTCCATACGGTCCAACCATGCTGGGTCGTGAGGACTCACAGCAGGAAACAGTCCAAACGGAGAAAGAGCTACCACGGTGGGGTTGTGGTCACAGAAGTCTGTCAACACTCTGAGGGCGGCTGACTCAACGGACTCGTGAGTGATAAATCCCCAGTAGATAAAGCTCAAGTCAAACCAGTCGGCGTGGTCTGGGTGTGGCAGAACAGTAACGATCACTCTGCAGCGGGGAACGCCAAAGCACTCAAACTCCTTCACCTCGTAAGTCGGTGGGGTGAGGTAGCCCGCGGCACTGAGTGCTTCCCACGCCAGGCGCGGAAAACCCTCCCAGTGCAACCCGTTGGTACGGATCGTACCGTCAGTGTCGAACTGGTGGAACACTCCATCTGTACACAAATGTAACTCATGTCAGATCTCAAAGAGAACGACATGTCAAATGGTGAAGTTCTGGCAGCTGTGAATAAAAATTCATAACCAAAAATCCAGAAACCTCAAAAATTTTCCAAGTTTCAAATTAAACATACTTTTAATTAAGATTTTTAAGGTTGAGCATCGATCAAGGAAACAAGATGAATGGTCCTTAACCTGGATGTGCCTAGAGAAGTGTGAATCCAACCCAACGAACTAGGATTGAGACTTGCTATTACAAGATAACTAGTTGAGGAGCGATTATTTTTAACAATTTGGTTTAATTAACCTAGCACATGATAAACAACTTTTTCACAAAATTTCGGCAGCATGACGGCTAGGTATGGAAGGTACTCTAGTTTATAAAAAGCATACACTAGCATAAACTTCCTTAGAGAACATATGGAAATTCGATTTTTGGGTCCAATTTAGTTGTTTCGATTTTTAATATGCATGCAAGACGTCCTATTCGACCTCACATGGCAATCAAGCCAAAAAAATCGAAGTTAGCGCCGGTGGCAAGGCTTTTATTCGTCTCTCCTTATAATATCTAGTCGAGAGCTATGCGGTACTTGCTTAACGACTAACGAAGCGCTGTTATGTACCTGCAGGAAAACGAACCTTTCGTGCCAGCACGTCACGAAAGCGTCCACATACATTACCGTTCACTATAGAAATGGTATCCATGCGTTAAGCCGCTGCATGGACACCGTCCAACCTCGGACACCCTCCGTTTGAATGGAGTGTATCCTTGCCTCGCATGAGTGACATGCGGAATGCACACGTATGAAACACGTGGCGACACACAACTCATGAATAGACGCGAAGATGGGATCCGTGGAATGGATCACTCCATCAACCCTCGCAATTCCTGTGATGCAGAACAACACACGTATAAAACACGTGGCTCCTAGTTGGGTTGTGCAAGAAAGTAAGTTTGACATAAAGTAATGTGCTGGGAGTTAGCAAAATAAACCATGAGTTATTAAGCCACCTGAAAGAACCCAAAATTCCCTCTAGGGCCTCTCGGTCTAGTTTATCCTTAGCGGACCAACGTATTTTGGAAAATCTGACAATCTTGGCATATTTTATTCAAAAACCATTTGATTAAGGTTTAATTAATTAATCTCTGGTGCATATAAGCTCTGATGCCAACTGTGACAACCCGCCCAGGAAAATACCGTACTATCACCTAAGACCGATCCACTTTGGTCATTAAGCAATAATAAAGTGTCATCTTGTCGTTATTTGTCGGGTTAACGCCCGGTAAATCACTTGAAAAGCAACAAGGATCGAATATATGCATTAAAACTCACTCGAAGGCGAGTCCAGAGATACAACAACATTAATATCCAAATTCGTACCCCCGGGGGGGGGTTTATTTATTACAAACCATAGTTTTTGTCATGATGAAATAGTTCCGAGTTTTCGAAAGCAGCGGAAATTAATTAACGGAAGCGAAGACACCACGGGAGGCCATCCATGATGCTTTCAGTAGTCGTCCTCCACCCACTCCAGCTCCCAGACGGGCGGGATCTCTCTGGGTCACACATCACTGAAGGCATTACCTGGATCAACACATTATAGCAAGGCTGAGTATACTAATACTCAGCAAGTCTTACCCGTCGGTGATAACTACTTCGCCAATTCTAGACCATGAAAGGCATTTTGTCTACTGGGTTGCTTTTGCTAAAAAGTAACAAAGAGTAGGTCCTTACTTTCAAGATTTTAGCACAAGTTCTAGTAGTTTTAATCTTTACTACATTAGCCAACTAGTACAAGCAAAGTTGTACAATACAATTAATCAAGCATAATATTCATCAACTTCCATCCTTAGGGATCTCATGACTAGTGGAGTAAGTAGTCTCGGATAACGGTGAGAGGTCGACAATCGATTGATTTAAACCTTGCAAGGTGGACCCAAACACATGGTAGGCTGCCCCCGCAAGGACAACTTTCCCAGGCCGTCCCCAAAAATCCCCGGGTCGGGATGAAAGGCCACAGTCTTTGGTGCATGCTATCCGGCATACCCCGCGAGATACCCGGAGTCACCATACACCACCGGTAGCTAGCCGTGAGAGCGAATCCCAAGGGTAGTGACAGTTCCATCTAGTGACAGTTCCATCCCTAGCCATCTCATTAAGGTACTAGGCTTACCGGTCCCATACCCGACATGTGCTTAGTACGTTCAAAAACTTAACCCACATAACCACTAGACCGGAGCCCAGATCCCATGCTCTTACCACGTGAGCAATCCATTTAAGGATATAGTATGATTCCTATCTAGGAACCTATTCTCGCGAGTGAGGTCATCACCCGACTTGTAACGGTCCTATAGCTTAGCAGCTATCGACCTATCATACTAGTAAGGACAAGGGTACCTATGGATCATGCATCTATGGTTTCATTCAACTCTTGAACGTAAATGCACAATCATTCATAGATAATTGAATAAGGGATTTTTAAACTAGGTTAGATGCACCGGAGCTTGCCTTCGTCAGCTAGGTTAGCTTGGGCACCCTCGGTGTCGAGTACTTCCACGTACTGCAGCGACGCTTCCGCTCCTCCTTCCTCGGTTTCCGGGACAAGGGAGTAATCTCCGTCCGGAAGATCTACACGGAATGCAATGCACTTTAGGTGATGTGATAGTTTGTTGTCTTATCCAACTTTGGTTGGTCATATTCACCTTAACAAGCACTATCTAAGGTTTCTCTTTTAGGAAGGTTATGGGTGTACATGGGTGATTCTTTTATTGCACATTTGAATACAGGTTTTTATTATACTTATCATTTCATGTGTAGGCTTTAATTCCTTTTATCTTCACAAGCAAAAGTGTAATTAATATTTTTATTTATGAATTACTTTCTGATCAGTGATGATAATTAATTATCTTTTAATCATATTAATAATACTTTCCAAAAAGGAAAAAGAATTAATTAGGGATTTTTTTCTTTATTTTATTTCCCTTTAATATTAAATGGGCTTTTAAGCTTTTTATTAAACAATTAAATTACCAAAAATTCAAGAAGTGTTTCAAATGCATATTAGCATCTATCCTAGTCCATTGGACCCACATGTAAGTGTTGGATGCTAGGAAATTAAATATTATGGAAAATAACAAAGCTAGCTAGTGATTCAAAGTAAATGCATACAAAAATAAATAAGCATCAATTTGCTCCAAACTTTCTTGTGCAAGTTCTTTGGTCCTAAACAAGTCCAAATAACCAGCATGTTCACATGGAAACTCTATTGAACTTGGTTTATTAAATTACAAAGGAAAACATGCATAAATCAAGAATAATTATTTCTGTTAATCCAAATATCATGATTAATTCACAAGATGTGTATTTTGGCATTACAAGACAGTGTGCACAAGTTGAGCTCAAGAACATAAATATATTTAACATGAAAATTCATCGAAGCAATTACTGCAGGAATGGAAAAGAATTTATCTAGCAAGATCTACTGCATAACTTTGTGCAATTTTTGGCACAGCATCTAGTCATATCCTAACACACAACATATCCAAAATTGGGCTACAGAGGAGTTATGTATTGCAAGTTATGACAGATCTAGGTTTAACACATTTGTATTTTTCCTGCTAAAACTATTTATAATCCAGCTAAAACGGTGACCGCGGCGGCTCGGTGAACGGCGGCGTGGGGCTGGAATGCTGGCAAACAAGTGAGTGCTGGAGCTTCATCAGGACCTAAGGAGGCTACCATAGCAGTGGGACGGCGGCGAGCGTGGGCGCAGGGCTTCAGCACCGGGCGGCGGCGGCAATGGCGGCGGCGGCTCGGGGCGGCGCGCGGGGAGGGGGCAAGGGCTTTTGATACGCGGCTCGGCACATCCGTGGGTGACGAGAGGGTGACGGCGGAGATGCTCGCCGTGCTACGGCGGCTCGAGGCGTGCGCGTACGGCGGCGCGGACGCCGGGCGCCTCGGGACGGGGTGAGATGGGGGCGCGGGACCTCGGGATGGAGCACTCCTCGGCGGCGTGGCCTCGGGCGGCGCGGGCGTGGACGCGGGGCCGGCGGCGCGCGGCCGGCGACGGGCGGCGCACGGGCGCGCGCGACGTCTCTGCCCAAACTGTTTTACTAGTGCTACCTTTGAAATACAATTGCTCCAAAAATTTGTATAAAAGTCAACCAAGTGATGAATACCAAAGTTGTAGATCTAGCTACCAACAATATTTTCTACAAAGGCTATATAGGGTTTTTCTGCCTAGATTTGAAAATATTTGAATGCCAACTTTGAATGTCAGCCTGTTTTGGCAAACAGTGATTTCTGCCTTGCACTTGGTTTTTCAAGTTTTTTTCCCTCAAAATTTGAAATGCCAATCTACATGAAAGTTGTGTCCCTCAACAAGATCTACAACTTTCATAAAGGTAGAATTTTAAGTGTTTAGGTGAATTTTGGAGAACGCGGCAAAAGTTCCGGCAGACACCTGTGGACACTGGGGTGGCAAGGGGTTTGACCCAACCTTTGACCATGGGTTGGCCCCAAAAGTGTGTTTACTATTCATTTAGGGTCACTAGGGTGGGTTAGTGAGTTTTTCGTGGTGAGGGCCCAGGTTGACCTAGGTTTGACCACGGTTGACCATTTGACCAGCTATTAACGGTTAATTAAAAACCTGGGGCGTCACAGGTGGCGGTGGAGTTCATTCCTTCCAATTGTTGTCATGGTGATTGTGGTCGTCCTGGCGACGTCGATCAGTGCGTCGGTCATCTCGTCAGTTGTTGTTCTGGTCGTCATGGTGATCATCACGACGATCGCTCCTGTGGTCGTCACGCCTGTCGTTGCGGTCATCGCGATGGTAGTTGTCGTGTCTGTCATCGCGGCGGTAGTCGCGGCGATAATCATGTCGGTCCCTGTCATCATTGCGAGGATAGGGCCTGCAATCACAGTAATCTCGTCGATCAGGTTGATGGTTACGGTTGTCGAAACGTTGGCCACCGTTCTGGTCCTCGTTGTTGTTGTTGCTTTTGGTCCTCTTGGAGGTAGACAGGACTCCAAGGGCGCACTTCAACTGCTCGCACTCTCTCATGGTGTCCTTAGCGTCGCGGTGAAATTGGCACTTGTAGTCCATGACCATGTTGAAGTCACCTTTGAGGAAGGTGGAAGGTTTTGGTGGATCCGCCACATAGGCTTCACCAGATCACTTGCGCGACCTGGTGCCTCCATCATCGTGGTCTTCTCCGTTGAAGTCATGCATCACTGCATCTTGAGTGTTGACCAGTTTGTCAACGTAGGCCATAAGATCGCCAATGGTGTGTGCGTCAGCTTCGTGGATCTTCTCGAATAGTTTAATGTTGGTGATCCCATTCTTGTAATAAGCAATGACGTCTTCATCTTTGACACCTGCAAGGGTGTTGCGGTTCTCAAAGTAGCGGTTGGTGTATTCTCGGAGAGTTTCATCGCACCTCATCCTCACTCTGGCGAGATGGTGGGTGTTGCCAAGATGATTTTAAGTCACCTGGTAGTTGGTCGTGAAGAGGCGAGATAGAGTTGCCCAGGAGGTGATGCACTCTGCTGGGAGATTGTCGAGCCACAGGAGTGGTGCCTTGCCCATCACAAGGGGGAAGTATCCCGCCATGTGATCTTCGTTGCCGCCAGAGGCACGTGCTGCAATGCTATACATTTTGAGCCATATACTCAGGTCAGAGCGACTGCCGTACTTCTCAATAGCTGGCTTGAAGTCCTTGGGGTATTTGATCGTCCGGAGACGTCGTGAAAAGGCTGGGAAGTTATTGACCGCTCCCGGGCTTGCTGATGGAGTATGAGCTGCAGGGATGACCTAGAGGTCGTCAGGAGGGCCATTGTCTTGGTCGTACTGGGCACGTCGCAGGAGTTCCTGGTCATGCATGATCCGGAGATCTGTAGCTTGAATGGGGTTGTTGGCGTCAAGGGTATCGGGAACCCCATGTTCGCGGTCGTAGTTAGCACGTCGAGCTATCTCCACTTCATCTCTTATGCGGTGACGTTGGCTTCCTTCGGCACGATTGGTCTAGACTGGAGGAGGCTGAGCTCCTGCACTGTGTCTTGGGTTTGGGGCAGCGTTTCCCTGGATGTTGCGAGTGTTGGCTGTGTTGTTAACGGCATTGCCAGCAACATTGGCCGAAGCATTTGCTAGAGCGTTAGCCGCAGGGTTGGTTGGAGCATTAGATGCAACGTTGGCAGCGGGGTTGACCTGTTGCACTACTTCATTTTCACCTCATATTTCTTCAGCCACCAGGTCGAGGGGACCCTGGCTACGACATCGATGGCGAGGACGCTCTGATCTACTCCTGGAGTAGGAACTTGCCACGGATCTGCTGTATCCAGGACCTCTTTCTTCGATCTGAGCGGCAGCAACGCGGACATTGGCTTGAAGACGTCTTATCGCCGGAGAATCTTCGAGGTGAGTTAGGGCGGCAAGAGGGGCTCCCAAGTTGGTTTGCGAGGCCATCTCGTTCAAAGTCCCTAAGGAGGTCTCTTGCACGTAGGCGGTTGGCACGAGGTGGATAATCATGACGTCGCTGCTGAGGAGCTGCAGGTGCCGCAGTTGCTTGTTGCCCGACGTTGTCATTGACTTGTCCTGCGTTATCCGGTTGTTGACCTGCGCTTGGAGCAGGAGCGGCAAGCTCTTGTTGTCGTCGAACAGCTCTGGCAGCATTGGCATTCTCACGCTCTTGGCGTTTCTCATCGGTTTCCCCATCTTGAGGTGGTACGTCCGCAGAAACGACCAAGATCTGGCGATCTAGGGTTTCGAGCTCTTCTCCCAGATAATTCGGGGAGATCGTTGTGTGGGCGACCTGGAACGCAAGGCAGTCCGGAAATGACTCTTAGTTCAACCGGCGGCGGTGGGCCACAATAAGAGGTCGATGAAGCTTCTTGAGGACACGACACTGGCGCGCCGTGTGTTTCGACATCTCATGGATAGGGCACGGTTCGTCAAGATGACTCCTGCAACTTCCACGATCTTGAGAGTTGGGTCTAGATTCGATCTGGATCTTGCGCTTCATGTAGTGTGATGCTACATGAGCAGCGTTGCGCAAGCCAAGGGGCATGCTGGATGGCGACGAGATCATGCGAGGGCGTTTGACGCGTTCGCAAATTTTGATTGTGTCGGAGAGCATGCCTCGACACGATCGATCCTGGCGACTAGGTCGCTAGAAGTGGGTGGGTGGGTTTCTGTCAACAGATTTGTTCCGATCTGTTGGTCAGTGGTGACCATGTTGCCCTCGATGACGAGTCATGCGGCTGGAGTAGTGCATGTCACCGGCATCGAGCCAAAGCAGATGTCGACGGGGTTGGCGAGGATGTCCACCATGCTCTCCGGGAAGATGGCGCCGTTGGTCGAAGCCATCGAGTTGCACGAAGAACCTCGACTTCCCCATACCTGGTGTGCCAACTGTCAGATGGTGAGATCTGGACAGCCCACGGGGTGTTAATCCCTGTGGTTTAGTTGTTCGGTGGGGGTGAAGTCTGAGGCTAAGAACTCGAAGGTCGCACATGAGTACGCGGAACACAGAGAACACCACGAGTTTATACTGGTTCGGGCCTCTGGAGAGTAATACCCTACGTCCAGTTCTTCGGTTTGTATTGCTTGGGGATTGTAGGATTGATTGGATTGTACAAGGGGACCACCTCGTCCGCCTTATAGGGCGTGTTTGATTTGGGCCAAAAACAGCCAGCCAGTCTCCCTAGGTGCAAGCTCCCGTGTTTGATTTCCTGAGCCCACTCGCGAGCCAGGCCCACGGGATGCAAAAGACACTCTCTCTCCTGGCTCCCATCCAACGCAAAATTTTCTCGTTTCTCCAGAGCCAGCTCGTGGCCGAGCTCCCACGAGCTCTCGTTCGGATCGTGTCACCTCCTCACCTCTTCTCGTTTTGGCAGTCCCGACGCTCACGCCTGCGGTCACGGCGGCGGTGGGGCGGAGGTCGCCCGCGCCGCGGCGGCCGGCGCGGAGCTCCCCCGCGCTGCGGCGGCCGGGCGGAGGTTGCCCGCGGCGGCGGTGGCGGGGGCGAGCTCCCCCGCGCCGGCCTGCGCTCGCGGCGGCCGGCGGAGGTCGCCCGCGGCGGCGGTGGCCGGGGGCGGAGCTCCCGCGCGCCCGCGGCGGAGCTCCCCCGCGCTCGTGGCGATGCGGAGCGAGGCCCCCCGCATCCATGCCCACGCTCGCGGCGGCGGTGGATGGGGGTGGAGCCCCCCGCGCTCTCGGCGGCGGTCGGGCGAGGTTGCCCGCGGCGGCGGTGGCGGGGGCGGAGCTCCCCGCGCCGGCGGCCGCGCTCGCGGCGGCCGGCGGAGGTCGCCCGCGCAGGCGGTGGCGGGGGCGGAGCTTCCTCGCGCCGCCGGCGGCGCTGGGCCGGGGGCGGAGCTCCCCCACGCGCATGCGCGAAGACCTCGCGCGCCGCGGTGAGGGAGAGAGGGTGGTAAGGCCACCATGTGCTAGATGCAAGGTTACCCTATCTATCTTTGGCCCATATCAAACACAAATATTTGTCTTAGCCTGTCTCAAATGAGAAAACAAATCAAACATGAGACTTGCATGGTTGGAGGTCGGCTGCGGGCGGCCACAGCCAGGCTCATCGGCCAGGCTCGCTAGGGGCGTGAAATCAAACACGCCCATATTAGCCAGCGGATGAGGTCGGTTCCCAGACTCCTGGTCGGTTACGACCATGATACCTAAGTCTACGTTACACATCTTGCCATATCCCGTCAATCTGCTTTGGTCGAAATCCACCGAGGTCTTGTCTTGTACGCCAAGTCTTGAGGTCGTGATGGATTAGGTCGTCTGGGGAATCTTCTGGAAGGTCTTTAGGAGGTCGTGTGGGCCGCCAACTAGGTCGGTTGGGCCCACTGACAGGTCGGCGGGTCTTCTAGTAGGCCGGACCCACTTGTCGGGGACGGCCGTGAGCCTGGTCGGTGGGGACCCAGGGGTATCCATGTCTCACAGTCAGAAGCTCTATCCGTGAAGTGTTCATCATGATGAAGATGCTAGAGATGCAAGTGGGACAACTTGTCAGGAGCCCGATGGGTAACAAAGGAGAATTTCCGAGACAACCCCAAGGTCCCGAGAAGGCGAAGGCTACTCAAACTCAATCGGGAGAGATGGAGGATCATACTAAGGAGACCACAGAGATCACGACTGAAGGACTGGAGTTTGAGATGCTGAGCTAATACATGAAGATGCCTCCACGCTACTTCTGAGACATGCTTGCCAACAAGCACGAGATGACATTATGCGACCTTGGAGCAAGTATGGGAGTCATGCTAAGAGACATGTTTGAGAAGCTTTGCCTACCGGAACTCAAGCCTATGACCATGTGTCTAGAGTTGGGAGACAACTCTATTCGCTATCCCGCGGGAATCGCCGAAGATGCACCCGTAAAAGTTGGAGAGATCAAGTTTGACATCTACGACAAGAGAAGTGCATTCAAGTTTCAACCACGTTTCGAGGTATGCAACACGTTCAATGTTAAATATGTTCCACCTCATCGTCACTTTATCAAGGAAGAGCCAAAGAAGAAGGAAGAGTCGGAGAAGAAGGAAACAAAGATCAAGGAAGTTGTTGCATCCATCAAGACCGAAGAATAAAGCTAGCCTGTGAAGACCAAAAAATGACTAAGCCAAAGAATAAGCCCGTGCCCAAATGGTGCGGAAGTGGGTACCCAAGATTGTAACGCTGGCAAAGAGTGTTGATCTGAAGTGAAGAAGAGAAGAAGTCTGGCTATGGACTATAAATGAAGCGCTAGGCGGGAGGCAACCCGTTCGTCGAGTTAAGAATAAGCTACTGGGAGGACAACCCGATCACGGATAAAAGCTATCGGGAGGGCAGCCCGGAAAATTTCCGAATTCCAAGTAAGTTGGTCATAGAATTTGCTACACAAGACATTTTATTAAGTCTTAAGTGGTTGAACAAGTTTTTAGATAACCTTTTATTTGCTCGGCCATTATATTTGAGTTTGTCTATCTTAAACCAATGACATGAGCCATCCCATTTACCTCTTTTCGAGAAACTAGAACTAAAATTTTAGATCCTATTTGAGCCTTCCATCCTCTCGATGATGGTAGGTTCGGATTTGTTTTCCATGTTAAAAACAGATGAGTAGAGCCTCACTTTGTTCCTTGATGTTTTTAATCTTTTTGACGCATGCTAGGACTGCGTGAACCTAAGGAATTAGATTTTTTGGTTTGAGTTTACTTAACTTCTACCGGTTTCTCTAGAGCTAGAGTTTTTCCAAAATCCTTTTGTTTTTATTCAAAATCTCTCTCTCATGTTTGATCAAATTTAGAACCTAAACCCATAAACTCACGGTCGAGCTGGGGAGCTTGCTATCAATCAATGAAAGCAAACGATCTCGGCGCGACCAAAATAAAGGTAGTCGGAAAGTTTTTGACTTACATATTGTTTTTTATGTTTAAAAACTCCTCTAATAATATATTTAGACTCATTGCTTTCTCTGAATTAATTCTTAATTTATGAAATTTAGAGGAGTAATAAGCATTAAACATGATCAAGGGAGGGTTCTGAGGCTTATTTAACACCTTGTGCTCGATGATGCATCACGGGAAGGCTTTATCATCAAAACCTCTTGCGCGCATGTAAAGGGTAAGCATGGGGGAGGGCAACATGACTTTGTTTTGCAGAAATAAATGAAAGCACATGAACCATGGAACACAAGAAGTGACACAAAGTTAAGGAGGGAGGCATTAATCTCATCATTCAAAACAAAGGAGTCGCCGAGGGAGTTTGGCCGATTGATTCTTGTGGAGCATGAGGACATAAGGACATAATGCAGCAAGGAGCAAGTGGGAGAAGAGCTAAGGCAATTGGGGTAGCAGGGACCCCAGGTCGGCCGGCCTGGTCCGGTCGGCCTGGCCCTTTATTTGGCCCCCGTTGTGCATCTTCCTCAGGTAAGCCTCTCGCTCATTTTCAAATTTATGCTCCCAAGTTCATAGTCCAGAGACCTCACGAACCACTCAGAAAAATCCATGCCTCACTTCCTTCTCTAAAAATCCCCGAAAATTTGTTACAATTCTTGTCTTTCCATATACGTTTTTGTGCATTTTCTCTACTGGCAAGAAACCCCCGGGAGAGTTTTTTGTGAATTTGTGCAACAAGGCACAATGAAAAAGACCATGAACATCGTCCTCGGAAGAAGGATATGATCATCATCACCCGAGGCACCATCTAGCTCTTCGCAGAAGCATTCTTTCCGAATCCCCACGAAGTATGTAGGTGGACGTGGCACCGTCGAGGAGCAACACGCTGCTCCTTGGAGGCATGAGGATTACGCGAAGCTTGTCCATGTGGGACAAACCGCAAGGGCACACGGAGGAGCCACCCGTTCGACCTCGACACTCAACTCGTTCATTCGCCCTGCCACCATATACTCCGAGGCACTCCAAGCTTATTTTCATCATAAATACGAAAGCTCAACCATGGGAGGAAGAGTGAAGGAAGGAAGAAGAAATAAAGCTTCCAATTTGGTTTGATTTTCCTTCTCCTTTTCTTTACTTTTTAGTTAGTGCAAATTTGTGAGGGCGTAGCATCTTCGATTTTTATTTATTTTCAGCATGTGTGTGATAGTAGTAGTTTTTGTTTTCCATCACCATGAATAAAATTCACAATCGTTTTATGATAATTAATATGGATGGAAAATTGTGCCAAGTTGATGACCGTTGCCTATTTGCTTATCTTTGTACTTGTTTTATGCATGATTAATCTAATGCTCTCTTTAATACAAATCTGAAATTAATTTAAATGCTAGCTTAATCCTTTGCGGAGGTTATGATAAAGATAAGGCCCATAGTTTTCTTTTCATGCTCTCAATTTTGGATGGGTTAAAGACGATTTATTATCTTCTTAAAAGTAATGCTAACATTGTCATTAATACCTCTTGCATGGTGCTCTACCTATCCAAATCCTTGCATTTATTTGAGTGCAAAAACATAGTATACAAGATTTATTTTTGGGTGAGTTAATTCAGGGTTTGATTTCTTTGGCCCGAGACTAAGAAGCTGGTCATTCCGTTTTTCCGTATCTATCTTTTTGCTAGCCTTTCTATCCGTGCATTGTGTATCCCCACATCGGAGATTTCACAAACCTCACCTGATATCCACCCTTAAAACCCAATATATCTTTTTGTGTTTACCTCCTTGACCACAACCTACCATATGAGTATGGATGAACATTTCGAGGAAGATCACAATAATGAAGGTGTTAAGGATTGAAGTATAATTTTGGGAGACCTCCAAGATGACATGAAGGTTGCATGAAGGATCCCTAGAAGATTTCAAGTGTTTTCCAAGAAAACATTGAACTTTTAGTACCTACCTTGGCACACAAAATTTTTCCACCTCTTTTCCTGAGGATGTGCAATCGTCTAAGCATGGGGGCTGCCAAGGAGGTACAATGTAATCTAAAGTTCAATGGGAGTATATAAGAAAATAAGAGAGAGAGAGAGAGAAAAGAAGACGTATGAAAGAAAGAAAGAAAAGAGAAAGAAAAAGGAGAGAATAAAAAATGTGTATGTATATAAAAAAAGAGGAGAAAGAAAAAATAATAAATAAATCTCCTCGACTCTCTATATGCATTAGGAGTTTCAAGAGGATTCAAGATCGACCCATACTCATCTTTCCAACCATGTGCAATCCAATAACGAGGAATTTGTTTGTGCCTCGGGATCACTCTTTGCCATTTGCACATGTCCACTTATCTCAAAACATGTGTGTTCATCTCTCTCCCCTCCTTGTAACATTATTTTTCCAATGACCTTTTTGACGAGTCTCGGGAAGTCCATGAGAAGCTTGTCTTGTTTTGATAACATCTCAATTATAATATCTTGGTAGGACTAAACTGTTCAAGAAGCTCCATATAAAGCCTTCCACTTATATATATTTTGAGAAGCAAAGGAGTAGAACAAATAGGCTTGAGAGAGAAGATGAGATGAGAGTTCATGAGCAAGATGCAAGGTGGTTTAAATTTTGGAGCTTGATTTAGCTCTTTTATTCATCTTTCTCTACACTTCAAAATTTCTGAGGTTTATTTGAAATTTGGGAGCATAACTAATTACTTGTGGGAAGAGTTTAATTGATATCCACCCTCCGTAGGGACGAAGGCTGGCTTAACTATGAAACTTTAACAAATATAAATTTAGAGACCATAATGTTTTCTAGTGTATGATCAAGTGCATGGTTTGAATAATGAAAGGCAACACTTATATCCATCGAAGGCTTACTCGAGGACGAGTGTTGACACATTTTATCTATGAATTTTATCCCTCACATTTTCTGAAAAAGGACTAAAATATAATTAGATCACCTTATTAGGGTTTATATTGACAATTTCCATGAGTTTAGGTGAATCTATGAATTTACAGGGACTATTCAGAAAATATGCAAAGAAACCACTCTAGAAGACTCCAGAAGGCTCCGGAACTCAGCGTGACTTAGCACCTAAGAAAAAAGCATCTAGAAGGATCAAGGACCCACCTGGCCGAAGTGGACCTCGAGGGGGCCCACCCCAGCCCGATCGGCCTGGTGGTGGGGCCGGTCGGCCCCCCTAGCGCCAAATGGGCCCAACTTCCGGAATGTTCTTCCACCGCCTATGAGGATCAATCTAAACCACAAGTTAAGGTTGGTTTGATCGTATGGTGCATGTCATCTCCTCCGGGCTATATAAGCAGACCCCCTGACCCCAGGGCAGACAACAATTCATTCTATCAGATCCTCCATGCCTATCTGAGATTAGAGCTCTAGATTAGAATTAGAGTTGGAGAGTTAGTATCAAGTTGAGAGCTTAGAGCCACGATCTATTTAGATCTAGCTAATCTTGTTCGGGAGGATTAGAGAGCGGTAGAGGCTAAGCTGAAGGAAGGCCCGGACCTGTCAGTGTCTCCTCCTCATTTTCTACCTCTGGGATCAACTCCATTGGAGTCTGATCTTGAGACCTTGTGGAAAGATTGACTTCTTATTCAAGTGAGTAACATTGTTTTTATTGTTCTTATGGTTCATAACTCTTTGATTACTTTAATTCCTGTCGCTCTTGAGTTAAAGTTGCATGTTTAGTGTAAGCGTGGTGCTTAGACTAGCTAGCTTATGAATGCCTTCTATATTCTGGATCATGTGGTAGAAGAGGGAAGTGACCTTGTTCTCGTCTGTCCTTTGCAGTCCACTTCTCGTCTATAGAAACCGTAGGACTCCCCCTACAGATTATCAGGAGGTTCCGTTTCCTAAGTGTGCCTTCAGACAATCACCCCATAAGAACAATATAGACATAGCTTGTGAGAATAAGAACCAGACATCCTTAAGTTTTCCTTATCTCTCTTTCTATCAAGTCCTTGATAGCTACTCAGTGATTAGTTATATACCTCAGATACTCTCTTTACCATTCTCCTTGTGGATTTGATATTTAAAACTCTCTCCCGGGTGTAATGCTCACCGGTATCTGTGCGCTTGCAGATTATCCATCATAATATTTCTGTAGGCTTAACAAATACCAACAACGAGCGAGGTTTAAGCATGGGGGAGATGTTGACGGTGAATTTCCTTCAACCTAGCCATGAGTTTACCTTCGGTGTTGGAATTGATTCAGTATCCAAACTAATGATCATAACCCTCATGATATGTCCTATTCGCACTCGCATGTGGTTTTTGGAGTTTATTGTTTACGCATGATTTTAACGCTAAAAGGGACACTTTCCAGGAAAGTTCATCAAGCACTTTGTGAGAAGATCATGAAGCTCGGCACAAGTCAAGACACGAAGTGAACATGACTCCAAGTGGCCCAAGGACTGAAGCGTGAAGCCGTGAAACTTCGAGGACCTGGACATAAACTGCTGAAGCTTGGTGAAGTTTTACAGTGAATCCGATTTCTAGCGATCAAGTGCCTTCTCGATGATTTTGTTCTCCTTTAGTTTTGCTTCTTCCTCAATCTATACATAAGATAGATTGCTTAGGGTGCTCTTTAAAGGACCGATTAGGCGACCAGAGAGGGGGGAGTGAATGGGAGCCGATAAAAATTCTTCTCGAGGGAGATTGAAACTCCGACAAGACGAACTAGCTCAGTCGAACCCCCAAAATCACGTGCTCTGCACTTCTACCTTCCGTTTGCCAAAACCACGTAGCCACTGGAGTGCTACTGGTCCTAGGAACAAACTCTACCAGCAACCTCAACACACACGCAGCAACAACAGCGGAAACAACTCGAAAGCCGGCTAACCAGAGGGGGGCGGTTAGACCGGGTATAGGGGGCGGTTAGACCGCCTCCACCTGGTAACCAAGAAATCCTCCGAAACGCCTCTTCCGAGCACCAAAACTCACCACGGTTTCACCAACAAAGATCTCTGGTCAAGGCCATGCTAGCTACCAGAAAATCTTGGCGAAAACCAAAACTTCACCCAAGGGCCTAGGGGCGGTTAGACCGGCTACCAGGGGCGGTCTAACCTCCTGTACCCAGCAACGAACTCCAAACAAGAACTCCTAGCAAACCACACTAAAACGAGCCAAGATTTCACCAGAACGCTCCTCTGATCAAGGCGAACAAACTCACAGAGAAAGATCCAGCAAAATCAAACTTTCTTCGGAAAGGCCTAGGGCGGTTAGACCTGGTGCCAGGGGCGGTTAGACCTCCCTCCCCTGAGCACAAAGATCCGAGTGAAAACCCAAGCAAACGGACTCGAAACGCTCCAAGATTTCAACCATACAATCCCCTGGTCAAGGCCAACATGCTACCAGAAGATCTCGGCCAAAATCAAAACTTTCACTGGACGAGCCCGGGGCGGTTAGACCGCCCCTCCTACGCGGTTAGACCGCCCTCCCCAGACAGAACGGGAAAAAGAGGAACCGCGGGTCAACCCTCAACTTTACATCACCCGATCTCCCGATTCACCCAAGGGATTGCAGCGAAACTTTGGGGATGCCTGGGTCACCTCATCGACGACCTCTCCCTCAAAGGAATTGCACCGAAACGCTCTCAATCATGGGGAGTCGCAAATCTCGTGACCAAACCTCAAGAACTCGAGTTCCATCGAAAACCACCAAATCGGAGAGCTTTCCACGGGTTTGGAGGGGCAAGGTCACCAAGAAAAGAGGCACAAGGTCCTCATGTGTGACTCCCACACCAAATCCCGCAAAGAAACGCCTCCGAAACTCCGCCACGAAAATCCCAAGAAAAGGCTCCGAAAATCACCAAAAAGGGAAAACGGGAAAGACAACAAAAGCCTTGAGGAACCACGCCGAATCATCTATACATACCATGAAGGTTCATACAAGGTCTAGCTTGCCTCCCAATCATCCTACCCTCTCTCAAGATCTCACCATGAAGCTCTCAAGATAGTCCTCTAAAATCCTAAGGAAAATAGGAAGGGAAAATAGCAAAGCAAATGAACTAGGGTTCCAACCATTGGCTGCCATCCACCCATTCAATGAGTATATATGGAGGCACCCAAAAGACTAAACTACCCTTCACTAATAACTAGGGATACATGCCCCTCAAGGGCGGATTTGGAAATCTTCGGAATATCTTCATCGGACGGATGCCCCGTGACCGCAACCTGCTTAGCCTCCACGCAAGCCTTGCGATCCCGACGCGTGTCCTCCGCTTCGAAGCATCTCGGCACCGGCGGCCAGGGCGGTCAGACCGCAACCCCTGGGCGGTTAGACCGCCCCGGAGATCCGGCCCGCCCCGGGGCGGTCGACCGCCCCCTCGGGCGGTTGAACCGGCCTGGGTGGCCGCACTCCCTCGTCGAGTCTTCGGCCTCGGTTTTGTGGCTCAACCGAGTAACCCAGTGGTTTTCTGGTGAACCACTGCAAACCCCGCGAACTCGGTGTAGCCTCCGCCAATCTCCACTCATGACTCGGCTCCCACGTAGTCCCGGCTCGACCTTGGTTTTGAGGCTCTACCAAGAAACCGTCCACGACTTCATCCTGCTGTTCATGCCACCATGCGGCCCGCACTTGACCCCGCTGGCCACCGGGTCCCTCGAACGAAGCCTACTTGTCTTCTCCACACACCGGAGGCCTCACCGCAACGACCTTTCGCGCTTGTTCTTCACCACGCACCAACACGAGTCAAGCCGCAACTCGCACCCGCACTACTTAGCCAAGAATCGGTCCACACAACGTTGTCAATCACTCATCACCCAAGGAAGCGACCATCCACCGGTCCTCGAACCACACATGGTCCTCAATCTCCCCCTTGATGAGTGCATTGACAACACACATGATTTATAACCAAAGATAAAAAGAAAAGAAAAGAAACTACTAAAAGAAAAACTCCAACAAGTGATCAAAAGCCAAAGAAAGACAAAGAACAAGATCACTTGAAGAAGAACAAGTCTCGGACCCCTTAGGCAAGGGCAACAGCTCGACACATCCGAGACAAAACCATGCTCAAACAAAGAGCGCAAACCACCGAACCAAAGCTCGAACACCATAAAGAGCTCCCCCTGCACATATGCAAACTCCCCCTGAACCAATGCATGCAAGAAGGTCACTTGGAAATGCATGACAAAGAGCAAACCAAGCTCACACTGCATAGGGCGGTTAAACCGCCTGCACAGGCCGGTTAAACCGCCCCTGGTCATGTGACCGCCCCCTGGGAGGTTAGACCGCCCCATGTGACCGCCCTGCAAAAACTTCTCTGAAAATTGTCGAACCACTTTGGACACCTTCCATTAGCTCCCAGGTGCCCAAATCATGCACAAACTTCTCCCCCTTGTTGACAATGCATGAATCAAGGCAAAATGCGAAAAGTTTCAACATATAGCTTCTCAAATATACAAAATTCATCACAAGGAGCTACACAAGTCCAAATGAGAAAGTTAGATACTCTACAGGTTCGTAATGACTTCAACTACATGATCATCAAGTTGTACAACCATTGGATAAGGCTGAAAAAGATTTGAGTAATTTTGCGAAAAATTACTCTCTCACCCGCAAAAACCTAAACATGAGCAAAACATGTCAAAATGGCAAAGCCACACAAACTTCATGCTAGGACAACCATTCTAATCATAAGACCATCATAAACACCCACAAGCACCTCATGTCATGTCAAAGCCACCGAGCCATGTGCCTACTTCTATGTATGAGACTTCTCATTGGTATGCATCATGCAACGGTTTAGCACCCAAAGCAAATTAAATTCAGCACATATGACATGGGAGCATGTTTTCCAAGCATTTTTCATTTCATTTTCAGATTTGTAATTGGTACATGAAATGTCTTTGCGACAAAAAGGAACTTATGCCCCTCCATAAGATAAAGCAAGAGGGCTAAACATTCATGATGGCAAATGAGCCTTTGGCCCCATATGATCAATAAACTAGCTATCCAACCACAAATTAAGCATAGCCATACCACTAAAACATGTCAAGATCATATAAAGGCATTTACACATGAGAGAGCATACATGTGACATTTTTAAAAACATAGCTATCAACCATGGATTATTCATCAAGATCATCAAGAGCTAAGCCAAACTAACCATAGCATACCAAACAAGCTCACAAAGACATATATCTCATTCCATGGTGAACAATGTATATGAGAAAAGCTTTTCCTAACCAATGCATATGATACAAAATGCATGCAATCTAAGATACAATGATGCCTATATATCATGTTACATATGCCATGCCAAATGCAAGAAATGCACAAAGGAAAGCTATACATATGCTACAAAGGAGCTCCCACACACAAAGCTCACAAACCACCAGCTTCTCGAGGGGAGGCAAAAAGGGCTCGACACCACCGGCAAAAGAGCAAAGGAGAACCAGACTCACAAGCTGCCCCTAAACTCATGCATTAAGGCCAAAGAGCGTACAAAGCTCACCTTACACACATGAGATAAGGCAAAGAGCAAAAGAAACCAAGTGGCTTGACCAAGGCCACACACTCGAAGGTCACAAATACACTTACCTTTATCATTTCTTCACAATTCACTCATCCTTGTCCACCATCCCTGAAAGTGATGCACCTACATGTCACCACCGGGATATGAAGCCGAAGAACCACCCCCAATATCAACCAAATGTTCTCCGGGCTATCCACCTGCAACTCAAAACTAAGAGCAAGAGCGAGCAAACGACTCAACACTGGGGTTAGTTCCAAATGTGTAAAACCAGTGCCTAGCCATTTGCTCGAAAGTGGGGTTAGCACAAACCAAACCATCTTTCCTACCAAAGCTACCTCCACGAACACCACTATGGTAACCACCATGAGGGAACCAACCCTCTCTACCTGGAGGAGGACCAAAACCACGAAAGAAAGCCTGTGGACTGTCCCTCCTCTCCTTCTCAAAGCTAAGACTCCTCCCATCCCCGTAGTGAGCTCGAGGGGGAGAATGCCTAGCAAACTGACCTCCTGCAAACTTTCCAGCCCAACCACTAGAACCACGAACTCCTGAACCAAACCTCACACCTGTACGAGCACGAAACCCAAACGGCTGCGCTGTCCGGGCCTCGCACCGTCCGCCGGTGCCCCACACCGGTCGACCGGTGTGACACAGCGCGGCACCTCCAACGACCTTCCGCTCTCCCCAAGCCCGAACCGACCTCACACTCGCCTTAGCCCCGGGCAGCGCACACGAGGCTCAAGTACACCATCGGAAGGGTGGTACTTGTCCTTGTTAGCCCACTCCTTCGCCATTCTCTCCTCACGCTTCCTCTTGAAGCAAAACGCTCTCTTGTGACCATCCTTTCCACAAAACTCACAATGGAAACGGATCGATGCGGGCTTAGGCTTGGGATGAGGCTCTTCACAAGGCTTCTCACTTGGTTTCTCACTAGGCGTTTCACTTGCCTTCTCACTCGGTTTTTCTCTTGGTTGGTTTGGCTTGGATGCAAACTTGTCTTTGGGTGTGGGTTGTGGTGGAACTGAAACATTCCCAAATTTCCTTTCTCTCTCACTACTGCCCTCACCAACCTTATCCAATCCCAAAGCCCAACCGTCAAAGCGCTTACAGCTAGCAATCATCATACCAAGCTGAGGTTCTTGACTCGACAACCAACTCGGCGCTTCACGCAACTTATCATTCTCATCTTGCAAGCGACCAACACATTTTGCAAGATCCAAATTCTTCATAGCATGCAACTCACCATGTAGAACAAGAAGTAGGAATAGGCACTTTCAAATCAGCCTCTAGCGAACCAATGCGAGAACGAAGCTCAACAATTTTCTCATGCAAACTAGGGCAAGAAGTGCAAGCACCAAGCAAAGTGGGTCTAGATTGTAGCTCAGCCAACTCAACCCTAAGCACATCTAGTTCCTCACACTTGGAGGCATAATTCTCCCTAAGATCAGTCAAGTCAGCTAGGAAAGCAGAGCAATCAACACAATCATTTTCATCAGAAACAACAGGGCTAGCCTTAAGCGAATCAGTTTCAAGCTTGCTATCAAGAACCTGTGTTTCTAGCTCAGCCACTCTAGTCCTAGCATCCTCGAGCAAAGATCTAAGCTCCTTCCTAAGCTTTTTAGCCTAAGCATGTGATCACGATTATCAAGCAAGTCAACCAACTCCTCATTCTCCTTCCGCAAAGAAGAGAGCTCATCACTTACCTCATCCTCGGAATCCAAGTCCGAGGCGTCCTTCTGGCTTCTCTTGCTGCTCAAACTGTGAGTCATGCCGCAGAAGTCGTCCTTGAGGCTTAGGCCCGTCACACAAAGGCCGTTGAGGTACTTGCCGAGGTTCTTCTTCTTCTTCTTGTCATCCTCTTCGTCTTCACCACTCGAGCTTGAAGATGTGTCCTCGGAATCGGACTCGATGTCGCTTGATCTCTTCATCTTCTCTCGAGACCGTGTCTTCTTCTTATGTCCATGATCCTTCTTCTTGGACTTCTTCCTCTTGTCCTTGAACTTGTGCTTGTTGTGGTTGTTCACCTTTGGACACTCGGCGAAATAGTGTCCAGCCTTGTTACACTTGAAGCATGTCCTCGTGTTCCTCCTCATGTTCACTCGGTTCTCGTGCAGCCTCTCGAACCGCCTCGTCAGGAGCGCCAGCTCGTCCTCTCCAAGCACGTCGAACTCCTCATCTAGCATAGACATCAAAGAGGACAAAGAGAACATCCTGGTGGATGGGTTAGTGTTAGCCTTTCCCTTCGAACCACCAACGAGGGCAAGACTATGGGAATCAGTCGGACCCTCGAGCTTGGCAGTCATGCCCCTATCCACCTCAGCCGACTTGAGCTTCGAGAACAGTTCGTTCACTGTCAGAGTGTCATACTTCTCTGACTCCACAATGGCCTCGAACTTTCCGCCCCATATTGTACGATCCAAAGAGTGTAAGAGCTTGACAGCTCTATCGTGATCATCGTACGGGAGCACGTCCACATTGGCCCTCATGTTGTTCACAACCACCGTGAACCTCTGAAACAAGGCATCGATGGACTCACCGGGGAGATGAGTGAAGTTCTCGTACTCTCCGGTAGGTCGCATACATCCGTGCCTGAACCTGGGCATTCCCAACATGAGCCTCCTTCAACACCGTCCAAATTCTACAAGCCAAGTGCTCGGTGTGCACCCGATCGAACTCAGGCTGACATAGAGCACGAAACAAGTAGTCGACCGCCTTGTTGTTGGCGTCGAACCTATCCCTAGATCCTGGAGCGAGGAAGTCCATCGGCGGGACATATTCTGTGTCCACCGTGACATCCCAAAGGATCTGACCCTTTCCACGGAGGAACGCAGCCATCCGCTTACTCCACATTTGGTAGTTCTTGCCATCGAAGTGTGGAGGACCCGAACCCCGTTCCTGGTACGCCATCCTTGGATCTTAGACTGGTTAAAGTCAACAAAGACCCGAACCAGCTCTGATACCACTTGAAGGCCCGATTAGGCGACCAGAGAGGGGGGAGTGAATGGGAGCCGATAAAAATTCTTCTCGAGGGAGATTGAAACTCCGACAAGACGAACTAGCTCGGTCGAACCCCCAAAATCACGTGCTCTGCACTTCTACCTTCCGTTTGCCAAAACCACGTAGCCACTGGAGTGCTACTAGTCCCAGGAACAAACTCTAACAGCAACCTCAACACACACGCAGCAACAACAGCAGAAACAACTCGAAAGCCGGCTAACCAGAGGGGGAAGTTAGACCGGGTATGGGGGGCGGTTAGACCGCCTCCACCTGGTAACCAAGAAATCCTCCGAAACGCCTCTTCAGAGCGCTAAAACTTACCACGGTTTCACCAACAAAGATCTCTGGTCAAGGCCATTCTAGCTACCAGAAAATCTTGGCGAAAACCAAAACTTCACCCAAGGGCCTAGGGGCAGTTAGACCGGCTACTAGGGGCGGTCTAACCTCCTGTACCCAGCAACGAACTCCAAACAAGAACTCCTAGCAAACCACACTAAAACGAGCCAAGATTTCACCAGAACGCTCCTCTGATCAAGGCGAACAAACTCACAGAGAAAGGTCCAGCAAAATCAAACTTTCTTCGGAAAGGCCTAGGGTGGTTAGACCCGGTGCCAGGGACGGTTAGACCTCCCTCCCCTGAGCACAAAGATCCGAGTGAAAACCCAAGCAAACGAACTTGAAACGCTCCAAGATTTCAACCATACAATCCCCTGGTCAAGGCCAACATGCTACCAGAAGATCTCGGCCAAAATCAAAACTTTCTCCGGACGAGCCCGGGGTGGTTAGACCGCCTTTCCTACGCGGTTAGACCGCCCTCCCCAGACAGAACGGGAAAAAGGGGAACCGCGGGTCAACCCTCAACTTTGCATCACCCGATCTCCCGATTCACCCAACGGATTACAGCGAAACTTTGGGGATGCCTGGGTCACCTCATGGACGACCTCTCCCTCAAAGGAATTTCACCGAAACACTCTCAATCATGGGGAATCACAAATCTCGTGACCAAACCTCAAGAACTCGAGTTCCAACGAAATCCACCAAATCGGAGAGCTTTCCACGGGTTTGGAGGGGCAAGGTCACCAAGAAAAGAGGCACAAGGTCCTCATGTGTGACTCCCACAGCAAATCCCGCAAAGAAACGCCTCCAAAACTCCGCCACGAAAATCCCAAGAAAAGGCTCCGAAAATCACCAAAAAGGAAAAACGGGAAAGACAACAAAAGCCTTGAGGAACCACGTCGAATCATCTATACATACCATGAAGGTTCATACAAGGTCTAGCTTGCCTCCCAATCATCCTACCCTCTCTCAAGATCTCACCATGAAGCTCTCAAGCTAGTCCTCTAAAATCCTAAGGAAAATAGGAAGGGAAAATAGCAAAGCAAATGAACTAGGGTTCCAACCGTTGGCTGCCATCCACCCATTCAATGAGTATATATGGAGGCACCCAAAAGACTAAACTACCCTTCACTAATAAATAGGGATACAGGCCCCTCAAGGGCGGATTTGGAAATCTTCGGAATATCTTCATCAGACGGATGCCCGGCGACCGCAACCTGCTTAGCCTCGACGCAAGCCTTGCGATCCCGACGCGTGTCCTCCGCTTCGAAGCATCTCGGCACCGGCGGCCAGGGCGGTCAGACTGCAACCCCTGGGCGGTTAGACCGGCCCGGGAGATCTGACCGGCCCCAAGCGGTCTGACCGCCCCTCCTGGGCGGTTGAACCGGCCTGGGTGGCCGCACTCCCTCGTCGAGTCTTCGGCCTCAGTTTTGTGGCTCAACCGAGTAAACCGGTGGTTTTACGGTGAACCCCGCAAACCCCGCGAACTCGGTGTAGCCTCCGCCAATCTCCACTCATGTCTCGGCTCCCACGTAGTCCCGGCTCGACCTTGGTTTTGAGGCTCTACCAAGAAACCGTCCACGACTTCATCTTCTTGTTCATGCCACCATGCGGCCCGCACTTGACCCCGCTGGCCACCGGGTCCCTCGAACGAAGCCTACTTGTCTTCTCCACACCTGGAGGCCTCACCGGCAACGACCTTTCGCTTGTTCTTCACCTGCACCAACACGAGTCAAGCCGCAACCTGCACCTGCACTACTTAGCCAAGAATCAGTCCACACAACATTGTCAATCACTCATCACCCAAGGAAGCGACCATCCACCAGTCCTCGAACCACACATGGTCCTCACTCTTGTAGCCGCGGTGGCTAGAGGTGCATACCGGACCGGCCAAGTGTTTTCAACTTGTTCTTCTTGTCGGTGCGGAATATGGTCCCGACACTAACCAGTAGATAACGCCTAGGTCTATCCCTCAATGGTCGATGCCAGGCAACAAATGACACAAGGTTTTATCCTGGTTCCGGCCGAGGGGGCCGTACGTCCAGCAGGGGCGTGCTCGTGGCACTATATTGCTCAGCACCGGGGGTGCTTGTAGTGGGGCAAGTACAAGCGAGGTGGGAGAGGAAGCGTGGCTTCCAAGTCCCTGGGAGAGTGGCTGGAGATGTTGTTAAGAGAGTGAGTGCACGGTGTGTTGTGTTCCTCGGGTCGCCCCCCCCCCCCCCCCCCCCCCCGCCGGGGCTCGCCTCCCCCTTTTATAGGCCAAGGGGGCGACGGGTTACATGCACGCCGCGCTACCTAGCTACGTGAGGGAGCACGTCGTGCTACGGTGTAGAGTGGGCGGCCGTCGGACGATCTTCGCGCGATCCGGCCATGATGGCCTACCCGTGCCGAACGGTGGCGGTTCGAGGGTAGGAAGGCGGCGGATGGCGGTGGTGTCCTTTGATAGGCTTCGAGGGAGGTGCGATGATGGTTGGTACGGGGGAACAGGGCGCGGGCGAACGGCGTTCCTTCCCAATGCGTTCGCGGCGGCCGAGTGGTTCTTTGCGGTGCTCGGGCGTGCGCTGCGGTGTCGGGCGTGCGCCCGCACGCGTGGGTACGGCGGCCGCGCCGTTACGATGGCCGGGATGGCCACCCACCGGCCTAGCGCCCCTCACCTAACCTCGGGGCGGGGTCACGGGGAAAGTGGAGTCGAGGGGTGCGCCGGCCCCTTTTCGAGGGTCGGGCGCGTTAGCCGCATCTTGTAGTGGGCGCACGGTGTCCTGGGGACCGACACCGGCCGTACCGCACGGTCCATCCCACGGTGGCGGGGATGGGCTCCTCCCCGGGGAGTTGGCGCGGCGGCACCGGGGGCGTGAGCCCCGGCGCATGATGGCGCCGTCCTGCGGCGTCGGGGCGTTAAATGCCCAAGTACGGGGCCGGCGCACGCGTGCGGGCGCGCCGTGAGCGTGGCGGGCCCCGGCCGAGGGCGGAGCGAACCCTCGAGCGAGTCGAGACCGCTCGAGGGGGGGGGGGGCGATCCCTCGAGCGGGGCGGGACCGCTCGAGGGAAAGGGTTGCCCCTCGAACGGGGGCGGAGCCCGCCCGAGGGGGAGCGCGTCCTCGAGCGAGGCGGGGCTTGCTCGAGGGGTCTTCTCCGTGGGCCGTCTTGGTGGGCCGTCAGGATCCCGACGTAGGCCGTGCCCTGCATGGTTAGTTACCTGCATGGTTAGGCTTAGCGTGTTTTGATACCGAGATTAAGTGAGGATTCCCCTTTGTTTAAGGGGACCCCTAGGGCGGTCCCCGACAGTAGCCCCCGAGCATCTGCGGGTTTGCCATTGAGGCTCCCGCAGATGCTGGAACCTACTGATAGGACGTTCTTCCCTCCTTGTTTGCGAACGCTTTCCGTGGGGCCGCGTCGGCGGACCCGCGGGTCTAGCCCCCGAAGCCTGCGGGAGGTGTGGGTTCTCCTGCGGGGGGTTGACCGTGAGAACTTTGGACGAAAGGCGTGGCACATATGCCAACCGGCTTCGGCGATGTTTCGGCCGGCTCGGGGGGTGCACGCTCCCCTGTCCTTGTCTCCCGGCGGGTGCAATTTCAAGGAGGTGTAGCCGCGCGTCAAGCCCCCCGAGCCTTGGCCCGTTCGAGGCGATCGGGTCGAGCCCGACGACTTGTTTTTTAACGCACCCTCGCCGTCCCTCCGCGGGACGGAGGGTGAGGTCTCCACGACTCCCATCGAGCGGGTCGCGAATCGCGGATTCCTCGTCGAGGCCGCTAGCGGGCGGTTCAAGTGGACGCCCATGCCCCGTTCGATAAGGGTAGGGCCGCGCGGTCGGAGACGCGTCCATGGAAGCGCTTGCGTGGGTTTGCTAGGTGGGGCTCGGTCCCGTTCGCTAGGGACCGAGGGCGCGGAAGCTCTCCCTCGGTGGGATCCCCCGGCTAGGCCGCCCTCGGCGGCTCTCGAACACGACATGTGGGGCACCCTCGAGCCGACGGGCTCGAGGAACGGCTCGAATGCGCGTGCCCTCGTCGTCCCTAACTGCGTGATGCGGGGCGCTGTTCGAACCCGTCGAGGGTCGGGCTTCGAACCTCGATCGGTAAGGCCGTGCGGGGGCCGTGCTTGGGCCGGCCCCGTCTTTTCACGTTTGCGGCCGTCGAGGGGTGCGGGCGTGCCGAGCCCTCGAGGTGCTTGTTGGCAGCACGGCGCGGCATGAGTGCTTTCGGTGCCGCTCTATTTCAAGCGTGACCTGGGCGATCCTCTTACGCGCGTGCCTTTTTTTTAGAGGGTTGACATTGTCTCGAGCCGGAGGGTCATGCCGCTCGAGGGCTTCACGTGGCATGGGTGCCCACGGTTGTCTGCTCTACATCGAGCAGGTCCCGAGCGACCTTCTCATGCGGATATCCCGTCGAGGGTCGCCTTTGTTTTGAGCCGAGGGTTCGCCTCGCTCGAGGGCTCTCCTTGCTTGGCAAGGGGCCCGGGCATTTAATTGCCTTGCGGTCGTGGCCGCGGTTTTGCAGCGCGGGCGCGCCTTTTAAGGCGGCGCGCCGCGCGCGCGCGCGTGGTGGGCGGCGGCGCGGGCGGACGTGACGGTTTTGCCTCGGTCGCGGTCGGTCCTCGCCGTAATGATGACCCGCTGCGGTGTTAGAGCCGCGCGGTCGTGGTGGGGCCCGTCCGTCGACGTGATGGAAAGATTCCTGCCGGTTAATGCGGCGGGGCGTCCGCTCCGGAGGACTCGCCCGTCGCCTATAAAAGCGCGGGGGGAGGAGTGGACGGCGGTTTTTTACCTTGGCACCTTACCACTTTCAGTCCCCCGTCCCTTCGCCTTCGTCTTGCTCTTGCCATCGCGCAGGCTCGCTGTTAGAGCTTTTTTCCCGTTTCCTTGTCCTCCGTCTTCGCACTCCTTCGCCCCCCCTCATGGTGCCGCCTCAGCTTCCCATTAGGATCCTGGAGCCGTACGCCTGGGAGAGGTCGACGGTGACCCGGCTCGCGCTTGGCGAGCTGGTCGCCGCCGGCCAGTTGTCGGCCAACGAAGAAGGGCGCCGGCGGAGTGGATCGTGCCGCCGGCGGCGCACCACGAGCCCAACCCGCCGGAGGGCTATGTGTTGAGCTTCCTTCGCTACCACGAGCGCGGCTTCAACGCGCCGGCGAGCACCTTCATGCGGGCAATGTGCCACTACTACGGGGGTGGAGCCGCACAACTTCGCCCCCAACGCGATCTCGCGGGCGGCCACGTTCGTGGGCGTCCGCGAAGGGTACACGGGGATCCCGGTCAGCGGGATCTCTGCGGGTTCACCTTTCCGCGGGGAGCTCGTCACGCGGCCCACATCGGAGCCGAGGACCCGCCGCGCGATGCGTGCGGCGGGATGTCGGCGGCCTCGCGGGGGGCGGCTCAAGGATTTCTACATCCCCCGCACCATGACGACGAACAACGCCGGGCCGGGAGCGAGGATGGTTTTATGCGCGCAACGCCGAGCCCGGCCTTCCCCCCTATACCGGCGGGTGTTCAAGGAGAGGCCCGCCTCCCCGGGGCTACGGGGGTGTCTACGGCCCAACATCGGGCGCGGCAAGAGTCGCGTCCTCGCCGCCTGCGGCGGCCGGCGAAGGAAGGGCTCAACGCGATGGGCGTCCTCGCCTTCCTCCATCACGGCGGGTCGTGCCTCGATGCGAGAGGCCACTGCGCATCTTCGAGATGACGGAGGCGGCCAACCCCGTCGACCCGGCGAGGTCCCGGATGCTCCCGACGCCGGCCGGAGCGGCCGTACGCGCTCACCGGGGCGCGGAGCACCGTCGACACCCGGACGCCGCCACTCGCGGGCCGGACCCCGTGGGACATCGAGATGCTCCCTATGGGCCCGCGGGTGAGTTGGGTTCCTGATTTCGTATTAGTTCTTGGTCTTGCTTTCGTCTCCTGATCCGCCATTGTCATTTTTGTGCGCGGTGGGTGGAGTTCAACATCGCCAAGTCCGTTCCACCCACCCCCGACTCCCGCGCGCTCGGCGGGCGGCGCGGCGGGGAGCGGCGGGAGCGGGCGGCGCGCAAGAGGGAGCACGCCGGGCGTCGCCAAGCGCGCCGCGACCAACGGTCCGCGGAGTACGGCGGCGCGAGGAGCCGGGGCTCTCCTCCCCGGATATCGAGGAGCCCTCGTCCTCGGAGCGAGGACGAGGAGGAAGAGTGCGAGGGGGAGGGCCCCTCGGACGGGTGGCGGCCTGCGCCCCCGTCGCGGAGCGGCGCGGCGTCGGGGGTGTCCTCGCCGGGGCGGGCGCGCGGCGCCGCCGCCGGGCAATCATCATCGGGGGCGGCACGCGCGCGGGAGGTGCCGACGCGTGCCACGGAGGCACGCGCGGCGACGCGCGCGCGCGCGCGTCAAGCGTGCCCGCGCGCGGAGGGAGCGCGTCCATGCGCGCGGCGTCGTCATAAGGGGCGCGTCGGCGGGCGTGCACGCACGCGGGGCGAGCGTGCCCCCGCGCGCGGTGGCGTCATCGGGGGGTGCGGCATCGGGGCGCGCCCGCGCGCGGGGCGGGCGTGCCCGTGGGTGCGGCGGCGCCGTCGGGGAGGCGGCGCGGCAGGCGCGGCCGCCGCGCCGGTCTCGTCCACAGAGGCCTCAAGGAAAAGGAAGCGGGCCTTTTCCTCCGCGAGGTAAGGAGCCTGTCTTCCTTCGTTTGGTTTTAGTTTGCTGGTGATTAGATGCTCTAACCCTCCGTTCGTGTCTGCGTAGGGCGGTGCCAACCGTTCCTCCTCTTGCACCGGCCAAGGTGCTGAGGACGGACGCGTCGATCCCCACCCGGCGGCGTTCGTCGAGGGGGTCGCGCCGGGGACAAGCGCGGCGGCGGGCACGAGTTCGCAAGGCCGGGCCGGGGCCTCGAGGCCCCGGCCGGCGGATCGGCCCGCCGTGGCGCATTCGAGGCCGGCGGGGGCGGGCGCGCGGTCGCCACGGAGGCACGGGCCGTAGAGGCGGCCACGGAGGAGGTGCGGCCCGCGGTGGCGACCCTTTGCGGAGGAGGTGGAGCGGGCGCAACTTGCGGGAGCGCCGCGGATGCGGCGGCACGGCGGAGGCGGCGGCCATGGCACCGCAACGGGCGCCGTGGCCGCGGAGGCGCGGGGTGGAGGTGCGGCGGAGGCGGCGCAAGCGGCTCCGCCCGCCGGCGGTCTCCGGGCGGAGGTGGTGGAGCTCTCGGATGACTCCCCGCCGCACGGGTGGAACCGGTGGGCCGGGCGGCCCACGAACTCCCCCGAGCCCCAGGAGGGGGCCCTCGTGAGGCGGCGCGAGGGTCACCTGACGGTGGGGGGTCGAGGGCACGGTGCCGAGGCCTCGTCCTCCCACGCGGGCGCCCCGCCCGGGTGGGGGGGCCGTGGAGGATCCCCCTGCGTTCGCCGCCGCCGGGGGGGGGAGCGGGGAGCTGCGGGGTGAGCTCGGAGCCATGGCGCCACGCTCAACCGCGCGTTGAACGAGGCGGCGCGGGTCCACGGCGGCCCGGCCCGGCTCGTCTTCCGGGTGAGCCGCGGTTGCTCATCTCTCTTCCTTTTTCGTTTCGTTCGTGCGCGCATTCAAGCCTTAGCACTTACGAGATTTGATTGTGTGGACGCCGGGAGCTCGAGCGTCGCGCCCACGACAAATACGACGCGTTCGATCGGGTGAACGCCGAGGCCCGCCGGCTCGGGAGCGATGCGGCGCTTTCGACGCGCTTGCGGACGCTCTCGGGACACCGGACGGGCGGCTAGCGTGCGGGCGATGGCGTGGTGCGACGAGCTCCCGGGGAGAGCTCGGGGCGGGACGCGGCGCGCCGGTCGAGCCTCGGCGGATCCGCGCGGCCCTCGTCGATCGTGAGCGAGGCGCTATGTAATGCGCGCGCGGACCTAGAGAAGACACGGACGGCGGCCGCCAGGCGGGAGGCGGAGGTGGCCACCGCTCGCGCCGGAAGCTCGGGAGCTCCGCACGTCGCTCGAGGGGGCGCGGGCGGCGCACCGCGGGGGCGAGGAGCGGGCGCGCGGGGCGGAGCGAGCGAGCGCCAAGGAGGCCGATGACACGAAGGCCGCCCTCGACGCCAAGGCGCGGCCCTCGTCGTCGGCGAGGAGCGGCTCCGGCGGGGAGCGCGTCGCCCGCCGGGGGAGCGAGGGGCGGCTCCCGGCAAGAGCGAGGGGCGCCCTTGGCGACGCCGCGCGGCGGCCGGAGCGGGAGCGCGTTGCTCGCGAGCGGCGGAGAAGTCGGCCCGGAGGAGCGGAATGCCGCATTCTCCAAGGTTGAGGATGAAGCGCTCACGCTCGGCATCGCAACGCCGGCCCGGGGGCGGCCCTCCGCGAGCAAGGCGAGGCCGTCCGGCGTCTCGGCGGCACTCGAGTCCGCGCGCGCGCGACCTCGATCCGGGAGAGGAAGCAAGTCGAGGGTGAGACTTTTTGACTTCCGTTTGTTGGTTTTTTGCTTTAGAGGGTTCGCTTCTCCCTTTCTGATCTCCTGTCGTCTTGTTGGTTCCAGGCTTGCGCACAGCCTTGGGGCACGCCGCGCGGGGCGGGCCGAGGCCTGCGGGCTTCCTACAACTCCTGCGAGCGGGGAGAGCTGCGGGAGGCTGCGTGACGCGGCCCTCGAGACTTGCCGCGTCGTCGAGGAAGGCGAGGCCCAGGCCGGCGGCTCGGCGGCCGGCCGCTGCGCGCCCTAGGCGGCCACGTCACGGAGCGGATGCGCCGGGCGTTGCACCTAGGCGTCGGAAGGCCCTCGGAGTGGTGCGATCCCACTACGAGGTCAACCTTGAGGCGCGCGGCGGAGGGCTATATCGTGCCCGAGGGCGTCGAGGACGAGGTGGCCATGGAGCGTGCGGACGCGCTTGCTCGCCGACGCCGCCGGGTCACTCGCCGAGGCCTTTGAAGAATTCCTCTTCCGGACGCCGGCCGATGGTCTTGCTCCACTCGCCTGAAAGCATCTGGGCGCTAGGCCCGTTTTTTGTTTATGTGTATCAGAATTCTGGCCTCGTGGCCTTTTGTAAATAAACAAGTCGTTTCATGAACATGGGCAGTTGCTTGTAAATGAAGTTGTTTGCTTATTACGCCTTTTGTTTCTCCTTCTTCCTGAGTAGATTCTAGTTAGGGGAGTTCGTTTTTCGCAAGGGGCCCGCTGGGTTGGAGGCGAGAGAGACGGGCCATAGCCACGCGGCGTAGGCTGTCTCTGGCTCGCGCGCTCCTTCCCCGTGCCGCTCGGCCCTGTTCGAATCGTGGCTCGAGGTTGGAGTAGGAAACAAACTTAGCGCGTGTTGTTTTGTTTTTTGCGCGAAAAAATGGGACCATTTTGGGGGGGGGTGCCCCCCCGCAGTAGCCCCCGAGGGTAACTTGGGTTTCAGGGGAAAGCCGAGTTGCCCTTTTATTAGACTTGGAGTATTTACATAGGTGACGCCAACTGGGGTGTTGGCCATGCGTTTTTACAACAGAAAATACTTGGAAATCCTAGCTAAGGGTAGAAGCGACGTAGCTGTTGGATGTTCCAAGCGTTGGTAAGTTCTTCGCCGTCCTCGTTGGCCGGCTTGTACGTGCCGGCTTGAGCACTTTCACCACGACGTAGGGTCCCTCCCATGGGGGCGATAGCTTGTGGCGCCCTCGGTTGTCTTGGCGTAGCCTTAGGACCGGATCCCCTTCCTTCGAAATCCCTCCGACGTATCTTGCGTGCTTGGTAACGTCGTAGGGGCTGTTGATACCTTGCGGAGTGCATCAACGCCACGAGGCGTACTTCGTCCTAGGCGGGTCCGGCGAGTCCTCACGGGCTCGGCCGGTTAGCATCTTCGTCGTACCCTCGAATCTGGGTGACCCATATTCCGGGTCCGTGGGGAGGACGGCCTCCGCACCATGGACTAGGAAGAAACGGGGTGAACCCGGTGGCTCGCTTGGGGTTGTCCTTAGGCTCCACACGACCGCTTTGGTAGTTCTTGGAGCCATTTTCGGCCAGATTTGTTGAGCTGGTCAAAAATTCGGGGGCTTGAGGCCTTGCGGGAATCATGCCGTTTGCACGCTCCACCTGGCCGTTGGTCTGTGGGTGTGCCACGCTGCCCAATCCACGCGGATGTGGAACACTGTCGCGAGAACTCCAAAAACTTCCGGCCGTGAGCGGGACCCGTTGTCGTGATGATGGAGTTTGGCACTCCAAAGCGGTAGACGATGTCGGTGAAGAATGTGACCGCCTGCTCGGCCCTCAAATTCGTGATGGGGCGCACCTCCACCCATTTGGAGAATTTGTCAATCGCGACAAGCGAGGTGGGTGAAGCCCCGGCGCCTTCGCGGGGGCCCGACGATGTCCAACCCCCATACGGCGAACGGCCATGTTACGGGGATCGTTTGCAGGGTGTGAGCGGGCAAATTGGACTTGCGGGCGTAGAATTGGCACCCTTCGCAGGTGCGCACTATTTCGCTGGCATCCGCGACCGCGGTAGGCCAGTAGAAGCCTTGGCGGAACGCGTTGCCAACGAGGGTGCGCGGCGCGGCGTGGTGGCCACAGATCCCCGCGTGGATGTCCCGTAGGAGCTCGCGCCCCTCGGGAATGGGTATACACCGCTGGAGGATGCCTGACGCGGCGCGCTTGTACAGCTCGCCGTCGACGAGGGTGAAGGATTTGGCCATCCTGGCGACGCGCCTGGCCGCGGCCCGGTCTTCGGGGAGTTCCCCTCGAGCAATCCAGGCGATGTACTTCTCCCGCCGGTCCGCACGGACCGGGGAGCCGGCTCGATGTCCATCGCGACAGCCTCGTGGGAGCCGTACCCCTCGAGAAGGGAGAGTACGTACGCCTCGTTCGAGGGGTCCTCTTCCATGGGTCCCGCACCCGCTGGATTCGAGGGAGCCCCCGAGGGTCCGCCGTTGCTCGAGGGGTAAGGCTCGAAGGTGACCGAGGGCTATGCGATGTCGCGCGCGCGCGTTCGGGGGAACGGTGATCCGCCGGACGCGATCTTGGCAAGTTCATCCGCTTCCTCGTTGTACGGCGGGGTACGTGATTAAGCTCGATGCCGTAGAACTTGTCTTCGAGGGCCCGCACGGCTTTACAGTAGGCCTCCATCTTGTCATCGTGGCGGCTCGCGTTCTTCATGACTTGATCGATCACGAGCTGCGAATCCCCTCGTACGTCGAGGCGCTTGACGCCCAACTCAATGGCGATTTTGAGGCCGCAGAGAAGGGCCTCGTATTCCGCCATATTGTTGGATGCGGGGAAGTGGAGGCGCAATGCGTAGCGCATGTGTTCACCGAGGGGTGACACGAAGAGCGAGGCCGCGCCCGCCCCTGTCTTCATCACCGAGCCGTCGAAGAACGAGTCCGGCACTGCGCGGAATGCGAGGGGGCGGCGGTGCGTGTCTGTCCACTCGGCGATGAAATCGGCTAGGATTTGCGACTTGATGGCCTTGCGCGGAGCGTAGGCGGCGTCTCACCCATCAACTCCACGGACCACTTGGCAATGCTGCGCTCGCGCGTGGGGGTTGCGGATGATCTCCCCTAGCGGGAAGGAAGAGACCACGCGTGAACCGGGTGGGCCTCGAAGTAGTGGCGGAGCTTGCGCCGCGCGGGGACTACCGCGTACAACGGGCTTACGGACCCGGGGGTAGCGCGTCTTCGTGTCCGACGAGGACTTCGCCGATGTAGTAGACCGGCCTCCGCACGGGCAAGGCATGCCCTTCCTCGGTGCGCTCCACAACTATCACGGCGGCGACCACCCGGGTGGTTGCGGCCACGTAGAGTTGGAGGGGTTCGCGCGTCTCGCGGTGGCGTAAGGATTGGGGCGTGTGTCGGAGACGCCTTCGGCTTGTCGAGCGCTTCCGGGCCTCGACGGTCCAAGAGAAGCGTTCGTGCTTCTTGAGCGGCGGTAGAGGGCGAGGCCCTTCTCCACCGAGCCTCGAGATGAAGCGGCTTAAGGCGGCGAGGCACCCCAACACCTTCTGCACTCCCTTGAGGTCCCGAATTGGACCCATTCGCTCGAGGGCCGCGACCTTTTCAGGGTTGGCCTCGATTCCCCGCTGGGAGACGATGTATCCTAGGAGCATGCCCCGCGGCACTCCAAAGACGCATTTTTCGGGATTTAGCTTGACCCCGTTTGCCCGTAGGCATCTGAACGCGACGCCAAGGTCGTCAACCAGGTCGTCCGCCTTCCTAGTCTTGACGACGATGTCGTCCACGTAAGCCTCGATCGTCCACCCGATATGGTCCCTAAAAACGTGCTGCATGCAGCGCTGATATGTTGCGCCCGCGTTTCTGAGGCCAAAAGGCATCGTGACGTAACAGAACGTCCCGAACGGCATGATGAACGAAGTCGCGAGCTGGTCGGACTCCTTCATTTTTATTTGGTGATATCCCGAGTAGGCATCGAGGAAACAGAGTAGTTCACACCCATTTGTAGAATCAATGATTTGATCTATACGTGGCAAAGGAAAGGGAACTTTTGGACACACTTTATTGAGACTAGTGTAGTCTATGCACATCCTCCACTTCCCATTTTTCTTTTTTACAAGCACGGGATTAGCTAGCCACGTAGGGTGGAACACTTCCTTGATGAACCGGCCTCGAGGAGCTTCGCGGCTCCGCTCCGATCGCCCGTCGCCGCTCCTCGTCGAAGCGGCGCAGCCGCTGCTGCACGGCGCGAGCGTTAGGCGGGATATCAAGGGAGTGCTCGGCGACCTCCCTCGGGATGCCTGGCATGTCCGAGGGGCTCCACGCGAAGACGTCGGCGTTGGCGCGGAGGAAGTCGACGAGCACGCGCTTCCTATTTAGGATCGAGGGTCGGCCGACCCTCAACGCCTTGCCCTCGGGGGCCGACGGGTCGAGGGGGGACCCCTTTGGTTTGCTCGGCGGCCTCGAAGGTGCCGATGTGTTTGGTGGCGGAGGCGAGGTCGTCGTTGACCATCTTCTCCGGTGTGTTCACCGGCGCTTCATCCAGCGCTAGTGCCTCTGCATGTTCCACGCACTCGACGTCGCAGTCGAATGCATGCTCGATCGATGACCCGACGGTGATGACGCCGTTTGGACACGGCATCTTCATCTTCAGGTACGTGTAGTTGGGGACCGCCATGAACTTGGCATAGCATGGTCGCCCAAGGATGGCATGGTAGGCCCCTTTGAATCCCACCACCTCGAAGGTGAGGGTTTCCTTGCGGAAATTCTTGGGGGTCCCAAACCGGACGGGCGGATCGATGCGCCCGAGGGGTTGAACACGCTTGCGGGGGCGCGATGCCGTGAAACGGCTTCGTCTTGGGCCGCGGCCCGGGTCCCGCCCAATCCCCATCGGGCGCAATGTATGCGCGAAGAGGATATTGAGGCTACGCCTCCGTCCATAAGGACCTTCGAAAACCGGGGCGTTCCCAATGATGGGATCAACCACCGGTGGGTGCGGCCGGGTTCGGGATGCGATTTGGGTGATCATCCCGGCTAAAGGTGATGGCATCCTTCGACCAGTTGAGAAAGGCCGGAGGTGCCCTCTGCGGCGAGGACTTCGTGCCGCTCCTTCTTGCGTTGCCGGGTCGACATGTCGACAGTGGGTCCCCCGAAGATGAGGAACACATTTTCGACAGCAGGGAAACCACCCGCGTCGCCATCGCCCCCATCTTTCTTGGCCTCTGCCTCCTTCGCGGCGGCACAGCCGTAGAACTTCTTGAGCATGTCGCATTGCTCAAGAGTGTGGCTCACGGGAGTCTTGTGGTAGGGGCATGGCTTTTTCATCATGTCGTCGAACACCCCCGGGCCTCGAGAGGCCGGTCGAGGGCCCCGTCGTCGGCGGGTCGACGGCGAGGGCCTCGGCGTTGCCGCCGTTGCGCCCCTGCTCGCGCGCCTCGCGGCGCGGCTTCTTCCCCTTCTTGCCCCGCTTGTCGTTGCGGCGCGGCTCCTTGGATCCGCTGCCCTCCGCGGGCGTGTCCTCGGAGCGCTTGCTCTTCTTGCCATCGAAGATTGCTCCCACGGCCTCCTCTCCGGAGGCGAAGCTGGTGGCAATGTCGAACAGCTCGTTCGAGTCCGTGGGCGGGCTGCGTCCCAGCTCGCGCACGAGGTCCCGGCACGTGGTGCCCTCGAGGAACGTGTGCACGATCTCGGACTGCGCCACGCTGGGGAGCTCTGTGCAGCGCTTGGAAAAGCGTCGTATGAAGTCCCGTAGCGATTCGCCGGCTCACGCGTGCGGGAGCGCGGATCCCGAGGAGTTCCCGGGGCGCACGTACGTGCCCGGAAGTTGCCCACGAAGGTGTGGACTAGATCGTCCCGAGTTATGGATGCGGCCGGCGGGCGGGTGCTCGAGCCATGTCGGGCCGCGTCGCCCAAATGCGGGGGCAAGTTGCGGATAATCACTTCGTCGTTAGTGGCCCCGCCCGGTGACAAGCTAGGCGGTAGTCGTTGAGCCGGACACGAGGGTCCGTCTCCCCGTTGTATTTGACGATCGTCGAGGGCGCGGAAGCGGCGGGGGAACGCCGCCGTGCGGATCTCCCGGCCCGAACACACGGGTGCCGGGGGGCTCGGTGTCGGGGAGCGATCCTCACCGCTGTCGTAGCGTCCGCCCCTTCGAGGGTGGTAGCCCCCCGGCCGCTCGCGCGTGCGCGCTGGCTCCGGTGCGCACGGCGTTGATGACGTTGCGGGCATCGCCATCCGGCGCCCGCGCGTGTCGAGGAGCCGTTCCTTGGCCGGCGTTCGCCCCTGGTCAGCGGGTTGACCCACGTGCACCGAGGGTTCGCCCCCTGGTGCAGGATCATCACCCCGTGCGTCCCCCTGTTGGCGAATGCGTGAGGCTGAGCTCTCGGCCTGCTGGACGGCCGCTTGCTCAAGGAGAGTCTGCACCTCGCGGTGCATGTCTCGAGCCTCGGGGGTCGAGGGTGCCGGCATGGCGCGTAGCAACGTCGCGGCGGCGATGAGCTTTTGGCTCGCCCGTGGTGGCGTATCCGCGTTGTCGACGTTGGGGACGGGGTTGAGGCGGTCACGGACTGTCGGCCCGGCTCCGCGCGCGCTCGCCGCGCGCGGAGGCCTCCCCCGCCATCGAGGCGCGGAGTAGCCGCACCGTCCGTACTCCTCCCGCCGGCTTGGCCTCGAGCTCGCGGGCTTGGGCCAGTGTGCGTCGACGTCGGCCCCGGCGGGGAGCGCTCGGCCCGCGGCCGGGCGCGTGGCGATCCCCGGGGCGGGCGTGACTTCCCGTCTCCGGCACCGCCGCGCCGGCGGCGTTTGCCGGGTCGTTGGTGATGACGGCGCAACACTCCCGCGTGGGGTCGTAGCTCCCGGTCTTGGAGTCGTCGGAGCGACCAAACCGGTGAGTCCGTGGCGTCGAGGAAGCGCCCGAACGCGGCCCCGGGTCCGGCACGCGGAGAAGTCCCACTCCGCGTACCCGTGGCGGTTGGCGGGTGGCATCGCGTCGACGGAGCCCGGGGGACGACTCGTCGCTGGCCGAGGTGCGGGATCCCCGGCGACGAAGACGTGGCGGCCGGGCGGAACCGGCGCATCGTCGTGTTCACGTTGGCGTTATGGGCGTCGTGGCGCCACGCGGCCGATGGGGATGCGCGGTCCCGAGACTGCGCGCGGTCCCGCCGGGCGGTGGCGGCTGTTGTGACCGTGGGCGCACCGCGTTGGGCGGTGGCGCGCTCGGCCCGCCGCCGCTCGGACCGCGCCCGGCGTGAGCGCGGCCCGGAGCGACGACGGCGTCGCGGCGTCGACGGACTGCGGCATCCGTGCTGCGGGCGCCGCGCGGTGTCGTGCGTGCGGCGGAGACCGGAGCGGACTGGTCTCGCGGCGCGCGCGGCTCCTCACGATTAGTGAGGCGCATGAGATAGCCGTTCCCCGTGGCACGGAAGTTCAAGTCTCCGAAGCGGATCTCGAACCCGGCGGGGAGAGGGTGCGAGCTACCCATGTTGTAGCGGGTAGCACGGTACTCGGTGCGAATCACCGTGGAGGGAGTTGGCGAGATGACCTCGGGCGCTCGTTTGCCCCACGGTGGGCGCCAAGCGTCGGTGCGGAATATGGTCCCGACACTAACCGGTAGATAACGCCTAGGTCTATCCCTCAATGGTCGATGCCGGGCAACAAATGACACAAGGTTTTATCCTGGTTCCCGGCGAGGGGGCCGTACGTCCCGGCGGGGGCGTGCTCGTGGCACTATATTGCTCGGCACGGGGGTGCTTGTAGTGGGGCAAGTACAAGCGAGGTGGGAGAGGAAGCGTGGCTTCCAAGTCCCTGGGAGAGTGGCTGGAGATGTTGTTAAGAGAGTGAGTGCACGGTGTGTTGTGTTCCTCTGAATTCGTCCCCCCCCCCCCCCCCCCCGCGGCTGGGGGCTCGCCTCCCCCTTTTATAGGCCAAGGGGGCGACGGGTTACATGCACGCCGCGCTACCTAGCTACGTGAGGGAGCACGTCGTGCTACGGTGTAGAGTGGGCGGCCGTCCGGACGATCTTCGCTGCGATCCGGCCATGATGGCCTACCCCGTACCCGAACAGTGGCGGTTCGAGGGTAGGAAGGCGGCAGATGGCGGTGGTGTCCTTTGATAGGCTTCGAGGGAGGTGCTGATGATGGTTGGTACGGGGAACGGGCGCGGGCGAACGGCGTTCCTTCCCAATGCGTTCCGCGGCGGCGGAGTGGTTCTTTGCGGTGCTCGGGCGTGCGCCGCGGTGTCGGGCGTGCGCCCGCACGCGTGGGTACGGCGGCCGCGCCGTTACGGTGGACCGGGATGGCCACCCACCGGCCTAGCGCCCCTCACCCTAACTGCGGGGTCACGGGAAAGTGGAGTCGAGGGTGCGCCGGCCCCTTTTCGAGGGTCGGGCGCGTTAGCCGTACCGTAGTGGGCGCACGGTGTCCTGGGGACCGACACCGGCCGTACCGCACGGTCCATCCCACGGTGGCGGGGATGGGCTCCTCCCCGGGGAGTTGGCGCGGCGGCACGGGCGTGAGCCCCGAGCGCATGATGGCGCCGTCTGCGGCGTCGGTGGCGTTAAATGCCCAAGTACGGGGCCGGCGCACGCGTGCGGCGCGCGCCGTGAGCGTGGCGGGCCCCGGCCGAGGGCGGAGCGAACCCTCGAGCGAGTCGAGACCCTCGCTCGAGGGGGGGGCGATCCCTCGAGCGGGGGTGGGACCGCTCGAGGGAAAGGGTTGCCCCTCGAACGGGGCGGAGCCCGCCCGAGGGGAGCGCGTCCTCGAGCGAGGCGGGGCCTGCTCGAGGGGTCTTCTCCGTGGGCCGTCTTGGTGGGCCGTCAGGATCCCGACGTAGGCCGTGCCCTGCATGGTTAGTTACCTGCATGGTTAGGCTTAGCGTGTTTTGATACCGAGATTAAGTGAGGATTCCCCTTTGTTTAAGGGGACCCCTAGGGCGGTCCCCGACAGTAGCCCCCGAGCATCTGCGGGTTTGCCATTGAGGCTCCCGCAGATGCTGGAACCTACTGATAGGACGTTCTTCCCTCCTTGTTTGCGAACGCTTTCCGTGGGGCCGCGTCGGCGGACCCGCGGGTCTAGCCCCGAAGCCCCTGCAGAGTGTGGGTTCTCTCGCGGGGGTTGACCGTGAGAACTTTGGACGAAAGGCGTGGCACATATGCCAACCGGCTTCGGCGATGTTTCGGCCCGCTTCGGGGGTGCACGCTCCCCTCGTCCTTGTCTCCCGGCGGGTGCAATTTCAAGGAGGTGTAGCCGCGCGTCAAGCCCCCGAGCCTTGGCCCGTTCGAGGCGATCGGGTCGAGCCTGACGACTTGTTTTTTAACGCACCCTCGCCGTCCCTCCGCGGGACGGAGGGTGAGGTCTCCACGACTCCCATCGAGCGGGTCGCGAATCGCGGATTCCTCGTCGAGCTGCTAGCGGGCGGTTCAAGTGGACGCCCATGCCCCGTTCGATAAGGGTAGGCTGCGCGGTCCGGAGACGCGTCCATGGAAGCGCTTGCGTGGGTTTGCTAGGTGGGGCTCGGTCCCGTTCGCTAGGGACCGAGGGCGCGGAAGCTCTCCCTCGGTGGGATCCCCCTGCTAGCTGCCCTCGCTGGCTCTCGAACACGACATGTGGGGCACCCTCGAGCCGACGGGCTCGAGGAACGGCTCGAATGCGCGTGCCCTCGTCGTCCCTAACTCTGTGATCTGGGGCGCCTGTTCGAACCCGTCGAGGGTCAGGCTTCGAACCTCTGATCAGTAAGGCCGTGCGGGGCCGTGCTTGGACAGCCCCGTCTTTTCACGTTTGCGGCCGTCGAGGGGTCTGGGCGTGCCGACCCTCGAGGTGCTTGTTGGCAGCACGGCGCGGCATGAGTGCTTTCGGTGCCGCTCTATTTCAAGCGTGACCTGGGCGATCCTCTTACGCGCGTGCCTTTTTTTTTAGAGGGTTGACATTGTCTCGAGCCGGAGGGTCATGCCGCTCGAGGGCTTCACGTGGCATGGGTGCCCGCGGTTGTCTGCTCTACATCGAGCAGGTCCCGAGCGACCTTCTCACGCGGATATCCCGTCGAGGGTCGCCTTTGTTTTGAGCCGAGGGTTCGCCTCGCTCGAGGGCTCTCCTTGCTTGGCAAGGGGCCCGGGCATTTAATTGCCTTGCGGTCGTGGCCGCGGTTTTGCAGCGCGGGCGCGCCTTTTAAGGCGCTGCAGCCGCGCGCGCGCGCGTAGTGGGCGGCGCTGCGGGCGGACGTGACGGTTTTGCCTCGGTCGCAGTCGGTCCTCGCCGTAATGATGACCCGCCTGCAGTGTTAGAGCCGCTGCGGTCGTGGTGGGGCCCGTCCGTCGACGTGATGGAAAGATTCCTGCAGTTAATGCTGGCGGGGCGTCCGCTCCGGAGGACTCGCCCGTCGCCTATAAAACTGCGGGGAGGAGTGGACGGCGGTTTTTTACCTTGGCACCTTACCACTTTTAGTCCCCCGTCCCTTCGCCTTCGTCTTGCTCTTGCCATCGCGCAGGCTCGCTGTTAGAGCTTTTTTCCCGTTTCCTTGTCCTCCGTCTTCGCACTCCTTCGCCCCCCCTCATGGTGCCGCCTCAGCTTCCCATTAGGATCCCGGGAGCCGTACGCACGGGAGAGGTCGACGGTGACCGGCTCGCGCTTGGCGAGCCGGTCGCCGCCGGCCGCTTGTCGGCCAACGAAGAAGGGCGCCGGCGGAGTGGATCGTGCCGCCGGCGGCGCACCACGAGCCCAACCCGCCGGAGGGCTATGTGTTGAGCTTCCTTCGCTACCACGAGCGCGGCTTCAACGCGCCGGCGAGCACCTTCATGCGGGCAATGTGCCACTACTACGGGGGTGGAGCCGCACAACTTCGCCCCCAACGCGATCTCGCGAGCGGCCACGTTCCCTGGGCGTCCGCGAAGGGTACCCGGGGATCCCGATCAAGCCGGGATCTCGCGGGTTCACCTTTCGCGGGGAGCTCGTCACGCGGCCCACATCGGAAGCCGAGGACCCGCCGCGCGATGCGTGCCGGCGGGATGTCGCCGGCCCGCGGGGGGCGGCTCAAGGATTTCTACATCCCCCGCACCATGACGACGAACAACGCCGGGCCGGGAGCGAGGATGGTTTTATCCGCGCAACGCCGAGCCCGGCCTTCCCCCCCTATACCGGCGGGTGTTCAAGGAGAGGCCCGCCTCCCGGGGCTACGGGGTGTCTACGGCCCAACATCGGGCGCGGCAAGAGTCCGTCCTCGCCGCCCGCGGCGGCCGGCGAAGGAAGGGCTCAACGCGATGGGCGTCCTCGCCTTCCTCCATCACCGGCGGGTCGTGCCTCGATGCGAGAGGCCACTCGCATCTTCGAGATGACGGAGGCGGCCAACCCCCGTCGACTCGGCGAGGTCCCGGATGCTCCCGACGCCGCCGGGAGCGGCCGTACGCGCTCACCCGGCGCGGAGCACCGTCGACACCCGGACGCCGCCACCTGCGGGCCGGACCCCGTGGGACATCGAGATGCTCCCTATGGGCCCGCGGGTGAGTTGGGTTCCTGATTTTGTATTAGTTCTTGGTCTTGCTTTCGTCTCCCGATCCGCCATTGTCATTTTTGTGCGCAGCCGGTGGAGTTCAACATCGCCAAGTCCGTTCCACCCACCCCCGACCCCCGCGCGCTCGGCCGGGCGGCGCGGCGGGAGCAAGCGGGGAGCGGGCGGCGCGCAAGAGGGAGCACGCGGACTAGTTTGGAGCTACAACATAAGCATGATCTAAGCTCTCTAGATCAGTTATCTCTTTGCTTTCTCTTCCTACCTCTTTAGTATATTAGATTAGATGTGTTTTCTTGATGATCTCTTAGATTAGATGCAATTTAGTTCTTCAAAAGAAAGAGTTTTCTTGCTTTACTAGATTGAATCCTTGCGTTGCACATTGTTCCACGGATTTGATACCTTGGGTTCTCACACTTAAGGGAAGAAGGGTCCCTTGACTATGATGGGGGATTTGTCCGCTTACAAATCCAAACGAACTTTGATACGACAATCAACTGTCAACATAGCTCTAGGTTCTAAGGTACTATACATATAAAGTCAGTTAATACCAGTCAGTCACATAAGCATTGTTTGAATATCAGCAAAGCACCCAGGCACAAACGGGGAGCTAATCGCCCGTGTCGCTTTCGCACGACGTCGGTTGTTAGATTTTAGACTCCTACAGTGTACCCGAACGTGGAGGAGTACAAAGGGTCCAACGGTTGTCACTACCGCAGCCTACCTCTATCAATTCGTGGGGCACGCTCATATGCAATGCAGCTACTCAACCCAAGCACCATGCTTGCATTGTTAACTAGACATTGACCGACCCGGGCTATTGTGACAGAGGCCAGTGCCACCAGATGACTGGCCACTTACACTGAGTATCGTAGCTTGAACTCGAACTTCATACAAGAAAAACACGTGATCTAACTAGATCAAACTAGGCTAGTCATACAAATGGATTCGTGTTCTACTATGCCTATTCAACAAGATCAAAGGGTCATGTTCGTGAAGAACACGAGCCTCTAACTTATGAACAAACAACGAGGACATGAGTAAGTCACCCGTCAAGTGGATCGAAAGGCCTTGTTCATCTAGAACAGGAGCCTCTACATGATGAATGAACGAAGAACACATGAACAAATCACCCATATACGATAACACTACTTTATATGAAATAGCTGAATAACTGAAGTAGATCAAAGTCATACAATAGAATAAAGATATAAGAGAACTCATACCTAATCCCAAAGTAGACTTGGAACCTGAAGTAGAACTACTCTAGCCTACCTTCTAGCCTTGGAAACCAAAAGTGAGAGAGGAGTTGGAAAGTGAGTTTGGTAAGAAATGAGTCCCCTCCCTTCTATTTATAGGCCTTGGACAACTTCGTGAGAACAGCGTGAGCACCTCAGGAGTGGACCAGGAGACACCACGTGGAAGGTTGGGATGGGCCGACACAAGGTCGGTTCGGCTGACCTGTGGGGTCGGCCGACCCTTGTGGGCCCACCTCACCCTGTGCTTTCGCGTGGTGGCTACCTTGTGGGTCCTAATGTCACTAGTAGAGTCGGAGCCTTTGGTACGCCCCTTCAGTCCCGGTTTAACTTTGGAGCCGGGACTAAAGGGCTTTTGTCAACGTAGCCTGAAATAGCTGCAGGAACCGCCTCCCTTTAGTCCCGGTTCGTATTACCAATCGAGACTAAAAGGAGGCATTGAACAACTATTTTCGAACAATGATTGACTCCCGCCTTTAGTCCCGGGTGGTATCACCACCCGAGACTAAAAGGTACACCTTTAGTCTCGGGTGGAAACACCACCCGGGATTAAATCTTTAGTCTCGGGTTGTGTTTCTACCCGAGACAAAAGAGGGCCTTTTGTCTCAGGTGGAAACACCACCCGAGACTAAAGCCTCTCACATCCACCATGCAGGCCACACTCCTCTTCTCTCTCCTTTATTATTTGCTCCACCCACCCCTCAACAGTCAAACACTTATCCTTTTCTTCAACACTTATCTCTTTCTCCCTTCCTTTCCTTCCTTCCTCATCTCATCTTCTTGATATGTTGCCTACAGGTAGCCGACGCACAGCACAGCGCGCGGCGACGCGAGCCATGGGGCAGCCGGTGCGCGGGCCGCGGGGCGGCCGGGAGCGGCACGGAGCCGCGGAGCACCGGTGCGCGGGCCGGTGGGGCCGCCGGAGCAAGGCCACGCGGGGCCGCCGGCGGGCAGGCACGACACCCATGGAGGCCGGCATGGGCACGGTGCCTGGTGGCCAGCGGGAGGCAAGATTTGTTTTCTTTTTTCGCGATTTTGTGACGAATTGAGTTGTGAATCCAATTGAATTTATGTGTCATGATGAACTATTTTGTGGATTGTTTACTTCGCAAATGTACTTATGTAGCACCTCTTGTGTGTTGTATGATGATGAGATGAGCCTGTTAGTGGTATGAACTAATTTGAGTATACGATGAATGTAATTTCTTGAAATTGTGAAGTTTGTTCTTGATTTGTTCGTGTTCTTGATTTGAGCTCGAGCTCAATGATGAAGAGGGTGAGGATGGAGAACAGGGTGCAGTTTTTTTTTTGTTTTTTTCTAATGCTTTTAATCTCGGTTGGTATTACCAACCGAGACTAAAGGGGGTTGAGAACCATGTGTGGTTCGAGGACTGCTGGATGGTCGCTTCCTGGTGTCATGAGTGATTGACAACGTTGTGTGGACTGACTCTTGGCTAAGTATTGCAGGTGCAGGTTGTAGTTTGACTGGTGTTGGTGCAGGTGAAGAACAAGAGTGAAAGGTCGTCGCCGGTGAGGCCTCCAGGTGTGGAGAAGACAAGTAGGCTTGGTTCGAGGGACCCGGTGGCCAGCGGAGTCAAGTGCGGGCCGCATGGTGGCAAGAACAACAGGACGAAGTCGTGGACGATTTCTTGGTTGAGCCTCAAAACCAAGGTCGAGCCGGGACTATGTGGGAGCCGAGTCATGAGTGGCGATTGGCGGAGGCTACACCGAGTTTGCGGGGTTTGCAGTGGTTCACCAGAAAACCACTGGGTTACTTGGTTGAGCCACCAAACTGAGGCCGAAGACTCGACGAGGAGGTGCGGCCACCTAGGCCGGTTCAACCACCCTGGAGGGGCGGTCAAACCACCTGGGCCGGTCTAACCGCCTAGGGGGCCGGTCTGACCGCCCGGGTCGCAGCCGCCGAGAAGCTTCGAAGCGGAGGACACACGTTGGGATCGCAAGGCTTGCGTCGAGCCTAAGCAAGGTTGCGGTCACTGGGCATCCGTCCGATGGAGAAAATCTGAAAACTTCCAAATTCACCCTTGAAGGGCATGTATCCCTAGTTATCTAGTAAGGGTAGTTTAGTCTTTTGGGTGCCTCCATATAAACACTTGAGGGGATGGATGGCAGCCAACTCTTGGAACCCTAGCTCATTTGTTTTCCCATTTTTGTTTCTATTTTCCTCTTGTTTTCTAGGACTAGCTTGAGTGCTTCAAGTGAGATCTAGAGAGAGGGATGGATGATCGGGTGGCAAGCTAGACCTTGTATGAACCTTCATGGTATGTATAGATGATTCGGTGTGGTTACTCAAGGCCTTGTGTTGTCTCTCCTGTTTTCCCCTTTGGTGATTTTCGGTGCTCTTCCTTGTGATTTTCTTGGCGGAGTTTTGAGGGCGTCTTCTTGGGGATTCTTGTTGGGTGTCACATATGAGGACCTTGTGCCTCCTTGGCTAGTGACCTTGCCCCAAGAACTCCCTTGAATCAACCTCGATTTGGTGGGTTTTCGAGTTGCTCGAGTTCTTGGCCTAGAGGGCCTAAATTTGCGATTCCCTTTGATTGTGAGCGTTTCGGTTTAATTCCTTTAAGGGAGAGGTTGCCTAGGAGGTAACCAGTTATCCCCAAAGTTTCGCCGCAATCCGTGGGATGAATCGGGAGATCGGGCGATGGGATGTTGAGGTTGACCCTCGACCAGATTTTCTGGGTAGGGCGATCTAATCGCCTTGGGGGCAGTCTAACCGCCTTGGGTCATCTAGGTGGAAGTTTTGATTTTGCCGTATTTTCCTCTATGAGTTTGTTCGCTTGATCAGAGGAGCGTTCAGGTGAAATCTTGGCTTGTTTTGGCGCTGTTTCCTAGGAGTTCTTGCTTGTGGTCGTTGCTGGGTACAGGAAGTTAGACTACCTGTGGTAGCCGGTCTAACTGCCCCTAGGCCCCTAGGTGAAGTTTTGGTTTTCACAAAGATTTCCTGGTAGCTAGCTTGGCCTTGACCAGAGATTGTTGTAGGTGAAACCATGGTGCGTTTTGGTGCTCGAAATAGGTGTTTCGGAGGATTTCCCGGTTACCAGGTGGAGGCGGTCTAACCGCCCCCCATACCCGGTCTAACCGCCTCCTCCAGACAACCTGCTCCCGTGTCGTTTCTACTATTGTGTGTGTAGGAGTCGAGGCTGCTGGTAGTGTTTGTTCCTAGGATTAGTAGCACTTCAGCAGCTACGTGGTTTTGACAAACGGAAGGTTGAGTGTGGACCGTGTGATTTTGGGTGTCCGACTGAGTTCATCTTGCTTGGGAAGTCATCCCATTCGAGAAGAATTTTTATCGGCTCCCATTCACTCCCCCCCCTCTGGTCACCTAATCGGTCCTTCAATTGGTATCAGAGCAAGTTTGGGTTTTTATTGACTCTAGCCAGTCTAAGATCCAAAGATGGCGTACCAGGAACGGGGTTCGGGTCCTCCAGGCGGTTCGAGAGGATGCACGAGAACCGGGTGAACACGAGGAGGAACACGAGGACATGCTTCTAGTGTGGCAAGCCAGGACACTTCATCACCGACTGCCCTGAGAAGGTCGAGAACAAGGACAGCTACAAGCACAAGTCGAAGACGGATGGTAAGTACCAGTGAAGACGCGACCACAAGAGCAAGCACAAGGACGAGTGACAATCGAGGAAGAAGGAGAGCCGAGGCAAGGCCCGAGCGATGGTTGGAGCGAGTGACGTCGACTCCAGTTCTGCGTACTCCACCTCGAGCTCGAGCAGCAGTAAGGTGATCGGCGCAAGGGAAAGAAGTCGTCCAAGAACCTGAGTGGGCTGAGCTGCTTCGCCAGAGACGGCTTCTGCACCATGGCGCTTAGCTCCGACAGCAAGAAGAGTCACCAGAGCAACTCAGACTCCGATTCCGAGGATGAGGTACATGACGAGCTTCCCTTCTTGCGTCAGGAGAATGAACGGCTTAGCTTGTTCCTTGATAATCATGATGATATGCTTAGAGAGGCGACGAAGATGAGGAAAGTGCTTAGAGCCTCGCTTGAGGATGCTAGGACTAGAGTGGACGAGTTAGAAACACAAAACCTAGATGCTAAGCTTGAAATTGATGCGCTTAAGGCTTCACCTGTTGTTTCTGATGAAGTTGATTGTGTTGATTGCTCTATTTTCCTAGCCGATCTTGCTATGTTTAAGGAAAAGCATGCCTCCAAGTGTGAGAAACTAGATGTGCTTAGGGTTGAAGTGGCGAAGCTTAAGTCTAGACCTGCTTTGCTAGGTGCTTGTACTTCTTGCCCTGCTTTGCATAAGAAAATTGATGAGATGCATGCTTATATTGTTTCGCTTGAGGCTAAGCTGAAAGAATCTGGAACTTGCACATTATGTTGATCATTTGCAGGATGAGAATGATGAGTTGAGAAAGTTGATGGGTTGGTTGTCTAGTCATGAGCCTCAGTTGATGTCGAATGGACCTCCCTGGGCCCACTACCTCGGTGGGTACCAGGACCGCCTACTCAGTGGGCCCTTGGGACTACCCGACTTGCGCTGCACGTCACCTGATGGCGTGAAGCACAAGGACTACAGAGGAGAAGTACTTAGATAGGAAGTTGTACATGTCCCGCACTGTATAGAGGACTCCTAGACGTACTCGACTAGTACTCTCTCCCTGAACCGACTTGTAACCCTGCCGCCCGGACTATATAAGGTGAGGCAGGGATCCCTCTCTCTCTCACGGCTTAAGATTGCAGCGTCTTGTAATCACACCCAATCAATCTAGAGCTACGCAGCATACAAGACGTAGGGTATTACGCACCTCGCGGCCCGAACCTGTCTAAATTGTGTGCCACGTGTCTCTTCCTTCGAGTTACCGATCTCGGTGAGGCCACAATCATCTACTTCGGGTACTCCCCTTAGTAGGTTGCCGGTCTAAAACACCGACAGCTGCGCGCCAGGTAGAGGATCTTGCTCGAGATCACATGGCAAACTCGACGGCTTCCGTCTACATCAAGCCAACCGTCGCCTTCAACCGAGGCGACACCTTCATCTTCGGTGCCTGGGTCTGCACTGCTGACGGCGCTGGATCTTTCCAACGCCGCCTCACCATGACGCCCAACCCGAAGACTGGCCTCGTGACACTTCCCGAAGTAGTCACGGGTGAACTCGCCGGCAAATTCGGCGAAATTTCGCTTTTCAACCATCACGCCGACTTCAATCTTGGATCCGCCTCCAAATCGAGCTCGACATCCCCGTGGGCTATCGTATGCGAGCCGGCTTCTCAGCCATCGCATGTGGATTCCCCACCCCGCGAGCGCTTCACACGTGGCCCCCGCAACATCGGCAGGGCCCATACGAAGGCTCCCACTATGCGCCGGGCCGGCAAGGAGCCCGTACTCGAGTACGACTTGGACTCCGACACCGCCCCCATCCACGCCTCGGACTCCAACCCCCTCTTCGGCTTCTACTCGGACTCCGCGTACGAGTTCGACTTCGGGTCGGACCCTGAGGAGCCCGAGTCCGAGGACAACTCTACAGAGCAACCCTTGTCAGGACCGGCTTCCGGGCTGGTTATAACATCTACACCCGCCAGGAGATTTGTCTACTGGCCGGACTGCAAGCCCGCTGACCTGACGAAGGGGAACTCACGCTGCGTCGCCTACCTCGATTCACTTCCCTTCCAGGAGGGAACACCACTTGCTCCAGCTGGAGAGCACACTCCTACAGAGGTGGCAACCAGCGACTCCAGCCTTGGCTCTCCCGACTGGCAAGTCTTCATGACTACCAATGAGGCGCCAGGGCCCTCAGGCACGGTACCTGACCAGTACCTCAAGGATATCTCAGCGGACGAGTTGTCCGCCGACGCGCCCGCCGACGAGACCGCCGCCAACAGAGATGCCAGACGTGAACGCAACAGAAAGTGTAACGAACGGCACCGTCGTCTCCACGACTCCCTCCCCATCCGCAACCTTGCTGAAGCACTCGACCAAGTCGAGAGCCGGGTACACACTACCCCAGAGCAATGCCTCATGTCTATCACTACGATAGCACATCAGGCTCAAGGGATGCGCGCGGGACAAGTCATCGTCAAGCTCGCGGAAGACGCATACTTCATGCGAGTCAACACCAGGGTCGCTCAGCCACCTCCCGTCAGGAACCGCGACAACGAAGCAACAAGTCGCAGCGCAGACCTTGGTCGTAACCGTAGTCGAGCGGACCTGCTGGCCAACCCCAACCGTACTCGCGCAACGGCCGGTGGACCCTCTCAAGCTGGCAACAGCGCTGCAGCCACTGGCGGCGATCGTGAGATCGTCCCTCATCGCGACCCGGGCGGCGGAGGCAGCGACGGCGGAAGGTCCAACCATGCGGCTAACAGGAGGGCCGGTGGCGGGGGCGATCGCGGCGGCCGAGGCCACGCGAACAGCCACGCCTCCGAAGCCTCGCAGGGCGGCTTCGACGCCCGCCAGAAGATTGTAGAACTACGGCGCAAGAAGGCTTCCACGTCAAGCGACAACGATGGCTTTCCTGCCTTCTCTGCGCGACTTCGCAAATTACTCTTCCCAGAGAAATTCAAGCCTCTGGGAATCACCAAGTATGATGCGAAGCAAGACCCCATCTAGTGGCTCAGGTGCTACGCCCTCTCCATCGAGAATGCTAGCGGCAACAACGACACCAAGTGCCTCTACTTCCCCTTCTGCCTGGACCAAGCCCCGCTCACATGGCTAGAATCACTTGAGAAGTACTCGATCGACAAGTGGGACCAGCTGAAGGAGCAGGTCACCAGCAACTTCGCGGGCGCTATGGGCCGCTCGGGTACTCGCATGGACCAAGCCATGGTGAAGCAGGAACAAGGCGAGACCCTCCGCAAGTACATGCGCCGCTTTTTCGACAAGCGCGCCACCGTAGTCGACGTCACCGACAAAGAGGTCATCGACCCCTTCCAGGACGGTCTCTACCACCGTCGCACCTTCGAAGACTTCGCTCGACTCCGCCCCAGCTCCATCACCCATCTCAAGGACATGATCACGTCCTAGGCTGATAAAGAAGACAAGGCCAACGCCAAGTACGATGCCATCCGTGGCAAGAGCAAGCAGGACACGGGCGGCGGCAGCAGCAACAACGGGAACCAAGGCAGTCGCAATAACAACAATTACTCGGGTCCAACCGCAAGCGCAAGCCAGACAACACTGTCGCGGCTATCCAGCGCCCTGCGAAGGAGAACTCGAAGAAGACCTCCGGCGGCTTCAAAGACTTGCTGAAGGAGAAGTGCCCGTGGCATCTGGACGGCAACCACACCACCGAGCAGTGCTACCGACTCAGGCGAGCACTAAAGGACACTCCAGAGCCACGGCACCCTCACGACAAGAAAGGCAAGAAGAAGAACAACGAAGGCAATGGCTACTTCCAGGAACCGGACAAGACGGTGAACGTCCTCTTCGACGGACTACCCAACAGACGGGTCCAAAAGGCTGCCCGTCGAGAAGTCATGAGCATTGAACTAGCGGTTCCGACCCCTCTCAGGTGGTCGAAGGTACCCTTTACCTTCTCCCGCGCGGATCAATGGACCAGCTTCTCCGAACCAGGGCGGTTCCCACTCGTCCTGAAGCCGGTGGTCGCGGGCTCCAAGCTTAACAAGGTCCTCATCGATGGTGGAAGCGGGCTCAACATCCTTTTCACCAAGACCTTGAAAAAGATGAAGCTCGACATCACCCACATGCTCACCAAGAGCACCTCGCCCTTCTACGGCATCGTCCCCGGGAACGCGGCTATCCCACTGGGCTCAGTGGTCCTGCCAGTTACCTTCGGGGAATCTCGGGACAACTATCGTACCGAGTACATCAAGTTCGAAGTCGCGGACTTCGAGACTTCCTACCATGCCATCCTCGGCAGACCGGCTATCGCCAAGTTCATGACGGTACCCCACTACACCTACCTGGTACTCAAGATGCCGAGTCCAGCAGGTGTACTCTCACTGCAAGGGGACTTGAAAATCTCGCACGACTGCGACACAGATCCTGTGGAGATCTCTTCCACGAATCAAGTACCCAATGCGATGATGGAGATCTACGCTGCGTCGAAGAAGCTTACCCCAAGTGAGCTCGACATCCCAGAAAAGTCGGACAAAGCTAACAAGCCTCAGCCAGCTGAGGAGGTTCTGGTCAAAACAATTGACCGGGACAGGTGAAAGCAGCAAGACCACCACCATCGGGGCGGGCCTTGACCCCAAATAGGAAGACGCGCTCATCAACTTCCTCCGGGCTAACCACGATATCTTCGCGTGGAAACCAGCTGAAATGACAGGGGTGCCCAGGGAGTTGATTGAGCACTCACTCAACGTCGATCCTAAAGCTACCCCGAAGCGACAACACCTCCGCCGCTTCGCCGACGACAGACGGGACGCCATCAAGAAGGAACTCGCCAAACTACTCGCGGCTGGCTTCATCAGAGAAGTCTTCCATCCTGAGTGGCTCGCCAACCCCGTCCTCGTCCGCAAGAAGAACTCGAACGAGTGGAGGATGTGCGTCGACTACACCGACCTTAACAAGCACTGCCCCAAGGACCCATTCGGGTTGCCGCGGATTGACCAAGTCATCGATTCCACGGCGGGCTGCGACCTGCTCTGCTTCCTCGACTGCTACTCCGGGTACCACCAGATCGCGATCAAGGAAGAAGACCAGGAGAAGACCGCATTCATCACCCCGTTTGACGCATACTGCTACACGACCATGTCTTTCAGGTTGAAGAACGCCGGTGCTACATACCAACGAGGTCCTATCAGAATCCAAGGCACGCTACCAGCCAGTACAGAAGCTTCTGTACACAGTGCTCATCACCTCGCGGAGGCTACGACACTACTTCCAGGAGTACTCGATCTCCGTTGTCACCGACTACCCGCTCGGCGACATCCTGCGGAACCAAGATGCTACTGGAAGAATCTCCAAGTGGGCAGTCGAACTCGGCGCCCTCTACATTGACTTCAAGCCATGCACATCCATCAAGTCGCAGGCACTAGTCGACTTCATGGCGTAGTGGCGGGAGAATCAGCTACCCACTGCAACCGAGCGCCCAGAGCACTAGGTGATGTACTTCGACAGCTCACTCAACCTCGAGGGCGCAGGTGCAGGAGTACTCTTGATCTCTCCAACGGGCGAACAACTCAAGTACGTCCTGCGGATCTTCTAGAAGGTCTCAAACAACGAAACCGAGTACGAAGCTGCGCTACACGGTGCCCGCCCTCGCGGCTTCACTGGGCATCAAGCGGCTACTAGTCTACGGCGACTCCGCAGTGGTCATCAACCAAGTCAACAAGTCCTGGGACCGCAACAAGGAGAACATGGACACCTACTGCCTAGAAGTCCGCAAGCTCGAGAACAAGTTCTATGGTCTCGAGTTCCACCACGTCGTCCGCGACAACAACGTTGCAGCGGACGTCCTGTCGAAGCTTGGTTCTACTCGCGCTCAAGTACCAGCGGGTGTCTTCGTCCACGAGCTTCACGCGCCATCCATCCCGGAGCCGGCGCCACCGACCACCGACCCGAAGACGTCCCCCGGCGGCCGGCGGGAGGTCATGATGATCGACGTGGACTGGAGGCAGCCCTTCATCGACTACCTCAGTGAGCAGAAGGTTCCCTCGGACAAGAACTTGGCCGAGCAACTCATCCGCCGTGCCAAGTCCTACGTCCTCGTCGGAGACAAGCTCTACAGGCGGGGCGCATCTTCCAGAGCACTCATGAAGTGCGTTCCCAGACAAGAAGGCAAGGACATCTTGGAGGAGATCCTCAAAGGCGTCTGCGGCAACCACGCGTCCTCTCGCACGCTGGTCAGCAAGGCCTTTCGACGAGCTTTCTATTGGCCCGCTGCTCTGGGCGACGCCAAAGAACTCGTCAGAAGATGCCAAGGGTGCCAATACTTTGCCAAGAAACAACACGTCCCAGCCTACAAGCTAGTCACCATACCGCCAACCTGGCCTTTCGCCTACTGGGGGCTCGACATGATTGGCAACTTCCAACTACGCCAGGTGGATTCAACAGAGTACTGGTGGCCATCAACAAGTTGGTTACATGCCCCAAGGCTGACAGAGTACTCGACTTCCCAGATGAACTCGTGCATCGCTACGGACTACCCCATCGCATCATCACAGACCTGGGCTCCAACTTCAACAATCACCAGTTCTGGGAGTACTGCGAGAACAGTGGGATCGACGTCCGATATGTCTCAATTGCCCATCCTCAGGCCATCGGACAAGTCGAGCGCGCAAATGGGATGGTGCTTGACGCTCTCAAAAAGCGGCTACACGACACCGCCAATACCAAAGGAGGCAAGTGGATCAAGGAACTACCCAATGCGCTCTGGGGGCTGCGTACTCAACCCTCCAAGCCAACTGGACAGTCTCCATACTTCCTGGTCTACGGCTCCGAAGGAATTCTCCCTGCTGATGTCATGTGGGATTCACCAGCAGTGGAGCAATACGACGAAGGTGTCTCCGAAGACAGCAGACGAGTTGATATCGACGGACTCGAAGAAGCTCGCTGTGCCGCCCTCGTCCAATCAGCAAGGTACCTAGAGGGTATCCGACACTACCACGATCGCAACGTTAAGGAACGCTCCTTTAACGTCGATGACCTTGTCCTCCGCCGCATCCAGAACACGGAAGGACTACACAAGCTTAGCTCACCCTGGGAAGGTCCCTTCACAATTGCAAAGGTGACCGAACCGAGCTCCTACCGCCTCTAGACGCTTGAAGGCGAAGACGTCAATAACTCGTGGAACATCGACCAACTCTGTCGATTCTACGCCTAGTCTACACAACTACACCGGGGGCTCCAGTCTATATGACTACTCAAAGACCCCTTCGCTGTAAGCGGCCTCCGGGTTCAGGCTCCAATCTCTGGACTACTCCATTCCAGGATCCAGCCAACGCGGCTACTAACGGATCTTGGGCTACGACGAGCGACAAAGGACTCCAGCAGCGGTCTACTCAGAGACCAAGTACTCCTAGATCCAGCCTACACGGCTACTAACGGATCTACTGTTGTAAGCGGCCATACGCCCTAGCACTACTTAGCCGTAGGCGGCCTCCGGGTCCAAGTGACTACTCTGTAACAACGGCCCTGGCCATCCAGATGTACTTCTTCAGTAATAAAGTTTGATTACCTATCAACTACTTTACTGTCTCTTTCCCCAGCGGGACTACTGGCGAGTACGACTACTCGCGACGACTCCATGATGGGACTCCGCACTCACAGATCGTGATAACGAGTACTCATTTATGGAAGTTTCTTTCATTCATACTTAAACAAGTTTTTTACAACTTCGTTTATACACAACTACTGCTATGAGCTAACTTTACATGACTACTGGAGATTCAACTTCTCGACGACTTGTCCAGCAATGGGCGCCATCTGCTCCAGCAGCTCCGCATACTGCTCGTCCGTGCAGTTGGCGGCTAGCCCACCAGCGACAACGTCAACCGGAGCCTTCGGGAAGTACGACTTCATGAAGGCCAGAACCTAGTTGGGGATCAACTTCGCCAAGTGCTTGACGTAGGTCGCCAGGCGGCTGGGGGCTTCCCTCAGCCGGTCCACCAGAGGAGCTATCTTCGGACCAACAGGGTGGGGCACCAGTAGCCTCGCGATGGGGAGCGCGGCTTCCTCGAGTTCCTTCAGTTGAGCCCGCAGCCCCTCGCAGTCCTCGTTCAGCTTCTGCAAAGATTTGTAGCAGTTGACGAGGTCACGATCCGATGCAATGCGGAGCTCCATGTGCTTGTCGCACTCGTAAGCAAGCTGCTTATAATCATACTCTAGTACCTCGTGGGCCTCTTTCTCTCGGTAGAAGAGGTTCTTCATGTCGGTCTCTGAGGATTTCAGCTGGTCGACGCGGGTCTCAAGCTCTGCAATCAACAAGGCCGAAGCGGGTCAGACTACCTCAAGCTACTATCAACAAGTACCCGACAAGGCAGTCACATACCTTTATTCTTGTTGCAGAGAGACTTGTTCTTCCGCACCAGCTCGTCGCTCTTCGCCTGCATGTCTTGGATCTCATTATGATAGTGGGCGAAGGCGTTGTCTTGCTTCGACTGCATCACGGCGGCGTGCTTCCGGGCCTTCTCAAGCTGTTCTTCTAAGGCCTCAGCCCGGAGTACCGCGTCGCCATACCCCTGAAGCATGTCGGACTTCTGCTGGGACCTCTCTGCGACGTCCTGCAAAAGACAACAGATTTCAACTGGATACTCAACACTAAAGGATTGACTACTCAAGGGTGTAGACTACTCACCTTCATCCATTGCTCGGCCTGGCGCACCGCCTCCAGGTGACGAGCCACTGTCGCTGGGTCGACTAGATCATCCGCCAACAGCTCGATCCCGCCACGACTACTCGTCGCGACTTCGGACATTGCCGCCGAGTGGATCGGCTCCGCGTCTTGGATCTCCGGCGAGCGAATGACTACCTCTAGAGCAGGTTCTGGCAGCGTGTCCTCGCCCTCTCCTCCAGTCGTCGCGGCGGCTTCTCTGACGGCCACCTCCATCGTCTCGGGAGCTCTTCCGGCAGCTCCCTGAGTCTCCGGTGTCACATCTTCAACAGGCACCGCCGACGGGATATCGCTTCCCTCGGCTTCAGCACCTGTCATCAAATGACAACTGGATCAGTCTTACCTAGCAGCTACGACTACTCTTCGGGGTTACTCGCACCTGAGCAGAGTACTCACCCTCTACGATGCTGGCCTCGGGAAAGGTAGCCCCCACGGTCGGCGCCTCAGATTCTGCCTGAGAGGCGGGAGCGGACTCCTCAGCGGGCGGCGCGGCTTCCTCTCCAGCCACCGCTGTGGTGGGTTCATCCCCCTCCCAGGTCAAGTCCGTCGATTTCCTGCAGAGTACACAAGCTGGTTGTCAACACAATACGACTACCACATCCAATATACTACTCAGGAAGGATCAACACTTACAAGCTCGACCGGACTACCGTCACGGTTAGGGCACCGAGGATGCTGGCAATATCGACCAGTCCAGCCTCGACAGGCGCTCCCTCTTGCGCCTCAGTAGCCGCTGCCTTCTCAGCGACAGCAGCGGTTGGTTCTGTGCTCTCCTCAGCAACAGGGGGCTGGCGCTCCAATTGCGCCAAGAGTTCATCTATGGTGGGGGCTGGGCTCCGGCTAGCTTCAACTGGCTCTCCCACCGTGTCCCAATCGCCTTCGTCTCCCTGCTCAACGGGGTCAGAAGGCGGCATCTCTTGCAAGCAAGGGAATTTTGTCGTCAATAACATCGAGACATAAGTACTTGACTACCCTACTCAAGACGGCTTACCTCCTGGGACGTGGTCTCTGTGACCTTCAACTTCTTGGCCACGCGCTTGCGGGCCACGTTGCGCGGCCTCCTTGACGGCGCGGGCAAGCTAGCCTCTAGGCTAGTCGGCTGATCCTGAACGAGAGGAATATGCGGCAATCCAGGGCGGCTGAATCTTGACCGCAGCTAGAAGCGCTCCTGCAGCGTCTCCTCATCGTCGTCCTCCTCGGACGTGTCTTCGACAACTACTGTGTCGTCTCCTTCACCAACCTCGCGCTGCTCCCTGACCTTGGCTTTCCCTTCCTCTGGGACCTCGACAAGTTGAGGAGGCGACGCCGGCTCGGAGACGAACTTCATCAAGTCATACTGCAAGAAGCACAATACGTCAGCACAACTACTCTTACGTAATGAGTACTCGACAATGGGTATAGCTACTGACCTCATTCGGTGGGTGCGCGGCGGAGTACTCGGGCATAGGGCACGGCGTGTACACCAGCATGTCTTTGAAGATCCTGCCCAGCCTATCAACGATGTCGTCGTCGTCGACTTCATCACCAGGCATCCGCGACGTGTCGTCGTCGCCGGTGTACTGGTATACTAGGGTGTCGCGGGCCATCAGCGGCTGCACCCTTCGCTTCATGTAGCTGAAGGCCACATGTTCGGCCCTCAGCCCGGCTTCTCTCAAAGCCTTAATCTTCGCCAGCAGCTCGGGTAGCTGGATACCCTCCTGCATTGTTGGCTCCGAGTTCCACCACGGCCAGTGCTTGGGTTGCTTCCCGCTTGTCTTCGGCAGCTCCGCTTGGGCTGCTTCCAATCTTGGTTGGAGTCGATCAGCTTGTACGAGAGGTACTGCTCCGCGGCGTCCTTCCTCATCTGGATCCCAGCTCCCCCCACTACTCGGGGATTGTTGGCGCTGGGCCGGGGCTTCACCCGGAAGAATTTTCGGAACAAGATCCAATGGGGCCTGATCCCCAAGAAAGCTTCGCAGAAATGTATGAAGACTGAGGTGTGGAAGATACCGTTGGGGTTGAGGTTGAGGTACTCGATGCCGTAGTACCCCAGCAGCCCCTTGAAGAAGTCGCTGGCCGGAAGAGACAGCCCTCGCTCCGCGAACCGGGTGAACATCGGGGTCTCATCCGGGCTTTTCTCCATGGGGTACGGATCCCCTGCAGCGGCTCTCCACATGTCCACCTCCTTCTCCCACAAGAATCCACTGTTGAGAAGGGCCAGCAGATCTTCGGTCTTGGCCTTGGATTTCTTCCACTCTCGATTTGGATCTGGCCGCGGCGGAGACACCGGCGGCGATGTCCCCGCAGTAGATCCGGCGGCCTCCTCACGAGCCCTTTTCTTCCCACCGGCGGTCTTCAAGGTCTTCGATGGCGAGGGCTTCATCCTCCAAGTCCACGGTGTCTTCACTCGCATCCGCTCGGGGGCTACGGTGGTGGTTTCCTACGGCGGCGCGTTCAGATCTACAATCCTCTCAACGGCGGCAGTGTGCACTGGCGGTGATTTCTGGCTCGATCTGCTAGGAATGGCTGCGAATGCGTGGGGTGAAAAACCCTAAGGGTTTTCGCTTCTATTTATAAGTCAACAGTGGCCTCCCAACGGCCGGATGGATAAGTCCGCGCACGGCTGACTCAGCGGCGGTGCCTGACTCCTCAACTTCTACTAGTCGACGCGCCTCATCTCGGGGGCTCAGCTACTTCTATTCAACTTCCCAGGTAGCGACAAGACTCAAGAGCAACTCAGGACACATTCTACAAGATGACCCTTCAATTTGAGAGGAAGTACTCGACTCAAGGCTTGGGGGCTCCGTGCCACGTGTCCTTCGGTTTTTTCTCCAGATTTTACGGGATATTCTTGCCAAAACTTCAGATGGACCCTCAGCCAGAGTCTGCAACTCAACCTAAGGCTCGGGGGCTACTCCGTATGGAGTGCGATTTTGCAATCGCACTTCCATATCAGTTTCGGCTTCAAGACAACACGGGTATTGTTGAAGACCTTCAAGAGCAGCACTCGAGGACGCTTGGGGCTACTCGAGAAGACTTCAGGATTGCTCAAATATCAGCTGGAGTCGTTCCAGCCTCGGGATGCTTCGACTACTCTTGAGGACTTTTGACTTGTAGCGCTCGGGGACGCTTGAGGACTACTCGTTAAGGCCGTCAAGACTACTCGAAGTTATCCTTCTGGACTACAAAGTACTCGGGGGCTTGTCGTATGGACCTCTCTGGGCCCACTACCTCGGTGGGTACCAGGACCGACTACTCGGTGGGCCCCTGGGACTACCCGACTTGCGCTGTACGGCACCTAATGGCGTGAAGCACAAGGACTACAGAGGAGAAGTACTCGGATAGGAAGCTGTACATGTCCCGCACTGTATAGAGGACTCCTAGACGTACTCGACTAGTACTCTCTCCCTGAACCGACTTGTAACCCTGCCTCCCGGACTATATAAGGCGAGGAAGGGACCCCTCTCTCTCACGGCTTAAGATTGCATCATCTTGTAATCGCACCCAATCAATCCAGAGCTACGCAGCATACAGGACGTAGGGTATTACGCACCTCGCGGCTCGAACCTGTCTAAATTGTGTGCGACGTGTCTCTTCCTTCGAGTTATCGATCTCGGCGAGGCCACATTCATCTACTTCGGGTACTCCCCTTAGTAGGTTGCCGGTCTAAAACACCGACAGTTGAGGATAATGATTGAGACATATAAGCGCCAGGATGGGGAAGCACTTGGGGCAAACAAGGTTGGTGAGGGAAGTGGTGAGAATGAGGGGAAGATCGGAGATATCCCAGAGCCACCAAAAACCCACCACAAAAATGCCTTTGTTCCTAAACCAAACCATCTTAGGAACCGACTAGACACAACTCCAGCTCCACCCGTGTTTCCTCCACAAACCAACAACTTACAGAAACTCATCAAGTTCAAGATTGATTTGGAGAGAGTGGCTAAAAAGTGAGCTAACAAGGATAGGTACAACCCTTCCCATGGTGTACCTGAGCCTTGCATGCCACTGCCCAGGGCAAGGCGGTTGTGAGAAGTATTCCGGTATGGGGAGATACGAGTTCCCACAGCCGAGGTGGTTTTCTGGAAAAGGCGGTCAGACAGGCCTAGAGGGGCGGTCAGACCGACCCTGCTCATAGGGGGCGGTTAGACCGGCTTGGCTAGGCGGTCAAACCGGCCCCCCAGAAGTCTGGGCGGTTTAGTTTCCGAGGTTGTGAGTCGAGTGGTTTCTGTTCTTGAGGTCATGGTTCTGGTGGTTGGCATGGTGAGTCTGCAGGTGGTAAGTTTGCTAGACGTTCTCCCCCTCGTGCTCAATATGGGGATGGGAGGAGTCGTAGCTTTGAGATGGAGAGGAGGAATGGTCCACGGTCTTCCTTTCGTGGTTTTGGTCCTCCTCCACGTAGAGAGGGTTGGTTTCCTCATAGTGGTTGCCGTGGTGGTTTTCGTGGAGGTAGCTTTGGTAGGAAAGATGGTTTGGTTGGTGCTAACCCCACTTTCAAGCAAATGGCTCGGCACTGGTTTTACTCTTTTGGTACTAACCCCAGTGTTGAGTCGTTTGTTCGCTCACATGCTCGTTTTTTAATTTTAGGTGGGAGACTTGAAGAACATTTGGTTGATTGACTCCGGTTGCTCGAGGCATATGACCGGAGACAAGGGGTGGTTCTCAAGTCTCATCCCGGTGGTGACAAGGAGGTACATCATTTTTGGGGACAATGGGCGTGGGCGTGTGCTTTCAGAAGGTGAGATTAAGGTGAGTGACAAGATCACTCTCAAGCGTGTTGCTCTTGTTCAATCGCTTGGATACAATTTGCTTTCCGTGTCTCAGCTATTGGATGAGGGTTTTGAGGTGTTGTTTCGGCCTGATGGTTCTTGGATTTTTGATTCTCGAAGAGACCTTGTCTGTATGGTCATTCCCGAGGGCCAGGTGTTTCGAGCTGATTTTGCTCAGCCTTCTAGTGTTGAGCGTTGTTTCTTGGTTGGTTTTTCGAGTGAGTTGTGGAAGTGGCATAGGAAGTTGGGGCACTTGAGCTTTGACCTTTTGTCTCGCTTGAGTAAACTCAATTTGGTCCGAGGATTACCACGGTTGAGGTTTGAGAAAGAGTTGGTTTGTGCGCCATGTAGGCATGCCAAGATGGTAGCCTCTTCTCACCGCCTCTCACCGATGTGATGACTGAGCGCCCATGCGAGCTACTCCATATGGACCTTATTGGCCCAGCTCGTGTGCGATCTGCAGATGGGAAGTGGTACGTCCTTGTTGTGGTGGACGACTACTCTCGGTGTGTGTGGGTGTTCTTTCTTTAGGAGAAAGGGGAGTCATTTGGTTTTGTTTGAGATCTTGTCTTGAGGTTGAGTAATGAGAGGCACGGAGATGCCATACGAGCGATCCGTAGTGACAATGGCTCGGAATTCAGAAACTCTCATTTGGAAACCTTTTGCCATGACTTGGGTCTTGAACATCAATTTTTGAGTCCGTATACGCCTCCCCAAAATGGTGTGGTGGAAAGGAAAAACAGAACCTGGTGTGAAATGGCTCGGACGATGCTCGATGAGCATAGGACTCTGAGAAGGTTCCGGGCTAAGGCGGTGAATACCGCGTGCTATGTTTCGAACAGGATCTACCTTAGAGTCTACAAAAAGAAAACCTGTTACGAGTTGATGCACGGTCGTACACCCAAGGTGAGTCGCTTCCATGTCTTTGGTTGCAAATGTTTTATCCTTAAGAAAGGGAAGAAGTTGGATAAGTTTGAGGCTAGGTCGGTCGATGGTATTTTCTTTGGTTATGCATCTCACTCTAGAGCATATCGTATGCTCAATTTTGAAACTAACCAAATCATGGAGACTTGTAAGGTAACCTTCGATGAGACACAACCACGTAGTCAGCTTGTTTTTGAGTGTGCAGGTGACGATGAACTTGGTGAGGAGATCTTTCAAGAGGAGGAGCATGAACATGGAGATGATGAAGATGGTGGAATGGTGCCTCCGGCTGAGCATGTACCTACTACTTCGACTACGGTGATGCACGACCCCTCTCCCACACCTACTACGACCACTCAAGTCCAAGGAGAAGGTGCTGTTGAGGGGGAGGTAGCATCAAGGCGGGAACCTCCTTGGTGAGTACAAGTGGATCACCCAGCTTCAAGGATCATTGGCGACATGAATGAACATACTACACAGTCGAGGGTTCGGAACAATTCTCATTTCGCTCATGCTGCTTTTGTTGCCACTTTTGAGCCCAAAGACATTGGACACACACTATCTGATCATATTTGGGTAAATTTGATGCATGAGGAGTTGGAGAACTTTGAGAGAAATCAAGTTTGGGAATTGGTTGACCCTCCCCCAGGGTGTAAGACGATTGGGACAAAATGGGTGTGGAAGAACAAAGAGGGAGAGAAAGGTGAAGTGGTGAGAAACAAGTCAAGGCTTGTTGCTCAGGGGTATAGTCAGAAAGAGGGGATAGACTACGAGGAGACCTTTTCTCCAGTAGCTCATTTGGAGGCGATCAGGATCCTTCTAGCCTTTTCCGTGGCTAAAGGGTTCGAGATATACCAGATGGATGTGAAGAGTGCTTTCTTGAATGGTGTGTTGGAGGAAGAAGTGTTTGTGAGGCAGCCACTGGGGTTTGAGAGCAAGAAGTACCCTCACCGGGTGTGTAAGTTGAGGAAGGCGCTGTATGGGTTGAAGCAGACACCTAGAGCTTGTTATGGTAGATTGAGGGGGTTCCTATTTGAGAGAGGTTTCGAGATGGGGAAGGTCGATCAGACCTTGTTTCTTCTCAGTCAGGGCAGAGATATTGAAGGACCGATACAGCGAACCAGAGAGGGGGAAGTGAATGGGAGCCGATAAAAATTCTTCTCCAAGCAGAGGGAAGCTCCAACAAGACGAACACGGCTTTCAACACACGTCTCCGACTCACTACCCAAACTTGCCAAGTCCACGTAGCCACTGGAGTGCTACTGAACCTAGGAACCAACTTCCAACCTCACAGACCCGAGAACGCAGCGGAACACCAAACCTCGAGTCCACTGACCAACACCGATCAGACCGGTGAGCACTACCGGTCAGACCGGTCCCTGCTGGTGAAACTTGGCGACTTCCACAGAGTCGCTCCACACCGGTCAGGCCGGTGCAACACACCAGTTAGTCCGGTCTCAGCCCGAAAACCCCAAAACACCAAACAGGCCTACCGACCTCCAAACTGACCCAAACTCGAAACTACTGCAACACAGGAGAACAGCGAATACACCCAAACGTTCACCCGAGCAAAAACCCAACAGGGGTTGCACCGGTCAGACCGATGAGAGGCACCGGTCAGACCGGTGTGACCTGGGCTTCTCGGGATGAACAGCACCCGTGGGTCAACACCTCCAAATCCAAGCCTTGATATCCTGAATCACTCCACGGACTTGAACAAGACTTTGGAGATAGTAGGAACACCTCATGAGGAGTCCATAGCCAAGTTTAATCCCACCAAAACTTGTCCAAACAAGAGGAATCAAGGAAATCCCGCCAAGAACACCTCTAACCCCAGAACACCGAAAACCCCAAAATCGAGCCCCTTAACTCATGGATTTGGGAGGGGAATTACAGCCCAAAGAACCACGAAGGGTTCCCACAAATTTCCCCCATCAAATCCCCAAGAGCAAGGTCCCGAAAACACATCGAGAGAATCACAAAGAGAGGGCTACGAAAACCACCACCAAGAACAACTGGGAACAACTCATCCAAACCTTGAGGAACCACGCCGAATCATCTATACATGCCACAAAGTTTCATATAAGGTCTACCTTGCCGCCCGATCATCCAACCCTCTCAACAAGATCTCACCATGAAGCTCTCAAGCTAGTCCTATGGAAATCCTAAGAAAATAGGAAGGGAAAATAGGAAAGCAAATGAACTAGGGTTCCAAGAGATGGCTGCCATCCTCTCACCTCATGGGTTATATGGAGGCAAGCCTAAAGTCTAAAATGCCCTTACTTAACAACTAGGGATACAATCCCCTCAAGGGCGGTTTTGGAAGTCTTCATATTTTCTCCATTGGATGGATGCCCGGCTACCGCACCCTGCGTAGCCTCGATGCAAGCCATGCGATCCCGACGTGTGTCCTCCGCTTCGAAGTCTCCGGACTGAGTCATCGCACACCGGTCAGACTGGTGCTCCTCACCGGTCAGACCGGTACCCACCAGTCAGACCGGTCAGACCCACCGGTCAGACCGGTCTGGAGCTATTGTAGCACCGTCTTCGGTTCTTTGGTCTTGGCTTTTGTGGATCAACCAAGGAACCTAGTGGTTTTCTAGTGAACCACAGGAAACCCCGCGAACTCGGTGTACCTCTGCCAATCGCCACTCATGACTCGGCTCCCACGTAGTCCCGGCTCGACCTTGGTTTTGAGGCTCTACCAAGAAACCGTCCATGACTTCATCTTGCTGTTCATGCTACCATGTGGTCCGCACTTGACCCCGCTGGCCACCGGGTCCCTCAAATGAAGCCTACTTGTCTTCTCCACACCTGGAGGCCTCACCGGCGACGACCTTTCACACTTGTCCTTCACCTGCACCAGCACCAGTCAAGCTGCAACCTGCACCTACATTGCTTAGCCAAGAATCAATCCACACAATGTTGTCAATCACTCATCACACAAGGAAGCGACCAACCACCGGTCCTGGAACCACACATGGTCCTCAATCTCCCCCTTGATGAGTGCATTGACAACACCCACGTAAAGGAACAAGAGAGAAAAATAAACGAAAAGAAACAAATTAAAAGAAACTCCAACAAGCGATCGAAAGCCAAACAAAGGCAAAGAGCAAGATCACTTGAGAAAGACAAGTCTCGGACCCCTTAGGCAAGGGCAACGGCTCGACACATCCGAGACAAAGCTATGCTCAAGCAAAGAGCACAAACCACCAAACCAAAGCTTGAAACACCACAAAGAGATCCTCCTGCACACATGCTAGCTCCCCCTGAACCAATGCAACTCCCCCTGGATGAATGCATGCAATCACTTGAAGAAAACAGAGCAGCTGCATCAGCTCAGCTCTGACCGGTCAGACAGGTCACTACCACCGGTCAGACCGGTGCCCAACATATGAACAGGGCCAGCACTCTGACCGGTCAAACCGGTGCCCTTGACCGGTCAGACCGGTGTGCAACAGAGCCCAGAAATGGCTCAAAACCACCTGAAAACCTTCTAAATGCATCCAGCAAGCCATTTCAAGCTCACACTTCTCCCCCTTGTTGGCAATGCATGAATCAAGCCAAAAATGCAAAAAAATGCAACCTAGAGCTTCTCGCATAGACAAAAATCAACAAAGGATGCTACACATGTCCAATGAGCAAGTTAGATACTCTATAGCTTCGTATCGATCTCAACTACATGATCACCAAGTTTCACAACCATTGGACAAAGCTAAGATGGATTTGGGCAATTTTGTAAAAAATTTCCCTCTCATGAGCAAAGTCCTAAACATGAACAAAACATGTCAAAATGGCAAAGCCACACAAACTTCATGATTGGACAACCATTCTAATCATAAGACCATCACAAACACCCACAAGCACCTCATGTCATGTCAAAGCCAGCGAGCCATGTGCCTACTTCTATATATGAGACTTCTCATTGGTAGGCATCATGCAACGGTTTAGCACCCAAAGCAATTTAAATTTAGCACATATGACATGGGAGCATATTTTCCAAGCATTATTCATTTCATTTTCAGATTCTTACATGGTACATGAAATGTCTTTGCGACAAAAATGAACTTATGCCCCTCCACAAGATAAAGCAAGAGGGCTAAACATTCATGATGGCAAATGAGCCTTTGGCCCCATATGATCAATAAACTAGCTATCCAACCACAAATTAAGTATAACCAAGCCACTAAAACATGTCAAGATCATATAAAGGCATTTACACATGAGAGAGCATATATGTGACATTTTTCAAAAACATAGCCATCAACCATGGATATAAATCAAGATTGTCACGAGCTAAGCCAAACTAACCATAGCTTACCAAACAAGCTCACAAAGACATATATCTCATTCCATGGTGAACAATCTATATGAGAGAAGCTTTTCCTAACCAATGCATATGATACAAAATGCATGCAATCTAAGATACAAGGATGCTTATACATCATGTTACATATGCCATGCCAAATGCAAGAAATGCACAAAGGAAAGCTATACATATGCTACAAAAGAGCTCCCACACACCCTACTCAAGAAATCAAACACACACCAAGCGCCCCCCCCCCCCCCGCAAACGAGTGAAAGTTGCTTGATCTAGGGGTTTGGTGAAAATATCGGCTAGTTGGTCATGTGTGGATACATGGATCAAGGTTATCTTCCCTTTCTCTACATTGTCTCTCAGAAAATGATACCTCACTTCTATGTGCTTGGTTTTGGAATGGAGCACTGGTTCTTTGCAATGCTTATGGCACTGGTGCTATCACATCGAAGTGGGACATGAGTATACTCCTCACCGAAGTCACTCATGGTATATGTAATCCAAAGGAGCTGAGAGCAACAACTAGCAGCGGCAACGTACTCTGCCTCGGTAGTGGATTGAGCAACACTCGACTGTTTGCGGGAAGACCAAGACACCAAAGAAGAACCCAGAAACTGGCAAGTCCCAGAAGTGGACTTCCTATCCAACCGACACCCGGCAAAATCCGCATCGGAAAAGCCATGAAGCGCCAAAGAAGAGGACGCGGAGTACCAAAGGCCGAAGTCAGGAGTGTGACGCAAGTACCTGAAAATTCGCTTCACTGCTTGCCGATGCGAAGTCCTCGGAGACGCTTGAAACAGAGCGCATAGACATACCGAGAACTGGATGTCCGGCCTTGTCGCCATCAAGTAGAGGAGTGACCCGATCATGCTTCGGTACTCCTTCTGGTCCACATGTTCACCTTCCTCGTCCATGTACACCATCACAATTAGGATATCTCTGCCCTGCCTCAGTAGAAACAAGGTCTGATCGACCTTCCCTATCTCAAAACCTCTCTCAAACAAGAACCCCCTCAACCTACCATACCAAACTTTAGCCGCCTGCTTCAACCCATAAAGCGCCTTCCTCAACTTGTACACCCGGTGGGGGTACTTCTCACTCTCAAACCCCGGTGGTTGCCTCACATACACCTTCTTCCTCCAGCACACCATTCAAGAAGGCACTCTTCACATCCATTTGGTGCAACTTGAACCCTTTAGCCACAGAAAAGGCCAGAAGGATCCTAATCGCCTCCAAACGGGCTACGGGAGCAAAGGTCTCCTTGTAGTCAATCCCCTCCTTCTGACTGAACCCCTGAGCAACAAGCCTTGACTAGTTCCTCACCACTTCACCTTTCTCTCCCTCTTTGTTCTTCCACACCCACTTTGTACCAATCGGCTTACACTCTAGGGGAGGGTCAACCAATTCCCAAACCTGATTCCTCTCAAAGTTCTCCAACTCCTCATGCATCGAATTAACCCAATTATGATCAGATAGTGCATGTCCAATGTCTTTGGGCTCAAAAGTAGCAACAAAGGTGGCATGAGCGAAATGAGAATTGTTCCGAACCCTCGACCGTGTAGTACGTTCATTCATGTCTCCGATGATCCTTGAAGCTGGTGATCCACTTGTACTCGCCGAGGAGGTTCTCGCCTCGATGCTACCTCCCCCTCAACAATAGCTTCTCCTTGATCATGGTTTGTCGTCGTAGGTGTGGGAGTGGGTCCGTCCACCACCTTAGTCGAAGTAGTAGGTACATGTTCAGCCGGGGGCACCACACCGCCATCTTCGTCGTCTCCATGTTCATGCTCCTCCTCATGAAAGATCTCCTCGCCAAGTTCATCATCACCTGCACACTCAAAGACAAGCTGACTACGTGGATGTGTCTCGTCGAAGGTTACCTCACAAGTCTCCACGATTTGGTTAGTTTCAAGATTGAGCACACGATATGCTCTTGAATGATATGCATAACCAAAGAAAATACCATTGACCGATCTAGCCTCAAACTTATCCAACTTCTTCCCTTTCTTCAGAATAAAGCACTTGCAACCAAAGACATGGAAGTGACTCACCTTGGGTGTGCGACCGTGCATCAACTCGTAGCAGGTTTTCTTCTTATGCACTCTGAGGTAGACCCTGTTCGACACATAGCACGCGGTATTCACCGCCTCAGCCCAGAACCTTCTCGGAGTCCTATGCTCATCAAGCATCATCCGAGCCATCTCGCACAAGGTCTCGTTCTTCCTTTCCACAACACCATTCTGGGGAGGAGTATACGAACTCGAAAACTGGTGTTCAAGACCCAAGTCATGGCAAAAGGTTTCAAAACGAGAGTTTCTGAATTCTGAGCCATTGTCACTGCGGATTGCTCGTATGGCATCTCCGTGCCTCTCGTTCCTCAACCTCAAGACAAGATCTCGAACAAAACCAAACGTCTCCCCCTTATCCTCGAGAAAGAACACCCACGCATACCGAGAGTAATCGTTCACCACAACAAGGACGTACCACTTCCCACCCGCAGATCGCACACGAGCTGGGCCAACAAGGTCCATAAGGAGCAGCTCGCATGGACGCTCAGTCATCACATCGGTGAGAGGCGGGTGAGAAGAGGCTACCATCTTGGCATGTCAGCACGGAGCACAAACCAACTCTTTCTCAAGCCTCAACCGTGGCAATCCTCGGACCAAATTGAGTTTACTCAAGCGAGACAAAAGGTCAAAGCTCAAGTGACCCAACTTCCTATGCCACTTCCACAACTCACTCGAAGAACCAGCCAAGAAACAATGCTTCACACTAGAAGACTGAGAAAAATCAGCACGAAACACCTGACCCTCGGGAACGACCATACAGACAAGGTCCCCTCGAGAGTCCAAAATCCGAGAACCACCAGGCCAAAACAACACCTCAAAACCGTCATCCAACAGCTGGGACACAGAAAGCAAATTGTATCCAAGCGATTGAACAAGAGTAACACGCCTGAGAGTGATCTTGTCACTCACCTTAATCTCACCTTCAGAAAGCACACGCCCACGTCCATTGTCCCCAAAAGTGATGTACCTCCTTGTCACAACCAGGACGAGACTTGAGAACCACCCCTTGTCTCCGGTCATATGCCTCGAGCAACCGGAGTCAATCAACCAAATGTTTTTCAAGTCTCCCACCTGAAATTAAAAAACGAGCACGTGAGCCAACAAACAACTCAGCACTGGGGTTAGTATCAAAAGAGTAAAACCAGTGTCGAGCCATTTGCTCGAAAGTGGGGTTAGCACCAACCAAACCATCTTTCCTACCAAAGCTACCTCCACGAACACCACCACGGTAACCACTATGAGGTAACCATCCCTCTTTAACTGGAGGAGGACCAAAACCACGAAAGAAAGCCTGTGGAACGTCCCTCCTCTCCAACTCAAAACTACGACCCCTCCTATCCCCGTATTGAGCACGAGGGGGAGAACGCCTACAAAACTGACCACCTGTAAACTCTCCAACCCAACCACCAGAACCACGACCTACAGAAACAAACCTCACACCTGTACGAGCACGAAACCCGAACTGCTGCTTGTCCAGGCCTGCACCGGTCTGACCGGTGCCCCTCACCGGTCTTACCGGTGTGGCCTGGCCAGCAACACCTCCAACAACCTTTCGCTCTCCCCAAGCCAGAACTGTCCTCACACTAGCCTTAGCCCTGTGCATCTGCACATGAAGCTCAAGTACACCATTGGAAGGGTGGTACTTGTCCTTGTTAGCCCACTCCTTCACTGTTCTCTCCTCTCTCTTCCTCTTGAAGCAAAACTCATCCTTGTGGCCATCTCTCTCACAATAGCCACAATGAAACCTCACAAGCTTAGGCTTAGGCTTGCGTTGTGGTTGCTCACATGGTTTCTCTCCACTCAACTTCTCCACCGGTTTCTCCTCACTAGCCTTCTTACTTTCTTTCCCAAAGAACACTTTCCGCGAAGTGCTCACAAACTTGATAGGCTTTTGGAAATCATTTGTTTGTTGGGGAACACGGGCGGAGCTGGGGTTGTGTCTAGTCGGTTCCTAAGATGGTTGGGTTTAGGAGGGAAATCATTTTTGTGGTGGGTTTTTGGTGGCTCTGGGATATTCTCTCCACTTCCCTCACCAACCTTGTTTGCCCCAAGTCCCTCACCATCCCGCCTCTTAAATGTCTCGATCATTATCCTCAACTGAGGCTCATGACCAGACAACCAACCCATCAACTTTCTCAGCTCATCATTCTCATCCTGCAAACGATAAACATAATGTGCAAGTTCCAAGTTCTTCAAAGCATGCATTTCACAGGTAGAGCAAGATGTAGGAATTGGTTCTTTCAGCTTAGCCTCAAGAGAAACAGTGTACGCATGCATCTCATCAATTTTAGCATGCAAAACAGGGCAAGAAGTGCAAGCACCTAGCAAAGCAGATCTAGATTTAAGCTCAGCCACTTCAACCCTAAGCACATCTAGTTCCTCACACCTGGAGGCATGCTTTTCCTTAAACAAGGCAAGATCAGCAAGGAAAATAGAGCAATCAGCACAATCAACCTCATCAGAAACAACAGGGCTAGCCTTAAGGGAATCAATCTCAAGCTTGCTATCAAGAACCTGTGTTTCTGGCTCAGCCACTCTAGTCCTAGCATCCTCGATTGAAGCCCTAAGCTCTTTCCTCATTTTCTTGGCCTCTCTAAGCATGTCATCACGATTATCAAGCAATGAACCAAGCCGTTCATTCTCCTGGCACAAGAAGAGAAGTTCATCACGCACCTCGTCGTCGGAGTCAGAGTCCGAGTCGCTCTGTGTGCTATTCTTGCTGCCGGAGCTCAGCGCCATGGTGTAGAAGCCGTCTCTAGCGAAGCAGCTTAGCCCGCTCAGGTTCTTGGAAGACTTCCTGCTCTTGCGACGATCACCTTCGTCTTCACTGCTGCTTGAGCTCGAGGTGGAGTACGTGGAACTGGAGTCGATGTCGCTCGCTCCCACCATCACTCGGGCCTTGCCTCGGCTCTCCTTCTTCCTCGATCGTCGCTCGTCCTTGTGCTTGTTCTTGTGCTTGCTCTTGTGGTCACGCCTCGACCGGTACTTGCCATCCATCCTTGACTTGTGCTTGTAGCCGTCCTTGTTCTCGACCTTCTCCGGGCAGTCGGCGACGAAGTGTCCCGGCTTGCCGCACTGGAAGCATGTCCTCGTGTTCCTCCTCATGTTCACCCGGTTCTCATGCAGCCTCTCGAACATCTCAACAGCAACGCCAGCTCGTCCTCTCCAAGCACGTCGAACTCCTCATCTGGCATAGACATCAAAGAGTACAAAGAGAGCATCCTGGTGGATGGGTTAGCGTTAGCCTTTCCTTTTGAACCACTGACGAGGGCAAGACTATGTGAGTCAGTCGGGCCCTCGAGCTTGGCTGTCATGCCCCTATCCACCTCAGCCGACTTGAGCTTTGAGAACAGCTCGTTCACCGTCAGAGTGTCATACTTCTCCGACTCCACAATGGCCTCGAACTTTCCGCCCCAGATCGTACGATCCAAAGAGTGTAAGAGCTTGACAGCTCTATCATGATCATCGTACGGGAGCACGTCCACATTGACCCTCATGTTGTTCACAACCACCATGAACCTCTGAAACAAGGCATCGATGGACTCACTGGGGAGATGAGTGAAGTTCTCGTACTCTCTCCGGTAGGTCGCATACATCCGAGCCTGAACCTGGGCATTCCCAACATGAGCCTCCTTCAACACCGACCAAATTCTACAAGCTAAGTGCTCGGTGTGCACCCGATCGAACTCAGGCTGACACAAAGCACGAAACAAGTAGTCAACTGCCTTATTGTTGGCGTCGAACATGTCTCTCGATCCTGGAGCAAGGAAGTTCATCGGTTGGACATAGCTGTTGTCCACCGTGACATCCCAAAGGATCTGACCCTTTCCACGGAGAAACGCCGCCATCCGTTTACTCCACATCTGGTAGTTCTTGCCATCGAAGTGTGGAGGACCCAAACCCCGTTCCTGGTACGCCATCCTTGGATCTTAGACTGGTTAGAGTCAATAAAGACCCGAACCGGCTCTGATACCACTTGAAGGACCGATACAGCGAACCAGAGAGGGGGGAGTGAATGGGAGCCGATAAAAATTCTTCTCGAAGGAGAGGGAGGCTCCAACAAGATGAACACGGCATTCAACACACGTCTCCGACTCACTACCCAAACTTGCCAAGTCCACGTAGCCAATAGAGTGCTACTGAACCTAGGAACCAACTTCTAACCTCACAGACCCGAGAACGCAGCGGGACACCAAACCTCGAGTCCACTGACCAACACCGGTCAGACCGGTGAGCACCACTGGTCAGACCGGTCCCTGCTGGTGAAACTTGGCGACTTCCATGGAGTGGCTCCACACCGGTCAGGCCGGTGCAACACGCCGGTCAGACCAGTCTCAGCCAGAAAACCCCAAAACACCAAACAGGCCTACCGACCTCCAAACTGACCCAAACTCGAAACTACTGCAACACAGGACAACAAAGAACACACCCAAACATTCACCCGAGCAAAAACTCAACAGGGGTTGCACCGGTCAGACCGGTGAGAGGCATCGGTCAGACCGGTGTGACCAGGGCTTCTCGGGATGAACAACACCCGCGGGTCAACACCTCCAAATCCAAGCCTTGATCTCCCGAATCACTCCACAGACTTGAACAAGACTTTGGGGATAGTAGGAACACCTCATGAGGAGTCCATAGCCAAGTTTAATCCCACAAAAACTTGTCCAAACAAGAGGAATTGAGGAAATCCCGCCAATAACACCTCTAACCCTAGAACACCGAAAACCCCAAAATTGAGCCCCTTAACTTACGGATTTGGGAGGGGAATTACAGCAAAAGAACCACGAAGGTTTCCCACAAATTCCCCCCATCAAATCCCCAAGAGCAATGTCCCGAAAACACACCGAGAGAATCACAAAGAGAGGGCTCCGAAAACCACCACCAAGAACAACCGGGAACAACTCATCCAAACCTTGAGGAACCACGCCGAATCATCTATACATGCCACAAAGGTTCATACAAGGTCTAGCTTGCGGTCCGATCATCCAACCCTCTCAACAAGATCTCACCATGAAGCTCTCAAGCTAGTCCTATGGAAATCCTAGGAAAATAGGAAGGGAAAATAGGAAAGCAAATGAACTAGGGTTCCAAGAGATGGCTACCATCCTCTCACCTCATGGGTTATATGGAGGCAAGACTAAAGTCTAAAATGCCCTTACTTAACAACTAGGGATACAAGCCGCTCAAGGGCGGTTTTGGAAGTCTTCATATTTTCTCCATCGGACGGATGCCCGGCTACCGCACCCTGCGTAGCCTCGACGCAAGCCATGCGATCCCGACGCGTGTCCTCCGCTTCGAAGTCTCGGACCGCGTCGTCGCACACGGTCGGAGCGGGTGCTCCTCACCGGTCGAGCCGGGTACCCACCGGTCGGACCCACGGTCGGACCGGTCCGGGGCTCGCCGCAAAGACCGTCTTCGGTTCTTCGATCTTGGCTTTTGTGGATCAACCAAGGAACCCAATGGTTTTCTGGTGAACCATAGGAAACCACGCGAACTCGGTGTAGCCTCCGCCAATCGCCACTCATGACTCAGCTCCCACGTAGTCCCGGCTCGACCTTGGTTTTGAGGCTCTACCAAGAAACGGTCCATGACTTCATCTTACTGTTCATGCCACCATGCGGTCAGCACTTGACCCCGCTGGCCACCGGGTCCCTCGAACGAAGCCTACTTGTCTTCTCCACACCTGGAGGCCTCACCGGCGATGACCTTTCACGCTTGTCCTTCACCTGCACTAGCACCAGTCATGCCGCAACCTGCACCTGCATTACTTAGCCAAGAATCAGTCCACACAACGTTGTCAATCACTCATCACACAAGGAAGCGACCAACCACCGGTCCTCGAACCACACATGGTCCTAAGGTATCCTGATTGTGCAGGTGTACGTGGATGATATTGTCTTTGGTGGCTCGTCTAACTGTCTTGTTGCAAGGTTTGTAGAGGACATGAGCAGGAAATTTGAGATGAGCATGATGGGTGAGTTGCAGTTCTTCCTCGGGCTATAAATCAAGCAATCAAAGGAAGGAACATTTGTGCACAAGCTAAATACACCAAGGACATTATGTGGAAGTTCAAGATGGAGGACTCCAAGGCCATGGCGACACCTATGAGTACGACTACAGCTCTTGATGCGGATGAGGAAGGTGAACACGTGGACCCGAAGGAGTACCGAAGCATGATCGGGTCACTCCTCTATTTGACGGTGACGAGGCCAGACATCTAGTTCTCGGTATGTCTCTGCGCTCGTTTTCAAGCGTCTCTAAGGACTTCGCATCGGCAAGCGGTCAAGCGCATATTCAGGTATTTGCATCACACTCCCGACTTCGGCCTTTGGTACTCCACGTCCTCTTCTTTGGCGCTTCATGGTTTTTCAGACGCAGATTTTGCCAGGTGTCGATTGGATAGGAAGTCCACTTCTGGGACTTGCCAGTTCTTGGGATCTTCTTTGGTGTCTTGGTCTTCCCGCAAACAGTCAAGTGTTGCTCAATCCACTACCGAGGCAGAACATGTTGCTGCAGCTAGTTGTTGCTCTCAGCTCCTTTGGATCACATACACCATGAGTGACTTTGGTGAGGAGTATACCCATGTCCCACTTCAATGTGATAGCACAAGTGCCATAAGCGTTGCAAAGAACCTAGTGCTCCATTCCAAAACCAAGCACATATAGAAGTGAGGTACCATTTTCTGAGAGACAACGTAGAGAAAGGGAAGATAACTTTGATCCATGTACCCACACATGACCAACTAGTCGATATTTTCACCAAACCCCTAGATCAAGCAACTTTCACTCGTTTTCGGGGGGAGCTTGGTGTTTGTTTGATTTCTTGAGTTGTTGTGTGGGAGCTCCTTTGTATCATATGTATAGCTTTCCTTTTTGCATTTCTTGCATTTGGCATGGCATATGTAACATGATGTATAGGCATCTTTGTATCTTAGGTTGCATGCATTTTGTATCATATGCATTGTTTAGGAAAAGCTTCTCCTATATACATTGTTCACCATGATGTGCTATATATGATCGTGTGAGCTAGTTTGGTATGCTATGGTTAGTTTGGCTTAGCTCTTGATGATCTTGATTTATAATCCATGGTTGATGGCTATGTTTTTGAAAAATGTCACATATATGATCTCTTGTGAGCAAATGCCTTTATATGATCTTGACATGTTTTAGTGGCTTAGTTATGCTTAATTTGTGGTTGGATAGATTATTTTGATCATATGGGGCCAAAGGCTCATTTGCCATCATGAATGTTTATCCCACATGCTTTATCTTGTGGAGGGGCATAAGTTCCTTTTTGTCGCAAAGACATTTAATGTACCAAATATGAACTGATGAAATGTAAGTTGCTTGGGAAATGTGCTCCCATGTCATATGTTCTAAATCTAATTTGTTTTGGGTGCTAAATCATTGCATGATGCCTACCAATGAGAAGTCTCATATATAGAAGTAGGCACATGGCTTGATAGCTTTGACATGACATGAGGTGCTTGTGGGTGTTTGTGATGGTCTTATGGTTAGAATGGTTGTCCTAGCATGAAGTTTGTGTGGCTTTGCTATTTTGATATGTTTTGCTCATGTTTAGGACTTTGCTCATGAGAGGTTAAATTTTCACAAAATTGCTCAATTCCATCTTAGCTTCGTCCAATGGTTGTGAAACTTGGTGATCATGTACTTGATGTCATTACGAAGTTATAGAGTATTGAACTTACTCATTTGTACATGTGTAGCATCTTGTGATGAATTTTGTATATTTGAGAAGCTCTATGTTACATCTTTTCGCATTTTGCCTTGATTCATGCATTGTCAAAAGGGGGAGAAGTTTGTGCATGATTTGGGCACCTGGGAGCATTTGGAAGGTGTTCAAAGTGGTTCGGGCAGTTTTTGCAAAGTTTGATGCAGGGTCGGTCTCTTGGGGCGGTCTAACCACCCTCCTGGCGGTTAGATCCCAGAGGGGCGGTCTAACCGCCCAGGGCATGCGGTCTAACCGCCTTGGGCAGTGTGAGCAGGTTTTTGCTCTTTGTTGCATTCCCATGTTGCATCATTGCATTGGTTCAGGGGGGGTGTGCTTTGGCTCAGGGGAAGCTCTTTGTGTTGTTCGAGCTTTGAATTGGTAGCTTGTGCTCTTTGTTTGAGCATGGTTTTGTCTCGGATGTGTCGAGCCGTTGCCCTTGCCTAAGGGGTCCGAGACTTGTTCTTCTTCAAGTGATCTTGCTCTTTTGCCTTTCCTTTGGCTTTCAATCGCTTGTTGGAGTTTCTTTTAGTTGTTTCTTTTCTTGTGTGTTGTCAATGCACTCATCAAGGGGGAGATTGAGGACCATGTGTGGTTCGAGGACTGGTGGATGGTCGCTTCCTGGTGCGATGAGTGATTGACAACGTTGTGTAGACTGACTCTTGGCTAAGTATTGCAGGTGCAGGTTACGGTTTGACTGGTGTTGGTGCAGGTGAAGAACAAGCGCGAAAGGTCGTCGCCGGTGAGGCCTCCAAGTGTGGAGAAGACAAGTAGGCTTGGTTCGAGGGACCCGGTGGCCAATGGAGTCAAGTGCGGGCCGCATGGTGGCAAGAACAGTGGGACGAAGTCGTGGACGGTTTCTTGGTTGAGCCTCAAAACCAAGGTCGAGCCGGGACTACGTGGGAGCTGAGACATGAGTGGCGATTGGCGGAGGCTACACCGAGTTAGCGGGGTTTGCAGTGGTTCACCAGAAAACCACTGGGTTACTCATTTGAGCCACAAAACTGATGTCGAAGACTTGACGAGGAGGTTTTTCACGTATGAGGACCTTGTGCCTCTTTGGCTGGTGACCTTGCCCCAAGAACTCCCTTGAATCGACCTCGATTTGGTGGTTTTTCGAGTTGCTCGAGTTCTTGACCTAGAGGGCTCAAATCCGTGATTCCCTTTGATTGTGGGCATTTTGGTTCGATTCCTTTGAGGGAGAGGTTGCCCGAGAGGTAATCTAGCTATCCCCGAAGTTTCGCCGCAATCCGTGGGGTGAATCGGGAGATCGGGCGATGGGAAGTTGAGGGTTGACCCATGGCCAATTTTCTGGGTAGGGCGGTCTATGGGTCATCCAGGTGGAAGTTTAGATTTTGCTGAATTTTCCTCTGTGAGTTTGTTCGCCTTGATCAGAGAAGCGTTCAGGTGAAAGATCGGCTTGTTTTGGCGCTGTTTGCTAGGAGATCTTGCTTGGTGTTCGTTGCTGGGTACATGAGGTTAGACCGCCCGTGGTAGCCGGTATAACCACCCCTAGGCCCCTGGGTGAAGTTTTGGTTTTCATAAAGATTTCCTAGTAGCTAGCTTGGCCTTGACCAGAGATTGTTGTTGGTGAAATCGTGGTGCGTTTTGGTGCTCGGAAGAGGTGTTTCAAAGGATTTCCCGGTTACCAGGTGGAGGCGGTCTAACCGCCCCCCATACCCGGTCTAACCGCCTCCTACAGACAGCCTTCTCCCGAGTTGTTTTCACTGTCGTGTGCGTGTAGGAGTCGAGGCTGCTAGTAGTGTCTGTTCCTAGGATCAGTAGCACTTCAGTGGCTACGTGGTTTTGGCAAACGGAAGGTTGAGTGCGGAGCGTGTGATTTTGGGTGTCCGACCGAGTTCATCTTGGCTGGGAAGTCGTCCCATTCGAGAAGAATTTTTATCAGCTCCCATTCACTCCCCCCTCTCTGGTCGCCTAATCAGTCCTTCAGGGGTGTGCGCAGGCGCTGGCGAGCCACCCCCTTTAGTCTCGGTTGGTAACACCAACCGGGACTAAAGGAACCATTTTGTCCCGGTTCGTTCACCCGGGAAAGGTGGGCTTTTGTCTCTCATCATTAGTCCCTGTTGGACACGAGAGACTTATTCCCTCTACCAACCAGGACTGAAGCCCCTCTCCCTACCAGTGGGTCGGTCCCCGGTGTCCACTTGGTATTAAGGCGGTTTGCCTGCCCGTGGGCCCTTCAATACATGTGACGTCCACATGTCGCCCTATGATTCGTCAGGGTTGCTTCCCTTGGATTGGTGACATGGCTTGCATGCATGGGATCATAGGTGGCAGCCCTTCCTTGGTGAGGTGACGTGGCACAGAACATAGAAGGTGAATTGTCACTTCTTTTATGCTTATTTTACCTGCAATCACAAACGCCCCAAGGACAAGTGGAACGGCATTATTCTTAACTAAATGTGTGTAAGAAATGACTTTTGCTCCTTTATTCATGAGTATATTGACGGCTAAGGTAGGCACTTAACAGTCGTCAACACCGACGCACTGGTTGTCGAGATGAACGACCATACATATTCACTGGTGGGTTAGCCCAAATCAGATGGAACATGTGTAGTCGGTTATTAGGGGCTGGTTTGGCGGGTTGGACAAGTTGGCATCAACCCATTGAACAAGTCTGGGCTCAAGGCTACTTCGCCAACTGTGCGAGCCAACGCGTGGGCGGTCAGATTTCGTGCTCACACCTGCGGTTCGCCAACACATGTGTACAAATAACTAACGATGCTATCATGTAGGTGCGAGAGCGTCGGCACACCAATGTGCTGAACAAAATGAATGCCAAATACGTACCCGACCAAACGAGTTGGTCTGGCGTACTGACACAATTGGAAAGAAACCGAGTCAATTCATAAAAAATAACTCGTGACATCTTTTGGTATGACATAAGAAAAATATAGGGGCAAATGAACAAAGAAGCTTTCCCAGGACCGCTCAAAGAAAAAAACTTTCCCAAGCGAGCAACTCCAACATTGTTAGCCAAAATCAGATGGGACATGTGTACCCGGTTACTACGGGCTGGTCTGGGGGTTGGACAGGTTGGCACCAACCCATTGAACAAGCCTGGGCTCACTCCGCCAACCGTTGGTGAGCCAACACGTGGGATCAGATTTCGTGCTCACGCCTGTGCGGTTCGCCAACACATATGTAAAAAAGAACTAACGATACTATCGTGCATGTGTGGGTGCATCGGCATGCCAAAACAAAGAGGCTGCCAAATATGTACCCAGCTATGCTATTGTACATATGTGGGCACATCGGCACGTCAATACGCTGAACAAAAGTGACTGCCAAATATGTACCGGACCAAAGGAGTTGGTCTAAGGTACCGGCACAATTGGAAAGAAATCGAGACAATTTGTAAAAGAAAAAAAATTGACATCTTTTGGTAGTATGGCCTAAGCAAAATGCAGGGACGAGTGAACAAATAAGCTTTCCCGGGATCGTCAAAAAAAAAAAAACTTTCCCACGCGCAACTCCTACGTTGTCGTCGTTGACGTAATGTCTTCTTCCCAAGTGATGATCCAGTATCACGGTGATGGAAGTCACGATGGCAACGGGTACATACCCGATGGGTAGTGCCCACCCGTACCCGTAGGACTAAATTTTACCCGTCGGGTTACCCGCGAATGCACACGGGTAGGAAAATAATTCCATACCCGTACCCGTCGGGTAAATTCTACCCGACGGGTAACCCGTACCCGACAACGTACCCGAGAATTGCATAAATAATCGGATTTCGTCACACAAAAATAATAAATAATTCCAACTTTTTAGTAAATTACAAATTATAAATATTGATATAACCATATCATTGCAACAAGCTAATAGAGTAACACACATAAGCACCAATATATAGGCCAAACTCATGCACCATATGAGCTAAAATGACTTAGGGTGGCTATTATTTATGCGGGTTTTTCTTACCCGCGGGTAGACGGGTATGGGTAGTCTACCACACCCGTACCCGTATACCCGATGGGTATGAGATTTTGCCCAATAACGTACCCACGGGTACGAAGTTCCTTCCGTACCCACCTCCGTATCGGGTAAAACCCGTCGGGTACTCGGGTTTCGGGTACCCATTGCCATCTCTAGATGGAAGGCAGCTCGAGGATGATGAAGTAAGACCGAAGCTTCTGAGGGGAGATGGGTCGAATTTGCAGTTCCCTATTAGGTAATTAATTAATATCGGTATATACTCCCTCCTTTCTCGTTTATAAGGCGCGGGCGGACACGACACGGTCTTCCAAACTATACATTGACCACTAATTCCTCTTATATTATTTTATTTGTGGTTATGAATGTATAATCATTAGAAACTACATTTGAATACAAATTCAACCATGTCAAATTTACATTACAAAACAAAAAAATATGATTAGTAAATTAGTAGTCAAAGATTGTAAAATTTGAATCTTGTTATACGCGCGCGCCTTATAAATGAGAAGGGAGGGAGTACACACCAAAGAGGAAGACAAACAGTCGCAGCCAATCAAACGGCGGCAAAAAAAAAAAAAACCATGCACCACCAAGCTTCATGGCCTCATGGGGGCACCCGCCTGAGGTCCACCGTCAACCGCCTGGATATGGCGGAAAAACAGGTGGTGGCGTTGCAACCACACCCAACTCCGACTCCCCGTCCGAACCCAGCACAGCAGCCACCGCCCCCGCCCCGCCCCGCCCCGCCCACCAGCCAGCCAGCGCCAGCAGCGTGCCCCTTCCTCCCGTCCTCATCTCTCTCCGACTCCATCCCAATCCAATGGCCCTCCGGAGCACGGGCCGGCCTCACGCGCCCCGCCTTCTCTTCTCGGCCTTGCCTTGACCTGCTGCCCCCCGCCCCCGGCACGACGCGATGCCCCCCGCAGGCCGCAGCGCACCCCCCGGATAGATGGATGATATTGGTGGGGGGCGGGGAAGGAAAGGAGACGCCTTGCTGACACCACCACCACGCGGCCCCGGTCTCCCCTCCTCTTCTTCCCCGTCCCCGTCTGGATCTGGCCTATTCCTCCTCCCCTGTGCACCCTGCGCCGCCGCCGCCGTGCTCGCCCTCCCGGCCTCTCGTGACCCCGCCGCGAGCGAGGGCGCCGGGTTCCTCGCCGCGCCCCGACCCGCCGGCGGCGCGATGGACGGCGGCGGGGAGGCGCTGCTCGTGCGGAGGAGCAAGGGCAAGAAGAGGCCGCCGGCGGCGCACGCGGAGCGGGACTCCGGTGCCGCGGGCCGGTTCCACTCGCTCATGCGGGACTACAACGACCTGCGGCAGGTGGGCAGCGCCCTCGCCGTCTTCCCCGGCAGTTCACTCGTCTTCTGTTCAATCTAGCATCAAATCTTTTTTCTTCCTTCTGGTTGTCTTGCTGCTCCTAGTTAGCTTAATGGATTCACGACTAGTTTACTTGACTAGTGTGCCGTGCCTGCTTGATTGCAATCGCTCACGCTATCCCTGTTCTAGTCGATCTTCAGTGTGTACTTGGATTTGATTGTGGGCTTGTAATACTGGGGAGTTTTTTTGATTGTTCATCTATTGTTGTTAGCAGTTGGAGTGTTTGACTGTATGATTCTTTGTTGTCATGAAACCGGGTGCTAGGGAGCGACTGTATGATTCAGCCATTCATCTGATGTTGTTAGCAGTAGGGGTGTTTTGACTGTATGATTCTTTGTCGTGAAACCGGGTGTTAAGAATTGACTGTATGATGCAGCTACATCTAATGTAATAAGCAGTGGGGGTGTTTGATTGTATGATTGTTTGTTGCCTACAATGTTAGGGAGATACTGTATGATTCCAGTTGTAGAATGGCGCAATGGTGCAGATACTATAGTAGTAATGATATATTTGATTGGCTTGAAGCTGATATATCGGTTGCTGCAGGAGACTGAGGCAAAGAAGAAGTTGCTAGCTAGTGCAAATCGCACAAAGCTCACCCTCGCTGCTGAAGTCAAGTATGACAGCACCTCCCCTCTTGCTTTATCACTTCATGCTGACAGCACTGCCACCTTTCAGCTTCGCTAACTGTGTAACTGCTTTCTGTTGCAAGGTTCCTGCAAAGGAAGCACATATCCTTTGCCAAGAGCTCACATAAGACACATTACAAGCTGAAGAAGCAGGCTCGGTACGTTCCATCTCCATTGGGAAGGGCTTCAGTGATTGCTGATCATGATGTGACCAGGACTGAAGGGGCTTCTTGCAGCAAAAACCCTAATTTTGAAGGCTCTGCAGTGGTATGCGATGTGAGTTCATGAGTACAGTAAACTGTATGAGAAAAGCTTTAGCATAATAAGTTTCTCCATTGGGAAGAGATTCAGTTTTTTGCCGATATCTTTGTCTGCAGAATGGTGCGGGGAATGATTACCAGGGGCATATGGGCAATCTAGAACCTGATAACTATGATCAGGTCGGGGTGGACGAAGAGATGATTGCAGCCGATGTCAAATTATCCGTTTGTAGGGATTCGGGAAACTCTCCAGCAAGTGATGAGAAGAGGAAGATCCCTTGGCAAGACCGGTTAGCATTGAAGGCCTAGTCCTACCATAGATTGGTTGAGACAAAACAATCCTTTATGATAATTGATTACCTTGCAATACCCCCAAATGCTCAGTAGTCTTTGTACAGGAACAATTGGAAATGATAGTTGTATCCATGGTGCCATGGTGCACTGCCTCATCTGGAAATTCAGATGGTTGATCTTATGCGTGCTTGATATGTGAGTTGTGATGCTATGAATGAATCCTGTCCAGATTTCAGGTTAACTACACTAGATTCGCTTTTGTGCATGGAAGGAGTGGTTATCGTTGTTCTTTTTTTTGTGATAAAGTCTTTATCTTATTGTTTGCATACCTTAAGCAAATTGCATTTTACATAGAGTGTTGCACTTTTACATGCGTCTCTTAAAACTGCACATGGCTTCCAGAAATATTTTTTGAGATAAGATTTGCGTTAGAGACCATCCCACTTTAAAAATATCAATAACAGGGGTTTAGAGAAATTTAAGACATGTTAAGACATGTTAGTAGTTATGAAAAATGGCCTTATTGTCCCTATTAATCATGCATTGTAACTTGAAAAGAGACATCGAATAAGTATTTCATTGACTCCATGCATTTCTCAGTGCAATGTTTTCTTGGTACTTGCTGTTAGTTTAATGAGAAGAGCATTTAATGCTAGTTATATAAACAATCTTTGTGGAACAAATTTTGAGGGCTATATGAACGGTCTTTGTGGGACGGAGGGAGTAGCCCTCAAAATTTGCCCACAAAGACTGTTTATATAGCTTGCATTAAATGCTCTTCTCCTTGAACTAACACCAAGTACGAAGAAAATATTGCATTGAGAAATGCATACTCCCTCCGGTTTGTAAATGAAGTCGTTTAGGACAGCGACACGGTCTCCAAAGTACAACTTTGACTTCCTATTTTTATAAAAATAATTATTGAAAACTAACATATGTATACTTTTATGAAAGTATTTTAGAAGACAAATCTACTCATGTAGTTTTCACATTTCCAAACTCAACGACTTAAAAGTTATTCATGATTTATATTCCTAATGTTTGACTCAAATCTTTTCCAAAACGACTTCATTTACCAAACCGGAGGGAGTAGAGCCAATGAAATGCTTATTTGATGTCTTTTTTCAAGTTCCAATGTATGATTAATTAGAGACAATAAGGTCATTTTTCATAACAAACAACTAATATGTCTTAAATTTGTCTAAATGAACAGTTTTTGCAAGACAGAGAGAGTAGTTTACATGTGTCTCATAAACCTGCACATGGCTTGCAAAAATATTTTTTGAGATCAAAGATTTGCGCGTAATAACCGAATAAGTACTACATTAATATGTATTTGTAGCAACTAATTTTGTGCTTTAAAAGTCTAACTTGGCGGATGCAGCGCAATTAGAGTCGCCCCCCAAATGAATGATGGCACCGGCATGTTGTTACACAGACTTCCAATCAGCAACAATTGACCTTTGCTAGATGTGCCTTCCCAGTACAATGGTGAGCAAGCATTTTCTCACTGTTGCACTGCAGATTGCACACTCTGCAATAACTCAGTGACATCCTTATCTCCACCTTCTTGGTGTGCTTCTTGCCCAAACGATGTTCAGCTAGAGTGTTCTTGCTGTTGCATTGCAAATTGCAGAGCTTGCAAAAATACAATGTCCTCTGTGTCGAGATCTCCTCTGAGCCACCCTTGCTGTTAGAACCATCCGAAGGTGGTTCCGTGGCCGCCTGGAAAAAGCTTGATCTCGTACTCGTGCCTCCTTTCAGTAGAGCTTGTATCTTTTGTTGGTGCCCTCTACCTCCACAGTGATCCTCAAATTGAGATACAGACTTGCATTTGGCCTGACAGATGCCGCAACCCCATTCAGAAAGATATTTCTGGGCTTCTACCTGTAGAACTAGAAAATTCAGTTTGTGTTTCTTGCCCTTCAGGTGGTTCTCCAACTCTGACTGACGAGTGCACTTGGCTTGGCAAAGGCTGCAGTTCCATGTTGATGCAGAGTTCTCTTCATCCTTTGTCATATTGTTCGGATCCGATTTTGCTTGTGCCGACCCAATGGTCCTGACCATGTTTCTGCATTCTTCCAGCAGGGCTTGGATCTTTGCTTTGTGTCTCTTACCTCTCAGGTGGTTCTCCAAGTCTGATTTGCAAGTGCAATTGGATTGGCAGAATCTGCAAAGCCATGCCGGGTGTGGCTTCTCCGCTGCATATTGCCTCACATTCCTTGTTAGCTCTGCTGTCGGTGTTGCCTTCTGAGAATTGGCATTTTTTCTGGAGAGCAGAGCTGCTACTTTCAACTGGTGCTTCTGCCCTGCAAAATGCTGCTGTAAGTTGCCCTCACTGGTTGCTTTTGCCTGGCAGATGGAGCAACTCCATTTAATTGAAGATGACGCGTTCTCCCTGGGCAGCAGAGTCTGATGGGCATTCAGTTTGGTAACTAATTGAATTAGTGATGAAAGCATGGTCCCAAAAAAACGTTAATGGTGAAAGCAACAAGTAAAAATGCTACAAGTTATTGTGTGATACACTTGATTACACGATTAGCATGTCAACTTGTGATACATGTAAACCTGATGCTTAAATCTCAGTATAAAAATTCAAGTTTGAGGGAACCAGATACATTAGCTAAACAGCGATCTGAAGAATAAATATTATATAAAATAAGAAATGCAGAGGCAACACAGACTGTACATCAGATGAGAAAGACGTTTGTTAAACTTCTCACCTCACTGGATTCTTGCATTTTGCGCGCATCCAGTGCTGCATCCTTCTGATCTGCCGTATCTCCTGTACGGCAACTTTTGAAGCATCCACGGGCGAGCTCATGATCCATGGCAGGCTTCTCGGAGTTCCGTTTGACACCCTCGCGCACCACTCCATCTTTCTTCTTCAGATCACGGACCACATCCGCGCCGACGCCAGGCTCAGCTCCAGCAGCTGCTTCTCCGCTGTGCGGCATGAAGGGTTCGTTGGAGTGGAACGACGCCGGATTAGCCCGTCCGGCGTCGACAGAGCGCGGGGCCATGGCGCGCTCTATCTTGGCAAGCTCGGCCATGATGATCTCCTGGCGGAGGCGGTCCTGCTGGAGCTGCGACAGCAGCGCGTCCCTGATAACCAGCATCGTCGAGTCTCCTGCGCAACACATGCAGCATTATTGGATCCCCGTTGGTCAGCACAAAAGCACAGAGCATACTAGTGGAGAGAAGAAGACATTGGATTTAATTTTTCCCAAGAAAGCAAAACAAAACCGCACCGTGCTGCGGAGGCTCGGGGAAGCGGCGGCCGCGGCCTTCGTCGTCGGAAGCGGCGGTTACCAAGCCGTGGCCAGCGAAGAACTCCATCAAAGGCCGATCGGGTGCGTTCGGGACTCGAAGAGGAATGGAGTGGTTTTGCTGTGTCGCTGAGCAAGACAAGGCGGAGAGGGGCGAAGCCGTGTATTTGGAGGCCGGGGAGACACGCGCATCCGCCGTCCAAAACAGGTTCAGGCGCCATCGCGGGCGTACATTCAGATCCAGCTAGTACGGGAGCGGCTCTTCCCCTTCGCCTTCGCGTCCGGGTTCCGGCGCTGCCTCCTCGTGCGTTGCGCTGCGCGCGGGGCTCTCACCTTCCCAAAGACCCCGTTCATTCGCCGGCTCACGCCAAACGTGGAAGCCTAGGAACCGCTGCCGCAGGCCAATCCCACCGGGGGAGGCCCCGTCCGGCTTCCCGCCTCTCCGACTACTAGCCCAATCGCAGTTCTGGCACCGCCGATGGCTGCCAGTCGTGGCCCTACCGAAGACATCGCCGTTGGGCAAAACCGCGCAGCCGCGCAGGTGGAGAGTCCACAATTCCACATCCAAATCCACATTTTGAAAGTTGAAATCCCAGCCAACTCCACATCTAAAACCTTTTGGGTAATCGATTTTTTTACTAGCAATATGCCCGTACGTTGTTACGGAGCACACTTTAGACATTTCATATTTCATATCTATACTCATCTTCTATTTTTTAATCTCGTGCGTTGCAACGAGAGAAACATTACTTGTATCATCGTCAATCATCTTGTTGCTATCATCCTTCCACTCTGCAACTCCCTGACCTTGTCGACATCCTTGTTGTGATATCGCCTCCTAAAATTTAGCATCATTTGTCTCGGTCTCATCGTCGCCTGTCATGCATTGCCTTTCTAGTCGCTTCATCGTTCTCATCACGCATTCATCACCCCCGACCTTATTCTCTATCGTCCACGTCTCACCAACCTCGATGTCATCTAACCAGTCGTGTCCTCGTTCTTGTCTCTTGAGCCTCATCGTAGCGCACGTGCTATCCTGATCTTTGCTCGTCGTCATCTGCCCCGACCGCAATGTCACCCTGCCCCACCTGCACATTCCTAACCTTGTTGTCGTCTCCATCACACACGTGTCACCCTAACCTCGTCTGCCGTTCTCTGTGCTTCTAGACCTCATCATCGTCTGCACCTCAGTTGCACTCAAATAATCTTTGCATTATTTAAATAAAGAGTTTTAACTTTGAATTATATAATTCATTCTACTCAAATACTACCTCCGTCCTTCTTTATTTATCTCCCGGGAACCGGGCTCGGGAACTGAGAATGGGCACGTTTTCTCAACGACTATTAAACAGGGATAGATGAAGTACTCGTTACATCTCCTTTTTAATAATTTAGAAAGTAAATTCCTACATACTAAAATAGTCTCAACCATATTTACATCTCTGATTCAAATCTCTAACATGAGTTTATAAAGATTTATTTTTCACATGAGTCAACCATATTTACATCTCTGATTCAAATCCACTACAAGAAACTATTTAATCCGTGACGTAACCATTCTGTCACGGATTAAATAAAATTCGTCGCAAATCAGCATCCGCGACGATTTACATTTTCGTGGTGGAATGAGCGTCATTGATTAAATCTCTCGACGTTCCCTTAATAAACGTCGCGATCCGTGACGTATCCGAATCGTCACGGAGCGGCCGAGGCCCATGCGGCCCAACCCATGGCTCACTATCCGTGACAAAATAAAATCGTCACGGATTGCTACGGACTCATGTGACATGGATGCCGACGTGGCGTGCCACATGGGCGACGACGTGGCGTGCCACCGGGCGCCGACGTGGCGTGCCACTGGCGGTACCGACGTGGCGTGCCACATGGGCGGCGACTCGGATGGTTTTGATGACATGGACAATGACGCGGTTTGCCACATGGCTGGCGACGTGGCGGTGCGGCACCGGACGACCGCAATGACGTGGACAATGACGTGGCGTGATGACGTGGAATTTTTAGGACCCTTGTGTGACGAGGCCTTATTCTAGCGAGTGGGCCACATTTCGGCCCGGAAATTTCGGCTTCTTGAAATCAATTCAGCCCATGAGAAGTACCCATCACATTTATCCAACGAGAATAATAGACAAAAAATTTTCATACGAATTCAGACCCATAAGACAATCACGAGAATTCAGCCCATAAGACAATCACATATTTGTGTATCTTTTCCGATCTCATTTTGCATCACATAATTTTATACGTTGCAAAGTTTGCATCAGCGACATCTATACAACGGGTCCTCATCGGCATCTATTCGGCGGCAAAAATGAAGCTCCACAAACGGAAGTATGAACCAACAAAAAACTCTATATAGCGACCACATTTTCCAACAAAAAAGACATGCAAAAAAGACATGCGAGGTCGCCGGGAGCATCGATTGTACATCACACCATGAGCCACCAGCGGGTCACCGGGATGTGAACCTCGAAACCAAAAGAATAAGACAGTTAACTTGCGGTGCTAACAAGACAAAAACAATATTATGTAGCTATTAGCATGCCGGATTGTTTAGAAAAAAACATATAGAACCATTCCTACAATATAGAACCACTGGACCACAAATACACAAATATTAGAAAAACTAGGTGGAACGGATGTGCCCAAATATCTAAATCACAAATCCACATCAAGTATCATGTTAGTATTAACAAGCTAACAAGTAAGAGCTAACATGCTCGCATGCGTGTGCGAGGAAAACAAGGATCCGGATCCATACAAGGACAAGCAAAGGGCAACATATGGCAATCCAACTAGCAAAACAACATATTCTTGGTTCCGGAAAATATAACATACCCTCATGCACGACCAAGCAAACGTTCAAGTTTTGCTTCCAAAGCGACTTGCTTCTTCTCCATATCCTCCTTGTCCCTTATCCTTGCCTGTTCCATTTCCTGCAGTTGCCTTGACAAAACTTCAATTTCGACACGCTGACTGCTCACAACAGATCGAAGGTCACCATTGGCCCTTATCTCCACTTCTAGTCGTGCTTGAACACTCTTTGCACTAGATCTTGGTTTCCCAGACACGATCCCCGCATTCTGAAGGAATGTATTGTTTTTGCACTTTTCATTGAGGACATCAGCTACAACCTGAGTTGCAGGCCTTGGTTCTTCACCTTCAATTGGTGCTGCCGCCAGACCGATTCTCCATTTCAATCTTGCAAGACATCGGCAAATAACATTTGTAACTTAGAACAATTTAAAATAAGCAACTGAAAACATCATGCATAGGAGAACTTACAATGGCAGATTGTACATTAGGCATGTAGCCCTTCTTCCTCTTGCTGAAGTGAGTCAGCTTGAACAAACCAAACGCATCCAATTCATTACCCTCATTCTCGTCTGCCTGAAAAGAATGTGCAGCAAGAAACTTCATATTTGTGCAGCAAGAAACTTAAGGTTTGTGCATCAAGAAATTTCATGTGTGCAGCAACGAACTTTGTATTTGTGCAGCATGAAATTAAACATAATTGATTTGCTAAAACCTAACAGAACAGCATGTTAACTTGAACAAAACTGGTTTTCAATTGTTGCAAATAACCATGGCTAACTTACCAGTTTCTCTACAAAAACTGGATAGCTACATGATCCAGTTGTACCAGGGAATTTGACCAAATCCCGGTTGTCTTTGTTCTTTTGACAGCTCGCCTACATCATATAAAGAACAAAAGTTAGACAAGTGCCGAAGTAGGAAGTACAAGGCAATAGTTGGTTTTTTGTACCATTTTTTCAGGTTTCTTCCATGCTTCCACAAGGTGAAGCCACTCATCATCACTTGTCGGCGGGTTCATTGGAGAAGTCCTCGTGACCAAATGAAGTGGGAAAGGATCAAAATTTTTTTCCTTGACCTATGTCGTTGTTGGCGAACAGCAGTTTTCATCATCTCAACACAACCCTTTCTAATTGTAGCATCATCGGTGTTGATGTCAAACTTGGCCTATCCGGATGGAACACGTATGAGAACTATAATATTTGAAAAAAGAAATAGCTTGCGGGACATTTAACTTGACTTATCAATTGTTTTCGGATAAGATAAATATCAAACAGTACACAATTGTCGTCGGCTTATCGGTTATCATGTCTAAAAACGGTCATGTCATGAACAGAAACAACTCAAAAGTTGTGTATAAGTTGCAGCCACAAAATGAGTACCATTTCACTAATTTAACATAGTTGTAAGCTAAAAGTCATGTCATGATTCCTACCACATTGGGTAGCGATTCGGAAAGTTTAGAGAATAACTTACACGAAGGCATCCCGGAAAAGCTTCAATCAATGCGGGTCTTTTCTTGTACTCCTTCCAATGCAACAACACGGGCACATGGTTTCTAACTGCAATATTGCATTCGGTGGCAAACTTGGCGGCAATGATAGGTGTGAGGGGCGATGCTTCCTTCGGGTATAATGATGGGTAGCTTGCCACGGCGAGATCTGTTTATCCTCCGGAGGCCATGCCCCATGTTAGCTCCTCGATTCCAAGGCACCTCTACTCCTTGTAATAAATGATCAATGAAATTGCTATTAGCGTGCGAGCAACATAACCGGCAATGTGATATGTAACATGAAAAATAATGAACAACCACCTTCAATGTTATCCTCGTCACCATCATTACGGGGAATGCCATCGGCTCCATCATCTAGTAAGAAGATGTAAGTTAGCATTCATCACAAATCAAAGGTTAGCATGAGTGGTACACACATGGAACTAGAAAGAACCACCTTCGCGGCCATATGAGTGAGATTGTGAGGCCGAGAAATGGCATCGGTTGCATCATCTAAAGAGATGTAGCAAGTTAGATTGCATTAATCATGTAAACAAATGTTACGAGAATGATAGAAGAACCATGGTACTCACCATGAGCGGAAGCGGCACATGAAGCTCACTTAGTTCAGCGAGCAAATGGCACATGATCACTTGGTTGGACAGCTGCCACACGGTCACTTGGTTCGGCGGCTGCCATGTGGTCACTTGGTTCGACGGTACCGCCACGTGATCACTTGGTTCGCCGTGTTGCCACATGGTCACTTGGTTCGGCCCGCCGGCATGTGGAGGTGGAGGTCACTTGGTTCGACGGCTGAGCATTGCTTTCCTTTGACTTTTTACGTCTAGTGGGTGGTTCATGTGCAAAAACCCTCTTACGAGACCCAAATCTAACACCACACGAAGGAGGAAGCTGAAGTTTGATTCTTAGTCTTTGTAGCATCTCTTCGTCTTACTTGGCTTTGGTAGAAATAGAAGCATGGATTCTTGAATAGAGTTTTCATAGAAGGAAAAATGTATTACTAAGCACACAACAATTGAAAGGATTGGGAAGTTGGAAGAATTGGCACCTTTGCGGTGCCATTTGATGAGATGGCATCTCCTTCGGCATCATCATCTTGTAAAGGATCATATTCGGATTACGAGTTTTCACTATCTTGTTTGGTATTGTTATTTCCTTGAGAAATGGCGGATGTTCGAAAGTATGGATAGTTGTCAACGATTCCTAGGTTGCTTTAGCCGTGCCTTTCGTTTTGCATACAATTTCGGAGACGCGGCTCTTCGTACTCCTCCAACGGTGTTTCTAAGAGACAAGAGAAAACAAGAACATATTAGGGCCTCCACGACATGGTTGTGATGCCGGTAAATAATAGCTATCTACTTCGTGTGAATAGTTTATAGTGCTAGCTATACCCATCTCACCTCCTCTCTCCTGCACTCTGGTTGTTTCTTTCGGTGAAGACCGAGTTGAGGGAATGAGCGAACGAGACCACTCCCCGGCTTTTGCTTGCTACTAGTTATATATGCCGGCCCAATGATTTCATATACCGGTCTTTCTTTGGGTCTATTTATGGCTTGCAAATAATACGGCAAGCCGAAGCGTGCAGCAAGCCGATCCATTATATTGCATTGGCGCCACCACCACAACCACAATGCACACACACACAAAAAAAAGAAACCGATCGACAAGTAGAGTGCAAGTAAGGCAAGTCATCTATTATCGGTACCTCACACTTTACCATAGTTTTAGAACACGGTACTACACTTTACCATAACTTGCAAATGGTTCAACGGGAATTAAATATTCCATGCTACCAAAGACAGTGCTACCATCATAGCTGTAATATAACACCAAAAGGTACGGATGCATGACCGGTTTCGGGTTTTCGAGTCCTATAAGGCTTTAGGCTTGTCAATTAAACGTTATATGTTTCAACATGGATTTGACCATAGTAATATATGCTAACATTCTTCCATGACTAATTGAGAAAGTCAGCGACAAAGGTTTGCAAATCAATCGCGCGAAATAAACATAAGCTAACAACGAGAGGTAAATCATTGCAATGCAAGTATTCAATGGCAAGTCATCCCATCATAAAAGTAGGAGATTAACAACGACGGGTAAATCATAGCTATGCACCCTAAGCACTCATCCCATCATAAAAGTAGGAGATTAAACCATACAGAGGAGGTACGTGTAAGGAACACAAACTTGTGATCTGACGTGGTGCTTGTGGCTTCTTTTGCGCACCACCCTTCGCCGACATGGTGGAGGTCTTGGGCTTCGTGCTGGTGGTCTTTTGGTTCGCGCTGGAGATCTTGGGGTCGGTGCAGTACGTCTTGGGGTAAGAGCTTGAGCTTGCCAGTGGTAGGTGTACACCGACCGCGCCGCCATCTTCTGATACTTGTACGCTCGCCGCACCACCCACTTCTGGTAATCCAATTAGTGTAACTTAGTCAAATAAACTCCACAAATAAACTTAAGGCAATAATCATAGCAGTATAGCAGAAGCATTTTGAATGCTGAATACGGAAATAGGAGTACTCATAATCGGATGTGAGCAAAACCGGACAATCGGGTTAAAAATATCAGCCCTGAATTTATTTACATTCGGATTAACATGTACACAGATTAAATATACTTGACATCACAACATGAATAATTACGAACATTGAATAATTACGAACAATTATCGGCATTGAATTACATTTCATGACATTGACATCATATCATTTACATCATTGCCTCGGGTTAACAAATTGGCCTCGGATGATTTGATATAAAAAGCGATAACAAATGGTTCATGGCAACCATGGAAGCGTGAGACACATCCGGCCCGGTATTTGAAAAACATGGGCATGGATGTGTCACACGTTTTGATGAGTGCCATGAGAGGTAATATACATCCGATCATCATCATAGGCAAAAGTGGAGCAAAGGAAGAACACGAGAATGTTGGCCTCGGATATGTTTGCATTTCATTTGAACTTGAACTTGGAGCTTAACGATAGAAAGCGATAACAAAGAGGATGTCATGGCGAGGCATGGAACCATGCGACACATCCATCCCGGTCATGATAGATTGCACGGGAATGGACGTGTCGCATGGTTTGATGACAGAACATGAATAATAGAACGAGGAAAAATAAACATCTTCATAGGCAAAACGGAACGGACGACCCGGCGGCTCCGGTCCCTCACAAGTTCAAGTTCATCAATTCAAGTATCATCATAGGCCTCGGAATGTATTCCGGATAAGGGCTCACTCAAATAACCAACGAAGCTACACAAATAGTATAAAGTAACAGATAAAAAACAATATGGCGAACGGACCCGCCGCGGCGGCCGCCGGTCTTTGCGCCGACCGCTGGTTGTGGGTCTTTGCGCCGCCACGTCGGCCGTCGGTGCCGCGCTGGCCCTCGATGCCGCACCACCCGCTTCTGGTAATCCAATAGTGTAACTTAGTCAACAAATAAACTTAAGGCAATAATCATAGCAGTATAGCACAAGCATATTGAATGCTGAATACGGAAATAGTAGTACTCATAATCAGATGTGAGCAAACCAGACAATCAGGTTAATAAATATCAACCCTGAATTTATTTACATCTAGATTAACATGTCTTACAGATTCAATATACTATCCAACAACAAGATTTGCATCCTACATTCTATCCGGTACTCGAACAATTAAACCTACTTCTATCCGATTACTCGGGACAATTACTAAATAACGACAAGCAAACCTTCCCAAGAGAAAACACATAAACATCTGCTAACAAACATAATCAGGACAAGGTTTTATCTGGATCATAGCAGCATACAAACAAACAGCTAACAAACATTCTACTGCATATGACAGCAAACAAACAACAGCTCTTGCAACATAAGACATCGATGGAGTTGGGGGAAGGAGCACAAACTTGTTATCTGGCGTGGTGCTGTTGGCGTGGTGGAGGTCTTGGGGTAGGAGCCATCTTCTGGTAGGTGGAGACCCGCGCGCAGCGGATCCGTCGGTGCGGCGCCGACCGCTGGTTGTGGGTGTTGCGCCGCCGCGTCGGCCGTCGGTGCCGTGCTGGCCCTCGATGCCGCACCACCCGCCGGCCATCGGCCCCGCGCCGTCGCGCCCGCCATCGGTCTTTGCGCCGCACGCCGGTGGTAGATGGACGGCCGACGAGTCCTTGAAGCGTCGGTCCTTGAAGCGAGACATCGATCTAGGGTTGCGACACCGCGGCGCGGGATGGGGAAATGCGGGCGTGGGATGGGGGAAATGCGGGCGCGGGATGGGGGAAATGGGGCTAGGGTTGCGGACCCGGCCGGGCGTCGTGCGCCGTCGAGGGGCGGACCGGCGGGGCACCCGCGGGCGAGGCTAGGGTTTCAAAGGCGGGCGAGGAGAGGAGAGGGGGAGAATGAGTGGGTGGGTGGGAGGGATTTGGGAGATTTCATATCCCGCACCCGCGCCGTGCGCCGCGGTGGGTGGGCGAATGACGTTGACGAACTTGCCCTCGGGTCAATGACGTGTGGGTCCCAACTTGGTTGGGCCCACACGTCGGCCACCGAAGTGTGGGTTTTCATGTCGCACCGAAGTGTGGGGGCGAGCGGGGGTGGGGTGGGCTGCCGAGAGGGACGGACGGGTGGGCCCGATTTTGAGATGAGATTGGAATGGTATGGTGTTTGACTTTGAACAAATCCACATTTAAAATGTACTTGAATGAAGAACAAACTAAAACGAAACTTGTAGAAATTGAATTTAGAAAAATTTATAAAAAAGAATCAACCGATTTGGATTTCGTACGAGGAAGAAAAACAGTTTACAAGTTTTATCCGAAGATTAAAAACAGAAATTTACACTTGCTATGAGCGGGGATGAACGGTTGTGGTTTCTCTTTTTAATCTTTGACTAAAACTTGTAACTAATTTTTATGCCTCATAAAAACTCCAAATTGGTTGATTCTTTTTTCTAAAATTTTCTAAAATCGAAATCTATCTATATAATGTGTTTGTTTTTGTCATTTCAGCTGTGATGAAGTTTTAACAATTCAAGATTGAAATGTTTTTCAAAGTCGTGATTTCAGACCACGTTTTGAAACCCTGAATGATTTAGGTTGAAGAAGTGATGAATACCAAAGTTTTAAGACTCATCCATATCTACAAACTTATGGCTAATCCAAATGTAAATAATTAGTTTGGCAACAGTTTGATAGGGATAATTCAAACTTACACTTCGAATATACAGTGTAGTAATTCAAATTATATCGTAAAATGCTCCGATGGTTCTATGAATTGACGTGGCAACATAATTTGGGTCCATAAACTTGTCATAAAAATTTCAAATGATTTCAATAATGGCGGAACACACGTTGTTTGTAAACAGATACATGTCTTGCACACTTTCTTAAAATGTTACTTGAACATTCAAGTGCATCATACCTTTACGAAATTTCGAATTCACATAAACTTGAAACTTGGCCGTAAGGTTGTGCTTAGTTCATTATTGCAAAATACGAAGTTACATTACTAATATTTGTTGAAAACAAACTCTTTTTCTAATCGGTATTTTTGAGGAACTAGATAAATGGACATAAATAAGATCCGCAAAATTGAATGCGTACAAAAAAACTTCATTAAAGAAAAGAGTGTGATTTTAGAAAAATTCAGGAAAAAAAAGCGTCGAAATCGGATTATATATGACGAAGAAATACTAGTTGCAAGATTTAATTCCAGATCAAAAGAATAAATACCAACTATCCATGTGTTCTTCACTGCCAAGATAGCCGAGCCAATAGGGTGCTGACACCTGGTAGCCCTTACGGTGTATTGTATGAGTAAGTTAATTTCAACACTTATAAACGAATTTACATATGGCGCAGTGGTGGGACTTCCTCAAGTTGTTGTCGTCGGTCTTGAGTTCGAGTTGTGGCTCGTCCCAATTTTTGGACAAATTTTTTGGTTTAAATTTTTGGACAATTTTAAAAAATTGTGCTATGGGGGCTGAAGAGTCACAGCTAGCCCACCCGAGCTCGACCGGCGAGCGTGAAGCCCGGCGACGGGGAGCTCGAGTGGGCCGAGGCGGCCCACTAAGCCCCACATAGCGGGGATAAGCAAGCAGCGATAGATATTATGTCGGAATTCAAAAGTGCCGTACCGCTTTGCACTTTTAAGGTGGGTTGCGCTCTTCTACGGCGCCGAGGTGGGACTAAAATCTACACCGAGATGCGCCAAGGGGGAAATAGTTAGTTGGGCCGGCCCATTTCGTCCCCTCCGTCTCCCCATCTAAATAGTTAGATGCGCGCGTCCATTTTCTTTAATTAGTCTCCGTCTCCCCATCTTCCCGATCGGCCCTGGCGTCTCGGGTCCCCCTCTTCCCCATCTTCCCCATCTTCCCGATGGCGGGCCGCGGCGAGGAGGGATCCGCGGCGAGGGCGGCGGCGGATCGAGGGGGCCGCACGGAGCAACCCGGGTGAGCGGCGGTCGCGGAGGGAGGACCCGCGGCGAGAGATCCTCGGCGCGCGGCCGCGGCGGTGGGAGGGCCCGCACCGATGGATCCCGGCCGCGCGCGCGGCCGCGGCGGAGTGAAGGGCCGCGACGGAGGTAGCCTCCACAGCGCCGCCACGCAGAAGCGTGATGCGCGCGGCCGTTTCACGGCTAGTACACCGCCGACGTCGTCCTCCTCCGGTGGGCGCCGCGGGACCTCCGGTACACCGAGGACGTCGTCCTCCTCTTTGTCCTCCGGTACACGCGGCGCGGAACCTCGTCCTCGTCTTCATCGGGATGCACGTCATCTCCTCCACGTCGTCGAAGGCCCGGCATCCATCGGGTCGGAGGAGGCGGCGGTAGTGGGGCGCAAGCGAGGCCATGGTGAACGAGAGGTAAAGTTTTACTAAAGTTGGTTGTGTTCTTCAAGATGTTTTATCAAAATTCAATGGTTTGTTTGATGTTGATGTTGCACGTAGTTGAGATTGCCTGCGAGTTCTATATACACATTTACTAAAAGTTTGTATGCTAGAATCATACCTCTTGTTTATGGACTTGAATCAATAATACCTATTAAATTGATATAATTGTTGAGGTTAAGAAATTGATATCAAAATTCACAAGTTAGCTTCGATCATTCACTTTTCTTTAGTTTGTCATGGCCATTGAGTATCTCTCTTGCTTATCTTCTTCGATGTGTTATCGGGGGTACAAGATGTGTTGTCAAAATTCAATGGTCGTTTGTCTTGATTGTTAAATTATTTTTCTGCATTGATAATGTGCCGGTTGCCCTTCACTTGGTCATTGGAGAGTATCGCTAACGGATACCAATTTTGCATCAAGATCGCTAACTTGCAAGTTCTTACTAAATGGGCTAGATTTATTAATAATCGGTTCATAGGCTAAATTCTTTCTTTGTCATATGCTAATGATGAATTTTGTAATTCGGTGGTACATTCGAGTTCCTTCTCACAAGTTTATTTTTGAATTTCCTTCCATGTAGTGGTGAGATAGGTTGTTCCAAGCATGTGAGAATCATCATTCGGACTCGGATGGTGAACAAGACAACAACAACAATCCGTTGCCATCGGAAGCGGTGGACCGTCGAAAAGACGGGTGAGCTAGGGACCGCATTGTATGGCTGCGTTGTCTACTGCGATGCTTGTAAAGTCAAACAACTTATGTGTTTTGTCTTCTGCGGAGAAAATTCCCGTACGCCATCGGGTTAGGCGGTGCAGGGATCGCTATGATGATTTGCGTGAGCGGATTGAGGACACGAGGTGGACATTGATGGAACACATGAAATCATGGAAGAGCACACGAAGGAATTCATGGACAACGTTGTCGACAAGTTAGATGAGATGGGGAAGAAGATCCGCAAGCTTGAGGTGAAAGTCAAGGGCAACAAGTAGTAAAGTCGTAGTACTTAGCATAAATAATTAAGTCAAGGGCAATGCGGGAGTTGTGAAGCTTCTTTTGCTTTTGGCGGCAACAAGTAGTGAAGCTTCTTTTGGTTAGAACCAAGGATACGTGTTCTGTGATGTGTCATGATGGTTCATGTATATATGCTATCGAAACATGTTCTTGCTAAGTGTAGTGAACTTAATGAAAATTAGTCCTATTATCTATCCTTCGTGTGTTGATCCGATGGCTTAAATCTATTCCTTATATATGCTATCTATTCCCGGATTGTTATGTGATGGGCTGTTTGGACAACCGAACATGTGCTGTTTCATCGGTTCCCGGCATGTGCTATCTATTCCTTATATATATGAACAATGAACATGTCTTACACACGACATGTCTTGCATAATTTCTCATTCAAATAATTTAGAGCGCATGTCTTACAACCCAAGCATTACAACTCCCAGGTTATTAACTAGGTAAATAAGTTACAACTCTCATGGACATGTGCCATGGACGCCACCGCAACAGTGATGCTCCTCCCTGGATGCTAACAACTGTTTCACCCAGCAACTTCACGGATGCTCCTCACTGAAAATAAAACACACAACTAAAGACTTTCGACTAAATTGGTTCAGTCACATCAAAAGTGGTAAGAAGTAATTCAAATTAATAGCATGGACTTACATTTATTCAAATTGGTTCTGTCACATAACGGCAAAATGCTAGAAAAGATGGACTTACATTTATTCATCATCATTGTCAACCTCCATTGCGGCACCGGCTTCTTCATCGCTGCGGTACTCCAAAAGTGTGTCATCTTCTTCTTCCTCACCACCAGCGACTTGTGCTTCTTCGTCTCTATCTTTAATCAACCGAGCAATATCGGCGACTTCAAACATAAGGCCTTGTTCATCATCTCTATTCAAGGGCTTATCAGTTGTAGTGCTTGAAACTGGTTCTCGTGTACCATCCTCTTCACAACACTCATCCTCTTGATATGCGGGAGCATTATAGTGTGCAGATTCAATTTCCCTCACATTGAAAAGATGCCTATGGTCAAATGTTTGGACAATTTGCCAATTTTTTTCCCAACTTGGTGTCCGGTAAATAAAAGATTTTCCTAGCTTTGAGTGGCCAAAATGAAACAATCATTCTTGTACCATAGACTTTGAATATTGATGCTTTTAAAAAAACCATCATATTGAAGTTCGGTTTTCTTCCCATCCGGTTTATACCGGTCACATTTAAACAAGACCACTGACCTATCATCCTCCGGATATTCTAACCGCACTATCTCTTTCGGGGTTCCAAAGAAATCAATGAGCTCATTATTATGTGAGGCTGTGCCATTACACCGCATTGTTTTGTGTTTTCTTGTTCTTGTCTCGATCAACGGTATTGAAGCGAACACCATTCACTATGCATGAGGTGTATTTCTTGACTGCGAAATCGGGACCACATGCCAAGGTAAATAGATCAGCATCTATCTCTTCTTGACCATCATTCCTCAACTTCATGATCTGTCATGCAACACACAGCCCATCAAAATCTATACTACAAAATATGGTTATCTAAAATATTATCGGAGTAAACTCACATGGTTCCTGAACCAAGTCTGGAATCCTAGTCGGGCTATTTTTTCAATGTTAGCCACCCCTTGTCTCTCTAATTGTTCTTTGAACATTCTGCATATATATAAAAAAATTAACTAAGCATATGTAGAATACACAAAGCTGTCATACAAGAGTTTAATGGTCAGAACTTACGTGACATATTTTTCAACTTGACTAGAGTTGTTCAACACATACCACACCATTTGATCAAAGCAATCTTCATCATATACAAGCTCAGGCGCCGACATAAAATGAACTCCATGCCCAAAAACGTCAACACCATAGGCCTCTTCATTAGAAAAACCTATGTTCCTTGGTTCCCGATTAAATCTTGTTTCAACACCATCCAAGTATCTAGAGCAAAATGTCAAACATTCATCGGCAATATATGCCTCAGCTATAGACCCTTACGGTCGAGCCCCGTTCCTCACATAGCGCTTCAAAGTATACAACCGCCTCTCAATTGGGTACATCCACCCATACCGCACGGAGGCCTCCGAGCAAAGCCTCATCGGGTAAATGTACGGCAAGGTGTATCATCACATCAAAGAAAGCCGGGGGGGAATATTTTCTCAAGTTTCACCGAATTATAGGGATCTCTTTCTTCATTTCAGCCAACACATCCTTGTTAAGGGTTTTTTTGCGAGTTCCCTAAAAAACTTCCCTAATTCTGCTAATGCTTCATATATATCCTTGTCCAAAAAACCTCTCATAGCAGCAGGTAATATTCTTTGCAACAAGATATGACAATCATGCGTTTTGAGTCCTTGTACCTTGGTTCCATCAGCATTTATACATCTTGAGATATTGGAAGCAAAGCCATCTGGAAACTTTACCTCTCTTAGAAAATCACAAAAGGCCGCCTTCTTTTTTTTGGACAAAGTATATCGAGCATTTGGCATCTCACATGAATCTCCATTCTCTTTAAATTGCAACTCCTTTCTAATTCCAAGATCTTTCAAATCAAGCCTAGCTTTAATCTGTGTCCTTTGTCTTCCCAAGTATATTGAGAATTGTCGCAATCAGGCTCTCACATATGTTTTTCTCGATGTGCATGACATCGAGATTGTGCCTTAACTTCAATTTATGCCGGTATGGCAACTTCCACAAGCACATCATGCGGCTCCATATTTTCACATGAGCACCTTCAGAGTTTGAACGTTTCCTTTTCCCACATACTTGTGGATTCATTGCTTTCTCCAGTTCAGCTAACAACTCTTCCATAGTGAATTGACCTGGTGGATCATCGGTTTCATGAAGGCCGGCAAACAGATTGTTTCTCCGCAATGGATGTCCCTCTGGAAGGAAACGGTAGTGTCCAAAATAACCAATTTTGGATCTTAGGCCGTAGGAAAGAGGGTGCTTGTCACAGTGAGTACATGCAAAATAACCTTTTGTGGTTCGACCTGAAAGAGTGCTCAAAGCAGGGTAATCATGGATGCACCACAAAACTGCAGCATGAAGGTCAAACATTTTGCGAGTATTGGCATCATAAGCACACACACCTTTCCAAAGCTCAATCAAATCTTCCACCAGAGGCTCCAAAAATACATCAAAATCCTTCCCAGGGGATTTAGGACCTGGTATAAGCAAAGCCATAATAAAGTTGGACTCCATGCATGCCCAAGGTGGAAGGTTGTATGGCACCACAAACACGGGCCACATGCGTATCTTGTGTTTCGTTCGAAAATGGGTTGAACCTGTCAGTAGCAAGGCCAAGCTTGATGTTTCTTGCATCTCTAGCAAATTCCGGATATTCTTTGTCGAAATCTTGCCATGCATCACCATCAGCTGGGTGACTCATTTCCTTCTCACTGGGTTGCCGCTGTCGGTCGTGCCATTGTGCTAGTAGTGTGCTTCTCTGGTTGCAAAGAGCCTCTTCAGCCTAGGTGCTAGCGGAAAATGCCTCAACACCTTCTGTGGAATCTTCTTTCTTTCTTCATCCTTCCATCTCGAAAGACCACAAACTGGACACTTGTCAAGGTGGGCATATCTCTTTACGAACAAAACACAATTATTGCCGCACGCATGTATCGATTCGTATCCAAGACCTAATTCCTTCAAAAGATTCTTTGCTTCATTGTATGATTTGGGGAGTGCATTGCCCTGCGGGAATGCTTGACCAACAACTTCAATATTGCGAGAAAATGCGAATTGCTTATCCTATACAAGGACTTCATATGAAGAAGGTTAACCACAAATGAGAACCTTGAAAACTTGCTACAACCGGGATAAAGCCGACGCTTTGCCTCTCTCATGACTATTTTGAAAAATGACTGCGAGTCATGAGGGTGCGTAGCGACATCCTCATTTTACGCATCCTCATTTTACGCATCCTTTCTTCCTTCTCTCGTTGCGGCATGTAGGTCTCCTATAAGGTTCCCCAAACGATCACGCATCGCCATCTTCTCCCACATTTTCCCCACAACCAACACCGCAATCCTCTCCCACATTTCCCCTATCACCATTGTCATGCACATCAATAGGGTGCTCAACAACATCTACATTGACATCCTCTCCATGATGAAACCAACGAGTATAACTACTATCCATACCATTCATCAAAATGTGCTTCTTCACAACAGTGACAGGTGATACTTGTGATTCGGGCATCTTGAACATGGGAACAAAATCTCAACATTGTCACTGAACTTCTCTGCAACGAAGCTCATAAATTGTCCGACTCCATCAATGTGTTCGAGAGGAAAACAACCTTCCATGAACCCATCTTCTATCCATCTAACCAAGCATTACACAAAAGACACAAATCAACACCTGCGCACCAATTCAAATCTATAAGTACAACAAAGTCAAGAAACAAATGTACCTTTCCTTGGCTCGTGGTACCGACGGGAGTTCGGGCGGAAGGGGCGGCGGGAGGAAAGGCGACGGCGGCGGCGCGGGATGGCGTGGTGGGCGGTGGCGTCATGGATGGCGGCATTGGTAGGGGCGGCGGCGAGATGCGGGTGGTAGGCGGTGGCGTCATGGATGGCGGCATTGGCGGGGGCGGCGGCTTGGTAGGCAACGGCGGCGGTGCGGGGCGTCGGTTACGGTATGCGGCGGCGGCACGGACGGCGGCGGCGGCGGCGGTGCGGGGCGGCGCGCGGTGGTAGGCGGCCGGCGGCGGAAGGGAAGTCCGCATCCGGATTGATGTGAAACTTCAATCCTTTTACTCCTACGGGTAGATAGGTTCAAAAACATTTAAATGTTAGATACGGTCACAAACAACGTTGTAGCCCGGTGGTAGAAGCACGCACTGGGTCGGGCGTGAGGTCGGGGTTCGATTCCCCTTGGGCTGCGAGGTTTTCCTTTTTTTAGAGGAACTCATGCCTTGGGTGAGGCGGCGCTTGTGTGGCAGTGAAGTGGGCCCTAGATGCTTGCGTGGTAGTGAGGTGGCATCTGGGTGAGGTGGCGCTTGCGTGGCAGTGTGGTGGGCCCGGGCGCTTACGTGGTCGTGACGTGGTGCACGGGTGACGTGGCGCTGCGTGGCAGTGTGGTGGGCCCTAGATGCTTGCGTGGCAGTGAGGTGGCAACTGGGTGACTTGGCGCTTGTGTGGCAGTGTGGTGGGCCCTAGATGCTTGCGTGGCAGTGAGGTGGCAGCGGGTGACGTGGCGCTTGCGTGGCGGTGTGGTGGGCCACGGGCGCTCGCGTGGTGGTGACGTGGCGCACGGGTGACGTGGCGCCGCGTGGCAGTGTGGTGGGCCCTAGCAGTGTGGTGGGCCCTGGGCACTCGCGTGGTGGTGAGGTGGCGCCTGGGTGAGGTGGCGCCTGCGTGGCAGTGTGGGTGGGCCCCGGGCGCTCATGTGGTGGTGACGTGGCGCCTGCGTGGCAGTGTGGGTGGGTCCTAGGTCTTTGGTGAGGTGGCTGTTTTTTTTACGGATCGCGACGAATGCGCTAAAACGTCACGGTGTTGTGGGCCGTATTGCGACGAATTTAACAAATCGTCGTGATGTTTTGGGCTTCAATATCCATCCATGCACGTCCGTGACGAAAAAATATGAATACGTCGTAGAATCGCGACAAACTAAACAAATCGTCGCAGTGTTTGTGACGAAAAAAAGGAATACGTCGTAGAATCGCGACGAATTTAACAAATCGTCACAGTGTTTTGGGCTTCGATGCAAATCCGTGACGAAAAAAAAGGAATACGTCGTAGAATCGCGAAGAATTAAAGAAATCGTCGCAGTGTTTTGGGCTGCAATGCACATTCGTGACGTTTTCTGAAAACGTCGCGGAGAAAGTGTCACAGATTAAATAGTTTCTTGTAGTGATCTCTATCATGAGTCTATAAAGATTTATTTTTCACATGTGATACGATTAGGGACGTCCTTGGTTCAATAATTTTAACATAGATAAGAGGACAAAATTTCCATATATAGTACTCTTTTTTCTCTTTCCTTTTATTTTTCCTTCATTTATTTTTTCTGCTCTTATATATTTCTTTTCGTTTTTCCCTTCCCTTACTCTTTGAGTTTTCTTCTCACGGATCTTATCCATTCGCTCTGTGCCTCCGTTTCCACAAAACTACTCCCGTCTGTTCCCTTCTGTGCGCCAGCGCCGCTGCTGAGCCTGGTGCCGTCGACGCACGCTATGCCGCGTCTCCGCCAAGCGCCCCCACCGCCACCGCCGCGGCCGCACCGGCGGGGCCCCCATCGCGCCCGATGCCGTCAATCCCCCGCAGGTTGGCCCCCGTCGCGTCGGCCACCGGCTAGGCCCCATCGCGCCCATCAGGCCCGGCCTCATGTTCGCGAGCCGTCCCAAGAGGGCAAGTGTGGGAATCGAGGGAGGAGGAACTGCGAGGAGCTATTTTTTCGCTTCTCCTCCCTCTTTAGACTGGTGAGGACCCGCTGCTTTCACGCAACGTCTTGAGGTGGATCTTGGCGGCGATTGAGGTCGACGGTGGCTCTGTTCGAGGTTGAGCGTGGGGTGGGCTGCAGGCGAATCCTTCACCACCGTCGCTCGGCGTGCACAACTCCGCAAGCAGGAGCGTGTCCCTCCCTCTTCCATGTGCAGCCCTTCCTCAGCAGACGGACCGCGGGCGGTGGAGGAGCAGAGGACCCCTGTGGCTGGCCCTCCCTCTCCTCGGCGCTCCCTCCTCGGCCATACCGGCGGCGCCCCCATCCCCGGCCATCCCGGCGGCGGTAGCAGCAGCTCTTACCGCGATCTAATCTCCCATAACCTCCGGCGGCGAGGAGCAAGCGAGCGCGTCCATCCCCACGCGCGCGGTGGCAACTGTGGGTGGGGAAGGAGTCGGTGCGCGGCACGGCAGGGTGGCAGCAACTCCTACCTCGAACCCTGGCGGCGGACGACAGTGTGGCTCGGGTCGATGGGTTCGATACTCCGGTGTGTCGGCGGCGAGGAACTATGGGAGGTCGAGACGGAGACCATTACAGGTGGGTCCCCTGTCAGGACGGACGAAAAAAACAGGCAGAAGCAATGCTTGCTTTAATATTAGGTAGAGATTTGGCCAAGGGAGAAGATGCACGGGGCAAAACCCAAACCCAACCTTGTTAGTTTTCCGGTGACAGTACATATTATTAGATATAATAATTGTATAGTTAATGGAACGTATCCTATGGAAATCAACCTCTTGGTGGAAACTATGGAAACTCTCATCACAGCCATTTGATCCCGATCTGATAGCTGGAGAGAGAGGTGGAACAAATTTAGCAATTAAATCCTCCCACCATTCACTTGCTAATCACATTTTGCACAAGACCCCCTCAATAAATCCCCTTTCCCGTTCCGCCTCGACACGAAACGCTGCCGTGATCCTTCGGTTCCACCTCGACCGAGAAACGTCGCCGCCGCCTGGACCTACGCCGGAGCTCCGCCAGGTTCGTGCTCCACTGCTCCATGACCCCTGCATCCATTCGGCTGCTACAACTTTCATTCGTTTTGCTTTCTTTCCCTTCCAATCGTTCGTGTCTGTCTAGGTGGAATCAGATGAGTCATTTACGACGGGTGTGTGCAGATGTTCTCAACGGAGTTCAGTCTGGATGTCGCCGGTGTTGGAGGGGCGTCGTGGACATTGAGCCACTCAAGTCACTCTTGTCCAGCAAGGCCGTCGTCCGCACGTGGACTCCGTCGCCGGTGCAAGCATCAACTTACAGCTTTGGACTGTGATGCTATTTGTTAAGATCATTACATTTTATTCATTTTCATGCACAAAATCATTACATGGAGAAACAATTACCATTGCAGCCTTTGGTTCAGGGAATGCAATTCAGTGGAGGGAATACAATCCTGAAACAATGGCCACAAGCAGCTTTTAATCAATATCGAGCTCAATCTTGGTGCCACAAACTCCAGAAAGCAACTGAAATCACAAGTCAATTCAATAACCAGAACACGCCGGCGACCCATTCAATCACCAGACACCAGCACCCACAACAGACCTTGCAGTAGTCTCTAGTCCCCGTGCTCTCCCTTCTGTGCGTCACAATCGTGGCCGCCGCGAAGCGAAGGGGAGGCATCCCAGCGAGGCGGCAGCCCGACGAGGCGGCGAGGGGGCGCCGGGTGCTGCTTAGGAGTCTGGTGGGTGTTAGAATGTAAATTACCCCACCTCTCACCTTAACCTTTGGATCCGGATCTTATGGCTGTGATGTGAGTTTCCATAGTTTCTGCAAGGAGGTTAGTTTCCATAGGATACGTTCCCATAGTTAATAGTCTAACAATTTTTTACTCAAGTACATTTCAAGTTGGATGTCTAAATTTTGGAAGAAATTTTACAAGCAAATTTTGAATGAAACCTCAATGAGATGTACTAGCGCCCAGACGTCAGGACGCAGGTTAAAAAACGAATGCATGATGTCTGACTAAAACATTGTAGCCGTCAGATCAGCACTACAGCACTAAAAAATATGTAGCAAAAAATCATGTCGTACTGCAACTGTCAGATATATTCAGCCTGTTCGTTTGACTGGTGGCTGATGCTGATTTGTTCTGAGAGAAAAGTACTGTTGGTTGGTTGCTAGTGGCTGGTTTGTTCCGAGAGAAAAATATTGTTGGCTGGTGGGTGATAAGCCAAACAAACATGGCGATTCTATGCCAAAATTTTCCACTGCAATATCGGATGATGTTGCACGCAACATGAACCCGCGCTTCACAACATTTAAAATCAACACCCGCAACATCAAAAATTAACATCTACAACATCAAAATCAATTTTTGCAACATCAAGGACACGATAATAATTATCAGTCCAAATGGGATACAGAAAAATCTCGTCGCAACGTCAAGTCATGTTGCATGCAACATGGAGAACAATTCCACAACATTAAAAATAACATCCGCAACATCAAGATCTACTTTGCAACATTGCAACATCGAGATCTGCTTTTGCAATATCGACATGAAACACTTGCAAAATTCCCTAGAAACGTCTGGAACACCCAAAACAAACCCTTGCAACTTACACTGAAACCTGTTGCTGCTCCCGTCCGTGCCCTGACACCTCGTTTATGGCTGCGCACCCGTCCGTGCCAGGGCGGTTTTGGAAGTCTTCAGATTTTCTCCATCGGACGGATGCCCGGCAACCACACCCTGCATAGCCTCGACGCAAGCCATGCGATCCCGATGCGTGTCCTCCGCTTCAAAGTCTCCGGACTGTGTCGTCGCACACCGGTGAGACCAGTACCCACTGGTCAGACCCACCAGTAAGACCGGTCTGGAGCTGCTGCAGCACCGTCTTCGGTTCTTCGGTCTTGGCTTTGTGAATCAACCAAGGAACCTTGTGGTTTTCTGGTGAACAACTGGAAACCCCGCGAACTCGGTGTAGCCTCCGCCACTCGCCACCCATGACTCGGTTCCCACGTAGTCCCGGCTCAACCTTGGTTTTGAGGCTCAACCAAGAAACCGTTCATGACTTCATCTTGCTGTTATGCCACCATGCGGCCCGCACTTGACCCCGCTGGCCACCGGGTCCCTCGAACGAAGCCTACTTGTCTTCTCCACACCTGGAGGCCTCACCGGCGATGACCTTTCGCACTTGTCCTTCACCTGTACCAGCACCAGTCAAGCCGCAACCTGCACCTGCATTACTTAGCCAAGAATCAATCCACACAATGTTGTCAATCACTCATCACACAAGGAAGCAACCAACCACCGGTCCTAGAACCACACATGGTCCTCAATCTCCCCCTTGATGAGTGCATTGAAAACACCCACGTAAAGGAACAAGAGAGAAAAGAAAACGAAAAGAAACAAATAAAAAGAAACTCCAACAAGCGATCGAAAGCCAAACAAAGGCAAAGAGCAAGATCACTTGAGGAAGACAAGTCTCGGACCCCTTAGGCAAGGGCAACGGCTCGACACATCCGAGACAAAGCTATGCTCAAGCAAAGAGCACAAACCACCAAACCAAAGCTCGAAACACCACAAAGAGCTCCTCCTGCACACATGCTAGCTCCCCCTGAACCAATGCAACTCCCCCTGGATGAATGCATGCAATCACTTGAAGAAAACAGAGCAGCTGCATCAGCTCAGCTCTGACCGGTCAGACAGGTCACTACCACCAATCAAACCGGTGCCCAACATATGAACAGGGCCAGCACTCTGACCGGTCAGACCGGTGCCCTTGACCGGTCAGACCGGTGTGCAACAGAGCCCAGAAATGGCTCAAAACCACCTGAAAACCTTTTAAATGCATCCAGCAAGCCATTTCAAGCTCAAACTTCTCCCCCTTGTTGGCAATGCATGAATCAAGCCAAAAATGCAAAAAATGCAACCTAGAGCTTCTCGCATAGACAAAAATCAACAAAGGATGCTACACATGTCCAAATGAGCAAGTTAGATACTCTATAGCTTCGTATCGATCTCAATTACATGATCACCAAGTTTCACAACCATTGGACAAAGCTAAGATGGATTTGGGCAATTTTGCGAAAAATTTCCCTCTCATGAGCAAAGTCCTAAACATGAACAAAACATGTCAAAATGGCAAAGCCACACAAACTTCATGATTGGACAACCATTCTAATCATAAGACCATCACAAACACCCACAAGCACCTCATGTCATGACAAAGCCACCGAGCCTTGTGCCTACTTCTGTATATGAGACTTCTCATTGGTAGGCATCATGCAACGGTTTAGCACCCAAAACAAATTAAATTTAGCACATATGACATGGGAGCACATTTTCCAAGCATTTTACATTTCATTTTCAGATTCTTACTTGGTACATGAAATGTCTTTGCGACAAAAAGGAACTTATGCCCCTCCACAAGATAAAGCAAGAGGGCTAAACATTCATGATGGCAAATGAGCCTTTGGCCCCATATGATCAATAAACTAGCTATCCGACCACAAATTGAGCATAACCAAGCCACTAAAACATGTCAAGATCATATAAAGGCATTTACTCACAAGAGAGCATATATGTGACATTTTTCAAAAACATAGTCATCAACCATGGATATAAACCAAGATTATCAAGAGCTAAGCCAAACTAACCATAGCTTACCAAACAAGCTCACAAAGACATATATCTCATTCCATGGTGAACAATGTATATGAGAGAAGCTTTTCCTAACCAATGCATATGATACAAAATGCATGCAAACTAAGATACTAGGATGCCTATACATCATGTTACACATGCCATGCCAAATGCAAGAAATGCACAAAGGAAAGCTATACAAATGCTACAAAGGAGCTCCCACACACCCAACTCAAGAAATCAAACACACACCAAGCTTCCCCCGCAAACGAGTGAAAGTTGCTTGATCTAGGGGTTTGGTGAAAATATCGGCTAGTTGGTCATGTGTGGGTACATGGATCAAGGTTATCTTCCCTTTCTCTACATTGTCTCTCAGAAAATGATACCTCACTTCTATGTGTTTGGTTTTGGAATGGAGCAATGGGTTCTTTGCAACGCTTATGGCACTGGTGCTATCACATTGAAGTGGGACAAGGGTATACTCCTCACCAAAGTCACTCATGGTGTATGTAATCCAAAGAAGCTGAGAGCAACAACTAGCAGCGGCAACGTACTCTGCCTCGGTAGTGGATTGAGCAACACTCGACTGTTTGCGGGAAGACCAAGACACCAAAGAAGAACCCAAAAACTAGCAAGTCCCAGAAGTGTACTTTCTATCCAACCGACACCCGGCAAAATCCGCATCCGAAAAGCCATGAAGCGCCAAAGAAGAGGACGCAGAGTACCAAAGGCCGAAGTCGGGAGTGTAACGCAAGTACCTAAAAATTCGCTTCACCACTTGTCGATGCGAAGTCCTTGGAGACGCTTGAAAACGAGCGCACAGACATATCGAGAACTGGATGTCCGGCCTCGTCGCCATCAAGTAGAGGAGTGACCCGATTATGCTTCGGTACTCCTTCTGGTCCACGTGTTCACCTTCCTCGTCCGCATCAAGAGTTGTAGTCGTACTCATCGGTGTCGTCATAGCCTTGGAGTCCTCCATCTTGAACTTCCGCACAATGTCCTTGGTGTACTTAGCTTGGTGCACAAATGTTCCTTTCTTTGATTGCTTGATTTGTAGCCCGAGGAAGAACTGCAACTCGCCCATCATGCTCATCTCAAATTCCCTGCTCATATCCTCTGCAAACCTTGCAACGAGAGAGTTAGACGAGCCACCAAAGACAATATCATCCATGTACACCTGCACAATTAAGATATCGCTGCCCTGCCTCAGTAGAAACAAAGTCTGACCGACCTTGCCCATCTCAAAACCTCTCTCAAACAAGAACCCCCTCAACCTACCATACCAAGCTCTAGGCGCCTGCTTCAACCCATAAAGTGCCTTCCTCAACTTGTACACCCGGTGGGGGTACTTCTCACTCTCAAACCCTGGTGGTTGCCTCACATACACTTCTTCCTCCAACACACCGTTCAAGAAAGCACTCTTCACATCCATTTGGTGCAACTTGAACCCTTTAACCAAAGAAAAAGCTAGAAGGATCCTAATCGCCTCCAAACGGGCTACGGGAGCAAAGGTCTCCTCGTTGTCAATCCCCTCCTTCTGACTGAACCCCTGAGCAACAAGCCTTGACTTGTTCCTCACCACTTCACCTTTCTCTCCCTCTTTGTTCTTCCACACCCACTTTGTACCAATCGGCTTACACCCTGGGGGAGGGTCAACCAATTCTCAAACCTAATTCCTCTCAAAGTTCTCCAACTCCTCATGCATCGAATTAACCCAATTATGATCAGATAGTGCGTGTCCAATGTCTTTGGGCTCAAAAGTAGCAACAAATGTAGCATGAGCGAAATGAGAATTGTTCCGAACCCTCGACCGTGTAGTGCGTTCATTCATGCCGCCGATGATCCTTGAAGCTGGGTGATCCACTTGTACTCGCTGGGGAGGTTCTCGCCTTGATGCTACCTCCCCCTCAACAACAGCTTTTCCTTGATCCTGGTTTGTCGTCGTAGGTGTGGGAGAGGGTCCGTCCACCACCGTAGTCGAAGTAGTAGGTACATGTTCAGCCGGGGGCACCACACCACCATCTTCATCGTCTCCATGTTCATGCTCCTCTTCCTGAAAGATCTCCTCGCCAAGTTCATCATCACCTGCACACTCAAAGACAAGCTGACTACGTGGCTGTGTCTCATCGAACGTTACCTTGCAAGTCTCCTCGATTTGGTTAGTTTCAAGATTGAGCACACGATATGCTCTAGAATGAGATGCATAACCAAAGAAAATACCATCGACTGACCTAGCCTCAAACTTATCCAACTTCTTCCTTTTCTTCAGAATAAAGCACTTGCAACCAAAGACATGGAAGTGACTCACCTTGGGTGTGCGACCGTGCATCAACTCGTAGCAGGTTTTCTTCTTATGCACTCTGAGGTAGATCCTGTTCGACACATAGCACACGGTGTTCTCCGCCTCAGCCCAGAACCTTCTCGGAGTCCTATGCTCATCAAGCATCGTCCGAGCCATTTCACACAAGGTCCTGTTCTTCCTTTCCACAACACCATTCTGGGGAGGCGTATACGGACTCGAAAACTGGTGTTCAAGACCCAAGTCATGAACAAAGGTTTCAAAACGAGAGTTTCTGAATTCTGAGCCATTGTCACTGCGGATTGCTCGTATGGCATCTCTGTGCCTCTCATTCCTCAACCTCAAGACAAGATCTCGAACAAAACCAAATGTCTCCCCCTTATCCTCGAGAAAGAACACCCACACATACCGAGAGTAATCGTCCACCACAACAAGGACGTACCACTTCCCACCCGCAGATCGCACACGAGCTGGGCCAACAAGGTCCATATGGAGCAGCTCGCATGGACGCTCAGTCATCACATCGGTGAGAAGCGGGTGAGAAGAGGCTACCATCTTGGCATGCCTACACTGAGCACAAACCAACTCTTTCTCAAGCCTCAACCGTAGCAATCCTCGGACCAAATTGAGTTTACTCAAGCGAGACAAAAGGTCAAATCTCAAGTGACCTAACTTCCTATGCCACTTCCACAACTCACTCGAAGAACCAGCCAAGAAACAACGCTTCACACTAGAAGACTGAGAAAAATTAGCACGAAACACCTGACCCTCGGGAACGACCATACAAACCAGGTCCCCTCGAGAGTCCAAAATCTGAGAACCACCAGACCGAAACAACACCTCAAAACCCTCATCCAACAGCTGGGACACCGAAAGCAAATTGTATCCAAGTGATTGAACAAGAGCCACACGCCTGAGAGTGATCTTGTCACTCACCTTAATCTCACCTTCTGAAAGCACACGCCCACACCCATTGTCCCCAAAAGTGATGTACCTCCTTGTCACCACCGGGACGAGACTTGAGAACCACCCCTTGTCTCCGGTCATATGCCTCGAGCAACCGGAGTCAATCAACCAAATGTTCTTCGAGTCTCCCACCTAAAATTAAAAAACGAGCACGTGAGCGAACAAACGACTCAGCACTGGGGTTAGTACCAAAAGAGTAAAACCAGTGCCGAGCCATTTGCTCGAAAGTGGGGTTAGCACCAACCAAACCATCTTTCCTACCAAAGCTACCTCCACGAACACCACCACGGTAACCACTATGAGGGAACCATCCCTCTCTAACTAGAGGAGGACCAAAACCACGAAAGAAAGCCCATGGACCGTCCCTCCTCTCCAACTCAAAGCTACAACCCCTCCCATCCCCGTATTGAGCATGATGGGGAGAACGCCTAGCAACCTGACCTCCTACAAACTCTCCAGCCCAACCACCAGAACCACGACCTCCAGAAACAAACCTCGCACCTGTACGAGCACGAAACCCGAACCGCCGCTGTCCGAGCTCGCACCGTCCCCGCCAGGTGCCCTCACCGGTCTGACCGGTGTAGCCCGGCCAGCAGCACCTCCAACAACCTTTCTCTCTCCCCAAGCCGGAACTGTCCTCACACTAGCCTTAGCCCTGGGCATCTGCACATGAGGCTCAAGTACACCATTGGAAGGGTGGTACTTGTCCTTGTTAACCCACTCCTTCACCATTCTCTCCTCTCGCTTCCTCTTGAAGCAAAACTCATCCTTGTGGCCATCTCTCCCACAATAGCCACAATAAAACCTCACAAGCTTAGGCTTAGGCACAGGTTGGGGCTGCTCACTTGGTTTCTCTCCACTCAACTTCTCCCCCAGTTTTTCCTCACTAGCCTTCTCACTCTCTTTCCCAAAGAACACTTTCCCCGAAGTGCTCACAAACTTGATAGGCTTTTGGAAATCATTTGTTTGTGGGGAAAACGCGGGTGGAGCTGGGGTTGTGTCTAGCCGGTTCCTAAGATGATTAGGTTTAGGAGGGAAATCATTTTTGTGGTGGGTTTTTGGTGGCTCTGGGATATTCTCTCCACTTCCCTCACCAACCTTGTTTGCCCCAAGTCCCTCACCACCCTGCCTCTTAAATGTCTCGATCATTATCCTCAACTGAGACTCATGACCAGACAACCAACCCATCAACTTTCTCAGCTCATCATTCTCATCCTGCAAACGATCAACATAATGTGCAAGTTCCAAATTCTTCAAAGCATGCATTTCATAGGTAGAGCAAGATGTAGGAATTGGTTCTTTCAGCTTAGCCTCAAGAGAAGTAGTGTAAGCATGCATCTCATCAATTTTAGCATGCAAAACAAGGCAAGAAGTGCAAGCACCTAGCAAAGCAGATCTAGATTTAAGCTCAGCCACTTCAACCCTAAGCACATCTAGTTCCTCACACTTGGAGGCATGCTTTTCCTTAAACAAGGCAAGATCAGCAAGGAAAATAGTGCAAAAAACAGAATCAACCTCATCAGAAACAACAGGGCTAGCCTTAAGGGAATCAATTTCAAGCTTGCTATCAAGAACCTGTGTTTCTAGCTTAGCCACTCTAGTTCTAGCATCCTCGAGTGGAGCCCTAAGCTCTTTCCTCATTTTCTTGGCCTCTCTAAGCATGTCATCACGATTATCAAGCAACGAACCAAGCCGTTCATTCTCCTGGCGCAAGAAGGGAAGTTCATCACGCACCTCGTCGTCGGAGTCAGAGTCCGAGTCGCTCTGTGTGCTCTTCTTGCTGCCGGAGCTCAGCGCCATGGTGCAGAAGCCGTCTCTAGCGAAGCAGCTCAGCCCGCTCAGGTTCTTGGACGACTTCTTGCTCTTGCGACGATCACCTTCGTCTTCACTACTGCTTGAGCTCGAGGTGGAGTACGCGAAACTGGAGTCTATGTCGCTCGCTCCCACCATCGCTCGGGCCTTGCCTCGCCTCTCCTTCTTACTTGATCATCGCTCGTCCTTGTTCTTGTTCTTGTGCTTGCTCTTGTGGTCACACCTCGACCGGTACTTGCCATCCACCCTTGACTTGTGCTTGTATCTCAACCTTCTTCGGGCAGTCGGCGACGAAGTGTCCCGGCTTGCTGCACTGGAAGCATGTCCTCGTGTTCCTCCTCATGTTCACCCGGTTCTCGTGCAGCCTCTCGAACCTCCTCGTCAGCAATGCCAGCTCGTCCTCTCCAAGCACGTCGAACTCCTCATCTGGCATAGACATCAAAGAGGACAAAGAGAACATCCTGGTGGATGGGTTAGCGTTAGCCTTTCCTTTTGAAACACAGACAAGGGCAAGAGTATGAGAGTCAGTCGGGCCCTCGAGCTTGACTGTCATGCCCCTATCCACCTCAGCCGACTTGAGCTTCGAGAACAGCTCGTTCACTGTCAGAGTGTCATACTTCTCCGACTCCACAATGGTCTCGAACTTTCCACCCAAATCGTACGATCCAAAGAGTGTAAGAGCTTGACGGCTCTATCATGATCATCGTACAGGAGCACTTCCACATTGGCCCTCATGTTGTTCACAACCACCGTGAACCTCTGAAACAAGGCATCGATGGACTCACCGGGGAGATGAGTGAAGTTCTCGTACTCTCTCCGGTAGGTCGCATACATCCGAGCCTGAACCTGGGGATTCCCAACAAGAGCCTCCTTCAACACCAACAAGATTCTACAAGCCAAGTGCTCGGTGTGCACCCGATCGAACTCAGGCTGACACAAAGCACGAAACAAGTAGTCGACCGCCTTATTGTTGCGTCGAACATGTCCCTCGATCATGGAGCAAGGAAGTTCATCGGCTGGACATAGCTTGTGTCCACCGTGACATCCCAAAGGATCTGACTCTTTCCACGGAGAAACACCGCCATTCGCTTACTCCACATCTGGTAGTTCTTGCCATCGAAGTGTGGAGGACCGAACCCCGTTCCTGGTACGCCATCCTTGGACCTTAGACTGGTTAGAGTCAATAAAGACCCGAACCGGCTCTGATACCACTTGAAGGACCGATACGGCGAACCAGAGGGGGGGAGTGAATGGGAGCCGATAAAAATTCTTCTCGAAGGAGAGGGAGGCTCCAACAAGACGAACACGGCTTCCAACACACGTCTCCGACTCACTACCCAAATTGGCTAAGTCCACGTAGCCACTGGAGTGCTACTGAACCTAGGAACCAACTTCCAACCTCACAGACCTGAGAACGCAGCGGAACACCAAACCTCGAGTCTACTGACCAACACCGGTCAAACCTGTGAGCACCACCAGTCAGACCGGTCCCTGCTGGTGAAACTTGGCGACTTCCACAGAGTGGATCTACACCGGTCAGGCCGGTGCAACACACCGTTCAGACCGATCTCAGCCAGAAAGCCCCAAAACACCAAATAGGCCTATCGACCTCCAAACTGACCCAAACTCGAAACTGCTGCAACACAGGACAACTGCGAACACACCCAAATGTTCACCCGAGCAGAAACCCAACAGGGGTTGCACCGATCAGACCGGTGAGATGCACCGGTCAGATCGGTGTGACCTAGGCTTCTCGGGATGAACAGCACCCGCAGGTCAACACCTCCAAATCCAAGCCTCGATCTCTCGAATCGCTCCACGGACTTGAACAAGACTTTGGGGATAGTAGGAACACCTCATGAGGAGTCCATAGCCAAGATTAATCCCACCAAAACTTGTCCAAACAAGAGGAATCGAGGAAATCCCGCCAAGAACGCCTCTAGCCCTAGAACACCGAAAACCCCAAAATCGAGCCCCTTAACTCACGGATTTGGGAGGGGAATCACAGCCCAAAGAACCACAAAGGGTTCCCACAAATTTCCCCCATCAAATCCCCAAGAGCAAGGTCCCGAAAACGCATCGAGAGAATCACAAAGAGAGGGCTCCGAAAACCACCACCAAGAACAACCGGGAACAACTCATCCAAACCTTGAGGAACCACGCCGAATCATCTATACATGCCACAAAGGTTCATACAAGGTCTAGCTTCCCGCCCGATCATCCAACCCTCGAACCAAGATCTCACCATGAAGCTCTCAAGCTAGTCCTATGCAAATCCTAAGAAAATAGGAAGGGAAAATAGGAAAGCAAAATGAACTAGGGTTCCAAGAGATGGCTGCCATCCTCTCACCTCATGGGTTATATGGAGGCAAGCCTAAAGTCTAAAATGCCCTTACTTAACAACTAGGGATACAAGCACCTCGATGGCGGTTTTGAAAGTCTTCAGATTTTCTCCATCAGACGGATGCTCGGCAACCGCACCCTGCATAGTCTCGACGCAAGCCATGCGATCCCGACGCGTGTCCTCCGCTTCAAAGTCTCCGGACTGCGTCGTCGTACATCGGTGAGACCGGTACCCACTGGTCAGACCGGTAAGACCCACCGGTCAGACCGGTCTGGAGCTGCTGCAGCACCGTCTTCGGTTCTTCGGTCTTTACTTTGTGAATCAACCAAGGAACCCAGTGGTTTTCTGGTGAACCACTGGAAACCCCGCGAACTCGGTGTAGCCTCCGCCACTCGCCACTCATGAGTCGGCTCCCACGTAGTCCCAGCTCGACCTTGGTTTTGAGGCTCAACCAAGAAACCATTCATGACTTCATCTTGTTGTTCATGCCACTATGCAGCCCGCACTTGACCCCGCTGGCCACCGGGTCCCTCGAACGAAGCCTACTTGCCTTCTCCACACATGGAGGCCTCACTGGCGACGACCTTTCGCGCTTGTCCTTCACCTGCACCAACACCAGTCAAGCCGCAACCTGCACCTGCAATGCTTAGCCAAGAATCACTCCACACAATGTTGTCAATCACTCATCACGCAAGGAAGCGACCATCCACAGGTCCTCGAACCACACATGATCCTCAAAGACAATGATTGCAACATTGGGAAAATCTCAAATCAACACTATGAGAGGAGAGGGGCAACCCGTTGCTCCCGGAGGTGTGCGAGAGTTGCGACGGCAAGTGCGGCTCACCCGCGCCTGGGTGAGCGGCAGCCCGCTCGTGCTTGCGCCCCTGGCCGTGGGAGGGACGACGACCCGACCACGCTTGCCCGTGTTCCTGGTCGAGGATGGGAGTGGTGGCCCACTCCCAACCGCACCCTTGAACACTCCCGTCCAGCATGGTGGTCGGGCTTCATGGCATGTGACGGCAACGGGCTTCACGGGAGGGAGAGCTTGGTAACGACAGGAGGGGAGGTTGGGCAGTAGCCACTACCTCCCATGGGGTTCGCGTACCCAGGCCGCGAGGAGCGACAATCTGGGCTCGGTGAGCTCCGCCACCCCTGACTGCGAGGAGAAAGTGCTCGCACCACCGGCGAGCTACACCACCATGCCCGCACTTGCCCACCCTCCTCTCGGTCGCGGGGAGCTCACGATGTAGCTAGTCTACCCTCCTGCCGCGGGGAGCGGCAGCACGTCCGGCGCGGCTTGCTGCCCTTCGGTCACGTGGAGCGACGATAAGGGCTCCTGCGGGATTCTTCGCTGAGATTTCCTACGCGGGGGTGTCGGTCGAGATGAATGAGCGGTAGGCAAGGGTGTGTCCGCGCGGGGGAGGTGATAAGGTTGAGGTGGGGTCCACCGCTGATTTCCCCCTATAGATATAGGTGGATTTGCGCCACGTGAAGCTGTTCGGACGGAGGACACACATTATTAAGCATTACCGAGCCTAAATACAATAGACATACACCGTTGAAATAGTGGTGTTTGCATTGGAAGGAAAACGCCTAGTATTAGTTTTTCATAACGCCGATCTTATGAAAATTGATATAACGCCTAGAAGGATACTGGTGTTTACATATTTGCATACAAATTGATATGAACTTATCACTCGTGCGTACACAAACTACAACACGCAAAGTTGATTCAACTAGCGCCGTAGCATGCGTTGCAATGCTTTGTGGTGTGCAATGCAAGCGGCCAGTGCCCACGCAACCACACCCATGTACCGGTTCGCGCGCAACAGTGGGTGCGTGTGTGTTTTTTCTTTTCAATTATTTTTCTACTTTTATACCAAAATAAATATTGCATATATGCATATTAGACATGAACATTTTTTAGGCGGGATCTACCAAAACCGGTTCATCTTGAGCTGAAAATTCATACCACGACAACTCCATGGCCGTAAACGGCCCGAATTTTCGGACCCGGCGAGGTTGGAACCGAATTGGGCACATGCTTCCACTCTTTTTATGTTGAAGAATAAACGGAGCTGCTAGCGCTCGGACGTCCGTTTCGGGTGCTAGCATGAGACGCCTCTATGGCCGTTAGATTTAAAGCAACTCATCTCATCAGCCCTTAGATCTAAAGTCCAACGCCACATGTTGCGAGCCATTGCGAGCCATCTTGGGAGCATGTTGCGTGTAACATCCAACATCGGTGGGCCTCTCCCTCCTCCCCTTGGCACAACATCCATGTTGCGACCCGTGATGCATGCAACATCCAACATCAGGAGCTCTCCTCCCCTCCTCCTCGACACAAAATCCAACATCACATGTCTGCAACATTAAAAATTAATGTTTGCAATACCCAACATCACGTGTCTGCAACATCGAGACTCAACATCTACAACATGGAAAATGAATATTTGCAACATCAAAAATATTTAGATCTAATTTTTGAAACATTCACATGGAACACTCACAACATGTTAAGAACGCGGATGCAACATGTTCACAACGATTGCGACATGAAGCGCGACCAATTGCAACATGCCAAGAACATTATTACAACACCAATATATAACAATTGCAATATTGACACAATGTTGTATAGCTTGTTGCAACATACAAAGAATTATACTGCAATATCGCAAGGTACCTAATGCCACATAGAGTCGAAAATCTGAAACATGAGGAGTCAAACATATGAAACACTGAAATCCAACTGTTGCAACTTGCAACATTGACACGTCCATGTATAGCGTGTTGCAAAATACAAAGAATTATCCTGCAACATCATGAGATACCTAATGCTACATGGAGTCGACACTACAAGAAATCCTTTGATCCATGACGAAATTCCCATGATGTTTTCTGATTTTGTCACAGATCACACTACATCCATGACAAACAGGCAGATTTTGTCATGGATTCGCAGCGCTGGATATGAAGCCCGATATGAAGTCCAAACACTATGATATTGTGCCAGTTTCGTCACAGATTTCATCATAGATTACACTACATCCATGACAATAGTCAGATTTCTTCATATATTAGCAATGTTGGATATGAAGCCCGATATGAAGTCCAAACACTATGACGTTGCGCCAATTACGTCATAATCCGACCACATTGCATTTCAACATTTCCTCATCATCAATAAATTCAAAAAATTCATATAATTTGTGAAAAGAATTAGAGATAATCACAGTCAAAATTTTTTAAAAAAATCTAAATTTTATTTTTTGGTAAAGCATATAATATTATATATTTAGTATATATAGATATACCTATATAAAGGAAAACAAAATTGGATTTCCATTTTATGATTTTTTATAATTTACTATTATTTTCTAAATATTCAGTTGAATTAGATAAAAAAGAAAAAGACAAAATCGTATTTAAAATCACACATAACCAAGCTCGGGATGTAATCTGGACAGTTTCAAAGGTTCAAGGATATGCTTTGTGTAGTTACGAAGTTTAGGAGCAAAACTAGAGTTTCGCGAAACATTGACTCAAAGTAAATTGGGCTTGGTAACCGGAGTCGAAGTCTGCTATTGGCCCTCTAACTACTTAACGGGACTAGGAAACCACCCCGAGATCCCAAACCGGTCCACGCAACACAACATGTCGGCCCAGTTGCGCAGCCCAAAAGGCTGGCCCAGGTGCGCAAAAATGGAGGGCTACCTGCAGACTTTTTGACATCTATGAGTTCAAAAATTAATTATTTCCAATAAACCTGCAAAAATTAATTTAAATAGTAGAAAATAGCAATTTGTTCAAAAAATCTTGAAACTTATAGAAGACAACTTAAATGTGTTCCTTTACATGTGAAAAATATGTTTGGGGTATATAAGATAATTATTTTTCAATTAATGCATAAAGGTGTCTTAATTAGGTATTTTAAAATAGATTTTTTTTGCACAATAAATGGAAATGTGGATCCCCATGTGTTAATAGAAGAGTAAATGTATGGTTATGTATATAATTGAGGTGTACATGACTAAGAAAATACTTTAGGGTATACAAACTTCAAAGTTTAAGTTGAGTTGTATGAAACATTGTAAGAGATCTATATAGTTTGTGAACAATGTATAGTCCAATTTTCACAAAATCTTATGAAATCTCTTAGATGTGGGCTATAATGGACCATAGAAGCATAAATATATTTTTTTTGAATTATTTGAATCTTATTAGAAGTACATATAAGTCAGTTTGACATTATTTTTGATAAACACGTAGAAAATCATTTAAATGATAGAAAATAGCAAATCTACTTTAAATTTTTTGAAACTCCTAGGTGACAACTTCTATGTTGTATGTTACATGTGAAAAATAAATTGGGATCATATAAGATAAAAATTTTGCAACTTTTTTCACAAGAAACTTTCGAAGTGCATATGAATTCGAAAATTTCGAAAGGTATAATACACTTCAATGTTCAAGTAATGTTTCATGAAACTATGTGAGATATGTATCCATTCCTAAACAACGTAGGTTCTGCTGTTACCGAAATCATTTGAAAGTTTGATCACAAGTTTAGAGCATTTTATGATATTATTTGAATTATGATAGTGTAAATTCGAGATGTAAGTTTGAATTACCCCTAATAAACTACTGTCGAAATCATTTTTCATTTGTTAAAGTTGTAGATCTTGGTAGAGAATGAATTTAGAAAATTTTAGAAAAAAGAATCATCCAATTTGGAGTTAGTATGAGGCAGAAAAACTAGTTACAAGTTTTAATCAAAGATTAAAAAGAGAAAACTTTGTTCATCTCAGTTCATAGCAAGTGCAATTTCTGTTTTTAATCTTTGAATAAAACTTGTAAACTGTTTTTCTTCCTCATACGAACTCCAAATCGGTTGATTCTTTTTCCTAATTTTTTTCTAAAATCAAGATGTTTTACTCAGTGGCATTTGTTTGTATCTTAATTACTATTTCTTTATTGCTTTTCATACAACATATCTTTTCCAACTAAAAAGAGAATATAAAAAACATGTTTTTCATAATAATTGCTAATATAACTTAATATTCTCTAATGTTATGGTAAACACAAGGTTGCATCCAAATTTGAGGTGCCCATGGGTAAGAAAGTATTTGAGTGTGTACAAACTTTGAAGTTTAAGTTGAGTTGTATGAAACAATGTGATGATCTATCTAGTTTATGAACACTGTATAGTCCAATTTTCAAAAAATCATATGAAACTTTTTTGTCAAGCTTGTACATCGATAAAATGATCCTATGCCAATTTACATAAATTTTTGATAAGTTTTATTTATTATTATCATTATTTTATAACAAGGTGACTAGTAGAAGTTTGAAATTTCCCTACAAGCCAATTGAATTTTCCATCAATCTTCTAGATGTGGCCTAGAATGGACTATAGGCGCCTAAATATATATTTTTTATAATTTTTTAAACTTATTAGATGCACATATAGGTCAATTTTGAATTACTTTCGGTAAACACGTAGAAATTCATTTAAATGATAGAAAATAGCAAATCCACTCGAAAATTCTTGAAACTCCTAGATGAAAACTTGTATTCGTACTGTTATATATAAAAAATATATTTGTACATATAACATAATTATTTTTTAGTGTCACTTCACAATGGTGCAATAAAAAGGAAAAAAGAAAAACAATAAACAGAGAAACCCATGTTGGCCCAAATAGCCCAACGATTTGCAGCCATCGATCGTCGATCCAATGGTTCTCATCGTGTTTCCTTGGTATATAACGCTGCATCCAACCGTAACCCTAACCCCATCTCCCTCCTCTTGTAGTCCCTCCTCCCCTGTCGCCCCTCTCTCCCTGCCACCTCGCACGCAGATCCAGCCAGCCAGACACACGCACCTGCGGCAACCCGCGGTGCAGCGCGCCATGGCCAACATCGACATGGTGGTGATCCTCGCGGACCTGGAGCGCGTCGGGCTCGACGCGCGGGTGCCCAAGACCAAGCTCGTCTGCACCATCAGCCCTGCCTCCCGCTCCGTCCCCATGCTCGAGAAGCTCCTCCGCGCTGGCATGAACATCACACACTTCAACTTCTCCCATGGCTTGGTGAACTCCTCTCTCCTAAATCCCTTTTCGGCCGCTTCTGATCTGCAGTGCCCTATTTCGTGCCATGGCTTGTTGTGTTTCTCTGTGATGAGCAAACACAGATGACGAGTCCGATCTAATCCATTCCATCAACCATGGGGACAATCGAGGCATTTGTCTGAGAGAACACACCATCTTTTTTTCTTTCCTAGTGATGCTAGTTTTGTACCCTGTTCTTGTGTTTTTAGATTGCTTGCTTCGTTGTTCTTTGGTTGGCATGGTGAGGAAAGAATTATATTGTGTCTGATCTACTAGATGAGAAATTCCTCCTACTCATTCTGAATGCCGACGATCTCCGTCTATATGTTCCTTTGTAAGATTTTTTGGTTTGGTCAGTAATGAGGACTCATGTTTACAAGAAAATGTCTGGGCTCATTCTCTTGCCAAACCTTTTTTCTTTTACTCGAAGTACCTTCAATTCAGGAACATCAAACCATTTAAATAAATGTTTCTCTTTTCAGTAGCTACTTGTGAAGTAGAATATATTTCAGTGTTCTCCGTGATGAGCAAACACAGATGACGAGTCCGATCTAATCCATTCCATTACACCATGGGGACAATCGAGGCATTTGTCTGAGAGAATACACCATCCTTTTCTTTTTCCTGTGATGTTAGCTTTTTCCTTGTGTATATGTACGCAGTGCTTGATTTGATTTAATCAGATGTATTAATAGTAACGAAAGGGATTAGCTTGATGTGCACTCTTTCTGGTACAAGTGTGACTCCCTGTCAAATTTGGCAGGTTGCTGCTGAATCCTGGTCTTGTTGCCGATGCTTGAAATGGTCACAAGTTGTCAGCTCTAAAAGTCAAGATGGGCAAAAATGGTGAATGGACCAATTCAATTCAAGTCCTGACATTGCTCACCACCTGGATGCATCAACTTGACAGGGTTCAGTTAGGCCTTAGGCTGCATAAGACAACACGCCAAAAAGGAAGTGGTTATTTCGGATTTTGTTTGTCCATTAGCACTTTCAGTTGTGTGCCCAGAGTGTATATGTACTCAGTGTTCCTCTGCATTAGAAATATCTAGCTGCTTTAGAGTTAGTTAGACGATGAAGATTGCTAGACTTTTAAGTCAAAAGTGTACTCAGTATTACCCGGTGTTTGGTGTTGGTAAGAAGTTTTGGATCTTCCTCTTAAGTTAATTATTGCATCATACATATATATTAGGACAAATGATAATATGAAACTGAAGCATGCTTATAATAGTTATATTTTCCTTAAATAACAGTGTACTGACTTTAGACATTGGGCAGGATGGTTAGTTTGAGTGTGGCTTTCAATTTGCCATGTTTCTAGTTTTGGGATTTTGTCTGTTTGCTGTTCAGGAGCTGGGGACTTTCTTGTATTTGAGATGTTTTGACTGCTTATGGAGTTGATGCAACATTAAAGTCAAAGGACATTTGGCGAACCTTTGAGAAAGTTAGTTTAAGGGCATTTCGACTCTGCCTTGTGGAGCAGCGTAGCAGTACCTGAGCCCAAGATATGACATCCAGCTTAGTATTTTTCAGGAAAACACTAAAATTAGGATCTATTCTGAACTTAGGAAAAGCTCGGATGTTTGTTCCTTTGACAGCAGAGTGATAAGCACTTGCATATGCATTTTTGTACATCTTACACTTCATTAGCAAGAGTTGTAGATTCATTTGTTTCGTGCATGAGAGTTAATAAGCGCCATTCCTTTGTGCTTTACATTTTCTGTTTAGTCTTTGCTGTCCATTCCAAACAGTCATTAAATATTTGTGTTCTTCACTTGTGCTATTTCTTGTATTGCCTGAAATTTGTTGGTTCATTCATCTTATTTCTCCTATTTTAATTATGTCCAGAATATTTTCTCCCGAAGAGGATTGCGAAGTTATAGAATCTGAGAAGCACTCCTACAATTTTTACCAAGCGGAACCTGATATTTGGATGGTTCTGGTAATGGATCTTGACTCTATGAACACTTTAGTAGTTTCCTCTAGGTTTCAATGAACATCGGATATCAAGTTTTTACGTGCATTTCATCCAACACTTTTCATGCACAATATTTATTTCTGTGATGTCAGTGAGTATGCTTCGTGCCAGCATTTTTTTACCTAAATTGATCACTTGATGGGTCACTTGATCCCTCTCCTTCGCCGGAGCCCGTGGCTGCCGCTTCGGGTCACTAGATTTGGTTGATTCATCAATTATTTCAAGTTCAAGTGTTGCTCATAAGATTTGTACGTCATGTTCATAAAAGTTCTTTGGTATGCTTTGGGAAATGTCTGCTTCATTTTTGAACACATCTTACCTTACTGTTTCTGTGAGCTGCAATCAATTTCTGGTAGCTAGGAAGTAGTTTGTTTTTATCTCCAAGTCATTACGTAGCTATTGAGCAACCACATTATAATAGCACTGAATTTGTCTCAAGTGGCTGATCCACTAAGTATTGTTCCTTTTCACTTAGGTGTACCATTTTTCAATTTTGATAATTCTGGAATTTTAAGCATTTTGGATGAGAGTAGTGTTTGAGGGAACTAAAACTCTAAAGCAAGTAATGTCCTTTCCCTTTTATCTGCTCATGTAAATTGTTATATTTTTATTTTTGTGTGCTTCCACCAATCTTTGTTTTTTATGTGCTTGCACCAATCTCTGAATCTGACTCATGCATCTTTCAATTGGAGAGGGGGGAAATGCTTTGTTTTTTTGTGGAAACTTTGTTTTTTATGTGCTTGCACCAATCTCTGAATCTGACTCATGCATCTTTCAATTGGAGAGGGGGGATCTCATGACTAGTGGAGTAAGTAGTCTCAGATAACGGTGAGAGGCCGACAATTGATTGATTTAAACCTTGCAAGGTAAACCCAAACACACGGTAGGCTGCCCACAAAGGTACAGCTGTCCCAGGCCGTTTCCAAAAATCCTCGGGTCGGGATCGAATCTTACAGTCTTTGGTGCAGGCTATCCGGCATACCCCGCGAGATACCCGGAGTCACCATACACCACCGGTAGCTAGCTATGAGAGCGAATCCCAAGAGTAGTAATGGTAGGATCCCTCGCCGCCTCATTAAGGTACTAGGCTTACCGGTCCTATACCCGACATGTGCTTAGTACATTAAAAAACTTAACCCACATAACCACTGGACCAGAGCCCAGATCCCATGCTCTTACCACGTGAGCAATCCATTTAAGATATATTATGATTCCTATCTAGGAACCTGTCGGGCATACTCCCCAGGTACTCATGCAAGGAAGGAAGAAAAGTAGAAGACGGACTCCTACTAGAATTCCCCTGTACTCCTACTAGGACTCGCTCTGTGTAATCCTACTAGGACTCCTGCCTTGTAACCGACTAGGCACCCGCCCCCTGGACTATATAAAGGAGGGCCGGGTACCTAGCCGCACAGCACAATCCCTCCGGGGACAACACCAAGCGCACGGCGCAATACTACTCTAAACAGGACGTAGGGTAGCTACTCCGACTACCCGAACCTGTATAAATCTTGTGTCTTGTGTCCTCGCGCATACCTTCGGGTTCCAGATCATGGCGATCCCCACCTTCTATCTTGCTGCGGGTACCTCCCATGGAGGTCGAGAGGTTTAAACACCGACAGCTGGCGCCCACCGTGGGGCATCGTCACGATCATCAGGCGAATTCGAAGGACCTCGTGATCAACTTCAATCTACTCGACGCTGCGTATTCGTCGACCAAATCGACAACTCGCCGTGTTCCTCACAAGACGGATCCAATTCCATGCTTCGCCCGCCACTGCTGCGTTGCTTGTCGCATATCGGTGAAAACCTGCTCCAAATCCAACTCGACGAGTCCTCTGTGCAAGGCAAAAGGAGATGGAAGCCGTGTCGATTCGGAACGAGACTGCAGCGGTTTCGGAATAGAGCTCGGGCAGAACATCGCGTTCCTGCCAGGACCGTGCGGCAGCAATTTCAAATTGTTGTAATTATGCACGCATATCAAAGGCCTTTTCAAAGCAGCATCCAGCTCTGGTCGTGTGCAACCCACGCCTCCTGTATATCAAATCAATGTTCAAAACAAAACTTTGGAGCATTGTGCTATGTGCACACAAGAGCTGCACCACAAAGTCTTCAAGCTCAACACTTGTTGTACACAAGGAGATCACACGGAGGCAAACAACAAGTCCTAAGAACTTCAAGATTTTTTGCTTCGTGCACGCGGCAAGATTCTGCACAGGCTCTACATCAACCTCGCCGTGCGCCGCGACTACTCGTCTCCGGCCGCACGCGCTCTACGTCGACCTCGCCGTGCGCCGCGACTACTCGTCTCCGGCCGCACGCGCACTACGTCGACCTCGCCGTGCGCTGTGACTACTCGTCTCCGGCTGCACGCGCTCTACGTCAACCTCGTCGTGCACCGCGAGTACTCGTCTCCACTCTCCCGGCTGCAGCGGTCTACCTCGACTACGCCGCGCATCTGGGTGCCTCGTCATGTCGCGCGGCTCGTCGCGCGGCTCGTCACGCGGCTCGTCGCGCCTCTCGTCGTCGACTACTCCGCCTCGCGCGAGGCTCGTCGTCGACTACTTCGCCTCCGCCGCGCGTCCGGGTGCCTCGGCACATCGCGTGGCTCGTCGCACCACTCGTAGTCGACTACTTCGCCTACGCCGCGCGTCCGGGTGCCTCGGCACGTCGCGCGGCCCGTCACGGGGTTCGTCGTCGACTACTCCGTGCACCGCGACTTCGTCTTGCGGCCACTCTGGCTCTACTTCAGCCACGCCGTGCGTCGTGACTACTTGTCTCGTGGTAACACTGGCTCTACTTCGAGTACGCCGCGCGCCGCCACAACGTCGTCTTCCGGTCGCATCGCGTCGACCATTCATCTCGACTAGTTTTCTAAACTAGTCGAGAACGGCAGTCACGCCCCCAACAACTAGTCGGAATCAACTCTGATTAGTCAACTTCAGCAACAACCGTCGCGGCTCCATCGCTGACCGCCACGGCTTCGTCAACAGTCTGCCCAGGCAGCAACAGCTAAGTCATTTATTTAAATGATTACTGTTTTTCTTTTTCTTGGCTTGTTCTCCTCATCATGTAGGACTACTTGCCAACTACTCATTTGTGTATGCTTCTCGGTGGGTTTTCACGGGAGCTACACTCTGCTGACTACTCTTGGGGTATATCAATCAAGTCACCACGAGCCTACTTCATCAACTCGGGGGCTATCCCTAGGAGGCAGCTTCTAAAGTCCGCTACGCGCGGCAATCTAAAGTCGACTTCTAAAGTCGCATTCTAAAGTCCGCTCCGTGCGGCAACTTAAAGTCGACTCCGGTCGCATCTCCGCCTGCTTCGATGGCATACTACGTGTGTAAGCTTCGATGGAACCTAGCTGTAAGCGGCCCTCGGGTCCTGGCGACGATGGAACCTAGCTGCACGTGGTCTTCACGCTCTGTACCATGGGTCCAAGTACCCTAAGTACTCGTGCTCCGTACCTTGGGTCTGAAATCCATGGCCCAGGCACACAAGCCGACTTCGGTCGCACCTCCAAGCCCACTCCGGTGGCACAAGCCCGCTCTGGCGGCAATCGCACCTTGGGTCTGAAATCCATGGCTCAGGTACTTAAGCCCACTCCGGTGGCACAAGCCCGCTCTGGCGGCAATCGTACCTTGGGTCTGAAATCCATGGCTCAGGTACTTAAGCCCACTCCGGTGGCACAAGTCGACTCCGGTCGCACCTTCAAGCCCGCTCTGGCGGCAACTGTACCTTGGGTCTGAAATCCATGGCTCAGGTACTTAAGCCCACTCCGGTGGCACAAGTCGACGCTATGGTCGCATCCAAGCCCACTCCGGTGGCACAAGCTGACTTCGGTCGCAATCTTAAGCCCGCTCCGGCAGCAAAACTACTCGTTTTCTCTGATTTTTCATTCGCTTTGGCTTTCCGGAAAGTGCTTTTCGTTTTTTGCATCTTAAGTCCACCCCGCGTGGCACAAAGTCGACTCTAAAGTCGCATATCAAAGTCCGCTCCGCGCGGCAACTAAAGTCGACTTCGGTTTTCAAGTTGCATCTCAAAGTCCACCCCGTGTGGCACAAAGTCGACTTCGGTTTTCAAGTCGCATCTCAAAGTCTGCTCCGCGCGGCACAAAGTCGACTTCGGATTTCAAGTCGCATCTCAAAGTCCGTTCCGCGCGGCTCAAAGTCGACTTCGGTTTTTAAGTCGCATTCTAAAGTCCGCTCTGCCGGCATCTAAAGTCGACTTCAGTCGCAACTAAAGTCCGCTCTGACGGCACGACTACTTCTCAAGCTCCACGGCTCGACGCCAAGCGCTACTTGGAATCTCTCCCGGCTCGGGGCTGCATTTCACATACTACTCGAAGATAACTTCAGCATGCTTCGCTCGCTCTCAAGCTCGGGGGCTCCTCACCAATCACTACTCGACGTGGCTCATATAGCTCTCTTATCGCGAGGGCTAGACACTGCAAGAGTACTCGGATGATGGCTTTCGCGATCACTGAAGACCCTTGGATTGATTACCTAATCATTTCAAGGCTCGGGGGCTACTGTGCTACACCCATAGTTCAATTTTTTCAAGACAAGATTCGGAATCAAGATTGACCCTCAGCTAGAGTCTGCAACTCAACCTAAGGCTCGGGGGCTACTCCATATGGAGTGCGATTTTGCAATCGCACTTTCATATAAATCTCGACTTCAACACTGGTGAGCTGGATCACCTTCCAGCCTCGCGACAGTTCAAGTACTATTGAAGACTTCTCCAAGCAGTACTCGGGGACGCTCAAGAACTACTCGAAGGGGCTTCAAGACTACTCGAACTACTACTCTCGACTCCAACGTGCTCGGGGGCTTGTCGGGCATACTCCCTAGGTACTCATGCAAGGAAGGAAGAAAAGTAGAAGACGGACTCCTACTAGAATTCCCCTGTACTCCTACTAGGACTCGCTCTGTGTAATCCTACTAGGACTTCTGCCTTGTAACCGACTAGGCACCCGCCCCCTGGACTATATAAAGGAGGGCCGGGTACCTAGCCGCACAGCACAATCCCTCCGGGGACAACACCAAGCACACGACGCAATACTACTCTAAACAGGACGTAGGGTAGCTACTCCGGCTACCCGAACCTGTATAAATCTTGTGTCTTGTGTCCTCGCGCATACCTTCGGGTTCCAGATCATGGCGATCCCCACCTTCTACCTTGCTGCGGGTACCTCCCATGGAGGTCGAGAGGTTTAAACACCGACAGAACCTATTCTCGCGAGTGAGGTCATCACCCGACTTGTAACGGTCCTATAGCTTAGCAGCTATCGACCTATCATTCTAGTAAGGACAAAGGTACCTAGGGATCATGCATCTAGGGTTTCATTCAACTCCTAAACGTAAATGCACAATCATCCATAGATAATTGAATACAGAATTTGAAAACTGGGTTAGATGCACCGGAGCTTGCCTTCGTCAGCTAGGTTAGCCTGGGCACCCTCGGATATTAAAAGGGGCTTTTAAGCTTTTTATTAAGCAATTAAATTACCAAGAATTAAGGAAATGTTTCTTAACCATATTAGCACCTATCCTGGTCCATTGGACCCACATGTAAGTGTTGGGGACTAGGAAATTAAATACCATTGAAAATAACAAGGGCTAGCTAGTGATTCAAATTAAATGCATACAAAAATAAATAAGCATCAAAATGATCCAAACTTTCTCCTGCATGCACTCTGGTCCTAAACCAGCCTAAAGAACCAGCATGTTCACCAAGGAACTCTACTGATCTTAGCTTATCATTTTTCAAAGGAAAACATGCATAAATCAAGAATAAATTTTTCTGGTAAACCAAAAATCATGATTAATTGACAAGATCTGTATTTTGACATAACGAGACAGTGTGCACAAGTTGAGCTAGAAAACATAAATATATTTAGCAAGAAAAATCATCTAGGCAGTTTCTGCAGGAATGGAAAACAATTTATTTAACAAGATCCACTGCATAACTTTGTGCAATTTTTGGCACAGCAGCTAGTCATGACCTAACACACAACATATCCAAAATTGGGATACATAGGAGTTATGGATTTAAAGTTATGCCAGATCTAGGTTTTTAACATTTATATTTTTCATGCTAAAACTATTTAGAATCCAGCCATGTGCAAATAACAAAAGTGGTGGGATTTCTCTTCCTGAACCCAACAAAATTGGTTTGCTATTTTTCTAATTTTCTACGAATTTTTAGGAATTTTCTAAGGCTCTGGCTTGATTTGCAAGAAAACTTAGAGTTCTTAACAACTAGGCCCTGGATTTTACGCGAAGCACCCTAGAAATATTTCGATCAAAGCAATCAGGCCCTTGGCCGGGCCGGGCGGCGCGGGCACGGCCAACGCCGGTGAGTGGCGGCGGCGCCGGCCGGCAAGCGGCCCTGCTCGACCACAAGCTCACCTAGGGGGCCGTAGGTGGCCGGAGTGGAGGCGGAGAGGTGGCCGGCGACGGGGTTCGGCGGCGGCCGGCGGCGGTGGCCGCGGCGGCTCGGGGAAAACCGGCGAGGATGCACGGTGGCGGGCAATTGGCAAGCGCGCTAGCTACACCGGGAGCTAGGGGAAGCTAACGGGCGGTTGGACGGTGGCGAGCACGGGCGGCGAGCTCTAGCACGGGCGGCGGCGGCAATGGTGGCGGGCGGCTCGGGGCCGGGCGCGCGGGGGGGGGGGGGGGGGGCAACGACTTTTATACGCGGCTCGGCGTGTCCGTGGGTGACGAGGGGGGTGACGGCGGAGATGCTCGCCATGCTACGGCGGCTCGGGGCTCGCGCGTATGGCGACGACGTCGCCGACGGACCGCCGATCCGTGGCGCGCGCGTGCGGCGGCGTTCGGCGCGGACTCGGTGCGCCTAGGGGCGGGGATGCGGCGGGGTGCGGGCGACCTCGGGCGGGGGCGAGCCTCGGGCGGCGCGGGCGCGGATGCGCGCGCACGTCGCGGTGTGCGACGCTCTGCCCGGTTTTGTTTTGCTGGTGCCGTGTTTGAAATGAATTTGCTCCAAATTTTTGTATAGAAGTTGACCAAGTGATGAATACCAAAGTTGTAGATCTAGTTACCCTTAACATTTTCTACAAAGGCTATATAGGGTTTTTCTGCACAGAATTGGAGTTATTTGAATGCCAAAAGTGAATGTCAGCCAGTCTTGGCAAACAGTAAAATCTGCCTTGCTACTCAATTTCCAAGTTTTTCCCCTCGAAATTTGAAATGCCAATCTACATGAAAGTTGTGTCCCTCATCAAGATGGACAACTTTCATTAAGGTATAATTTTAAGTGTTTAGGTGAATTTTGGAGAACGCGGCAAAAGTTCTGGCAGAGACCCGTGGACACTGGGTGGCAAGGGGTTTGACCAAGCCTTTGACCATGGGTTGGCCCCACAAGTGTGTTTACTAGTCAAATAGGGTCACTAGGGTGGGTTAGTGAGTTTTTCGAGGTGAGGGCCCAGGTTGACCATGGTTTGACCACTGTTGACCATTTGACCGGCTATTAGGGCTAATTAAAAACCTGGGGCGTCACAGCCTACCCCCCTTAAACGGAATCTCGTCCCGAGATTCGATTTGATAACGAAGAGATGGGGAGAAGAACTCACAATTTCGAGATTGCAGGAAGCCCGGATACTTAGTGTTAAGATAGTCCTCTGTCTCCCACGTTGCTTCTTCCTCCGTGTGATGACTCCATTGGATCTTGTACATTCGTACGGTCTGCCTTCGGTTCTTTCGCTCTTTTTTGGTCTAATACTTTCAATGGGTGCTCGACGAGCGAGAAATCTGGCTCAATCCAAGCATTAGCTTCTATGATGATTTCATTCTCCGACACAGGCATTCCCTTCTTCAATTGAGTTACATGAAACACATTGTGAACCGCGGAGAACCATTCTGGCAATTGGATACGGTAAGCCACGGGTCCACATACTTCTATAACCTCATATGGTCCAATGTAGCGCAGGGCTAACTTTCCCTTGACTCCGAACCTTTGCACACCTTTGGTGGGGGACACTTTCAAATATACATAATCTCCCACTTCAAAGTGTCGAGGTGCGGTTCCCTTGTCATCGTAACTCTTTTGCCTCATCTGTGCCATCTTCAAATTCTCTCTTATCACTTGCACCCTTTCTTCAGCCTCTTTAACTAACTCTGGTCCAAAGAGTGTTCTCTCTCCGGCCTCTGACCAATTCAGTGGATTGCGGCATCTACGTCTGTAAAGAGCATCGAACGGTGCCATTTTCAAACTGGCTTGATAGCTGTTATTGTAGGAGAATTCTGCCAAGGACAAACACTTGTCCCAACTCTTGTCAAAGTGCAAGATGCTTGCTCTCAACATGTCTTCCAAAATCTGATTTATTCTTTTCGTCGACCATCGGTACGGATGATAACTGGGCTCGCGGATCAGCTGGGTTCCCAAACACTCATGCAATTGTTCCCAAAAACGAGCTACAAACTGAGTCCCTCTATCAGAGATTATAGTCTTTGGGATTCCATGCAGACGAACTATGTGGTCCACGTACAACTCTGCATATTGTTATACGGAGTAAGTGGTGTGCACGGCAATGAAGTGAGCGGTCTTGGTGAGTCTGTCTACGATTACCCAAATAGAGTCTTTCTTTCTAGCTATTAGGGGTAAACCAACAATGAAATCCATACTAATATCGTCCCACTTCCACATAGGTATCAACAGGGGTTGGAGTACACCTGCTGATTTCAAATGACTTGCTTTCATTCGGTGGCAAGTATCACACTCGGCTACATACTTAGCTACATCCACCTTCATATTGGACCACCAAAAGTTCTGTTTCAGATCTTAGTACATCTTGGTACTACCGGGATGAATAGAGAATTTGGACATGTGAGCTTCATCTAGAATGATTTTCTTGATTTCCGGGTCAACGGGGACCATTAGACGTTTCCCAAACCAGACCACATCCTGGTGATCCTTCTGGAAACAAGTGTACTTGGGGTCTCCCTCTGCTAGTTTTTGTTTGATGGTTTGAATGTCTACATCATTGCGCTGAGCAGTGACAATTCTATCATAAAGATCGAACTCTGCCGTCAATGTATTAAGAATTCCCTGCGGTACCACTTCTAAGTTGAGCCTTCTCATTTCTTCACACAACGGTTCACTAATTGGCTCTAACTCTAGGTGGTTGTAATGATCTTTGCGGCTAAGAGCATCCGCAACAACATTTGCCTTGCCGGGGTGATTGTGCACTTCTAGATCATAATCCTTAATCAACTCAAGCCATCTTCTCTGCCTCATATTCAATTCTGACTGGGTGAAGATGTATTTGAGGCTCTTGTGATCAGTGAAGATATTGCAACGATTACCCATTAGATAATGCCTCCATATCTTGAGGGCATGGACAATAGAGGCTAACTCAAGATCATGGGTAGGATAATTGAGCTCATGGGGTCGAAGTGCCCGTGAAGCATAGGCAATGACTCAGCCTTCTTGCATAAGGACACAGCCGAGACCCGTGCCTGATGCGTCACAAAAAACTTCAAATGGTTTGGAATTATCCGGTTGCACTAACACTGGGGCTGAAGTTAGATGTTGCCTTAGGGTGTGAAAAGCTTTCTCACATTCTTCGCTCCACACGAATTTCACTCCTTTCTTGAGTAATTCGGTCATGGGTTTTGCGATTCTAGAAAAGTCAGGAATGAATCGACGGTAGTATCCCTCCAATCATAGGAAACTGCGGATTTGATGTACGTACTTGGGTGGTTTCCAATCCATCACCTCTTGAACTTTGCTAGGATCTACGGAGATACCATCGTGGGAAATGGTGTTCCCTAAGAATTTCACACTTTTCAACCAGAATTCGCATTTGGAGAACTTAGCATAAAGCTTATGATCTCGCAAACACTGAAGGACAACTCGGAGATGGTTGGCGTGTTCTTTCTCGATTTTGGAATAGATGAGAATATCATCGATAAAGACCACGACTAATTTATCGAGCTCCGTCATGAACACGGAGTTCATGAGGTACATGAAGTAGGCTGGGGCATTTGTGAGTCCGAAAGACATTACCAAGAACTCGTAAAGACCATAACGAGTGGAAAAAAGCGGTTTTAGGAATGTCGCAAGGTCGAATCTTGATTTGGTGGTAGCCAGAACGAAGGTCGATTTTAGAGAAGACTTTGGCACCAGCCAATTGATCAAAAAGAACATCGATTCGGGGAAGCGGGTATTTGTTTTTGATGGTGACTGCATTGAGTGGTCGGTAATCTACGCACATTCTCAAGCTACCATCTTTCTTCTTGACAAAGAGAGCAGGGCAACCCCAAGGAGAAGAGCTCAGGCGAATATACCCCTTATCTAACAATTCTTGGAGTTGGGTTTTTAGTTTGGCTAGCTCTTTGGGTGGCATACGATAAGGTCTTTTGGAAATGGGTGCGGTACCGGCCTGGAGTTCGATCACAAACTCGACATCTCTGTCTGGTGGCATACTAGGCAACTCATCCGGAAAGACATCCGGGTACTCGCACACTACTGGAATTTCATCAAGAGGGGAGATAATGGTCACATAGGCACAAGGATCGGTACCGTCCTTGAAAGGTAGGTACAAGGTAGTGCGCCCGACCGTAGGAGAATTGATTTCTACGACCCTATCTGATATATCTAGAATCACCTTATGTTGATTCACCCATTCCATACCCAAGATAACATCCATGCTTCCCAATTTGATGGTTATAAGATTAGATCGAATAACCTTACTTCCTAGTCTTAGAGGAACTCGAAAAGTTACTAAATGAGACGTGATATTCCCACCTGGTGTGGTAATTTTATAAGCTGATTGGATTTGTACTCCCTTTAGACCCAACTTGTCTAGTAGGCTCTCATTTATGAAACTATGAGTGGCTCCCGAATCAAATAAAATCTTAACAGGAGTGTCGTTGATAGAGAATGTACCCGTGAGCACGGAAGCTCCTTCTGGGATGTCACTCATGGCGGTGAAGTTCAACTTGCCCTGGCGTACTTGCACCATAGGCTTCTTAGCCGGAGTGACAGGCTTGTTTCCTGCACTCTGATTCTGCGGGTTGGGCTTGATCTGCCTGGGCTTGGGGCACTCGTTAATGTAATGCCCTGGCTGGCCACAGTTGTAGCAACGACGATCACCAACGTTGCGAGGAGGTGCATTAGGCTTTGGGGCCTGCTTCTGAGCACTGCGGAACTGGAAGTTCCCTGTGGGTTTGCTCTGAGGTGGCTTCATCGTCTAGCGTCCAGTTGAAGATTGCTGGGATGGGCCTGGAGCGTTCTTCTTCACAAAGCGAAACTTCTTGCCCGTTCCGCTGCCTGGGGTGAAACCAGACATCCTCTTCTTGTCCCCGTGGGCTTTATTCATAGCATCTTCTTGGGAGATAGCCTTGATCACTAGCTCATGGAAGTTTGCAGGCTCGAGCAGGTTCTCATACAACTTGCCATCAAGCCCGTCACGGAACCTTTCCATCTTCTTTGCATCAGTATCAACGTGATGCCCGCCATATTGGCACAAGCTATTGAACTTCTGAGCATAGCGATACACAGTGTCAGATCCCTGTCTAAGGGCCAACAGCTCCCTCATCTTCCTATCCATCAGTCCCTTAGTAATGTGGTGGCTCTTGAAAGCCTGCTTGAACTCATCCCAAGTCATAGCGTGCCCTCGCTGCATTGACTTGAAATGGTCCCACCACATCAAAGCTTCTCCTCGCAGTTGCAGCGCTGCGAAGTTAGCTTTGTTCTCCTCGGAGCAAGGCAGCACAAAGGCAGAGAATTTTGCCTCTATGGCCTTGATCCAAGCCTCAGCTTCCAGGGGATCTTCTGCTTTAGCGAAGGTCGGCGGCTTCATAGCGATGAACTGGGCATACGTGGTGACCTGATTAGGCCCCTCGTGGTTGGCCCCGTGTGGCGGCCCTCGGTTCATCTGTTGGGCGATCTGCTGCTGCGTTTGCAGGATCTGGCACAACACCTCGGTTTGGGTGGCCATGAAGGCCTCCGACGGCGTCATGGGCGGGGGTGGCGGCAAGTCACCGCTACCACTTGCTCCGAAACCGTTGGGCAAGCTGCGCGTGGTTCCCACCATCTGAAAAGCGAGTTTCATTAGTGAGATAGCCAAAAGCTTACTCCAAAATGATGACAAGTATGATCACGCATAATCACATCTCATTAGCATTTAAATGATGAGGACAGCAACAGTCGACAATATTCCATAGCCACCAAGATTCATAGAATCGTTTTGTTAACACAGTTAGGAATGCGATCACTCGAATGCACGGGCTCACATTTACCCTCGGACAATTACTTCCACTTCGGGTACCTACAAAGGTGGTATGCGAACGAGCACTTAATCGCTGTCAACGAGTGATGCCCTTAGAAATCCTTTGGTTTACCAACGTTTTTAGGTAGAAGTGCAAATTGACAAGCGTGGTCATTTGCAACGGTTTATTCAAGAATTTGGACGATCATACACAACGAACTTCCATTACTGAATGACAAAAGAATCCACTTAAGGCACACATGCTTAAGCATTCATTATTACAACAAGATAGAACAAGGTCCAAGGACATTACAACTCTCGAATTTGAAAACAACAAGGCATGACACGATACAAGCAGTTACTCGGCACGAAAACGTGCTGACAAGCCAACTACTCTAAACATCTCAAGACAACTCGATAGAATCGACATCTTTCTTATTCCTGCTGTCGGCAATCTAGTTGCCCACTGAAGCACCACTGTACGTAGGCGAAGCTAGGGGAGTCGGTAACGGTGGTCCTGCCTGGCTCATCTGATCCAGACCGGACAAACCCCCGCGCCGCTCCTCCGGTGTGCTCGCATGCGGGGGCGATGGTCGTAAGGCCACTATAGCCTCGCAAGGCCGCCACCGTACCTCGGCCTCCTCCACTCGCCGCCGCATATCGGCAATGTTACGAAGTAACGTCGACCTCTCAATCTCATGCACATCGGCATTCTCCTCTAGTGTATGGTTCTCGGCCTCCCAGATCTACAATCCTCTGTAGGCGGTCGCCTCTCTCTAGCTCTAACTGAAATCTCCTAGCACGCAGCCTGTCATTCTCCTGCTGCACCTGAGTAAGCGTAAAGTTCAGCTGCTGGTGTGCTGCTGAAAGCTGCTGCCAATCACGCCTAGATGCCTCCAAACGCTGCCCAATAATCGCTGCGGTATTATAGCGCAGCCCCTGAAGTGTGAAGACCACGTTCAGACAACGAGCTAGCGTCTGAGTAACATCCAACGGCTCTGCTAGTGTCAACAGCTCCCGTAGGTGATCCATACGGTCCAACAATGCTGGGTCGTGAGGACTCACAACAGGAAACAATCCAAACGGAGAGAGAGCTACCACGGTGGGGTTGTGGTCACAGAAATCTGTCAGCACTCTGAGGGCGGCTGACTCAACGGACTCGTGAGTGATAAATCCCCAGTAGATAAAACTCAAGTCGAACCCGTCGGCGTGGTCCGGGTGTGGCAGAACAGTGACGATCACTCTGCAACGGGGAACGCCATAGCGCTCGAACTCCTTCACCTCGTAAGTCGGTGGCGTGAGGTAGCCTGCGGCGCTGAGTGCTTCCCACGCAAGGCACGGAAAACCCTACCAGTGCAACCCGTTGGTACGGATCGTACCGTCAGCGTCGAACTCGTGGAACACGGGGAAAGCCATATGTACACAAATGTAACTCATGTCAGATCTCAAAGAGAACAGTATGTCAAATGGTGAAGTTCTGGCAGCTGTGAATAAAAATTCATAACCAAAAATTCAGAAACCTCAAAACTTCCCAAGTTTTCCCGGTTCCAAAATAAATTCTTTAACAATTAATTAAATTTTAAGGTTGAGCATCGAACAAGGAAACAAGGTTGTAATAACAAGTCTCAATCCAACCCAAAATGAACTAGGATTGAGACTTGCTATTACAAGATAACTAGTTAAGGAGCAATTGTTTTTAACAATTTGGTTTAATTAACCTGGCACAAGGTAACAACTTTTTCAAAATTTCGATAGCATGACGGCTAGGAATGAGAGGTACTTTAGTTTATAAAAAGCACACACTAGCAAAATCTTCCTTAGAGAGCATATAGAAGTTCGGTTTTGGGTCCATTTTAGTTGTTTCGATTTTTAACATGCATGCAAGACGTCCTATCCGACCTCACATGGCAATCAAGCCAAAAATCGAAGTTAGTGCCGGTGGCAAGGCTTTTAATCGTCTCTCCCTATAATATCTAGTCGAGAGCTATACGGTACTCGCTTAACGACAAACGAAGCGTTGTTATGTACCTGCAGAAAACGAACCTTTCGTGCCAGCACGTCACGAAAGCGTCCACATTCATTACCGTTCACTACAGAAACGGCATCCATGCGTTAAGCCGCTGCATGGACAGCGTCCAACCTCGGACACCCTCCATTTGAATGGAGTGTATCCTTGCCTCGCATGAGCGACATGCGGAATGCACACGTATGAAACACGTGGCGACACACAACTCATAAACAGACGTGAAGATGGGATCCGTGGAATGGATCACTCCATCAACCCTCGCAATTCCCGTGATGCGGAACAACACACGTATAAAACACGTGGCTCCTAATTTGGTTGTGCAAGAAGTAAGTCTGACATAAAGTAATGTGCTGGAAGTTAGCAAAATAAACCATAGGTTAAATAAGCCACCTGAAAGAACCCAAAATTCCCTCTAGGGCCTCTCGGTCTAGTTTATCCTTAGCGGACCAACGTATTTTGGAAAATCAAACAATCTTGGCATATTTTATTCAAAAACCATTGATTAAGGTTTATTAATTAATCTCTGGTGCATATAAGCTCTGATGCCAACTGTGACAACCCGCCCAAGAAAATACCGTACTATCGCCTAAGACCGATCCACTTTGGTCATTAAGCAATAATAAAGTATCATCCTGTCGTTAGTTGCCGGGTTAATGCCCGGTAAATCACTTGAAAAGCAACAAGGATCGAATATATGCATTAAAACTCACTTGAAGGCGAGTCCAGAGATACAGCAACATTAATATCCAGATTCATACCCCGTGGGGTTTAATTATTACAAACCATAGTTTTTGCCATGATGAAATAGTTCAGAGTTTTCGAAAACAGCGGAATTTAACTAACGGAAGCGAAGACACCACGGGAGGCCATCCATGATGCTTTCAGTAGTCGTCCTCCACCCACTCCAGCTCACAGCCGAGCGGGATCTCTCCGGGCCACACATCACAGAAGGCATTACTTGGATCAACACATTATAGCAAGGCTGAGTATACTAATACTCAGCAAGACTTACCCGTCGGTGATAACTACTTCACCAAATCTAGACCATGAAAGGCTTTTTGGCTACTGGGTTGCTTTTGCTAAAAAGTAACAAAGAGTAGGTCCTTACTTTCAAGATTTTAGCACAAGTTCTAGTAGGTTTAATCTTTACTACATTAGCCAACTAGTACAAACAAAGTTGTACAATACAATTAATCAAGCGTAATATTCATCAACTTCCATCATTAGGGATCTCATGACTAGTGGAGTAAGTAGTCTCGGATAACGGTGAGAGGCTGACAATCGATTGATTTAAACCTTGCAAGGTAAACCCAAACACACGGTAGGCTGCCCACAAAGGTACAACTGTCCCAGGCCGTTTCCAAAAATCCTTGGGTCGGGATCGAATCTTACAGTCTTTGGTGCAGGCTATCTGGCATACCCCGCGAGATACCCGGAGTCACCATACACCACCGGTAGCTAGCCGTGAGAGTGAATCCCAAGAGTAGTAATGGTAGGATCCCTCGCCACCTCATTAAGGTACTAGGCTTACCGGTCCCATGCCCGACATGTGCTTAGTACATTCAAAAACTTAACCCACATAACCACTGGACCGGAGCCCAGATCCCAGGCTCTTACCACGTGAGCAATCCATTTAAGATATATTATGATTCCTATCTAGGAACCTATTCTCGCGAGTGAGGTTATCACCCGACTTGTAACGGTCCTATAGCTTAGCAGCTATCGACCTATCATTCTAGTAAGGACAAAGGTACCTAGGGATCATGCATCTAGGGTTTCATTCAACTCCTGAACGTAAATGCACAATCATCCATAGATAATTGAATACAGAATTTGAAAACTGGGTTAGATGCACCGAGCTTGCCTTCGTCGGCTAGGTTAGCCCCGGGCACCCTCGGTGTCGAGCACTTCCACGTCTTTGCGGCGAAGCTTCCGCTCCTCCTTCCTCGGTTTCCGGGACAAGGGAGTAATCTCCGTCCGGAAGATCTACACGGAATGCAATGCAAGTTTAGGTGATGTGATAGTTCGTTTTCTTATCCAACTCTTTGTTGGTCATATTCACCTTAACAAGCATATAGCTAGTGTTTCTCTTTTAGGAAGGTTAGTAGTTGTACATGGGCTATTCTTTTATTGTGCATTTGAATAAAGATTTTTATTATACTTGTCATTTAATGTGAAGGCTTTAATTCCTTTTACTTTCACAAGCAAGGGTATAAATAATATTTTATTTATGAATTACTTTCTTATCAGCAATGATATTTAATTACCTTTTAATTAAATTAGGAAATACTTTCAAAAAGGAAAAAGAATTAAATAAGGGCTTATCTTTATTAAATTTCTCTTTAATATTAAAAGGGGCTTTTAAGCTTTTTATTAAGCAATTAAATTACCAAGAATTAAGGAAATGTTTCTTAACCATATTAGCACCTATCCTGGTCCATTGGACCCACATGTAAGTGTTGGGGACTAGGAAATTAAATACCATTGAAAATAACAAGGGCTAGCTAGTGATTCAAATTAAATGCATACAAAAATAAATAAGCATCAAAATGATCCAAACTTTCTCCTGCATGCACTCTGGTCCTAAACCAGCCTAAAGAACCAGCATGTTCACCAAGGAACTCTACTGATCTTAGCTTATCATTTTCCAAAGGAAAACATGCATAAATCAAGAGTAAATATTTCTGGTAAACCAAAAATCATGATTAATTGACAAGATCTGTATTTTGACATAACGAGACAGTGTGCACAAGTTGAGCTAGAAAACATAAATATATTTAGCAAGAAAAATCATCTAGGCAGTTTCTGCAGGAATGGAAAACAATTTATTTAACAAGATCCACTGCATAACTTTGTGCAATTTTTGGCACAGCAGCTAGTCATGACCTAACACACAACATATCCAAAATTGGGATACATAGGAGTTATGGATTTAAAGTTATGCCAGATCTAGGTTTTTAACATTTATATTTTTCATGCTAAAACTATTTAGAATCCAGCCATGTGCAAATAACAAAAGTGGTGGGATTTCTCTTCCTGAACCCAACAAAATCGGTTTGGTATTTTTCTGATTTTTCTACGAATTTCTACGAATTTTTAATGCTCTGGACTGATCTGCAAGAAAACTTAGATAGAGTTCTTAACAACTGGGCCCTGGATTTTATGTGAAGCACCCTAGAAATATTTCGATGAAAGCAATCAGGCCCTTAGCCGGGCCGGGCGGCGCGGGCACGGCCAACGCCGGCAAGCCGGCGGCGCGCCGGCCGGGCAAGCGGCCCTGCTCGACCACAAGCTCACCTAGGGTCTGTAGGTGTCCGGAGTGGAGGCGGAGAGGTGACCGGCGACGGGGTTCAGCGGCGGCCATGGCGGCTCGGGGAAAACCGACGAGGATGCACGGTGCTGGGCAATTGGCAAGCGCGCTAGCTACACTGGGAGCTAGGGAAGCTAACAGGGCAGTTGGACGGCGGCGAGCATGGGTGGCGAGCTCTAGCACCGGGCGGCGGCGACAATGGCGGCGGGCGACTCGGGCCGGGCGCGCGGAGGGGGGCAAGGGCTTTTATACGCGGCTCGGCGCGTCCGTGGGTGACGAGGGGGTGATGGCGGAGATGCTCGCCGTGCTACGGCGGCTCGGGGCTCGCGCGTACGACCGGCGACGTCGCCGATGGACCGCCGGTTCGTGGCGCGCGCGTACGGCGGCGTTCCGACGCGGACTCGGCGCGCCTAGGGGCGGGGACGCGGCCGGGGGGCGGGCGACCTCGGGCGGGGGCGAGCCTCGGGCGGTGCGCGGCCTCGGGAGGCGCGGGCGCGGATGCGGGGGCGGCGGCGCACGGCCGGCGACGAGCGGCGTGCTGAGCGGGCGACGTCGCGGTGTGCGACGCTCTGCCCGGTTTTGTTTTGCTGGTGCCGTGTTTGAAATGAATTTGCTCCAAATTTTTTATAGAAGTTGACCAAGTGATGAATACCAAAGTTGTAGATCTAGTTACCCTTAACATTTTCTACAAAGGCTATATAGGGCTTTTCTGTACAGAATTGGAGTTATTTGAATGCCAAAAGTGAATGCCAGCCAGTCTTGGCAAACAGTAAAATCTGCCTTGCAACTCAATTTCCAAGTTTTCCCCTCAAAATTTGAAATGCCAATCTACATGAAAGTTGTGTCCCTCATCAAGATGGACAACTTTCATAAAGGTAGAATTTGAAGTGTTTAGGTGAATTTTGGAGAACGCGACAAAAGTTCCGGTAGACACCTGTGGACACTGGGTGGCAAGGGGTTTGACCAAGCCTTTGACCATGGGTTGGCCCCACAAGTGTGTTTACTAGTCAAATAGGGTCACTAGGATGGGTTAGTGAGTTATTCGAGGTGAGGGCCCAGGTTGACCGTGGTTTGACCACTGTTGACCATTTGACCAGCTATTAGGGCTAATTAAAAACCTGGGGCGTCATAGTTGTGGTGATATATGTTGTATACATATAAAAATATTCTGGTGATATCTGTTTGATTTGGTGATCTCGGTTGATCTAGTAAATATATGGTGATTTGGCAATCTTTTTAGTTGTTGTGTTGGGCTGAAATGTATATATTCTGAAATGTATATGGGCTGAAATGAATATGAGTTGAAATTAGACCTGTTTACAAACTGTCACATCATCTGCCACGTCAGCGACACGTGGACGCCAAGTCAGCAACGCGTGGTTGCCACGTCAGCACCACGTGGCTGCAACGTCAGCGTCACGTGGCTGCCACGTCAGTGCCACGTGTTTACCACGTGGCTGCCACGTCAGCGCCACGTGGCTGCCACGTCAGTGACACGTTGTTAAAACACCATCGCCATGTCATCTGCCACATAATCACCACATCATCTGCCACGTCATCTCTACAAGTGATGTGGCAAGTTAATCCATGACAGTCACTTTCGTCACAGATTTTGGGCTTTGAACTGGGTTCACTGGGCTTTATACCAATCTATGATGGTCTGAAAACGTCATGGATTACGACAATCCATGACGAAACCGTTAATACGTCACGAGAGGTGATTTGTGACGCTCAATCCATGACGAAATGAAATTTCGTCATAGATGCCGTTTTATGACGAAAATTGGATGATCCGTGACGAAAATTGACCATCATAGATCACAAGGTTTTTTGTAGTGCGAAAACGCCGCCGGTCCACTCGACGAGGATGTCACTTCATCTTCTTCCTCCTGGTCATGCCTCCGCGAGGGATGCAACAATGGGCCCCCGCAGCCGCTTCTCTAGCCAGATCCCCATCGGGACTCGGCAGTCACCTCCGGGTGGAAGGGCGGTGTCCCCAGTCGTGGAGGCATGGGGTCAGGGCCGGGGCGAGCTCACTGAGGTCGATGCGCATGGAGCATGGTGCGGGGTGCTAGCAGCGCGAGGCGCAGTAAACGACACTGGTAGCATGTGGAGCTTCCTCTCTAGGGAAGCACCAGCGCTGGTGGCCATTGGAGCTCCCACGCGCGGGAGCGCCTGTGTTGGCGGGCGTGTCAGGCATGGGGAGGAGCCAGCGAGTCAGCCAACCACCAGATCTGGGCCGTGGGAGGGGGGAGCCACCCGACAGCCAGATGTTAGCTGTTGAGGCGCAGCACCGCTGGGGCGGACTTCGCATGGAGTAGGGCAGCCACTGCCACTCCATCACGGCAGACGACACCCGTACAAGCCGGTGCTCCCCCGCGACAACGGGCATGGACAGTCCTGCCCCCAATCCTCTGGCCTCTCCTCCGGTGACGATGCATGCGAGCGGCCCCGTGAAGGATCAGATTAGTAACTAAAGAGGGGGGAGGGGTGAATGGGAGCTGATAAAAATTCTTCTTCAAAGAACTCGGCCTATGTCCCAATCGCAACTCCAAGAGTCACACACAAACAAGTGGAAGGAATCACACACCTCTCTAGAGATCTTAGAACAAAGATTAAAAGGCTTGGACACAAGAAGAAAGCAACCATGAACAAAACAGAGCAAAATCGAGCACTGCAGCAACCTACTGGAACACACGACTAATAGGTCGGAACTTCTGGACCAAGCCCGAGCCTCACCGGAAGACATTATCAGAACTACCGTCGAAACCTAGAACTGCAGCAACCTACCAGAACATACGACCAAGAGGTCGGAACTTCTTGACCAAGGCTGAGACCCACCGGAAGATATTATCAGAACATCCTCCCCCCTGCCGGAACATATAACCTTAGGGTCGGAACTTCCGGGCCCTACCGGAACATACAGCCTCAGGGTCGGAACTTCTTGAACAGCCCCAAAAAAAACGCCAGTGGGTCAACTCCAAACTTTCGATCGATGGATCTCCCAAACCGCTTGGAGCCTTGAGACGAAACTTTGGGGAGATGATGAACACCCCAAGGGGAGGATACCCCAAAAATTTCAGCCTGTAACTCCCTACAACTCCTGGAATCACGAACCCTTGCCAAGAACACTATGAACTAGGGTTCATCCAAAAATCAACAAATCGAAGGCCAAATCCGACATTTGAGGGGTCAAGATCATCCACAAAGAGACACAAGGCACTTGTCGTATGGACCTCCGTGGGCCCACTACCTCGGTGGGTACCAGGACCGACTACTCGGTGGGCCCCTGGGACTACTCGGCTTGTTCCACACGGCACCTAATGGCGTGAGGCACAAGGAATACGGTGGAGAAGTACTCGAATAGGAAGCTATACATGTCCTGCACTGTGTAGAGAACTCCTAGACGTACCCGACTAGTACTCTCTCACAAAACCGACTTGTAACCCTGCCTCCCGGACTATATAAGGCGAGGTAGGGACCTGTCTCTCTCATATACACATCATCTTGTAAACACACCTAATCAATCCAGAGCTACGCATCATACAGGTGTCACACCTGATTTCCGAAGAGGAACCAAGTGCATCTCATATGTGCGCCAGGATCAGTTCACACACATATGATAGACAAAAATGAGTGAAATACCATAAACAGTTTACAAACGTATTTCAAAGTTTAACCTCTTATTACACTCATGCGGGGAGACTCGAAGGTCTCTAACAACGGAAAACGATAACTACTCGTCGAGTCCTCGTCTTCCGCTCCCACGGAGCACTTGACGCGGGGGTCCGCAAGCCTCACGGCTCATCGAAGTCATCGTAGAACTCCCCTCCAAAGTTCTCCTCCGAACGGCGATAGGCAAGGCCGAGCACACTTATGGTTGGAGCTCAGCAAGTGGGGGAAAAAATGCAAGGCTATCAAGGATAGGCTAAGGTTTTGCAGCGGTTAGCATTTTAATGTTGGTCAAGTTTTAATTAAAGAACACCTAATTACTAAGTGTAAGTTCGTACCAACCCACTTAAGAAAAACGTAAATGCCAAAACAACCCAAACTCCACGAGCTTCACTAACCACGATTTATCTCATCTTTAAGTTTATTAATCATGTGAGGGTCCAAGCCGCTCATGACCGTGAGCACGGCTGATCGATCAGTTTTACACTCTGCAGAGGTTTGCACACTTTACCCACAGTTCGCGTAAAAGCTCCGAAGAACTTTAAACCCAACCATGCGATGCGGCCAAGCACCATACCACACTTCCGAGGTGTGATTGCATAGGGACGCTACGAAGCCTTTACAAAGGCATGCAAAAGACTAACGACCCGCATAGTTACGGATCGGGGCGGACCATAACCCTCCCTAGTGGTCAGCACCTTAGCAAAGGCTACTACCCCAAAAGGGCCGGGCTATACCCCTGCAACCCGGATCCCCCTCTCGCTCCTTACGGAAAAGGGCCACTAGTACGATCACACACCTAATTATTCGGCTAAGGTCAGAGCCATGTAACACTGTGGTTGCGCATGTTTTCTTGGGTGGTTCTCCATGTTCCGATTAAATCGAGTGTTCTTGCATTACCCAAAACATTAACTATAAACCATGTATCATTTCCATAAAAGACCCATTTATCCAACCCATGTTAAGCAACTAGCGTTTTCTACCCAAAACTTTATTTAAAAGGGCTAGGCCAAGGATCAGGGTAAAAGATCTAGGTAAGTCCTTAAAAAGGTTTTCCCCATCAAATTAATGCAATGATAACATAAAGTAAACATTAATTTGTAATGCAATTATATAGGACAGAAAGAGAACATGCAGGGGGAGAAGACCACTTGCCTTCCTCAACTACAGTAAAAACTTCTTCCTCTTCGAACAACTGCTCCTGATCGTCCCCGAGAGGTGGCTCAGATGAAACAGGCACGATATCTACGATGCACACATAAAGCATACAATAAATAAAACAGATCACCAAACAATCCTAAAGGCTAAAAACATGCTACTAAAACGACGGGCTCGCTGAGACGATCGTAAGGACTACTAGAACGCTAAAATCGGAGCTATAACGGAGAAGTTATGCTAAAAACAAGGTTTAAGGACTAATTTGCGATAAACTAAACTATACAGGGGCCTAACAGCAAGAAAACAGGGGCTAAAACATAAATAAATTTAAAAATAGAAGGTTTAAACTCTAAAAGGGCTGTTCTGGACCTCTGAGCAAAGATTTAATAAAAACAGGGGCTTAAATACAAAACCCAGGACTGAAATGTAATGATCTTTAAAGGTGGGAGGACCGGCTTGCGAAAATAAAAGAGTTGGGGGTCTCTTTAGCAAATTGTCCCCGGGTTGACCGTTACCCATGGTTTGACCCGCGGGGTCCAGAGGATCTGGGCCGTGGATGGCCGATCCGATGGCCATCCACGCCCGCGCGCGTCCGAGGGGCGGCGCCCGCGCGCGGCGGCGGCGCGCGCGCGCGCGCGAGGCGGTTGGGTCGCCGACGACGACCAAACAGAGGCTCCCGCCACGGAAACGCGCGGAAACAAGCCCTACGTGTAGCCGGGAACGACGCGAGTTCAAACGCGTGCTTGCACGGGTGGAAAAAGGCGACGGCCGAGGCGGGCGTCCATGGGGGCGGACGGCCGGCGGCCGGCCAAGCGGCGGCGGCGCTACGGTCGGGCACAAGTGAAAAGAAGGGCGGGGATAGGGTCCTTACGGCGGTTAGGAGCTCTGGTGGGCGGGAATTGGTTGGAGAAGCGGCGGCGGCGCAGATCAACTCCGGCGACCGATCTCCACGGGCGGCGACGGCGAGCTGCGTCTAGGGGGCACGAGGGCCTACGGGTTCGATTCGATGCGACGGTTAGCTCACACGTGCGAAGAGGAAACGATTGAGGGGGTCCAGGGGCTTTACCGACGGCGGACGGGCTCGGGCGACGGCAATGGCGCGGCGGCGCACGGTTCACGGCGGCGGCGCAAGTGGCTAGGGCACCGGGAGGCGCCGGGAGCTCGGTGTGAAGCGAAGGGGGGGGATAGCGGGGTGCCCTGGGGGGTTTAAATAGGGCCGAGGGGGCGCCGGGAGGCGGTTCACCGGCGGCCTCGCCATTAACGGCCGCGGCTTGAATGAGGGTTAAGGGGGAGGGGGTTTAAGGGTGGTAACGGCCGATTGAAGAGGGGGAATTGATGGGGAGGCTTCAAGGCGGCTTAAAATCGCGGTTTGAAGGCGCGGGGTGCAGGGAGCTGGCCGGTAACGGCCGGCGGCGCGCGGAGTGCGGCGCGGTTGACCCGGCCGGGAGGAGGGAGACGAGCCCGACGGCGCCGGTCCCACTCGTCGGTGGCCGGAGCAAAAAGAAAAAGGAAGGGAGGCGGGGGGGGGGGCCGGCGGGGTGCGGAGTTGGGCCGCCGGGCCGTTGCGGGCGCAAGGGGAAAAGAAAAAGAAAGGCCTGCCAGCCTGGGCTCTTGCGGGCTGGGCTAGAAGAAATAGGGAGAGGAGAGAGAGAGAGAGAAGGGTTTTGCCTCTTTTTTTTCAAATTTCTTTCAAATTCATTTTTCAAACATTCAAACTCCAATCAAATGAAAACCATGCATTCAAATCATGATGCACAAACACTTATTATCTCTAAATTATTTTAGTGATGTTTATTTATTTAAAAGCCAATTTGTTTTAATGATTTATTTATGTCCTTAAAGGAAATTTTAAACCTTGCCTTTTTGTTGCTAAATTATTTTAGTGATGGAATTTTTAGGGTGTTACAACAGGACGTAGGGTATTACGCACCTCGCGGCCCGAACCTGTCTAAATTGTGTGCCACGTGTCTCTTCCTTCGAGTTACCGATCTCGGCGAGGCCACATTCATCTACCTCGGGTACTCCCCTTGGTAGGTTGCCGGTCTAAAACACCGAGGCGCCAGGTAGGGGCTCTCGTTGAAGATCTCATGGTGAACTCGACGGCTTCAATCTTTCATCAAGCCAACTATCGCCTTCAACCGCGGCGACACCTTCGTCTTCGACTCCTTGGTCTGCACTGCTGACGGCGCCGGATCCTTCCAATGCCGCCTCACCATGACGCCCAACCCAAAGACCGGGCTCGTGACGCTTCCTGAAGTGATCACGGGCGATCTTGCTGGAAAATTCGGCGAAATTTCGCTCTACAACCAACACGCCGACTTCGAGTTTGGATCCGCCTCCAACTCGAACTCGACGTCCCCGTGGGCCATCACATGCGAGCCGGCTACTCAGCCATCGTGCGCGAACTCCCCACTCCATGAGCACTTCCCATACGGCCTCTGCAACGTCAGTAAGGCCCACGCGAAGGCTCTCACCGCGCGCCGGGCCGGCAAGGAGATCGTCTCCGAGTACAACTCGGACTCCAACCCCGTCTCCGGCTACTACTCAGGCTCCTCCTACGAGTTTGACTTCGGGTCGGACCCTGACGAGCCCGAGTCCGAGAACCCCACGACTGGTTATAACATCTACACCCGCCGGGAGATTCGTCTACTTGCCAGACCGCAAGCCCGCAGACCTGATAGACTGGAACTCACGCCGCGTCGCCTACCTCGACTCGCTTCCCTTCCAGGAGGGAACACCGCTAGCTCCAGCTGAGGAGCACACTCCAACAGAGGTGGCGACTTCCGACTCCAGTCTCGGCACCCCCGATCGCCAAGTCTTCATGGCTGCTGGTGAGACGCCGGGACCCTCAGGGACACGCCCTAACGGATATCTCGAGGATATCTCAGCAGATGAGTTGTCTGCCAATGCACTCGCAGACGAAACCAACGACAACAAGAACGCCCGACGTGAACGCAACAGAAAGCGGAACGAACGGCGCCGATGTCTCCATGAGACCCTACCCATACGGAATCTCGTAGAGGCTCTTGACCAAGTCGAAAATCGGGTGCACACCACCCCAGAGCAGTGCCTCATGTCTATCACCACGATAGCACATCAGGCTCAGGGGATGCGCGCGGGAGAAGTCATCACCAAGCTCGCGGAGGACGCCTACTTCATGAGAGTCGACAACAGAGTTGCTCAAGTGCCTCCCATCAGAACTCACCAACCCGACAACGAAGCCACAAGTCGCAGTCTAGCGGACAACGGACGCAACCGTACTCAAGGAGAACTACCGCCTAACCCCAACTGTACTCGGGCATCGGCCGGTGGACCTTCTCAGGGTGGCAACAGCACCGGCGGCGCCGGCGTTAACCACGATGTCATTCCTCATCGTGATGCTGGTGGCGGAGGCAGTGGCGGCGGGAGCTCCTCACACGGGGCTGCCAGGAGAGCCGGTGGCGGAGGCGACCGCGGCGGCCGAGGCCACGCGAAGCGACCATGCCTCCGTGTCTCACGCGGTGGCTACGATGCCCGCCAAAAAATTGAAGAACTACGACGCAAAAATTCCTCCACGGCAGGCGACAACGACGGCTTCCCCACCTTCTCTGCTCGGCTTCGCAATCTGCTTCTCCCGGAGAAATTCAAACCCCTGGGGATCACCAAGTACGATGCAAAGCAAGATCCCTGGAGAAATTCAAACCCCTGGGGATCACCAAGTACGATGCGAAACAAGATCCAGTACAGTGGCTCAGATGCTACGCCCTCTCCATCGAAAATGCTGGTGGCAACAACGACACAAAGTGTCTCTACTTTCCCTTCTGCCTGGACCAAGCTCCACTTACATGGCTCCAGTCACTCGAGAAGTACTCGATCGACAAGTGGGACCAGCTCAATGAACAGTTCACCAGCAACTTCGCGGGCGATATGGGTCGCTCGGGTACTCGCATGGACCTGGCAATGGTGAAGCAGGAACAGGGCGAGACCCTACCCAAGTACATGCGGCGCTTCTTCGACAAGCGCACCACCGTAGTCGACGTCACCGACAAGGAGGTCATCGACCTCTTCCAATACGGTCTCTAACACCGCCGCACCTTTGAAGACTTCGGTCGTCGCCGCCCGAGCTCCATCACCCACCTCAAGGATATGATCACCTCATGGGCTGATGAAGAAGACAAGGCCAATGCCAAGTACGACGCCATTCGTGGCAAGAGCAAGCAAAACACGGGCGGCAACAACAACAACAACAAGGATCAAGGCAGTCACAGCAACTACTCGGGTCCTAATCGCAACCGCAAGATAGACAACACAGTCACAGCTATCCAGCGCCCTGCGAAAGACAACTCGAAGAAGACCTCCGACGGCTTCAAGACTTGCTGAAAGAGAAGTGCCCGTGGCATCTGGATGGCAACCACATACCGAACAGTGCTACCAACTCCGGCGAGCACTCAAAGACACTCCAGAACCACGGCACCCTCACAACAAGAAAGGCAAGAAAAAGGCCGACGAAGGCAATGGCGACTTCCAAGAACCTGACAAGACAGTGAACGTCCTCTTCGGCGGACTACCCAACAGACGGTCTCAGAAGGCCACTCGACGAGAAGTCTTGAACATTGAACCAACGGTTCCAACCCCTCTCAGGTGGTCAGAGGTACCCATCACCTTCTCCCGCGCGGATCAACGGACAAGCTTCTCTGAACCAGAGCGGTTTCCACTGGTCCTGAAGTCGGTAGTCATGGGCTCCAGACTCAACAAGGTACTCATCGATGGTGGAAGCGGGCTCAACGTCCTTTTCACCAAGACCTTGAAGAAAATGAAGCTCGACATCACCCACATGCTCACCAAGAGCACTTCGCCTTTCTACGGCATCGTCCCCGGGAACGCGTCCATCCCACTAGGCTCAGTGGTCCTGCCAGTTACCTTCGGGGGGACAAGAGAAAACTACCGCACCGAGTACATCAAGTTTGAAGTCGCGGACTTCGAGACTTCCTACCACGCCATCCTCGGCAGACCAGCTATCGCCAAAAGTTCATGGCAGTACCTCACTACACATACTTGGTACTCAAGATGCCAAGTCCGACCGGTGTACTCTTGCTACAAGGGGACTTGAAGATATCCTTCGACTGTGACACAGAAGCTGTGGAACTCGCAGCCACGAATCAAGTACCCAACGCAATGATGGAGATCTACGCTGCATCCAAGAAGCTTGCCCCAAGTGAACTTGACATCCCAAAGAAGTCGGACAACGCCAACAAGCCTCAGCCAGCTGAGGAGGTTCAAGTCAAGACGATTGACCTCGGGACAGGCGACAACAGCAAGACTACCACCATCGGGGCTGGCCTCGACCCGAAATAGGAAGATGCGCTCGTCAGCCCTCCGGGCTAACCGAGACATCTTCGCTTGGAAGCCAGTGGACATGCCAGGGGTGCCCAGGCAGCTGATCGAGCACTCACTCAACGTCGATCCTAAAGCTTCCCCGAAGCGACAACACCTCCGCCGTTTCGCCGACAATAGACAGGATGCCATCAAGAAGGAACTCGCTAAACTACCCGCGGATGGCTTCATCAGAGAAGTCTTCCATCCTGAGTGGCTCACCAACCCCGTCCTCGTCCGCAAGAAGAACACGAACGAGTGGAGGATTTGCGTCGACTACACCGACCTCAACAAGCACTTCCCAAGGACCTCTTCGGGTTGCCGCGGATAGACCAAGTCATCGACTCCACGGCGGGCTACGACCTGCTCTGCTTCCTCGACTGCTACTCTGGGTACCACCAGATCACTATCAAGGAAGAAGACCAGGATAAGACCGCGTTCATCACCCCATTTGACGCGTATTGCTACACGACCATGTCTTTCGGGTTGAAGAACGCTGGCGCTACCTACTAGCGAGCTATCCAGGCCTGTTTCAAGAGACAGCTCAACAAGAACGTCAAAGCCTATGTGGATGACGTGGTCGTCAAGACCAGAAACTCTGACACGCTCATCGCCGATCTTGAAGAGACTTTCGCATCCTTGCGAGAGTACCGCTGGAAGCTCAACCCGAACAAGTGCGTCTTCGGTGTACCGTCGGGAAAACTACTCAGCTTCATCATCAGCCATCGCGGCATCAAAGCCAACCCCGAGAAGATCTCCGCCATCACCAACATGAAAGCTCCCACCTCCATTAAAGATGTGCAGAAGCTCACCGGGTGCATGGCGGCCCTGAACAGATTCATCTCGAAGCTTGGAGAACGGGGGCTCCCCTTCTTCAAACTACTCAAGCACCAAGAGAAGTTCGCGTAGACTCCAGATGCAGACCAAGCCCTTGCTCAGCTCAAGGACTTCTTATACAAGCCACCAGTCCTCACGGCTCCTCGCAAAAAGGAGCAGCTACTGCACTACCTTGCTGCGACTACTCACGTGGTCAGTACTGCCATCATCGTCGAGCGGCATGAAGACGGCCACACCTACCCAGTCCAGCGTCCAATCTACTTCGTCAGCAAGGTCTTTTCGAAATCTAAGGCACGCTACCAACCAGTACAGAAGCTACTATATGCAGTGCTCATCACCTCGTGGAAGCTACGACACTACTTCCAGGAGTACTCGATCTCCGTCGTCACCGACTACCCGCTCGGTGACATCCTGCGGAACCAAGATGCTACTGGAAGAATCTCCAAGTGGGCAGTCGAACTCAGCGCCCTCAACATCGACTTCAAGCCACGAACAGCCATCAAGTCACAGGCACTAGTTGACTTCATGGAAGTGACGGGAAAATCAGCTACCAACTCCAACCGAGCGCCCATAGCATTGGATGATGTACTTCAACGGCTCGATCAAGCTCGAAGGCGCAGGTGCAGGGGTGCTCTTGATTTCCCCAACGGGCGAACAACTCAAGTACGTCCTGTAGATCTTCTGGAAGGTCTCAAACAACGAAGCCAAGTACGAAGCTCTACTACACGGGCTCTGCCTCGCAGCTTCTCTGGGCATCAAGCGACTACTAGTCTACGGCAACTCCGCAGTGGTCATCAACCAAGTCAACAAGTCCTGGGACCGCAACAAGGAGAACATGGACACCTAGTGCCTAGAAGTTCATAAGCTCGAGAACAAGTTCTACGGTCTCGAGTTCCACCACGTCGTCCGCGGCAACAATGTTGCAGCGGACGTCCTGTCGAAGTGTTGTGGGGAAAGCCGCAGCTCTCGCACACGAACAATGAAGGGAAACAAAAGCTCAAGAACCAAAACCAAAACACAGAATAAAGGACATCCAAAGGCTCTTTTCACGATAGTTGATTTCTCAAAAGTCGATCCCCTTTACAAGTGCCGGTCCGTCTCCTTTTATAGGGAGGCGGGCGGACTTTTACATTTCCGAGAACACCCTCGTGTAAAACGAATCAAAACAGAATGTGCTAGGCTATCTTCGGGTAATCTCCAATTGGGTCTCCACGTAATCGGCGCTTCATGATGTCACGCCCCAAATCGCGGTGCCTTTCCAGCTCTTATCACGTGCGCTTGTCGGGGTGAAACCCCCCCCCCCCCCCCCGAGCCCTTTGGAGATCTCCCTTTCGCCTAGCCTTCTTCGTTACCTAAAACGAAAACAATACTCAAGTTTAAACTGGTTAAGTGTTAGGAACGACGAAACCCCCTGTGCGAAAAACAGGCCGAGGCTCCCGGAGTGAACAATATTCGCCCCGGAGGTTTCATCTCGGAATAAGCTGTCAAGCGAGACTTCGACACCCTGTGCCATGCTGGATTCGTTTGACGGCTTCGTTGGCGACGAAGGGTGCCAGCCAAAACGCAACGCCCGGAAGGGTGGAAATGGAATCCGCTGTTTCTGGGGTTTTGCTGCCGGCACCCTTCGCATGGCCGCTCTCTATTTTTTAGGTATACGGAAGGCTTGATTTCGAATCCCCCCAACACGAAGCTTGGTTCTACTCGCGCTCAAGTACCAGCGGGTGTCTTCGTCCACGAGCTTCACGCGCCATCCATCCCGGAGCCGGCACCGACGACCACTGACCCAGCATCTCTCCCAGCTGGCCAGGAGATCATGATGATAGATGTGGACTGGTGACAACCCTTCATCGACTACATCCGCGAGCAGAAGGTTCCCACGAACAAGAACTTGGCCGAGCAACTCGTCCGCCACGCCAAGTCCTACGTTGTAGTCGGAGACAAGCTCTACAGGCGGGGTGCCACTTCTGGAGTTCTCATGAAGTGTGTTCCCCGAGAAGAAGGCAAGGGCATCTTGGACGAGATCCACAAAGGTGTCTGCGGCAACCACGCGTCCTCACGCACGCTGGTCAGCAAGGCCTTCTGACGAGCTTTCTACTGGCCCACAGCTCTGGGCGATGCCGAAGAACTCGTCAGAAGGTGCCAAGGGAGCCAATACTTCGCCAAGAAACAGCATGTCCCGGCCTACAAGCTAATCACCATACCACCAACCTGGCCCTTCGCCTGCTGGGAGCTCAATATGATTGGGCCTCTTCCGACTGCGCCAGGAGGATTCAACAGAGACTTGGTGGCCATCGACAAGTTCACCAAGTGGATCGAAGTCAAGCTAGTCACATGCCCCAAGGCCGACAGAGTACTCGACTTCTTGGATGAACCTGTGCACCGCTACGTACTACCCCATCGCATCATCACAGACCTGGGCTCCAACTTCAACAACCACCAGTTCTGGGAGTACTGCGAGAACAGCGGGATCGACGTCCAGTATGTCTCAGTCGCCCATCCACGGGCCAATGGACAAGTCGAGCGCGCCAACGGGATGGTACTCGACGCTCTCAAGAAGCGACTGCACGATGCTGCCAATACAAAAGGAGGAAAGTGGATCAAGGAACTACCCAACGCACTCTGGGGGTTGTGTACTCAACCCTCCAAGCCGACGGGACAGTCGCCATATTTCCTGGTCTACGGCTCCGAAGCTATTCTACCTGCTGACGTCATGTGGGATTCGCTGGCAGTAGAGCAATACGACGAAGGCATATCTGAAGACAGCAGGCGAGTTGATATCGACGGACTCGAAGAAGCTCGCTGTGCCGCCCTCGTCTAATCAGCAAGGTACCTCGAGGGTATCCGACGCTACCATGATCGCAACGTCAAGGAACGCTCCTTCAACGTTGGTGATCTCGTCCTCTGCCGCATCCAGAACACGGAAGGACTACACAAGCTCAGCTCGCCATGGGAAGGTCTCTTCACAGTTGTAAAGGTGATCAGACCAGACTCGTACCGCCTCCAGACTCTTGAAGGCGAAGACGTCAGCAACTCGTGGAACATCGACCAGCTCTGTCGATTCTACGCCTGGTCTCTCGACTACCCTGGGGGCTCAAGTCTACACGACTACCTCAGGACCCATCGCTGTAAGCGGCCTCCGGGTCCAGGCACTAGTCTCTGAACTACTCTACTCCAAGATCCAGTGCTAACGGCTACTAACGGATCGCGGGCTGCTCAGAGCGTCAAAGGACTCTAGCAGCGGTCTATCAAGAGACCATGTACTTCTAGATCCAGCCTATACGGCTACTAACGGATCTTTAGCTGTAAGCGGCCATGCGCCCTAGCACTACTTAGCCGTAGGCGGCCTTCGGGTCCCGACGACTACACTTGTAAACGGCCCTGGCCATCCAGGTGTACTCTTTCAGTAATAAAGTTTGATTTTTTGATCAACTAACTTACTGTGTCTCCCTCAACGGGTCTACTAGCGAGTACTACTACTCGCAACAACTCCACACATGGGCACTCTGCATACATACATCGCGACAACGAGTACTCATTTATGGAAGTTTCTCTCATTTCAAACTCAAACAAGTTCATTACAACTTTGTTTATATACAATTGCTGCTACAAGCTAACCCTACAAGATAACTAGTGGAGGTTCAGCTTCTCGGCGACTTGTTCACCTATCGGTGCCATCTGCTCCAGAAGCTTCGCGTACTGCTCATCCGTGCAATTGGCGGCTAGTCCACCCGCGACTACGTCTACCAGAGCCTTGGGGAAGTACGACTTCATGTACGCCAAGACTTGGTTTGGGATGGACTTTGCCAGATGCTTGACATAAGTCGCCAGACGACCGGGAGCTTCCTTCAACCAGAGCAATCTTCGGCCCGCCCGGATGATGCACCAGTAGCCTCGCGATGGGAAGTGCGGCTTCCTCAAGTTCCTTGAGCTGTCCCAGCAACTTCTCGCAGTTTTCGTTCAGCTTCTGCAGATATTTATAACAGTTGACAAGATCACGATCTGAGGCAATCCGAAGCTCCATGTGCATATTACACTCATGGGCCAGCTACTTATAGTCGTACTCAAGTACCTCACGAGCATCCTTTTTTCGATAGAAGAGGTTCTTCATATCGACTTCTGATGCCTTCAGCTGCTCCACCCGAGCCTCAAGATCTGCAAACAACTCAAAGGGAGATGTCAGACTACTATAGGGTACTCGCAATAAGTACTCGACAAGGCGACATCGACATACCTTTGTTCTTCTGGCGCAGCGACTTGTTCTTGCGCACCAGCTCATCGCTCTTCGCCTGCATATCTTGTACTTCATTGTTATACTGGGCGAAGGCACCATCAAGTTTAGACTGGAGCATGGCGGAGTGCTTCCTGGCCTTAGCAAGTTCTTTCTCTAGTGATTCTGCCTGGAGCACCGCATCGCCATACCCCTGAAGCATATCAGACTTCTGTTGGGATCTCTCCACGACATCCTGCAAAAGACAACATTTGTTACTCGGGTACTCAACACTTGTGGCAGATCGACTATTCAAGGGTGCTGATACATACGTTCATCCATTGCTCGACCCGCCGCATCACCTCCATGTTGCGCGCCACTGTCGCCGGGTTGACAAGATCATCCGCCAGAAGCTCAAGTCCACCACGACTAGTTGCGGCGGCCTCGTACATCAGCGCTGAACGGATCGGCTCCGCGTCTTAGATTTCTGGCGAACAGACAACTACCTCCAGGCTCGACTCCGGCAATACATCGTCATGCACCTCTTCGGCTACCCGGGGGCTATTCCGCCAGCTACCTCCACTGGCTCAGTTGCTGCTCTGGCGGCCACTTCGGCTTATGGCACAATGCCTTCAACGGGCACAGCCTCAGGGATGGTGCTTCCCTCGACTTCTGCCCCTGTCAACAGAAGACACACGAGATCAGTTTCCCGGGGGATACGACTACTACTCGAGGAAGGTCGCGTCTTCGTAGTGTACTCTCCTTCTACTATGCTGGCCTCTGGCAGCGTAGCCTCCGCGGCTGGCGCCACGGTCTCGGTCTGGGGGAGGGGAGCGGACTCCTCGGAAGCAGGCGCGAAAACTTCTTCAGCCGCCGTCGTGCTGGGTTCATCTCCTTCCCAGGACAAGTCCGTCGATTTCCTGCACAGTACATAATCGGTGGTCAACCAAGTACGACTACCAAGCTACATGTACTACTCGGGAAAGGTCTTCACTTACAAGCTTGACCAGACAATAGTCACGGTCGGAGCGCCAAGTATGCTGGCGATGTCGACAAGCCCGGCTTCGGCGGGCGCCTCTTCTTCAGCTTGAGCCACTGCAAGTTCTTCAGCGCCAGCAGCTGTGCTCGATTCTGCCCTGCTCTCCATGGTCGGCGCCTGCGGCTCGACGACTCCAGTCGGCCGCTGTGTCAACTGCGACACAAGTTCTTCTACGGTGGGGGCAGGGTTACGGCTTCTCTCAGCCGGCTCTCCCACCATCTCCCAGTCGCCTCCGTCCCCTTGGTCAATGCGGTCGGAAGGTGGAATCTCCTGCAAGCACTCAGAATTCAATTGTCAGCATACACAAGTAAAACAAGACAAGTACTCGACTACTCTACTCGAGGAGTTTACCTCTTGAGACGTAGTCTCGGTGACTTTCAACTTTTTGGCGACGCGCTTGCGTGCCACATTGCGCGGCCTCCTCGACGGCGCAGGGAGACTAGCCTCTGGGCTAGTCGGAGGATCATTGATGAGAGGCACGTTGGGCAGTCCAGGATGGCTAAACCTGGACCGTAGCTGGAACCGCTCCTGAAGTGTCTGCTTGTTCTCCTCCTCGGACGTATCTTCAACGATGACGGTGTCTTCACCTTCGCCAACTTTGCGGCGTTCTCTGGCCTTGCCTTTGCCCTCCTCCAGAATATTTACAAGTCGTGGAGGTGAAGCTGGCTCAGAGACGAACTTTGCAATGTCATCCTGCAATAAGTAGCTTGGGTGAGCATGACTACTATTATACAATCAGTACTCGGACACTGACTTCGGCTACTGACCTCATTCAGCGGATGAGTTGCAGAGTACTCGAGGACCGGGCAGTCCTTGAAGATCCTGCCCAGCCTCTCGACAATGTCGTCATCATCGATCTCACCGCCAGGCATCCGCGACGTGTCGTCCTCGCCGGTGTACTGGTACCCGAGGGTGTCACGAGCCATCAGCGGCTGCACCCTCCTCTTCATAAAGCTGAAGGCCATGTGTTCGGCCCTCAGCCCGGCTTCTCTCAAAGCCTTGATCTTCTGCAGTAGCTCAGGTAGTTGAATACCCTCCTGCATCGCCGGGCTGGCTCCGTGTTCCACTAGGGCCGATGCTTCGGCTGCTTCTCGCTTGGCTTCGGCAGCTCCGGGTGGTGGTTGATGATGTAGAACCACTTTTCTTTCCAATCTTGGTTGGAATCGATCAGCTTGTACACCAAGTACTGCTCAGCAGCGTCTTCACGCATCTGGATGTCGGCCCCTCCGACTACTCTTGGGTCGTTGGCGCTCGGCTGCAGCTTCAAGCGGAAGAACTTTCGAAACAACACCCAGTGCGGCTTGATCCCCAAGAAGGCTTCGCAGAAGTGGATGAAGACGGAGACGTGAAAGATTCCATTAGGGTTCAAGTTTAGGTACTCGATACCGTAATAGTCGAGAAGACCTTTGAAGAAGTCACTCGCCGGGAGTGCAAGCCCGCGCTCCACGAATCGGGCGAACATGGGCACCTCGTCGGGGTTCTTCTCCATCGGGTATGGATCACCCGCGGCGGCGCGCCACATGTCCACCTCCTTGTCCCGGAGGAAACCGCTGTTCAGCAGCACCAACAAGTCTTCCATCTTCGCCTTGGATTTTTTCCATTCCTTGTTTGGATTCGGGCGCGGGGGAGATGCCGACGGCGTTGACCCCTTAGCGGATCCAGCCGCCTCTTCACGGGATCTCTTTTTCCCGGTGTCGGTCTTCATGCTTTTCGACGGGGACGACTTCATCCTCCAAATGCACTAGGTCTTCACTCGCATTCGCTCAGCGGCTGCTCTGGAGGCAAGCAGTGGCGGCGCGCGTGGATCTGCAGCCTAAGGTGCGGCGGTAGTGTGCACAGGTGGCTGACTCTTGGCTAGATTTGTTTCAAATGGCTGCAAATGCGGGGGATGAAAAACCCTAAGGGTTTCGGTTTCTATTTATAAGTCAACTGGCGGCGCTGCAACGACCAGATGGATATGTATCGGCAGCTGACTCAGTGGTGGCTGCCTAACCTTTCAACTTCCAGTAGTCGACGCGCTCTATCTCGGGGGCTCGGCTATGTCTACTCAACTCCCTGGGTGGCGACAAGATTCAGGAGCAACTCAGGACACATTCTACAGTCAAGATGACCCTTCAATTCGAGAGGAAGTACTCGACTCAAGGCTCGGGGGCTCCGTGCCACGTGTCCTTCGGTTTTTCTCGGATTTTACGGGATAATCTTGCCGTAACTTCGCATTGACCCTCGCCGAGTCTACAACTCAACCTAAGGCTCGGGGGCTACTCCATATGGAGTGCGATTTTGCAATCGCACTTCCATATAAATTTCGGCTTCAAGACAACGCGAGTATTATTGAAGACCTTCAAGAGGAGAACTCGAGGACGCTTGGGAACTACTCGAGAAGACTTCAAGACTACTCAAGGATCAGCTAGAGTACCTTCCAGCCTCAGGATGCTTCAAGTATTCTTGAGGACTTTTGGCTTGTAGTACTCGGGGACGCCTGAGGACTACTTGTCAAGGCCATCAAGACTACTCCAAACTATCCTGCTCGACTACAAAGTACTCGGGGGCTTGTCGTATGGACCTCCCTGGGCCCACTACCTCGGTGGGTATCAGGACCAACTACTCGGTGGGCCCCTGGGACTACTCGTCTTGTGCCACACGACACCTGATGGCGTGAGGCGTAAGGACTACGGTGGAGAAGTACTCGAATAGGAAGCTATACATGTCCTGTACTGTGTAGAGAACTCCTGACGTTCACAACTAGTACTCTCTCCCTGAACCGACTTGTAACCCTGCCTCCCGGACTATATAAGGCGAGGCAGGGACCTCTCTCTCATATACGCATCATCTTGTAAACACACCTAATCAATCTAGAGCTACGCAGCATACAGGACGTAGGGTACTACGCACCTCGCGACCCGAACCTGTCTAAATTCTGTGCCACGTGTCTCTTCCTTCGAGATACCGATCTCGGCGAGGCCACATTCATCTACCTCGGGTACTCCTCTTGATAGGTTGCCGGTCTAAAACACCGAAAACACTCACCCATGACCTCCTTAAAGAAATCCAGAGAGAAACACCCTAAAATTGACAAATCAAGCGACAAACCAAAATCCCAAGAAAAGGCTCCGAAAATCACTAAAAAAGAGAAACAGGAGGAGCAACGAGAACGTTTGAGGAATCATGCCGAACCTTCTATACATACCATGAAAGATTCATACAAGGTCTAGCTTGCCTCCTCAACATCCATCCCTCTCTCAAGATCTCACCATGAAGCTCTAAAGATAGTCCAATGGAAAACCCAAGAAAAATAGGAAGGGGAAATAGCAAAAGCAAATGAGCTAGGGTTTCAAGAGATGGCTGCCATCCTCTCTCTACTTGGTTTATATAGAGGCAACCAAAAGACGAAACTACCCCTATTACATAAACTAGGATACACACCCTCGAAGGGCACTTTGGGAATTCTCATCATAGCACCATCGGACGGATGCCCGGCGACCGCACCTCGCTTAGCCTCGACGCAAGCCTTGCGATCTCGACGTGTGTCCTCCGCTTTGAAGTCTCTCGACGCACCCGGATCGCGTCTCCGCCCACCGAGCCTCCGGTCTTGGTTTTGTGGCTCAACCAAGTAACCTGACGGTTTTGTGATGAACCGCCGCAAACCCCGCGTGCAGACTCCAATCGTGGGCCGCTACCCTGCATCGACTCCTGTCCACGACTTCGTCTTGCTTTTCTTGCCACCATGCGACCCGCACTTGATCCCGCTGAAGGACCAAAACTGGCGACCAGAGAGGGGGGGAGTGAATGGGAGCTGATAAAAATTCTTCTCGAAGGAGATGGCTACTCCAACAAGACGAACACGGCTAGCCAAATCACGTCTCCGACTCAACTACCCAAGTTGGCCAAGACTACGCAGCCACTAGAGTGCTACTGGTCCTAGGAACCAACATACCAACCTTCCGAACCAAACACACCAAACACACAATGGAAATCTGCACAGCTTGTCGTCTGTGCTACACCGGTTAGACCGATGGCCTGTGCCGGTCAGACCGGTGACACCGGTCAGACCAGTGGACAGTGCCAGTTAAGAGCACTGGAAGATGTACTTCGATGGTTCCCCGAACCTCAAAGGCGCAGGCGCAGGTGTCCTCTTCATCTCACCCCAGGGTGATCATTTGAAGTACGTCTTGCAGATCCACTACAAGGCGTCCAACAACGGTGCTGAGTACGAAGCCCTGATCCACGGGCTGCGCATCGCTGTTTCCCTCGGAATCAAGCGACTCATTGCTTACGGTGACTCCAAGGTCGTCATCGACCAAGTCAACAAGGCATGCAACGTCAAGAAGGAAACAATGAACGCTTACTGCACCGAGGTGCGCAAGCTCGAGGATCACTTCGAAGGTCTAGAGTTCCACCACATCTCCCGCGACAACAACGTGGTGGCCGACGTCCTCTCCAAGCGGGGGTCCAAGCACGTGCTGGTACCAGCCGGCGTATTCGTCGAAGACCTGCGTAAGCTGTTGATCAGACTCCTCAGCGATCCGGAAACGTCGCTCAACGACGTACTGGGTAGCCGCGACGTTCTCGTGGTGTAGGCTAAAGATGTCTGGCACCTCGACTTCATTGCTTACATCGTGGAGAAGCACGTCCCAGAAGACAATGTCGAGCGCAAGAAGATCATTAGGTGCGCCGACAATTACGTCGTCATCGGCACTGAGCTGTATCGGAGGTCCGCCTCCAACGGCGTGCTGATGAAGTGCATCCTCTGGTCTGAAGGTCTTGAGCTCCTACAAGAGATCCATGGCGGGGAGTGCGGCAACCACGCAGCCTCTGCGAACCTGGTGGGAAAAGCCTACAGGTCAGGCTTCTACTGGCCTACCACCTTGACTGATGCTCAAGACCTGGTTCGATGGTGTAAGGGCTGCCAGTTCTTCGCCAAACAATAGCACGTCTCGGCCCAAGTTCTATGAACAATTCCACCGTCTTGGCCCTTTGCCATATGGGGCCTTGACTCAGTGGGACCGTTCTAGACAGCTCCTGGAGGCTACAAGCACATCCTGGTGGCGGTGGACAAGTTCACCAAGTGGATCGAGTTCCGTCCCGTCGCCATGATCACGTCGAAAGAGGCCGCGAAATTCATATAGGACATTACCCATCAGTTCGGCGTGCCCAACAGGATTGTCACCGACCTGGGAAAGGCCTTCACAGGGTCAGACTTCTAGGATTTCTGCTAGGACAGCCTCATCTACGTCTACTACTCTTCGGTGGCCCACCCACGGTGCAATGGCCAGGTCGAGCGAGCAAACAGCATGGTGCTTCAAGCCGTCAAAGATTGCATCTTCGATAACGCCTCGTAATACGTGACCAGATGGCATGCAGAGCTACCTCACATTGTCGGGGGTCTTCGAACCCAGATCAGCTTGGTCACGGGTTACTCGCCCTTCTTCTTGGTGTACAAGTCAGAAGCGGTCCTCGCAACCGACGTAGCCTTTGGTGCTCTGCGCATCCAACACTACGAGGAAGGGACGGTAGAAGAGACGCGCAAGGTCGACCTGGATAGCATTGAGGAGCACCGCATCGCCGCACTAATGTGGCACACGTGGTACAAGCAGCAGCTGTGACGCTATCACGACCGCAACAGGCGGGAGCGGTTCTTTAACGTGGGAGACCTGGTCCTACGTCGTATCCAAAGCACTAAGGGAATGCACAAGCTTTCTGCCCTCGGGAAGGTCCCTTTATCGTGATGGAAGTTGTCAGCCCATCGACCTACTGCCTCCAGTGGGTCGATGGCCAAGGCGTTCCTAACGTCTGGAATATCAAGCACTTACGTCGCTTCTATCCTTAGAAGATCTCTATCAAATAAAGCTATGTGCTCTCCCCCTTTGTAATTTCAATATAATAAAGAAAGAGATCCCCTGTTCGGCAACCCCTCTGTCAACCTGTGTTTTGGTCTCCCTCTGTTTTACTTTACGTCTTTTCCCTTCCCCCTCGAATCACTCAGGGGCTTGGTTTAGGTCAGGTCTCGAAACGCTCGGGGGCTTGGCTCTGCCAACCTAAGGGTCTTGCGACCTGAAAGGATTTTCTTTATGTTTATGCTTTCAAGTCTCTATAGTACAGTTAGCTTCCGCTCCCGTTATAATCGTTCCTAAGTCTCTGGTTCAAAAGACCTAGGGTCCACGACCCCCCTTCGCGCACCGGTCGTGCCTAAGTCCCCACGCTGGGCTGCACGGCCGGTAAGACGTTCCTCCGCTGAGTTGGGTGAGCGGAGGGTTTCTCTTGCGACCTAGTTACTTTCAATGTGCATAATGAGAGCGCTCTGCTAAAACACACATACATATTTTCATATGCAAAATCTTCTTAATATTGCAAGTTTATTTACAAGTCCATCGACCTAACCCACGTCTAAAAAGCTCCTTTCAGCAGCACTTCAGTCAGTGCCATAATCAAACTTCTTGACGACCTCCTCCGCGGCTGCAATGATGTCTTCATGCCTGATGAGGCCCGACAGGTCCATGTCTTCTGAAACCTTCTGCAGGTCGAACGACGGATTGTGGTGCTTGACGGTTGACAACACCGCGGCTGCCGCAAGGTTGGCGGTGTCCAGGAGCAGGCCCTTGATGCGACCTTCAGCCTCGTCAAGTCGGTCGACCAGCGGCTTGGACTCGACCCCTTCCTCTTGCGGGACATAGAGGTCCATGACGTACTGGGCGACGTCTTTGAGCTCGCCCAACTCCCTCTCAAGACCTGCATTACAAAGAAGCAGAATCAGAAGCACGTTCAGCCGCAACACGTCGGTCAACCCTCGAACAACAAGCAAAATGCTAACCTCGCCGAGTCTCTGTGGACTTCTCCTTAATGAGCGTCAGCTGGCTCTTGATCGCGGCCAGCTCCATCTTGAGGGCCTCCTTGGACTCTCGAGCTCCTGTAGTGATTCAAGGTCGAAGAGTAAGGACCAAGACCATACACATGTGGTACTCAAGTTGAAGATCAAGACCAAGCTCAAGATAATGATGGAGATTAAGTTCTAGTGATTATTGGAGATCATCTAGTAGAAAGAAACGGACTTAAAGAATGATTCCAAATTCTTCATAAAAATAAGTCCATCATATGGATCAATCAATTCAATTCAAGTGAATATCTAGAATGTTTCTTGGAGAGGTCACTTCTCCCTTGAGAGGGGCGAGCCACCCAATGGTGGGATTGACAAGCACGGTGCTTGGAAGGCCAAAATGGAAGTGGTGATCTAAGGCGTTCAAGATGTTTAGTTGAAGCAATCAAAAGGGTGGATTTAGAAAGCAAGTGACACACCCAAAAGAGAGCTAGTGATGGCATTTCAACTGGTAGTCTAAGTTAGTTCTCTTATGCAAGCATTGATAAAAAGAAGAAGCAAGCCAACCACAACAAGAAAAATGCACTTGATCATTAGGGGTTCTCAACTCATATGGCTGAAGGATGGAATTCAAATTGGTATTCATTGATCTTCACCAAGCTCTTAATTGGACTTCATATTGCTATTGCGGAGCTAAATTCGAATCTTATTCACTATCCTCTACTCCAATATAGCAAAGGTATCATTGTAATGTGCATTAATCATTTTCATCCCTTACTAGTATGTTGTTAGTGCATATAGTACATGCTTATAGGATCATGCCTTAAAAATAAAAGTTTTTAAATTCATATCCTACCACTATTGCTTGAATGATTGTGTGATCTAGTGGTTAGTATATGAGTTTGTTAATGAGCTAATAAACCCAAGTACTTGATGTATTTTGTATTGCCAACAAGTGACAAGTACAACCTTGATAAGATAACCGCTTCATGCATGTGAAGAAGCTTATAAAGGGTTTAAACCGGACTTGAAAGCTCAGGCAAATTATTTTTTCAAGTCAAATTTGAGAAGCTCATGAAGAGAATAGAGTTTAACAACAAAACAACGATGCAAATGGGTATCAAGTTTCATCCCGCAAGTGGTTTTCATCATACAAGTGTTCTCTAGACTCATATGATCTATAAATCGGTATCTTTAAGTGGTATATTTTCAATTGGTATTATTCAAGTGATGTCCAGAAGAACAAGATATATCACAAGTGATCATCAACTTTAAGTGATCAATTCAAATCAAGAAAGCTACCCTCACACACAAGAGTTCAATTAAATTAAGTGGGATGACATGTGCTTTGACATAGGGGGAGGAGCCCCACTACATGGCATCAAGGTCAAGGATCCTACAAGTGACATACATGTGGCTTTTCATGGTGGTCTTCATGCTTCCACATGTGGTAGTTATAAGTGGTGTCATTCCAACATACGGTGGTGTCCATAAAAAAATTTGTTTGAAGATTCAAGAATCAATCATCTACCCCTAGCACCACCCTTTGTATCAAAAGTGGCATACCTTTTATGGTTATTGATGACAAAGGGGGAGAGATTGTAAAAGATATGAAATTGTCTTTGTATATGTAATGACAAAGGGGGCGAGACAGTATAGACATAATCAAGAGGGAGCAAAAATACATGAAAGGAGTGAAATTCATGGACAAAGAGAAGCACACAAGTAGGGGAGCAAGCTCATGATTTTGATTGATTGCATTTGATATGTGCATAATCACGTGCTTGCTTGCATATTGCATAAGCCTTAAAATTCAATTTGCATACTTGTGTGGTGTATGCTAGTTATAGGATTTGAATGATGAAATGATAACTAGCATGCATATGTTGGTAGCTAGATATGTTCTTTTTGTAAAACTAGAACCTTGTCTATAATATTGATCTCATGAGGTATCTAGTGTGTTTTTTGTGGTATCTAGCTAATCATGGTGCTAAGGATGGACTTCATTGTGCGACATCAATTGGTATCACGCTACAAAGGCTTATCCTATATACCTTAGCATCACTAGTAGTGATAACACTCCAAAAATTTCATATTTATGCATATGTGCAACCTTGAAACCAAACCATTTGAGCACATATGTAGGGGGAGTTATCACTACCTAGTTGGATTTTATGGTTCTTATCCAAATTCTAACATAGAGCTGAAATGTTGGATGGGGATCATAAAGTCCAAACAAACTTAATTTCCATATCTTTGTAGAGCTGTCATCAATTACCAAAAAGGGGGAGATTGAAGGTCCTTGTTTGGTTTTGGTAATTGTGTGACAACTTAGATGGACTAATGTGTGGTTGAGTGAAATACACAGGTGATTAGTCCAAAAGTAATTATGTGATGAAGAAGCTCATTGCATTTGAGACATGACATGGAGTCATGTGACTAGATGGAGAAGATCAAGACAAGACTTGGCTTGACGGACCGGTTGCAAGTGTGAAGGGCAAGTCAGAGGCTAAGCGCTGGACCGCGTGGCGAGATGCTTGAGTTATGACTTGGCGCCGATGGACCAATGCAACGGTAAAGAGCAAGTGAATTCAAGATCGATGAACCAACACGTCGCATGATGATATGAAGTGGATCATATTATTTGTGATGGTGTTGATGGATATTAGAGAAGATGGAATGGAATGCGCAAGGCAAAGGTATATCCAATAGGAATTTCATTTCACCGATCATAGGTGTGTAGAGAAGTTTATGACCGGGTTTAGGATAGATGGACGTACTATCAAGAGGGGTAAACTTGTTTGCATATCAGTCATCTAGTGCCACTTGAGCGATCTAACATTGCGATGTTTGCTAGGATCGAGTGGCGTGGTGAAGAGAGTGAAAATGCGTTTGAAAAATGTTTGTGAAAATGCTAACTCACTCACACTTAAGGTGGTACACTTTTGGGGTTGGCACATTTGCAAAGGGGTTGAAGATTTGGTTGATGGTTTTGGTTTGTGGTGGACCTTGGTTAGAAATTCTGCTTTGATCCAAAGTGTTTTGGGTCAAGCATTCAGTTGGTATGGATAGTCCTCTGAATAAGCTTTCCATAGAGTCCAAGATCACATAATTCGGACATCGGAGCTAAAAGTTAGGGCCGTTTTACCGAGCCTCGGTTGTGCTGAAAATTGAAGGCCGCGGACAGTCCGTGAGTGATGGACGGACAATCCGCGATTTGATCGATTTTAGACAGAGACGAGTTTTTGACCTTCCAGGGGTCGGACGGTCCGTCCATAGGTGACGGACAGTCCGTCCTTTGACCTCGGACGGTCCGTTCGGGCCTCACGGACTGTCCGTGACGCACCAACAGCTAGTTTTTTGAATGACGGACAGTCTGGGAATGTATCGCGGACAGTCCGAGAGAGCCATTGGAACTCGGGAAAAGAGTGTACCGGCTAGTTTTCTTCCTCCCTCTATAAATAGAAGGGTGCCTGAGACTTGAAGAGGGTTGAGCACCTTGGGGATGTGTTTCCCATGGTAGTGCTTGGCTTGGGAGCCTGTCGTATGGACCTCCCTGGGCCCACTACCTCGGTGGGTACCAGGACCGACTACTCGGTGGGCCCCTGGGACTACCCGGCTTGCGCTACACGGCACCTGATGGCGTGAAGCATAAGGACTACAGAGGAGAAGTACTCGGTTAGGAATTTGTACATGTCCCGCACTGTATGGAAGACTCCTAGACGTACTCGACTAGTACTCTCTCCCTATTCCGACTTGTAACCCTGCCTCCCGGACTATATAAGGCGAGGCAGGGACCCCTCTCGGATCATCTCATCTCACGGCGTAAAATTGCATCATCTTGTAATCGTACCCAATCAATCCAGAGCTACGCAGCATACAGGACGTAGGGTATTACGCACCTCGCGGCCCGAACCTGTCTAAATTGTGTGCCACGTGTCTCTTCCTTCGAGTTACCGATCTCAGCAAGGCCACATTCATCTACTTCGGGTACTCCCCTTAGTAGGTTGCCAGTCTAAAACACCGACAGCTTGCGCGCCAGGTAGGGGCTCTCGCCCGAGATCACATGGCGAACTCGACGGCTCCTGTCTACTTCAAGCCAACCGTCGCCTTCAACCGCGGCGACACCTTCGTTTTCGGCGCTTAGGTGTGCACTGCCGACGGCGCGGGATCCTTCTAGCGCTGCCTCACCATGCCGCCCAACCCGGAGACCGGCTTCGTGACGCTTCCTGAAGTTGTCATAGGCGAACTCGCCGGCAAGTTTGGCGAAATTTCGCTCTTCAACCATCATGCTGACTTCGAGCTCGGGTCCGTTTCCAACACGAACTCGACGTCTCCATGGGCTATTGCATGCGAGCCGGCTTCTCAGCCATCGCATGTGGTCCCCCCATCCCGCGAGCGCTCCACGCGTGGCCACCGCAACCCCTGCAGGGCCCGCACGGGGGCTCCCTCTTCGCGCCGGGCCGGCAAGGAGCCCGTACCCGAGTACAACTCGGACTCCGACACCGCCCCCGGCCACGCTTCGGACTCCAACCCCCTCTCCGAGTTCTACTCAGATTCCGTATACGAGTTCGACTTCAGGTCGGACCCAGAGGATCCCGAGTCCGTGGACAACTCTACTGAGCATCCCTTATCAGGGCCGGCCTCTGGGCTGGTTATAACGTCCACACCGGCCGGAAGATTCATCTACTGGCCAGATCGCAAGCCCGCAGACCTGATAAGTGGAGACTCACGCTATGTCACCTACCTCGACTCGCTCCCGTTCCAGGAGGGAACACCACTTGCCCGGGTTGACTCATACACTCCAACTGAGGTGGCGAGCTCTGAGTCCAGCCTTGGCAACCCCGATCGCCAAGTCTTCATGGCTGCCGGCAACACCCCCGGACCATCTGGGATGGCTCCAGACAAGTACCTTGAGGACATCTCTGCAGACGAGTTGTCTGCTGATGCACCTGCAGACGAGACCGCCGCCAACACGGACGCTCGACGTGAGCGTAACAGGAAGCGCAATGAACGGCGTCGGCGGCTCAGAGACAACCTCCCCATCCGCAACCTTGCGGAAGGTCTCGAGGCGGTCGAGAGCAGAGTACACACTACCCCTGAGCAATGCCTCATGTCGATCACAGCGATCGCACGCCAGGCTCAAGGAATTCGCGCCTGGCAAGTCATCGCCAAGCTCGCTGAAGATGCCTACTTCATGCGGGTCGACAACAGTGTCAACCAGCCTCCCCCCTCCAGGAACCGCGACAACGAAGCTACAAGTCGCAGTGCTGACCTCGGTCGCAACCGTACCCGAGCTGAGCTCCCGGCTCAGCCCAACCGTACTCGCGCAAACGTCGGCGGACCCTCTCAGGGCGGCAACAGCAACCGTGAGGTTGTTCCTCACCGCAACCCTGACGGCGGCGGCCGTGACCCTGACGGCGGCGGCCGCGACGACGGAAGCTCCAACCACGGAGCCAACAGGAGGGCTGGCGGCGGCAGCAACCGTGGCGGTCGAGCCCACGCGAACAGCCACGCCTCCGGAGCCTCACAGGGCGGCTATGACGCCCGCCAGAAGATTGAGGGGCTACGGCGGAAGAAGTCAGCCACTGCAGGCAACAACGATGGCTTCCCCGCCTTCTCACCTCGACTTCGCAACTTGCTCCTCCCCGACAAGTCCAAGCCTTTGGGGATCACCAAGTACGATGCGAAGCAGGACCCTATCCAGTGGCTCAGGTGCTACGCCCTCTCCATCGAGAACGCTGGCGGCAACAATGACACCAAGTGCCTCTACTTCCCCTTCTGCCTGGACCAAGCCCCACTCATATGGCTCGAGTCGCTGGACAAGCACTCGATCGACAAGTGGGACCAGCTGAAAGAGCAGTTCACCAGCAACTTCGCGGGCGCCATGGGCCGCTCGGGTACTCGCATGGACCTGGCCATGGTCAAACAGGAACAAGGCGAGACCCTCCGCAAGTACATGCGCCGCTTCTTCGTCAAACGTGCTGCCGTAGTCGACGTCACCGACAAGGAGGTCATCGACCTCTTCCAAGACGGCCTCTACCACCGCCGCACCTTTGAAGACTTCGGTCGTCGCCGCCCCAAGTCCATCCCCCACCTCACGGACATGATTACGTCCGGGGCGGATGAAGAAGACAAGGCCAACGCCAAGTACGATGCCATCCGTGGCAAGAACAAGCAGAACACGGGCGGCGGCAGCGGCAACAACGGGAACCAAGGCGGTCGCAACAACAACATCTACTACTCGGGTCCCAACCGCAAGCGCAAGACAGACAACATTGTCGCGGCTATCCAGCGCCCTGCGAAGGAGAACTCGAAGAAGAACTCCGGCGGCTTCAAAGACTTGCTGAAGGAGAAGTTCCCGTGGCATCTGGACGGCAACCACACCACCGAGCAGTGCTACCAACTCAGGCGAGCACTCAAGGGTACTCCAGAGCCACCGCACCCTCACGACAAGAAAGGCAAGAAGAAGAATGACGGAGACAACAACGACTTCCAGGAACCCGACAAGACTGTCAACGTCCTCTTCCGCGGACTACCCAGCAGGCGGGAGCAAAAGGCTACCCGTCGAGAAGTCATGAGCATTGAACCAGCGGTTCCGACCCCTCTCAGGTGGTCGGAGGTACCCATTACCTTCTCCTGCGCAGATCAATGGACCGCCTTCTCCGAACCGGGCGGTTCCCTCTCGTCCTGAAGCCGGTGGTCGCGGGCTCCAAGCTCAACAAGGTCCTCATCGACGGTGGAAGCGGGCTCAACGTCCTTTTCACCAAGACCTTGAAGAAGATGAAGCTCGACATCACCCACATGCTCACCAAGAGCAACACGCCCTTCTACGGCATCGTCCCCGGCAACACAGCTATCCCACTGGGCTCAGTGGTCCTGCCAGTTACCTTTGGGGAATCTCGGGAAACCTACCGTACCGAGTACATCAAGTTCGAGGTCGCGGACTTCGAAACATCCTGCCATGCCATCCTCAGCAGACCGGCCATCGCCAAGTTCATGGTGGTGCCCCACTACACCTACTTGGTACTCAAGATGCCAAGCCCAGCAGGTGTACTTTCTCTCCAAGGGGACTTGAAGATCTCGCATGATTGCGATACGGAAGCCGTGGAGATCGCCTCTACAAATCAAGTACCCAATGCTATGATGGAGGTCTACGCCGCGTCGAAGAAACTTGCAACAAGTGAACTCGACATCCCTGAGAAGTCTGACAAAGGCAACAAGCCTCAACCAGCTGAGGAGGTTCTAGTCAAGACGATCGACCTCGGGACAGGCGACAGCAGCAAGACCACCACCATCGGGGCCGGCCTCGACCCCAAATAGGAAGACGCGCTCATCAACTTCCTCCGGGCTAACCGCGACATCTTCGCGTGGAAGCCAGCGGACATGCCAGGAGTGCCCAGGGAGTTGATTGAGCACTGCCTCAACGTCGATCCTAAGGCCACCCCCAAGCGACAACACCTCCGACGTTTCGCCGACGACAGACGGGATGCCATCAAGAAGGAACTCTCCAAACTACTCGCGGCTGGCTAGAAGTCTTCCATCCTGAGTGGCTTTCCAACCCCGTCCTTGTCCACAAGAAGAACTCGAACGAGTGGAGGATGTGCGTCGACTACATTGATCTCAACAAGAACTGCCCCAAGGACCCCTTCGGGTTGCCGCGGATTTATCAAGTCATCGATTCCACGGCGAGCTGCGACCTGCTCTGCTTCCTCGACTGCTACTCCGGGTACCACCAGATCGCGATCAAGGAAGAAGACCAGGAGAAGACCACGTTCGTCACCCCGTTTGGCGCTTACTGCTACACGACCATGTCTTTCGGGTTGAAGAACATCGGCGCTACCTATCAACGAGCTATCCAGGCCTGCTTCAAGAAGCAGCTCAACAAGAACGTCGAAGCCTATGTGGATGACATGGTCGTTAAGACCAGAAACTCCAGTATCCTCATCGACGACCTTGAAGAGACTTTCGCATCCCTGCGCGAGTACCGCTGGAAGCTCAACCCGAACGAGTGCGTCTTCGGCGTACCTTCGGGCAAACTACTCGGCTTCATCATCAGCCAACGCGGCATCGAAGCCAACCCCGAGAAGATCTCCGCCATCACCAGATGAAAGCTCCCACGTGCATCAAAGACGTCGAAGCCGACCGTGTGCATGGCGGCCCCGAACGATTCATCTCGAAGCTTAGAGAACGGGGGCTCCCCTTCTTCAAACTACTCAAGCACCAAGAGAAGTTCGTGTGGACTCCGAGAGGCGGACCAAGCCCTTGCCCGGCCTCAAGGACTTCCTATCGAAGCCACCGGGCCTCCTCACGGCTCCTCGCAAAGGTGAGCAACATCGCTCTACCTCACCGCGACTACTCACGTGGTCGATCGCCATCGTTGTCGAGCGGCGGGGAAGACGGCCACGCCTATCCGGGCCGGGGCCGCCCGCCTACTTCGTCGGCCGAGATCCCGTCGGAGTCCAAGGCACGCTATCGCCCGTGCGAAGCTTCTGTACGCAGTACTCATCACCTCGTGGAAGCTACGACACTACTTCCAGGAGTACTCGATCTCCGTCGTCACCGACTACCCGCTCGACGACATCCTGCGGAACCAAGATGCTACTGGAAGAATCTCCAAGTGGGCAGTCGAACTCGGCGCCCTCACCATCGAATTCAAGCCACACACAACCATCAAGTCGCAAGCTCTAGTCGACTTCATGGCGGAGTGGCGAGAGAATTAGCTACCTACTCCAACCGTGCGACCAGAGCATTGGGTGATGTACTTTGACAGCTCACTCAACCTCGAGGGCGTAGGTGCAGGGGTACTCTTGATCTCTCCAACGGGCGAACAACTCAAGTACGTCCTGCAGATCTTCTGGAAGGTCTCAAACAACGAAGCCGAGTACGAAGCTCTCCTACACGGGCTCCGCCTCGCGGCTTCACTGGGCACCAAGCGGCTACTAGTCTACGGTGACTCCGCAGTGGTCATCAACCAAGTCAACAAGTCCTGGAACCGCAACAAGGAGAACATGGACGCCTACTGCCTAGAAGTCCGCAAGCTCGAGAACAAGTTCTACGGTCTCGAGTTCCACCACATCGTCCGCGACAACAACGTTGCAGCGGACGTCCTGTCCAAGCTCGGTTCTACTCGCGCTCAAGTACCAGCGGGTGTCTTTGTCCACGAGCTTCATGCGCCATCCATCCCGGAGCCGGCGCCACCGACCACTGCCCCATCGCATCCGCCAGCTGGCCAGGAGGTCATGATGATCGACGTGGACTGGATGCAACCCTTCATCGACTACCTCAGCGAGCAGAAGGTCCCCTCGGACAAACACTTGGCTGAGCAGCTCATCCGCCGCGCCAAGTCCTACGTCCTCTTCGGAGACAAGCTTTACAAGCGGGGCGCATCTTCCAAAGTACTCATGAAGTGCGTTCCCAGGTAAGAAGGCAAGGACATCTTGGAGGAGATCCACAAGGGCGTCTGCGGCAACCACACGTCTTCTCGCACGCTGGTCAGCAAGGCCTTCAGGCGAGCTTTCTACTGGCCCACAGCTCTGGGTGACGCTGAAAAACTCGTCAGAAGGTGCCAAGGATGCCAATACTTCGCCAAGCAGCAACACGCCCAGCCTACAAGCTAGTCACCATACCGCCAACCTGGCCCTTTGCCTGCTGGGGGCTCGACATGATTGGGCCACTCCCAACTGTGCCAGGTGGTTTCAACAGAGTATTGGTGGCCATTGACAAGTTCACCAAGTGGATCAAGGTCAAGCCGGTCACATGCCCCAAGGCTGACAGAGTACTCGATTTCCTGGATGAACTCGTGCATCGCTACGGACTACCCCACCGCATCACCACAGATCTGGGCTCCAACTTCAACAACCACCAGTTCTGGGAGTACTGCGAAAACAGCGGGATCGACGGCTGATATGTCTCAGTTGCCCATCCTCGGGCCAACGGACAAGTCGAGCGCACCAACGGGATGGTGCTCGACGCTCTCAAAAAGCGGCTACACGACGTTGCTAACTCTAAAGGGGGCAAGTGGATCAAGGAACTACCCAATCCACTCTGGGGGCTGCGTACCCAGCCTTCCAAGCCAACGGGGCAATCCCCTTACTTCTGGTCTACGGCTCCGAAGCAATCCTCCCTGCTGATGTCATATGGAACTCGCCAGCAGTGGAGCACTAAGACGAAGGCGTCTCTGAAGACAACAGGCGAGTTGACATCGATGGACTCGAAGAAGCTCGCTGCGCTGCCCTCGTCCAATCAGCAAGGTACCTGAAGGGTATCCGACGCTACCACGACCGCAACATAAAGGAACGCTCCTTCAACGTTGTTGATCTCGTCCTCCGTCGTATTCAGAACACGGAAGGACTACACAAGCTCAGTTCCCCCTGGGAAGGTCCCTCACCGTGGCAAAGGTGACCGGGCCGGGCTCCTACCGCCTCCAGACACTTGAAGGAGAAGACGTAAACAACTCGTGGAACGTCGACCAGCTCTGTCGGTTCTACGCCTAAGTCTACACGACTACCCTGGGGTTCAATTCTACGCGACTACATCAAGACCCCTCCGCCGTAAGCGGCCTCCGGGTCCTGGCTCCAGTCTCCGAACTACTCCTTCGCTGTAAGCGGCCTCCGGGTCCAGGCACTAGTCTCCGGACTACTCTTCTCCAGAATCCATCCCATGTGGCTACCTACGGATCCTGGGCTGCGACGAGCGACAAGGACTCTGGCAGTGCTCTACTGAGAGACCATGTACCTCTAGATCCAGCCTATACGGCTACCTACGGATCTACTGCTGTAAGCGGCTACTCGCCCTAGCATCACTTAGCCGTAGGCGGCCTCCGGGTCCTGGCGACTACTCTGTAACTACGGCCCTGGCCATCCAGGTGTACTTCTTCAGTAATAAAGTTGGATTGTTCATCAACTTCTTTACTGTCTACTTCCCTCAACGGGACTACTGCCGAGTACGACTACTCGCGACAACTCCACGATGGGACTCCGCACTCTGAGATCGCGACTACGAGTACTCATTGATGGAACTTCTCTTCATTAATACTTAAACAATTTCATTACAGTTGTTTTTGTACATCAATTGCTATGAGCTAACTATTACAGGACTACTGGAGGTTAAGCTTATCGGCGACTTGTTCCGCAATGGGTGCCATCTGCTCCAGCAGCTCCGCATACTGCTCGTCTGTACAGTTGGCGGCTAGTCCGCCAGCGACTACATCCACGGGCGCCTTCGGGAAGTAGGACTTCATGAAGGCCAACACCTGGTTCGGGATCGACTTCGCCAGATGCTTCACGTAGGCCGCCAGACGGCTAGGGGCTTCCTTTAGTCGATCCACCAGCGGTGCTATCTTGGGGCCGCCAGGATGAGGCACCAGGAGTCTTGCGATGGGGAGCGCGGCTTCTTAAAGCTCCTTCAGCTGGGCCCGCAGCCTCTCGCAGTCCTCGTTCAGCTTCTGCAACGATTTGTAGCAGACGGACGAGGTCACGATCAGAGGCAATACGAAGCTCCATGTGCTTGTCGCACTCGTAGGCAACCTCCTTATAATCTAACTCGAGTACCTGGCGGGCCTCCTGCTCCCGGTAGAAGAGATTCTTCAGATCCGTCTCTGAAGTCTTCAACTGCTCAACCCGGGTCTCAAGCTCTGCAAACAACAAGGAAAATCGGCTTAGACTACCTCTCGACTTCCAACAAGTACTCAGCAAGACAAGTGGTGTACCTTTGTTCTTGTTGCGGAGCGACTTGTTCTTCCGCACCAAGTTGTCGCTCTTCGCCTGCATCTCCTGGATGTCTTTGTGGTACTTGGCGAAGGCGGTATCAAGCTTGGACTGCATGGCGACCGCGTGCTTCCGGGAATTCATGAGTTGGTCCTCCAGCGCCTCAGCCCGAAGCATCGTGTCGCCGAAGCCTTGAAGCATACTGGACTTCTCGCGGGACCTCTCCATGACGTCCTGCACAGGCAACATATGTCAGATGGGTACTCAACGCTAGAGGATTGACTACCCCAAGAGTTACGACTACTCACCTTCATCCACTGCTCGGCTTGGCGGACTGCCTCCAGATGCCGAGCCGCCGTTGCCGGGTCGACCAAGTCATCCGCCAGCAACTCGACCCCGCCGCGACTACTTGTGGCGGCTTCGATCATCGGCGCAGAGCGGATGGGCTCCGCGTCTTGGATCTCCGGGGAGCGGACGACCACCTCCGCAGCGGGTTCGGTTGCGCGGTGGCCTCCTCTCCTCCGGGCTGTGGCGGCCTCTCCGACGGCCACCTCCATCAGCTCGGGGGCTCCTCCAGTAGCCTCTTGCACCTCTGGTGTCAAATTCTCCATGGGCACCGCCGCTGGGATCTCGCTCCCTTCGGCCTTAGCGCCTGTCAACGAGAAGACAAGTGCATCAGCATCATCTGACGACTATGACTACTCTTTGGGGGGTACTACAGCCTCAGCAGAGTACTCACCTTCGACCATGCTGGCTTCAAGCAACGTAGCCTCAGCAGCCGGCGTTACGGGCTCCGCCTGAGGGGTGGGAGCGGACTCCTCGGCGGGCGGCGCGGCTTCTTCTTCCGCCACCGCTGCAGAGGGTTCACCCCCCTCCCATGACAGATTCGTCGACTTCCTGCAGAGTACACAAGTTGGTTGTCAATCAAGTTCGACTACTACATCAAGTACTACTCGGGAAGATCCAACACTTACAGGCTTGACTGGACTATCGTCACGGTCGGGGCGCCGAGGATGCTGGCGATTGTTGGGGGGTTACCCGAAAAATTCGGATGACAACCCTAACACGAGAGAGAGTTCTTAGCACGTTCAAGTACAAAGTGAGAGCGCAAAGAGACTGTGATTCCCTCTGCAAATAGCACAAGTTCCAAAAAGTCTGAATCCGTTTACACGTGCCCTTGCGTCCCCTTTTATAGGGAGATGAAGGGACTTTTACATGCCGAAAACGCCCTCAGCCTCAGAGAATATTCCTAGTGTGAACGCATACAAGAATGTCTTTTTCATCCGACATATTTACAAATCTGCCACTAGTTCACACTCTAAACCCGGACTTTTTGGGACAACAACTTTGACTTTGCTTCTCCGCCGGTTCGTGAATGTCATCACGCGTGATACCCGAACTGGGTCCTCGACAGATTCCCGAATTGGCCTTCGCTTCTTCATCGGTTCATGCATGTCTTCGCGCGTGACTCCCGATCTGGGCCCTCGACGAATTCCCGAATCAGCCGTCCTCCGAAGTTCGCGCCATCGACAGCTTGAGGTTCCGGGCTTCCGCATGTTCGTGACCCCATTTCTTCACCGAGTCAAGATTCCCAAACTTCGCACATTTGCGAATCCGAGGCTTCACAGGTTCCAGGCTTCCGAAAATCGTGAATTCCCTGCCCCTGAAAAACATGTCTCGAGAACTTTGTCAGACTTAACGTTACGAGGGTGACGGGTTTTCCTGAATTCCCCAACAGCGATGTCCACCAGTCCAACCTCGGTGGGCACCTCCTCTTGCGCCTCTGTGGCCGCTGCCCCTTCTACAGTACCAGCAGCCGGTGCAGCGCTCTCCTACGCTTTTGCGGCCACCACTTCTTCCGCAGCAGCTGCTGCGGGCTTTGTGCTCTCTTGACGAGCAGAGGGCTGGCGCTCCATCTGCGCCAGGAGTTATTCGACAGTGGGGGCTGGGCTACGACTCCCAGTGGCTTCCCCCACCGTGTCCCACTCGCCTTCGTCGCCCTGATCAACGGGCTCCGTAGGCGGCACCTCCTGCAAGCAAGGAACCTCAGTCGTCAACACATCAACTCGAGACACGAGTACTCGACTACACTACTCAAGACGGCTTACCTTTGGGGACGTGGTCTCAGTGACCTTCAACTTCTTCGACAAACGCTTGCGGGACGCATTGCGCGGCTTCCCTGGCGGCGCGGCCAGACTAGCCTCCAGGCTAGCCGGTGGATCCTGCACGACGGGAACGTGAGGTAGGCCAGGACGGCTGAACCTCGACCACAGCTGGAAGCGGTCCTGCAGCATCTCCTTGTCGTCGTCCTTGTCGGACGTGTCCTCCACGACAACCGTGTCGTCTCCGACGCCGACTTCTCGCCGGTCCTTGGCCTTGGTCTTCCCCTCCTCCGGGATCTCGACTTCCTGAGGGGGCGGCGGCGGCTCGGAGGCAAACTTCTTCAAGTCGTCCTGCAAGACGCAACTCATCAGCACGACTACTCACACGGAATGGGTACTCGACATGGGGTACGGCTACTTACCTCCTTTGGCGGACGCACGGCGGAGTACTCCGGGACGGGGCACGCCGTGTACGGTGGCATGTCCTTGAAGATCCGCGCCGACTTGTCAACAATGTCGTCGTCGTCGACTTCGTCTCCAGGCATCCACGACGTGTCGTCGTCGCCGGTGTACTCGAATCCCAGGGTGTCGCGAGCCATCAGTGGCTGCACCCTGCGCTTCATGAAGCTGAAGGCCACGTGCTCGGCCCTCAGCCCGGCTTCTCTCAGTGCCTTGATCCGCGCCAACAACTCGGGGAGCTGGATCCCCTCCTGCATCGTCGGCTCCGTGTTCCACCACGGGCGATGCTTGGGCTGCTTCCCGCTCGGCTTCGGCAACCCGGGATGGTGGTTCGTGATGTAGAACCACTTGGCCTTCCAGTCTTGGTTGGAGTCGATGAGCTTCTACGAGAGGTACTGCTCGGCGGCATCCTCCCGCATCTGGATCCCCGCTCCTCCGACTACCCGTGGGTTGCTGGCGCTCGGTTGCGGCTTCACCTGGAAGAACTTCCGGAATAGGATCCAATGGGGCTTGATCCCCAGAAACGCTTCACAGAAATGGACGAAGACGGCGGTGTGGAAAATACCGTTGGGGTTGAGGTTGAGGTACTGGATGCCGTAGTACCCCTTGAGCCCCTTGAAGAAGTTGCTCGCCGGGAGCGCGAGCCCGCGCTCCACGAAGCGCGCGAACATCGGGATCTCGTCTTCGCTCTTCAACATCGGATATGGATCCCCAGCGGCGGCTCTCCACATGTCCACCTCCTTCTCCCGGATGAATCCGCTGTTGAGGAGGGCTAGCAGATCTTCGGTCTTCGCCTTCGACTTCCTCCATTCGCGGTTCGGATCTGGCCGCGGTGGAGACATCGGCGGTGCTGCCCCTGCGACAGATCCGGCGGCTTCGTCGTGACTCCTCTTCTTCCTGCCGGCGGCCTTCGCGGTCTTGGACGGAGATGGCTATATCCTCCAAGTGCACGGGGTCTTCACACGCATTCGCTCGGGGGCTACCACGGTGGCTCTCTCTGGCGGCGCGCTCGGATCTACACTTCTCTCAGCGGTGGCGGCACGCACTGGTGGCGATTTTTGGCCAAGATGTGTTTGGAATGGCTGCAACTGCGTGTGGTGAAAAACCCTAAGGGTTTTGGCTTCTATTTATAAGTCAACTCGGCCCTCCAACGGCCGGATGGATAAGTTTGCGCTCGGCTGACTCAGCGGCCGCGCGTGACTCTTCAACTTCAACTAGTCGACGCGCCTCACCTCGGGGGCTCGGCTACTTCTACTCGACTACCTGGGAAGCGACAAGACTCAGGAGCATCTCAGGACACATTATACAAGATGACCCTTCAATTCGAGAGGAAGTACTCGACTCAAGGCTCGGGGGCTCCGTGCCACGTGTCCTTCGGTTTTTTCTCCGGATTTTTCGGGATATTCTTGCCAAAACTTCGTATGGACCCTCGCCCCGCAGTCTACAACTCAACCTAAGGCTCGGGGGCTACTCCATATGGAGTGCGATTTTGCAATCGCACTTCCATATCGCCCTTCGGCTTCAAGACAAAGACGGGCATTTTTGAAGACCTTCGAGGGCAGCACTCGAGGACGCTTGGGACTACTCGAGAAGACTTCAGGATTGCTCAAACATCAGCTAGAGTACATTCCAGCCTCGGGATGCTTCGACTACTCTTGAGGACTTTTGACTTGTAGTACTCGGGGACGCTCGGGGGCTACTCGTTAAGATCGTCAAGACTACTTGAAGCTATCCTTCTCGACTACAAAGTACTCGGGGGCTTGTCGTATGGACCTCCCTGGGCCCACTACCTCGGTGGGTACTAGGACCGACTACTCGGTGGGCCCCTGAGACTACCCGGCTTGCGCTAGACGGCACCTGATGGCGTGAAGCATAAGGACTACAGAGGAGAAGTACTCGGTTAGGAAGTTGTACATGTCCCGCACTATATGGAAGACTCCTAGACGTACTCGACTAGTACTCTCTCCCTATTCCGACTTGTAACCCTGCCTCCCGGACTATATAAGGCGAGGCAGGGACCCCTCTCGGATCATCTCATCTCACGGCATACAATTGCATCATCTTGTAACCGTACCCAATCAATCTAGAGCTACGCAGCATACAGGACGTAGAGTATTACGCACCTCGCGGCCCGAACCTGTCTAAATTGTGTGCCACGTGTCTCTTCCTTCGAGTTACCGATCTCGGCGAGGCCACATTCATCTACTTCGGGTACTCCCTTTAGTAGATTGCCGGTCTAAAACACCGACAGAGCCCTCTAACTCACTTGTGCTTGTGAGATTGCAAATTGATTGCGAGTGAGTGTGAATCTAGTGCGTTGCTTTGTGAGATTGCATCAAGTGGCACTAGGTGTTCGTGTTGCAAGTCGGTGAACTTGTTACTCTTGGAGGTTGCCACCTCCTAGATGGCTTGGTGGATTGTGGCTCCGTTGAAGCACGCAAGGAGATTGTGCGTAGCTCCAGAGAAGGATTTGTGAGGGGGATTGTGCTCACCCCGCGGGGATCGCGAAGAGCAACTCTAGTGGAGCGTGTCATTGAGTTACCTCACTTGTGAGTGGTGTCTTGGTGTGCCCGGAGTGGCCAGCGGCTTGAGAGCCTTGCCCAAGAACCATCGAGGTGTTGGTCGACACAACGAGGACTAGCTTGGTGGCAAACAAGTGAACCTCGGGATAAAAATCACCGTGTCAACATTGTCTACTCTTCTCGGTGGTTTGCACTTCTCGATCACAAGCATTGTATTACATTCTTATATGTATCTTGTACTTGTGTGATTGCTCTTATAATTAGTTGGGTTTGTAGCTTGCTAGTTGTCTTCTAGCTTGTGTAGATAGAAGTAGTGATATTGTGACTAATTAACTTGTGTAGCTTAATTAGTCTCTTTGCTTAGTTTGTGTAGCTAAGTAAATTGAGCCTTTGGATTAGACTTGTGTAATCTTGTCCATTGTGCATCTATTGAGCTTAGGTAGGCTTTGTGCTTTTGCTCATTAGAATTGTGTAGGAGCTTCCCGGTGCTTATAGTACTAGTGGCATAGGTTTGTGTGACCTTGCTCCTAAATTTGTTTAGGTGAGCTCATGCTAGGCTGGCACCTTATTTGCTTGTTTAGGATCTCTTATAAGGTGCTAGTGGATATAGATAGAGGTGTGTAGTCTTGACTAGACTGATAGTTTTTATTCCGCATTTATTTCAGTTAGTTGTCGCGTTAAGTTTTTAGAAAGGACTATTCACCCCCCTCTAGTCTGCCATCTCGACCCTACATTCTTTCACACGATGGAATTTTGGCTATCACGGAGCCTTTCACAATTTTTTCTTTCACATGATGGAATTTTAGCTATCACGGAGCCTTTCACGAACTTTTCTTTCACACTATGGAATTTTGTCTATCACGGAGCCTTTCACGATTTTTTCTTTCACACGTTGGAATTTTGGCTATCACGGAGCCTTTCACGAACTTTCGTGATCTTTTTCTCATGGTGCAATTCACGAACACATGATCTGGGGGGAAACTCTTTTCATATACATCACAAAGAGTATTTACATAGGACCCTCCTCTTTAAAAACATTGCCTCTTGATTTAGAGCCCCCTTTGTAAGGAAAAGAGTACGGTCCTTCTTATTCTAAGGTAATTGCGACAAAAAGTAAATGTTTTTGTTCCCGAAACCACTTATAGACTCGTGATTCGGATTTTTGCCCTTTTACAGAATGTAAACTTACGAAAAGAAATACTGAGAAATAAATCTAACTGACTTCAAGATTTTCAAAGGTAATACCTCTTCAAGCTATCGGCATTCCATTAATATGGCAACTCTTCACCAGTTTGATTTAACAAACGAAAAGCCCCTGGCATGTTTGTTTCCTTTGCTATGTATGGCCCTTCCCATGATTCTTGAAGTTTTCCAGGGTTCTCCCAGTTCTTCTTTCTTTTCAGGACTAAATCACCACTCTTGATGTCCTTTCTGACCACTTTTCTATCCTTCCATGTCTTAGTTTCTTTCTGGTACTTTTCGATGTTTTCAACAGCTTTGAGGATCATTAGTTCGATCATATCTTTCTCTACTTTTTTGTCAACTTCTTTGATTTCTTTTACCTTCAACACTCTCATGCTTTCATTCTTGATTTCTTCTGGTGTCATTGCTTCGGTGCCAAACAGTAAGCGAAAAGGTGTGAAACCTGTTGCTCTTGATATTGTGGTGTTATGAGACCAGATTACTTTTGGCAGTTCATCGGTCCACTTGCCCTTTTTATGGTCGAACAAGCACTTTTTGATTCCTGAGAATATCAACTCATTTGCTTCTTTCGACAGCCCCATTAGTCTGCGGATGATATACTGACGAAAACTTCGCGTGAGTGCTCAAAGTTTTGCAGTATTCTTTGAAGGAATAACAGTCGAATTGCTTCCCATTATCCACAGTCAGTTCTCTTGGAACCCCGAATCTGCAAACTATGTTCTTCCAGAAGAATTTTTGAATTGTTGGTGCCGTTATATTTGCCAATGCTTTCGCTTCCACCCATTTGGTGAAGTACTCCACGGCCACAGCTGCGAATTTGCAGTTTCCTTGAGCAGTTGGCAGCAGTCCAACTAGATCCATTCCCCACCTTTGCAAAGGTCATGACGGGGGAATTAGGTGAACTGGCATAGATGGCAAGTTTAGCTGATTCGTTGTTTTTTGACATGTTCATATTCCTGAACTAATTTCTTCGCATCAATATTTATGGTAGGCCAATAGAATCCCTGCTTTATTGCTTTGCCTGCTAGAACCCTTATGCCTATATGCGCACTGCAGAATCCACATTTCCTTGAGGAGTTCAACACCTTTTTCAGAGGTGATGCATCTTAGCCATGGTTCGGAAACACCTGACTTGTACAGCTCTCCATTGATTACCGCATAGCCCCTTGCCCTTTGCTTCAATCTTTTCTCCTCCAATTCATCTTTTGGTTCGTAGTGACCCCTCAAGTATGCCATGATTTCGACTCTCTAATCGGGAGTTTCCACAATATTCACGATTTTCGGATTTAATTCCTTGATGGACTGTTCTTTGATGATTTCGAAGAACACGTCCAGAGGCATTGCTTGATTTCTAGCTGTTGCTTTGGCCAACTTGTCTACTTCATTATTGTCGTCTCTGTTATGTGTTGCACTGAATAGCCCTTGAAATGCCTTTCCATTTCTCTGGCTTTCTCAAGGTACTTCATCAAAATAGAATTTCTTGCTTCGCTCTCTTTTTCAATATGTTCCTGAATAACTTTGGAATCCGTCTTGACAATGAAGGTTTGCTGACCAAAGCTTTCATCTTCCTTAATGCTAGAAGTAGAGCTTCATACTCGGTTGTGTTGTTCGTGGAGTGCTCATCATTCGCGAATATGAGCCAAGCTGCATATCTTATCACGATTCCTGTTGGAGATGTTACAACTGCTGAGATTCCAACCCCCTTATGGCACAAGCTCCATCACACTGCACTACCCAAGGTGCGAGCATTTCTTCACCAGGATTGTGAGTTGGCAAAGTCCAATCTATGACAAAATCTGCCAAGACTTGCGATTTAATTGCGCTTCTTCTCTCAAAATCTACAGTGTATTCTACCCAAGGTGCGAGCATTTCTTCACAAGGATTGTGAGTTGGCGAAGTCCAACCTACGACAAAATCTGCCAAGACTTGCGATTTAATTGCGCTTCTTCTCTCAAAATCTATAGTGTATTCTGACAGTTTAGCACCCCATTTGATAATTCGGGTAGATGCTTCCTTATTCGCGAACAAGTCATTCAGTGGTTGATTCGTGATGACCCTTATCATGTGACCTTCGAAGTAGTGCCTTAGTTTTCTCGCAGCCATTACGACTGCATATGCTATCTTCTCTAATTCTGAATAGAAGAGTTTTGACCCTGAGAGAGTTTCTGAAGTGAAGTATACTGGGATTTGCTTGAGCTTTCCTTCTTCTTCTTTCTCTTGTACTAGAACAGCACTTACAGCCGAATTTGAAGCAGACAAATATAACCGAAGTGGTGATTTTGGCTCAGGAGGGCACAACTTGGTTATATTCGACAAGTAGCCTTTGAGTTCTTGAAAAGCTTGTTTCTCAGCTTCGGACCATTGAAAGTTCTTGTAACTTCTGAGAACTTGGAAAAAAGGCAAGCTTCTTTCTGCAGCCCTAGGAATGAACCTGTTGAGAGCAGCAACTCTTCCCGTTAACTTTTGCACATCCTTTACTGAAACTAGATCTTGCATTTCAATCAGCACTTTGATTTTGTTGGGATTTGCCTCTATGTCCTTTGTTGAAACGAGGCATCCAAGAACTTTTCCCTTGTCAATGTCGAAGACACATTTCTCAAGATTTAATCTGAGGTTCGCTGCTCTGAGATTCGCGAAAGTTTCTGCCAAATCGCCAATGTGATCTCTTCTTCGGGCACTTTTGACTACTATGTCATCAACATATGCTAAAATGTTCCTCCGAAGTTGAGGGTGAAGAACTATTGCTATCATTCTCGAAAATGTACATCCTACATTCTTCAGCTCTTCTGGCATTCTTATGAAACAAAATGTTTCGAAAGGAGTGATGAAACTTGTTTTTCTTCGTCTTCTCTTCGCACTCTTATCTGGTGATATCCTAAGAACATATCCAGGAGTGAGAGCATTTCACTGTTGGTAGCATCATCTACAATTTTGTCTACCCTCTCCAAGGGAAAATCGTCCTTCTTGCATGCCTTATTCAGATCTGTGAAGTCTACACACATTCTCCACTTTCCGGTTTTCTTCTTTATTGGAAAAGTGTTGACTAGACAGACTGCATACAAGACTTCTCTGATTACTTTCGCGTCTTGAAGCCTTTGTACTTCAGCTTCTACTGCCTTCACTTTTTCTTCGGACATTTTTCTGAGTTTTTGCTTTTTCAGGGTTATTTTTTCATCCGTTTCCAGGGTATTCTCAATGATGTCCCTGTCAACACCTTGCAGGTCTTTGGCTGACCAGGCGAAGACGTCTTTATTCTTGTTCAAAAATTGTATGAGCATGTTTTCTTCTTCGGGGCTAAGATGAGCCCCTATCGTGACTGCTCTATCAGGCATGTCATCCAGGTATACTTTCTTTGTCTCTCCATCAGCAGCTATCTCGATTTTCTCTTTGTCTCTGTTGGCCTCGACGTAAGGTTCTCTCTTTTCTTCGGAAGAATTCAGCTGGTATACGTTGGTGTGCCCTGGGGATGACACTTTTCTATGTTCCGAGCCTCTTGCTGATCACCGAATACGGTGATAACTCCTTGGGCGCTGGTATCTTCATGCAAAGAAACTGTTGTCTTATGACTGCATCGAATTTGTTCATGAAGCATCTGCGAAAATCTCGAGATATGGATGATATATGTCAACCACATCGAAAGTGAGAGTTTCTGTTCTGGCGTTGTCAAGATCTCCGAAAGATACTGGAAGAGATACTTTTCCAACTGGCTTGATTGGCTTTCCTCCGAAACCCTGCAATGGGTATTCTGGTGGATGCAACATGTGCTGAGTTAAGTTAATCTTCTCGAAAGTATTCTAGAATAAGATATCTGTCGAACTTCCATTGTCCACTAGAATTTTTCTCATGACCCATCCAGCTATGTTCACCTCGATGACCATGGCATCGTTGTGGTTTGTGGACTTCAATTTGAAATCTTCTTCTGTGAATGTTATCGGCACTTTGGCCCATTCTGGTCATGCAGCTGGACCATCGTTGATGATTGTGTTCACAGATCTGAAATAGTTGTTTCTCTGTCTTTTGGTTTCAAACTCCATGGCTTATCCTCCTGTGATGGGCATAATTGTTCTGAAAGAAAGCAAGGCTATCGGGTTCTGAGTTCTTGAACTCGATTCTGGTCTTGACGAATTATCAGGTGGTGGTGGCAATATTTCTTGGATTGGTTGCGGCTGTTGAATTGATTGATTTGCTTGTGACTGGGGGTAGAATTGCTGAGAAGGCTGCCAAGATGACTGTGGTTGCTGAAATTGTTGCATTGTGACTGGATTTGGTTGAGAATTCACGAACTGCGGTTGCCAGAAGCTTGGGCGAAGTTGATTTGGCATTGTGGAGGCAATACTCATCATGGATTTCTCTTGATGAATTCTAGCAATGTTCTTCTTAGTTTCTGGGCACCCTTCAGTGCTATGACCTCTTCCGTGATATTGGCAGTAGAAGTATGGATCTCTTGGGTTATGGTTCATGAGTTTCGGGGGTCCTCTTCCCCTTCCCCTGGGTGCGAAGCCCCCCTCTTGTGCTTGGTCTGTTGTTCTGATCAGACTGGGGATTTTCCACATTATTGATGTTTCGTGGATTTTGGAATTGAGGTCTCCACATCATTTCCCTGTTACCCTGTCTTGCTTCGTTCGTTCGACAACCCTTCTGCGGTGATCTTCATCAGACATGATGTATTCTTCAAGTTCATGGAAAAGTTCATCAATTGTTTTGGGCTTCTTTCGCGTCAGATGCGAAGCTGTCGGTCCTGGAGTCAGACCCTTGATCAGCGCTTGTATTGTTGTTTTATCATCTACCTCGGGAATCTGGGAACTTTGCTGCATGAATCTTCTTACGAAGTTCCGTAGCGGCTCTCTATCTTTCTGCTTGCAGTTGTACATATCTGATGACTCGGCTGTTGTTTCATGAAATATCTGGAATGCTTGAATGAACTTTGTCTTGAGATCGACCCAGCTGCAGACTGAGTGTGGCTGTAGCAAAGAGTACCAGTTCAGAACTGGACCTTCACAGGCAATGATGAAGGATTTAGCCAGCGCGACATCATCTCCTCCTACTGAATTCACAGCTGATTCATACCTCATGAGGAACTGTCTAGAGTTTCTGAAGCCGTTGTATTTCGGGAGACACTGGTTTGAACTTTGGTGGCCATAGTGCAGTTTGCAACCCTATGGAGAGTGGTGATTCTGGATCCATTCTGGATCCGCGAATTGCGAAATTCCATTACCCATGAAGAAATTTTCTTTCGGAGTTCTTCTGTTTTGATCAGAATTCTGGTGTGGTGATTCTTGCCACAATGAGTTGTTCTCTTGTTCTTTCATTTCTTCAATTTTTCTTTGTATTATTTCAATATGCTCTTTTGCCTGATTAAGTTTCTCTAACTTTTCTGAAGCTTTTCTTTTTGCTTGCAGCTGGTTTGCGAATCTTTCTTTCTCTTTCTGAAGTTGCTGTATTTTATATTGTACTATCTCTAGTTCTCTATCTACAGCCTGGTCATCATCTTCATGAGCATCTTGTTCTATGAACTGTTCTATAGTGTGTGTTGTCTTCTCGGCTCTTGCTTTCTAGAGAGCCTCGAGTTTTGCCCTTCGTTCTTGATCTGTGGTGTGCGAAGGTTCTGGAGTGAGAGAGATTCCATTGTCTTCGTCATGACGGTGCTCTTCTTGGTCGGTCTCAGTAGGAACATTCTTCTTGGACCTCTTCTGTGGTGGCATCGTGAGCTGTTTTTCTACTGAGACCACGGTGGGCGCCAATGTTGGGGGATCCCAAAATCGGAAGGAGTTCCTAAACACGAGAGTCACGAAAGAAGGTGCGCAATTCACGAAAGATGGGGAGACAAAGAATCTTTGAAAGCTAGCACTCGCCTCAAAAGTTGTGAATCCCTTTACACGTGCCCTCGCGCCCCCTTTTATAGGGAACCGAAGGGACTTTTACATTCCGAGAATACCCTCGAATCTAAGTAATGTTCCCAGTTGAACACGTACACGAATGTCCTTTACATCATGTGATTTACGGGGCTAATTTCATACATTTACAAGCCTGCCACTAGTTCATACTTTAAACCCGGACTTTTGAGGTTACGTCTTTGACTTGGCTCCTTCCTGACCCCCGAATCTCTTATCCATGAAAATCACCGCTCATTGTGGCTCCCGAATCAAGACTTCACCAGATTACCAAACTCCGCAGATTCCTGATTCCAGAACTTCGCAGATTCCTGATTCCAGAACTTCGCAGATTTCGACCATCCTGAAATAGACAGCAGATTCGCGCATAGGAGCCAAATTCAGCCATTACTTTTCGCATTTTATTAGAAGGTTAGCATGATGTATGAGATTCATCAGGATCTCTTTATGAATGTTGCCTTCTCACGAAACAGAGCATCCTTCTCCGAAGGTAACCTGCAAATTTATCCACGAATTCGGCAGATCCGACGTTCGAGGGTGTAAGGTTTTTGCCTAATTCCCCAACACTAACCATCACCGAAGGAAAAATTACATCCCCTCTCTTCTTGTTGACGGTCGCACCCTTACTCGTGAGGATGAGAAGGCTGCCGCCGCCTTCACATTCTTTGACGGGATTTTGGGAGCTACTCATGAGCGCTCTTGCGCTCTTGATTTTGAGGAGCTCGGCCTCCCAATATTGGATCTGCAGGACCTCGGACAATCGTTCACTGAGGCCGAAATATGGGAGGTCATTAAATAGTTACCCTTGGATGAGGCTCCTGGTCCCGATGGGTTTACTGGTCGCTTCTACCGGTCATGCTGGTCAATCATACGGGGAGACATTCTTCAAGCTTTTAATGCTCTCTCCGATATGGATAGCTTCCACCATCTCAATGGTGCCCTTCTTACCTTGGTCCCCAAAAAACCCAACCCAGTCTCACTTCCTGACTACCACCCTATTAGCCTCATTCATAGCTTTGGGAAGCTTTTCTCCAAGGCTGCGGCCAACCGCTTCGCCCACCACCTCCCCAACCTCATCTCTACCAACCAAAGTGCCTTCATCAAAGGATGCCTCATCCACGATAATTTCAGATAAGTCCTTGGTACGGCTAGGTTGCTTTCAAGTTGGAAGCTACCTCAGATCATGTTCAAGATTGATCTTGCTAAGGCCTTTGACTCTGTTGGGTGGGTTTTCCTTCTAGATGTTCTGGTCGCGGTTGGGTGTCCACGCAATTGGACCAACTGGATCTCCACCATTCTTTCCACTTCTTGCACTAGAATCCTTCTCAATGGCACCCCGGGGGAACGGATTTGCCCTGGTCGTGGTCTTCGATAGGATGACCCTCTCTCTCCCATGCTCTTCGTGCTCGTGATGGAATGCTTCCATGCCTTGATCTGCAAGGCTGACTCTCAGGGGCTGCTACAACAACTGGGATGAAATGATATCCGTTTCCGCACTTCACTTTATGCGGATGAAGTGGTCGCTTTCTTCTCTCCGGTCGAACTCGACCTTCGAGTCGTCAAGGGGGTGTTGACCCTTTTCGAAGGAGCTTCTGGCCTTGCAGCGAACCTCTCCAAGAGTCATGTCTATCCCATCAACTGCTCGGACGAGCAGATCTCCTTGGTCTGCTCCAATCTCTCTTGCTCTATCGCCGAATTCCCATGTACCTACCTCAGGGTCCCACTCTCCGTCAACAGAATCCCTAAGGCGGCATTGCAGCCGTTGGTCAATAAGGTCGCGTGGCGTCTCCCCTGGCAAGGAAGACTACTCAATCGAGGTGGTCTCTTTGTCCTAGCCAAATCCACCCTCTCGGCTATCCCGGTGCATATCTCTATGGCGATCTCCATCGCACCTTCAAAGCGGTCGAGATGCTCATCCGAGGCTTCCTCTTGTGCGGCATAGAGGTGGCTAACGGTGGTTGCTGTCTGGTGGCCTGGGTAAATGTCGTCTGCCCTACCCGTTTTGACGGCCTAGTCCTACCAGACCTCCGTACTTTTGGGATGGCCCTTCGTCTGCGGTGGCTCTGGCTAGCGCGTACGGATCCAGCCAAGACGTGGCCGACGTTCTGGTTCCCTGCCGACCGCGCCGCGCAGGCTTTCTTCCACGCCTCGGTCTCGGTCGAGGTCGAGGATGGCTCTAGGGCCTTGTTTTGGGAGGACAACTGGCTCACTGGTTGTTCCATCAAGCTTTTAGCTCCTAACTTGTGGGCGGCTGTTTCGCCATGGGTCAGGCACTCACGCACTGTCCGGGAGGGCCTCAATGCGAGACCTCATGGGATCCATTTGGTCACTGATATTACGCACGTGCGGACGTGCAAGTCATCGTCCAGTTCCTTTCTATTTGGGACATGGTGCGGGCCATAAGGCTGTCGTCGGAGCCCGGCAAGTTTATTTAGAAGTGGTCGCCAAACGGTCAGTACTCCTCCTCTTCCGCCTATGCCGCACTCTTCCTTGGTCGCGTTGACGTTCTGAGCGCCTGTCAAATTTGAAACACTCAGATGCCAGGCAAATGCAAGTTCTTTGTCTGGTTAGTGTTGCATGGTCGATGTTGGACCTCCGACAGACTTCATCGCCATGGCTTGAAGGACTATGATACCTGTGCACTCTGTGCACAAGAGGTCGAAACTCTGGATCACCTGCTTGTCGACTGTGTCTTCAGTCAAGAGACATGGTTTCGAACCCTCGGGCATATTCTTCTACCTCAACTCGCCCCGGATCATCCCATTTCTCTTGCTACTTGGTGGTGCTCCGCCAGGAAGTTGGTCGCTAAAACCCGACGAAAAGGTTTCGATGCCTTTGTCTGGTTGGTCGCTTGGTAGATTTGGAGGGAGCGCAATCGGTGCGTCCACGACATAGAGGCCCTAATGTTGGTGGCTCTCGCGCCAGCAATCCTCGATGAAGCCAAGACTTGGGCTCGCGCCGGCTTCCTCCCGATTGCTTGCCTCCTCGGCGTCTGGCCTTTGAGGCCTCTGTAGCACTTTTTTTGGTCTTCGCTTTGTTACTCTATGTCCCCCACGTTGGGTAACTTGTTAGATCTTGTATGACTTTATTCTTTCTTCTCTTAATAAAAAACGTGCTTTGCACGTCTTAAAAAATGTGTTGCTTTCGAACGAATTTGACTGGTGTTGCAAGAAAGCATCTGACGCTGAGTCGTGACTCCTGAGGCGCCTTGTGTCTGAATTTGGCATGACAGGATCGAAAAGTGCAGAGTCCTTGTTAACACAATTTGACGCTGAGTCCGGTCAAACGTACTTCCTATGTTCAATCAAAACTAATGGACGTAGTACTTCGGGAAAAAAATTAACGCCGCGCGTATGGCGCCCCTGGTGCACATCCCGCGATGCGCCGTCGGTTCGCCATCCGACGTCCGCCCTGCACGATGCCGCCTTCCGCGATCCCGTGGCTTGCTTGCTCGCTCAACTCTGTAGTGTGGCTACAGCTCGTTTGCTCGCCTCCTGCAATGCGGACTAATGGCTACCTTCGTTCAGTTTCAATAGTACCACTCTGTAATAGTGACAAAATTGGAACTTTAGACTTCGATTAAAATTATAAAACTCCAACATCTAGCTCAACAAATCTGAGCACAGGCTCACCAATGTTCAGAGATCCCATTTTGCTACTTTGAAGCCAAAGTTTAGATGCAAAGTTGCTCATAAATAAATTTAAAATAAAAACAACCAATTTATGTTGTTCCACACTTTACTAGTCAGCATTTTCAAATTGTGAATAGTAACCTGTAGTCATCAACTTTCAAGATTTAATTGAGGTGCTCAGGTACTAAGTTTAACTTCCAAAGCACTCCCACTAAGTTCTGAATGCTCAAAACCACACATCCCACATTTTGTATAATTTTTTCCGAATTTGAAACTTCAAATGTTGACTTTAGTCAAATTTTACCCAAATTTGACCTTTAGTTATTATGACCATTACAATATCACATAAATCACAATTTGACCAAAGTCAACATTTGAAATTTTACCCAGATTTCACTTTTACTCATTATGACCATTACAATATCCCATAAATCACAATTTGACCAAAGTCAACATTTGAAGTTTCAAAGTCAGAAAAAATTGTGCAAAATATGAGATTTAGGTTTTGAGCTAACATCATTATTTCTGAGCAATTTTGCATCTAAACTTTGGCTTCGCAGTAGCAAAATGGGATCTCTGAACATTGGTGAACATTTACTCTCATTTGTTGAGCTAGATTCTGAATTTAAGTAATTTTAAAAGAGCTCCGAAGATTGATTACAGCACAGAGAACCGGACTTAGGGTCCAGAAGCGAGCCGATTGGGTCAAGGGGCGACATCAAGCCGTGCGGAGTGGAGCCGATGGTGTCGTGCGGGCGGGAGCAGCGTGCAGGACATGTGGGGCCCAACGCTCCAACGAATCATGGGAGGACATGAGAGGGTGCGCATCGGGGCTACGGTGCGCACACCCATTTTTTTCCAGGATTTCTGCGTGAGGGAAGAAAATGTCTTGCATCCAATTCTCCGAAAAGTGAATCTATCTATTGGCATTTTCACTTGATGAAAACAGTTAACATCCAATCGAGCAATCTGTTGCCCATATGTTTATTGAGATTCAGGTGTGTACTATTTAGGAATTGAAGGGTGTGTTCATAGAAAATATATGGGCAACAAATTGGTTGCTGTCAATAGTTTTGCAAGTTAGTTTTCCGTATTTGTGGATATGAACTTATTTTATAAATTGAGGTGCTATTTTGTGAGGAAACGTGAAATTATTGTGGGTACCGTTTGTAAGTTTACTCTGTTGTTGATAAGTATGAGTTATGTGTTGACTTTTGGGAAGATTGTAGTTTTTTATGGAAGCTGGAGCCTTCGGGTCCATTGTTGAGAAGTGTGAGGTTTTATTTTTAAAATCATGGATATGAAACGTATTTCCTCAGAAGTATAGGGACTCATTTGTAAAAGATGTCAATTGTGGGTTCAATTTACGCTACATAGAAGGGTCTTTTTGCAGAAATATCGTTGCCAGAGTTTGTGCTATTTGTTAATTTTTGGAATATCATATGTCTTTTTCGTAAAATTCTGAGGTTTTTTTGGATTGCTGCAAACTATAGGGTTCTTTTAGCAAAATCGTTGATTGGAAACATATTTTTCTAAAAATTTAGGACCCTCTTTTAAATCCATAGTGTGGGATCAATTTTTGCTAAGTAGAAAGACTTTTTGCAAAATGGTCATTGCTCGGCTGATACAAGTTGTTCACCCAGCCGATCCAATAGCCGGGAGGAGCCAGCTTCCTTGGCCTTCTTATCCGCTAAGTTTCGTTATTAAGGTAATAAAGCTAAAGACGGCCTCCTAGCAGCCATCTACTTGCTGCGCTACGTGGCCTAGAGCATCTCCAAGAGTTTGCCAAATTTTACTTGGGAAATCTTGTGTTTTGCCAACCTCTGAAAAGTATGTCAAGTAAAAAAAGAGTTCATCTCAAATAATTTGGCAGAATTCACTTGCCAAACCTAAATCTAACTTACATGAAGAATCCTGAGAGAAACAAAATTATGTTTATGACATTCCACCTCTTGGAAACTTACATCAGGAATCCTTCTCTATTCTTTATTTCTTTTTTCACTCTCCCACCTAGAGGGAAACGACTATGGCAACCACGATCCGCGTGCGCATATATGCGCGTGGGGAGGTGAGTTTTGCCAAAATTCTATTTCTACCAAATTCGTTGGTCAAACTGTTCGAGGCCAATTTTTCTCATTTTGCCAAAATTAGATGGATGCCAAGTTGATTTGCCAAACTGTTGGAGTTGCTCTTAGAGTATCTCTAAGAGTTTGCCATATTTTATTTGGCAAATCTTGTGTTTTTGCTAACTTTCAAAAAGATATGTCAAGTAAAAAAAGAATTCATCTCAACAATTTGACATAATTCACTTCCAAACTCAGGTCTAACTTACATCAGAAACCCTGAGAGAAAAACAAAATATGTTTATCCCCTTCCACCTCTGAAAACTTATATCAGGAACCCTTCTCTGATATTTATTTCTTTTTTAATCCTCCCACCTATCTAGACATAACAATGCCAAGCACGCGGCACGCGCGTATATTATACCCTAGAGGCTGGTTTGTTCCAAGTTGCAAAAATTGCCAAGTCTTTTGCCAAATTGTTGGAGGAGTATTTTTAATATTTTCTGCCAAAAATCAAAGATGACAACTAGATTTGGCAAACGGCTGAAGATGCTCTAAGAGTATACTATAAAGAAAGAAAAACAACAAATACATGTATTCTTTAAAAAATTACACAGTACAACGCAGACGCGCATAACACACATGCACACTCACCCCTATAAATACACGTACGCAAACCCTACCCCTATGAGCACCTCCGAAGGACTGAGCACCGACAGACCTGGAGATTCTCGAAGTCAACACTGGAAAATCCCGGAAGAAAAGGTGCAAGCACCAAGATTTGAACTCTGGTGGGTAGCGTGTCATTGGACCGTCCTGCCATTGGACTACAAGCCCATTCGCAACAACAGATACAGCTAATGCTAAAACCATTGAGAGTAATGAAAGGTCCAATGCACAACTTACGAATGGAGTACAGATTCCTAATATGCATCTTCATTTATTATTGTTATCTATTTTTAAAATAGACTTGAGAAATTCAGTCTGGATCACTTTGCTCGATTTTTAGGTTAATGAAGGGGGAGAGAATCCCCCACATGGAATTCTTTTAAAAAAAGAATCCTCACCTGGAAAAAATTTCATTTTAGCCCCAACCGGCTCGGGATAACTTTGACAACAATCATACAAGATTTACAGTGCGCTAGGAAACAGAGTGCACCATTGTTGGGTGACGCCCATACTAGAACGCAGCAATATGTGACGCCAAAGTTTGGCGTCTTCCTTGCGCAGACAAAGCAGGAGATGCATGGAGATCATTTCTTGCCTGAAGATGAAACCATTGCGCCTTTTCCACAGCTGCCAGCAGGAGAGGAGGACGAAGCTTGCGTAGTGCTCGGCTGAAGCTGTACTGTAGATTGCCGGGGCAGCTAATGTAGGTCTTACTCTAACCGGCGGGCAGGTGCCCAGGAAAGAGTGTGCGAAGGGCAAGAAATGGATTTTTTCCGGTCATGCACCTACTTTAGAGCAAAGGTGTGGCGCTAATTTAATTACACGGCTCGAAAAAAATGGGCAGGTTTCGAGCCTAGCCCAAATAATAAAATGAATTATATTTACACTGAAAAAGGCGGTCAGCCTGATTTTGTTGGCTCAAGTTTTGCTCAGATCTATTCAGCTCATAATAAATTTAGAATTAGATTATAACATATACCACGATGAAAAAATAGATTGTGAGGACTAGCAATTTCTAGGTGGAACAATCGAAAGACAATCGTACCTTACAGACTAATAACAATGACAAGTCAATCAATCCAAAGAGCAAGCACCTTCTGCAATATATAATACCCTTTTTGGATGGTTGATGTGCATCTGAGGCTAAATCCATTGCCAGTGAACTAATTTTTGAGCGTGTACAATAATATGGGGGCAATTCTACAATTTTTTATGACTTGTCTGAGATAATCAAGGATTGTGACCTTGGGGTCACATTCTTGAGCACTTTCCATACAAACCACATGCTTAATATGGACATGGTAAAACAAGCAGCATAAGTTACAGTTTGCCTTGACCGGATTCGGCGCGGGGATGGTATGAGTTGTGATCGGCCATGTTCGGTGCACCTATACACTTCTAGTCGTTCGTTATGGTCGGGTGCGGGTATGTGAATGGTCGGGGGCATGAATTAACACTTATCCTCAATCAAAGGTATGGTCGTTGGTCTTGCATCTCGTGTGGGAAAAATGTAGAATCCTACAGGGTTATAATCTATTTGCAATAGCCGCTTGCAATAGCCGCACTCTTGGTCATTGAGCAAGCTCTTGATCTTGCCTTCATAGTAGAGTTACAGTACGGAGTTCATGAAAGATTGAGCCCATGATCATGATTGCCTTTAATTATTGCAATGACTTGATGCTCATTGACTTAGCAATCATAGAAGCCTATGTCTTTTGCTTATTATAACTTGATCAAATGTAGATGCTTTTATTAAAAATTTAATTACTAATAGCATTCCTTGCTTCGAAACCAAATGCATTTTTCTCGAGAGTCATGAAAGTATATACCCATATGTTTGTAACACCCCGTCCACCAAAGCCGCACCACCCAGCCCTTTCGAGGGGCGGGCACGCGTACACATAGCACCCTACTTACACTTTCGTCCTCACTTTGTGTAAAATGATTAACCCGAGGATGTTATTGCTGGTGGATAAAGGTTTATAAGTTGGCTCCACCCGTGCTCAACTAGTAATGTGGCATTAAACATGCGCACCTGCGCTCATGGGCCACTCATGGACCATCCGAATTGGGTCGGGTGTGAATGTTAGATAAGACTTGCTGAGTACCCTTTTGTAATCACAATGCCACCATTAAGTTGTTCCATGTGAGCCGCAATGGGATGCCTTTTTTGGATATTCTTCCTCGCAGACGGAGATCCAAGGAGGACGTAGATGGCCATACCTTTGAGGAGGACACTATTGACATATATTGTTATCTTCTTATTTTGTGTTGTATTATATGATGAGAGCGGTGGTAGAACTTTTCGCTGCAAAACTCTATAAACTTGATGTTTGTGAACTTGAACATTTTATGTAATGTGATTAACTATGTATGGATGTGTTATTGTTGTGATGATGTTAAATAGTCATGCTTTGTGAGGTGTGTTTAAACCTTAGGCATTGCTCATGACACATCTCAAGGATGACCAAAATTATTCTTCTTTAATTGAGTTTGATCAAAGATGATGACTTAATTAAAGAAGTTTAATTGGAGGTTCCTCACAATGAAGAGTTCAATTTCCATCAATAGAAGTAAAACAAACACGGCCGTTAATCAAGAGAATGTAGTCAGGCAGCCGGAGATTGAAGCTTGCTATGTAGGATTTGGAAATGAACTGTGTCGTATTGACCACATCTACTTCTAAGGCCAATCTTAATGTAAGTTTCATAAATATTAAATTCCATATCACTTCAGCAATTTTGTTGACTTGGTAAAGTACCTAGTTTCCAGTTCCTAGTCTTGATAACAGTGCTATATAAAACTGTGCTAACACATGCAGTAGGCTTTGTGCCTTGGTCTCTGCACATCAAGTCCAAACACCTTACATACGAGAAGGGAGGGAGTACTACTTTACTTCTCAGTTCCATAATTGTAAAAAACATTGGCAAAACTGTGTAGAGAATGCCGACAAGGCGACAACTAATACCTTGAAAAGGATGGGAGGCTGCACTTCGGTCAGATGTGTAACATATGAAAGCAACTTTACTAGCATTGCAACATTTCATAGCACACATATTTCATATACAGAATATAGATTAATATCATTCTCAAAATATGTTTGCACTAGTGAACAAAAGATGCAGAAACGAGTGCTAAGCGTCATAGCATAATTCAAATCATCAACACATCCATCGCTCCGGCTGTGTTTCAAATTAAATTAAGCACCCCCTTTACTCCTTTAGCCTTGCATTTTTTTCAGGTGCTTCTTACCAGCAAGATGATCGGTAAGCATCTCATCGCTGTAGCACTGCAGGCTGCAGACCTTGCAAAAGGTCCTCACCTTCAGCTTCCGCACCTTCCCTCTGTGCTTCTTCCCCCGACGATGGTCCCCAAACATAACCTCACTGGTGCACTGCACATTGCAGACCTTGCAGAAATATAGCGACATCATGTGCTGCGCCATCTCCAAGCTTTCAACGTTGCTGCTAGAACCATTCAGAGGTAGCTTACCCCCAGGGCCGTCTCCAGATTATTGAGGCCCGTGAGCAAAATGCATAACGGGGCCCTAAAATATGACAAAAAAAAAGTCATATGTATAATACAATTAAGTTACATTTTCACACAATTATAGGATTTCAGCATGTTTCATTTCACACAATATTTATAAATATGTAAAATATGAATGCTGAAAAAAATAGCACGGAACAACATTTTCAGAACCAGAATCTTACTTCCTATTTCTCATAGGAAAATCCTGAGGAAACAAGCGTCGATCTAATTCTTTATTTCATGAGCCAAAGAAATTTATGGAATGTTGCGGTGCTTGACCGGAACCAGGCAGAACAAGGTGGAACCACCACAATTACTTGGTTCCGGTCCACAATTCATAACAAGGATTAATTCCTACCCACAATTATTTATTTCCCGATCCACAATTACTTGATCGGGTCCACAAGATTAGTTCCTTGTAAATTGTAATAGGTTCCTCCTATTTTACAATCACCTGATATGGACTGATGGACGGCTCGTAAAAACCTCAAGTATTGAAGAAAGTGGCTAAACTTCAATTCTAGGATTAGAACATTATTGGCAGACTCACCTCACGTTGGCTGCTATAGGTCTTGCATGCTTGTCGGCTTGGCATGTAGAGATTACGATTGCAGGAATGACATGGGGGAAGCGAAGGGAGGCAGCCAAGGACACTGGCTAGCTGCAGTGAACATGGCATGGGAAGTGACGGTCTAAAGCCTTGAGTTGTCAACCATTGGGGGCCTTTAGTTTTGGTGGCCCGTGAGCGGTCGCTCAGCTTGCTCCTGCCCATCGACGGGCCTGCTTACCCCCAGCAGAGGGTGGTCGTACGTGCACATAATCCATTTCCTTATTCTTACTTTCTTCCTGCTGAAGAGCACGAATCACTGTTTGCTGCCTTCCTCCATTGTGCTCACTGTCTCTTGATTCCAAGCTCGCTACATTTGCCTTGTGCTTCTGCCCTGCGAAATGCTCCTGTAGGTTGTGCTCGCTTGTTGCTTCCACCTGGCAGACGGTGCAGCTCCATCTCTCAGGAACCTTTGGTTGATTTACTGGTAAGGTTATTTCTGTCAGCTCCCAGGCCAGGGAACGGGCCCCCTGTTTAGTCTGTTTGTTTAACACACACTTCGATTAGAATAGTGTTAATTGAAAAGCAAGGCAAGTAAACTTGGTAGTAAGAACTCTACTCAGTTTATTTGGAACACTAAGACGTGAGATTTATGCAAAACAAATAAGTGAACTTCCTCAGCATATATATGCATATACCCAAGCTCAAAAGGCGGAACATATTTCACTAACTGATGAAAAGGAAGAGAGAAAATTATAGCAAGCTGCTGCTCACCTCATTTGATTCCTGCATTTTACTCTCCTGGCCTGCCTTGCCATCAGTCGAGAATTGACCGAAGCGATATTCCATTCCCATGACAGGATTGCAGGGCTTCAATTCTAAACTCCCATGGCTTTCATCCTTTTCCTTCAGATCGTGGGCAGCACCCGAAAACCGACGGTGCGTCATGAACTCCTCAGTGTAAGAGGAGTAGGATTGCACATCAGAAATGCAGTCAAGGGAGGCAGGGCGCAGGGCCATCGCGCAATCTATCTTGGCCAGCTCGGCCTCGATGATTTCCTGACGAAGGCGATCCTTTTGAAGCTGCGCCTGTAACGCGTCCCTAATCACCAGCATTGAGTCTCCTGCACACGCATAGGGAAATTCTTTTTTTTTAAGGGCCCGTAGAGAAATTCTTGATAGTCACCAGGAAATTCTTGATAACACCACCAGATTAAAATGACCGCATGGCATGCATGCCATCGTAGGTGTAGAATTCTTAGCGTGGAAACACAAGAGTCACCTTTTCTTTTGAACGTCAAGAGTCGCTTGAGATTACCAAAGAAATGTTTCACGTCCCCCCTGTTTCCACCCAAGAAAATAAACCGCGATCCCAGAGGTAAGATGGCGGTGAAAGATTTACTTACTGTGCGGTGGAGAACCGCGAATGCTGCGGCGGCCGTTGCTGACGTCGCCGGCGGTGGCTGGACCCCGGCGCGCGAACTCCATGTGTCGACTGGGGAGTTGGGCGGAGCAGAGGAGAGCAGAGCGCCGAGGGAATGGAGCAGTTTCGGTGGGGATGACCGGCCGCGGGCGGAGGATCGCAGAGTGGATTTAAGAGCCCTCGCGTCGATTTAGCGGAGCATTGATTGATTGGGCAACGATGCGACACTTGGCTGAATTGGAGTACTTAGAAATTACAGGCCCAACATGGCGGGGCTGTTTGCTAGGCTGCATAAGACCTATCCAGCCTTATGTAATGCAGCCTACTGCTGTTTGGCAGCCTGCATAGGGCCTTATACATGCTTAGGATGTGCAAAATGAGCCCCCCAGCCTGCATCCACGGAAACGAGTGGGATGGGCGTTTCCGGTTGTGCAGGCTTGCACAAGCCTTCACGCGGTTTCCCCTCACCCCCGGATGGCCTCGCGAAGGAGCTCGCACCGGCGCGGCCGAGCTCGCACCGGCGCGGCGGAGGAGCCCGCGGCGGCGTGCGGTGGGTCCCGCGGCGGAGTGCGGAGGGTCCCGCGACGGCGCGCGGAGGAGCCTCGCGGCGGCGCGCGAAGGGACCCGTCCGCCGGCCAAATCCGCACCACCGCTGCACCACCTTCGAATTGCGGCAGTTCCTCGTCCGCCGGCCAAATCCATCCTCCAGCTTCCCGAGGCGGAGGAGATGCGTGACAGGGCGGCCTCGAGGTCGGCGCGGAGCAGGTTGCCCCCATGATGAGCCCTATGTCGAGCGCCTTGAGCGCGGCGGGGCGGCCGCCGCCGGCGCGAGGCGCGCGACGTGGAGGCGGTGCGAGCGCGTAGGTGTCCCGCCGGCGGCGCCCACCTCGCTCCGGGGGCCCGAGTGGAGCCGCTCCCACGCCATCTCCCACACCGCCTCCGCGGCCCGAAGGTCCCCGCCCCCCGCCGCCACCTTCTCCGCCGAGGCGACGAACGTGAACCCTCGCCCGTTATCTCCCGCAGCAACGCCGCCACCCGCTCCGCTTCGCCCTCGACGCCGGCCTCATGTGCTCCGAGGTGGGTGAGGAGGTCAACGACGCAAGTGCAGGGTGGGGATGGAGCAGACAAGCTCGATTGCCGGCATTGGAGGATGGAGGTGGTGAGGACCGGGAAGTAGTGAGCAGTGTGAGGTGTCGAGGAAGGAGACGGGTGGTAACCTCACCTCTAGCAAATACAGGGTTATCCTACACACAATGTGCAACCTACCAAACACGAGCATACCAACCCAGGCTATCTCTATTCACTCTACCAAACATGCGTGGTTTGCATTGTATTAGACATGCTTAGGCTAGCCTGGCTCCGGATTCTAGCCAGGCTAGAGTTGGCCAGGCTGCCAAACGCCCCCATAGCGCATATACATACACGTACGGAGGAAATATAGCTATGTTAAGACTTTTTCGAAGTCAATTTTTTCCAATTTTTACCGACAATAATTTTTTTAAATAATTTATTTCAAATAGAATGGATTGCATATTTTGATAGGTTTCTTAGTAAATTTACAAATATCATTTTTATATTATTAGTATTTATGATTGTTTCGACAAAGTTGAAAACGTTTGACTTTGAAAAGTCTAAACAAAGCTAAGACAAAAGGAGTGTTCTTGATTTTCCTCAGAAAAGTTGGTCCGCTCACCTTCCCCTGAGCCAGCCGCCCGACTCCTCCGTATTCACTATCCGCACTCCTACTACTCTATATTTTTACTTAAAATGAGAAATATTTTAGCTAAGATTATTTACTCTATATCAACTTCTTCCACACTCCTTTTACTCTATGTTTACTTCATATTCAATAACCATATACTCATCCTCCTACAACTAACATCATCAATTAAACATTCATTATTGCCTCTTTAGGGACTAATGTGATATAATAGTATATGGATTAAATTGTAAGAAATAAAAGTTCTAGAGGCTAAACTATAATTTGAAATGATTTACAAGTGGTTTACAACTTACAAGCTAAGTGGCCGCCATAGCGCATCGAGCTTTTTCAGATGCCTGTTCGGCTGTTTCCGGGACGATGGTGACAGTCTGACGGACAGCTGTTCGAAGGGAGGGTCATTTTACGAATCTGACAGTGGGTTGTGTAGGATGATCACAACCTACTGTTGCAGAATAACGACGATGCATTCAGCACCCAAACGAACGATTAACAAAATAGTTATGACAGTGTGTGATCTAAATTGGTTTCATACAATCAAACGTGGTGCCGGCCTCTTGCTCTAACTCCCATTTAACACAGGGAGAGCGAAATTCCTTCTCTGTTGCTCCACTTCACTCATTTGTTTCGAGATTTTTTCTGGTGCTTCTTCCCAGCACGGTGGTGATCAAGCATTGTCCTGCTAGTACACTGCAAATTGCAGACCTCGCAAAAGTTCAGTAACTTCTGCTTTTCCAAGTGTTCCTCCCCATTGCAATGGTCTGCAAGCCTGCACTCACTTTTGAGATCCAAATCGCAGACCTCGCAATGATATGATGCCTGTTTCTCTTCCGAGCCTGCACTCTTGCCGCAAGAACCATCTGAAGATAGTTTATCTGCTGACTTCATCTCACCTGGTTCTGCATCCTGGCCTTCTGCCTGTAGAGCTCCACTCTTCTTTTGCCACCTCCTGGTTCTGCTGGGGTTCTCAGATTGAGGTTCGGAGCAACATGACTGGTAACCAGAACCAGTTTGACAAATGGTGCAAATCGATTGTGAAGTCGAACCAGGTTGACAAACGCTGCAATTCGTCTGTGAGGTCTGCTCTGCATCATGTGGCATGTTGTTTGGAGGCAATTCAGCATCGTGTGACTCGGAATTCCTTGCCATGTTACCCACTGCATCCAATAGGGCCTGAATCTTAGCTAAAAGTAGGCTCCCCACTTCTGATTCGGTAGTACAATTATCTTGAAAAATGGTACAAGGTGGCTTCTCTGAAATTTGTTCAAGTTTGCTCTCTTGACACTTCGCTTCCTGTGGCTCAGCGTTCTTAGCCTTGCTGGCACCTTCCTGGCATTGTCCTTCGATGTTCTGCTGATGTTTTTCCCCACTGAGATGCTCCTTCAGGTCAGCTTCGCTGGTACCATTGGCTTGGCATGTACTGCAGCTCCATGTTATAGAGGATGTTTTCTGCTCTGCACAGGAAGAAGATTCTGCTGTTGTTTCCACCTTCTGACTAATGGTCTTGTTTCTTGATTCCAAGAATGCTACATTTGACTTGTGCCTCTTCCCTGCACAATGCATTTTTATGTTTTGCTCTGTGTCTGGTGTTTCCACCTGGCAAATGGCACAACTCCATGGTTTCTTTGGTTTTTTAACAGGTATTGTTATTCCTGTTAGCTCCCATTTCAGTGAAGGCGGCGTCTTCATTGGCTGTACATTGTAGTTTGACATTATGTCAGGTTAGTAAATATGTTACCACTGTTATATACATTTTATTTTGCCATCATGAAGTGAAACTGTGAAAAACAAGGCAACTGAAGCTTCCTGTTAACAGCTTAAAGCTGAATACACTAATACTAACAAGGTTTGGACATATAGGATATCAGGATCAAAATTCAAGTTTGGAGAAACTGCTTCTTAGCAGGATTCTTGGGGTTTTTTCGCGAAGGATTCTAAAGAAGTACTACCTCTGTTTTTCATTATATGACGCGGGCTAGCTCATATTTGAACTAAAAGACGTCAACTAAATAAGAACGGAGGGAGTACACATTAAATTTACATACAAGTAAAAAGGAAAGAGACGAGGAAAACATGAAAAAGGGGTAACATATGTTCACCTCATTGGATTCTTGTAGTTTCTGCTCATCAAATGCTTCATTCTCCTCCGCCTTACCGTTGGAGCAACAGGGCCTCGAGCAAACACTGAATTGGTCTTCAGCAGCAGGATTCACGGGCTTCAATTGCACATTCACATGCTTTGCATCATTTTTCTTCAGATCACGGAACTCACTCACATCGGAATAATGCTCCATCCATCTGTGGTGTGGCATGTACTCCTCACTGGAGGTGAAGAACAGCGGCTTAGACTGTTCCACGCATGCAGTGTCAATACCATGGCGGGCAGGAGAGCACAGGGCCATGGCATGCTCTAACCTGGCCAGCTCGGTCATGATGATCTGCTGGCGAAGGCGATCCCTCTGGAGCTGTAACAGCAACGCATCCCTGATCACCAGCATGGTGTCTCCTGCACCTGCCTTGTCGAATTTTCTTACATCAGCAGAAATAAAGAGCACAGAATGAACAGAAACGACTAGTGTTTTCCCCCATTCGTTCTAAGATGATTGATACCACGATAACATCCGTAACATTTCGGGCAAATGAAGTTACCAAACAACTTATACTATAATAGACTGGACACCAGATAATGTCAGTGAAAAAATTTAGTGAAAGATTACTAAATTGTTTATTCTGACAAAAAGACTCTTTTGAGTTTTTTTTTGTGTGGAAAAAAGACTCTTTTGAGTTGCACAGGCGCAGAACTGAGGATTTGGTATATTATCACAATCCAAACTTTGGATATATTTTTTGATGAGTTACAGCATATTCAGAAAATTGCTTAAATCTCACTACCAAAACATCTTCTCTCTCCATCTCCAATATCAACTTTTGGATTTTTGGAGACCATTCCTGCAGCAGAATACCAAAACTTCATCTCCTCCCGCTTTCTGTGCTATCCAAACATTCCGTTTTAAATCCTTCCTACATGTGGACCCACCTGTCAGTGAATGTTTCATTTTTACCCCGCCTCCTCTCCCCAGCTCCTGTCTGTCTCGCGCGGGCATTATTCCCCCCTCCCCTCCTGCCGAGTGCCGGCAGCACCCCGTGCCGGTCGCCCCGTTCTCCTCCCTCGCGCGCTCCCATGCCTGCCACCGGTCTCTGCGAGCGCCGCCGCCGGCCTCACAGATCCCTGTTAGAAATAAACCACGTCATGTTCGCGCATGGCGTGTGTCCAGTCGAGTCGTCGATGGCGTGCGTGTTCGAGCTCGCGTTTGTGGCCATCGTCTAGGTCGAGTCCGTCGTGTGTGCGACGAGTACGTGGAGTCCAGGCAGTGTAGGTGCGTTGCAGGTTGGGCTTGTTAGTTTGTTAGTTGTGCATGCGTGCGTGCATACGTTTAGGCTAAGTCAGTTTGTTAGCTTGTTCGGGTTCGATCGAGTGCAGGTACTAGATGATGGACTTGTGCGGCAAGTTCGTTGTGCAGTTAGGCAGAAGCCAGTTGGTGTGCGTGTGGCGCGAGGATAAGGCGAGTCGTGCGCGCGTGCCGGATCGTGCGGATCGCAGCTTGAAGACCGGGAGATGGAGTTTGTGCTCCAAACGTGTGTGCGTTCCAGGCCTATAAAGGGCCATTGTACTACCTGGTGTGGGTGTTCGAGTCCCTTCACGTTCGGTAAACAGCCAAGATACAGGCCGTGTGCGCGGCCGAAGGTAGCCGGCGGGGATTGTTGGAACTAGCCCTCTAATCTCTCACTCACGCAACGAACACAAGTAGGAGATGAACAAAGCACAAACAGCAGTTGCCGGCCATTCCCATCTGCCCAAGTTGTGGCGAGCGGATCCATGGTTGGGTGGAACGGCGAAGCAACCGATGATGTCATTGATGCAAATAAAAAAAAAGAGAATTGCGGTACCAAAAGCACAATCAAGTTGGTACCAAAAGCGCAGTCAAGTTGCATGCAAAGCAATCGGAGCTTTGGATAGATTTCTATTCAGGGGTTAGTATGTAAGCCGTAGCAATCGACGATGTCATTGATGCAAAAACAAAGAGATTTGCAGTACCAAAAGCGCAGTCAAGTTGCATGCAAAGCAGTTGAAGGATCGCCTGAGGCCTGACTCGCTTGCATCTGAGAAGAAGAAGAAATCCAGTATCCTGAGACTCTCAGCCGGCGGTGCGAAGTGGGAGGCCCGTCACGTACCGTGTTGCGGCGGAGGGTCGGGGAAGCGACGGGGGCGTCGGCTATCGTCGGCCTCCTGGTCCACGGCGGGGCCGCCTCGGCAGGCGAACTCCATCGGCCGGCCGAGGCCCGGGGGGAGAGAGCAGTTTCCGCGGAGGGAACGGAGGATGGTTTTTGCGGGATTCCGGCGGGCGGGGGGCGCGGAGCGCGACGGGAACGGGGGGCGGCCGTGCGAAAGCAAAAGAGGTGGGAAGTCTTGGGGGGAGGACCTTTGGTCAGTGGACAATGGGTGACGATGACCCCGGTCGGAGGCCGCGGCGTGGAAGCTTTGCTTCGCGTGAAAGCAAGCCGCCAAACCCGGGAGGTTTCCGCTTTCCCAGCTCGCCTGCTGCCCGGCCCTCCACTCGTGTGCCCACTGCCCGTGAGTCCGTGACAGGGGAGTTCGTTGGCACGAGGCCACAAGCCTACGAACCGTTGCTTTGGTGATTCTTCAACTAAGGGCGTCTCCAATTGTACGAGCTAGCACTGGCTCTAAGCTGATGAATTTAAACGAGAAAAGAGTGCAACAACTAGCTTTGAATAGTGTGCAGTGAGAGAACAGTGTATTGGGAATTGAGCGAGTTTATCTCTTCTCTCCTAGTTAGTCTCTTGTCTTTTGCAATGTTTCATAATTAAAAAATTAGTTTCACTAGCTCTAAGCTAGATTGTTGGAGACGCCCTAAGCGCGAGAGAGGGCTCTCCGTAGTACTGGGCAAATGCCGTCCTCCTCTCTCCTACCTCCCCCACCGCATCCTACCTCCCCCAGCGCAATCTCAGATGCATCCCAGATCTAATCCTCCACTAAAATCCCTTTAATCCCTCTGCAGATCCAGATTGTTTCTCCCTCCTCGTTCCTCTCCCCGATTCACGGGCAAGCTCGTCGGTGCATTGTAGCTGTGATTCATCGTTGTTCCTCGTTTGCCACCTGCCCCCCTCACCGCTCTTGCTTCCCACACGCCTTTCCTCCCTCGATCTCGATCCTGCTGCACTTCCCTGCCTCACTCTCTCCGATTCACCTCCATGCTCGCCATTCTACCGTTTCGTCTCTTTCCCTTCTTTCACTTTCACTTGCTCCAATTCCTTTTCCCGCTACCAGCCATGGCAGGAAACGCTCCAAACTCCTTGGTCCCCGACCCAATGGAGCATGTCCCCCCTGACCCACCACCGCCTCCTTCCGCGGGGCAACCAAGAAACCCCATCCCCTGCCCACTGCATCCCTATCCACGCTGCCCATCTCGGTTTCTCCCCAGAACATCCCAAATCAGCCTCCAATCCAGCAACCTAACCAAGATCTCATCCATGCTCTTCAAGCTTTGCAGGTTGCTTGTGCTCGTGCTACTCCCAGCTCCAGCCGTGATCCTTGTTCTGAAGGGGATCCTGATCTTCCCAAGCTGCTCCTCATGGTCACGGATCAGGCGCAGAACTCAAGGCCCACTCCTGAGTCAATAGCTCGTGCAGATCTCTCTAACCTGTGGCGGGGCAGACTTATTTCTATTGATGAGGTCACAGGTAATCTTTTCCTGGCTGCTTTTCGTTCAGAGGTGGATATGATGTCTGTTATAAGAGGGAACCATGGACTCTTAGAAACAATAATCTTTTGTTGGAGATGTATGTGCAAGGTCGTGATACACATGACTATGCCTTTCAGTTCCTAGAGGTCAATGTCAGGCTTTATGGCATCCCTAGCATGTTTCGAACTGAAAATCACATTGCTTCGATCATTAATCTCATTGGTCATCCTTCGGACTGGCACCGTGTGAATCCAAGATATTTCAATGCTGATCCCCATTATGTTGCTGTCAAAATTAAATTGGATGCTACTAAACCTCTGACTGATAATATTTTTTATCCTGTCCCACCTGTTGGCACTTTGGGTACCATTGTTGATTGGGTGCATTATGAGAAAATCAAGAGGATCTGTACATTCTGTGCCGAGTTATTTCACAATGCTGAACACTGTCCTGATCGGATACAGCGGATCCTAGCTGCTGGGGAAGATATAAATTTTGACCAATTTGGGTTGTGGATTACTCAGATTAACAGAATTCCAATGCAACTGGTTGAAACTCAGCTCACTTCCTATCAGGATGTCTTGCCAGGGCCATCATCAGCTCTTTTTGAACTCAGACAAGCTTTTGCTGGTGTTTCTATGGGTTCTAGCTTTGGGACACATCCCAGACGCCCTATGTCCAATCATACTCCTGCTCACACTCAACCCATCATCCAGATGACTTCAGTGCCTTCGCAGACTCAGACTGCTACTCCTACTGATGCAATGAGTGTTGATAACAATGCCATAGTGCCTCTCAATGCTCCTACAATGCACAATACTGATCTGGTTCAGACTCAGACTCAACTCCCTCGCCCTGCAGATCAAGCACAACAACGACAATCAACACCCATGATGCAATTCAATCATTTCAACATAAGGCAGACCCAAGTCCAAGTTCAAGTTTCTACTCAGGCGGATATTACTCCAACCTTTGAGATTAGCCAACGTCATCAAGCCCCTAATCTTCTTAATGCTACTAAGTCTCTTCACAGTCAGATGATTTCGATGACAGCGCAGCAGACACCCCAACAACAGCCTATTATTCCCATACAGCCCTTGGGGACTTTAACTATTCCTCCTACGTAGCAGTTGCAACTTTCGTCCGGGGTCCACCCGGGGCAATCTCGGAACTCTCAGATCGACAAGGGCAAAAGTGTCTTATCACAAGAACCTCCACATGCTCCGCAAACCCTAATTGAGCATATAAATCCCCCTCAACCCATGGAGCAGCCACATAATCCAAATTTTTCTCAGCGGCAACTTCAGGCTCATGCAACACTGGTGGCTTTGGGTATTCTGGATGGCACTTCAACTCCGGATCCTGCTACTCTGGATCACCTCATGGAGTGTCTGGACCTTCAGACTCCTTTGCAGCTTCAGGAATTGCCACTGGTACAAGCTCCCCAGATTCCACCAACATCCCGTCCAACCCCCCCCCCCATCACCCAACCACGACCTCCCCGCCAGTCCGTCTCAGAGCTCAACCACCCTGTCCCCCTATCCCAGTCTCCCCTCCCCTCTCCCCGGCTCACTCCGGCACGGGGGACTGGATTCCGCCAATGGACTACCGTGCGCAGCTCGGCTCCGACCATGAAGACCCGCTCCCTCCTCCTCAACGACGACGCTCCAACACGGGCGGAAGGGTTGAAGTCCCCGGCATCCACCCCCGGCTTACGGTGCCGGCCATCTACCCCTTCCCGAATAGGCGCAAGCGGGAAAGGGAACAGATCCTCACTCGGGAGCAGGCCCTTGCTCATCCAACTCCACCAGCAGCAGTTCAGAGCTCAACAGAAATGCAGGATCCCGCTTCTGGCTCCCCTCCAAGGGTTCCAGAGGCTTCTGGAGGCCAGTACACCCATTTGCGTGGACGAGGGCGTCGCGGATCCAATCCGCCAGGCCGACTGTGTCATCAACATCGAGGATCTACAATCCTCCATCCCCCTGAGCCCTCCCGCTCCACCAACACTGGGAGAGGGCGTGCAGGGGGAGGAGGACAATCAAGAGGCTCTGAACCTCCAAGATCTAGAGGTCCCCCTGCCTCTCCCGCACGAGTCCGAACTTCAGGTCGGGCTTCTCGCTGGGACAGTGTCCTGGGGTCTCCCCAAGAAAGTGGAAGTCTCTGCATGTCTTCTCGGGGGGATGCTCCAAGTGGGAACGGAGATGGATCCTCTCCAGACCTTCGGTGTCGCTCTCCTGGCCTCAGTGTTGGCTCTAGCTTGGGACATGTGCCTCACTCCGTTTCGCCAGGCTTGCGCCCGATGACTCCTGTTGCCTCGCCGTCCCAACTCTACTACCCGGCTGGGACCTTGGCTCCTGGACCTGTGCTCACGCCACTGTTTACTGGCACTAATAACGACACTTACCTCCACAGGCATGGTATGGATAGGGGCATTCTCACTAATGACCCAAACGTTCAAGTCGATCCTCATCTTCAGGATCAAGTTGGTGGCCACAATCAAGCTAGCACTTCTACTCACCACCTACATCGTTACCTGCTACGTCCACCGACAATCAAGCTTTGGCGCCGGCTTCGAGGGTGCCACGGACGCCATGACACACCTGTCGTGGAACTGCCGAGGCTCAGGTGGGAGCCTTAGCAGTCCAACTATGCAACACCTTTCCCGCCTAATGCAATCAACTTCACCCCAGGTAATCTTCTTGTATGAAACTCGTAATTCTTCTATTTCAGTTTCCTCTCTTGTTAATCATTTTAATCTTAATGATGCTTTTGTCGTTCCTTCTCAAGGCCAATCAGGTGGCCTTTGGCTTATGTGGACTGACGAGATTGAGCTTCATATCTTTGATCATAGTCAGAACTACATTCTAGCTGTCTGTAAAAATAACTCTACCAATATTAGCTACGGTTTTAATCTGCATGTATGGTGACCCGTGTCACCTCACCACATCTGTAATTTGGAACCATGTGCACAACTTTGTTTCACAGAACAGTAATCTTGCTATGCTTTGTATGGGCGACCTTAATGATATCATGCATCCATCTGAAAAGTTGGGCCCTTCTCCAGTAGATGTCAATCGTATCAATGTGTTTTGCTCGTATGTTAAACATTGTGGTCTCATTGATCTCGGTTTCAATGGCCCGGCTTATACTTGGCCGAATAAACGTTTTTCCTCTGCGCCTACTTATGAGCGTCTCAATCGATGTTTAGCTAATGCTGAATGGTGCGGATTGTTTCCTAATTCCTCTGTGCTACACCTGCCGATGATGTACAGCGACCACACTCCCATTCTCCTCCTTCCAACCTCCAATCGTCAGCGGCCTAAAACACCCTTTCGATTTGAAAACTGGTGGCTTTTGGAAGAGGACTTTCAGGATGTTGCTCAAACTAGCTGGAACCGATCCTCTACTCGATCTTTCTCTCACAAAACTCGTTTTCTGGCTGCAGATATTAAGAAATGGCGCAGACTCAAACCCAAAACTCGAGATCAGCTCCACTCCATCGAGGAACAAATCCTTGCGGATCAAATGCTCCATCCCTCTCAACAGAATCCCTCCCTTCAGCAGCAGCTCCATCACCAACATTAGATCCTGCAGAATAGAGAGGAAGTGTATCACATTCAAAGAGCAAAAAAACATTGGGAAGTTAAAGGTGATCGCAATACTGATTTCTTTCACCTCTCCATTCTCAAACGTCACCGTAAAAACACTATCTCCTATCTCACCAAACCAGACGGCACCCACTCCACAACCCCTGATCAAATTGCTGCCATTCTTACTACCTACTTTCAAAGCATCTTCACCTCTTCTTTTCCCCAACCCACTACTACTCCCCTCACTCACTCCTCCTCTAACTCCAATTCCGCCACTTCCCTGCCTAACCCAGACCTCACTGATTTCACTTATTCTACCCCTGATCTTAATGAGATACACACTATCATCAAAGATATGAGAAGTAATGCCACTCCTGGTCCAGATGGTCTCAATGCGGCCTTTTACAAAGCCACTTGGAGTTGGTCCAAACAGGACGTCCACAATCTTGTCTCTACCTTCTATACTACTGCCTCTTTACCCACTAAGCTCAATCAAACTTTCATTACCCTAATCCCTAAAAAACCCAATCCCATTATCCCTCAAGACTTCAGGCCTATTAGCCTCTGTAATGTTATCTACAAAATCATTTCCAAATCCCTAGCTGATAGACTCAAACCTCATCTTCCAGCTTCCATCTCCCAAACCCAATCTGCTTTTATCGCTGGAAGACATATCTCTTCAAATGTTATTCTCACCCAGGAAATTATTCACTCCTTCATGCTCAAAAGTTGGACCCCTCATGCCTTCCTTCTTAAAATAGATCTAGCTAAGGCTTTCGACAGGTTAGAATGGTCTTTCATCACTCAATCCGTCCAAAGATTAGGCTTCAATTCCCACTTCATTCAGCTTATTTATACCTGCATCTCCTCCTCTTCTCTATCCATTCTAGTCAATCAACAACCTACTTCCTATTTCTATCCTCAAAGGGGTCTTCGGCAGGGCTGTCCTTTATCTCCCTACTTATTTGTTATAGCAATTAATGAACTTTCTTTGAGATTGCAGGAACAGATGACCATTTCAAACCTTCAAGGAGTCTCTCTAGCCCCTGGGGCCCCTACTATTCACTCTCTCCTTTTTGCAGATGACCTAATTCTTTGTGGGACTGCCACCATGGAGGAAGTTGCTGTGATAAAAAATGTCCTTTACAATTTCTGCACACAATCAGGTCAGACCCCGAACTTAAACAAATCCTCCATTCTCTTTAGTCGTAATGTTCCTACTTATATCAAGGATCAAATTACAGCTATTTTTCCTGTTGCAATCCTCCTCCCCAACACCATGCATTTAGGTCATCCCATGATTTTTTCTCACAAGGATAAGAACAGAGCCTATAATTTCATTTACTCTAAATTTTCTACCTTAAAAGCAAACAAACTTAATCATGCTGGTCGTCTTCAATACATTACTTCTGTTCTCTCGTCTATTCCTGTTTATTACATGTCCACAGTGCTCTTCTCTAAAACCTTTATAAACAAAATCATTTCTATTAATCGCAAATTCTGGTGGATAGGTGTGCAGGCCGAAAATCCTACAAATCCTCTACATTTTCGCTCTTGGGATGACATTTCTAAACCCAAAGCCCAGGGAGGCCTCGGCATTAGGGACATGGAACTAATAAATAAAAGTCTTCTTATTCAAACTGCTTGGAATATTGTTACTGATAAAAATCCTTTCTTCTCCAACATTTTGAAGGCTAAATATTACCCTAACTCCTCTTTTTGGACTAACCCCACTTCAGGACCCAAATCTGTCTTTTGGTCCTCTGTTTTGCAGATCAAGCACCACTTAAATGAACACTCCATAATTCAAATATATGCAGGCAATTCTTCAATTTGGTCATCCCCTTGGATGAGCTCCTGGTCTAATATTCATGATCATATCCTTTTACCAGTAACCAATTCTCCTTTACCTACCAAAATTTCTGATTTATGGTTGCAGGGTACCACTGAGTGGAATCAAGATTTACTCTCCACTACTTTCTCCCAACGGATGGTTCAACAAATCACTAGCACTCCTATTGTTCAGTTCCACCTTAATGATATTCTTAGATGGCAACCAGCAACAAATGGCCTCTGTACCTCAAAGTCAATCTACAAAACCCTTCAGCTTCAACAGCCCCACTCCCTCCCAGCCACAGGTTCCAGAGCTCTAACCTCCCATACACAAACAATTCTCACCAAAATCTGGAAAGCCAAAACTATGCCCCCTTTACTTAAAACCTTTGCCTGGAGACTCTTCAGAAATGCGATTCCCACGGCTGATAGAGTTAGTCGTTTTGCTACTCACATCGACAAGCATTGCACTACTTGTGGTGTGATCTAAAATGATGCACACCTCTTCTTCCTCTGTCATTTGTCTCACAGAGTTTGGGATCATTCTGCTGTTCCCCCTTTCATCCACCTTATTGATCCCACACAAGATGGTATCCAACATATTTTGCCTCATCTTCTTCCTTCCAATGCCACAGATCAAACCTTGACCCAAATTCTCCTTCTTCTTTGGTATATATGGAAAGCTCAGAATGACCAACGCTTCCAAAGAAAGGTATGGACTTTTATGCAGGTTCACTATGCGGCTCAGGCTCACTTTGCTTCCAATTCGCAAGCTTGGGGAGAAAATTTACAGAATACTACCTGTCCCATTCCACCCTCTCCTCCCTTTAATTTTCATGTCTACCGTTGTTATGTGGATGCAGCTACTGCTCCAGATTCATATAATTACTATCCTAAATTTGCAGGCTTGGGCATTTTCATAGTCAACACTTCAGATAATCCTCCTTTTTCTATTTTTATCAAAGCTTTCATGCAGGATTCCACCTCGGTGTTAATGGCTGAATCTGCAGCACTTGCTCTAGCTTTTTCTCTATGCAGGGAAATGAACCTGGAGCACACGCAGTTCTACACTGATAGCCAAATACTCACAGATTGTATCAATGGTCCTGACCCTTCCAACCCTCCAGACTGGAGGATCAAGCCTTTCACACAAATTATTCAATCATCATCCAATACTCATTACTCGGTGGCAAAAATACCAAGATCTGAGAATCAAATGGCGGATTCTCTAGCAAGAAGAGCTCTTCACAGCATTCTATCTTCCCAACCTTCTCCCCCTAATTTATGTACTAATCCCTCCCATTCTCAAGGGTGCCCTCTTCAGGATGCACTCCAATTTGTAACCATTAACTCTGTAATGGTCTTTGCAGCTTCTTGCTGCTAATGTTTAATATAAGTTCATTGTCAAAAAAAAACTAAGCGCGCAATGTTGAATTTACTTTCGACCGGTGGTTATCCACCTTCCGGTCGACACGTACACACCATACACTTGACACCACATGCACGACCGACCCCACCATTTTCTTCTTTCCTTCCCCAGCCTCTTCTCTCACCGCTCTAGCGCTCCCGCTCCCAGATCCACCACCGTGAGAGACCTTCAGCGTAGCGAGCTCCCGGTGGCGGCACTCTTCCCCACGGTCGAGATCCCCTCCGCGCGTGTGAGCTCCCATGGCGGTAGCGGTGGCTACTGCGATGAGGTGCCCCGGTGCCCGTGGCGAGCTCCCCTTGGCGGCGAGCTCTCCAGCTCTCTCCTGGTGGCGCGACCTCCCCCGGTCGAGCTCCCCGCGCGCGGCGGCCGACCGCCTCAGGGCGAGGACACTTGGTGGACGCGGCGGCAAACACCCAAGTGAGCTCTCGGGAGGAGGAGCGGCGGCACGCATGGCTCCCACATCGGGGCGAGCCGGCGCCGGCAACGGCGGTCGGTAGGTATTTTCTTTTTCTTTTTCATTTTTTAACAAAATCTATAAACTTTTCTTCTATGCTTTTTACAAAACTTTGTTCATAAATGTTTCTCATAATTTTTTGTTATAAATGCTTTCCAAAACAATTTTCAAACATTTCCTCTTTTTTTCTATGTAAGTTTTTTTCAAAAACTTTTTCTGCTTGAATAGTTTTTCTCACAAATCTTTGTTCTTAAATTTTTCTCACAAACTTTTGTTTAGATATTTTTTTGGAATTTTTCCCGAAAGTTTTCCTAAACTTTTTCCTTTTTCCACGAAAGTATGTTCACAAACTTTTTCTAATCGAATAATTTTTCTCACAATTTTTTGGTTCTGAAATTTTTTATATACTTTTATTTATGAATTTTTTTTCTAAATTTTTCTTTCAAAAATATCCCCTAAATGTTTTCAGAAATGTTTCCTTTATTTTTTCAGAATGTTTATTCACAAACTTTTTATCTGATCCATTGAATCCAAAAGAAAGCCACATGGGTTATACACGTGGGAACAGTGTGAACGTGAAGTAAACTAGGGGAAGTGAATTCTCGATCGACAAGAGTTGGTCTTGTGGTAATTCTCCCACCTTCACACGCCGCCACGCCGCCAGCCGTCGACGACGTCGTCCCCAGTCCGACCGCCGCCCTTCAACCATCTGGCAAGGTCCGTGGAAGCCCGAGACACGTCCTCCGGCCAAGTCCGGCCGTCGCCGGCCACCAATGCCGGCCGCTGGTGAGGCCAGTCCGCCCCAAGGGCCACATTGCGAGACTTGAGTTCTTCACAAGGTGTTTTTCGCAAATCAGGGACCTATTTGTGAAGGTTGAGTTTAAGTCAAGGGTCCCCTGCAACTTAGAAAAATCATTAAAAATTGTAGAAAAATCGTAAAAATACAAATCTAATTTTGTTGGGTTCCTGGTGAAGAATCATAACTTTTATAGAAAGCATGTATAGGGTTTTTCTGTGCAGTTTTTGAATTAAAAATTTAAACACAGTTTGGTGTGTTTTTGGTGTAGTTTAAAATATACACATGCTATGGACTTGAATTTTGGAGATGTTGCTTTTTATGACATTTCTATATCTGTGACCAAAATTGGAAGGAGTTTGATATGTAGATCTTTAATTATGATTTATGCAAGCTCTAGGCTAGTTTAATCTTGATGCTTTTTATAGCCCCTTTAGTTAACTTTTCTTTAACCACATGTGCACCCTAGGGCTTTGCCTTGTGGAGTAGTACCTCTGGTAGAGTGGATTTGATTTTAGGAAATTGTTTAATATATGATTTGGATTTAATCTTGTGTAGGAGTTTAAATTCAAAAGTTGAAAAATAATTTGAATATGCACTTATGCTTTGGTCAGAAGCTTATTTTTGGCATACATGACTTGTAGGAGAAAGATGAGATCAAAAAGTTTATTAAATCTTTTTATATGAATTAATGGTGATTTACTAGGCGAAAATTTGTCTTTTTCATATAAATTAACTTATAAATGATTTTAAGCTATATTTTGGTTTGAGAGCTTAAAATAGGCATATGCTACTGTGTGCAAAAGCTTAGGCTCATTTGAAGTGTTTTTTATTTTGTATGGATTTATGGTTGAAAGGCTTGTTTTATGGAATTAAATAAAGAAATGGAAATTAATGTGTTAAATTGTGAAATCATGTCTTGGTTATGTTTTAATCTTTTAAAAAAACACCCCCTTACTGTTTGGTGAAGTTAAGTAACTTGATTTGCTTAGATGTGCACACAATCACCATCAAAGTAGTGTTTTGTTCATCATCACACCACCCTAATAATTTCTGTGAGAAAATAATAATGTTTGGATGAATGTGGTCAACAAGAGTTGATTTTGTGGTAATTCTCCCACCTTCACCATAATATAATGCATGTGCATGTATATGTGTAGATTTACCAGACGGGACACATACACTCACCCAGGAGGAGGAGGGAGCAGCTAGCGGGGAGGTGAACCAGTTGAGTGTGCAGCAAGACCTGGACCAAAGTCCAGAAGAGCCCAAGGCTTGTGTTAGTGTTGAGTCAGAGGAAGGCAAGCACCGGTTCATCTAACCTTTTGTTTTAAAATTTCATACTTTTTTCTTTCAGTATTTATTGTTTACTTGTGCATTTAAGTTTCAGGAGTTTCTTTGAAACCTAGCTGCATGATCCTTAGGACTCCTATGTGTTCGCACCCAAAAGTGGCACGATTCGAGATGTGTGAGGTTAAAGGCTAGAAGTGCCAATTTAGTGCTAATCCTTGATATCTTGATAGTTTGGCTTGGAGATGCATTTTACAGGACAGGGGGATCGTCTTGGATATTCTGGATGTGATTTCATTGAAAGGGATGAAGACACACTTGGAGCAACGCTAAATCAAGTCAAGTCATGAGTTCAAGCCACCAAGATGAAACCTTTGCAAAGATGGTCCAGAAAGTTATGTAGATCAAATAATCATGGTCAAAAGTGGTTGATCTGGCTTATATAAGAAGGCCAACTGATCTGATTCAGTTATTGGTCATATAGCCGATTCAGCACCCACACCGGTCTGACCTTCGACACACACCGGTCAGACCGGTAAGACCAAAGTGCTCCAAATGCCAATTGGACTTCACCATTGCGTAGATCTCGTCGAGATGATCGAAATGAATATGTGGAACGTCCAGTTCGGAGTCCGGATGAGGGAGTTATGGTCCTGGCAAGAACCAGCCCTGCTCCTGACCGGTCTGACCGGTGGGGCCCGACCGGTGCTCGCAGCCAAATCCGAGTAAGGAGTTGTATTTCAATGCGGGATTTGTATAGGTTTCGACTCCTACTGGGGAAAGACCTCCCCACCCTATATTTATGAAGGGTCACGGCGGATTGAGGGCAACACAATCGAATCTATCATTACCTTCTACTTTTTATCCTCTAAACACCTTTTCCAACCTCCATGCTTCTCGTCTCTTGATCTCCACGACTTGAGATGGCATCCTAGGGCCTGTTGGTCGATCTAGGGCATGCCAGCGATGTCCACGCCCTGACGGGGTCCCTCCCGGGAGAGAGCTTCAACGGTCTTTGCTAGTTTGCTCGCAAACTAGTCGTTCTTCGCCACATAAGTGCGTTAGTTACTTCTTTGATGGTTTGCTCGTAAACCTAGCCGTCCTCCATCACATAAGTGTGGTAATTATCCTCCCGAACGCTCGAAGTAGGAAAACCCTAGGACACCGGTCTGACCGGTACGCCTCACCGGTTTGACCGGTGCCGGTGGTGACTCTGCTTCTTCGCTCCATTCGCGTGCACTTGCTTGTTGACCCCAAAAGGCGTCAACAACTTGGCGACTCCACTGAGGAAGAGATCTGGTTGCTCAAACTGTTCTATTGATCCCTAGCCTTTACCTAATTGATCCATTATTATTTGATTCGCCATTATAGTTGAATCAGGTCTTTCGGGACCGATTGCATCTATAATTGTCACATTGCATCAGGCTGCTCAAGCCGTTTGCATTGTGTTTTGTCTTGCTTGCTACTACATATTGAAGGCTAGAAGAGAAGCGAGACTTTGGTCATTGATTGCATGGATTTGTGAGGATATCTGGATTTATCTGTATTACAAGATCTGAAGCATCAAGACTTATTATGGTGAGCTATCCATATACTTGGCATCAATTCAGCTACAACGAGCCCAAGGTACAATTTGCAAATACATTACCTATGTCTAATATTGATAGTTATTTTGCAAGTACCATGAATTTTTATGATGATGTTGCTAGATATGATACTAGTAGGCATATTGCATCGGCTAGTACTTGTTCAGATGGTTTTAGTTATGCAAATCATAATTCTGAATTTAATATGCAAAAGCCATTGTCAAATAATATGCATGCTTTGAATTTTAATGATACTAGCTACATACAACATTACACTGACACACCGGCTGTACAACATGTTCAAAAGTCGGCTAACATGTATCAAGGCCAAACTAACATGGTGAGTTTGGCCAATTATTATGGAACACCACATACTAGTAACTTTACTAATATTTAGCAAGGTGTTTCATCTATTTAATCATCGGCAGTAAATTCACAATATGTGATTACATCACAAAACTTGTCGGTGAATGAGAAAGTTGGTTATGTTAATTCTAGTCATCCGACCAACTATTCTCAAATATCATTTGCCACCAATCTCTATAATTGTAAAGAATAGGATGCTCGTTAGCCTAAGAGGGTGAGGGGTGAATTAGGCAACTAAAAACCTTAACCTATGGCTTCACTAAATTTACACAAAGTTAAACTAGAACAACTATCTAGATGTGCAACTAAGGTTGTTCTAGTGTGAAACTCCCATCCCAAACAAAGGTTTGCAACCTATAGCCAATCCTAGCATGATACTTGTCGGTGTTTTGGACCGGCAACCTACTACGGGGAGTACCCGAAGTAGATGAATGTGACTCGCCGAGATCGGTAACTCGAAGGAAGAGACACGTGGCACACAATTTAGACAGGTTCGGGCCGCGAGGTGCGTAATACCCTACGTCCTGTATGCTGCGTAGCTCTGGATTGATAGGGCACGATTACGGGATGGTGCAATAGTGCGCCGTGAGTTGAGATTGGATGAGGTGATCCCGAGATCGGTCCCCGCCTCGCCTTATATAGTCCGGGAGGCGGTGGTTACAAGTCGGAGTAGGGAAGGAGTACTAGTCGAGTACGTCTAGGAGACCTTTACACAAAGGCGGAACGTGTACGAGTCCTAACCGAGTACTACTCCCGTGTTGTCCTTGTGCTCCACGCCTTCGTGTGCCGTGTAGCGCAAGCCGGTAGTCCCGGGGCCCACCGAGTAGTCGGTCCCGGTACCCACCGAGGTAGTGGGCCCGGGGAGGTCCATACGACAAGCCCCCGAGTACTTTGTAGTCGAGAAGGATAGCTTCAAGTAGTCTTGAAGGCCTTAACAAGTAGTCCTCAAGCGTCCCCGAGTGCTACAAGTCAAAAGTCCTCAAGAGTAGTCGAAGCATCCCGAGGCCGGAATGTACTCCACCGATGTTTGAGCAATCTTGAAGTCTTCTCGAGTAGTCCCAAGCGTCCTTGAAATCGCCTTCGAAGGTCTTCAAAAAATGCCCGCCTCGTCTTGAAGCCGAAGCCGTCGTGGAAACGCGATTCGCGTAACCGCAATCCACGTGGAGTAGCCCCCGAGCCGCGGGCTCCGGCTGAGGATCCATCCGAAGTCCCGGCAAGAAAATCCCGAAAAATCCGGAGAGAAAAACCGAAGGACACGTGGCACGGAGCCCCCGAGCCTTGAGTCGAGTACTTCCTCTCGAATTGAAGGGTCTTCTTGGAGAATGTGTCCTGAGATGCTCTTGAGACTAGCCGCGTCCCAGGTAGTCGAGTAGAAGTAGCCGAGCCCCCGAGATGAGGCGCGTCGACTAGTGGAATACGAAGAGTCACGCGCAGCCGCTGAGTCAGCCGCGCGTGGACTAATCCAGCCGCCCGCTACGGAGGCGCTTTGGCTTATAAATACAAGCCGAAACCCTTAGGGTTTTTCACCCAAGTGAGCCGCAGTCATTCGCCACTTGAATCTTGAAGTAGATCCACTCCAGCGAGCACTGCCGCCGTAGTAGATCCGAGCGCATCGCCACCCGAAAGCTGTAGGGTAGCCCCCGAGCGGATGCGAGTGAAGACTCCCTGTACTTGGAGGATGAAGCCGTCCCCGTCGAAGACGTCGAAAGCCGGCGGGAAGAAGAGGAGCCATGCAGAGGCTGCCGCGGCGGCACCGGAGCGGCGCCGCCCACATCTCCGCCGCGCGCTGACCCAAGCCGCGAGTGGAAAAAATCGAAGGTGAAGACCGAAGACTTGCTGACCCTGTTGAACAGCGGTTTCATCAGGGAGAAGGAGATCGACATGTGGAGATCCGCCGCGGGAGATCCCTATCCGATGGAGAAGGCACAAGACGAGATCCCGATGTTCTCGCGCTTCGTGGAGCGCGGTCTTGCGCTCCCAGCGAGTGACTTCTTCAAGGGGCTTCTCAGGTACTATGGCATCGAGTACCTCAACTTGAACCCCAACGGTATCTTCCACACTTCCGTCTTTGTCCACTTCTCGCGAAGCTTTCTTGGGAATCAAACCGCACCGGATTCTCTTCCGGAAGTTTTTCCGCGTGAAGCCGCAGCCCCCGCCTCCAACCCCGCAGTAGTCGGAGGGGCCGGGATCCGGCCGCGAGGGAGGATGCCGCGGAGCGCACTCGGCGTACAAGCTCGTGGACTCCAACACCGACCGGAAGACGAGGTGGTTCTACATCACGAACCACCATCCCGAGCTACCGAAGCCGAGCGGGCGGCAGCCCGTGCACCAAGAGTGGTGGAACACGGAGCCCACCATGCGGAGAGGGGCTCCGGCTCCCGGAGTTGCTAGCACGCATCAAGACTCGCGGATGCGGGACCGAGGGCCGAACACGTGGCCTTCGCCTTCATGAAGCGCCGGATCCGGCCCGCCGATGGCGAGGGATACGATGGGCTTCGAGTACACCGGCGACGACGACACGTCGCGGATGCCGGGGGGCGAAATTGAGGACAACGACATCATCGAGAGGTTGTCGAGGATCTTCAAGGACATGCCGGAGTACACGGCGTGCCCTGTCGAGGAATACTCCGCCGCGCGCCCGCCCAACGAGGTAAGTAGCCGTACCCCCTCGTCGAGTAGTAGGCACTTGTAGCAGAGTTGCTGACGCTTTTGTGTCTTTTGCGCAGGATGATGTGAAGCGGTTTGTCTCCGAGCCGCAGCCACCACTGAGCGGAATTGAGATCCCAACGGTGGAGAAGGTGAAGGAGCGCCGAGTAGTCGGAGACGACGACGATCCCGTCATCGTGGAGGATACCTCCGATGACGAAGAAGACGAGGAGACGCTGCGGCAGACCGCTTCCACCGCGGTCGAGGTTTAGCCGTCCGGCTTGCCTCATGTACCTCTCATCCAAGACCCTCCGCCAGCTCCGGAGGCTAGCCTTGCCGCGCCGCCGAGGAAGCCGCGCAACCCCCGCCAAGAAGCGGGTAGCAAAGAAGATGAAGGTCTCGCAGACCACGCCTCCGGAGGTAAGTCATCTTGAGCAAAGTAGTCGAGTACCCGGTGATCGAGTACGGTGGCCGACGAGTAGTCGTCCTTGTGTGCAGGAGAGGCCGCCGGCGAGCCCGTGGAGGAAGGCGATGAGGGCATGTGGCCCACGGTGGGGGAACCGGCCGGAAGCCGAAGTCCGACCCCCCCCACCGTCGAAGAACTTCGGCGCGGCCGGGAGCGCCGCCCCCCGCCCCGTAAGGGAGCGAGTACCCGCGACCGCCGCCGTTGAAGAGGTGGAAGCCGCAGGGGGCGAAAACCTCGTGCCGGCCGCCGCCGCCGTGGAGGAGGCGGTAGTCGGGAGAGGCGGAGGAAGAAACGCCCGCCGAGGGTGGACGCGGTTGATATCGCCGCATCCTCGGTGCTCCGGCCGTGACTATCGTCCGGTCGAACTTGTAAGTAGCATACCTTCATGAGTAGTACTCATTGTAGTAGTCGATTTTATCCGACGATCCTCTCGTGGATACTTGTGCGTAAAATCCACGTACTTGAGCCGGGGACGGAGAGGAGCCCACGGCGGCGAAGCGAAAAGGCCGCGCCGCCCGTCGAGGAGCCCGCTCCAGAAGCCCAAGCTGCGACCGAGCCCCCAGCTGCCGAAGCGCCGCTGCCAGAGGCGGTCGTAGTCGAAGGTGAGTACTCTTCCTGAAGCTATATAGCCCCAAAAAGAGTAGTCGTAGATACTGATGCGCGTGTTCCTTGGTGACAGGCGCTGAAGGAGGTGACATCCCTGCAGGGGTGCCCATGCAGGAGTTGACACCAGAAGCCCCAGAGGCTGCGGTAGGAGCCCCCGAGCCCATGGGGGAAACCGTCGAGAAGTCCGCCGAGGGGGAGGCGGCTACCACGTCGCCAGGGGTTGCCCTGGAGGTGGCGATCCGATCTCCCGAGATCCAAGACGCGGAGCCTATCCGCTCGGCGCCAATGACCGGAGGCTACGTCGAGTAGCCGTGGCGGAATTGAGCCGCTTGCCGACGATCTCGTCGAGCCGGCGGTGTTGGCGCAGCATTTGGAGGCGATGCGGCGAGCCGAACAATGGATGAAGGTACGTGGCCGTTGCCTCCCTAGTAGTCAGCCCTTTGCGTTGAGTACTCGCTTGACTTGAACTTGTCTTGTGCGGGACGTCGCGGAGCGATCCCGCGAGAAGTCGAATCTACCGCAAGGCTACGGCGACACGGTGCATCGCGAGCCGAAGCCCCGGAGGAGCAGCTCATGAAGTCGAGGAAGCACGCGGCCGCCATGCGGCCGAAGCTTGACGCCGCCTTCGCCAAGTACCACAACGATGTGATGGACTTGCGGGCGAAGGGCGACGAGCCGGTGTGGAAGAACAAAGGCCTCCGCAACAAGAATAAAGGTATGGCTCTTGACTTGTCGGGTACTTGTTGGGAGTCATCAAGCTCGACCCGTTGTTGTGTTCGGTGTTGCGAACTCGAAGGCCGTGTGGAGCGACCGAAAGGCTCGGAGGTCGGCATGAAGAATCTCTTCTACCGGGAGCAAGAAGCCCGCCGTGTACTTGAACTCGACTACAAGGAGCGGCCTTCGAGTGCGAGAAGCACATGGAGTTGCGAATTGCATCCGATAGAGACCTCGTCAATCGCTACAAATCTTTGCGAAGTTGAACGAAGATCGCGAGGCGCTCCGGCCCCGGTCGAAGGACCTTGAAGAGGCCGCCCTCCCGATCGCGAGGCTCCCGGTGCCGCACCCGGCGGCCCCAAGATCGCTCCGTTGGCGGATCGACTTCGTGAGGCGCCAAGCCGGCCGGCCGCCTACGTGAAGCACATGGCCAAGTCAATCCCGAAGCAGGGCCGGCCTTCATGAAGTCGTACTTCCCGAAGGCCCCGTGGAGGTAGTCGCCGGCGGGGTAGCCGCCAACCCGCTCGGATGAGCAAGGCGCGAGTTGCTTTCGGGAGCGAGCATGGCTCCCATCGCGGAGCAGGTAGCCGATAAGTTGAACCTCCGTAGCCCCGCATAGATAGCTAGTAGCCGTAGTTGTATAGGAAACAAGCTTGTAATGAACTTTTTTCATATATCAATGAAATGTGATGTTCCATCAATGAGTACTCGTAACCGCGATCTCGCAGTGCGGAGCGCCCATCGTGGAGTAGGTGCGAGTAGTAGTACTCGGCTTAGTAGTCCCGTCGCAGGGAGTAGACAGTAAAGAAGTTGATGAACAATCAAACTTTATTACTGAAGAAGTACACCTGGGTGGCCAGGGCCGTAGTTACAAGGGGTCGCCTGGACCCGAAGGCCGCTTACAGCTGAGTAGTACTGGAGCGGGTAGCCGCTTACAGTGAGTGATCCGTAGGTAGCCGTGTAGGCTGGATCGCAGATCCGTAAGTAGCCGTGCAGGCTGGATCTTGGAGTGTGGTCTATTGGTAGACCGCTGCTAGAGTCCTTGATGCTCGTTGCAGCCCAGGGTCCGTAGGTAGCCGCACGGGCTGGACCTGGAGGAGAGTAGTCCGGAGACTTGAAGCCAGGACCCGGAGGGTCGCCTGCGGCAAGGGGGTGTTGATGTAGTCGCGTGGACTTGAACCCCGGAGTAGTCGTTTAGACTAGGCGTAGAATCGACAAAGTTGGTCGACGTTCCACGAGTTGTTGACTTCTTCGCCTTCAAGTGTTTGGAGGCGGTAGGAGCCTGGCCCGGTCACCTTAGCCACGGTGAAGGGGCCTTCCCAGGGGGAGCTGAGCTTGTGAAGTCCTTCCGTGTTTCGGATACGGCGGAGGACAAGATCTCCAACGTTGAAGGAGCGTTCCTTGACGTTGCGATCGTGGTAGCGTCGGATACCCTCCGGGTACCTTGCCGATTGGACGAGGGCGGCACGCCGAGCTTCTTCGAGGCCGTCGATATCAACTCGTCCGTTGTCCTCCGAGACGCCTTCGTCGTAGTGCTCCACCGCCGGCGAGTTCCATATGACGTCGGCAGGGAGGATGGCTTCGCAGCCATAGACCAGAAGTAGGGGGATTGCCCCGTTGGCTTGGATGGTTGAGTCCGCGGCCCCCCAGTGCGTTGGGTAGTTCCTTGATCCACTTGCCCCCTTTTGAGTTAGCAGCGTCGTGTAGCCGCTTCTTGAGGGCGTCGAGCACCATCCCATTGGCGCGCTCGACTTGTCCGTTGGCCCGTGGGTGGGCGACGGAGACGTATCCGACGTCGATCCCGCCGTTCTCGCGGTACTCCCGGAAGCGGTGGTTGTTGAAGTTGGACCCCGTGTCCGTGATGATGCGGTGGGGTAGCCCGTAGCGGTGTACAAGTTCATCCGAGGAAGTCGAGTACTCTGTCGGCTTTGGGGCATGTGACCGGCTTGACCTCGATCCACTTGGTGAACTTGTCGATAGCCACCGCACCCCCGTTGAATCCTCCCGGCGCGCTTGGCGGGGGCCCAATCATGTCGAGCCCCCGGCAGGCAAAGGGCCGGTGTTGGCGGTATGGTGACTAGCTTGTAGGCCGGGACGTGTTGTCGCTTGGCGAAGAACCGACATCCTTGGCACCTTCTCGACGAGTTCTTCGGCATCGCCCGTGGCCGTGGGCCGCAGAAAGCTCGCCGGAAGGCCTTGCCGACCGGGCCGTGCGTGAGGACGCGTGGTTGCCGCGACGCCCTTGTGGATCTCCTCCAAGATGTCCTTGCCTTCTTCGCGAGGGACGCACTTCATGAGTACTCCGGACGACGCGCCTCGCTTGTAAAGCTTGTCGCCGACGAGGACGTAAGACTTGGCGCGGCGGACGAGTTGTTCGGCCGCGTTCTTGTCGGAGGGGACCTTCTCGCTCGCCGAGGTAGTCGATGAAGGGTTGCCTCCGTCCACGTCGATCATCATGACCTCCCCCGCCCACTGGTTGGTGGGCCGGGGCGGTGGTCGGTGGCGCCGCTCCGGGATGGATGGCGCGTGAAGCTCATGGACGAAGACGCCCGCGGTACTTGGGCGCGGGTGGATCCGAGCTTCGAGAGGACGTCCGCCGCAACGTTGTTGTCGCGGACGATGTGATGGAACTCGAGACCATAGAATTTGTTCTCGAGCTTGCGGACTTCTAGGCGAAGGCGTCCATGTTCTCCTTGTTGCGGTCCCAGGACTTGTTGACTTGGTTGATGACCACTGCGGAGTCGCCGTAGACTAGTAGCCGCTTGATGCCAAGTGAAGCCGCGAGGCGGAGCCCGTGTAGGAGAGCTTCGTACTCGGCTTCATTGTTCGAGACCTTCCGAAGATCTCGCAGGACGTACTTTAGTTGTTCGCCCGTTGGAGAGATCGGGGAGCACTCCGCGCCTGCGCCCTCGAGGTTGAGTGAGCCGTCAAAGTACATCACCCAATGCTCCGGTCGCACAGTGGGAGCGGGTAGCTGGTTCTCCCGCCACTCGCCATGAAGTCGACTAGAGCTTGCGACTTGATGGCTGTGCGTGGCTTGAAGTCGATGGTGAGGGCGCCGAGCTCGACACCCCATTTGGAGATCCTTCCGGTGGCGTCTCGGGTTCCTCGTGATGTCGCCGAGCGGGTAGTCGGTGACGACGGAGACCGAGTACCCCCGGAAGTAGTGTCGTAGCTTCCGCGAGGTGATGAGTAGAGCGTACGAAGCTTCCGCACGGGGCCGGTAGCGAGCCTTGGGCTCGATAGACCTCGCCGACGAAGCGAGACCGGGCGCCGGGACCGGTAGGCGTGGCCGTCTTCCCCGCCGCTCGACAACGATGGCGCATGCGACCACGTGAGTAGTCGCAGCAAGGTAGAGCAAGAGGCTGCTCGCCCTTGTAGGGAGCCGTGAGGACCGGCGGCTTCGACAGAAGTCCTTGAGCCGGGCAAGGGCTTGGTCCGCCTCCGCGTCCACACGAACTTCTCGTGGTGCTTGAGTAGTTTGAAGAAGGGGAGACCCCGTTCTCCTAGCTTCGAGATGAATCTGTTCAATGCCGCCATGCACCCCGTCAGCCTCTGGACGTCCTTGATGCTCGTGGGAGCTTTCATGCTGGTGATGGCGGAGATCTTCTCGGGGATGGCTTCGATGCCGCGCTGGATGATGATGAAGCCGAGTAGTTTACCCGAAGGTACGCCGAAGACGCACTTGTTCGGGTTGAGCTTCCAGCGGTACTCGCGTAGTGATGCGAAGGTCTGTTCAAGGTCGTCGATGAGGGTACTGGAGTCCCTGGTTTTGACAACCACGTCATCCACGTAGGCCTCGACGTTCTTGTTGAGTTGCCGCTTGAAGCAGGCCTGGATGGCCCGTTGATAGGTGGCGCCGGCGTTCTTCAGCCCGAATGACATGGTCGTGTAGCAGTACGCGCCAAACGGGGTAATGAACGCGGTCTTTTCCTGGTCTTCTTCCTTGATTGCGATCTGGTGGTACCCGGAGTAGCAGTCGAGGAAGCAGAGCAGGTCGCAGCCCGCCGTGGAGTCGATGACTTGATCAATCCGCGGCAACCCGAAGGGGTCCTTGGGGCAGTGCTTGTTGAGGTCGGTGTAGTCGACACACATCCTCCACTCGTTCGAGTTCTTCTTGCGGACGAGGACGGGGTTGGCGAGCCACTCAGGATGGAAGACCTCTCTGATGAAGCCAGCAGCGAGTAGCTTGGCGAGCTCCTTCTTGATGGCGTCCCGTCTGTCGTCGGCAAAGCGTCGGAGGTGTTGTCGCTTGGGGGTGGCCTTTGGGTCGACGTTGAGGCAGTGCTCGATCAGCTCCCTGGGCACTCCTGGCATGTCCGCTGGCTTCCATGCGAAGATGTCGCGGTTAGCCCGAAGGAAGCTGATGAGCGCGTCTTCCTATTTGGGGTCGAGGCCGGCCCCGATGGTGGTGGTCTTGGTGGGGTCGCCTGTTCCGAGGTCGACCGACTTGACGAGTACCTCCTCAGGTGGCCGAGGCTTGTTGGCGCCGTCGACTTCTGCGGGATGTCGAGTTCGCTTGTGGCAAGCTTCTTCGACGCGGCGTAGACCTCCATCATTGGGGTGGGTACTTGATTTGTTGAAGCGATCACCACGGCCTCTCGTATCGCGGTCGTGAGAGATCTTCAAGTCCCCTTGGAGGGAGAGTACGCCACTGGACTTGGCATTTTGAGTACCAAGTATGTGTAGTGGGGCACCGCCATGAACTTGGCGATGGCCGGTCTGCCGAGGATGGCGTGGTAGGAAGTCTCGATATCCGCGACCTCGAACTTGATGTACTCGGTGCGGTAGTTGTCGCGAGACGCCCCGAAGGTAACTGGCAGTACCACTGAGCCTAGTGGGATAGCCGCGTTGCCTGGGACGATGCCGTAGAAAGGCATGCTGCTCTTATCGAGCATGGGGGTGACGTCAAGGTTCATCTTCTTCAGAGTCTTGGTGAAGAGGACGTTGAGCCCGCTTCCGCCGTCGATGAGCACCTTGTTGAGCTTAGAGCCCGCCATCGTTGGTTTCGGGACGAGAGGGAAACGTCCCGGTTCGGAGAAGCTGGTCCATTGGTCCGCGCGGGAGAAGGTGATGGGTGTCTCTGACCACCTGAGAGGGGTCATAACCGCCGGTTCAATGGACATCACTTCACGGCGAGTAGCCTTCTCGCTCCCGCCCGTCGGGTAGTCCGCCGAAGAGGACGTTGACGGTCTTCTTGGGTTCTTGGAAGTCGTCGCCGTCCTTCTTCTTATTCTTCTGATCGTGAGGGTGCGGTGGCTCCGACGTATCCTTGAGTGCATGCCTGAGCTGGTAGCACTGCTCGGTAGTGTGGTTGCCGTTCGGGTGCCACGGGCACTTCTCCTTCAGCAGGTCTTTGAACCCGCCGGAATTCTTCTTCGAGTTCCCTTTCGGAGGGCGCTGGATAGCCGCGACGGTATTGTCTGGCTTGCGCTTGCGGTTGGAACCCGAGAAGTTGTCGTTGTTGTTGTTGTTGTTGCGGCCGCCTTGGTTTGGATTGCTGCCGCTGCCGCCGCCGCCGCCCGGTTCTCGCTTGGACTTGCCGCGGATGGCGTCGTACTTGGCGTTGGCCTTGTCCTCTTCATCCGCCCAGGACGTGATCATGTCCTTGAGGTGGGGAATGGACCTAGGGCGGCGTCGATCGAAGTCCTCGAAGGTGCGGCGATGGTAGAGCCCGTCCTGGAAGAGGTCGATGACCTCCTTGTCGGTGACGTCCACGACGGTAGCGCGCTTGTCGAAAAAGCGGCGCATGTACTTGCGGAGGGTCTCGCCTTGTTCCTGCTTGATCATGGCGAGGTCCATGCGAGTACCCGAACGGCCCATGGCGCCCGCGAAGTTGCTCGTGAATCTGTTCCTTCACTCGGTCCCACTTGTCGATTGAGTGCTTGTCCGGCCGACTCGAGCCACGTGAGTGGGGCTTGGTCCGGGCAGAAGGGGAAGTAGAGGCACTTGGTGTCGCCGTTGCCGCCGCCGTTCTCGATGGAGAGAGCGTAGCATCGGAGCCACCGGATAGGATCCGCTCGCGTCGTACTTGGTGATCCCCAAAGGCTTGAACTTATCGGGGAGGAGCAAAGTTGCGAGCCGGGGTGAGAAAGCGGGGGAAGCCGTCGCCTTCGGCGGCGGTCGTCGACTTCTTTTGCCGTAATTCCTCGATTCTCTCGGCGAGCATCGTACCCACCCCCGGGGAGGCGCCGGAGGCGTGGCCGTGCGCGTGGCCGCGGCCGCCGCGGCCGCCGCCGCCTCCGGCCTTTCTTGGTTGCCCCGTGGTTGGAGCCGCCGCCGCCGCCGCCACCGCCGTCGGGGTCGTTGCCGCCGCCACCGGCCGGGGGCACCGGTGGGGGACGACTTCCCGGTTGCCGTTGTCTTGCCGTGAGGGTCCGCCGGCGGTGGAGCGTCGACGGTTTGGGTCAGCTGGGATGTCGCCCCGAGTACGGTTAGGGACCGGGGTCAACACCGCGACTAGTAGCTTCGTTGTCGCGAGGCTTAGCCGGGGAGAGGTTGGCCGACCCTCTTGTCTACCCGCATGAAGTAGGCTTCTTCGGCCGAGCTTGGCGATGACCTCCCCGGCTCGTATGCCCCGAGCTCCGGCGTGCGATCGTTGTGATCGACATGAGGCATTGCTCGGGAGTGGTGTGGACTCGCTCTCGTCGCTTCGAGAGCTTCCGCAAGGTTGCGGATGGGAAGGTTGTCTCTGAGCCGCCGGCGTCGTTCGTTGCGCTTCCTGTTACGTTCGCGCCGGGCGTCCCCGTTGGCGTCGGTCTCGTTCGCGGGGGCATCGCGGAGCGCCTCGTCCGCGGAGATGTCCTCCAAGTACTTGTCCGCGGCCGTGCCTCGAGGTTCCGGGGTGTCGCCGGCAGCCATGAAGACTTGACGATCGGGGGTACCCAAGCTTGGCTCAGAAGGTGCCACCTCAGTTGGTGTGTTTGAGTCAGCCTGGGCTAGTGGTGTTCCCCTCCGGAACGGTAGCGAGTCGATGTAGGCGACGTAGCGTGAGTCCTCCTTTTTCGCTCGGGCGGGCTTGCGGTCCGGCCGCAGACGTATCTTCCGGCCGGCGTCGATCTTATAACCAGCCCGCAGGCCGGCCCCCGACAAGGGAAGCTCGGAGGAGTCATCTTCGGACTCGGGCTCCTCGTGTCCGACCCGAAGTCGAACTCGTAGTCCGGGTTCGAGTAGAACTCGGAGAGAGGGCCGGGAGTCCGAGACGCGGTTGGGGACGGCGTCGGAGTCCGAGTTGTAATCGGTTACGGGCTCCTTGCCGGCCCGGCGTGGTGTAGAAGCCTCCGTGCGGGCCCGGCCGGGAACGCGAGGGCCACGCGCGGAGCGCCGGCATGGAGAGGGGGCCGCCGCGATGGCCGAGGAGCCGGCTCGCATGCGATGGCCCATGGCGACGTCGGGTTCGAGTTGGAGACGGACTCGAGCTTGAAGTCGCCGTGGAGGTTGGAAAGCGAAATTTCGCCGAACTTGCCGGGCGAGCTTGCCCGTGACAACTTCGGGGAAGCGTCACAAGGCTCCGTCCTCGAGTCGGGTTGCATGATCAAGCGGCGCCGGAAGGAGCCCGCGCCATCGCCAGTGCGGACCCGGGCGCCGAAGACGAAGGTGTCGCCGCGGTTGAAGGCGACGGTTGGCTTGATGTGAACGGAAGCCGTCGAGTTCGCCATGTGATCTCGAGCGAGAGCCCCTACCCGGCGCGCCACCGTCGGTGTTTTGGACCGGCAACCTACTACGGGGAGTACCCGAAGTAGATGAATGTGACTCGCCGAGATCGGTAACTCGAAGGAAGAGACACGTGGCACACAATTTAGACAGTTCGGGCCGCGAGGTGCGTAATACCCTACGTCCCGTATGCCGCGTAGCTCGGGATTGATAGGGCACGATTACGGGATGGTGCAATAGTGCGCCGTGAGTTGAGATTGGATGAGGTGATCCCGAGATCGGTCCCCGCCTCGCCTTATATAGTCCGGGAGGCGAGGTGGTTACAAGTCGGAGTAGGGAAGGAGTACTAGTCGAGTACGTCTAGGAGACCTTTACACAGTGCGGAACGTGTACAGAGTCCTAACCGAGTACTACTCCTGTGTTGTCCTTGTGCTCCACGCCTTCAGGTGCCGTGTAGCGCAAGCCGGGTAGTCCCAGGGGCCCACCGAGTAGTCGGTCCTGGTACCCACCGAGGTAGTGGGCCCAGGGAGGTCCATACGACAATACTACTCTAGGAAAGTAAAGGCAAGCAAGGATTGCAATAGAGTAAATGCGGAAACGTAAAGGGGATGAGAGGAAGCAAACTCTTGACACGCGATTTATCCCGTGGTATCGGTAGGCACTAAGCCACCCCTAGTCCACGTTGTTGAAGCACTCACACAAGAGTATTGCTTCCTGGCCACCAAGTCTCTCCCAAGAGCACCACTTGACTCGCCACAAAGGCTAGCCACTTAGGCACTTGCCAAGCTCCCTTGGTCACCTTGATGCCGCCTCCACTAAGGAGCTTCTCCACCAAGGAAGGGGGTCTCCACGTCCCCCGCACAAAGTGTCCTCGCCGCTCCACACCAAGCCGGAGGGTCGATGACGATTGCCGGTGAGCCACTTAGGCCCCAAGGCTTCTGGCGAACCTTGTACAACTGGATTTACTCAGGAATCACCTCACAAGGTTGGCACAACCTTGCACTCACTCAGCTCTAAGCTAAGCCTAGCTCTAAGCACATACACAAAGCATGTACTAGTCTAAGGATGAACAATTAAGCACTTGGATGGATTGGATATGATCTTCAATGTGTCTTGAACTCCTCTGTACTCCCACACAATCCAGCCACCTCAAATGGGTGAGTGGAGGGGGTATAAATAGCCCAAGGCATCAAAGCAGCCGTTGGCTAACGTCCACTGAAAAAGGTACCGTCGGATGATCCGACGCTATGCTTTTCCAGGCCGTCGGTTCATCTGGTGCCCCTCCCATGTCACGTAGCCGTTGAGGTTCTCTGACACAACTGTTCCGACGCTATGTACCGACGGTGCGTCAGATCATCCGGTGCTGAAGAATCCGCGCTCAAGTCGCCTCTGTTAGCTTCCACTCGACCGTCGGATAGACCGACGCTTCACCCTTGCCAAGGCGTCGGATCATCCGGTGCTGAAGGCTTCGTCTTGGCGCGTCTCTGTATGAATTCAAACTGAGCGTCGGATAGACCGACGGGGTCCCCACTCAGACCGTCGGATCATCCGGTGCTACTGTCTTCCTTGCTCTTCCTGTGCAACTCGTCAGACGCTACTAAATAGTGGATCGTCGGTTCATGCGACGGTACCTAGGGTTTGACCCTGTGCACCAACTCGTCCGACGATTGCACCGACGCTTGTATTTGAGGGACCGTCGGTTCATCCGACGGTGTCTTCTCTTTTCCTTTTCTTGCTCAGTTTTGACCCTTGTTTTTGTCATTTTTTGCATATAGTTTTATTGCATCCTTGGGACCTAGAAATGTCTACAAAGACATGCTGAAACAATAAGGTTAGTCCCAATGATCATGTTGTCATGAATCGCCAAAATCAAACTCAAACTAATGGCATATGAGGTCATGTTCGCTACTATAATATTCAGCAAGGTAGAGATGAATCAGTTTTTAAGTATTTAGAACGATTCAAAGAAATAAAGAGTCAATATTTTAATTTGTCTATTTCTGATTCAGATCTAGCTAATCTTGCTTTTAGAGGTTTAAAATCATCCCTTAGAGATAGTTTAAAAGGCATAGAGTTTCATTCGCTTGCTAGTGTGCTTGTAAGGGCTATAGCACATGAACTAAGAATGAAAAAAGAAGATGAAAACAATTTAAATTTGATGAATGTACAATCTGAATTTGTTACATCAAAAGAGTCAAGTCTTGCTACACAAGAGCATGATAAGCATAACAAAACAGCAATACTTGATTTTTCTAAAGCCGAAGGTGTCGTGCACTTTTCTAGTGATTATCATATCATTGGACGACAAGTTCAGGCTAAGAAAAATTCAGAAAATCAAATTATTGAACACCAAGACAAAGAAGGCGAGAAGAAAACATTGGCATGTCGACCCGAGGTGATTTCCAGCAAACCTGGAAGACCCAGTCTAACCGGCCCCAAGACCCAGTCTGACTGGCATATACAGACTGTGACTGTTGGCTGCCATCCGGAGGAGAAGTACGATATTATCCACATCAAGGTTTCTCGCCCCTCCAATTTATTTGGTAAGGTATGCTTTTCAAGCAATTCTTAATCAGATCATGTATCTGCAATTAATTCATGTACTAGTGATGCTATTGTAAATAATTCTAGATCGATTGAGGGTGGTAGTTTACTTACTAGTAATAGTATACCTTCAGATTCAATCAGTCAATGCATTGTGAAAGTTAAAAAGGCTGATCATAAAAATACTTTGACATTTAAAATTTCTACATCATCATTGTCAAAGTTTTTCTCTTCATGGTGTACTTATGGATATTCTGGATTTAAAAGTAAGAAATCAAAATCGAGAGCCATTGTGAAGTCCGATGCTCATATAGTGACCAACTTTAAAGCATCGGGCATGAGAAGTGCAAAGAAAGGTATAGCCGAATGGTCGATGAGAAATCTGAACCGTTCGTTTGCTTGGCCTTAAAGCCTTATCCACAAAAGCATCTGTTGGAGAAAATAAAGTACACCTTTTATTTAACTTTGTGTGATAATTTATTTGATATCTTGCTAGAGAATAATTTTATTAAACTCTTTGATCACAAAGTTAGTCCATCACCTCTCGAGTTAGAAGATAAAAAATATTGCAAGTGGCATAATTCTTTTAATCATAATACTAGTGATTGCAATATTTTTTGTCAATTCATACAATCGGCCATTGACACTGGACTATTGAGGTTTGCTCAAACTCGAGAGGATGACCAGTTGGCTACAATTGGTTTCAATGGCAAAGGATCATTAAATCGGTTAGCATCAGCCGGTTTATCTAAAGATCTGGATTTAATTGCCAAGGAGGAAGATTCAAAGCTCCCGAGTGTTGAGAATGACATCGTCCATAACTTGCAAGATCAAGTGATTTTCGGGGACGATGAGCCTATCAAAATCCCGGAATTTACTGGGGGGCAAAAGGATTTTTCTCCATCGAGTCAGGAACCTGTTACTCTTCCTGTTCTGGAGTCACAGGTCAGACCGGTGCAACCCAAAGGTCAGACCGGTGACCCACAGGTCAGACCGGTGCAGCTCAAAGGTCTGATCGGTGCAAGTGTGAAGAAATCAGAGATGTTCAAATCTGGACATCCTGAGGTAGATGGAGGTAAAGACCATGTCAAGCACAATGATAAAAGGTCGAAGCCACTTTTGATGAACTTCTGGTTAAATAAAAAAAAGACAATGAGGCCAAGCGTGATAATCAGTCAAATAAAATTAAATCATCAAGATTGCCTCCTAAGCATAATTCTGGGAATTAGAATCGGCAAAGAAAGGGTTTTCAATCAGCAGCATCATATTATCCTTTTGAGCCATCAATGTCGATTTCATGTGCTCCATGTCCCACTAGTGTTCATCCATATTCATCATGGGGGTGGAGTGATTCATGGGCACATACTCCTTCATATTTCAGACCATATCATGTTGAGTATGCAGCTCCAAGGCGACCATCACGTGCAAGGCAGCCGTATGTTGAAAGTGACCGTTTTGAATATAAAAATCGGTCTAGTGCTCAAAACAAGAAAAAGGTTGTCAAGAAATTTTACCAAGTGAAAAGAGATGGTCGCAAGGATAAAAGTTCAGATCTGAATTCAATTAATGAAAAGCTGATTAATGTGTTGACCACTTCGGCTATTGGTGGCAAAGGGAAGGAAAAATCATCTATTGATCCTCCAAGTGCCAAATCTGAACAAAAGGAAGTGAAGAGGTCGAAAAACAAAAGAGGAGCACTGTTGTCCAAAACTCAAGCAAAGTCAAGTCATCCACTTGGTTTATCAAATTGGCAGAAGAAGAAGCTACAAAAGCTTAGTGCTCAAGAGCTGAAGAAGAAAGGCATGGCATGGATTCCTAAAGGAAGCATTCAAACTCACACAGATCATGATCAAGCAAAAGGTGCAACACAGTTGAAGGATAAGAAAAGATATGAGAGACGGTCTTCAAAATTGAGGTTTGCACCAAATCATCAAAATTATTGGTCATTACCTAGTTCATTTGGTTTACAAATGCCACATATGCCTATATTTTGAAATTCGTCCTTAGATATGCTTGATTATCCCTCATACTCTTATTTTGGTCCTTGGGTTCCACATGGATCGTCTTTATATCATAGAGGGTTATCACCAAATTACTATGCATATTGATTAATTTGCAAAAGCCGAAATATTTAGTTTTTAGAGATGGTTTTGATTTCTGAATTTATATATCTCTACTCTATTATTTCGGTTGTGCATATTCTTATGGATGAATTCTTTATGGATGATATTAAATTATCGTCTTTGACAACATACATGGCCGATGAATCTCTTAGATCATCGTCCTAAAGTGATAGCTTCCTGATAATAGGTTGCTTATAACCTTTTTGGTGCCTTAAGTGCTTGGGGGGTAAGACTTAAGCTAAAAGAGTAATTTACCACTATGGAGTTTCTATTTACTAAATTGGCTTGCAAGATTTCTCAAAATATTGGTGTTGTCCTTTTCACCAAATGATGATGTTTTGAGATTTTTTGGCCGGTTGGTGTATTTAGTCTCAATTAACAAGCCGAATGTAAATTTCTTCTATTCAGGCTGGATTTGGGGATCCAAGTTGTAAAATCATACAAAGGCATTCAGTGATTCATTGTTGAATATTTCAAAAATCAGGATTAGCACTCTGAAATGATGAACATCAGGCCATGGTTTCCAAAAGACATTTTCGTAGAAAAGGGCCGATGTTTAGTAATGCAGAGTGCACATCCTGGACAGACCGGTCTGACCGACCCTCACGACCGGTCTGACCGGTGTGGCTGTTGGTTTAGCTGTCCAAGTTTCAAAATTTGTTAAAGCCAAGAGTGACGCTTGGAGAAAGTTTGTTGGTGACTGTTAACATAATCTGAGATATATTGAAAGGATAAGTCAAAAACAAACAAGGATGGATCAAGAGTAATCTGGCTGCGATCAATTACAAGGTAATTGTGTCATATTCACCTTACGGGCTGATTACTCATTTTATATTATTTCTGGTCAGAAAATCGTGTGGATGCAAATCTGGATTATTCTATACTTTTCCGTTATCAATTTGAGTCGTTAAAAAGACCAATTGACATTATAGCAATTTGGTTGATTTATGTATTCACAATAACTTGCAAGTGTGAGTATAAGTGTAAATTAGCTATTCAAGGATAAGAAGCCAAGGGAGTGCGTACTCAGGCTTGTCTCGCTCACACAATGTGTATAAATGGCAGCAACAAGTTGAAATCTTCATATTGGACAAAATCAAGTAAAATGGTCGATAGATGCTATCGTCCTCAAAAAGGTGAAACGTGTTTGCTACACTTGTGTTCAACATCGTTCTTGTGCAATTTTTGGGCTAGTAAGTATTTCTTGGTACGCAAGCTTTACCAAGAAACAGGGGGGCATATGTTCGCACCCAAAAGTGGCCCGATTCGAGATGTGTGAGGTTAAAGGCTAGAAGTGTCAATTTAGTGCTAATCCTTGATATCTTGATAGTTTGGCTTGGAGATGCATTTTACAGGATAGGGGGATCATCTTGGATATTCTGGATGTGATTTCCTTGAAAGGGATGAAGACACACTTGAAGCAACGCCAAATCAAGTCAAGTCATGAGTTCAAGCCACCAAGATGAAACCTTTGCAAAGATGGTCAAGAAAGTTATGTAGATCAAATAATCATGGTCAAAAGTGGTTGATCTGGCTTATATAAGAAGGCCAACTGATCTGATTCAGTTATTGGTCATATAGCCGATTCAGCACCCACACCGGTCAGACCGGTAAGACGAAAGTGCTCAAAATGCCAATTGGACTTCACCATTGAGTAGATCTCGTCGAGACGATCGAAATGAATATGTGGAACGTCCAGTTCGGAGTCCGGATGAGGGAGTTATGGTCGTGGCAAGAACCAGCCCTGCCCCTGACCGGTCTGACCGGTGGGGCCCGACGGTCTGACCGGTGCTCGCAGCCAAATCTGAGTAAGGAGTTGTATTTCGATGCAGGATTTGTATAGGTTTCGACTCCTACTAGGGCAAGACCTCCCCACCCTATATTTATGAAGGGTCACGGCGGATTGGGGGCAACACAATCGAATCTATCATTACCTTCTACTTTTTATCCTCTCAACACCTTTTCCAACCTCCATGCTTCTCGTCTCTTGATCTCCACGACTTGAGATGGCGTCCTAGGGCCTGCTGGTCGATCTAGGGCACGCCGACGACGTCCATGCCCTGATGGGGTCCCTCCCGGGCGAGAGCTTCGACGGTCTTTGCTAGTTTGCTCGTAAACTAGTCGTTCTTCGCCACGTAAGTGCGTTAGTTACCTCTTTGCTGGTTTGCTCGTAAACCTATCCGTCCTCCATCACGTAAGTGTGGTAATTATCCTCCCAAATGCTCGAAGTAGGAAAACCCTAGGACATCGGTCTGACTGATACGTTTGACCGGTTTGACCGGTGCCGGTGGCGACTCTGCTTCTTCGCTCCGTTCGCGTGCACTTGCTTGTTGACCCCAAAAGGCATCAACAAATTGGCGACTCCGCTGGGGAAGAGATCTGGTTGCTCAAACCGTTCTATCAATCCCTAGCCTTTACCTAATTGATCCATTATTCTTTGATTCGCCATTATAGTTGAATCAGGTCTTTCGGGACTGATTGCATCTATAATTGTCACATTGCATGAGGCTTCTCATGCCGTTTGCATTGTGTTTTGTCTTGCTTGCTACTACATATTGAAGGATAGAAGAGAAGCGAGACTTTGGTCATTGATTGCATGGATTTGCGAGGATATCTGAATTTATCTATATTACAAGATCTGAAGCATCAAGACTTATTATGGTGAGCTATCCATATACTTGGCATCAATTCAGCTACAACGAGCCCAAGGTACAATTGCAAATACATTACCTATGTCTAATATTGATAGTTATTTTGCAAGTACCATGAATTTTTATGTTGATGTTGCTAGATATGATACTAGTAGGCATATTGCATCGGCTAGTACTTGTTCAGATGGTTTTAGTTATGCAAATCATAATTCTGTATTTAATATGCAAAAGCCATTGTCAAATAATATGCATGATTTGAATTTTAATGATAATAGCAACATACAACATTACACTCACACACCGGTTGTACAACATGTTCAAAAGTCGGCTAACATATATCAAGGCCAAACTAACATGGTGAGTTTGGCCAATTATTATGGAACACCGCATACTAGTAATTTTACTAATATTCAGCAAGATGTTTCATCTATTTATTCATCGGCAGTAAATTCACAATATGTGATTACATCACAAAACTTGCCGATGAATGAGAAAGTTGCTTATGTTAATTCTAGTCATCCGACCAGCTATTCTCAAACATCATGTGCCACCAATCTCTATAATATTCAGCAAGGTAGAGATGAATCAGTTTTTAAGTATTTAGAACGATTCAAAGAAATAAAGTGTCAATATTTTAATTTGTCTATTTCTGATTCAGATCTAGCTAATCTTGCTTTTAGAGGTTCAAAATCATCCCTTAGAGATAGTTTAAAAGGCATAGAGTTTCATTCGCTTGCTAGTGTGCTTGTAAGGGCTATGGCACATGAACTTAGAATGAAAAAAGAAGATGAAAACAATTTAAATTTGATGAATGTACAATCTGAATTTGTTACATCAAAAGAGTCAAGTCTTGCTACACAAGAGCATGATAAGCATAACAAAACAGCAATACTTGATTTTTCTAAAGCCGAAGGTGTCATGCACTTTTCTAGTGATTATCATATCATTGGACGACAAGTTCAGGCTAAGAAAAATTCAGAAAGTCAAATTGTTGAAAACCAAGACAAAGAAGGTGAGAAGAAAACATTGGCATGTCGACACGAGGTGATTTCCAGCAAACCTGGAAGACCCGGTCTAACCGGCCCCAAGACCCAGTCTGACCGGCCCCAAGACCGAGTAGCATTATGCTGGTTTAAGCTATTGAACGTACCAAGTGCTTGTCGGGAATGGGACCGGTAAGCCTAGTACCTTCTGAACCGGGGCGGGATCTTTCTAGCTACCCGCTTGGGATGCGTCTCCGGGCTAGCTACCCGTGGTATAGTGTGTGAGTCCGAACTGGTCGGGTTAGACCCTCCGGACAACCGTGTACCAGAGTTTGTAGCGTCTGATCCCAAACTGTGGGATGTTGGGAACCGCCTATGAAATGAATCGGATTTCCGCGGACTGAAACCCAACTCTCTTCACCTCGGTGGTAGTCCCAGGAGAGCTACCACGTGCAATCCCCTGTCTCAGCAATGCCAGAAATCCATACAGAAAAGTAAAAACAGATAGAGTACATCATTTATTTATTTCATTAATCAGAGTACATCTCTTCGGCACATGTCGGGTACAAGTCCATCAGGACTGAATCAAACAAAAAGAAAACATCTAGCAGCGGCTCCATGCAAGCGCGGGAAACTCCATATCCACAGGCATCTCGAGCGTAGAAAGAGCACTAGTCCTCCCATCCATCGTTGTCGAAGTCGCAGTCCGGCTCTGTGTCAGAGACACCAGGATCTACCCGATAAGCGGGTAGGTCATGTCAGCTTCCCAACAAAGAGGCAAAAGCAGTGTATGTTCTACTATGCAGGATATATTCCTACTCTGGCTGCAGAAGGCTTAAGCAAAGCAGCGAAGCAACATTCAAGGTAAGCAGAGATATGCAGTGAGGTCAACACCTCGGGGAAGCTCATGCTTCCAAGGTCCACACCCCGCTCAAGGATTCCACACCAAAACACCAGATCACAACCACGATCCAGCTCCCAACTCTCATCTGCGATGTGGGGCCCACCAGCTCCTATCCCCACATCTCAACGGCCAAAGCCGGGCTCACTCACTCAGGGGAGAGAAGAAGCACGAGAGAAGTATATCTAGTCAGGTGAGAGATCAGAAGATTGTCCATAACCAGTGGACACGAACTATAGCTATAGGTTTAAACACTCTGCAGAGGTTGTACAACTGTGCTAGCGAGGGGTCCCTCGAAGCTGTGGAACCCTTCCCCGGCCTCGCCGGGGTGAAGTCTACTAAGGAGGAAAACCGTCTCCCTTCACGATCACACCGATCCGCCTACAGGCGGGGTGCTATCCACTACAAGTCTCACCCCGCACCCCCGCCCAATACAAGGTGGGAGGTTTGTACGGTAAAAGTCATCTGAAGCAAGGTCAACTGACGATCGGTCCTTAAGGGTCGAGAGCGAGCACTCCCCAACTCCATCCATCTGACACGCCGCTCGGGTAATAGGCCAGATCGCATCTTCCCGAGGCAGGCGTTCACATGTAACCGATCGGCTCGCTCCTGCCAAAACACATCAAGGATGAACACACCGAGATCTCCCGCATCTCAGTCCAAGCCCAGAATACCATCCATAGCCAAGCAACAAAAGTATGGATAGTTGGTATAAGGGACTAGATAGGGGTCTATAGCTAGTCCCGAGTTAGGAAAAACAAGGAATCAGGATATATCAAATTATCAAGGCAAGGCTAATCAACTGGTTATGCAATTCATCCAAGCAATGCATATAAAGTAAAGCACTAGCATCTAAATATCAACATGGGATCTACATGGTTGGGATTGACATGACACCTTCGTTGCCGCTGGAGCAGTCGTTGTCCGGCGCAGTGTACTCGGGGTCCTCCGCGTCCTCCTGGTCGAAGCTCGGGTCTGTGGCACGAGATTCGACACAAACTTAAGATATCAGTACACATCTAAGCAATAACTCCAAATAGAAACCACTTTTTAGAAAACCCAAAAGAGCTCAAACTACCTACAAACAGCAAGGTTTCGAAATTATGAACTTTTAGAAAACAGTTTTGTATTTTTCTGAGTTTTCTATAATTAGTTATGATTTTTCAAAGGTTTATTTCATTTTAAAACATTTCTGAAATCATTTTAGAAAAGGAAAAGGATTTTTAATAAAAATGTCGCTGACGTCAGCGACCCTCGGTTAGCGGGCTGATATTGGGCCGAAAGTGTCACTGGGCCGAAAGTGGTCCAGTGGACTCGGCCAGGATGGCCCAGTGGGCTCGGCCCAGTTGGCCCAGTGGCAAAAGTCCACTAGTCCACCCTGGACTTGACCCAAAAATCGATCCGGCCAGCTGGGCACCTAACGGGCCTGAATGGGCCGGCGCGCCCCCTTACGGCCCAACTGCAAGATAGATCCACGCCTTCACCAGGAAGACGTCGTCCGCCCCTTCCTTAGGCGCACGACGCGTTCCCGCTCCGGTGCGGCACCCCGGCGGTGACGGCGCCGGTGGCGGTTTGGTTTATGCGCTGGGGTGCGCTTGCCTGGCCGACACCGCGCGCTCGAGCCCCTGTCCACCCAGTCGAGCACGGCTCGAAGGCCGGCTCACAAAGACGGCGGCGCGGCGAGCAGAGCTCGGCGCCCGCAAGCGCGGTGGCGGGGCAACCAAAAGGGTCACACCCCGGTCCTGAGCGCTGGGGTGCGCTTTAGCCCAACCACGCGCGCACGTACCTGCAAACGAAACGCATGGCACGAAGGCTGGCTCGCAGAAACACATGGCGCGGTGTCGACGCCCCGCGTCGAGACACGATGGCGTCGCGCGTCACCCCGAATGAGCAGCGGCATTGAATAGTCGTGGCCTTGGGCGCTGGGGTGCGCATGGCCGTGGCTCGGGTGTGAAACCCCTCCCCTGCACAAAACCATCGCGGCTCGAAGGCCGGTTCACAGATGCGCGAGGCACGACGTGTGCGCGGTGCACGACGTGGCGGCGCGTCGTGGGGTGACCCTCGGCATGATCTTGGCGTGCAAAGGTTCGGCCCCCGCGTGCTGGGGTGCACGGCGTTCTCCCCCTGGGTGGAGGCGAGGGGAACCTGCAAGCAACTACGGAACGAAGGCCGGACATGGCTAGCACGGCGATGAGCTCTCGGCTCGGAGCGCGACACGGTGGTCGCCCATACTGCGCTGGGGTGCGCTTCAGGCGACACCAGCAGCAAGGTTCAATGGGAGTGGGGAAGAAAGGACAGCGCTACTCACCGTGGGTCGACGGTGGAGTCGTCGCCGGCTTGGTGCAGAGGACACGCAACGGCGAAGAAGGGGTTCGCGGTGTCGAGGTCCCGACTTGCTTCTACTTCCCCGCGACGGCGTCCCGGCGCGGCTCCCTCCAACGACTCCTAGCGCGCCGCCGCCGACGTGCCGCTCAGCCCCGCCTCCTTCTCCTCCTCACCCGCACTCCCCCTCTTCTCCTCTTCCCCTGGCGGCGGCGGACAGAGTAGGGGGAAAACCCCAAAGTGGCGAGGCTTGCGGGATGGGCTCGCTCCAGGGGAAAAGTAGCACTCGGTCAAAGCGATGCGGGGCAAAGATGGGCTCCCAGCTCTCCCATTGGTGGCTCCCATCGGGGCGGCGACGTGGCCTGCCTCCAGTGGGGCCGCCTCCCCTTTAGTGTCACCGGCAGGTGTAATTGGGGGATTCTACCCCTCATGGAACCCCTGGACTGGGTCACGGGTGCGCGCGCGAGCTCGTCGTGCGTGCCAGCTCGGCACCCGGCCGTCCCATCCGCGCGCACGGCCGCGGCACGAGCCGGTCGGCGCAGTGCGGTCTGAGGCGGAGGGGAAAAGAGATGAGGATGAGGGAGGCAGTGAGACCGACAAGCGGGCCCCACTAGACAGCGAGTGCGAGGAAAAAGAAAAGAGATGGCGGTTTGTTGGGATGCGGTTGTTGCGCGGGTTGGGCCGGCTGGTTAGGGGTAAAGTAAGGTTTCGGCCCATGTTAGAGGTTAACACTTTGTAATTAGTTTTTGAATTTGCATTAAGTTAGAGTTTGAATTTGAATTCAATTCAAGTTCAAACTTCACTCCATTGAACTCCAAATAAATCCAAAATAAATCCAACTCACATATTTTCACCACAATTTGAAATTATATTTTTATAAATGGGTTTATTTAGTGGAGAATTTAGGAGAGAGCTAGCAATTTAGGTTGAAAATTAGTAGCACTCAAATTCAAACAAAAAGTTTTAAATTTTTGCAAATTTTCACACCTTATTTTTCCTGGTTTGTTACAGCCTGGTTGGGGTAGACACTGCACTTGGTCTACCTTCTTTCGTGTATCTTGGGTTTACCTTGCAAGGATATAATTCGATTGATCGTCAGTCACTCGCCGTTATCTGAGTCGGCTTGACCACTGGCTACCCCATGTTTATTTATGGAACATTTTGGATTAATATTGTTACCTATTTAATATTGTATGCACAACATGCTTGTTTAGTGCAGGTGCTCATCTAGAATGGTTAACATACTAAAATTGGAGCTAAAATCTGAAAATAAGGATCAACTCTTAGTCGCTTTTGGCAAAACAAACCCAACAGCCAAAAAACCTTGCATGTCTAGTCTTATTTTCTTGTTGTCGGGTAAGTCTTGCTTAATTTAGTACTCAGCCTTGCTTAATTTGTTGTTTTCAGGTAACCCCATCTGGCCTGGCTCTATTCCAGATGGTTGGGAGCTTGAGTGGGAGCAGGGTGACGAGGAGTGATACTCTATGGATGGCCTCCCATGTGTATCTTACGCTAGTTTTATTTTTTCTGCGGTTTAAACTCTGATCACTTTTACTTTTATGTACGAAAAACCTGATTTGTGATGATGTTGAACTTGCGAACCTTTTGTGTAATGTAATATTGTACTCTGGTCCCGCCTTCGTGTGGGCTTAGCGCATATCTCGATCCTGTTGTAAGTGATTTACCAGGCTTTACCCGGTGGGATCGACAGAATAGTTCCTTATTATTGCTTAATGGCCACGTGGACAGGCTTAGGTGATAATACGGAATTATTTTGGGCAGTTCTATCACAGTAATCCATCTTTCTTCAGATCATTCACGGCTTGTAGCTACATCTTCTAAGGAAACCATATGTTGATACTTTACTAGCATACGCCGCACTCCCCAAGCGCAGCCATGCGTTGCGTGCGTGCAGACGGGCAGTGGCAGAGGCAGGGTCCCCGACCGCTCCCCAAGAGCTGCGCACGTCGACACGGAGTGGCCGCGACCACCGGAGCAAGCGGGCACCTATGATACCCACTGCCATTGTACTTCCTCATGCTCTCTCGACGCCGCCGGCCACCAGCCCTTTCCGCACAAATCCTATTTGACGCGCGCGCTGCAACGCTATCGCGGCGCGCGGACACGTGGCGGCTCCGTGGCGCGTGCACATGCCCCGCAGGCACCTAGGGGGAGCCGTCTTCCTCCTCCATGCGACCTTAGATGTTGGCCGGCCGGGGGAGGGGGCGGCTGGCGGTGGGGATGGTCGCGGGGCGACCTTAGGGCCCGGCGGCGGTGGAGGCGGCGGGCCGGGTCGGGCGGGGGAGAGGGTCGCCGGAGTGGTGTGGAGGCTCGCCGGGAGTGGGCTAGGGTTCGGCGAGGTGTGGAGGTGGCGGCGGGGCGAGAGGTCGGAGAGGTTCGGAAGGGCGGGTTGGCGCGGCGGGGGCGGTTGGTGGGCGGTCGGTCGGCGGCGAGGTCGCCGCCGGCCGTGGGTGGTGGTGGAGGCCGGAGGTGGGCGGCGCCGGTGCGGTACGGATGTAGAAGAGGTTAGGAAGGGCGGGGAGGCACGGCGGGGGTGGATGCGGGTGGAGCGGCACGACGGCGTGGGCGCGCCGCGCGCCGCGGCGGTGGAGGAGGCCGGCGGCGGTGGTGCTGGTGCGGCACATGAAGAAGAATGGAGAAGAAAAGGAACCGGAGGAAGGAGAAAACCGGAGGAAGAAGAAAGAGGTAGAGAGATAACATGGGTGTGGGTCCCATCACGACCTGTTCGCTCGGGGCGCGCGATCGCCCGCTAATGACTCCCCCCTTTCCGCCTTTCGTCGCCGAGGGACAGAGCTGGGAAGACTGGAGAGAGGCGAGTGAAGCGGAAATATGGATGGCCGTGGGGGGAGAGGCTGGATGGGAAGTAGGAAAAGGAAAAAACAACTTCAATAAAAAACAAAAATATAAATAAATATTTTTTACTGAGGGTGGTATGGAAATTTCGTAGTGGGTTCCTCTTCCAACTACATGGCGTCGTCAACTTCACAACAATTGTAGCCATTTATCCTTATACTACAATTGTTTGTTAATATTGGGTGTGCCATCAGGAAAAACAATCATTGTATATAAAATGAGGGGATGCCAAGCACTGTGCCAGTGTATATATAACGCATTGTCATCTATGTACACATCATGCCCAGCTAACCATGTATATATCATAGCGTGTAGAAAGAGAAAGAGGATAGCACGGACATAATTTTCAATGACAACGATATGTCTCCTTACGTGGTAATAAATTTATAAAACTCTTCTTAATTTAAATAATTGGATATTAAAATTATTTTAAAACATGCGTGTCGCACTCATCTATACTATAGTAAAAAAAAGAAAGAAACTGTGATTTGCACGAACAGGTACCCAGGCAACGCGACGCAGCCGGCAGCTCCGTGTCGGATGTGCCTTCCATTTCCCCTTCGCTGCTCGCCGTGCTCCCCGCTGTCGCCGGACCTCCTCCAGTTCCTCGCCGCCAGACTGCCGCACGCCGCTTCCAACGGATCGCCGCGACTACAGCTGGCGCCGCCGATACCTCAACAAGCACGGCAGGCCAGTCGCCATATAAAGCTGAAACGCCGGGACATGTGGGCAGCCAGCTACTGTCGTCATGCATCTACACCACGGCAGAAACGTAGCCGGTCATTCACAGTTCCACACCAATCAACAAACAGAGAAGCATATGTTTCTTTAGAATAAAAATAGCATATTTGAAGTTCTTAACAAGCAGAACACCATTGTAAAGCTACAAACGTGGGAATGAAATTAACAACAGAGCTGCTTTAGGATCCCTGCCGGTTGAAGTTTAACTCCCAACTTGCGTTAGGCATCACTAGGCACCACTAGCAGCATGACCTTCAGATAGTAGCAAATCCTGCAGCTGCAGCCTGCAGGTCCAGAGATACCGAGACGCCATGCATGCAGCTTGCCCGTGAACAAGAACAGCAAACTGCAGCCGCGTCCCGGCGTCTCATCAGCCGCTCCCCTCCAGCAACCTCTCGCGGTGCTTCCTCCCCCCAAGGTGCGACGCCAGCATCTTCTCGCTGTTGCACTGCACGTCGCAGAGTTCACAGTAGAACTTGTCCTTCCAGCTCGCCTTCCTCTCCACATCGGCATCCTTGCGGTGATTGAAACCCTTAACCACTTTCCTCCCCCGATATGGCTTCTGCTTCTTGATCAGTGGCGCTGAATCGGCTAGTTTCCTTTTCAACCCATTGGATGTTCTTTCTGGTGTAGTCTGTTGTAGAAGAAGTTCGTTGAGATTACAAAACACTGTAAGCTGGAATTCTGCATCTCAATGAAAGTAAAATAGACTGCGCCATCTGTAGATTGATATGGGATGAAACTGAAAACAATTTCCTAGTGACACTTTCAAATTTCAGAGGCATAAAAGGAATCTGCACAAGGGTAATATAGCCTTATATTATGCTGCGCAGCTGAAGGAACTTTATATAGTCAAAAGAAAGTCTAAGATGAACAGATATTGTTTTCTTTGAACTTCACTAGTGAATTAACTAATAAAGCTCACACATATGCTGGAAAGTTCTCTCAGACTTCAATATTGAATTGAAATCTTCGATATTCTGATACTTTGAGTTGAGTCAAAGAAGTACTACAGAACCCATGAGTTTTTGGTGGTCAAACTACAACCATTGCCATAAACATTGTCCAGGGAAGTTCACAACAAACACGCAGGAGATCATTGTAATCAATTAATCTCAGGAAAATTATGAGAGAAAAAGGAAAAAAGAATGTTAAACTGTAAATTATAAAAAAAATGGTCTCACCTCACTGAACTCCACCTTCTTCTGCTCATTGTATGCTGCATTCTCCTGACCTGCTGGCCTGTGCTGACCAGGTGGTTGGGCAAGTTTAACAGTCCACCCCTCCAAGGCAGACTCCATAACCTTCATCTGCCCGCTTCTCTGGTTCCTGATGTCACCCTGCATGCCTTGGGCATCCACTGCATTAGCCTTAGGTTCCCCGCCAAAGGCCCGTTGGTGTGCTGCTGCTGCTGCTGCCGCCTCGCCAAATGATAATGCAGACGGCATCGGGCTGTTATTGGCTTTGGCTGCCACTGGAACCAATGTCTCTTCCACTGGAGCCTGCTTATTTGGTAATAGGCACAATTCCATATGGCCATTAAACGCATGCACTCCTGCCTTCTGTTCATCCCCATTTCCTAGCTGTGGCTGCTCAGGTTTCAGCTGTATGAAACAAAATTTGTTTAGACTAAAGTAAAGAAACTGATGTGTCGCCAAAAAGAAAGCAATCTATGGATGGATATTGGTTTTAGGTAAGCCCATCTGTTGTAAACATCACTGGTGAACTAGCAAAAGTAGTGCTGCTTCTGTTTTCAATATGCCTAAGTGGCTAAGTAGACCAGACCTATGTCAGCACGTTTTCCAGATTTCCAATCTTAAGCTAGTATTTACATGCACAATGAATCTTAAGTATAATCACAAGAAATTTTCATGGTTAAACGACGGCCATTGTTAAGGGTATGTGTTCCACAACATGCATAAGATCATCATTAATCAATACTTTATAATGTTCTGCAGAAATATTAGGAAGACAAATATGTTGAGAAAAGGGTAAAACTGACAATGGCAAACTCACCTCACTGAACTCTCGGCCTTTCTGCTGATCAAATGCTGCACTCTCTTGACCTGTCTGCCCGCACCGATCAGACAGCAGCATTGGTACGTTGATCTGATCCGTCGGAGTGGTTTCAATAGTCTTGCTCTGCCCACTGCTCTGGTTTCCACTTTGGTGCAGTCTCTGGCTATCCTTGGCATCAGTATTACATTCTTCACCATAGCCCTCCTGACCTGCCGGCCTGTTCTGACCAGGTGGTCGGGCAGGTTTATCAGTCCACCCCTCCATGGCAGACTCCATAGCCTTCTTCTGACCGCTGCTCTGGTTCCTGATGTCGCCTCGCATGCCATGGCCACCCACCACATTAGCCTTAGGTTCGCCACCAAAGGCCCGTTGGTGTTCTGTTGGTGCCGCCTGACCAAATGACAATGCAGACTGCATTGGGCTGATATTGGCTTTGAGTGTCACTGGAACCAATGTCTCCTCCATCGGAGCCTGCTTGCTCGGTGATCGGTGCAATTCCATATATCCATTAAAAGCATGCACTCTCACCTTATGTTCATCTCCATTGCCCGGCCATGGCTGCTCAGGTTTCAGCTATATGAGAGGAAATATATTCAGAATTAAGTAAAAATACTGATCCATAGAAAAAAAAAGTAAAGAGAAGAAGAGCTCTATGGATGGATATTTATTGCAGGTAATCCCATTTCCATTTGTTGTGATTCTCATCAATTCCAAACATCACTAGTGAACTAGCAAAAGTAGTGCTGATTCTGCTTTCAATGTGCCTAGTAGACCATAAGTATGTCACAACACATTTTCCATATTCCGATTTTAAGCTAGTATTTACATAATTAGCAGAATATCTCTAAAGTATAATCACAAGAGTTTTTTCACGGTTAAACGACGGCCATTGTTCAAGGGTACAAGTTCCAGAACAAACATGCATCAGATCATCCTTAATCAAGTACTTTAGTAATGTTCTGCAGAAATATTAGGAAGAAAAACATGGTGAGAAAAGGTTACAACTAACAATGGAAGATTGGCAGTCTCACCTCAGTGAAACCTCTGCTTTTCTGCTGATCAAATGCTGCACTCTCTTGACCTGGCAACCTGTACCGATCAGAAAGCAGCATTGGTCCATTGATCTGTTCCACCAGAGTGGTTTCCGAAGTCTTCCCCTGCCCAATGCTCTGGTTTCCACTTTGGTACGACGGTTGAACGCCATGACCATCCTCCACATCAACCTTATATTCTCCGCCAGCAGCATCTTTGTGTCCCGGTGTCACCTTCCCGTGGAAGATAGGTCGGGCTCGGGCACCAGCATTGGCCGCCACGGGCAAAGAGACCTCGTCCGGCAGAGTCTGCTTGTTCGGCGATCGACGCAGTTCCACATAGCCATCAAATGGATGCGTCATGGTCCCAGATGATCTGCTATCTTGCTGCTTTTCGGTGTCACTGGCTGGCCGTGGCTGCAACAACGGTGACCATGGCGATGGCCACTCCACGTGCGGGTACACCGGCGGCGCTTTCACTGGCCGCGCAGGGCCCCTGCTGCCGCAAGGGGAACGCTCGGTACTTGAGCGTGGTGGACTCGGACGGAGAGGTGACTCCTCCAAAGGAGGCACGGACGGCGAAGGCCTATTACTCCAGTAGTCCCGTGGCGATGGCACAGGATTGTGGCCGGCGGCAGTGATGCCCATGGTGAGCTCCGTCTCGACGAGCTCGCGGAAGATCATGTCCTGACGGATGCGGGCCTTGTGGAGCTCGAACAGCAGTTCCTCCCTCCTCCTCGCCAGCGCAGCGTCCACCGGTGATACATTGGCGTCGCCTATTTCCGGTGGCAAGAGCATCGTCAGATGAACAGGGAAAAAGGAACAATTTTTTATTTACCAAGTTAAACGCACCTCTTGTGCGAGGGAAAAAAATACAAAATTCAGTTTTATTATCATCAGATCCCTCTAGCTCACAGTCAATTTGAAACAAAAGTAGAAAAAACTGAAAATCATACTTCCCAACCCCACACAGACAAATGTATTTATTTTCGTGGAAATCCACATGTCGTAGAGCAGAAAGACATCCATCCATAAAAATAAGGGCATCGGCGAGAGTGTAATCCAGTTACCTTGCGGCGGCAGAAGGTCAGGGAAGCGGAGGCGGCGGCCGTTTTCGACGTCGTCTGCTGCTGCCGTGGTTTGTCGGCTGCGGCCGGCGAACTCCATTGCGGGTTTGAGGGAGGGATTCGCGTCGATAACGGCGCGGCGAGGGAGGGGGCTACAGTTTTGTAATGGGAAACAAGGGGAGAGAGCAGTTCGGGGAGAGAAGTTACCGGATTCGATTTATGGTGAGTACTCGAGCAGTTTCTGGATTTTTCATAAAAAATAACTGTTCATAGAAGTTTTTGTGTAAGGATTCACAGAAATTACCACGCAAGACAGACATCAACCCTCACATTGCATCCACAATTTATATCCCTGTATGTACGTAAGTATATCAAAATTATTCAACAGTGACTCGACTTATTTTGCAAATCGCTCACTCAAATTTACCAATATTCTGTTAAATGAAAATATATATGTGTCAAGTAAACAAATTGTTACGCTTATGAAAATATTGTGTCGTTCAATTAGAGGATATGTTGAAAATCCTTTCAAAAAAATATCCGTCACGTGAATAGTGTGTGTTCCACTCAAAAAAATTCTACCTCATGAGAAAAATGTTTTTGGTTGGCAAAATGTCCTAGAGGTTGACTGTTCTCCTCTTTCGAAAAAAATGACTGTCCTAGAGGTTGACTGTTCTCCTCTTTCGAAAAAAATGACTGTTCTATTTAACCCTTCTCTTCTCGTATTTTTTTCCTTCCTCTCTTCCGTCCCATGTACAGTACTCCGTATTATGCGCACGTCACGGGCACCATGATCACGTTGACCTCACGCTGAAGCTGAGGTCACTCGTTGCCCCTGTTTGACCGTCCTGTCATTCCGTCATGTCACCTTCTCTCGTCTTTTCACCTCTCTTCAGCGTACTGTAGCATTGTTTCATTAAAAATATTTTGTATTTTAGATTTGAACTTTGAACTGATCCTGCTCGTACAAATGTGTCCATTTTGAGATTAGGGGCGGAGACAAGGTGATGATGAGCACTTTATGCTGCGTAGTATACGATAACATGGATGCGTATGGATAGCATGCTTCAGTTTCATGGGTACACGTTAGAACATGCACGCGTACACGATCCATGTGTGCTCATTTCTACGGAGTACCATCGTGACAGCTATGAATCCAAGCAACTGGGCGCAATACACTTTAGTGTACACACGAATCATTCTTCTGACGCTCTCACACCACCGTGGCCAGCTCGTCGAAGAAGAGCTCCTTGAACCTCTCCATGCGCTCGGGCTCCAGTGCCGCCGCCACCGCGACGCCGCCCTCCTTCCCCGGGCAGTTGAGCAGGTACACGAACCCCGTGTAGTACATGAGCGCCGGCGCCAGCAGCGCCGGCTCACCCCACCCGAAGTCGGCGTCGTACGACGGCATCCCGAGCCAGCTGATCACCCGCAGGTCCGTGCCGAGCAGCCCGCCGCGCGGCATCGCCGCCGGGTCCGCCGTCTCCAGGTAGTCCACCACCGACCGCGCGTACTCGTCGCCGTGCCCCGTCGCCGCGCGGAGCCGGCGCGCGCCGAACCCCAGCGGGTTGCCGAGCAGGTCGCCGACGCGCGCCGACGTCGAGGTGCGCGCCACCGCGTTCCCAAAGAAGGCGTCCGGCAGCGGCGGGGACAGGCGCGCGCGCATGTCCACCATCGTGTAGAGCCGGGACTCGGCGTCGGCGTCCAGCGCGCGCGCCGCGCACGCGCACCGCCACACGTGCGCCACCAACGCGCGGAAGGTGGACACGCCCCCCGCGCGGGCGCGGAGCGCCGCCGCCTCCGCGCTGGTCACGCGGAGGATGGCGCTGGCGTACTCCGCCTTGGTGCCGCCGGCGACGGCTGCTGCTGCGGCGGCGGTGGTCCGGTGGCCGCCGCCACCGTACTCGTGGGTGTGGTCGAAGAGAACGGTCGGGTGCGGGCGCGCCCGGAGGGGCGTGCGGTCGAGGGACGGTACCACGGCGGCGCCGGCGTCCCCGCGGGCTATGCCGGCCCACGTCCGGATGAAGTTGAAGGCGCTGCGGCCATCGATGACGAAGTGGTGCATGGCCGTGCCCAGCGCCACGCCGCCGCACCGGAAGAAGGTGACCTGTCGACAAGACACGTAAGGACGGCCTGCGTTATTAACCATGCATGCATGTTTGGTGTAGTCCATCTCTTTTTGACCTTTGTTTTGACCGACTTTTTCATCCCGTCGAAAGCATTTCTTCACCATCTTCAGTTACGTTTTCAGTAAAAAGTGCCCATTTCTTTACTTTTTTTATTTAACCATCACAGTTCACGTGATTATATTAGTTGGTTTATTGATCACATTAAAGCCACTCGAACTGATAGCATGCACGAATGACTCCATCCAAGAACGAACTGAAACCGGTTTGCGTTAAAACGGAGAGACTGTCAGCAGCGCAGCAACCTGAAGCAGGAGCAGCGGTGTCCCGGCGCCGGCGGGCTCGTACGCGGGCACGAACCTGTCGCGCGTGGCCGTGGACGGCGCGAAGCCCTCGAAGTCGTCGAGCGCGGCCGCGGAGCGCGCGACGACGAAGAGCGCGCCCTCGGAGTTGCAGTCGATCTCGGCGCGCCCGTCGCGGCCGGCGGCCAGGCGGCCGGCGAAGGGGTAGAACGGGACCAGCGCGTCGGCCAGCGCCGCGCGGAGGACGTCGGCCGAGAAGAAGCCCAGGCGCAGCGGGTGCTGGCCGCCGTCGTCGTCGGGGCGGCGGAAGAAGTAGACCGTCGGGGTGTAGCCGTTCCTGGCGGCGAGGTCGAGGTTGGACAGCCAGAGCGCGCCCCGCGGCGTGGGCTCGCTGGGCGGGACGAGCTCGGACTCCACGACCTCGACGTCGACGGCGGCGGCCATGGACGGTGTCTCTGGCGTGCGAGCGAGAGAGTGCTCCTGCTCTCTTGGCTTGTCGCCCTCGCGCTCTCTGCTTCTATTAGTGTGGCGCGCGGCGTGAAGTGAGTGCAACGACTCCATGGGAGGGGGCAGAGGATTTATAGGGGCTTGCATTGTGGGGTTGGTCCGGCAACAACAATCTTCCAAAGGAGGCCTCCAAAGGAGAGGGCAGTTGAGTCGGCTTTGCGTTTGAAACCCTTGGACGAATTGGATCATGATTGTTTTCAAAAAAGAATTGCATCATGGTGCCAAGCTAAGGTTAGTTGATACGATCATTACATGATCCGTGGGCTGTTCATTTGAAGTCCGACGCGCACTCCATCCATCCGGTGACAGGAGACTGTTGCCGTCTTGAGCAGAAGCAGCGTGCCTTGGGGGAGGGCTCAAGCCCTTTATTTCGTTCGGGGCATCCAAATAGTGGCTAGCTTGTGGTTAGGGACGAATCAACCTAGCCATGGCCACACATCAATATAAAACGTAAACGCATATTTGATGGTTGATGAGGAGCACGCTCAAAGACTGCTAATAGGTTGCCTTCACCTTAACTGGTCCAGCCCCATCGTCCAAGCAGTACTCTAGTAGCTAGCATTGGAAAACTTGACATCCAAATAATCAGGACGCACTGGCGAAGAGGTGCCAAGTCTATCACAACGCTAGAGCTTTGGTTGGTCGACTGAGGAAGATCGCACGGCTGCAAATTTCTTGGCACACCGCTCATCAGCCCCCATCGGCCGGCCACTGTTTCGGTCTTTCACGGCTTCCTCCATTCGTGTCACTTGAAGCCACAGTGTGACACAGGGAGTCAGGGTGCGCTGTGGCTCTCGCACCAACAACCCCGCCGGCCCTGGTGGGGATGGAGGACGATCTCCTCTCCACAGTCCCATCGCACAACAACGACACGACGACCTAACCTACCTGAGCTAATAAGGATGCGCGGTGGACACATGGTCGATCGGGCACTGAAGAAGAAGGTTACGTGACGAGGGCACCGTGGAGGTGGCGTCGGCGCGGGAACTGTACGTGTGGGTACCCATTGCGTAGCGGCGGCGGCGTCCCTATCTTTCCGTAGTGCCAAGGCGTAGGCATGCACCCCCACAAACACCCACCCCTCTTCTCGGTCCCGTGACATACATCTAACGAAATTTTTGTTTCGTCACGGCAGCATCTCGTCCGCAACCTTACCGTACACACAGATGATGAAAAAGCAACCAGAACAAGGAGTGGTCTAAGTTAGATCGTTGCGGTACGGGGATAACGGGATCGAAGCCGGCACCAAGCGCGTGTCGGTTGTCTCTTTTCTGAGTAATAAGATGTAACCCCTGCCTGCCGGTCGTTTAGCTGCGTATTACGGTCGTTTAGCTGAGTAGTTTAGCTGAGTAGTTCTTTAGCCAGCCGTGTGCACAGGCATGTGACCTTGCGTTGTGTACCTAAACTCATTTCTTTTTAATTAAAAAATGCGCAGTTCTTCTGAGAAAAAAAACAATCACAAGATCACTGATGAAAGTCTAAAACAATCTCTCTCAGGAAGAAGAAAGAGGAACACTTTCTCTTTCCGCAATAGGCTAATTAACACGGATTTCGTTTACGACGTCAGTCAGCAGAGACATTGCCAACTTTTTTTTTTTTTTTGACAATGAGACATTGCCACCTTGAGACTCCCAAAACCACCTCGACCGAACGGAGAGCTGGGCTCAATTATTTTCCCTAACCGCTCGCTGCTCGCTGTCACACCCTAAAATTTCCAATTTCAGGATGTGAATAAAGATAATATTTAAATAATAATTTTCTCATAGTTTTAAAATTTTTCCAACATTTATTTTTCTTTACAGGAAATATAGTATAGGAAAAATCCTTGTTTGATTTTCAAAGTCAAATAAAAAGTTGTGAGTGTTGCATTCATGCCGGTGCATCTTGGTGCTTCTTGAGTGCAAAAGGTTTCAAAAATACGTTTAGGTGCTGTCCAAAATCTTCCGAGAATTTTCCCGATTTTTCTGGGATTTATTCTCATTTTCTCTGAGCAGTTTCTATTTATTAGAAGGCTCTAAAATCTTTTTCATGAGCTCCAAATACTTTATTTGGATTGTTCATGTCCCAAAGTGTCCCTAGGAAATTTCCTGGACTTTTTAGGATTTTCTGAGTATTTTTGGTGCCTTGCAAACATTTACTAGGCATTATTGTAATTGTTTTTGCACTGGAAATGATTTCAGAAAAAAACTATCTTCCCTCCTGGGCTGAGCCCGAAGGCTCGACCCACGCCCGCATCCCGGCCCAGCCGCCGGCCCGCCGGAGCCCATCGGGGCCCGGCGGAGCCCGCGCGGCCGAGAAGGCCGTGGCCTTCACGGCCGGCGGCTCCGCCACCCCGACGTGTGTGCCACGCGGGCGGGTCCGCGCCTATTTAAGGCGGGGCCGTGTCTCCTCGCGCGCCCTAGCACGTCGCCCGTGCCCCGTGCCCGCGCCGCCGGAGCTCGCACGGCCGCCGCCCCGATTCGTCGCGGCCGCCGTGTCCCGGAGCAAGCCGCCGAGTCCAGGAGTTGCGCAACATCGAGCCGAGTCCGCGGGGCATCTTCCCGTCGCGAACCAGTCACCAGAGCACCGCCGCCACCTAGCACCACCGTCGGCCGCCGCTAAGGTCTGTCGTCGGCCACCTTGCCGCCCTCTCCGCCCGTGGTGAGCACCTCCCCAGCAACCCCCTCGGTCTCCTCTCCCTTTTCCCCACCTTAGACGAGCCCGAGGCTGCTCCAACCGCCGGCACTGCCGACGGCCTGCCCTCTCTGTCCGCCATCCATGGCAGGCCGAAGGTAGGAGATGAAGTGGCAGTTTTGCACTTAGACCCCTGTTCTTTTTAGTAACCCTAGATCTCTTTTCTTGTGTCTTGCAGATCTTGCAAGTGACCCCCTAGATCTATTAGATCTTCACAACCAGCTCCACCCAAGGTTCTTTTAAAGATCTAACCCCGAGTTTTATCCTTTTCACGAGCACTGTTTCTTATGTCTCGGGTTTCTTCTCAGCTAGCCCCCGAAGTCTATAGTTAATTGCAGATAGGTCCTCCAATCTTGTTTATCTCGTAAAATCTTCGTTTTAGCTCCGTTTTAATCTGTTCAAGTTGCGTTAGATTCATAACAATGTAAAGCACGCATTAGTGGTGAGTTATCATCATGTTTGTTTTCTGAAAATAAAATTAATATTAATTTTGATTAATGTCTAGTTATACATGCCTTTTATAAATAAAAGTAATATAGATCTATACATCGTTTTTCATAAGCAAATTTAATTTTATTAATTTTTCTATCACATGTTTTTGTACATAAAAGTTAATTAGATCTTTATCTCCATTTTCGTAAACCAAATGTTAATTTGTTTAATAGTTAATTAATCTTTTCTAATTAAAATTTGATTAGGCTTTTACATCGGCTTTTATAATAAATGTTAATATGGTTAATGTCAATTCCATAATGTTTTTAATAATAATATGATCTACTCGAATTATAAAGTTTCGTTTAGATTGTTCATATAGTTTAGTTTTTCTAAATTAAATGTTTAATCGGTTTAATCAATATATGAATCTTTATTAATAAAACTTGACTAGTTCTTTACACCGGTTTCGTAAATAAAGTTTAATATTGCATTAATGTCAACATAGGGTATTTTGTTTCTGAAATACCCTTTATATTTGTTTTGTTAATTAAAATGAACCAAGCTCATAATCTTGTTCTATCATAAATGCAAATAATTCGTTAGATGTTCGGTGTCAACTTTATCTTAGTATCTCTTTGATCAAGTTTATCAGAAGCTCTAAACCTTTCTAGTGTTAGCCCAAGCTAAACCGTGTACATCTAATCAAGCCTTAGAGTTTCTGCTTAGCTTAGTAGCTTTGTCTGTGTGAGTAGTTTGCACTGCTCATTCGCCTATCAAGTAATCTTATCACTCATGTTTCATGTTTATCTTAGAGTCTTGTTTGTCAGCATCTAGCTAGTTGATGTCTATCCCATCTCTGTTAGGTTGTTTTTTATAAATCAGCTATGTTCTTATGCCCAATCTTTCATAGCTATACCTTTCTTTAGAGCTAATCTTGTTATCGGTTCCTTTACCAACTAGTTTAGCTTGCCTTTTGCTCAGTTGTTGCCCTTCGGTCTAGTTCCCTTCGTAGACTAGTTTTCCTAAACCCACCTTAAGGTTTTCTTGTGCGTTGATAGTTCGCTTCTACCGTTCTCGTTCATTTCACTTTAACTTGTACGTTAGCATGTGTATCACGTGTTACTTGTTTTAACACTAAAGTTGCATGTTAATCTTGACTAATATTTATTCCATTACTTTTCAATAAAAGTGACTAGGTTCTATCTCGGTTTTCATAAGCTAAGCTAATTTGGTTAATTTCTATTTATAACTAGCTTTCTTTAAATAAAAGATGCTTAGCATTAAACATCGGTTTCCATAATAAAGTTAATATGCCTAATGACATCATAAATGCCTTTTCAATACTAAATATGTTTAGTTGAACACGTGACATAAAGTTACTCGTCTAGATATCTTATACTTGCTTTATCTTTCTAAAGTAATTGTTAATTTGACATAACTTCCACTCGAATGTTATAAATAAAACATGATTAGGTTTATCGTGATTTCTTTAATTAAATGTAACTTGTTTAATGGTAACATAGAGTATTTCTCTGAAATATTCTTTCACATGATTTCTTAATTAAAATATGCCAAGCGTAGTCACCTGTTGTTTGATAATGATCTCACGATAGTTTCGAGCTTAGATCTGTTTTCAGTGTTCCTTGCGCTTGCGTAACCAATAGAATCGAGTTCTATCTCAGTGTGATCTTCCCGGTTTCCGCTCAATATTCCGCAACCATCTCTTTAAAGCTAACCAAGCCTTTCTTCCTCTAAGAACGGTTTGTGTGCTTTAGTGGTCCGTCTAATCAAGCCTATCCTTTAGTGTGTTCTTTTAAAGTTTTCTTTTGATTGGTGTATTGTTCTTAGTATATGCTTGTTTGTTTGTTTTGTATGCTTGTGCCCGATGATTGATGCGAGTAGAGTGAACGTTGTCTGAGAAGCTTTGAAGAGCAAGAGGTGAAGACATTCTGAGCAACTACCCTTTTGGTTAAAGGCAAGTGTGTCCTTGATCTTTTGTCCTAAGAATTATACTTAATCACTCATTGCATTGCTTGCATTAATTTTGATGGGTTCCTATTAAGGATTACCTAGTCTTTATGATCATTCCTTGGTAACATGGGTTTACATTTATGTTGGGTAGCTATGCTTAGTTACTATACTTGGGTTATGGTGGTTTTAATGAACAATAATGATGAATCATGCTTTACTTTGATGCTATATATCTTTGGATGTTTAATACAGACCATATGTTTAATCGGAACATGGAGAACCACCCAGGACAATAGTGCAACCACTAGAACTATATGGCTCTAGTCTTGGCCGAGTAATTAGGGAAGTCTTTGTGTGGTTATTACTCGCATAGTAGGTTGGGGACGGAGGAATGCTTTTATGGCTCTTCTATTCCGGAGTGGTGTTGGAACGGAAGTACTCTATGGCTGACCGTCCGTAATAAAAGTGTGGTACGAAAGATAGCCTCTATGACATACTACTATGGACTAATACGCACGGGAGGACTATTTGTAAAGGCCTCGTAGCGTCCCTATGCAATCACACCTCGGTAGTGTGGTATGATGCCTGCGCAGCATCGCATGGTTGGGTCCAAAGTTCTTCGGGACTTTTACGCGACTTGTGGGTAAAGATGTACAACCTCTGCAGAGTGTAAAACTAATCGATTAGCCGTGCTCACGGTCAAGAGCGGTCTGGACCCTCACATGATAAGTGAACTTAAAGATGAACTTAAATTGTGCTCTCTGGTTATTCTGGCCATATGCTTATGGCGTATTTCTTACCTTTATGTTTAGTGTGGGTTGGTATAAACATATACTTTATTAGTAATCAGGTGCTAATAAAACTTGACCAACTAAAATTGCTTAAATGCTCATAGCCCAGTCCACTATAAAGCCTTTGCATTCATTCTTTCCCCCACACTTGCTGAGTACGACAAGTACAAACAATGTTGCTCAGAAAAAAGATGCTACTCTGAAGTCTTGTGAAGATGTTGCCGGTGCTAGGCGTACACAATCCCCAGTCGACTGTCTGTGATGTTTGGAGCCTTCGTTTCCAGGATTAAGCGTAAATCTCTGATAATCTTTCTTTTTCATACGTGATACTGTTTCTGTATTCACTTATATGTCACTATATGCATGAAACTTGATCCTGACATGTATACAGTTATGCACTTGGTTTCCCTTGGAAAAACAGGTGTGACACTCGCTTTAACACCAACTCGATCACCAAGGGTTCGGTGGCATGCGCCATCGACTGATCTGAACACATACATGCAAGTGATTGACGTAACCAAGCAAGCACAGTGGGTGGCCGACCATGCAATGCCGAGGACACCAAGGGTCAAAGGAAGCAAAGCTCTTGGTGTGTTCTGCCTCCCCCGGCCCCGCTATTCAGTCGTCGTCAGCACTCAGCACCACCACGGAGGCACTGGCGTTCGCGTGACGTGGCGCCGGCAACAAGGCTAACCGATCCGCTTCCTTCGTTAATTGTCTCTCCAGATTCCACTAAGAGCAACTCCAAGAGGCCATTATCTTGGCAAATTGGTAAAAAATAGAAAATTTGTCTAAAAACTCAATCCAATGAGATAGTTAAACTTGCCATCGCTATTCTCTACTAGCTAAACCGGGGACTTCACTAGCCATCTTTGTCTAGCGGGTTCATTAGCTATCCCCTCGTCATGAGTATGGCAGGCGGGACCCACTAGCGGTGGAGCATATGGAGAGTTGATTTTAGATAGTCTGTTGGATTCCATTAACTTTTTTGCTAGCTATTTCATTTTACATACTAGCCAAATCAGGGTTTTAGCTAGTAGTTTTAGAGAGACTCTTGGAGTTGCTCTAACACCCGCGGCGCCCCCCTCCTACTCCTCTTTTGACGCAGCGGCCTCCAGTGTTGTTAATTCGCGAGGTGTCGCGCCCTCGCCGCTGCCACGGTGCCACCCGTGCTGCCGCCACTTCCGCCAGCTGCGCGCGGGTCGGCCGTGCTCGGCGTCGCCCTCGATCACCAACCGTCCGGGCGGGCCGGGGAGTCGGGGAGAAGAACGACCCTGCTGCTTACCCGGTTGATGGGGCGGGATCCCAAAGGAAGGCAGATGGGGAATCTTGGGTTACCGCGACGGCGACGGTGACGGCGACGACCCCGACCCCGAGTCTGCGGGTGCGAGGCCAACAAATCCATCTGGTCACTCACGGTTGAAATCGTGGCTGCTCGTACATTGTTGTTGCCGCGGCAAGACGGTGACAGTTCCTTCTTTCAAGTGGAGATTCCTCATAGTACGTGAAGCATTTCGTTTCAGCAATTTCAGGGGCTACTGACTTGCAGGCCGGAGCAGGGCCTGATTGCCGTGTAGGTGGGCTGTTATATGGGACAAATGGCTGGGACCGATAGAAGAAGGAAAAGTTCATATTTCCTCCCTCAAGTTCTAAGAAAAATAACCTCTTATCCCCAAACTAAGAAACCGGATTCTTATGCTCCTCGAACAATTGAAACCGGTCCATTTACCTCCCCAAGCGGATCAGCTGAGTTACATGACACCATGTCAGCCATGCGGGAGATAAATTGAACTTTACGACAGTTCAGGGAGGTTCATTCGACCTTATAAAATATATAAATGTTGTTTTAAAAAAATTCTAATATTTTTGTGAAATAAATGTGTCGGGGCGGAAAGTAGTCCCGACACTAACTAGTAAGAGTGCTAAGATCTATCTCTCGATGGCCGGTGTTGAGCAACACAATGACACGGGTTTATCCTTGACACGGGTTTATCCTGGTTCTGGACGTGGGCCGTACATCCAGCAGGGGTGCGCTCAGGGCGCTGTATTGCGGTGCACCGTGGTGCTTGCAGAGAGGGAGCTACAAGCAAGGCGGGAGAGGAGGAGAAGCCTCCGGGTCCGTAAGGTTTGATTGAGGCAAGTGCTCATATCGTGGATGAAGGCAGAAATATGCAAGTGAGCAGCTATCGCCCCCCCCCCCCCCCCCCGCGGTCGGGGGACCGCCTCCTCCTTTTTAGGCCAAGGAGAGGCGGTTTACAGTCATACCGCGTGGCTCTAGTGCTACATATGGCGGCATGGCGCATAACGTCATGGAGTTGATGGTTGTCCTGGAGAATCTCGCTTCTGACGGGCGTCGTGGCAAGTCCTGTGCTTGTCTAGGAGCAGCTTCGAGGGTAGCGACATGGGAGCTTCTCATTTGGTCTCCGTCCGTACGCCGACTCGAGGGTTGGGCTGACGGAGGATTTGGAGGCTGCACAGCGGCGGGCATGGCGGTGTCCCGTTGTCCCAGGCTTCCACAGTGCCGGGGGTGACGCTGCAGCGCTAGGAATGACGGCACAACGGCGGGATGGCCGCACAGGGCCGGAAGTGATAGAGGAGACGTGCTCCGCTGGTCTAACGTCACGACGTCGTCTTGGGTGGGCACGGGGCAGATAGTCGTACCCCTTTTGAGGGTTCCACCGTCTTCTTTCGAGGGGTGCGACGTGGAGGCGGTACAGGAGTGGGCGGTACAGTGTCGTGGAGTTGACACCGACCTTCCCGCACAGCTCCCGCACAGCGCCGGGGATGGCCGCAAAGCGCAGGTTGGTGGAACAGCGTCGGGATATGATTCCTAGGCGGTGTCAGAGGGCCGGCGCGGCGGGGATTCGCCTTTGACCCGAGCGCTCGTGGCGTGCCAGAGCATTTAATGCTCTGGTCGGGGGAGTAGGTGCGGCGTCGTGGGTCTAATGCGGCCTCGAGCGAGGCGGAGACACGCCCGAGTGGGCGTCAGGCCCTCGAGCGAGGCGGAGGTTCTGCGGCGCGGCGTCCGGTCCTCGAGCGAGACGGAGATTCGCCCGAGGAGTACCGCAGCCGACCGTTTGGTGGGCCGCTGAGGCTTCTTGGGCTGCGGGCCCCTTCTTTGTTCCAGGCCGCGGCCACGCGGAGCGCGTTTTGTGATTCGCGGGTTTGTTAGTTTGTGTTTTATTATTTTTCGAAAAGGGGTGTTTCCTATGGTTATTTGGGGACCCTTATGGTTGTCCCCGATAAAATGTAAATTTATAAATAATAAAATGATATTTAATGTTATATAAATCATAGAAAGTTTGTTTCAAATAAAAAATATTATAGTTATCTTATGTATTCCTTTCTTTCTTTCGTGTTGTTGAGAGAATGAAAAAAATATTTCAGCTTTAGACCTTTCAAAAGAGATGCATCAAACCACCAAAAAGTATTTCTATTTTCCATGTCCAATCGTGAGCAATTCATCATGTTGCTTCCCTTGGGTTTTCATAATCGATCCGGAAATTGGTCATGCCGACTGTTTCTTTAACCAAGAAAAAAAATATTTCTATTTCCCATGACAAATCGCGGGTGGTCATTCTACTGTAATGATGAATATCTTGAGCAATTAGAAATAGAAAGAATAATATGTATGTAGAATAACAGGAAAAGTGCAAATAAAATATTGAATAATAGCTCGTTATAGCTCATCCAAAAATGTTGTAGACCCAATGAATTAGTAGCTCCCGCCCGCGGTGGAGTGAAATCCAACAAAAAAAAATCAGTAAATCAAAGAATAAAAAATGTCTACATTTTTTATAAAGTCTAATGGATCTCCCTCAACTATCATGAAAGTTGAATTTACCACCCTCATGGCTGACATGGCATCACGTAAGCTAGTTGACGCGGCGCCACATCTGCAAAAACCACTTTAAAATCGCTTTGGGGAGGTAATTCGACCGGTTTCAAAAGTTCGATGAGCAAAAACATCCGATTTTCTAGTTTAGAGATGAAAAAGCTGACTATCACAGCAGCAGTGCAGCACCAAAGCTAGTCAATCAATGACCTTGTTGTGTACTATTCACCATCACATCAAGTCACATTTTGTGTCACATCACAGGTCCTAATCCGTATTGACAACTTTCCACTAGAGTACACTATTCATTCGAACACATTTAGGATACCCAAATCTTTCCTCAAATCGACAAAAACTTCAGCAACCCACGAACGTGCAATTTGTTAAAGAATGAATGTATTGATTGATGATTAGGGGGTGGACGCCACTATTTATATACAATGAAAGGGTGCAGAGGCATCCTTTGGGAGGAGTCGTGTCCGTACGGTGGGAGACACCCCCACACAGTGAAGGGTTGCCCCTTCCCTAATTACACTGACTAATAACTATGTTAATTACATGATTAAGCTAATGATCATCACTAATATTTCTCAACACTCCCCCTTGATCAATAGCTTCATTAGATCTTGATGTAACTTGACTTCAATCTTCCTTGGATATTATCTTGTAAAACTCCTCCAAAAACCCTATGGGAAAATTATGAGGAGAAACCAATTTGTGTGTATATGCCACTAAAACTCCTTTAAAACCCAGTGGGAAAATATTAGGAGAAAATGATATAGCATAATTGTCTTTGTTAGATATTTGTATGAGAAAACCTTTGGTAAGGAAAAACCCATATATTAGAATAATGATCTGAGGATCGTGTTTGAACATCCTTCTCCAAAACCTAATAGAAAAATATGAGAAAGGATTTATATCTTCTTAAAAACTCTTAGAGAAAACAGAAGATATGACATAGAGTATGTCTTGTATCTCACCCTTAAAACCTTAATGGAAAAATTAGGTGATATGGTCTTGTATTGTTGTTGCCTCATTAAAACATTTTTATGAGAAACCTTGTGAGGAAAACTCATATAGGAAAAAGAGTACACTAATCAGATGATTATTTATATAGGTTATATCAAAGAGAGTCTCCCCCTTATTCTTGCAAGTCTTTGAGTTGTCTCATACCAATTCTAAAAACATATTTCTGGAATAATGATGTTGGTAATGATTTTGTGAATAAATCTGCAAGATTATCACAAGATTTAGTTTGCAAGATTTCTATCTCTCCTACCTTTTGTAGTTGACGAGGAAAGAATAATTTAGGAGCCATATGTTTTGTAAGATTACTCTTTATATAACTTTGCTCTCATTTGTGCAATACAAGCAAGCATTATCTTCATACATTATGGTAGGGTTCATGATTGAACTTATACCACATGATCGTTGTATGTGCTTTATCATTCCGTGAAGCCACACACATTCACGTGATGCTTCGGATAATGCAATTATTTCGGAATGGTTTGTGGATGTGGCTATTAGAGTCCGTTTTGATGACTTCCATGAAATAGCCGTTCCACCATGTAAGAACACAAAGCTGTCCGAGATCCGGCTTCATGGTGATCGGATAAATAGCCGACATCTCGTGTATCCAATTAATGATTTATCTTGGTTAATTTTGTAAAATAATCCAAGATCTATTGTGCCAATGAGATATCCGAAGATATTCTTAACTCCCGCCAATGGCGTTGTGTTGGAGCAGCGCTGTATCTAGCTAGCAAGTTTACCGCAAATGCAATATCAGGCCTAGTACAATTTGCGATATACATCAACGCCCCAATGGCACTGAGATATGGAACCTCTGGTCCCAATACCTCTTCATTTTCACCTTTAGGTCTGAATTGATCTTTATCAATTTTGAAGCGTCCCCTCATCAGAGGTGACTAAATGTGACACAAATACCAGTCCCAGGAGGCTGGTAACACATTTATTACAACAGGTGGAATCAGTCTTTTACATCACGGCGACACAAAAGGCACGGTAGTGCCAACGCTACAAGGAACAACACAAACACTAGCGACCATACTACAATAGCAAAGGCTTCCATAGCCTCCTCAGAGTACCACACCATGGAAGCTTTCGGTAGGGCCCTGGGTACACAGGCACGGTTGGGTGTAGGGCACGACCTACTCAACGTCTTCGGGAATGTAATCGGGATCCTCCTCTGTAAAATAGTTAGTAAAACAAGGGTGAGCACATACGTACTCAGCAAATCCAACCCCACCCACGGAGGGGCCTATAAGCAGAATCATGCATAAGTATAACAAGGATCAGGTCACGGTTCATTTTGCAAACTTGCACATGCAGGGGTTCATTTCAAAAAGTTTTCGCAAACACTTTCATAACCCAAGTAACTCAAATGTTTTAGGAAAAACCACTGTGGAACTACCGGACTTCCCGTCCGTCGTAGCCCGAGCACACGGCCACACACACTCCACCGAGAAAACTACTCACGCCGAGAAAACATCCCATCCCAAACACTAGTTTTTGTGACCACACCGTGACTCGTCCAATACCGTGGACACGGCTATTCGAATAGGTTTGACACTCTGCGAGAGGTTGTACATCTTTACCCACAAGTAGGGTACGCGTCACACGGACACCTCGGTGCGGTACGGATCCTATCAAAGCCCTTACCCACCTTAGATAACACTACGAGCCACCACGGAAGCACCCAAGGGGTTATCCCACATAACCAGGGCGTACCTCACACAGAGCGTACCCCTACTCCTTAGTCTCACTCTGCTCACCCGCACACCAGATGGCAAGTAGATTAACTAGTGGGATTTATGCTAAGCCGTTGCCACATAAAACGGTCGAGTGGTTGTACGATGATTTGGGTCAGGTGAGATGTCACGCAACCCGGTCCTTAACCGACAAGATGGACAACTCCCAACATGCTCAACCACACAGGTACGAGCTCACCCATACTCCCGACACACACGTCCATCTCGTCTACCCGAGTTCTTTACTCATTTTCCAAACATATCCCATTTCCATTTTTAAAGCACTCACACATTTTTAAAGCACTCACACATTTTTAAAGCACTCATTTAGGCCAAAACAAGGTTCAATCATAGCAATCAAGGGTGGCTATCCTACCATGTTTTTGCAGTGAAACAACATGCAATTTATAAAACGGGTATAGGGTTGTGTTTATAAAACTAGGACGAAGCATGCATCAAAGGGGGAGGTTGAACTTGCCGTCTTCGAAGTCTTCGGGGAGTGCCGGCTCGACGTTCGGGGCTTCGGGCTCCTGCTCACAGTAGTCGGCTTCGATCTCCGGCTCGGGGTACCTTCCTCCGTCTACTCCGTCGGCTATGGCGCACACACAAGCAAGCAAGCAATATCAGCACACCTGTTTTTGGCCGAGCTCGAGGAGAGGAAAGTGAGCGGAGATGGGGTATTTATAAGTCCCAGGGAGGGGGGTGGTTCAGCGGTGTGCTACGGAAGATTAGTGGGGTGAGGCTTGGGTTTAATCGTGCATAAAATGTTGGGTCACAGAGGAGGTATAGGGATTAAGGACCTATTAGCAATTTCTACTAATGGTAAAAGGGGTGATTATGCTAATATATACTGGGTTAGGGTCACTTTGTAAATTGTATAGGGTGTAGTAGTGTTCAATCTATGATTAGGTATTAATCCAGGGGCTAATTGGAAAGAATAAAGAGAGAGAGGGAATAGAGCTCGGTTTTGAGGGGAATAAGGGGGAGCGGGGGGGGTCTTGGCAAAAATGCCATCTTCTTCCTCCCCCCCGTATCAGAACAGAGAGGGAGGGGTGGCGCGGGCATGGCCGGGCGGCGGGGCGCCGCCGGCGGTCCCGTCCATGGCCGCGGGCGGGGAGTGGGGCAAATCGGAGAGGGGGACGAGGGGATCTCATCCCCGTGCTCACCTTGGGCTAGGGCGCGGCTCGTGGAGGCGGCTCGCGGGGGAGGGCAGTGGCGCGGCGGCGGTGCTAGGGGGCGACGGCGCGGTGGGGCTCGGGGAAGAGGGGGAGGAGTTGTTGTGAGACTGCAGTGGTGAGGTGCGGCGACCTGGGGAGTCGCCGGCCCTTTTTATAGGCGGCGGATGGCGGTTTGGGGGGGGGAGATTTTTTTCCCGGCGAGCTTGACTCCGGCGAGCTCGAGGAGCTTCGCGAGGCGGCGACCGGTGATGCGACGGCTCGTGCTGCCGCCGGTCAACTCGTGCAGGGAGTGCTAGGGCGCGGGGCGGGGCGGCGGTCGGGCGGCGGTGTAGGCGGAGGTGACGGCTCGGGCTCGTCGCCGGCGCCGGGGGAGGGGTCCGTCGCGGCCGTGGCCGGCGGTGAGGAGAGGAGGCGGTGGCGTGCTTGGGTGGATGGCGTGGTTGGTGCGTGGCCACACGGGACCGTGGGGGCGGGGGGCATGCGCCGGGCGGGCCGGTCAACGGCGCCGGGCGCGCGCGCGGCCGGTCGCGGGAGGCGGAGGAGAGGAGGAGGAGGGGGGAAACGGCGCGGTGGCGTGTCGCCGGCCGGGTGCGGGGCCGTGCGGCGCCGGCCATGGCACCGCGGCGGTCGCGGGCCGGGGTCAACCGGCGTCGAGCACCGGTCGGGGGGGGGCGCGGGCCGGCCGCGCGAGAGGAGGAGGGAGGAAGAGAAGAGGAGAAGAAGGGAAAGGGAAAAAGAAAAAGAGGAAAGGAAAAAGAAAAGGAAAAAGGAAAAGGGAAGGGAAAAAGAAAAAGAAAAGGGAAGGAAAATGTAGAAAAAGAGAAGAAATAGGGGAAGAGATTTTTAGAAAATCTAGAAAATTGTCAGGAATTTGGGAAAGGGTTTTTGCGGGATTTTTTCCGTTTTCCAGGCGTCGGCGCGTTTTTCCGGGACGGCGATGATGGCGAGGCGGGCCGGCCGGCGGGGAGCGCGTCGTGCGCGGGATTCCGGCCGGTGGCCGACCGCGACGTTGGGAAGGCGCGCATGGGTGCTGGCCTGGGTGCGGTGCCGGCGGTATTCGCGGCACGCGCGTTGGGGAGAGAGAGGGAGAAAACAGTGGCTAGGGTTTGAATGGTGATTGAGTTCGGCGGGTCAGTTTTGAAAATACGCATGATTTATTAGGTGATTTATTTGGAGCTAAAAACGCGGGCGTTACAAACCTACCCCACTTAAAATGAATCTCGTCCTCGAGATTCGGCTAAGTTTCGAATAGGCGGGGAAACTCTTTCTTCAGTGCGTTCTCTCGTTCCCACGTAGCTTCTTCCACCCCGTGTCTGCTCCATTGGACTCTGCACACCCGTACTTCGGTCGTCCTTGTCCGCTTGTCCACAGTGTCTAAGATCTTGACGGGCACCTCCTGGTACCTAAGGTCTGGCTGTAAATCGATGGTCTCCACCGGTACTCGCTTCTCTTCCAGAACCTTCAAACATCGGCGTAGCTGGGAGATGTGAAACATCGGGTGTATATCTGACATTTCTTCGGGTAGCTCCAACCGGTATGCTACTGCTCTGACTTTCTTTAGCACTTTATACGGTCCGATGTACCGAGGGGCCGCCTCCCGTGTACTTGAAATCTCCGAGTCCCCCGGATGGGTGAAACCTTGAGGTAGACGAAGTAACCTGGATTGAAGCTTGCTTCACGCCTTTTCTTGTCCGCGTAGCTCTTCCGTCGGGGACTGGGCGGCTTTCAACTTTTCTCGGATATCAGCTACTCGCTCCTCGGCTTCCTTTATAAGTGCGGGCCCAACCAGGGCATGCTCTCCTACTTCTGACCACATCAGGGGTGTCCTACATTTTCTCCCGTATAGTGCTTCGAATGGCGACATTCCCAGACTTGCTTGGTAGCCGTTGTTGTAGGAAAATTCTGCATATGGCAGGCTCTGCTCCCAATCTTTGCCGTAGGTGAGGACGCATGCTCTCAACATATCTTCCAAAATTTGATTCACCCTTTCGGTCTGTCCGTCTGTCTGTGGGTGGTACGCTGAGCTGAAGTCTAGATTGGTGCCCATGGCTTTGTGGAGGCTTTTCCAGAACCTAGAGGTGAACTGGGTCCCTCTATCTGAGACTATTCTGCTAGGCACTCCATGCAGCTTCACTATATTTTCCATGTAGAGTTTTGCCAATTTCTCTCCACCATAAGTGGCCCGTACGGGTAGAAAGTGAGCGACTTTAGTGAGTCGGTCCACGATCACCCATATGGAGTCATGTCCCTTCTGAGTCCTTGGCAACCCTACTATGAAGTCCATACCTATCTCGTCCCACTTCCATACCGGGATTGGTAAAGGCTGCAACAGTCCTGCGGGCTTCTGATGTTCGGCTTTGATCATCTGACAAGTGTCACAGTGGGCGACGAACCGTGCAATGTCTGCTTTCATCCCATTCCACCAATACTTCTGTTTCAAGTCCATGTACATCTTGGTGGATCCCGGGTGAATGGAGTATGCTGAGTTGTGTGCCTCATCCATGATGGTCTGTCGAAAGTCTCCACCTTCGGGCACGCATATCCTGTTCTTGTACCACAGGGTGCCTTGGTCATCTACCCTGAAGTCAGGGGCCTTGTTTTCTCCGGTATGCTTGCGGATCTTCATCAGATCCTCGTCGGTTTCTTGGGCCTTCCGGATCTTTTCCTCTAGGGTAGGCTGAACACTCAGCTGGCGGACGTAGCCTTGGGGGACGATGTGTACGTTGAGCCGTGCCATCTCCTCTTGCAACTGGGCACTCTTGGGTGCTGCCTTCTCGTAGGTTTTCCGGCTTAGGGCATCTGCTACTACATTGGCCTTCCCCGGGTGGTAGTGAATCTCTAGGTTATAGTCCTTGACTAGCTCTAGCCATCTTCTCTGCCTTAGGTTCAGGTCGGGCTGGGTGAAGATGTACTTTAGACTCTTGTGGTCTGTGTAGATTTCACACTTGTTCCCGATCAGATAGTGTCTCCAGATCTTCAGGGCATGCACTACGGCTGCAAACTCCAGATCATGGGTGGGATACTTCTGCTCATGGGGTTTAAGCTGACGGGAGGCGTATGCCACTACCTTCCCATCTTGCATGAGAACACATCCCAACCCTTGTCGGGAGGCATCGCAATACACGACAAAGTCCCGTTGAATGTCTGGCAGGGTTAGCACTGGGGTTGTGGTCAACCTCTTCTTCAACTCTTGGAAACTTCTTTCACAGGCCTTGGTCCAGTTAAACTCCTTCTCTTTCTTGAGCAGCTCTGTCATGGGCCGGGCGATCTTGGAGAATCCCTCGATAAATCTCCGGTAGTACCCGGCTAAACCTAGGAAACTCCTGATCTCGCTCACGTTGGTTGGTTGCTGCCAGTTGGAGACTGTCTCAACCTTCCCGGGGTCTACAGCTACTCCTTCTGCAGTCAATATGTGCCCAAGGAAGGTAATTTTCTCTAGCCAAAATTCACACTTGCTGAACTTGGCGTATAGCTTGTGTGCCCTCAATTTTCCCAGCACTACTCGAAGATGTTGTTCATGCTCCTCCACGCTCTTGGAGTAAACAAGTATGTCGTCAATGAAGACCACGACAAACTTGTCCAGTTCTTCCATGAACACCTTATTCATGAGGTTCATGAAGTAGGCTGGTGCATTGGTTAGTCCAAAGGACATCACCGTGAACTCATATTGCCCGTAGCGAGTGACAAAGGCAGTCTTGGGGATGTCACTCTCCCTAATCTTGAGTTGGTGATACCCTGATCTTAGATCCACCTTCGAGAAGTACTTGGCTCCCTTCAGTTGGTCAAACAGGTCATCTATTCTGGGAAGAGGGTACTTGTTTTTAATAGTGACCTCGTTCGGCCGAGCGATAGTCCACGCACATCCTCATGCTCTTATCCTTCTTCTCCACGAAAAGCACCGGGGCTCCCCATGGTGATGAGCTTGGTCGATGAACCGCTTCGCCGGGAGCTCGCTAGCTGCTTCTTCAATTCTGCCAACTCAGGGGCTGCCATCCTATAGGGCCTCTTGGCTATGGGAGAGGTTCCAGGGATAAGGTCGATTACGAACTCTATGTCCCTGTCGGGTGGCATTCCAGGGAGTTCTTCGGGGAACACATCTGGGTATTCTCGTACTACTGGGACATCTTCTATGGACTTGGCTTCTATGTTGAAAACCATTATATCCGACATGTGTCCCCGGGTGTGGCAGGTCACTTGTATCCCGTCTGGGTTGGTCAGGTGCACTACTTTATCGACGCAACTTATGAGGCCATGGTGTTGGCTTAACCAGTCCATACCCAGGATCACATCTATCCCCTTGGATTTCAGTACTACCAGGTCTGCTAGGAACTCTACCCCACTTAAAATGATCCTTACCCGGGGGCATCCCAGTTGACACTTAATGTCACCTCCGGGCGTTCGAGTTATTAGGGGTGCTTTGAGTAGTACTGTGGGTATGCTATGCTGTTCCACAAAGCTTGAGGATATGAATGAGTGCGATGCTCCCGAATCGAACAAGTATGGTAGCCAAAAGCGAGCCGACCGGGAACTCACCGAGTACTACGCCTTGTGCTTCCCGTGCCTCCGCGCATTGATGTGATTGACCCGGCGCGTCCATATGACCGTTGGGGCTGCCTCATCCGCCGGCCGTCGTTGTTGTTGCCGAAGTTATTGTTGCCGCGCACGGCATGCGGTTGGCTCCTGACACAAGTGGCCTTGGCCCGTTCACCGAGTTGGAGTAGGTGGTGGTGGTTGGCTTTTTAGCATAGGGGCAGTTTGCGATGAAGTGCCCGGTTTCTCGGCAGTTGAAACACACTCGGGAGTTGTTGTTGTTGTTGGCAGTGATCTGGCTGGTGTTGTTCTGTGGGGGCTTCATGGCACTCTGGTAGTAGGAGGGCTTGAACTGGGTTCTGGGGGCTTGCGAGCTCATGGCTTGGGACTGGGTTCTGTATTGCATAGGAGCTTGGAACTTGGACATGGGGTGTCCAAAGTTTCTCAGCCTCTGGGACCGCTCTTGCTGCTTGGCCTTGTGTTCCATGAACTTGCGCTTGTTTTCCTTCTTTTCCTCGGCCCTTGCTCTCTCCGTGAGTATTGCCATGTTCATAAGGGTATTAAAGTCCGGGTAAATCCGAGGAGTCGGCGGTGTCCTCGGTTCCGAGTCGGCCCCTTCTTGAACATCTCTTGCTTTTTGGAGTCTTTATCCACCTCCTCGGGGGCATAGCGTGCCGGCTCTATGAAGCGGTACGTGTATTCCTCCACGGACATGTTGCCTTGGCGGAGTTCGCGGAACTCGTCCGCCTTCCGCTTCGGTGTGGCCTCGGGATGTGGTAGCGACGGAACTCCTCCACGAATTCATCCCATGTGATGGCGGAGGGATCCTTGGCGGCGGCGCAGTAATTTTCCCACCAGGCTAGGGCTATCCCGGTGAGCTGGTGAGCTGCCAGGAGAACCTTGTCATGGTCCTCGCAGTGGAGGGGCTCCAGTTCCCTCAGGATGGCTCTCAGCCAATCGTCAGCATCCAAAGGATTCACCGACCCGCTAAAGGTGGGCGGCTTAGTCCTGAGGAACTTGATCAGCTTCTCATTCATGCTCATAACTCGGGGTCTTGGCCGGTTGACGGCGTTGAAGATAGCCTCCATCAGGACAGTCTGGTTGGCTAAGACTTGTGCCAAGTCAACGGGAGGGGGTGGTGGTGGCAGGACCACGTTCTCTCCTCCATCTTCATTTTGGTTGACCTCCTGGTCGTGGAGACGCTCCCTCCGATCGGCTTGCGAGCCTTCAGCGTCCGATCGGTGGGTCCTGACAGGGCGCCTGGAAACCATCTGTAAACAAACGGGTTTTCTAAGAGGTCTAGTTTTATGTGATGTTTAAGTGGATTATATCGGATTTCTTTTTTTGAAAAGGCAGGGTCTACTCCTGCCGGTAAGCACACAACAAGCACATAGCAAACAAGCAAGCACAAACATGTTTTTATTACAAACCAGCGAGGAGGGTACATCCCGACTACGCGGACACACTACACTACTAAAGACTAAGGGTGCGACTTGGACCAGTACGGCTTCATTCCCTGGGTTTTGGGCACACTACTCATGAGGGGAGCTGTCTTCTGGGGTCGAGTGTTCTTCCAGCGGAATGAGCAACTCGTCATCGTTTCCGCCTTCGGGGTCTCCGTTTTCCCGAGGCCGTCTTTGCGGCTTCGGCCGGTAGCTGTTGGGGGTTCGGTGACTGCTGGTGGTGCTGGGGGGGACTTCGATAGTTCCTCCCCATCCTACAAGGGGTGTTCCCAGCAGGACTTGAGCTTCTCCAATGGCTGGAACGGGTGTTCCGCCGTTGGTCCATTCTTGCATGCGTTGGTCCCGGATCCTCCCGAGGCTTTCCGGGCAACGGCTTCACCGCTTATGGCTCGCCGCAAGTCCTTGCTTCGGCTTGAGCCACTCGGACTTGGTGCATCCTCACCGTGACTTCGGCTTGTTCGGCCCGACCGATTTGTTCCCTCAAGTGCCTGGCCTGGTCATCAAAGAACTTGTCCAGGGAGACAAGGTAGGCGACTACGTGGTACAGCAGGTCTTCTTGGTGGCGACGTCATTCCAGGTTCCTCATGCGGGCTTGCCAAACTGGGGTTCTGATGGCGGGAGGGAAGTATCTCATCGGTGTGGGGACGAGGTGTTCTTCGTAGATCCGGCACAGGTAGCGGAGGGCTTTTCTGCGGGCCAAAGGATAGGTGTCCCGGTGTCGAAACCCTGTGGCGGTCACGTGCCACGGCTCGATGTTGGTGTGGCGGTTGCTTCTAGCGACGGAGAGGACCACTCTACAGCGAAGAGTGCCGAGTTGCTCGTACTCTCTGCTATAGTACCTAGGGCGCTCAGTGATACCGAGATGCTCCAGGGAGTTGATGAGAAGGCGAGCAAAACCAGGCTCCTCCTGGCACACGCCTTGGGTCCATCCATCTTCCGCCATCTGAAAACAAAGGTAGAGTTGAACAGGTTGTGGTGGGGTACAAGGGATGGATAACTTTATTTAGTAGCAAGGTTGGGGTACATTCTTCGGGGTACACTTATTATTACTAGGACTCAACTTCTAGCCTAACACCCTAGTCTTATCCTCATGGTGACTCTTCCTCTAACTGGATACGGCGCTTCTTTAGTGGAAGATCTTGCTCCAGTATCTCATCTTCAGTCTGGGTCCCTTTGTCCCAGTGGGTTTCTTCGGGTTCATCTTCTTCTGCTCTGGCTCCTTCATCTCTGCTTCTTCTCTCCTTTAGTTCATCCCATAGGGCTTTATGGGCCAACAGCGTGCGCTCTCTTTCCCTAAGATATTCTTGCTTCGTGTTGTGCAGTTCAACTTCTGCTATGGTTGTCTTAACCCTTTCTAGTTCTATCCTCTGCTCTGCTCTTTCCGCTCCGTCGATCCGTCGCTTCGCTTCGTTGGGCTTGTTCCTGATAAAGGTGGTCTAGGCCTCTGAGGTATATGGATAGGTGGGAAACTGCCTCTTCTAAGTCTTCTTCCTCTCGTTCTAGTCCTCTCATGCGATCGATCCACGAGCGTCCTCTTCCTCCGGAGGGTGGAAAGAATCCCATTGGAGTCCTTCGGAGGTGTTGTCTGTAAACCACTCGTAGGCTCGTCGCGAGGCCTTCCGAGCGGCCTTGGGGTAGGTGTCGGCGAAGCGAAAACCGGTGGCGGAGACGAACCATGGTTCTATGTCGGGGTAAAGCGTGCTTCTTCCCACAAAGATCGGCGGCTTACACCGAAGGGTGCCGTAGCGTTCGTACTCCCGGTAGACGAACTCCGGCATCCCTTACTCCGACGCGCTCTAGGGCCGAGTAGCAACGGAGTTAGGGAGACCGAGTGGACGGGGCAAATTCCTCCGTTCCATTCGGGGTTAGCCATCTGGAAACAGGCAAGAATCAAGGTAAGGATTTGGGAAAAGGTGAGCTTAGCAAAGGAAAGGTTAGAGAAGGTAAGAGGAGGTCTCGTATCCTAGGGGTCATGTCCTACGGCCAACCTACGGCTCTGATACCACCTGAAGCGTCCCCTCATCAGAGGTGACTAAATGTGACACAAATACCAGTCCCAGGAGGCTGGTAACACATTTATTACAACAGGTGGAATCAGTCTTTTACATCACGGCGACACAAAGGGCACGGTAGTGCCAACGCTACAAGGAACAACACAAACGCTAGCGACCATACTACAATAGCAAAGGCTTCCATAGCCTCCTCAGAGTACCACACCATGGAAGCTTTCGGTAGGGCCACCGGGTACACGAGCACGGTTGGGTGTAGGGCACGACCTACTCAACGTCTTCGGGAATGTAATCGGGATCCTCCTCTGTAAAATAGTTAGTAAAACAAGGGTGAGCACATACGTACTCAGCAAATCCAACCCCACCCACGGAGGGGCCTATAAGCAGAATCATGCATAAGTATAACAAGGATCAGGTTACGGTTCATTTTGCAAACTTACACATGCAGGGGTTCATTTCAAAAGGTTTTCGCAAACACTTTCATAACCCAAGTAACTCAAATGTTTTAGGAAAAACCACTGTGGAACTACCGGACTTCCCGTCCGTCGTAGCCCAGGCACACAGCCACACACACTCCACCAGAAAACTACTCACGCCAGAAAACATCCCATCCCAAACACTAGTTTTTGTGACCACACCGTGACTCGTCCAATACCGTGGACACGGCTATTCGAATAGGTTTGACACTCTGCAGAGGTTGTACATCTTTACCCACAAGTAGGGTACCGTCACACGGACACCTCAGTGCCGGTACGGATCCTATCAAAGCCATTACCCACCTTAGCTAAGACTACGAGCCACCACGGAAGCACCCAAGGGGTTATCCCACATAACCAGGGCGTACCTCACACAGAGCGTACCCCTACTCCTTAGTCTCCCGCTGCTCACCCGCACACCAGATGGCAAGTAGATTAACTAGTGGGATTTATGCTAAGCCGTTGCCACATACAACGGTCGAGTGGTTGTACGATGATTTGGGTCAGGTGAGATGTCACGCAACCCGGTCCTTAACCGACAAGATGGACAACTCCCAACACGCTCAACCACACAGGTACGAGCTCACCCATACTCCTGACACACACGTCCATCTCGTCTACCCAGTTCTTTACTCATTTTCCAAACATATCCCATTTCCATTTTTAAAGCACTCACACATTTTTAAAGCACTCACACATTTTTAAAGCACTCATTTAGGCCAAAACAAGGTTCAATCATAGCAATCAAGGGTGGCTATCCTACCATGTTTTTGCAGTGAAACAACATGCAATTTATAAAACGGGTATAGGGTTGTGTTTATAAAACTAGGACAGAAGCATGCATCAAAGGGGGAGGTTGAACTTGCCGTCTTCGAAGTCTTCGGGGAGTGCCGGCTCGACGTTCGGGGCTTCGGGTTCCTGCTCACAGTAGTCGGCTTCGATCTCTGGCTCGGGGTACCTTCCTCCGTCTACTCCGTCGGCTATGGCGCACACACAAGCAAGCAAGCAATATTAGCACACATGTTTTCGGCCGAGCTCAAGGAGGGGGAGTGAGCGGAGAGGGGGTATTTATAAGTCCCAGGGAGGGGGGTGGTTCAGCGGTGTGCTACGGGAAAATAGTGGGGTGAGGTTTGGGTTTAATCGTGCATAAAATGTTGGGTCACAGAGGAGGTATAGGGATTAAGGACCTATAAGCAATTCCTACTAATGGTAAAAGGGGTGATTATGCTAATATATACTGGGTTAGGGTCACTTTGTAAATTGTTTAGGGTGTAGCAGTGTTCAATCTATAATTAGGTATTAATCCAGGGGCTAATTGAAAAGAATAAAGAGAGGGAGGGAATAGAGCTCGGTTTTGAGGGGAATAAGGGGGAGCAGGGGGGGTCTTGGCAAAAATGCCATCTTCTTCCTCCCCCTCGAATCAGAACAGAGAGGGAGGGGTGGCGCGGGCATGGCCGGCCGGCAGGGGCGCCCGCCAGCGGTCCTGTCCATGGCCGCGGCTGGGGAGTGGGGCAAATCGGAGAGGGGGACGAGGGGATCTCATCCCCGTGCTCACCTTGGGCTAGGGCGCGCTGTGGAGGCGGCTCCGCGGGAGGGCAGTGGCGCGGCGGTGGTGCTAGGGAGCGACGGCGCGGTGGGGCTCGGGGAAGAGGGGAGGAGTTGCTGTGAGACTGCAGTGGTGAGGTGCGGCGACCTGGGGAGTCGCCGGCCCTTTTTATAGGCGGCGGATGGCGGTTTGGGGGGGATTTTTTTCCCGGCGAGCTTGACTCCGGCGAGCTCGAGGAGCTTCGCGAGGCGGCGACCGGTGATGCGACGGCTCGTGCTGCCGCCGGTCAACTCGTGCAGGGAGTGCTAGGGCGCGGGGCGGGCGGCGGTCGGGCGGCGGTGTAGGCCGGAGGTGACGGCTCGGGCTCGTCGGCCGGGCGCCGGGGAGGGGTCCGTCGCGGCCCGTGGCCGAGCGGTGAGGAGAGGAGGCGGTGGCGTGCTTGGGTGGATGGCGTGGTTGGTGCGCGTCCACACGGGCCCGTGGGGCGGGGGCACGCGCCGCCGGCCGGCCGGTCAATGGCGCCGGGGCGCGGCGTGGCCGGTCGCGGGAGGCGGAGGAGAGGAGGAGGAGGGGGAAAACCGGCGCGGTGGCGTGTCGCCGGCCGGGTGCGGGCCTCGGTGCGGCGCCGGCCACGGCACCGCGGCGGTCGCGGGCCGGGGTCAACCGGCATCGGCGCCGGTCGGGGGGGCGCGGGGTGCTCGCCGCGCGAGAGGAGGAGGGAGGAAGAGAAGAGGAGAAGAAGGGAAAGGGAAAAAGAAAAAGAGGAAAGGAAAAAGAAAAGGAAAAAGGAAAAGGGAAGGGAAAAAGAAAAAGAAAAGGGAAGGAAAATGTTGAAAAAGAGAAGAAATAGGGGAAGAGATTTTTAGAAAATCTAGAAAATTGTCAGGGAAATTTGGGAAAGGGTTTTTGCGGGATTTTTTCCGTTTTCCAGGCGTCGGCGCGTTTTTCCGGGACGGCGGTGATGGCGAGGCGGGCGGCCGGCGGGACCGCGTCGTGCGCGGGATTCCCGGCCGGTGGCCGACCGCGACGTTGGGAAGGCGCGCATGGGTGCTGGCCTGGGTGCGGTGCCGGCGGGATTCGCGGCACGCCTGTCGGGGAGAGAGAGGGGGAAAACAGTGGCTAGGGTTTGAATGGTGATTGAGTTCGGCGGGTCAGTTTTGAAAATACACATGATTTATTAGGTGATTTATTTGGAGCTAAAAACGCGGGCGTTACAAATTTCAAGAGAGCGGACGACCATAGGTGTTTTAGATGGATATGATTTATCCATGTTGAATTTCTGTAGAATATTTTGGATATAAGCAGACTGGTGTACTGAAATCCCTGTTGGGAGATGCTCAAGCTGTAAACCCAAGCAAAATTTGGTTTTACCCAAATCCTTCATTTCAGATTCCGTCTTAAGATGGTTGCGTGTTTCATCTATATCTCGTTGAGTTCCAATGATATTAAGGTCATCAACATATACAGATATGATACAGAATCCAGTTGAGGATTCTTGATGAATACACATGGGCAATCATCATTATTGGAAAAACCCTTCTGAAGAAGGAATTCCTTTAGTCGGTTGTACCACATTCTTCCCGACTGTTTTAAGCCGTATAATGACTTTTGAAGTTTTACACAATACATGTTGCGTGAATGATTCTTGTTCGGGATATCAATTCCTTCCAGAACTTTCATGTATATATCCGAATCTAGTGACCCATATAGATATGCTGTCACTACGTCCATGAGATGCATGGATAGACCCTTTTGTGCTGCCAATGATATTAGATATCGGAATGTTATACCACCGATAAGCTCGGAGAATATGTTTCATCGAAATCGATGCGGGGTTTCGTGTGAACCCTTGTGCTACAAGCCTCGCTTTGTATCTCACCACCTCGTTGTTTTCATTCCTTTTACGGACGAAAATCCATTTTGATCCCACGGGAAAATATGACGAGGAGTAGGTATTACTGCGGAGAATACCTCTCGTTTCTTGAGCGAGTCTAATTCTGCCTTGATTGCTTCCTTCCATTTGACCCAGTCGGAGCGCTTGATGCACTCTGCCATGGACTTAGGTTCTGGATCAATGTGAAGTTCATTTGCAATCTTAGTGGCAAAGTAAATGTCGACATTTGTAGCCTTTCTATTGTATGATTCTCCAGAATCAATATAATTAATGGAAATTTCTTGTACCCCTTGTGACTCATCATGATTTCCCACAACGATAGAGTCTGGGTCTTCCGATGCCCTAGCATTTATATTATTTTGTGCACTTGTGCTAGGCATGTGATGTAGAACAACCATATCATTTGGATTTATAGTATCCAATTGGTGTCTGTCAACTTGATGTTGATCCGCATTTCTCGTTGTGGAAGTGACCTTCCTAGTTTTCCGCGGAGGCTTTTGTATAGCCTTATCCTTCGTTGCAGTGCCTCTCCCCCTCTTATTTTGATTTGGGAGTTCTTGAGTAGGAATCTCTACTCTTTCTGGTACATTTGCAGCAGGATTATGTGATTTTGTGACACCCTTATAATCAGTAAATGCTTCTGGCAGATTATTTGCAATGTTTTGCAAATTGATAATTTTCTCGAACTTCACGTTCGCATTCTATAGTACGTGGATCATAGGACCGGATACCGTGGTATTCCAATTTATTTCCTGGCATTCTGTTTGGTACTTGTCTCCCCCTAATGCCGGGAAATTGTCCTCATCGAAGATGCAATCAGCATACCGGGCAGTAAATAAATCCCCTGTAAGGGGTTCGAGGTACTTAATGATTGACGGTGATTTGTACCCGACATATATTCCAAATTTACGATGGGGGCCCATTGATGTACGCTGCGGTGGTGATATCGGTACGTATACAGCGCAACTGAATTTTCGCAGATGGGAAATACTTGATTGATTTCCACGTACTAACTGCAACGGGGAAACCGTGTTGTATGCAGTAGGTCTAATTTGAATCAAATCAGCAGCGTGTAATACCGCATGACCCCAACATGATGTTGGTAGTTTGCAATTCTGTAGTAATGATCTAGCAATTAATTTTATTCTCTTGATAAGAGATTCGGCTAATCTATTTTGTGTATGTACATATGGAACGGAGTGTTCCACATTTATGCCTAGAGCCATACAATAGTCATTGAAGGCATGCGAAGTAAATTTAGCGGCATTGTCCATCCTGATGGTTTTAATATCATATTCAGGATGATGTGCTCTTAACTTGATAATTTGAGCAATAAACCTTGCAAAAGCATGGTTTCTTGTAGATAATAAACATACATGGGACCATCTAGTAGATGCATCAATAAGTACCATGAAGTACCTAAATGGTCCAGTTGATGGATGTATAGGACCACAAATATCTCCTTGAATGCGTTCAAGAAATTGTAGTGGTTCAGCCTTTATTTTAAGATAAGAGGGTCTTAAAATTAATTTTCCCGTGGCACATGCGGTGCACACAAAGTCTGATGGCTTGGGAAATTTTGAAGTGTTTAATTTGTGACCAATTGAATTGCTGATAATTTTTCTCATCATCCCTATGCCGGGATGACCAAGGAGATCGTGCCAAATCTTGAAGACATCAAGATTTTGAAAAATTACCTTGTATGCAACATGTTGTACGGGTTTGATGTATGTGTAATACAATCCTGATGATAGAGAAGGAATTTTCTCAAGCAGTCGCTTGTTATATCCGTCATGTTTAGTGATGAATAGATATTCATCTTTGTTGTCACTATTTGTTTCTACATGGAAACCATTGCGACGGATGTCTTTGTAACTCAATAAGGTACGAGTTGAATCAGGATACAGGAGTGCATCCTCAATTACTATTTGAGTACCCATAGGGAGAACTATTGTGGCTCGCCCTGAACCAACAATTATAGCATCGCGTCCTGCGATGGTTGTGACATTTCCTTTACTCTTTTTGAGAGTTTGGAAATATTTAAGTTCTCTGAGTATGGTGTTAGTTGTGCAACTATCCACCAAACAAAGTTCTTCCTCCATTTGGATTGTTCCCGTAGGATAATCTAGAATGAGTAAATAAATTATAAGTTTTGAACTCATAGATTATACAATACATACTTTATTCAATAATATTATAAGTAGCATATGTCTTACAATATTATGTGACAACAATTATTACAACACAATTATTTACATAAATATGGCTATAGAACGAAGTTCTTTGAAACTATAGAACGAAGTTCTTGTCGGGGAGCATAAATCTAAGACATGTCTCCGAACACGTCATTGGATGGTCCATCCACAAGCATGTTGTCGGTATCGTTGATGCTATTGATCATCATGTCGTCTGTGCCGAAGAATTCGTCCAATTGCATTGGATCTTTCTCCTTGTTGTGTTCCGTGGGAACATCCTTGGAGCAACCGACATCCGGAGTGTGAGTAGTGAAGTGTGCTTCAAACTTGTCCCCATGAACTTGCTTTCCAGCGTGCTTTTGGTAGAGATCAACCAAATGCTTAGCAGTGTGGCACTTTCTAGTTGTGTGATTGTGACAACCACACCTCTGACAAGCTTGAGAGTTGTCATGAGCATTGTTTTTCTTGAAAGTGTTTTTGTTATTGCTAGAACCCTTGCCTTTCTTAAAATTCTGCTTCTTCCATTTTCCCTTGAAATTCCTTTTGAATTTCTTGCCATTGAACTTATTATTATTATTCTGAGCATTGAAATGTACTTCCGGCAGAGGTGCTGCACCCACAGGGCGCATTTGATGATTCTTTGTTAAGAGCTCATCATGCTTTTCTGCTTGGACTAAATCGTATATTAAGTCAGAATATTTAGTATACTTGTGGCGACGGTGTTGCTGTTGCAATATCCTGTTAGCAGGAAGAAATGTAGATAGAGTCTTTTCTATCATATCTGCATCATCCAAAGGTTGATTGCAAAATCGGAGCTTGGAACAAATCTTGTGGATAGCAAAATTGTATTCTGCAACCGATTTGAAATCCATGAGACGGAGTAGTGACCACTCTCGTCTTGCTTCGGGCAGGATTACACCTTGTTGTTGATTGTAGCGTTCTTTGAGAGAGTCCCAAAGTTTCTTAGGATCATCTTCCATCATGTATTCTGCTTTGAGGTCATGGTGGAGATGGTGTCGTAGAAAATGCAAGGCTGCAAACTTTTTTGTCTCTGGGATAGGATTTTGTGGATCAGGTTCATTAATTGTATTAATGCAATCTTTGGCTGTTAGCACAATCTTGACATCCATAGCACAGGTTAGATAATTACCACCATCGGCAGCAAGTTCAGTGAAGTCTTTATTGATTAATTTAGCCATTTTCCTACATGAAAGAACCATGTATAGGATTAATTTACTGATGTAAATTTGTGTTGTAAAAATAGACAAAATATATATGTAAGATGATTCTTACAAATTAAGGTGTATATTTATATATATTTTTTAATTCCTGTAGGAATAAATTTGACTTAATAGTCATTTATATGAAATTTTGGATATACACTTTGAAAGGTAATCATCATAAAGATGTAGACCTCACAATGATGAGCAAAAGCTGCCTAAAAACGCGGATCTCAGGGCAAATAAGCTCTTAGTAAGAACTTATCGCAGCCAGCGTCTAGGTCACATCACCTTGTGTTATTCCAAATTATATGTATAAACCTTAATTTTAATTTTGCTTGATATTCTACATGATGTAGAGAATTGAATTTTAAACCATGCAAAAATAATTATTGCATAAGAATTGTTCTAATACTTAGAAATGATCTGCGGATCATAAACATAAATAATTACCGCGGTAATTATAATATTTTAAATTACACAAGTACATATACCGGATGGTACAAATACTATTGTTTGTCACAACATAAAATTATAGAACAATTCGAGGTCTAAAACATAAATATACAGCACTAATTAAGTGTGAATATATAAAGGATAAAAGCATGAGGGCTAAATTTAAATTTAGGGGGTTTTTCTAGACTTTTTGAAAGTGCAGGGGGGTTTAATGAACTTCTGAAGATGTAGGGGCTGTGCGGCCTGCGGGCCGCTAACTTCCTCCTGTGGGCCGGCCCACTTGCTTACGGCCCGCCGGGGCCTTGTTGGCCCAGCCGGCCCAGCTGGCGGCGGCGTATAAAAGGGGCAAGGAGGGGGGCGGTTAGGGTTTACCCCTAACCCGCAGCCGCCCCATCCCAAACCCGATGCGGGGCACCCAGGATGCGCGTCGGCGTTGCCGGCGCCGGCGGCGGCCGGCCGGCGGCGACCCCCCACCGGCGGATCCGGTGGAGCTTGATGCGGCCGGCCTCCTCGCTCTCCCCCCCGTCCCTTCTTGGCTTGGGCCCGCCGCCCCGTTGGCCGGCTGGCGCCGCGGCCGATGGCCGGCCGTCGGGGGTCGAAGGAGGGGAGCCCGCGCGCGGCCGGGCTCCGTGTGCCGCGCCGGAGGCCCGGCGGCGGTCGGCGGCCCCCATCCGGCGGCCGTAGATGCTGGATGCGGCTGCGGCCGTGTCCTTGGTCGCCGGCGACGAAGAGGTCGATGGCGGACCGCCATCGTCGGTGAAGAACGACGGAGCACCACGGCGAGCCACCATGGTCCCGACCGAGAAGCTCGGGTGTGCCGCCGTGGTAGGCCCGGCGAGACCGGGAGTTGAAGTGGCGGCCTGAGGGCCAAATCCGGCGTTGCCGGTCGCTGTCGTCGGTCCAGGTACGTTTAGGTCAGGGATGACCCTAACTGCTTGTACTTGTGTTCCAGGGCAACGGATGCGGACGACGAGGCGGTGGCGAGGAGGCTCCTCTGGAGGTGTCGGCGTCGGAAGACGCTGTGCCGCCGGTGATGGGTTGCGGGAGGCAAGTCCAGCGGTGTACGGCGGCGTGGAGGAGCGGTTGGTGCTGGCGGCCGGCGAAGCACGGCGTGGTGGAGGGAACCTTGGTCCACGGTGGCCACGGAAGCGGCGGTTTCGTCCTCCACGTCGACCACGGCGGCGGCCATGGCGTGCACCACCAGTGCAAAAGAAGCAGCGGCCTCGATGTGTTCTAATGGGCATCACTAGATAGGTAGCATAGGCAGTGTTAAAGAATGGATGTATTGATTGATGATTAGGGGGGTGGACCCCACTATTTATATACAATGAAAGGGTGCAGAGGCATCCTTTGGGAGGAGTCGTGTCCGTACGGTGGGAGACACCCCCACACAGTGAAGGGTTGCCCCTTCCCTAATTACACTGACTAATAACTATGTTAATTACATGATTAAGCTAATGATCATCACTAATATTTCTCAAAACAATTTACGTGGTTCAGCTGCGTCAGCGACAAGGAGGATTTTTACGATACCGTATTAGAAGCTGCAAACCACTTTCACGCATGCATTTTCAAACATTTTTTCTTGTGTACAGGCAGAAATAAGAATGTGTTTGGTGAATTGGCGTACTGGAAAGCTGGAACCAAGCACCTTATCACACTAATACAGACATATGACACCCCGGACAGTGTCACAGTAAGCATGCAAGTAGCATCCCCAAACATCTTATGATACAGACAGCAGCTGTCCAGCGGATGCACATTGTGCCGATCCATCTTCAGTTCACACGGTGGAAGGCACGGGCATCACAGGGGGCTGCCTCTCCTACTCCTCTATAGGGCATAGGCCTCACCACCGCAGCTACGCCGGCTCACTCGCCGTAGAAGGCCTTCTCGAAGGTCTGCAGGTACTCGGGCTCGAGCGCGAAGAGCACGTTGATGGGATCGTCCTTGTCGGGCCCCTGCGTCACGTACGCCGTGCCGCTGCCGAACATCTGCGCCGGCGCCACGAACCCCGGGCGCCCCCACCCGAAGTCGGCGTCGTAGATGGGCATGCCCAGCCAGCTGACCACCCACAGGTCCGACTCCGGCATGAACTGCCCGCGCGCCGCCTGGCTCCCCTTCTCCGACTCCACCTCCAGGTAGTCGATCACGGAGCGCACGTACGCGTCGTCCACCCGTGACACCGCGCGCTTGATCCGCTCCGCCACGAACCCGAGCGGCTGCGACAGCACGTCCCCGACCTTCACCGTCACCAGGTCCCGCACGATCGCGTTCCCGAAGTAGGCCGCGGGTAGCTGCGGCCGGAGCCGCTGCCGGATGTTGGCCGGCACGCGGAGCCGGGTGTCGCCGCCGGCGGGGAGGCCCCTGGCGACGCACATGGCGCGCCACAGGTGCGCCGTCACCGCGCAGTAGGTGGACGCCCCCGGCGCGCACTGCGACCGGATGTCGGCGAGGAGCTTGGGCGGCACGGCGTAGACGCGCGTCACGAAGGGCCGCGGCGCGCCGTTGAGGTAGCACGGGGAGTAGACCGGGTGCTCGAAGGGGACGTGCGGCGGGGAGCGGGACCGGAGCAGGGTCCGGTCGTGGAACGGCGCCGCCGTGAGCGGGGACGACTCCCCGCGCGCCAGGGCCGTCCACGTGCGGATGAACTGGAACGCGCCGGCGCCGTCCATCGTCACGTGGTGCATGCCCGTGCCCACCGCCACGCCGCCGCACTTGAGGAAGGTGACCTGCACGGATTATTCACCACCGGGTTTGATTATTACATTGCATAAAACTCTCGCTTATGTTCCAAGTTATGTTACAAAATTAATCAGTGTATCAAAACGGATTTGCAGACGCCAACAACAGGTCGTTAATTTCTCATCATCCACCGTTCGCATCAGTGGTTTGCCCGAAGCACTAACATAGGCCCTATTTTTTCGGAGCGCCAAAGGTCATTTGAGATTTTGAGTTGCAAGTTGCCGTTGCCTATCTCTGAACTTTAACAAAAAAAAAAGGTTATCATTTCACGCAAAGAAAAGAAAACACGCTGTGTAATCACACACACCAATACACCATTCGCCACTTAGCCTAAAGCACGAGGCAAGCAAGACAGCGATGGATCACATCCTTTTCGCCCCTAATTGTCAACACAAGCGAGCTGATCGCAAACGGCATCAACTTGTCCGTGCAATAACGGTTGGCCGTTAAAGTCCACCCGTCCCTAGCGTCCAAATAGAAGCAGCCTCAGCCACATGAGCAGTCGCCACTCGCCACGCCCAATTTGCAAACTCTCGCGATCATCATGTCGCGACGAGCAGCAGGTTTTCAGGCATCTATCAGGGGCGGTGAAATGTTTCGTCGTGTCCTAGGCTCCTCCCAGCAGCCGCATCAACAGCTTTCCAGTCGCCACATGGACACGGTACACCGGCGACCAGGGCGCCCGGCCGGCGATACGGATTGAGCACATCAGCATCGCATCGCCGTCGCCATCCATCTCAAGCGTGGGCATGGCCCGTCGCCATGGGGCGGCGATATATGTTTTGAAGAACGTCGGCGACCACATCCAGAACTCCTGAAGCATGATGATCGTGGGGAGCAGGAACAGGGTCCACGCTCCAGGTGCGAGGTAAAAGCAACGCCGTCGCATTCGATAAGGCACGGAGGAGGAGTGGGGCCGGCCGGCGGCGGGACACCACATGTCGACCTTGGATTGGATCAGGCCAAAACGCGATGGTTGACGGGGGGTGCCGAGAAAACGGACGCTGGATAAAACGGCTGCGTGAGTACAGTAGCAAGCAAGCATGGGCATGATTGGCACTGTGTGTGAGCTGGTCGTAGGGATCGACGCGAGCTGGGAATGGGCACGATTTGTGGCGAATCTTACCGTACAAAAAGTTTATACAGCACCAGATGCTTTGTAAAAACCCCCGTTGGGTCGCCGTTTTCAGCAGCTTTCGGTCACCCTTTTGCACAAGCTGGCGCAGGCGCGCAGCTGTTATCGTTGCTTTGCTTTCGGCGGCAGCAAGGGAATCTTCACCGTGGAAATATCCCGCCGGGGGGCGGCGGGGCGGGGCGGGGGGACGTAACTAACGGCCACGCGCCAAGAACTGCGCCGCGACGGGAACGGGGCAGGACGTGACGCACTGACTCAAGTCACTGTGCGCACTGCAGCGTGCCGTGCTCGCCGCGGCGGAGCGCGTGCTCGCTCGACAACGCACGCATGCGGCGCTCTGGCTGTTTGTGAAGACTCCTCAGCCAAACCGTGAAACTGACCTGATGTGCCATCGCGTACTGTGCTGCGAGTGCGAGAGCGAGTAGCGATAGCGTGCCGCGCGGTTGGTTGGGTTGCATCGCGCGCCCCGCAAGCAATCAGTGAGCCCCGGCCGTGCTGTCCTCTTCTCCGCTGAGCGCTCTGCGCCCCTGCCGGACTGAAATAATGGTCCAGAAACAAGGAGTGAGGCGAGTGTACGGAGTAGAGTGAGAGGAGAAGAGGCCGCCCACTGGTGGTCTCGCACCGTGTGGTACTGTGGTTGGATGATGTTCGGTCAACTGGCCTTTGCACAACAGCCACCGCTGCCCCGCCGTGTGAGGAACAGGGTTAACCGAAAAGGTGGGAACCGGTCCGGAAACCGTGAGAACCGGTCCAACCGGTCCTAATTCAAAATTTGAATTTGAATTCAAAAAATGAAAAAATCTCACAAAATTCTCAAAAATACTTCAAGGTGTATATAATCTAATGGTGTCAAAAACTTTCAAATATTCGTTCACTTAGTATAGTTCGCGTGCATACGAAGTTCAACTAAAAAAAAAGGAGAACAATTGGCCGGTTGAACTTCTAATACCCCGCAAAAAAATACTAATAAATGCACTAATTTTTGAAATGTTTTGACACCATTAGATTCTATGCACCTTGCAATATTTTTAGAAAATTTTCTTTTATTTTTTCAGTTTTTAATTCAAATTTGAAAACACGTCAAATTCTCCACTAATTCGGTTTTTTTAAAACGACCGGTTCCCGATCGAACCGGACCGTATACCGGTCGGAACCGATTGAACTAGGATTTTGATTTGATATTTGAATTTCTCCGGTTTCCGGACGAACCGGACCCCCGACTGGTCGGTATTAAAAACCCTGGTCACGAACCCTACAGGAGCGGGCGGTAGGAGTATCCTTTTGCGCTGGGTGTTAAAAGTCAACCGCCCCCGCCACCCCCCCCCCCCAAACACACACCATAACACTCCCTTTTCTATAACCTCTAGCTATTTCATGTCCACTAACCTTGATAGAGTAGTACTAGTAGGGCACAAAGACACAAAGTTAATCATCGCCCAGCCCACGTTAATATTCACTTTATTTTACATTCATTCAGTACTTAGGCCTACAAGCAGGAACGAACGTGCAGTGCCTGCTTTGGTAGTGGTCCGGCTACGGCAACCTGCGATTTTCGCGAGACGCAACCACTTCCGGTCTGTTCGTTTGGCTGGTGGCTGATGGCTGGTGCTGATTTCTTCTGAGAGAAAAATACCGTTGGCCGGTTGCTGGTGGCTGATTTATTCTGAGAGAAAAGTACTGTTGGCTGGTGACTGATAAACAAGCGAACATGGCGTTTGTTTGCGTGCAGCTGAAGCCTGGCCTCGGTTCGTCCGTCCGAACGGGGGCACCTGCTACTGCTGCTGCTAAAGTGCTAGTACAGCAACCTAGTACTATCAGAACTCGTCGCCGGCCACGCCGCCGCTCCGTGCCAAGGACAGGGATCGAGCTGTCGCTGCGGCCCGGCGGACCCCGCCCGGCGACGTCGACATCGACGGAATCACGGAATTGGTTTTCTCCAGCAGCTCCGGCTCGTGTCGACGTACAGCACGCGCGCCCCCGGCCAACGCACCTGACGGCCGTGGTCCGCATCGCATCGATCGGTGCGGCCGTGCGGGCAGGAGCCCCAAAAGTCGTCGTGGTGCCGGTCTCAGTCTCAGCAAAACATGCACATCACATGCGTAGTAGTACTACGCTACACCCCTGTTGACCCGGTTGCGGACACCATGCACCTTGCCGTGCCGTGGCATGTCGGCCCACGCTCTTTGAGTTGTCAGCCTGTGGTCTGTGGGGGTTGATTTTTCTTTGGCCTGTGCCCAAGAGCACACAAGAAGAGCAAAACTTTGGGATCACTACTCCCAACACGCTAGCTAAAGATTTCCAAGAAACGAAAGGAAGCTGATCTCCCCGAGAAACTAAAACAAGCTTAGATTTTTATTTGGAAAGAGAAGAAGCTCGGAACGGGAATTTAACATTTGGATCATCAGTTAATATACCATGTAATCTAATAAACAAATTAAATTGCAAGGGTTCGTTCAAGATAAGCGAGGCCATCATCCGTCCGTCCACGCGTCTATAAACAACAGACGTCCCTGTCCTACATGACTACACCCCCATGGCCCACAAGCTCAGTCCGTTGTTGCTACAGCCGCTGTCAGCCTGCCACGGCGAGTCCTGACGGTGAGAGCCCACGCACCAGCGTCGCCACGGCTACCGAGACTTTTCTCTCCGTTTTCCGCCGACGTGCCGGCCGCGCGCAAAAGCGGAAAAAAAAGGGAAGGCTGAAGGCAGATTAACCGGCCGGCCGGCCGACGGCGGTGAAAACGTGAAGGAAGAAAGACCACCGCGGTGATTTTGGTTCAGCAAGCACAAGCGAAGGGGCGCGGCGCGAGGGCGAGGCAGCAGGGGTGGTGCGCACCTGGACCATGGCGAGCACGCAGGGCGGTTCGCCGGACTTGGCGAAGGGCACGAGCAGGCGGCGCGCCTCGGGGGACGGCTCGAAGTCCTGGAACACCTCGTCGCCGGAGAAGTCGGCGCGGGCGACGGCGAAGAGCGCGCCCTCGCCCGTGCAGTCGATCTCGATCCGGCCACCCGAGCCGGACGCCAGCCGCCCCGCCAGCGGGTAGAACGGCACCAGCGCCCGGGCCAGCGCCTCCCGCAGCCGCGCCGGGTCGAAGAAGGGGCACCCGTCGCCCTCGCCGCCGGCGGGCTTGGGGTAGTAATAGACGAGCGGGGTGTGGGTCTTGGGCACGGCGAGGTCGAGGTTGGAGAGCCACAGCGCGTGCCGTGGGGTCGCCTCGCACGGCGCCACCAGCATCGTCTCCACCACCTCCACCTTCATCCTCCTCGCCTCGCCTGCTGCTGCTTCGTGTTCTGTTTCGGCCGTGCCTCTGTCTGACGACTAAAAACTTCTTCCGTGACTCTGAGCGGCGAGGGAGAGTGGGGTTTATAAAATGGCAGAGGAGGAGAGTGGACACGGGCAGCAGGACAGGATGGGGTTGGGTTAACTTTACTGTGTGCTGTCGATTGATGCAATGATACTAATCCGGAGGCTCCGGCTAACCACCGTCACATGCGACGACGGGGCTCCGCCGGGTCGTCCGTCCAAACTGCAGCGTGGAGCTACGCTAGTTTTTTTTTTAATAAAACAACACACAAAAGGGGTTAAACTACGATGGGGCTGTGGAAAAGCAAAAATCGTGTGTGTTTTGTTTGTCGGGAGCGCGGCGGCACACATCGAAAGCTTGCGTGTATATCCTCTGGATTACTGCGTTTTTTTTTGTCGGTTCCTTTTCTTCTTCTTCTTGGTATTGCTCCGGTGCAGCTTCCTCTCCGAGAGTGGAACCGCAGGGCGCAGGCAGTATTTTTCTCTCTTGAGCACGTGAAAGCTAAGCTAGCTGCTGACGTGCGGGCTTATCGCTAAACCGATTTGTCGGGGAGAGATAAAAAACTGATTGTTGGCTAGTGTTTGATGTCTAGTGCCCGATGTCTGAGAGAAAAATATCTCTCTGAATGATGCTAACAAATCATGTGAACAAGCTAAGACAGAAACCGGAGAGGGGCGCGACGGTGCCTATTGGAGAACATAAAAGTCGTCCCATCTCCGTTCTTCATTGAGCAGGCACCGCTATATCTTGCTCTTTTTAACAGCAGCAGCTCGCGATCTCTACCCAGCCAACCCGCAAAGCGTACTCATACGAAGGGTGTGTTTGGTAGGGCTCCAACTGCGGCTGTGTTGGTGGAGCGGATTACGCGGGGGAGTTGAATCCATTTTAGGAAAACGTTTAGCAAAACAGCTTCTCCTGGATGTGTCACATGGATAAGAGGGTGAAATACCCATAGTGCCCTTCAATTTTCTTTTTTGATTTCCTTTTCCACCTATTTTCTTTTTTCCTTTTTCCTTCTCATTTCTTTATTTTTATTTCTCTCTTTCCCTCATTATCTCCGGCGTCCAGCCCATGCTTATCCATTTGCAGGCGCCTCACCTTGCCCATGCCGCGCGGAGCTCCCCCGCTGGTTGCCCACGATCCTCCTATGTGCCGCCTCCTCCGCGTCGCCATCCTCCTTCTCCGTCGCCACCTCGCCGGCCTCCATCTTCCTCACCCCATCGCACCGCCTCCACCTCCGGTCACCTCCAACCGCGCCGGACGGCCACCTCCCGGCGGCCGCCGTCCGGCCACGCCGACCCCGCCACTTCCTCCCCGCCGGCCCCTCCGTCCTGCTCCGGTCGACCCCACCACGCCCGCCGATGGCCGGCCCCGCCTTTGACCAGATCCCGTCGGCTCCGCCGAGCTCGCCGCTGTCATCGAGCTCCACCACCACCGTACCTGCTCCCTGAAAGTGCATCTAGGCCCCTAAGTGGATTGTGGTGAAATGAATGACAAAGCGATTAAAGGACTAATGAATTTGACTAAGATTGTGAGCAAATTTTCTTTATATATTCATGAGCAACCATTAAAGTAATTAATTATGGATGTATATTATGGCTCACATTGACAAAGACAAGTATATAGTGCAAGACTTCATGAGTTTATTGAAAGGGGACAAAATGATGAGTGTACACACTATGGTTCTAAATTGGAAGCTTGCACATCCGTTGTCAATCAAGATCAAGCATTTGAAGCAGGGTTTTCAAATGAAAGGTCAATTGTGTATGAAGCAAAGTGGAACTCAAAGTGGATTGGATAAGTGATGAATAGATCAACCGAGATGTCTAGGGTGAGGGACTAAGCAATCTTTGGGGCCGTAGCTAGCCGCCATTAGTGTTTTGCTAAGGTGAAGTTCTAGCATCCGTGGGGTCTTCAAGTATCATATTCAAACCTTAACCGAGGGAAGCTTTGCAAGTCATCAACTTGTTAAGATTGGCAATATGGAGTGACCATGGATCGAAGTATGCATTCCTATGCTATATGGAGAGATTCTAAGTCACTAGCTCAGGTATGGACGTGCTCAAGTCAAAGGCTATGTTGAAAGCCCTCAAGTGGATATTGTTCAAGTATGGCAAGAATTGAAGTTGTTCAAGCTCAAGAGATCAACGAAGCTCTTTTATTCTTTTCTTGAGTATAAGTATGCCGTACTATCAAGAGGGATGCAACTTAGCGAGTTGACCAAGTCAAAGTGCTCTTTAGTTGACCTAAGTGAGATCTAGCCTTAGAGTGTGCTAACAAACCCTCCTAACCTAACCTGGGTCATTTCATCTTGGTGGTGAAGTGCTAGTTTCTTAGAAAAAGGTTTTGGGGGTATCTCGGGCCTGACCGGTCTGACCGGTGCCGCTAGCCCAACGGCTAGTTTTTCAAACACCGGTCTGACCGATGTGAGGCACCGGTCTGACCGGTGCCACCCGGGGACCAACGACTAGTTTTCTTGTTTGAGGGGTATAAATACCCCAAGCCTTCTTCTAGTGAGTGTTGCTGTTTCTAGTGAGTTTGCTGAGGTCCCAATCCATTTCTAACTAGCTCTAAGCCTTAGTGGCTCTCCCCAACCCTCTCTTTGTGAGATTTGTGGATTCAAGCCATATTCTTTGTGTTGAGTTGATAAAGTGAGCTTAAGAGTGACCTAGTCAGCTAACAAGAGCATTTCCATAGCTTGAGCACTTTGGTTTCACATCTACAAGCTTTGAGGCGTTTGTTACTCTTGGAGGTTTGCCTCCTAGACGGCTAGGTGTCACCGGCTATCTTCCAAGGTTGTGGTGAGCAGCGGGAAGTTTGTAAGAGCCGCGATCTTGCCTCTTCGTGGAAAAGATCCCCTTAGTGGAAAGGAGGAAAGTGGTTGAAAGAGACCCGACTTGTTGTGGGAATTGTCCCTTACAAGCTCCTCAACGGAGACGTAGCCATTCCTTAGTGGGTGGTGAACTTCGGGAAATAAATCCTTGCTTCTTCGTGTGGTTTGACTCTCTAAGTTGTTTTTCTAGCATATTGCATTTGCTTCCGCTTCGATCTACTTGGGTGTGTTACTTGTGTGTGCAGGGATCATTACCTTGCTTGTGTTCATCTACAAAGGCCACACACCAAGTTCAGTTCGTGCTAGAAGTCAAGAGGTGCCTGAAGTTGTTTTTGCAGGTGTTCTGTGCTACACCGGTCTGACCGGTGAGGCGCACCAGTCTGACCGGTGTCACCCATGGAGTTCAGTGCCTGACCGGTCTGACCGGTAAACACCACCGGTCTGACCGGTGGAGCACTGTCAGTTCAAGTGTTTAGGGAGAAAGAGTTTAAATTGGTCGTCACGCCTATTCACCCCCTCTAGGCGACATTAAGGTCCTTTCACTCCCCCACCCCCTGCCACGGAAGGGCAAATCGGAGACGCAAGGACAACATGTCAGACGGAGCTGGGAGAAGCTTCAATTTTCAACTCCCTTGCACGGGGTCGGCTCTAGTCACCGTGTATCACGGGTGATGTGATTGTCTGCCGGAGCTCTTTTTTCATCCTGTTTGATAGCGCTTCGTTCAAAATAGATCCTGGAGCGGCAAGGAGGAGCGCTACAAAAGCACCCAAAAATTCGACAGCGAGCTGCGTGCGATTGCGTCCTGTGAAACTGGATTTGGGGTTCTGTAGTTTCAAGCAGGGGGAGGAGGCGAAGACCTGTCCCATCGTATCGACGTGGAGACAGAGACGGCATACTTATAGTTTAACACGAGCGTTAACAATTCTGCCGCTTATTTTTAATTGCTTAGAGATCGCAGAAGATAAGATGGCTGATGCCACTTCGTTCGTCTGATTGGGGAATAGCAAAAGAGGAATTCGGGTGTGATGCCATTTGGACTTAAACTAAAACGTCACGTTCTCAATATTTTGGCAACGGGTACGCAATCCTCTCGATCGATCACCCCAAACAAGCCATAATGTATGCGCCCTCTTTTTTAGCGTGCAAATCCGCCCATCTGGATCGGACATGCATGCACCCCCAACATGTCCATAGTTGTGGTACGGTGCCTTCTTTTTTTTAATAAGGGCAGGAGCACTGCATGTCATATAAAGAGAAGAAGCAGTTTTACATCACAAGCCGAAGCTAACACCACCACACACAACAACGCACACGAACAACGCACACGACAAGACGCCACACCACCACCACCTGGGAGAAGAACCAAAGGAGCCGTCGCAACCCGCGCCGTCGACCAACGATGTGCCACGACCGAAGCCGCAACCCGCTGCAGGGTGAAACAAGCCACCAGAGCTCCTCCACCATGGGCTATCACCGACAGGCTGGACACACCCGGCCGCCGATCACTCAACCCCGACACCGCTTCGGCAGAAAACTCTCGTTGCAGCGCCAATGCAAACCACCGACCCTGGCCACTCTGCGTGGGGGCCTCGCCGCATCCACCACCTCACTCCTCTGCCACGGGCTCGTATACCTGAGACTGCTCTGAAAGCACCGCCACCGCCCAATCGACGTTGAGATCACCACCGCACCGAGCGCCCCAACCCGAGGCTACACCTCCATGGGCCCTCAGCACCTCCCTGACAGTGCGGAACAAGCGCACCACCGCAACTGCAACGCACAAAGCAACACCTCCCGCCGACCGCCACCAGCCGAAATGGGTCTCCAAATGCGGCGCCTCCAAGAAGGTCACGACGCCGAAGGCGCCGTCGCCGCACGTCCGTAGAGGACAGGGTTTTCACCCTGGAAGCCCGAGCTACAGGGAGATGGTACTCCTCAATGGTGCCCTCAGCAGGGAGAGCGACGCCAAGGGCGCCACCACCATTGCCACCGAAAGTGGAGGCTTACACCCGGAAAAACCACTCCGCACACCCCCCTTCATCCTCGACACCACCACCGAGAGAAGTCTGGCACATCCCGAGGCACCACCACGGTGCCGCCAGCAAGAACCCGACGACCCCCAACCCCACCACCGTAGCGGCGTCGGACCAGCACCACTGCCAAGGACGAGAAGGGGAGCAACCAGTCGAAGAAGTCGCCGCCCGCACGCTGGACTCCCCGGGCCCACCAGAATCCTGCCGCAAGGCACGGATCCGAGCGAGACCGGGGGTCCCGCCGCCGCCGGCAGTGCCAAGGCACCGACCGAGACCACCGGCGCCCACCACCCGGCCGCCCCAAGACGACCGCCGCCGCCGACGGAAGCCGGCCGCCGCCGCCGGGGTTCCGCACCAACCACGACCGCCGCCCGCACCGAAACGCCGGCCGCCGCCCCCGCCACCCACCGTCGCGCGCCCCCCGCCGCGCAACCTCCGGATCCCGGCGGGACGGCGCCGGATCCGGAGGCCCACCCCTCCGCCGCCGCCGAGGACGCCGACGAGGAGGCCGACCGCGCCAACCACGAGCTCGCGTCGGAGCCGGCGAGACGCCTCACGCGAAGCCGCCGGCCGCCGACGCCGCCATGCCGGGGCCGGCGCCGCCGCGCGGCCATCGGGTCTCTCCACCCGCGCGAGACCGACGAGCGCCGCGGGGGAGGAGAGCCTCGCCGCCGCCGTCCCCCGGGGTCCGCGCGGAGTCCCGGCGGTCACCCCTCCGGCGACGGCGAGGAAAAAGAGCGAGGGAGGAGGGTTGGAGGGCGGCGGCGCAAGGGTTTCCCCGTGCCGCCTGGGGGGGGGGGGGCGACACGGGGAGGAGGTTACTTTTTCTCTAGGAATAAATGGAACAAACACGCTCCTCCGCTCCCGGTACGGTGTCTTCCTAGCCGCTGTTCTGTACCATCATCCGTAGACTCGTAGACATAATACCTTAGGTGCTTGTTTTGAGAAATGAGTTGATCCATCATCTTCTCAATTCTCACTATTATTGTTTCATTTGAGGAATGAAATGTGTTGATCCCCCACCACCTCACCTCTGCTAATAGTTAGTATAAATATGAGGAATAGAGTCATCCCAGCAAATTTTGTAGGATCAACTTATCACGGATCATCTCATCTAGCATGAGGGAGAAGTGACCTCTAGTGCAATTGGCAAGTCTCCTTGGGGAGGAACTTACCACACTCAGGTGTCTAACTTTGTGTTCTCACCTTGTTCAGGTGAAGTTTATACTTTATTTTTTATTTTTTTTATTTATTTTTGTTTTTTTGGGTTCAGGTGGAGTTTATACTTCCCCCGTTGTCCACTCTTATTTTTTCATGGAGGTGGTTCGTTCCATAAAAATGCTAGTATCTTATTGAGCTGCTGTACTATACGTACCTGCACAACTTGGAGAATATTAGACTTGTTTACCAAGGATTCTCACAGCCCACCAGCAGAATCTTTCTTTGCATTTCAGTAGGGGCAAAGAACCTCCTTGAGCAACTTCCACGAGTCTCCCAGGCCGGGTCGTCGCTGGTCGGCGGGCGTCTGGCAAGCAAAAAGCCTGGCTGGGGACTGGATGGTCGGCGGGGGCGACCTCTCTCACTTTGTGTGGTCTGTGATGGCAATAGTATAACGACGACACGGTGCGTCACGGAATATTCCATATTTCCATCATCTTGCCATTTTTCAAGTCTTGCTGGTTTCACGGAATTTTGTCATTTGGCATTTTGTAATGTACGGAGTACTAAACTAATGTACTAAAGCGACAAGAGTATTTGATTCCTGTACCCACTGGTGTCAGTCAGCTGCAAGTTGCATTACTGTAACAAATTAATTATGCTAATTAGGTTCAGCACATAAAGTTACACTCATATGTGAAAAGGTTTTACAAATAAACTTCATTTAGTTCTCCATGCATAAAAGATTCCTTTCTCCGAAATTTTTGGAGAGGAATCTAAACACGATCTTTGTCCGATTATTGGTCACCGCCTGTGTGCATACTGTACTTTGAGCTCGCTCTTCTTGAAGTAAGGTTTCGGGAACAGGTGATCCGTTCGTTTCTATAATTAATCATGTTATTTCTTTTTCCCCTTAGAAAAAAAAGAATGAGGCAGCACCGTTCATCATTTTCATAAACTAAAATTAAAGAAAGAAAAAAAGAGAGCTTGCATCAGTCTTTGAATTGTCGATGCTTCCGAATGTTCTGCTTGAAACGAACGGGGGTGAGCCCATTTGTCGTGGAAACGTGCAATTGAAGATCGATGTACGTACAAGTCCATTGCCATATGGTGGTGTGACTACTATAGCTGGAAGGAACGGCAAGCGCGTGCTGTCGACCTGACGAACGAGAGGGCCACCGGTGCCCAAGGAAAACACCCGAGGAAAACCCTGCAGTGGCAGTACCATCCACAGATTGATGAGTTGATGACAGACCTCGTGGACAAGGAATTGAACGAAAGCTAGCACCCCTGACTTCAACGTCAACTACTGGAGTCGTGAGAACAGAACGGAAAAGTCGAACCCCGACTCGAGGCTTTCAGGTCGTCCCGTCCGAATCCCATCGCGCTGAGCTGAGCGCGAACACGATGCTTCGTTGCGATCAGCGACGGAGCCGACCGACCGAGGCCGACGAACGCCACGGACGGGGAGCGAGCGATCAGAGTTCGGAGCAAGTCAACCTGTACGCCCGGGAGATCGAGGGGTGTGCTCGCGCGCGGTCTCGTGCTGCTGCTACGGTGCTCGCTTCCGGAGTTCAGCAGACGAGAGCGCCCGGCGACGCCCACGGCTCCTCGTGGCCCCCTGCAGCCCCGCACGTCGTGGCCATGGCACTTGGCAGCGTCAGCGGGAACGACCCAAACGAGGCCAGCGCGCGCATGCCAGCCGTGGCGGCAAGAGCATCGACTTGCGTTGCGTTCGCGCCTGGCTGGCTGATGTCTCTAGACTCTAGTTGACCGCGACTGGGTCCGGCTGGATCCTGGCGGGGCGACACCGGCGCGGAGGCTCGACGTGGGCCACCGCCGGGGGTATGTAGTAGCTGATGTGCTTGGGCGTCGTATCGGACGACGTGCGCTGGAGTTGTGGACCTCACGGGCGCGGCGTTGCCGCCAGCCATGCATTTCCTGTTGCACTGGTACCAGTGTACCACATAAGACTGACTCCATCAAGGAGTTGCAAAACGGGAGAGGCAATCCTCCATTTGCCTCATACGCAGGTGGAGGCAAAACCATATGTATCACTTGACTGTTCCTCTCGCGCGCCGCTTGTGAAAGGGGAGGGAGGGGAGACACCGCCGGAGGGGAGGCTGTCGGACCGCCTCACCATGACCTCGAGGTCCTCGATGCCGGGATTTGCAGGAGACGGTGTCAGGATGTCGAAGAGAACGTCGCGTTGGGGAAGCCGCCGCCACCAAGGAGGCCGTGCTCGCCCGCCGGGCGCCATGTTGGGGAAAGGGAAGGAGTAGGGGCGTCGTGGCGGCGGCGGTGTCGTGGCACCCTCCTACGCTGATTCGAGCTCGACGAGGAGCGGCCGGCGGAGAGCGGAGTAGGCGAGGAGCGGCCGGCAGGGAGCGGAGTAGGCGAGCAGATCCCACCGCTGCCGCCCTCCATCTCTCTAGATCTCCGCGGCTAGCACCCGAGGAGGGAGCCGAAGGTGAGGGGGTCGCGCCACCAGTCCTCCTCTTGGCCGCCGCCGCTGTCGGGGACAGCCATAAGGATCCCTCAAACAACCAGGGAAAACCCACTTACTTTCGGAAAAAAACAAAACGCAAACGAACCTAAAACACGCGTAAGATAAACTCACGGGCCCACGGCCCTGGTGGCCCCAACGGCCCACCAGACAGTCGGCCCAGCCACCCTCGGGCAGAACTCCGCTTCGCTCGAGGGGCACGACACTGCACTGGCAAACCTCCGCCTCGCTCGAGGGCTGGTCACCCCCTCGGGTGAGGTTCCTCCTGGCTTGAGGGCTGGTCGCCCCCTCGGGTGAGGGTCCACCTCGCTCGAGGGCCAGTCACCCCCCTCGGGTGAGGTTCCGCCTCGCTCGGGGGGCTGGACGCCCCCTCGAGCGAGGTTCCGCCTCGCTCGAGGACCTCATGGGCTCGCCGCCTCCATACCTGCTCCCCCGACAGGGGCATTTAATGCACTGACATTTGCAGGCACCCGGGTCAAAGACGAATCCACGCCACGCCCCTGACGCGCCTGGGAATCACGCCCCGGCGCTGTTCTGCCGACTCCCCCAGTGAGGCCATCCCCGCCACTGTGCGACGCCGTGCGGCATGGCTGGTGTCAGTCCCGTGACACTGTGCCGCCCACTCTCGTACGGCTGACGCACCGCGCCCTCAAAAGAGGACGACGGAACCCTCGAAGGGGGGACAGACGTCTATTCCACGCTTGTCGTATGGGCCTCCCTAGGCCCACTGCCTCGGTGGGTACCAGGACCGACTACTCGGTGGGCCCCTGGGACTACTCGGCTTGTGCCACACGGCACCTGATGGCGTGAAGCTCAAGGACTGCAGTGGAGAAGTACTCGGATATGAAGCTATACATGTCATGTACTACGTAGATAACTCCTAGCCGTACCCGACTAGTACTCTCTTCTCAAACCGACTTGTAACCCTGCCTCCCGGCTATATAAGGCGAGGCAGGGACCCCTCTCTCTCATACGCATCATCTTGTAAACACACCCAATCAATCCAGAGCTACGCAGCATACAAAACGTAGGGTATTACGCACCTCGTGGCCCGAATCTGTCTAAATTGTGTGCCATGTGTCTCTTCCTTCGAGTTACCGATCTCGGCGAGGCCACATTCATCTACCTCGGGTACTCCCCTTGGTAGGTTGCCGGTCTAAAACACCGACAGCTGGCGCGCCAGGTAGGGGATCTCACCGAAGATCTCATGGCGAACTCGACGACTTCAATCTTCATCAAGCCAATCGTCGCTTTCAACCGCGGCGACACCTTCGTCTTCGGGTCCTGGGTGTGCACCGCTGACGGCGCCGGATCCTTCCAACGCCGCCTCACCATGACTCCCAACCCGAGCACTGGGCTCGTGACGCTTCCCGAAGTAGTCACAAGCGAACTCGCCGGAAAATTCGGCGAAATTTCGCTCTACAATCAACACACCGACTTCGAGCTTGGATCCGACTCCAACTCGACGTCCCCGTGGGCCATCGCATGCGAGCCGGCTACTGAACCATTGTGTGCGGACTTCCCACTCCACGAGCACTTCCCATACGGCCTCTGCAACGCTGGCAAGGCCCATGCGAAGGCTCTCACAGCGTGCCGGGCCGACAAGGAGATCATCTCCGACTACACCTCAGACTCCAACCTGAGGACCATGTGTGGTTCGAGGACCGGTGGATGGTCGCTTCCTTGTGTGATGAGTGATTGACAACGTTGTGTGGACTGATTCTTGGCTAAGTATTGCAGGTGCAGGTTGCGGCTTGACTGGTGTTGGTGCAGGTGAAGAACAAGCACGAAAGGTCGTCGCCGGTGAGGCCTCGGGGTGTGCGAGAAGACAAGTAGGCTTCGTTCGAGGGACCCGGTGGCCAGCGGGGTCAAGTGCGGGCCGCATGGTGGCATGAACAGCAAGATGAAGTCGTGGACGGTTTCTTGGTTAAGCCTCAAAACCAAGGTCGAGCCGGGACTACGTGGGAGCCAAGTCATGAGTGGAGATTGGCAGAGGCTACACCGAGTTCGCGGGGTTTCCGGTGGTTCACCAGAAAACCACTGGGTTCCTTGGTTGATCCACAAAGCCAAGACCGGAGAACCGAAGACGGAGGTGCAAGCGGCACTCGCACCGGTCTGACCGGTGGGTCTGACCGGTCTGACCGGTGAGGAGCACCGGTCTGACCGGTGTGCGACGACGCGTCCGAATCTTCGAAGCGGAGGACACGCGTCGGGATCGCATGGCTTGCGTCGAGGCTACGCAGGGTGCGGTCGCCGGGCATCCGTCCGATGGTGAAGACATCAAGAATTCCAAATCCGCCCTTGAGGGGCTTGTATCCCTAGTTAGTAGAGAAGGGCGTTTTAGACATTCGGTTGCCTCCATATAACCCAAGAGGTGAGAGGATGTCAGCCAACTCTTGGAACCCTAGCTCATTAGTTTTCCTATTTTTTCCACCTATTTCCCTTAGGTTTTCCTTAGGACTAGCAAGAGAGCTTCACGGAGAGATCTTGTAGAGAGGGATGGATGATCGGGCGGCTTGCTAGACCTTGTACGAACCTTTGTTTCATGTATAGATGATTCGGCGTGGTTCCTCAAGGTTTGGATGTGTTTTCCCCGGTTGTTCTTGGTGGTGATTTTCGGAGCCCTCTCTTTGTGATTCCTTTGGGTTGTTTTCGGGGCCTTTCTCTTGGGGATTTGATGGGGGAAATTTGTGGGAACCCTTCGTGGTTCTTTGGGCTGTGATTCCCCTCCCAAATCCGTGAGTAAAGGTGCTCGATTTTGGGGGTTTCTTGAGTTCTTGGGTTGGAAGTGCTTTCGGCGGGATTTCTTCGATTCCTCCTTTTTGGACGAGTTTTGGTGGGATTAAACTTGGCTATGGACTCCTCATGAGGTGTTCCTAATATCCCCAAAGTCTTGTTCAAGTCCGTGGAGTGATTCGGGAGATCGAGATTTGGATTTGGGGGAGTTGACCCGCGGGTGCTGTTCATCCCGAGCTGCCCAGGCTACACCGGTCTGACCGGTGCTCTTGACCGGTCTGACCGGTGCGAGCCCTTATGGGTTTTTGCTCGGGTGAACGTCTTGGTGTGTTTGTTGTTGTCCCGTGTTGCTGTTGTTTCGAGTTTGGTTCCGTTTGGTGGTCGGTTGGCCTGTTTGGTGCCTTGGGGGCTTTCAGGCTGCCATCGGTCTGACCGGTGTGTCTCACCGGTCTGACCAGTGTAGAGCCACTTAGTGGAAGTTGCTCGGTTTCACCGGCCAGGGGACCGGTCCGGCGGGTGGTGCTCACCGGTCTGACCGGTGTGGGTCTGTAGACTCGAGGTTTGGTTTTTCCGCTGCGTTTCTCGGGTCAGAAGGTTGTGTGTTGGTTCCTAGGTCCAGTGGCACTCCAGTGGCTACGTGGGCTTGACCAACCTTGGTAGTGAGTCGGAGACATGTGCTGGAAGCCGCGTTTGTCTTGTTGGAGTTTTCATCTCCTTCGAGAAGAATTTTTATCGGCTCCCATTCACTCCCCCCCTCTCTGGTTCGCCGTATCGGTCCTTCAAGTGGTATCAGAGCCGGTTCGGGTCTTTGTTGACTCTAACCAATCTAAGATCCAAGGATGGCGTATCAGGAACGGGGTTCGGGTCCTCCACACTTCGATGGCAAGAACTACCAGATGTGGAGCAAGCGGATGGGTGCTTTTCTCCGCGGAAAGGGTCAGATCCTTTGGGATGTCACGGTGGACACAGGCTATGTCCAGCCGGTTGATTTCCTCACTCCAGGATCGAGGGACAACTTCGACGCCAACAATAAGGCGGTCGATTACTTGTTTCGTGCTTTGTGTCAGCCTGAGTTCGATCGGGTGCACACCGAGCACTTGGCTTGTAGGATTTGGGTGGTGTTAAAGGAGGCTCATGTTGGGAATGCCCAGGTTCAGGCACGGATGTATGCGACCTACCGGAGAGAGTACGAGAACTTCAGTCATCTCCCTGGTGAGTCCATCGATGCCTTGTTTCAGAGGTTCACGTTGGTTGTGAACAACATGAGGGCCAATGTGGACGTGCTCCCGTACGATGATCATGATAGAGCGGTCAAGCTCCTACAATCTTTGGATCGTACGATTTGGGGCGGAAAGTTTGAGGCCATTGTCGAGTCGGAGAAGTATGACACTCTGACGGTGAACGAGCTGTTCTCGAAGCTCAAGTCGGCTGAGGTGGATAGGGGCATGACTGCCAAGCTCGAGGGACCAACTGATTCCCATAGTCTTGCCCTCGTTGGTGGTTCCAAAGGAAAGGCTAACTCTAACCCATCCACCAGGATGTTCTCCTTTTCCTCTTTGATGTCTATGCCAGATGAGGAGTTTGATGACCTTGGAGAGGACGAGCTGGCGCTGTTGACGAGGTGGTTCGAGAGGCTGCACGAGAACCGTGTGAACATGAGGAGGAACACGAGGACGTGCTTCCAGTGCGGCAAGCCAGGACACTTCGTCACCGACTGCCCAGAGAAGGCCGAGAGCAAGGACAGCTACAAGCACAAGCCGAGGAACGATGGCAAGTACCGGTCGAGGCGCGACCACAAGAACAAGTACAAGGACGAGCGACGATCGAGGAAGAAGGAGAGCCGAGGCAAGGCCCGAGCGATGGTTGGAGCGAGCGACGTCGACTCCAGTTCCGCATACTCCACCTCGATCTCGAGCAGCAGTGAAGACGAGGGAGATCGCCGCAAGAACAAGAAGTCGTCCAAGAACCCGAGGGGCCGGAGCCGCCGCGAGAGATGGCTTCTGCACCATGGCGCTGAGCTCCGGCAGCAAGAAGAGCACACAGAGCGACTCGGACTCTGAGTCCGACGACGAGGTGCGTGATGAACTTCCCTTCTTGCGTCAGGAGAATGAGAGGCTTGGATCTTTGCTCGATAACCGTGATGACATGCTTAGAGAGGTCAAGAAAATGAGGAAAGAGCTTAGGGCTTCACTCGAGGATGCTAGGACTAGAGTGGCTGAGCTAGAGACACAGGTGCTTGATAGCAAGCTTGAGATTGATTCGCTTAAGGCTAGCCCTGTTGTTTCTGATGAGAATGATTGTGCTGATTGCTCCATATTCCTTGCTGATCTTGCTTTGTTTAAGGAGAAGCATGCCTCCAAGTGTGAGGAACTAGATGTGCTTAGGGTTGAAGTGGTTGAGCTTAAGTCTAGACCTGCTTTGCTAGGTGCTTGCACTTCTTGCCCTGTTTTGCATGCTAAGATTGATGAGATGCATGCTTACACTAGTTCGCTCGAGGCTAAATTGAAGGAACCCATGCCTACATCTTGCTCTACCTGTGAAATGCATGCATTGAAAAATTTGGAGCTTGCACATTATGTTGATCGTTTGCAGGATGAGAATGATGACTTGAGGAAGTTGATGGGTTGGCTGTCCGGTCATGAGCCTCAGTTGAGGATGATGATCGAAGCCTTTAAGAGGCAAGATGGTGAGGGGCTTGGGGCAAACAAGGTTGGTGAAGGAAGTGGAGAGAATATCCCGGAGCCACCAAAAACCCACCACAAAAATGATTTCCCACCAAAACCTAACCATCTAAGGAACCGACTAGACACAACCCCAGCTCCACCCGTGTTTCCTACACCCACAAATGACCTACAAAAGCCTATCAAGTTTGTGAGCACTTCGGGGAAAGTGTTCTTTGGGAAGGAGAGTGAGAAGGCTAGTGGTGAGAAACCGGTGGAGGGTTTGAGTGGAGAGAAACCAAGTGAGGGCGGCCACATCCCAAGCCTAAGCCTAAGCTTGTGAGGTTCCATTGTGGCTATTGTGGGAGAGATGGCCATAAGGAGGAGTTTTGCTTCAAGAGGAAGCGAGAGGAGAGAATGGCAAAGGAGTGGGCTAACAAGGACAAGTACCACCCTTCCGATGGTGTACTTGAGCCTCGTATGCAGATGCCCAGGGGCAAGGTGAGTGTGAGGACATTTCGTGCTTGGGGAGAGAAGAAGGCTGCAGGTGGTGCTGCTGTCCAGGTCACACCGGTCAGACCGGTGTGGGGCACCGGTCAGACCGGTGCGGGCACAGACGGAGACAACTGTTTGGGTTTCGAGCTCATACAGGTGCAAGGGTTGTTTCAGGTGGTCGTGGTTCGGTGGTTGGGGCTGGAAAGGGTGCGGGTGGTCGGTTGCTAGGCGTTCTCCTCCTCGTGCTCAATACGGGGATCGGAGGAGTCGTGGCTTTGAGTTGGAGAGGAAGGACGTTCCACGGGCTTTCTTGCGTGGATTTGGTCCTCCTCCAGGCAGAGAGGGGTGGTTCCCTCAGGGTGGTTACCATGGTGGTGTTCGTGGAGGTAGTTTTGGTAGGAGAGATGCTTTGGTTGGTGCTAACCCCACTTTCGAGCAAATGGCTCGACACTGGTTTTCCTCCTTTGGTACTAACCCTTGAGTCTTTGAGTCGTTTGTTCGCTCACGTGCTTATTTTTGAATTTCAGGTGGGAGACTTGAAGAACATTTGGTTGATTGACTCCGGTTGCTCGAGGCATATGACCGGAGACATGGGGTGGTTCTCAAGTCTCGTCCCGGTGGTGACGAAGAGGTACATCACCTTTGGGGACAATGGGCGTGGGTGTGTGCTTTCAGAAGGTGAGATCAAAGTGAGTGACAAGATCACTCTGAGGCGTGTTGCTCTTGTTCAATCGCTGGGGTACAATTTGCTTTCTGTGTCCCAGTTGTTGGATGAGGGCTTTGAGGTGTTGTTTCGGCCAGGTAGTTCTCGGATTGTGGACTCTCGAGGGGACCTTGTTTGTATGGTCGTTCCCGAGGGTCAGGTGTTTCGTGCTGATTTTTCTCAGTCTTCGGGTGTGGAGCGTTGTTTCTTGGCTGGTTCTTCGAGTGAGTTGTGGAAGTGGCATAGGAAGTTGGGTCACTTGAGCTTTGACCTTTTGTCATGCTTGAGTAAACTCAATTTGGTCCGAGGATTGCCACGGTTGAGGCTTGAGAAAGAGTTGGTTTGTGCTCCGTGTAGACATGCCAAGATGGTGGCCTCTTCTCACCCGCCTCTCACCGATGTGATGAGCGAGCGTCCATGCGAGCCGCTCCATATGGACCTTGTTGGCCCGGCTCGTGTGCGATCGCGGGTGGGAAGTGGTATGTCCTTGTTGTGGTGGACGACTATTCTCGGTATGCGTGGGTGTTCTTTCTGGAGGATAAGGGGGAGACGTTTGGTTTTGTTCGAGATCTAGTCTTGAGGTTGAGGAACGAGAGGCACGGAGATGCCATACGAGCTATCAGTAGTGATAATGGCTCGGAATTCAGGAACTCTCGTTTTGAAACCTTTTGCCATGATTTGGGTCTTGAGCACCAGTTTTCGAGTCCGTATACGCCTCCCCAGAATGGTGTTGTGGAAAGGAAGAACAGGACCTTGTGCGAGATGGCTCGGACGATGCTTGATGAGCATAGGACTCCGAGGAGGTATTGGGCTGAGGCGGTGAATACCGCGTGCTATGTGTCGAACAACGGGATATACCTCGAGTGCACAAGAAGAAGACATGCTATGAGTTGATGCATGGTCGCACACCCAAGGTGAGTCACTTCCATGTCTTTGGTTGCAAGTGCTTCATTCTGAAGAAGGGCAGGAAGTTGGATAAGTTTGAGGCTAGGTCTGTCGATGGCATTTTCTTTGGTTATGCATCTCATTCTAGAGCATATCGTGTGCTCAATCTTGAAACTAACCAAATCGTGGAGACTTGCGAGGTAACCTTTGACGAGACAGAGCCACGTAGTCAGCTTGTCTTTGAGTGTGCAGGTGATGATGAGCTTGGCGAGGAGATTTTTCAGGAGGAGGAGCATGAACATGGTGATGATGAAGATGGCGGTGCGGTGCCCCCGGCTGAACATGTACCCACTACTTCGACTACGATGATGGATGGACCCTCTGCTACACATACGACGACAAATCAAGAACGAGGAGAAGGCGATGTTGAGGGGGGAGGTAGCTTCGAGGCGAGAACCTCCCCGGCGAGTTCAAGTGGATCACCCGGCTTCGAGGATCATCGGCGACATGAATGAACGCACTACACGGTCGAGGGTTCGAAACAATTCCCATTTCGCTCATGCTTGCGTTTGTTGCTTCTTTTGAGCCCAAAGACATTGGACACGCACTATCCGATCACAATTGGGTTAATTCGATGCATGAGGAGTTGGAGAACTTTGAGAGGAATCGGGTGTGGGAGTTGGTTGACCCTCCCCCGGTGGTGTAAGCCGATTGGTACAAAGTGGGTGTGGAAAAACAAAGAGGGAGAGAAGGGTGAGGTTGTGAGGAACAAGTCGAGACTTGTTGCTCAAGGGTTCGATCGGGAAGGAGGGGATCGACTACGAGGAGACCTTTGCTCCCGTAGCCCGTTTGGAGGCGATTAGGATACTTCTAGCCTTTTCTGTGGCTAAAGGGTTCAAGTTGCACCAAATGGATGTGAAAAGTGCTTTTCTGAATGGTGTGCTGGAGGAAGAAGTGTATGTGAGGCAGCCTCCGAGGTTTGAGAGTGAGAAGTACCCCCACCGGGTGTACAAGTTGAGGAAGGCGCCGTATGGGTTGAAGCGGGCGCCTAGAGCTTGGTATGGCGAGGGTTGAGGGGGTTCTTGTTTGAGAGAGGCTTTGAGATGGGGAAGGTCGATCGGACCTTGTTTTTGCCGAGGGCGGGCGAGAGATATCCCGATTGTGCGGGTGTACGTGGATGATATTGTCTTTGGTGGCTCGTCTAACTCTCTTGTTGCAAGGTTTGCGAGATGATATGAGCGGGAGTTCGAGATGAGCATGATGGGTGAGTTGCGGTTCTTCCTCGGGCTACAAATCAAGCAATCAAAGGAAGGAACATTTGTGCACCGGAGCTAAGTACACCAAGGACATTGTGCGGAAGTTCAAGATGGAGGACTCCAAGGCTATGACGACGCCGATGAGTACGACTACGGCTCTTGATGCGGACGAGGAAGGTGAACACGTGGACCGGAAGGAGTACCGAGCATGATCGGGTCACTCCTCTACTTGACGGCGACGAGGCCGGACATACGAGTTCTCGGTGTGTCCGTGCGCTCGTTTTCAAGCGTCTCCGAGGACTTCGCATCGGCAAGCGGTGAAGCGAATTTTCGGGTACTTGCGTCACACTCCCGACTTCGGCCTTTGGTACTCCGCGTCCTCTTCTTTGGCGCTTCATGGCTTTTCGGACGCGGATTTTGCGGGTGTCGGTTGGATAGGAAGTCCACTTCCGGGACTTGCCGAGCTTTTTGGGATCTTTTTTGGTGTCTTGGTCTTCCATAGCGGTCGAGTGTTGCTCAATCCACGACCGAGGCCGAGTATGTTGCCGCTGCTAGTTGTTGCTCTCAGCTCCTTTGGATCACCTACACCATGAGTGACTTTGGTGAGGAGTATACCCATGTCCCACTTCAATGTGATAGCACCAGTGCCATAAGCGTTGCAAAGAACCCAGTGCTCCATTCCAAAACCAAACACATAGAAGTGAGGTATCATTTTCTGAGAGACAACGTCGAGAAAGGAAAGATAGCTTTGATCCATGTACCCACACATGACCAACTAGCCGATATTTTCACCAAACCCCTAGATCAAGCAACTTTCACTCGTTTGCGGGGGGAACTTGGTGTGTGTTTGATTTCTTGAGTTGGGTGTGTGGGAGCTCTCTTTTGCCAGTGGTGTCGAGCCCGTTTTGCCTCCCCTCGAGGAGCCGGTGGTAGCATATGTATAGCTCTTCTTTGTGCATTTCTTGCATTTGGCATGGCATATGTAACATGATGTATAGGCATCCTTGTATCTTAGATTGCATGCATTTTGTATCATATGCATTGGTTAGGAAAAGCTTCTCTCATATACATTGTTCACCATGGAATGATATATATGTCTTTGTGAGCTTGTTTGGTATGATATGGTTAGTTTGGCTTAGCTCTTGATGATCTTGATGAATAATCCATGGTTGATAGCTATGCTTTTGAAAAATGTCACATGTATGCTCTCTCATGTGTAAATGCCTTTATATGATCTTGACATGTTGTAGTGGCTTTGTTATGCTCACTTTGTGGTTGGATAGCTAGTTTATTGATCATATGGGGCCAAAGGCTCATTTGCCATCATGAATGTTTAGCCCTCTTGACTTATCTTGTGAAGGAGCATAAGTTCCTTTTTGTCGCAAAGACATTTCATGTACCATTTACAAATCTGAAAATGAAATGAAAAATGCTTGGAAATGTGCTCCCATGTCATATGTGCTGAATTTAATTTGCTTTGGGTGCTAAACCGTTGCATGATGCCTACCAATGAGAAGTCTCATACATAGAAGTAGGCACATGGCTCGGTGGCTTTGACATGACATGAGGTGCTTGTGGGTGTTTGTGGTGGTCTTATGATTAGAATGGCTGTCCTAGCATGAAGTTTGTGTGGCTTTGCCATTTTGATATGCTTTGATCATGTTTAGGACTTTGCTCATGAGAGGCAAGTTTTTAGCAAAATTGCCAAAATCCATCTTAGCTTCGTCCAATGGTTGTGAAACTTGGTGATCATGTAGTTGAGATCGATACGAAGCCGTAGAGTATCTAACTTGCTCATTTGGACATGTGTAGCATTCTTTGTTGAATTTTGTCTATTTGAGAAGCTCTAGGTTGAAAGTTTTGCATTTTTGGCTTGATTCATGCATTGCCAACAAGGGGGAGAAGTTTGAGCTTGAAATGGCTTGTTGGACGTGTTTAGAAGGTTTTCGAGTGGTTTTGAGCCATTTACGGGCTCTCGTTGTACATCGGTCCGACCGGTGAAGAGCACGGTCGGACGGTGTTAGTGCTGGTCTGTACACATGTTAGGCACCGGTCGACCGGTGGTGATGACCGGTCCGACCGGTGTGAGTGAAAGTCTTTGCTGTGTCCGTTTTCAAGTGATTTGCATGCATTCGTCCAGGGGGAGGTGCATTGGTTCAGGGGGAGCTTGCATGTGTGCAGGGGGAGCTCTTTGTGGTTTTTCGAGCTTTGTTTCGGTGGTTTGCGCTCTTTGCTTGAGCTTTGCTTTGTCTCGGATGTGTCGAGCCGTTACCCTTGCCTAAGGGGTCCAAGACTTGTCTTCTTCAAGTGATCTTGCTCTTTGCCTTTGTTTGGCTTTCGATCGCTTGTTGGAGTTTCTTTTTGTTCGTTTCTTTCCTTTTTCTTTTCTCTCTTGTTACTTTCATGTGGGTGTTGTCAATGCACTCATCAAGGGGGAGATTGAGGACCATGTGTGGTTCGAGGACCGGTGGATGGTCGCTTCCTTGTGTGATGAGTGATTGACAACGTTGTGTGGACTGATTCTTGGCTAAGTATTGCGGGTGCGAGGTTGCGGCTTGACTCGTGTTGGTGCGGGTGAAGAACAAGCGCGAAAGGTCGTCGCCGGTGAGGCCTCCAGGTGTGGAGAAGACAAGTAGGCTTCGTTCGAGGGACCCGGTGGCCAGCGGGGTCAAGTGCGGGCCGCATGGTGGCATGAACAAAGCAAGATGAAGTCGTGGACGGTTTCTTGGTTAAGCCTCAAAACCAAGGTCGAGCCGGGACTACGTGGGAGCCAAGTCATGAGTGGAGATTGGCGGAGGCTACACCGAGTTCGCGGGGTTTCCGGTGGTTCACCAGAAAACCACTGGGTTCCTTGGTTGATCCACAAAGCCAAGACCGAGAGAACCGAAGACGGAGGTGCGGCGGCACCGGACCGGTCCCGGACCGGTGAGGAGCACCGGTCGACCGGTGTGCGACGACGCGGTCCGAATCTTCGAAGCGGAGGACACGCGTCGGGATTGCATGGCTTGCGTCGAGGCTACGCGAGGTGCGGTCGCCGGGCATCCGTCCGATGGTGAAGACATCAAGAATTCCAAATCCGCCCTTGAGGGGCTTGTATCCCTAGTTAGTAGAGAAGGGCGTTTTAGACATTCGGTTGCCTCCATATAACCCAAGAGGTGAGAGGATGGCAGCCAACTCTTGGAACCCTAGCTCATTAGTTTTCCTATTTTTTCCTCCTATTTCCCTTAGGTTTTCCTTAGGACTAGCAAGAGAGCTTCACGGAGAGATTTTGTAGAGAGGGATGGATGATCGGGCGGCTTGCTAGACCTTGTACGAACCTTTGTTTCATGTATAGATGATTCGGCGTGGTTCCTCAAGGTTTGGATGTGTTTTCCCCGGTTGTTCTTGGTGGTGATTTTCGGAGCCCTCTCTTCGTGATTCCTTTGGGTTGTTTTCGGGGCCTTTCTCTTGGGGATTTGATGGGGGAAATTTGTGGGAACCCTTCGTGGTTCTTTGGGCTGTGATTCCCCTCCCAAATCCGTGAGTAAAGGTGCTCGATTTTGGGGGTTTCTTGAGTTCTTGGGTTGGAAGTGCTTTCGGCGGGATTTCTTCGATTCCTCCTTTTTGGACGAGTTTTGGTGGGATTAAACTTGGCTATGGACTCCTCATGAGGTGTTCCTAATATCCCCAAAGTCTTGTTCAAGTCCGTGGAGTGATTTGGGAGATCGAGATTTGGATTTGGGGGAGTTGACCCGCGGGTGCTGTTCATCCCGAGCTGCCCAGGCTACACCGGTCTGACCGGTGCTCTTGACCGGTCTGACCGGTGCGAGCCCTTGTGGGTTTTTGCTCGGGTGAACGTCTTGGTGTGTTTGTTGTTGTCCCGTGTTGCTGTTGTTTCGAGTTTGGTTCCGTTTGGTGGTCGGTTGGCCTGATTGGTGCCTTGGGGGCTTTCAGGCTGCCATCGGTCTGACCGGTGTGTCTCACCTGTCTGACCGGTGTAGAGCCACTTAGTGAAAGTTGCTCAGTTTCACCAGCGGGGACCGGTCTCGGCCGGTGGTGCTCACCGGTCGCCCGTGTGGGTCTGTAGACTCGAGGTTTGGTTTTTCCGCTGCGTTTCTCGGGTCGGAAGGTTGTGTGTTGGTTCCTAGGTCCAGTGGCACTCCAGTGGCTACATGGGCTTGACCAACCTTGGTAGTGAGTCGGAGACGTGTGCTGGAAGCCGAGTTCGTCTTGTTGGAGTTTTCATCTCCTTCGAGAAGAATTTTTATCAGCTCCCATTCACTCCCCCCCTCTCTGGTTCGCCGTATCGGTCCTTCACAACCCCATCTCCGGCTACTACTCGGACTCCTACGAGTTCGACTTCGGCTCGGACCCCGACGAGCCTGAGTCCGGAATTCCACGACTGAGCAACCTCTGTCAGGACCAGCCACCAGCCTGGTTATAACATCTACGCCCGCCGGGAGATTCGTCTACTGGCCAGACCGCAAGCCTGCAGACCTGACAGACGGGAACTCACACTGCGTCGCCTACCTCGACTCGCTTCCCTTCCAGGAGGGAACACCACTAGCTCCAGTGGAAGAGCACACTCCAAAAGAAGTGGCGACTACGGACTCCAGTCTTGGCTCTCCTGATCGACAAGTCTTCATGACTACCAACGAGACGCCGGGACCCTCAGGGACACGACTTGACCGCTACCTCGAAGATATCTCAGCAGACGAGTTGTCTGCCAATGCACCCGCAGACGAAACCAACGACGACAAGAACGCCCGACGTAAGCGCAACAGGAAGCGTAACGAACGGCGTCGACATCTCCGTGAGAGCCTCCCCACACGGAACCTCACAGAGGCACTTAACCAAGTCGAAAGCCGGGTGCATACTACTCCTGAACAGTGCCTCATGTCTATCACCACGATAGCACGTCAGGCTCAGGGGATGCGCGCGGGAGAAGTCATCGCCAAGCTCGCGGAGGACGCCTACTTCATGAGAGTTGACAACAGAGTCACTCAAGTGCCTCTCCTCAGAACTCGCGAAGCCGACCATGAAGCCACAAGTCGTAGTCCAGCTGGCAACGGACGCAACCGTACTCGAGGAGAACTACCACAGAATCCCAACCGCACTAGGGCATCAGCTGGTGGACCTTCTCAGGGTGGCAACAGCGCCGGTGGCGCTGGCGGCAGCCGCACCGTGGTGGCTCACGGCGACGTCGGTGGCGGAAGCAGCGGCGGCGGGAGCTCCTCACACGGGGCTGGAAGGAGAGCCGGTGGCGGAGGCAATCGCGGAGGCCGAGGCCACGCAGACAGCCACGTCACCGGTGTCTCACGCGACGGCTACGACGCCCGCCGCAGAATTGAAGAAATTCGACGCAAGAAATCCTCCACGACAGGCGAGAACGACGGCTTCCCCGCCTTCTCTGCTCGACTTCGCAATCTGCTCCTCCCAGAGAAATTCAAGCCTCTGGGAATCACCATGTACGATGCGAAGCAAGATCCAGCCCAATGGCTCAGATGCTATGCCCTCTCGATTGAAAATGCTGGTGGCAACAATGACACGAAGTGCCTCTACTTCCCCTTCTGTCTGGACCAAGCTCCACTTACATGGCTCTAGTCTCTCGAGAAGTACTCGATCTACAAGTGGGACCAGCTCAAGGAGCAGTTCACCAGTAGCTTCGCAGGCGCCATGGGACACTCGGGTACTCGCATGGACTTGGCTATGGTGAAGCAGGAACAGGGCGAGACCCTACGCAAGTACATGCGGTGTTTCTTCGACAAACGCACCACAATAGTCGATGTCACCGACAAGAAGGTCATCAACCTCTTCCAAGACGGTCTCTACCACCGTCGCACCTTCGAAGACTTCGGTCGCCGCCGCCCGAGCTCCATCACCAAGCTCAAAGACATGATCACTTCATGGGCCGACGAAGAAGACAAGGCGAACGCCAAGTACGACACTATTTGCGGCAAGAGCAAGCAATACGGGGGCGGCAGCAACAACAACAACCGGGATCAAGGCGGTCGCAACAACAACTACTCGGGTCCTAATTGCAAACGCAAGTCAGACAACACAGTCGCGGCTATCCAGCGCCCTGCGAAAGACAACTCGAAGAAGACCTCCGACGGCTTCAAGGACTTGCTGAAAGAGAAGTACCCGTGGCATCTGGAGGGCAACCACACTACCGAGCAGTGCTACCAACTCCAGTGAGCACTCAAGGACTCTCCAGACCCACGGCCTCCTCACGACAAGAAGGGCAAGAAAAAAGCCGACGAAGGCAACGATGACTTCCAAGAACCCGACAAGACGGTGAACGTCCTCTTCGGCGGACTACCCACCAAACGGTCTCAGAAGGCCACTCGACGGGAAGTCTTGAACATCGAACCAGCGGTTCCGACCCCTCTCAGGTAGTCGGAGGTACCCATCACCTTCTCCCACGTGGATCAATGGACAAGCTTCTCTGAACCAGGGTGGTTTCCTCTCGTTCTGAAGCCGGTAGTCGCGGGCTCCAGACTCAACAAGGTACTCATCGATGGTGGGAGTGGGCTCAATGTCCTCTTCACCAAGACCTTGAAGAAGATGAAGCTCGACATCACTCACATGCTCACCAAGAGCACTTCGCCTTTCTACGGCATCATCCTTGGGAACGCGGCTATTCCACTGGGCTCAGTGGTCCTGCCAATCACCTTCGGGGAAACCAGAGAAAACTACCGCACCGAGTACATCAAGTTCGAAGTCGCGGACTTCGAGACTTCCTACCATGCCATCCTCGGCAGACCAGCTATCGCCAAGTTCATGACGGTACCCCACTACACGTACTTGGTACTCAAGATGCCAAGTCCGGCCGGTGTACTCTCGCTACAAGGGGACTTGAAGATATCATTCGACTGCGACACAGAAGCCGTGGAACTTGCAGCCACCAATCAAGTACCCAACACCATGATGGAGATCTATGCTGCATCAAAGAAAGTTGCCCCAAGTGAACTCGACATCCCAGAGAAGTCGGACAAAGCCAACAAGTCTCAGCCATCCGAGGAAGTGCAAGTCAAGGCAATCGATCTTGGGACAGGCGACATCAGCAAGACTACCATGATCGGGGCGGGCCTTGACCTGAAATAGGAAAACGCGCTCGTCAGCTTCCTCCGGGCTAACCGAGACATCTTCGCTTGGAAACCAGCGGATATGCTAGGGGTGCCCAGGAATCTGTTCGAGCACTCACTCAACGTCGACCCTAAAGCTACCCCGGAACGACAACACTTCCGCCGTTTCGTCGACGACTGACAAGATGCCATCAAGAAGGAACTCGCCAAACTACTCGCGGCTGGCTTCATCAGAGAAGTCTTCCATCCTGAGTGGCTCGCCAACCCCGTTCTTGTCCGCAAGAAGAACTCCAACGAGTGGAGGATGTGCGTCGACTACATCGACCTCAACAAGCACTGCCCCAAGGACCCCTTCGGGTTGCCGCGGATAGATCAAGTCATTGACTCCACGGCAGACTGCGACCTGCTCTACTTCCTCGACTGCTACTTCGGGTACCACCAGATTGCTATCAAGGAAGAAGACTAGGAGAAGACCGCGTTCATCAACCCGTTTGGCGCCTACTGCTACACGACCATGTCGTTCGGGTTGAAGAACGCCGGCGCTACCTACCAGCGAGCTATCCAGGCCTGTTTCAAGAGACAGCTCAACAAGAACATCGAAGCCTACGTGGATGACGTGGTCGTCAAGACCAGAAACTCCGACACGCTCATCGCCGATCTTGAAGAGACTTTCGCATCCTTGCGAGAGTACCGCTGGAAGCTCAACCCGAACAAGTGCGTCTTCGGCGTACCGTCGGGAAAACTACTCGGCTTCATCATCAGCCACCGCGACATTGAAGGCAACCCCGAGAAGATCTCCGCCATCACCAATATGAAAGCTCCCACCTGCATCAAAGATGTGCAGAAGCTTACCGGGTGTATGGCGGCCTTGAACAGATTAATCTCGAAGCTTGGAGAACGGGGGCTACCCTTCTTCAAACTACTCAAGCATCAAGAGAAGTTCGTGTGGACCCCAAAGGCAGATCAAGCTCTCGCTCAGCTCAAGGATTTCCTATCCAAGCCACCAGTCCTCACGGCTCCTCGCAAAAAGGAGCAGCTACCGCTCTACCTCGCTGCGACTACTCACGTCGTCAGTTCTGCCATCATTGTCGAGCGGCAGGAAGACGGCCATGCCTACCCAGTCTAGCGACCAGTCTACTACGTCAGCGAGGTCCTGTCGGAATCTAAAGCACACTACCAACCAGTACAAAAGCTACTGTATGCAGTGCTCATTACCTCGCAGAAGCTACGACACTACTTCCAGGAGTACTCGATATCCATCGTCACTGACTACCCGCTCGGTGACATCCTGCGAAACCAAGATGCTACCGGAAGAATCTCCAAGTGGGCAGCCGAACTCGGCGCCCTCAACATCGACTTCAAGCCACGAACAGCCATCAAGTCGCAAGCACTAGTCGATTTCATGGCAGAATGGCGGGAGAATCAGCTACCAACTCCAATTGAGCGACCAGGGCATTGGGTGATGTACTTCAACGGCTCACTCAAGCTCGAAGGTGCGGGTGCAGGGGTACTCCTGATTTCTCCAACGGGCGAACAACTCAAGTACGTCTTGCAGATCTTTTGGAAGGTCTCAAACAATGAAGCTGACTACGAAGCCCTACTACACGGGCTCGGCCTCACAACTTCTCTGGGCATCAAGCGACTACTAGTCTACGGCGACTCTGCAGTGGTCATCAACCAAGTCAACAAGTCTTGGGATCGCAACAAGGAGAACATGGACGCCTACTGTCTAGAAGTCCGCAAGCTCGAGAACAAGTTCTACGGTCTCGAGTTCCACCACATCGTCTGCGACAACAACGTTGTCGCGGACGTCCTGTCAAAGCTCGGTTCTACTCGCACTCAAGTACCAGCGAGTGTCTTCGTCCACGAGCTTCACACGCCATCCATCCCGGAGCCGGCGTCTACGACCATTGACCCAGCGCATCCGCCAGCTGGCCAGGAGGTCATGATGATCGACGTGGACTGGCGACAACCCTTCATCAACTACATTCGCGAGCAGAAGGTTCCCATGGACAAAAACTTGGCTGAGCAGCTCATCCGCCGGGCCAAGTCCTACGTTCTAGTCGGGGACAAGCTCTATAGGCGGGGCACCACTTCTGGAGTACTCATGAAGTGCGTTCCCCAAGAAGAAGGCAAGGACATCTTGGAGGAGATTCATAAAGGCGTCTGCGACAACCAAGCATCTTCACGTACGCTAGTCAGCAAGGCCTTCCGATGAGATTTCTACTAGCCCACAGCTCTGGGCGATGCCGAGGAACTCGTCAGAAGGTGCCAAGGGTGCCAATACTTCGCCAAGCAACAACACGTCCCGGCCTACAAGCTAGTCACCATAGCACCAACCTGGCCTTTCGCCTGCTGGGTGCTCGACATGATTGAGCCTCTTCCAACTGCACCAGGAGGATTCAATAGAGTTTTGGTGGCCATCAACAAATTCACCAAGTGGATTGAAGTCAAGCCGGTCACCTGTCCCAAGGCCGACAGAGTACTCAACTTCTTGGATGAACTCGTGCACCGCTATGGACTACCCCATCGCATCATCACAGACTTGGGCTCCAATTTCAACAATCACCAGTTCTGGGAATACCGCGAGAACAGCGAGATCGACGTCCGGTACGTCTCAGTCGCCCACCCACGGGCCAACAAATAAGTTGAGCGCGCCAATGGGATAGTACTCGACGCTCTCAAGAAGCGACTGCACGATGCTGCTAACACAAAAGGAGGCAAGTGGATCAAGGAACTGCCCAATGCACTCTGGGGCTGCGTACTCAACCCACCAAACCGACGGGCAGTCACCCTATTTTTTGGTCTACGACTCCAAAGCTATTCTACCTGCTGACGTCATGTGGGAGTCGCCGACAGTAGAGCAGTACGACGAAGGCATATCCGAAGACAGCTGACGATTTGACATCGATGGACTCGAAGAAGCTCGCTGCGCCGCCCTCATCCAATCAGCAAGGTACCTAGAGGGTATCCGATGATACCACGATCACAACGTCAAGGAACGCTCCTTCAACATTGGCGATCTAGTCCTCCGCCGCATCCAGAACACGGAAGGACTACACAAGCTCGGCTCGCCATGGGAAGGTCCCTTCATAGTCGCAAAGGTGACCGGACCATGCTCGTATTGCCTCCAGACACTTGAAGGCGAAGACATCAGCAACTCGTGGAACGTCGACCAGCTCTGTCGATTCTACGCGTAGTCGCTCGACTACTCTGGGGGCTCAGGTCTACACGACTACCCCCGAGCCCTTCGTTGTAAGCGGCCTCCGGGTCCAGGCACTAGTCTCCAGACTACTCCACTCCGAGATCCAGCGCTAACGGCTACCAACAGATCTCGGGCTCAGGGCGTCAAGGACTCTAGCAGCGGTCTCTCAAGAGACCATGCACTTCTAGATCCAGTCTATACGGCTACTAACGGATCTACAGCTGTAAGCGGCCACGCGCCCTAGCACTACTCTAGCCGTAGGCGGCCTCCAGGTCCTGGCGACTTCACTTGTAAATAGCCCTGGCCATCCAGGTGTACTCTCTCAGTAATAAAGTTCGAATCTTGATCAACTCATTTACTGTGTCTCCCTCAACAGGTTTACTACCGAGGACTACTACTCGCAATAATTCCAGGATGGGCACTCCGCACATACACACCGCGACAACGAGTACTCATTTTCAGAAGATCTTTTCATTAAAACTTAAACAAGTTCATTACAACTTTGTTTATATACAATTACTGCTACAAGCTAAACCTACAGGATAACCACTGGAGGTTCAACTTCTTCGCGACTTGCTCTGTGATCGGCGCCATCTGCTCCAGAAGCTCTGTGTACTACTCATCTGTGCATTTGGCGGCTAGTCCACCTGCGACTACATCCACCGGAGCCTTGGGGAAGTATGACTTGATGAACGCCAAGACTTGGTTCGGGATGGATTTCGTCAAATGCTTGACATAAGTAGCCAGGCGTCCGGGGGCTTCCTTCAGCCGGTCAACCAGAGGAGCTCTTTGGCCCGCCCGGGTGTGGCACCAGTAGCCTCGCGATGGGGAGCGTGGCTTCTTTGAGTTCTTTGAGCTGCCCCCGCAGCTTTTCGCAGTCTTCATTCAGCTTCTGTAGAGATTTATAGCAGTTGACAAGGTCACGATCCGAGGCAATCCGAAGCTCCATGTGCATATTACATTCATAGGCCAGCTGCTTATAATCGTACTCAAGTACCTCGCGAGCATCCTTCTCTCGGTAGAAGAGGTTCTTCATATCGACCTCCGATGCCTTCAGCTATTCTACTCGGGCCTCAAGATCTGCAAACAACTCAAGGGGAGATGTCAGACTACTATAAGGGTACCCACAATAAGTACTCAATAGGATGACATCAGCATACCTTTGTTCTTTTGGCGCAGCGACTTGTTCTTGTGGACCAACTCATCGCTCTTCGCCTGCATGTCTTGTACTTCATTGTGGTACTAGGCGAAGGCACCATCAAGCTTGGACTGGAGCATGGCGGAGTGCTTCCTGGCCCTATTGAGTTCTTTCTCCAACGTCTCTGCCCGGAGCACTGTATCACAATACCCCTGGAGCATATCGGACTTCTGTCGGGATCTCTCCACAACATCCTGCAGAAGGAAATATTTATTACTCAGGTACTACAGTCGGGCGGAATTCGACTACTCAAGGGTCCTGTTACGTACCTTCATCCATTGCTCAGCCCGGCGCATCGACTCCAAGTTGCGGGCTACCGTCGCCGGGTTGATAAGGTCATATGCGAGAAGTTCGAGCCCATCGCGACTAGTTGCTGTGGCCTCGGACATCGGCACCGAATGGATCGGCTTCGCGTCCTGGATTTCCGGCGAGAGGACGACTACGTCCAAGCTCATCTCCGGCAGTGCTTCATCACGCACCTCTTCTGTCACCCTAGGGGCTGCTGTCTCCGCTGGCTCGGTCACAGCCTCTGTGATCACCTCGGCTTCAGGCACGACGCTTTCAGCCGGCACGGCTTCAGGGATTACACTTCTCTCGACTTGTGTTCCTGTCAACACAAGAAATACAATATCAGTATTCGGGGGCTATGACTACTACTTGAGGTAGGCTACATCAACGCAGTCTACTTACCTTCTACTACACTAGCTTCCGGCAGCGTAGACTCTGCGCCCGGAGCCGCGGTCTCGGCCTGAGAGAGGGGAGCGGACTCCTCGGTAGTAGGCGTTGGATCTCCTTCAACCGCTGCCGTGCTGGGTTCATCTCCTTCCTAGGATAAATCAGTCGACTTCCTGCACAGTACAAAATTGGTGGTCAACCAAGTAAGATTACCAAGTTACAAGTACTACTCGGGAAAGGTTTTCACTTACAAGCTAGATCGGATGACAGTCACGGTCGGAGCGCCAAGTATGCTGGCGATGTCTACAAGCCCGGCTTCGGCGGGCGCCTCTTCTTCAGCTTGAGCCGCTACTGGTTCTTCGGCACCAGTAGTCGGGCTCGTTTCTGGCCTGCTCTCCACGGCCGGTGCCTGCGGCTCGACAACTCTAGTCGTCCGCTGTGTCATTTGCGACACAAGTTCTTGTACAGTGGGGGCTGGGCTGCGACTTCTATCAGCCGGCTCGCCCACCGTCTCCCAGTCATCTCCTTCCCCTTGATCAACGGGGTCGGATGGTGGAATCTCCTACGAGAACTCAGAATTCAATTGTCACCATACACAACACCTCAAGACAAGTACTCGACTACTCTACTCGAGGAGCTTACCTCTTGAGACGTAGTCTCGGTGACCTTCAACTTCTTGGCGACACGTTTGCGTGCCACATTGCGCGTCCTCCTCGGCGGCGCAGGGAGACTAGCTTCCAGGCTAGTCGGTGGATCGTCGACAAGGGGAACATTGGGCAGTCCAGGACGGCTGAATATGGACCGCAGCTGAAAACGCTCCTGCAGCGTCTCCCTGTCCTCCTCGTCGGACGTATCTTCAATGGTGACGTTGTCGTCACCCTCGCCGACTTCACGGCGCTCCTTGCCCTTGCCCTCTTCTGGAATATTTACAAGTCGAGGGGGAGAAGTAGGGTCGGAGACAAACTTCACAATGTCATCCTGCAGCAAACAGTTTGGGTGATCACGACTACTACAATACAATCAGTACTCGGAGACAAAGTTCGATTACCAACTGTGACAACCCGCCCAAGAAAATACCGTACTATCTCCTAAACCAATCCACTTTGGTCATTCAGCAATAATAAAGTATCATCCTGTCGTTAGTCGCCGGGTTAACGCCCGGTAAATCACTTGAATAGCAACAAGGATCGAAGTATATGCATTAAAACTCACTCGAAGGTGAGTCCACAGATACAACATCATTAACATCCAAATTCGTACCTCGAAGGGTTTAATTATTACAAACCAAAGTGTTTGCCATAACGAAATAGTTCAGAGTTTTGGAACAGCGGAAATAAACTAACGAAAGCAGAACCACCGCAACTGAAATAGTCCATGATGCTCTCAGTAGTCGTCCTCCACCCACTCCAGCTCCTAGCCGGGCGGGATCTCTCCGAGCCACACATCACCGAAAGCATTACCTGGATCAACATATTATAGCAAGGCTGAGTATGCTAATACTCAGCAAGACTTACCCGTTGGTGATAACTACTTCACCAACTCTAGACAATGAAAGGCTTTTGGCCACTTGGTTTCTTTTTGCTAAAAAGTAACAAAGAGTATGTCCTTACTTTCAAGATTTTAGCACAAGTTCTAGTGGGTTTAATCTTTACTACATTAGCCAACTAGTACAGACAAGTTGTACAATACAATTAATCAAGCATAGTATTCATCAACTTCCATCATTAGGGATCTCATGGCTAGTGGAGTAAGTAGTCTCAGATAACGGTGAGAGGCCGACAATCGATTGATTCAAACCTTGAAAGTTAGACCTAAACACACGGTAGGTTGCCCCCACGAGGACAACTTCCCAAGCAGTTCCCAAAAATCCTCAGGTCGGGATCGAATCTTACAGTCTTTGGTGCAGGCTATCCCACATACCCCGCGAGGCACCCGGAGTCACCGTACACCACCGGTAGCTAGCCGTGAGACGAATCCCAAGAGTAGTAATAGTAGGATCCCTCGCCGCCTCATTAAGGTACTAGGCTTACCAGTCCCATTCCCGACAAGTGCTTAGTACGTTCAAACACTTAACCCACAATAGCCATTGGACCGGAGCCCAAATCCTATGCTCTTACCACATGAGCAATCCAATTAAGGATATATTGCGATTCCTATCTAGGAACCTATTCTCGAGAGTGAGGACATTACCCGACTTGTAAGGGTCCTATAGCTTAGTAGCTATCGACCTATCATACTAGTAAGGACAAAGGTACCTAGGGATCATGCATCTAGGGTTCCATTCAACTCCTGAACTTAAATGCACAATCATCCATAGATAATTGAATAAAGAATTTGAAAACTGGGTTAGATGCACCAGAGCTTGCCTTCGTCAGCTAAGTTAGCCTGGGCACCCTCGGTGTCGTCGACCACTTCCACGTACTGCAGCGAAGCTTCTGCTCCTTCCTCGGATTCCGGGACAAGGGAGTAGTCACCGTCCGGAATATCTACACGGAATGCAATGCAAGTTCAGGTGATGTGACAGTTTGTTATCCAACTCTTGTTGGTCATATTCACCTTAACAAGTATCTAGATAGTACATCTCTTTTAGGGAGGTTATTAGTTATATATTATTCATTCTTTTATTGCACATTTGAATAAATGTTCCTTTGTACTTGATATTTTATGTAAAGGTTTATTCCTCTTTCCCTTCACTAGCAAGGGTATGAACAATATTTTTATTCATGAATCAATTCCTTATCAGCAATGGTGTTTTATTAATCTTAATTAAGTTAGGTAATACTTTCCCAAAAGGTAAAAGAATTAAATAGGGATTTTCCTTATTAAATTGCTCTTTAATATTAAAAAGGGCTTTAAAGCTTTTTATTAAGTAACAAATTACAAAAAATTTAAAGAAGTGTTCCTTAAGCATATCAACACCTATACTGGCCCACTGGACCCAATTGTAATGCTTGGAAGCTAGGAAATTAAATACTATAGAAAATAACAAGACTAGCTAGTGATTCAAATTAATGCATACAAAAATAAATAAGCATCAAAATGATCCAAACTTTCTCGTGCATGCTCTCTGGTCCTAAACAAGCCTAAAGAACCAGAATGTACACCTAAAAACTCTACTGATCTTGCTTCAATAATTTACAAAGGAAAACATGCACAAATTAAGAATAAATAATTCTGTTAAACTAAAAATCATTATTAATTCACAAGAGGTGTGTTTTGACATAACAAGACGGCATGCACAAGTTGGGCAGAAAAACATAAATATATTTAGCTCCAAGAATCATCTAGGCAGTTTCTGCAGAAATGGACAACAATTTATATAGCAAGATTTACTTGATAACTTTGTGCAATTTTTGTCACAGGAGCTAGTCATGGCAAGATATACAACATATCCAAAATTTAGATACAGAGAAGTTGTAGCTTTTGAGTTATGGAAGATCTAGGTATTTCACAATCCTATTTTTCATGTTAAAAATATCTAGAATCAGACGTTGTGAGAATAACAAAAGTTGTAGTATCTTTCACCATGAATCCAACAAAATTGGTTTTGCATTTTTATTATTTTTCTACAATTTTATACGAATTTTACAAGTTTCTGCAGAAGGTCAACACTATTCCAGAACACCTTTACACGTAGGCCCCTAGAAGTTTAAGATGCTTACCAAGAAATCCCTGGTTTGTGATTTGGTCCTTAGAAAGAGTTGTGGCTTCGCAATGCGGTCCCTGGGCGCCGGCCGACGGCGGTCTGGCCAAATTCCGGCGAAGCCGCCGGCCGGGCCGGCCGGCGCGGGCGGGGGAGGGACCTTGGGCCCCTCGCGGGCCGATTCCCGCGCTCGGTTTGGGCGGGCGCCACCGGCGAGGCGGGGCGCCGGCGGCCGGGCGCGGTGGCCGCCTCGGCCCGCCGTGGCCGGCGAGGTGGGGCGCCGCGGGAAAGGCGGGCACGCCGGCGAGCTTGTGTAGGTGCAAGGGAAGGTGGGAGCAAGCTTGGTTTGGGGGTGCAGCCGGCCGGACCCGGAGCTCGCCGCGGCTGCCATCCATGGCACCGACGGCGGCTCGACTGTGGCATGGCGCGAGGTGAGGAGGGCGGTGACCCTTTTATGAGCGACCGGGGTGTCTGTCAGCGACCACAAGACCGATGGCGACGTCCCTAGGAGCGTGCGCCGACCTCGGGAGGAGCGAACAGCAGGGGGAGGCACGATACCGACCGGCGGTCCGTTGGGCGCTCGCCGGTCGGCCGGCGCGCGCGCGAGGAGGGGGCAAGACTTCGAGGCGGCCTCGGTGGGCACGTGGCCTAGGGAAGGGGCGGCCTCGGGACGCGGCCGGTGGGCTCGAATGCCGAGGGGGCGGGCGCCGGCGCGCGGCGGCGCGGGACGCGGCGCTCTGGCGCTCTGGAGCGCGGGCGATGTCGCAACCGACGTGTTTTCGTTTGGACTGGCCCTGTTTGACTGACCGTAACTCGAATTTTTGCAACTAAAGTGCAGTGAGTGATCAATAGGAAAGTTGTAGATTTAACTACCCTCTACAACTTTCACAAAGGCTCTAGGGTGTTTTTCTCTACGGATTTTGTAGGAACGTTGTGCCAACTTTGAATGCCGCCATGCCTCTGTGCACAGGAGGTACTGCCAGTTGACCAAGTTTTTCACCCTTTTCTGCTCAAAATTTGAAATGCCAATCTACACCAAAATTGTGTCCCTCAACAAGATGGACAACTTTCATAAAGGCAGATTTTGAAGTGTTTAGGTGAAATTTTTAGAACACGGCAAAAGTTCCGGACGACATTCGCCGACGTCAATTCTTAAGCGGGGTGTGACCGTGCCTTTGACCAAGGGTTGACCACGGGTGTGTGTAGACTTGGTCAAGGGGTTCAATAGGGTTTATTGGCGAGGTTTTCGAGGTGATGACCCAGGTTGACCTAGGTTTGACCACTGTCGGTTGGTTTGACTTGGCTGATTCGGCCATTAGCGCTAATGACGCTAATTAAAAACCTGGGGCGTCACAACCTACCCCCCTTAAGAAGAATCTCGTCCCGAGATTCAAAATTCCAAGGACAAGATAGAGAAATAGAGAAGTGGTCCTCTCGGATTTTCGGAAATTACTCTGAGGGAGCAAACACGATGGGATTATCGGGCGAAGAGTATAACCACCATCGGTTCAAGATTAGCCTGTAAGAGTAGTCAAAGACGGCAGGTAATGGAAAGCTTTCGCACGGAGCTTACTTGCGGATGCAGGTAGAAAGTATGGGGAGATAAATTGGTATATGATCTTTCAAATGATCTTGCTCACATGTTATTTAGGTTGCAACCTTAGGTGGCATTGCCGTGCCACTACAGTGCAATGCTTTTCGAAACGTGATGTGATGCACATGTTTATGAAGACACAATGCATATGCTCAGGTAGTATGGTGCTTTATGATGCATGTTAGCATGACTCAGTTACCCACCAAATGAGTTAGTGATTGAGAGGACAATCACAGGTTGAGAAGGAGTATGCGTGGAGATTCGCATTCTCACAACCAAGATACCTAGTGCGCTCCTAGTGGCAATCATGTGGCTGCAGCGCACATGACGCCCTAGGTTCCGTCACGGCACCTTTAGTTATGTGATAACAACGTCCCCAAACACCAGGGATAGAGTGGGAGATATTGAAACACTCCATGCGTATGCACGTTAGTTCACCCAAGGTTCCCAAATGCACATGCTATGCAAATGCATGCTCAAGAAGGGACATAATTATTTATTTATTTTTCAAAAGGTTGTGAGCAAGACCAATACAATAGGCTCATGATTGAAAGTTCAAGTATCATGTTTGAAAGTTCAAGTAACCGGACAAGGATATCTATACTAAGAATATCTTAGTGTTTCAACACGTTTAAGGACAACAAAGTTGGGGAAAATATAAATCGACGGAGATGACATGTTGATAGGAGGATCACCATTGAGATTGAATTCTAAGATCAAGACATTCCCACTGACACAACAGAATAGCATAAGTTCTTTTCTTATGCTAGGCAATACTGGGTAGTCATGTGTACAAGGGCACATTTGTATGTTAGAACTCGAAGCGAGCTCACATACATAATGACATAAAGTTCTGGCAGTTATGAACAAAAATTCATAACTTTAACCCAGAGCTCCAAAAATTCCCAACTTTTAGGTAGTAACTCATCAAGGTTAAGAGACATTTTTGGTACTCAGAGGTTGAGCTAGAAGGTTAGTAAGGTTGCTCAATTAGGCAAGGTTTTAGATCTGGTTCCGGGAAAGACAACAGGACAGAGGTTGACTAAACCGAGCATAACTTGAGATAGACAAAATTTATGACCGTGACTTGCTGAGCAGGAACTAGATTAGATTCGGAGCACTTTTGTTTAACACACCTATTTTAGTTACTCCTAGAACATGGTGCAAAGACAAGATGAACAAACTTTTAACAAATTTGGACAGCATAACAGCTAAGCACGAGAGGTACTCTAGTTTATAAAAAGCACACACTAGCAGAATCGTCCTTAGAGAGCATATAAAGGTTCAGTTTTGGGTCCATTTTAGTTGCTTCAATTTTTAATATGCATGCAAGACGTCCTATCCGACCTCACATGGCAATCAAGCCAAAAATCGAAGTTAGTGCCGGTGGCAAGGCTATTATTCGTCTCTCCCTATAATATCTAGTCGAGAGCTATACGGTACTCGCTTACGACTAATGAAGCGCTGTTATGTACCTGCAGAAAGCGAACCTTTCGTGCCAGCACGTCACGAAAGCGTCCACATACATTACCGTTCACTATAGAAACAACATCCATGCGTTAAGCCGCTGCATGGACAACGTCCAACCTCGAACACCCTCCGTTTGAATGGAGTGTATCCTTGCCTCGCATGATCGACATGCAGAATGCACACGTATGAAACACGTGGCGACAACACAACTCATAAATAGACGCGAAGATGGGATCTGTGTAATGGATCACTCCATCAACCCTCGCAATTCCCGTGATGCGGAACAACACACGTATAAAACACGTGGCTCATCTAGTTTGGTTGTGCAAGAAAATAAGTCTGACATAAAGTAATGTGCTGGAAGTTAGCAAAATAAACCATAGGTTAATTAAGCCACCTGAAAGAACCCAAAAATTCCCTCTAGGGTCTCTCGGTCTAGTTTATCCTTAGCGGAACAACGTATTTTGGAAAATCAGACAATCTTGGCATACTTTATTCAAAAACTAGTGATTAAGGTTATTAATTAATCTCTGGTGCATATAATTGCTCTGATGCCAACTATGACAACCCGCCCAGGAAAATACCGTACTATCGCCTAAACCAATCCACTTTGATCATTCAGCGATAATAAAGTATCATCCTGTCGTTATTCGCCGGGTTAACGCCCGGTAATTCACTTGAATAGCAACAAGGATCGAAGTATATGCATTAAAACTCACTCGAAGGCGAGTCCAGGGATACAACATCATTAACATCCAAATTCGTACCCCGAAGGGTTTAATTATTACAATCCGAAGTTTTTGCCATAACGAAATAGTTCAGAGTTTTGGAACAGCGGAAATAAACTAACGGAAGCAGAACCACCACGGGAGGCCATCCACGATGCTCTCAGTAGTCGTCCTCCACCCACTACAGCTCCTAGCCGGGCGGGATCTCTTCGGGCCACACATCACCGAAAGCATTACCTGGATCAACATATTATAGCAAGGCTGAGTATGCTAATACTCAGCAAGACTTACCCGTCGGTGATAACTACTTCACCAACTCTAGACAATGAAAGGCTTTTGGCCACTGGGGTTCTTTTTGCTAAAAAGTAACAAAGAGTATGTCCTTACTTTCAAGATTTTAGCACAAGTTCTAGTGGGTTTAATCTTTACTACATTAGCCAACTAGTACAGACAAGTTGTATAATACAATTAATCAAGCATATTATTCATCAACTTCCATCATTAGGGATCTCAAGGCTAGTGGAGTAAGTAGTCTCAGATAACGGTGAGAGGCCGACAATCGATTGATTCAAACCTTGCAAGGTTGACCTAAATACACGGTAGGTTGCCCCCGCGAGGACAACTTCCCAAGCAGTTCCCAGAAATCCTCGGGTCGGGATCGAATCTTACAGTCTTTGGTGCAGGCTATCCGGCATACCCCGCGAGGCACCCGGAGTCACCGTACACCACCGGTAGCTAGCCGTGAGACGAATCCCAAGAGTAGTAATAGTAGGATCCCTCACCGCCTCATTAAGGTACTAGGCTTACCGGTCCCATTCCCGACAAGTGCTTAGTACGTTCAAACACTTAACCCACAATAGCCATTGGACCGGAGCCCAAATCCAATGCTCTTACCACATGAGCAATCCAATTAAGGATATATTGTGATTCCTATCTAGGAACCTATTCTCGCGAGTGAGGACATCACCTGACTTGTAACGGTCCTATAGCTTAGCAGCTATCGACCTATCATACTAGTAAGGATAAAGGTACCTAGGGATCATGCATCTAGGGTTCCATTCAACTCCGGAACTTAAATGCACAATCATCCATAGATAATTGAATAAAGAATTTGAAAACTGGGTTAGATGCACCAGAGCTTGCCTTCGTCAGCTAAGTTAGCCTGGGCACCCTCGGTGTCGTCGAGCACTTCCACGTACTGCAGCGAAGCTTCTACTCCTTCCTCGGATTCCGGGACAAGGGAGTAGTCACCGTCCGGAAGATCTACACGGAATGCAATGCAAGTTCAGGTGATGTGACAGTTTGTTATCCAACTCTTGTTGGTCATATTCACCTTAACAAGTATCTAGATAGTACATCTCTTTTAGGAAGGTTATTAGTTATATATTATTCATTCTTTTATTGCACATTTGAATAAATGTTCCTTTGTACTTGATATTTTATGTAAAGGTTTATTCCTTTTTCCCTTCACTAGCAAGGGTATGAACAATATTTTTATTCATGAATCAATTCCTTATCAGCAAGGGTGTTTTATTAATCTTAATTAAGTTAGGTAATACTTTCCCAAAAGGGAAAAGAATTAAATAGGGATTTTCCTTATTAAATTGCTATTTAATATTAAAAAGGGCTTTTAAGCTTTTTATTAAGCAATAAATTACCAAAAATTTAAAGAAGTGTTCCTTAAGCATATCAGCACCTATACTGGCCCACTGGACCCACATGTAATGCTTGGAAGCTAGAAAATTAAATACTATAGAAAATAACAAGACTAGCTAGTGATTCAAATTAATGCATACAAAAATAAATAAGCATCAAAATGATCCAAACTTTCTCGTGCATGCTCTCTGGTCCTAAACAAGCCTAAAGAACCAGCATGTACACCTAAAAACTCTACTGATCTTGCTTCAATAATTTACAAAGGAAAACATGCACAAATTAAGAATAAATATTTTTGTTAGACTAAAAATCATGATTAATTTACAAGAGGTGTGTTTTGACATAACAAGGCAGCATGCACCAGTTGGGCACAAAAACATAAATATATTTAGCTCCAACAATCATCTAGGCAGTTTCTGCAGAAATGGACAACAATTTATATAGCAAGATTTACTTCATAACTTTGTGCAAGTTTTGGCACAGGAGCTAGTCATGGCAAGACATACAACATATCCAAAATTTAGATACAGAGGAGCTGTATCTTTTGAGTTATGGCAGATCTAGGTATTTCACAATCCTATTTTTCGTGTTAAAACTATCCAGAATCAGACCTTGTGAGAATAAGAAAAGCTGTAGTATTTTTCACCACGAATCCAACAAAATTGATTTTGCATTTTTATGAATTTTCTACGATTTTCTACGAATTTTACAAGTTTCTGCAAAAGGTCAACACTATTCCAGAACACCTTTACACGCAGGCCCCTAGAAGTTTAAGATGCTTACAAAGAAATCCGTGGTTTGCGATTTGGTCCTCAGAAAGAGTTGTGGCTTCGCAATGCGGTCCCTGGGCGCTGGCCGGCGGCGGTCCGGCCAAATTCCGACGAACCGCCGGCCGGGGCCGCCGGCGCGGGCGGGGAGGGACCTTGGGCCCCCGGGGGGCGATTCCCGCGCTCGGTTTGGGCGGGCGCCACCGGCGAGGCGGGGCGACCGGCGGCCGGGCGCGGTGGCCGCCGCGGCCCGCCGTGCCGGCGAGGTGGGGCGCCGCGGGAAAGGCGGGCACGCCGGCGAGCTTGTGTAGGTGCAAGGGAAGGTGGGAGCAAGCTTGGTTTGGGGGTGCGGCGGCCCGGACACGGAGCTCGCCGCGGCTGCCATCCATGGCACCGGCGGCGGCTCGGCTGTGGCATGGCGCGAGGTGAGGAGGGCAGTGACCCTTTTATGGGTGACCAGGGTGTCTGTCAGCGACCACAAGACCGATAGAGACGTCCCTGGGAGCGTGCGCCGACCTCGGAAGGAGCGAACGACAGGGGGAGGCACGGTACCGACCAGCGGTCCGTTGGGCGCTCGCCGGCCGGTCGGCGCGCTACGCGAGGAGGGGGCAAGACTTCGAGGCGGCCTCGGTGGGCGCGTGGCCCGGGGAAGGGGCGACCTCGGGACGCGGCCCGTGGGCTCGAACGCCGAGGGGCGGCGCGCGCGCGCGCGGCGGCGCGGGCGAGGCACGCGGAGCGGCGCGGCGCTCGGCGCGCGCCGGGAGCGCGGACGATGTCGCGGCCGACCTGTTTTTGTTCGGACTGGCCCTGTTTGACTGACCGTAACTCGAATTTTTGCAACTAAAGTGCACTGAGTGATCAATAGGAAAGTTGTAGATTTCACTACCCTCTACAACTTTCACAAAGGCTCTAGGGTGTTTTTCTCTACGGATTTTGCAGGAACGTTGTGCCAACTTTGAATGCCGCCATGCCTCTGTGCACAGGAGGTACTGCCAGTTGACCAAGTTTTTCACCCTTTTCTGCTCAAAATTTGAAATGTGAATCTACACGAAAGTTGTGTCCCTCAAGAAGACGGACAACTTTCATAAAGGTAGATTTTGAAGTGTTTAGGGGAAATTTGGAGAACGCGGCAAAAGTTCCGGACGACATTCGCCGACGTCAATTCTTAAGCGGGGTGTGACCGTGCCTTTGACCAAGGGTTGACCACGGGTGTGTGTAGACTTGGTAAAGGTGTTCAATAGGGTTTATTGGCAAGTTTTTCGAGGTGATGACCCAGGTTGACCTAGGTTTGACTATTGTCGGTCGGTTTGACTCGGCTGATTCGGCCATTAGCGCTAATGACGCTAATTAAAAACCTGGGGCGTCACACCGACCTTGTTTGGCGGACGAGCCGTGGAGTACTCGGGGACTGGGCTGGGCGTGTATGGTGGCATATGCTTGAAATTCCTACCCAATCTCTCGACAATGTTTTCATCATCGACTTCATTACCGGGCATCCTCGACGTGTCATCGTCGCCCGTATACTGGTACCCGAGGGTGTCGCGTGCCATCAACGGCTGCACCCTCCTCTTCATGAAGCTGAAGGCCATGTGTTCGGCCCTCTGCCCGGCTTCTCTCAAATCCTTGATCTTTTGCAGCAGTTCGGGTAGTTGAATACCCTCCTGCATCGTCGGCTCCGTGTTCCACCAGGGTCGATGCTTCGGCTGTTGTCCACTCGGCTTCAGCAGCTCCGGGTGGTGGTTGGTGATGTAAAACCACTTTGCCTTCTAGTCTTGGTTGGAGTCGATAAGTTTGTACAACAAGTACTGCTCGGTGGCGTCTTCTCGCATCTGGATGCTGGCTCCACCGACTACTCTTGGGTCGTTGGTGCTGGGCTGCGGCTTCAAGTGGAAGAATTTCCGGAACAAGATCCAGTGGGGCTTGATCCCCACGAAGGCTTCACAGAAATGGACGAAGATGGAGACATGAAAATCCCGTTAGGGTTCAAGTTCAAGTACTCGATACCGTAGTACTTGAGGAGACCCTTGAAGAAGTCGCTCGCCGGGAGGGCCAGCCCGCGCTCCACGAACCGGGCGAACATCGGGATCTCGTCGGGGTTCTTCTCCATCGGGTATGGGTCGCCCGCGGCGGTGCGCCACCTGTCCATCTCCTTCTCCCGGAGGAATCCGCTGTTCACCAGTACCAGCAAATCTTCGGTCTTCGCCTTGGACTTCTTCCACTCCTTGTTTGGATTGGGGCGTGGGGGAGACGTCGGCGGTGATGAATCCCGAGCAGATCTTTCCGCCTCGCTACAGGATCTTTTGTTCCCGGCGCCACTCTTCATGGTCTTTGACGGGGAAGACTTCATCCTCCAAGTGCACCAGGTCTTCACTCGCATTCGCTCGGGGGCTTTACTGGTGGTAGGCAGTGGCGGCGCGCGTGGATCTACACACTAAGGCGCGGTGGTAGTGGCACGGGTGGTTGAACCTGGGCCAGATCTGCTTCAAATAGCTACGAATGTGGGGGTGGAAAACCCTAAGGGTTTCAGCCTCTATTTATAACCCAACCGCCACCGCTACAACGTCCAGATGGATAAGTATCGGCAGCTGACTCAGCAGCGGCCTCCTGACCCTTCATCTTCCAGTAGTCGACGCGCTCTATCTCGGGGGCTCGGCTACGTATACTCAACTTCTTGGGTGGCGACAAGATTCAAGAGCAACTCAAGACACATTCTACAATCAAGATGACCCTTCAATTCGAGAGGAAGTACTCGACTCAAGGCTCGGGGACTCCGTGCCACGTGTCCTTCGGTTTTTTCTCCAGATTTTGCGGGATAATCTTGACAGAACTTCAGATTGACCCTCAGCTTGAATCTACGATTCGACCTAAGGCTCGGGGCTACATTCCATATGGAATGCGATTCTTCGAATTGCATTTTCCATATGGTTTCTTCTTCAAGACAAAGCGAGTATTATTGAAGACCTTCAAGAGAAGAACTCGAAGACGCTTGGGAACTACTCGAGAAGACTTCAAGACTACTCATGAATCAGCTGGAGTACCTTCCAGCCTCGGGATGCTTCAAGTACTCTTGAGGACTTTTGGCTTGTTGTACACGGGGATGCCTGAGGACTACTCGTCAAGGCCATCAAGACTACTCGAAACTATCCTACTCGACTACAAAGTACTCAGGGACTTGTCGTATGGGCCTCCCTAGGCCCACTGCCTCGGTGGGTACCAGGACCGACTACTCGGTGGGCCCCTGGGACTACTCGGCTTGTGCCACACGGCACCTGATGGCGTGAAGCTCAAGGACTACAGTGGAGAAGTACTCGGATATGAAGCTATACATGTCATGTACTACGTAGATAACTCCTAGCCGTACCCGACTAGTACTCTCTTCTCAAACCGACTTGTAACCCTGCCTCCCGGGCTATATAAGGCGAGGCAGGGACCCCTCTCTCTCATACGCATCATCTTGTAAACACACCCAATCAATCCAGAGCTACGCAGCATACAAAACGTAGGGTATTACGCACCTCGTGGCCCGAATCTGTCTAAATTGTGTGCCATGTGTCTCTTCCTTCGAGTTACCGATCTCGGCGAGGCCACATTCATCTACCTCGGGTACTCCCCTTGGTAGGTTGCCGGTCTAAAACACCGACAACGCTTGCCCAGGACTACGCCATGACGTCAGGCCAGCGGGATCGGTCACCTCCGTCGCCGTCGGTCCTGTGCGGCCGTCCCCGCCATCCCAACACCATCCCGGGCACTGCATTGCCATCCCCGACGCTGTGGGGGTACGGGACGACAAGACGCCACCACACCATCTGCTGTGTGCCCTACGACCTCCCGTGAGCCGCACCCTCGAGTCAGCGTACGGGCGACCACTCCACGGAAGACTTCAACACTGCCACCCTCGAAGCCGCTCCTGGGCGGACACAGGGCACGTCACGACACTCCGTCGGAAGCCAGATTCGCCTCGACGGCCGTCCACTCCATTGTACTGTGCGCCATACCGCCACACGTAGCTAGAACAGTGCGGCACGCCTATAAACTGCCTCCTCTTTAGCCTATAAAAGGAGGGGTAGTCCCCTGGCCGCTGGGGGACGGGGACAGATAGCATACACCAACACGCTTTCTGCCTTCTCCACGATATTGGCACTTGCCTCAATCAAAACCTCTGGGACCTGGAGGTACTCCATGGGCAGCTCGACCCCTTCCCAGTCGGATTCGAAATTCGGTTCTGGAGCCTGAACTTTCAGGCCACGGGGAATGACTACCTCATGCGCATCACTAACCGTGACGAGCTCCACCCGTGGCGGTCGACCGGGCCGGGACCGGTCCCCGTCACGCCTACTGCTGACGCCCCGGCGCCGCCCCGCGGGACGCTGCGGGCCCCTCAGCACCACGACGCCGACGACGCTCCGGCCAGCACTCACGATAGGCATGGAAGGAACGACGTCGGGCCGCGTGTGTCGCCTCACAACGCGACACGCCCGTCAGCGAAACGGCAACCGCACCCGCGGGGGAGCGCGCAGTTTCCGAGTCGCGGTTCCCCCACGGAATGCGCAACACTGCAATGGCGTACGCCTCGTCTGCCAGCATCGACTTGGCAGCGTACAGGGACCTTCCCGGCCACCACCTCCTGGCGGCCAGGAACTTCATCGCCACCACCAACGACGAGTCCTACCACGGCTCCACCAACGAGCTGCCACCTGCCACTTCGCATGGGTACGTGGAGTGGGACTTCTCCGGCATGCCGTGCCCGGTGATGTTCTAGCGGTTCCTCGACGCCGCGGACTACTGGTTCGGCTACTCCGACGATTCCAGGACCGGGAGCTACGACCCCGCGCGTGAGTGCTTCTTAGTGGTTGTCAACGACTAGGCAAACGACGCAAACGCGGCGGGGGTTGGCGACGGAGAAGCCCCCAAAACCCGGGAACTGGATTACCCCAGGGCCCGGAGCCGAGCGCGCCCCCACCTCGCTGGCGAGGAGCACTTACATCAACGCGCAGCTGGCCCAAGCGCGCGAGCTGGAGGCCAAGCTTGCAGAGGTGTACCGCGCGGTACGATTGCTTCGCGCCTCCATCACTGGAGAAGCTTCCGCGCGAGGCGAGCGCGTGCGCGAACTGGGCAGGCAAGCCCGCGAGCAAATCAGCGTCGACTTCGACGTCAACAACCCGAACATGCCCCCGCGAGTGAGCCAGAAACTCATCAGAGCCGCGACGCTGCTACGGGCCATGCCCGCTCCCTCGACGCCCGAGGCACAGATGCTGCACCGTGAGCGCAGGCATTCATCAAGCAGGCGGCCGTGCAACAGGCCGAGAGCTCGGCGTCCCGCATTCGCCAGCAGGGCAGTGCGCGGGATGACGGAGGCGGCCAGGGCTCCAAGGTGTCAGTGCACGAGGGCGGCGCGGCGGGACAACCCGCCAACCAGGGCCGAACGCCGGTTAGGGAGCAAATCCTTGACACACGCGGGCAGGCTCAGGACGGCGACACCCGCAACATCATCAACACCCGTCGAGCGGGCAATACGGAGGCGCGGGCATTGGTAGGCTACCACCCGCGGCGGGGCGGTTTGCTATGACAGCCGCGAGGATTGCTCACCGACGGCGGAGCCCCCGGGGACCCGCGTGTTCAGCCGGGAGATCCGCACGGCGAGCTTCTCGCAGCGCTTCCGCCAGTCCATGTCGATCGACAAGTACACGTGGGAGACGGACCCCCGTGTGTGGCTCAACGACTACCGCCTAGCATGCCAGCTGGGCGGAGCCACCACCGACGAGGTCATCATCCGCAACTTGCCACTACACCTCGCGGACTCGGCGCAGACGTGGATCGAGCACCATCCGGCCAGTCAGATCCACAACTGGGACGATCTGGTCCGCACCTTCGTGGGGAACTTCCAGAGGACGTACGTGCACCCCGGGAACTCCTGGGACCTGCGCGCATGCACCCAGAGACCCGGCGAGTTGCTCCAGGACTTCATAGGACGCTTCTCCAAGCGCTGTACGGAGCTCCCGAGCGTCGCCCAGTCTGAGATCGTGCACGCCTTCCTCGAGGGCACGACCTGCCGGGATCTCTTGCGCGAACTCGGGCGCAGCCCGCCGGTCGACTCCAATGAGCTATTCGACATCGTCACCAGTTTTGCTTCTGGCGAGGAGGCGGTGGGGGACATTTTCGACGACAAGAAGGGCAAGCGCGTGGACGGCATGCCCGCGGAGGGCAGCAAGTCCAAGGAGCCCCAACAGAAGCACAAGCGGAGCAAGAAGGGCAAGAAGCCGCGCCGCGAGGTGCATGCGCAGGGACGCGACGACGACAGGGACGAGGCCCTCGCAGTTGACCCAGCTCGAAGGGGTCCTCAAGCGGCCCCTCGAGGCCCCAGCGTATTCAACAACATGCTAAAGAAGCCCTGCCCGTACCACAAGACACCGGTCTACCACACCCTCGAGCAGTGCGACATGATCAAGAAGTACTACAGCCGCGCCGCCGCGAAGGATGGCGAGGCGAAGAAGGACGGCGACGATGGCGACACCGGCAGCTTCCCGGCGGTGGAGAACGTCTTCCTCATCTTCGGGGGGCCAACCATTGACATGTCCAACAGCCAACGCAAGAGAGAACAGCACGAAGTCCTCGTTGCGGAGAAGGCTCCTCCCTCCTTCCTCGACTGGACGGAGGACGCCATCACCTTCAGCCGCGAGGATCACCCGAACCGCATCCCCAACCCGGGTCAGTACCCGCTGGTCGTCGACCCGGCCATCGGCAACGCGCGGTTCTCCAAGGTGCTAATGGACAGAAGCAGCAGCCTCAACATCCTCTATGCTCACACTTTGCAGATGATGGGGATCGGGTTGGACCAGCTGCGGCCCAGCACGACGCCGTTTCATGGTGTCGCGCCGGGCAAGCGCGTCCAGCCCCTCGGGCAGATCGACTTGCCGGTTTGGTTCGACACGCCGGCCAACTTCCACAAGGAGACACTCACCTTCGAGGTGGTGGGGTTCAGGGGCGCATATCACGTCATCCTTGGGCGACCGTGCTACACCAAGTTCATGGCGGTCCCAAACTACTCCTACCTCAAGATGCAGATGCCGGGACCCAAGGGCTTCATCACCGTGGGATCATCGATTGAGCACACGTTCGACTGCGACGTCGAGTGCGTGGAGCACACCAAAGCATTAGCGCTGGATGAAGCGCTCGTGGCGAATATGGAGAAGCTGGTCAACGAGGACCTCGACTCTGCCACCAAGCATGCCGGTAGCTTCGAGGCTGCCGAGCAGACCAAGGAGGTACCCCTCGACCCCACTGCACCCGAGGGCATGGCATTGAGGGTCAGTTCCACCCTCGACCCGAAATAGGAAGTTGTGCTCGTCGACATCCTCCGCGCCAACGCCAACATCTTCGCGTGGAGCCCCTCGGATATGCCAGGCATCTCGAGGGAGGTCGCCGAGCACTCCCTTGACATCCTACCTCACTCCCGCGCTGTGTAACAACGACTGCATCGCTTTGACGAAGAGCGACGCCGGGCGATCGGAGTGGAGCTGCGGAAGCTCCTCGAGGCCGGGTTCATCAGGGAAGTCTTTCACCCTACGTGGCTAGCTAATCCTGTACTACTTAAGAAAAAGAATGGGAAGTGGCGGATGTGTGTAGATTACACTAGCTTGAATAAAGCATGTCCCAAAGTTCCTTTTCCTTTGCCACGAATTGATCAAATCGTTGACTCGACTGCAGTGTGCGAACTCTTATGTTTTTTTGATGCATATTCTAGGTACCAACAAATAAAAATGAAAGAGTTCGACCAGCTCGCGACTTCATTCATCACGCCGTTCGGGATGTTCTGCTACGTAACGATGCCGTTTGGTCTTCGAAATGCAGGCACTAGATACCAGCAATGTATGCAGCACGTCTTCGAAGACCACATCGGGCAGACCATTGAGGCTTACGTAGACGACATAGTCATAAAAACCAGGAAGGTGGATGACCTGGTTAGTGACATGCGCATGGCATTCGATTGCCTGCGAGCCAACGGGGTGAAACTGAACCCCGAGAAGTGTGTCTTCAGAGTGCCACGAGGCATGCTGCTGGGATACATAGTCTCCCAGCGAGGCATCAAGCCCAACCCCGAGAAGGTCGCAACCCTCGAATGGATGGGCCCGATTCAAGACCTTAAGAGGGTCCAGAAGGTGTTGGGGTGCCTTGCCGCTTTGAGCCGTTTCATTTCGCGGCTCGGCGAAAAGGGGTTACCCCTCTACCGACTCCTGAAAAAGCACGAGCACTTCTCTTGGACCGCTGAGGCCTAGGAGGAGTTTGACAAGCTAAAAGCGACGCTCGCCCATGAGCCGATCTTAACGCCGCCCCAGGATGGCGAGCCTCTGTACCTCTACGTCACCGCAACCACTCAGGTGGTCAGCGCCGTCATCGTGGTGGAGTGTACAGAGGAGGGGCACGCCCTGCCAGTCCAGAGGCCTATGTACTATATCAGCGAAGTACTGTCCGAGACCAAGGCATGGTACCCGCAGATCCAGAAGCTACTCTATGCGATAGTGCTCACGCGGCGCAAGCTCCGCCACTATTTCGAGGCCCACCCAGTTACGGTAGTCTCCTGCTTCCCGTTGGGGGAGATTATCCGCAACTCGGACGTGGCGGGCAGGATCGCCAAATGGTCTGTGGAATTGATGGGTGAAACGCTCGCCTATGCACCGCGCAAGGTGATTAAGTCCCAGATCCTGGCGGATTTTGTCGCCGAATGGACGGACACACAACTGCCACCGCCACAAATCCAAGCTGAGTGCTGGACCCTCTACTTCGACGGTTCGGTGATGAAAACAGGGGCAGACGCGGGCTTGCTCATCTCACCCCTCGAGGAGCACATGAGGTACGCGGTCCGCCTACATTTCCCCGCGTCAAACAACATGGTTTGAGTACGAGGCCCTTCTTTGCGGCCTCCGAATCACCATCGAGACAGGCATCAGACGCCTCGACATCAGGGGAGACTCACAGCTCGTGAATTGACCAAGTCATGAAGAATGCGAGTTGTCACAACGATAAAATGGAGGCATACTGCAATGCAGTACGAGCCCTCGAAGACAAGTTCTACAGCATCGAGCTTAACCATGTACTCCGCAGGTACAACGAGGGGGCGGACGAACTCACCAAAATTGCATCGGGGCGGATCACTACCTCTCGAACGAGGCGTTCGTGCTCTCCTTGCTCGAGGGTACGGCACGGACGAGGCCGAGGCCATGGACACAGAGCCAGCCCCCCGTGTGGAGGACTGGCGAGACAAGTACACCGCCTGGATGGATCGAGGGGAGCTTCCCTCGGATCGATCCGAGGCCAGACACATCGCCAGGATGGCCAGATCATTCACCCTCGTGGACGACAAGCTGTACAAGCGCGCCGCATCAGGCGTCCTGCAGTGATGCGTACCCATCCCACAGGGGCGCGAGCTCCTTCGAGACATTCATGCGGGCCTGTGCGGCTACCACGCGGCGCCGCGCACCCTCGTGGGCAACGCGTTCCGCCAGGGCTTCTACTGGCCCACCGCGGTCGCCGATGCCAGCGAGATCGTGCGCACCTGCGAAGGGTGCTAATTTTACGCCTACAAAACTAACCTCCCAGCTCACGCCCTCCAGACGATCCCCGTCACGTGGCCTTTTGTTGTGTGGGGGCTGGACATTGTCGGGCCCTTGCGGAAGGCGCCCGGGGGCTACACCCTCCTGCTGGTCGCCATTGACAAGTTCTCCAAGTGGGTCGAGGTGAGCCTGATCATGAATCTCAGGGCGGAGCAGGCCATGATGTTCTTCACCGACATCATCTATCGGTTTGGGGTGCCTAATTCCATCATCACCGACAACATGTCTCAATTCACCTGTAGGAAGTTCCTGGAGTTCTGCGACAAGTTCCACATCCGCGTGGATTGGGCGGCCGTCGCACATCCACAGACCAATGGTCAAGTGGAGTGGGCCAACGACATGATCTTGCAAGGCCTCAAACCCAGGATTTTCGACAGACTGAACAAGTCCGATCGAAAATGGCTCCAGGAGCTACCGGTGGTCATATGGAGCCTCAGAACCACCCCGAGCAGGGCCACATGATTCACCCCGTTCTTCCTGGTCTCTGGCGCGGAGGCCGTCCTCCCCACGGACCTGGAGTACGGGTTGCCCAGAGTCCGGGGCTACGACGAGGGCACCAACCAGCGAGCCCGCGAGGACTCGCTGGACCAACTGGACGAGGCCCGCACCGTGGCCCTGATGCATTCGGCAAGATACCAGCAGGCTCTGAGGCGCTACTGTTGACGGTAGATTATCGTATCAAAGTTCATATGGATTTGCAAGCGGAAAAATCCCCCGTCGTAGTCAAGGGACCCTTCTTCCCTCGAGTGGTGAACCCAAGGTATCGAATCCGTGGAACAATGTGCAACGCAAGGATTCAATCTAGTAAGGGCTAGTTCGTTTCCACGGGATTCAATCCGGACGGAAATGACAAATACTATAGAAAATATCAATATAGATAATATAGAGACCCGGATTTATTCCGGTTCGAGAACTAATTTACTCATCCTGATAAGCACAACAAGGAACCAAAGAGCCGGATTGATTCCGCACCTCTTGACTACTGGATTAATTCCGAGTCTCTTGATGTCAATATCATCAGTAAATTGGTTTCCAACCCGGAATAAATCCGGACCTCTTATAGTAGCTATCATGATTTTCTTGTTATATTTATCAATTCCGACCGGATCCAATACTGTAGAAACGAACTAGCCCTAAAGCAAGGAAAGCTATCTAATGAAGAACCAAATTGCATCTAATCTACTAACTCATAAAGGAAACACATCTAATCTGATCTACTAAAGAGGTAGCAAGAGAAAGCAAGAGATAACCGACCTAGAGAGTCTAGATCATGCTTATGTTGTAGCTCCAAACAAGATAGATGAAGATAGAAAAGCGAATCTCATTAAAAGCATTTTTAAACCGTGGCCTTCGGTCCGATTCCGAAAACGCCCGCCTTTCGGAACCCCCATTCTGTCACAACGTATTCCTATTCATGCGGGAAGTCTAGGGCGAGTTCGATAAGAACAAGTTGAAATCACTTGGTCGGTCCGGTATGCACCTCTAGCCACCGCGGCTACAAGAGCACCCTAAGCAATCTATCTTAAGTATAGATTGGGGAAGAAGCAAACCAAGAAGAAAACAAAATCATCGAGAAGGCATTTGATCGCTATAAATCGGATTCACTAAAAGACTTCACCATGAATGATTACATGAACAAGATCACCACCGGGATCCTACCTCGATCTTGATCCTTGCTCCGGAGCTCCGACGTGGTCTTCCATGCAAGGTTCCCACGTCGGCTAGGGAGACCCTAGAAAACTAGCACGACCCTCATCTCCGAGATGGTGCCCCTCAAGCTTCTCTGCTCCTCGGTGGCGGATGACGAATTGATTGATGCGTGGCTCTCGGTCAGGGGGCTATAAATAGCCCGAGATGCATCTAGGTCAAAAGGGGGGCCGACTGGGCCTCGAAACGGGCTGGGCCGGCCGGCTTGGAACGACCGGACTGGGCCCACTTCGGCCCAGTCCGCGGCCTCCTTCGCCCGTCGTTGCTTCCCGAGTCTTCTAGATCCTCCCCCTTCTACATGTAGGCCCTTGTCGTCAGTTTCTCTCCGAATCGGATGAAGCTCCTTGTCTCGCAAGATTCGACACTTTTCTGGCTAGGTCCTCGGAGTTTTCCATCTTCTCGGGTTGGGTCCTTGGGCTTCTTGGAGTCGTGTTCACTTCATTGCTTGACTTCTACCGGGCCTCAAGGTCTTGTCATGAGGTTCTTAATGAACTTATCCCGGAAGTCTTGCTTTCAACGCTAAAACCCTGCATAAATACTAAACTCCGAAACCGACATGCACAAGTGAACTTGTTATACCACGGGGGTTAGTACCAATGGATAAGGTATAAAACTCATGCCAACAACGAAGGTAAACTCATGGCTAGGTTGACAGAATTTCACCGTCAACATCTTCCCCATGCTTAAACCTTGCTCGTCCTCGAGTAAGCCTTCGATGGATATCATCGTTTCCCTTCATTGTTTAAACCATGCACTTGATCGTACTTGAGAAAACATAATGCTCTCAAAAGTTTAGTTCGTTAAAGTTTCATAATGTACTAGCCTTGATCCCTACGGAGGGTAGATATTTAATTAAGCTTATCCCACAAGTATTAACATGCTCCCAAAATTCAAATGGTTCTCAAAAATTTTGAAATAAAGAACAAGATGAAAAAGAGCTAAACCAAGTTCACAAATTTAAACCACCTTGCATCTTGCTCATGAACTCTCATCTCATCTTGTCTCTCAAGCCTATTTATTCTACTCCTTTCCCTCTCATAACATATTTATGTGGTAGGCTTTTATATGGAGCTTTTTGGGAAAGTTTAGTCCTAACAAGATATTATAAATGAGATGTTGTCAAAACAAGACGAGCTTCTCATGGTCTTACCGAGACTCGTCAAAAAGGTCATTAGAAAATAATGTTATATCAAGGAGGAGAAGAGAAAAATACACACACTTGAGATAGGTGGACATGTGCAAATGGCAAAGAGTGATCCCGAGGCACAAAGGAAGTCCTCGTTATCGGACATGGTTGGAAAATGAGTTTGGATCCTTTAATCTTGAGTCCTTGTAATTCCTAATGCACTTTAGAGAACTGGGGAGTTCAGTTTATTTTATTTTTATATCATACATACTCATATTTTTTCTTTTCTTTTTTCTCATACATATATTTTTCTTTACTTCTTTTTTTTCTCATTTTTCTTTTTATTTCTCATCAAATGTTTTTATTTGCTCCCCTTGAACTCTAAAATTGCATTGTACCTACCTCCTCCCCCATGCTTAGATGTTTGCTCGTCCTCGAGCAAAGAGGTGATAGAGATAAGGTAGGTACTAGAAATTCTTTTCCCTTGGAGAGATACTTGAAATCTTCAATCTTGGCACCATCTTGCTATCTTCGTTGAATTGGTGATCCATACTCAACGATAGGTTGTGGTCAAGGAGGTAAACATGAAAGATGATATTTGGTTTTAAGGGTGGATATCCGGCAAGGTTTGTGAGATCTCCGATGTGGGGATACACAATGCATGGATAAAAAGGCTAGCAAAAAGATAGATATGCAAAAACGGAATGACCAGCTTCTTAGTCTCGGGCCAGAGACATCATGGCCTGCAATAACTCACCCAAAAATAAATCTTGTATACTAAGTTTTTGCACTCAAATATTTATATGGCTCTGGATAGGTAGAGCAACACGCAAGAGGTATTTATGACAAAGTTAGCATTACTTGTAAGAACAAAAAGAAATCTTCTTTAATCCATCTAAAACTTGAGAGCACATAAAACACTATGGGTCTTTGTTTTTATCATAACGTCCGCTAAAGATTAAGCTAGCATTTAGATAATTTCAGATTTGTATTTTAAGATAGCATTAGCTTAATCATGCATAAAACAATTACAAGGATAAACAAAGAGGCAATTATAATCATATATCATCATGGCACAAACTTTGTAACTTTACTAATGGTAAAAACTTAGTGGTGACTTTATTCATGATGAAAATAAAAACTAAGACACATGCTGAAAATAAACTAACACGCATGCTGAAATTTAAATAAAAACTGAAAACACTACGCATACATAGGTGCGTACACACTGAAAATTAAAGAGAAGGGAAAAGGAAAGATTAAACTAAAGCTCCTCCTCTCTCTAATCTTCCGCCGATGGTTGATATTGATAGTCTTGGTTGTTGCACCCTTGCTCATAATAGGATTGCACCTCTCCTCCTATGAATTGTCCCGACGGTGCCAAGTGAAGGTGTCAAAGCTCATAAGCGATGTTTGCATTACCTTCACCCATTTGGTTTGCATTGTTTAGGATGGCTGCAATAATTTGCATGTTCCTCACAGCGTATCCTCCAATGATGGTCACATTTTGTTGTGGTTGAGGAAGGTGTGCATATGGCTCCACAAAGTCTACGTTGGGCACCACAAAATTTGGTGGGGGCATGGCTGCATCACTCCCCCATGCTTGCTTTGGTACACCACCGTAGTAACTTGGTGGCGCCGGAACTCCTCCAACATAATTTTGTTGCGCACCTCCTTCTTGGGTCATGGAAGAAACTTCTCCTATAATGCTTCCTCTTTTTTTTCTCACTGGCACAAGAAGTCCTTCCTCTAACCAATCTTCATTCCCCTCGAGAAAAAGTCTTAATCTTCGATCCGATAGGGGAAAATTTACTTTGGCCACTTTGAAGCCTCCTCTCTCATGTTCACTTATATATTTGCTTTTCTTCATATATTCAATCCTAGGGAGGTCTCGGCTAGGAGATGCTTCGGGTTCCTTGTAATACCCGGTTTCAAAGAGATAGCCAACATGGAGAGGTAATACCCCGAACCAAGTTGAATGGGGTCGATTGGCTACCTGGCAAAGCCGAGTAAAGCCAATTCAACTCCGTATTGGTTATCTTTGTCTTTGTTATTGTCCCCAAAATCCTTTTGCACATCCATGAGTGAAACTCTTGGATGATGGGGTTCCGGATAAAATTTCTTTGTTGCTACGCTTCTCCCGCGATCATACTCCAAAAACCTTCCCATGCGCCTCCATGCACATCCACTTGTTCCAGGGCTCCCTTTTGAAAACCGAGCTATTCCCTAATACATAGGAAACCACTTGTTCAATCAAGATAGGAGACACTCGCCCAAGGGTCTACGATACTAGAACATGCAATCGTTTCGAACATGAAAACCAATCTAATCTATCGGGGGTTGTGACCACGGTTTCGCCCTTTCCCTCCTCTCGTACTCACTACGCGAAGGTATTCATGACTAGACCTATGATGGACACTTCGTATTGAATGGATCCAAGGAAGCATTGGAGCTCTACTCCCTTTATGGCATGGTAGCTAACCTTTAGCAACAAAGTATATTAAACACAAGATGATAGATAGATAATCCAACAAAGTATGATTACATCTCAAGATCGATTACAACCCATGGATGAAAGGAGATTAACCCTTCAAGGTGCTAGACATAGCACCATTGATCACGGTTACCCTTCTGACGGTGTCTTCCTTCTTCTCCACTTGTGGGTGCTTCCTTCGAGGTGGTTGATCTCCCTCCGGAGATCTCCCTCCTCTCTCTCTAGTTTGTGGATGGCCTCCTGGTGCGAATGGCTCTCTCTAAACGGAATGAGAGACTCAGCACTCCATCAAGGATATGCGCCATGGTCATGAGAATTTCCTAGGCGAATTCCTTGTGGGTGTTTGCCAAAAACTTGTTAGAGAATTGCACCCAACCTCGGTGTCCCGTATGAAAACCCAATATGTGGAGATCTTGGCCGTCGAAGTTGACGTTTGCTACAAGCCTCTACTCAAGGCGAGTGAGATTCTCCTCCTCCTCCTCTGTCATGATGACAAACCCCTCAGAATACCGCGGAGCGTATGGAGGTGGAGCGGATGATCGTGTCGAGTGGCGAGGTCGGACGGGCGGCTCCTCCATATGTCCTTGAGGTCTGGTGAACCTCATAAACGAGTTTCGTGTGGCCCTCATCCCACCGAGGAGAAGAGTGTGGTTCCTCCTCGGCGGTGCCGTGTCCTCCTCAATACTCCGAGGAGACTCGAAAACCGAGCGCCTCCTCGAAGAGGTTGTCGATGATGGCTTAGATAACGATGATCCCTTCTTCTTTGGTGAAAAAGCTTGTAGGTTTCTTCCATGATTGCAGCACTCTCCCTCACAAATATATATCTGGGGTTTTCAACCGATAACAAGGTACACAAATATTATTTTGGAGTCTGGACTTTGAGTGGAATTAGGATGTGTTTTGTTGCACGAAACAAGTGGGGTGGATGACTAAGTCTAAGGTGGTTTCGGACTACAAACTAGAGCACACAAACAAAGAGCTGGATGGGAGACTTACCTCTCTCCTCCTCTTGGTTCTTCTCTAGTGCACTCATGCTTGCTTTGTTGCTTCGTGACCGCATGCACCTTCCAAGCGTTCTCGTCCACTCCTTCGCTTGCATTATTGCTCCTTCCACTTGATGTTTTCACTTTGAGTCACTTCCATACTCCCTTGCTTCACATGCCTCCATGATATTCCTACAAAACAAAGCCTTGGCAGCCCCCATGCTTATCCTTTGCATGTGGTTTGATATGTTGGAGGGGCATCCCATGATGCATCATGGTGCATGTATGGTTAGGTTAACTAGATTGCCTCCCTCTAAGAATATTTTAATGCTAAGCACCCCTCTAATTTCGAAAATAAAAAAAATCAGAGATATTAATGAGTTAAAATATAAATTTAGAGGAGTTTTTGAAGCATTAAAAATAAATGTAAGTTGAAAAATATTTCCGACTACTTGTATGTTGGTCTCACCGGTATTGTTTGCTTTCATTAGTTGAGAGCAAGCTTTTCACGACTTGATCATGGGGGCATAGGTTTAGGTTCTAATTTTGGTTAGATGAGAGAAATTTTGAATAAAATAAAATAAAATGAGGCTTACAAAAATTCTAATCTTAGAGAAACCAAAGATATGGATTTTTAAACCAACCAAAAGTCAAAATTCTAGGTTCACGCGAGTCCTACCATGCGCTGAAATTTAAATAACATCTAGGTACAAGACGTGGCTCTACTCATGTGTTTTTAGCATGAAAGGCAAGTCAACCACAACATCATAAAGAGGATGAAAGGTTGAGATAGGTTCTGAATTTATTTGGTTGTGGTTTCTCGAAAAGAAGCAAACAAACATGTAGGATGGTTCATGTAAAGGGTTTATGATCAAAACAAAATATTCAACCAGGAATTATGTCTCTAATGTCATCCAACCATTCTAAGTCTAATGTCTTGCGTAGTAAATTTCACAACTAAATTATTAAAAAGACTCAAAAAAACCTGGAATCGGGTTGTCCTCCCGGTAGCTTATTCTTGACTCGATGAAACGGGTTGCCTCCCGCCTAGCGCTTCATTTATAGTCCATGGCTAGACTTCTTCACTTGATTACTCCGGATCAACGCTCTTTGCGGGCGTTGCAATCTTGGGTACCCACTTCCGCACCATCTTGGGCACGGGTTTATTCTTCGTCTTAGTCATATTTTTGGTCTTCACAGGCTGGCTTTGTCTTTTGGTCTTGACGGATGCAACAACTTTTTTCATGTATTGGCTCGGCATCTCAAACTCCGGTCCTTCGGTCGTGATCTTCGTGGTCTCCTTAGTGTGATCCTCCTTCTCTCCCGAATGAGTTTGAGTAGCCTTCGCCGTCTCGGGACCTTGGGGTTGTCTCGAAAATTCTCCTTTGCTACCCATCGGGCGCCCGACAAGTTGTCCCACTTGCGTCTCTAGCATCTTCATCGCGATGAACACTTCACGTATAGAGTTTCCGACCTCCGTCACCTTGCCATCCAAATTCTTCAATATTTTCTCCATATCCTCGAACTTAGTGACGACGTCCTTGTTGATCTTAGCTTGCTCGTCCATGAAGTTCTTGAATTGTGCACAAAGAGGAACCAAATCTTGAATTGACGAACTTGCAATAAATCGGGGTCTACCTTGGACATGGTCATACTCCTCACACTCCTCGCATGTGGATTTTTCCTTGGAAGCCTCTAGGTCTTGAGCTTCCATCTCTATCTCCATATTCTCCATCCTCCTCTTAGGTAAACTGATATGCCACTCAAGGAATCCGGCTCATATGTATTCATTGAAACGCTTCAAAGCTCTCGCAATCAACATGCAGATAGTTGAGACCTTGATCTTGAACAGCCTTCCGGCGTCTTGATGGTTTATGATAGGTAGATCAATGATGTCCGGGGTGCATAGCTCGTGCTCCGGTTGTGGTTGTTCTCCCATGGGTGGTGATTGAGGTTGATCTTCCTTTGGACTTGGAGGTGGTGATTCCCTTGGAGAATCCGACGGTCCTTCAACTTTTGGATCTAGGGTTTCCAACCCTTTAGCTTGTGTTGCACGTCTCCTTTGCCTGTAGTTTTCCTGGATCATCCACAAAAGAAAGTTTAGGTTTCTTGGAGAGGTAGCCAACCATCTCCGGTTAGGGTTAGCAAAAACAAAAAATATAACAAAAGAAAAATTAGGGTTAATCAAAACTAGATTAGATTGATTTTTTTTCTTTTGAGGATGATCAAACTTAAAAGATGCAAAATAAAATCAAAAGAAAAACTGAAAAATAATCGATACTAGATTGGATCTTGATTGCTTGTTCCCCGGCAACAACGCCAGAAAAAGGGGCTTGTTGACGGTAGATTATCGTATCAAAGTTCATATGGATTTGCAAGTGGATAAATCCCCCATCGTAGTCAAGGGACCCTTCTTCCCTCGAGTGGTGAATCCAAGGTATCGAATCCGTGGAACAATGTGCAATGCAAGGATTCAATCTAGTAAAGCAAGGAAAGCTATCTAATGAAGAACCAAATTGCATCTAATCTACTAACTCATAAAGGAAACATATTTAATCTAATCTACTAAAGAGGTAGCAAGAGAAAGCAAGAGATAACCGATCTAGAGAGTCTAGATCATGCTTATGTTGTAGCTCCAAACAAGATAGATGAAGATAGAAAAGCGAATCTCATTAAAAGCATCTTAAATCGTGGCCTCCGGTCCGATTCCGAAAATGCCCCCCTTTCGGAACCCCCGTTTTGTCACAACGTATTCCTATTCATGCGAGTAGTCTAGGGCGAGTTCGATAAGAACAAGTTGAAATCACTTGGTCGTTCAGGTATGCACCTCTAGCCACCACGGCTACAAGAGCACCCTAAGCAATCTATCTTAAGTATAAATTGGGGAAGAAGCAAAACCAAGAAGAAAACAAAATCATCGAGAAGGCACTTGATCGCTAGAAATCGGATTCACTAAAAGACTTCACCATGAATGATTACATGAACAAGATCACCACCGGATCCTACCTCGATCTTGATCCTTGCTGCGGGAGCTCCGACATGGTCTTCCATGCAAGGTTCCCACGTCGGCCTAGGGAGACCCTAGACAACTAGCATGACCCTCATCTCCGAGATGGTGTCCCTCAAGCTTCTCTGCTCCTCGGCGGCGGATGACGAATTGATTGATGCGTGGCTCTCGGTCAGGGGGCTATAAATAGCCCGAGATGCATCTAGTCAAAAGGGGGGCCGACTGGGCCTCGAAACGGGCTGGGCCGGCCGGCCTGGGCCGACCGGCCTGGGCCCACTTCGGCCCAGTCCGCGGCCTCCTTCGCCCGACGTTGCTTCTCGAGTCTTCTAGATCCTCCCCCTTCTGCATGTGGGCCCTTGTCGTTAGTTTCTCTCCGAATTGGATGAAGCTCTCTGTCTCGCAAAATTCGACACTTTTCTAGCTAGGTCCTCGGAGTTTTCCATCTTCTCGGGTTGGGTCCTTGGGCTTCTTGGAGTCGTGTTCACTTCATTGCTTGACTTCTACCGGGCCTCAAGGTCTTGTCATGAGGTGCTTAATGAACTTATCTCGGAAGTCTTGCTTTCAACGCTAAAACCCTGCATAAATACTAAACTCCGAAACCGACATGCACAAGTGAACTTGTTATACCACGGAGGTTAGTACCAATGGATAAGGTATAAAACTCATGCCAACACTGAAGGTAAACTCATGGCTAGGTTGACGGAATTTCACCGTCAACAGCTACTAGGCCGGGAAATACGGCACCGAGACTTCAACGAAGGGGACCTAGTCCTAAGGCTGCGCCAAGACATTCGAGGCCGTCACAAGCTATCGCCCCCATGGGAGGGACCCTACGTCATTGTCAAAGTGCTCAAGCCCGGCACCTACAAGCTGGCCAACGAGGAAGGCGAGGAACTCACCAACGCTTGGAACATCCAACAACTACATCGCTTCTACCCTTAGAAAGAATTTCCAAGTTTCTTTTTGTTATTTACACACCCAACACCCCAGTTGGCGACACGAATGTAAATTTTCATTGAATTAAGAAAATCAAAGGGCAACTCGGCTTTCCCCTGAAAACCAAGTCACCCTCGTGGGCTACTACGGGGGGTATCCCCCCCAAAATGGTCCCATTTTTCGAAAAACCCGCCGCAAATGTGTTAAGTACGCCTCAACCTAAATTCTGGGCAAACTTACACGGGACGCAAGTAGCTAGAGGGCAAAGAAGCGCGGGTCGGGGATAGCCTACGCCTCTAGCAGGATATGGCCCTTCTCCCTGAAGGACCGATGTGGCGAACCAGAGAGGGGGGGGGGAGTGAATGGGAGCCGATAAAAATTCTTCTCGAAGGAGATGGAAAATCCAACAAGATGAACACGGCTTCCAACACACTTTTCCAACTCACTACCCAAGTTGGTCAAGTCCATATAGCCACTGGAGTGCCACTGGACCTAGGAACCAACACACAACCTTCCGACCCGAGAACGCAGCAGAACACCAAACCTCGAGTCTACAGACCAAAACTGGTCAGACCGGTGAGCACCACCGGTCAGACCGGTCCTTGCTGGTGAAACTGGGCAACTTTCACCAAGTGGCTCCACACCGGTCAGACCGGTGCAACACACCGGTTAGACCGGTCACAACCTGAAAGCCCCCAAAGCACCAAACAGGCCAACCGACCACCAAACTGACCCAAACTTGAAACAGCAGCAACACAGGACAACAGCGAACACACCCATACGTTCACCCGAGCAAAAACCCACCGAAGGTTGCACCGGTCAGACCGATCAAGAGCACCGGTCAGACCGGTGTAGCCTGGGCAGATCGGGGTGAACAACACTCGCGGGTCAACTCCCCCAAATCCAAACCTCGATCTCCTGAATCGCTCCACGGACTTGAACAAGACTTTGGGAATATTAGGAACACCTCACGAGGAGTCCATAGCCAAATTTAATCCCACCAAAACTTGTCCAAAAAGGAGGAATCGAAGAAATCCCGCCAAGAGCACCACAAACCCTAGAACTCGGAAAACCCCAAAAACGAGCCCATTTACTCACGGATTTGGGAGGGGAATCACAGCCCAAAGAACCACGAAGGGTTCCCACAAATTTCCCCCATCAAATCCCCAAGAGAAAGGTCCCGAAAACAACCCAAAGAAATCACCAAGAGAGGGCTCCGAAAATCACCACCAAGAACAACCGGGAACAACACATCCAAACCTTGAGGAACCACACCGAATCATCTATACATGCAACAAAGGTTCATACAAGGTCTAGCTTGCCGCCCAATCATCGAACCCTCTCACAAGATCTCACCATGAAGCTCTCAAGCTAGTACTATAGAAATCCTAAGGAAAATAGGAAAACAAATGAGCTAGGGTTCCAAGAGTTGGCTGCCATCCTCTCACCTCTTGGGTTATATGGAGGCAACCGAAAGTCTAAAATGCCCTTTCCTAATAACTAGGGATACAAGCCCCTTAAGGGCGGATTTGGAAGTCTTCATGTCTTCACCATCGGACGGATGCCCGGCGACCGCAACCTGCGTAGCCTCGACGCAAGCCATGCGATCCCGACGCGTGTCCTCCGCTTCGAAGTCTCCGGACTGCGTCGTCGCACACCGCCGACCGTGCTCCCCACCGGTCGACCGGTACCCACCGGTTAGACCGGTCCGGCACTCTTGCAAAGACCATCTTCGGTTCTTCGGTCTTGGCTTTGTGGATCAACTAAGGAACCCGGTGGTTTTTCGGTGAACCACCGGAAACCCCGCGAACTCGGTGTAGCCTCCGCCAATCTCCACTCATGACTCGGCTCCCACGTAGTCCCGGCTCGACCTTGGTTTTGAGGCTCAACCAAGAAACCGTCCATGACTTCATCTTGCTCGTTCATGCCACCATGCGGCCCGCACTTGACCCCCGCCGGCCACCGGTCCCTCGAACGAAGCCTACTTGTCTTCTACACACACCGGAGGCCTCGCCGGCG